>OY856409.1:1286733414-1288020914 GCA_963693085.1 Alisma plantago-aquatica
CACCTCCTACTCGTACATGTGTGGGGACACATTTTTGTAATACATATACATAATAAAATATTATATAGTTTTTCTCCGATAAAACAAGCGTCAGAGAAAACTATCGAGGTTCGATCCATTTGGAATCAAAAACCAAATCCTGAAACCGAGTGTCCCACACATAGTAGAGAGTACAGTGTCATGAAAACTAGTGAAAAGGGGTGAGAACAAGGGGTAGACTAGTGTAGCTACTCTAGACAACGAGCGCCATATGTCTAGGGTTTCTCTTCCCTTAATGCACATCATTTACAAATAATGCAACGTCCCATACCGCTGTACTATAAGGAAAGAACGACATCTAAAGGCTTGCTACACAACAAGCACCACTCTAGACCTAGTTCTCAGACATCTAGGTGCTAACCTAGAGGCTAGGTCAGATCTAGTCTCTAAAAGACGACTAATCTAACCCTAAGGATTATTATGTTCAAGGTTCTTTAGTTTTGAGTTGCATAATGAGCAAATGTCAGGCTTTGCTATTGTTCATGCTCTGATACCACCTGTGATGTCCCCAGATTTTCTAAAACTTAATCTGATGTGTGACGTCTAAATTGAAACCCTCACCTCAGTGAGAATCCCAATTTAAACATCCCACATGAGGCTAAGAAGAAGAAAATCATAGGAAGTCAAAAGGAAACACTCAGTAGCACATGCACATGAACAATAATGAAACCATATACACATGTTCACCATTCAACATATAATTACAACATGCATTATTACAACATTTGATATTACATATTGAACAACAACTTATACATATACATGTACTACATCTAAACTACAGGATCTTAAGACAACATGTCCACCTGTACATCAGCTCGCTATACAACTCTCAACTATCCTGGATCTTCAAGAACAAAACCATAACCTATACAAAAGATTACATGCAGTACACGTCAACACAATATTCAAGAATATTGTACTGAGTACGCCTACGTGTCTTTTATTTACCTCTCATCAAATCTTGGCAATAAGATAAAACTAATACTTGGCAGTAACAGAAGAATATAAGAAAAGCGTATACTTGCACAAAGATATTCATTAACAAAAGAGAACACATATTTTAATCATATTTCCATCATATATCTCGTACATCTACCCCTAGGGCTTTGATGCTTTTCAGGCCTTATGATCTACTACCAAACAGTTTGAGATCATTTTACGTGTGATCTACTACCAATGAGTTTGAGATCTAACACATGTGATCTACTACCAAAGAGTTTGAGATCACTTCAATGCACTGTACTACCAAAGAGTTTAGTGCTATCATATGATGGATCAGATATCTTATGTTTCATGTGTTCATAGCAATAAGTATGGAAAATCATGCAACATATCACACAAGAACAATCATTTCAATCAATATCATATGCCAAGTCTTTACTACCATATAACACAAGCATATTGTATAATAAGCCAAGTAAGAGGTAATGGCGTACCTTGGTCAAGAACAAACCTAATCATCAGATATCCCTCATGTCAACTATATCTTTGTCACACCCTGATCAAGACAAGACCATATACTATCATCAGGTTCTCATCATCTTACATCTCATCTTAACCCTATCGTGTCCATTAGGGTTTGCCTATTTCATTAGGATATATATACATTATTACTTGTCTTATCTTCATCCTTATATGGGATTTATGTTACTGATGTTATGTTCCAGATTAGGATACATAATCTGAATATCAGGTTCCATATCATTATTTATACATATCAACCTAAGTTACATGTATTACTCAAATTAGGGTTTCATCACATGTTTCAAGGTTCATCTTCATATAACATGGATTTCGTGAATCATCATGATCTCATAATTAAAACTGGGGTTCAAGATACTGATATGAGCTTTCTCTGTAAATTTCACCATTTATTGGGCATGCATGTATTTATTACATTTTATTTAAGGTTATTAGCCCTAATTAGCCATATGGAACAAATTACATGATTATGTGCATCAACATCATAATCACTGACCTTATATATATTCTAGACATCAAAAAGAATTTACTGACATGTTATCATAGTTTTATGTCATCATTTGCTATTTATTATCTAATAAACAAACATTACATATCTTACATGATATTGTTGATATTTAATCATCAAAAGCCTAATATTATTATTCCATCTTGTTCTATGCATTTTTTTGAACATTTTGGTATATTATACTTATTTTTCTGATACTCGAGCTATTTACTAGGAATTATGCAAGATTTGAGAATAACTGAAATTAATTACCTTGAATGGCCAATAGTCGGGCGCCACGTGGCTCGTGGCTTGTCTTGTGCAAGCAGCCCACTCATTTGCTGGACCCGCCTGGTCTGGTCCGGGTTCAGGTTTCTAGACCCAGTTTAGGCTGGGAAAAGGTTGGTTCGGTCCTCTCGTTTCCCTTCCTATCTGCTTGCCCACAGAGTCCTCAACACGAGCGCCGTCGTGCGCCTCCACCTTGCGACTGCGTGCTCAGTAGCTAGAGTCCCAAGCGGGGCTCTGGTCCTCCGTGAGGCACAAATGAGAGATAGGAATCCCTCTCCTCCTCCTCAGCTTCGTGCTCCATCCTTCTGCTTTGCCGGCCTGGCATGCACACCACCGTGGTCTTCCTCTCCTCTCATGACGCAGCCGCCACCGGGGATTCTGCTCCGGCGTGCGATGTTACCACTTTCCTCCTCCTCGTCTGGCTCTAACCAAATGCTTGCTCTGCTGGGCGCGACATGAGCATGACCGGAGTTCTGGGTGCTGTCGTGCAGGACAAACCCGGCTAAAGACCAAGCGCCATTACCTCCTCGACGAAGAGACATGGAAGGTCTTTGGACCATTATCAGGATCCATCACAATCATGGGCATCGGCTGTTGCTGCTTTGCATCACCGCCAAGGAGAAATCACCCATGATCTCCTTCTCACCATCGGCCTTGGATAACCGTCAGTGCCTCCTTGTGGCTCGGAGACCCTGCTGCCATCTTGACTAAGACGCCAGGGACAGATCGACCACGTTCCCTTCTCCTTGCCATTACTTTCTACAGCCAAGAGTTTCTACTATGTCCGGGTTCACTCTGCTGATCTCCTAGTTGCTGCTGTTGCGGCTCCTCCTCGAGGCTCCAAACAGAAACCTATCGTCCCCGTCGGCGTCTACCATGGAATCGCCGACGTGTGTACCTCGATGCGGCAGCAAAGCAGTTTCTGTGAACATTAGGGATCGCCTCCTCTGCACCTCGTCTTCCTTTTCCACCCGCCAAGCTTCCTTCATCAGTCCCTCTCTCAGCTTCCTTCTTCCTCATCTATCATGCTGCTGGAGAGGCCGAGAATTGAAGACTGCGTTGCCTCGCTTAACCATGCTCGCAGTAGTGGAGAGCTTACAGAGAAGGAGGACTCACACTGTATGCACGCAAACCAGAAGCCACATAATGGAGGCCTGACATCTCGGCCTCAAGAGGCGTGGGCATCTTCCCTCTCAGTCCACGTTCTCCATACAAGCTACCATGTACATCGTGGAGGGATCACGACCATGGTCAGTTTGTAACCTCAAAGTAGGGGATAGTGGAATCAACCCTCGCATCTCATCCAATGGTCGTGATTGCAGATTCTAAAAGCCAATCCGTGGCTACTAAAACAAGGCCATGTCACTCGCCTCAAAGAGGCACCAACCCATATACATTAACAAGGGGTAGCGTAACACTGCTCATATCAACAGCTTGGTCTAAAATCATTAGCAGACTTAGTTCTAAAGTCACCAACACATACATTATTTCATCCATTTCATATCACAATATCTCCTTCTAGGAATTTCATAACTTTATGAAATTCGAGCCATAGCTTTATCCTCATCATAGATACATTCCATTCTATTTTGGTACAAAAACTCACTTTAAGACTATCGTTTTGTCACTATAATATGTATAACCAAAAATATCAAAAGTTCGCTCCATCACATGATGTTTCTAGCCAAGCAACTTCTATAGTATTCTTAAACTACTTACTTGCCTTTTCATAGCGTACTTAATGCTTTAGCATTAATATGTTTTGTTTATCAAATTTGTAGTTCCTAGATGAAGATCTGCTACTCTCAAGGCTCTAAGATATTAAATGAATAACCAATGGGTATGCTTGAATATAGAAATGGGTACATGTTTCTCTATCTCCTTTTAGTATCTTGTTATATCTTGTGTTACTAGTTTTACATATATATTTTTTGTGTTAAATATATGATCCATTCTAGGGACAGACACCCAGGTCTACTCACCTTTGGCTGTGTAGCCATTAAAAGTGTGGATACATGGTAACAAACAGTTCTGTGACACCTTCTCCATTATTCCTATTATCTCTTTGTTGTTGTCCCTCTCTGTGAGCAAGTAGAAGTTTGTGCTGGGGCATGGGGACTAGCCCCGATCACCCATACTTTATCTGGTGGATGTTGAAGTCAGCAAACTCATCCTATGACCAGGGAAGAAGACTATTGAATATCCGGTCCATGAAGATTTGAAGAGGGTGCATAATTCGATCAAAGCTTTTAAGGTAGAAGGTAATTCTAAATTACAACAAACAAACCTATAAGATACTAATCAAGACAATAGGGTCATGCCCACAGGAAAGGTATGCACATCATCTAAACATGATCCAGGGCCTATAGGTTTAAAGGATAAGGGTTCAAACACTCTATCTGTGTGTTTGACATGAAAATGCTACGATCGGTCGGGTCTGCAAAGTTAAACCGAGACACTTACTGGGAGGCAACCCAACCCCTTTTCTTTTTGCTTATTTTTTCCATTTATTTTTATTCTTTGTTGTACTTTTGACAAACTTGTTTTAAAATAAAGCAAGGAGAGAAAGGGAAGGAAGAGCAACATGTCCTTATAAACCCTAATAAATGGATAGACAATGTGACGAGAAAGCCTCATGATGAAAATCTCTTATCTTTCCATCAATCCCCGTTGCCTAGCTGCTCGATTGACAATAGGATATCTCATGATCTTGTGAAATGATAAGTGATGCAGAGAGTGGGGGTATGTGGTCCAATGGGATTGATCTCTCTATTTTCCATAAATGGTTTTATTTCCTTCTCATAGATAATCTATCCTTACCTTTTATGAGGAGCATTATTCTTTGGAAATAGTAGCCAATTTTATCTCACTCCAATTATCAATATTCACTGCCATATCTTGATCATGGCTTTTTAGGAAATGATTGACGTGAAGTCCCTACAAACTAGGAATAACCCATGCATGGTGTAATCTCTAATATTTATGAGCACTCATGATGTCTCCTCAATGCAACTATATAATGGGTGAAGCACAGGGCTTGGAAACACCAACACTTTCTAATGAACGAGCACAACCCAAGCTTCCATATTCTTTCTGCCTCGACATTGCCAATATCAGCAACAAACACCAACATCAACAATGGACTATGACAATCTATCGACAACCCTCTGTTGACTGACGAGATCCCATAAGATTGGGATCTACTCCACTACTATTCCCAGGACACTTATGTCTCTTGGGATCTCCAATTTGTGCACCCTACACATCGACAAGGGATGCCAACATCACATCCAGATCCATTGATCAATTGGCTGTATGATCAACAAGCCATCGCCCTAGCAATAAGGAGCTGACTGGACGCAAGCTGTGGGGAATGGGGCAGGTGACCATGGGCACCTTCACCACCAAATGAAGATCATGGAAACTGGTGCCCAAGGCGACACTTGGATCAAGTCGTTACCAACAGGAGAAGAACCCATTCTTAGGGTTCTATTGTGTGCTCTTGGATGAGCAAGCTCCATCCAACCCCTCCATCTCCACCTCCACCACTCTCCATATCAGATCCCCTCCATATCTAACTTCTATCACTTTGAGGACGGGCAAAATTTCAAAGTTGGGGGTGGAGGGTGGGTGGTACGTCATCACCACCACCTCAACTCTAACCTTGCCCTTTCTCATACTCAAACACTTCTTTCTTCTTCTTCTCCATCTTTTATTTGCACCTGCCTTATTTTTTATTTTCTTTTCTATTTTTTTGTGTGAGTTGTGGCCTTTACCTAGTCGATCACTTTGATGTATGTTAAAATGGAAAATATATGAATGAAATGTACCCTTTTCTTTTTCTCAAGCTAACCTATGCAAAAGGAAGTTTTAAGGAATAAACATGTCTTGAAAAATTCTGGGCCCCAATGACAATAACTAAGCATTCTTTCCCCTTGAAAATGACAATAAGAAGATGGAGTCTGAAAGGTCAAGCCACATGTGCCTCCAACATGACTTGCAACAATATCCGTTAATATTCCTTTACGCTACATTAACTGAATTAACTGATATAATATGATGATCTGACTCCTATGCATAAATAAATTGGAGATGAACAAGTCAACCTCTTGCTCTCACTCTTCTTCCATCATCTCTTACCTCTTCACCATTCATAAAAAGAAAAAAAATGAAATTATCACCATATGCCAAACCCTAAGTCTGGGGTGGCATCCTCTCCATCAATACTCCTCCTTTTCAATTTTCATCTACATGTATGGCATGAATAAAAGAGGCCAATGAGTCCAAAAAAACATGCAGTCAATGTAACCACAAACAAATAAAAAAGTCTCAAGTCGAATAGAGGAAAGATAAATAAAATAACTGTATCCCAAATAAGGTCTCGAGTCAAATAGAGGAGAGACCAGGGAATTAGGTTTGTGCCATGTCTTTCTCCCCTTTTTGTCCAACTTTTCATACCTAGCGGACTTCTCAAAATTCTACCCCAAACATTTAGATTGCCCTGACTTATGCTTACTTTTATTTGCATGGATAGATCAGGAGTATTATTGATATGAAGGTAGCGCGTCACATGTTTTGGGGTCTAGCGAAAAGAGGAACAATCCCTAGTTGGGGGATATCCAAGTGTGGCTATGTGACCCCCAAGGATTAGGATTTCTTGATCATGATTGTTGGAAAGGGGATCACAAAGTTTGCTCAATTGGGAGAGGAAGGCATGGATCCTAGTATCAATTGTTGATTTCCTTTATATTTTTCTTTACTTAGGATGAGCACAGGATTAAGTCTGGGGTAGTTTGATGAGTGTATTTATACCCATTTTTACATACTATTTTACTCACTTTTTAGGGGCATTTGTGTTTCTATTTCCTAGTTTTAGCTTTATATTCACCCAATTGCATTTATCTTTCCCTTTCCAAACTTTAATGCATATATATATATATATATATATATATATATAGTGCAGAACCAGCCAAAATTATATGACAATGCCCAAATGAATGATCAAGCCCTCACGATGCTACACCTCAAGGGAAGGAAGGCTCAGAAGCTTTCTGTTTGATCACCTTCCAACCACTCAGTCAAGCGATCAACTTTGCCATTCACCCAACTCAAGCTTCTCTCTACTCGGAGTCTTCTAGATTCTTACATTTTGACATGCACTCCTAGCATCTGGTCTACTCCAGTTCACTTCATGCTAGTCCACTAGAGAATCGGATGTGAGGTCCAAATTGAGTAACCCATGTGAGTATCCTGTTGGACCGAGAATGGGCCATGCAATCAGATGCCTTTGACCATAAGAATTCAACTTTAGGGTTTAGAGGTGAGAAATTCATCTATAAAAGGGAACCCTTATCATCCATCCTAAGAGGTCTCTAGTTGGTGATCAGGAGCCACATTGGGCAACACAAACGCCAGCTAGGAGCGAGGAGGTAGAGGTCGTAGCAGAGAGATTGCTCTTCCTGCAATGGTGTCATGGCCTTTTCCATCATTCCTACTATCTCTTTGTTGTTGTCCCTCACCATGAGCGAATAGAATTTTGTGCTGGGGCATGGGGACTAGCCCCAATCACCCGTACATTATCTTATCTTGTATCTAAACTCAACAATATAGTTTCTAAATGAAGTATCATTTTGCTTAATTCTTTGCCTTGCAAATTTACGACTTAATTTGCATATATGTTATAATCATGGATATGTAGGTTGCTGTGAGCATGATTAGAACACCAAAATGATCTTATTGTCCCCCTGAGATGTCAGCAAGGGATAGTGAGGTGATTGGACTTTAATATGCTATGTGCCGAGGATGGTCGGCGTAAGTAAAGAAGTTTAGTTGGAATAAACATGGAACTTGGGTGCCGAGGATGGTCGGTTCCAAGGGAGTTTAATCCAAGTGATGACTTGTATCCTATGAGGGTGAATCAGCTAAGCCTTGATTTATAAATGATTATCAAAGAGTTATATCTTGTTAGGATAATTACACAGGCCCAAGTAGTGAAACCCCATGCACTGGTTCTCTTTATTATCTATTATTTACTTTGTTATTTTCTTTTGCTTTTGGAAACAATTTAATCTAACTGATCTTTCAACTACTCAGTGATAAATATTACTCTTAATACTTAAAAAGGCTGTCTTTTGGTTTTGATCCTAAAGCGTACTGCAATAAGGCTTTCGCTCGTGTGGAGTGGGGAATTAGTGTACTACTTTTCTTTAAACCTAGAAGTTATTCTTTTAGAGTTTTCCTTGGTGTGACATTTGGAGCCCCATCACCTATGAGTCACATCAAGGTGGATGTATCCTTATGGGAAGGATTGTCCTTACAAGACAATTAGTATTGTAACAATGAAGATAAATATGTTTGATAGTGAAGTCAAAACATTGAAGGATGTCCAACATGTTGTTAGCTTGAAGAATAATCTAATCTCATTGGGCACACTTTAAGACAAGGACTTCAAGTTATAAAATGTAAATAAAGGTAGTTATATTCTTAAAGCTGACCGAGTCCTCATGAAGGGGCTGAGAAGTTCATACAAACTATACATCTTGCAAGGTTCCACTATCTCAAGGTCCATGGCACTTGCAATTTCATCTTAAAAGGAACCACAAGACTCTGGCATTTGCATTTAGGACATGTGTCTAAGAAAGGGATGATTCTTCTTAGAAAGACATGGTTGTTGTGTGGAGAATGCAGTGGAAAGTTAAATTCTATGAGTATTGTGTGATGCGGAAGGACAAAAGCAATAACTTTGCCACAAAAAATCATTCTTTCAAGGATTCTCTACATTGTGTTCACTTTAATCTGTATTCACCTTCTTGTGTTCCTATTAATGGTGGCACTAAATGCATGATGACATTAAATAATGATTTTAGAAGGAAGAATTGAGATTATTTTTTCAAGAATAAGAATGAGGTTCTCTCTAAGTAGAAGGCTCTTGTTGAAAAATCAAAATGAAAAGAGCATAAAGACTTTTCATACTAATACTAGCTTGAAGTTATATTTTAAGGACTTTTCTACAATAATCATGGGATAAGAAGACACTATACAATGTGTCACACACCCCAGTTGAATTGTGTATCATAAAGAATGAACATGACTTTGTCAGAAAAGGCACGATTCATGGTTCTCAATACATGCTTGGATAGAGAATTTTATGATAATGCTATATTAATCTCATGTTAGTTGGTGTGTTGTTCTTTATTGTCTTATATAACTCAAAACTTGTGATTAAGCTTGGTCTAGTAAACACGTTGATTATTTAAATCCACATATATTATGTTGCTTGTTTATGCACATCCATATACTAAAAAATTAGAACCTAGAAATATCAAATGAATATTCCTTGCTTATGCTTATGGGGTGAAAGGATAGCCTCTTTTTTGCAAGGACCTTCTTCATCATTTTTCTTGGTATTGAGTAGCATAAATTTTAATAAATGTCCCTAAGTGTATACTATGATGAACAAGATCCCTCTTCTATGCCATATGATTTGGTGCATACTAAAGACAAAGAGGAGACTTTATAGATCTCTTATACAATAGCCAAAGGAAAAGACAAATGGGATGTCAAACCACTATAACACTATGGATTTGGTGACCATGGTAGTATATGCCATTCCAACGCCCTGAATGTGGATATTGTTGATGAACCCGTCAATTTATGTGATGTACTTGTGGGTCATGATTCTTCACAATCGACTAGTATAATGAAGATAGATATGTAATATCTTCATAAGAATTAAATCTGGAAGTTTATGGTACCTCCCAAACACAAAAAAGTATTGGGCTACAAGTGGGTCTATAAGAAAAAATAAGGTGACAGATACAAGGTAGGCCTTGTTTCAAATGACTACAATTGGATTGAAGGTTTAGATTACAATGAAGTGTTCTCACCCATTGTCAAGTATAATTACATATATTTGCTTCTTTCTTTGGTAGCCATTGAATGCCTAGAGGTGCAATATCTAGACGTAAAGACATATTTTCTACACGATGAACAGGAAGAAAAGACCTAAACATGCAATACCTGGAGGGTTTTAGAGGCAAATAGAAACATGTGTATGGGATGAATCAGTCTCCTAGACAATGGTATAAGAGGTTTGACTCTTTCATGATTCACAATGGATTTTCTTGGAGTAGCTATGATGCTTGTGTCTACTACAAAGGGTTGGATGGCAACTAATTTTTTACTTGCTTCTATATATTGATGATAAGATGATTTCTTCTATACTCACATATGAGATGCCAAGGTGAAATATGTTCAAGGTTGAGAATTTGATATCATGACCTAGGTGAATCTAAGAAGATTATTTACTAGAAGATTCAAAGGGAATAGAAATACAAAATGTTTATCCTTACACATGAGAAGTGCATTAAGAAGGTTCTTCACAAGCTCCACATGTTAGTTGCAAATCTTGTTTGAACTCCATTTACTACTGATTTTAGTCTATTGAATTCCCCATAGTTTAATGAAGAAGGGAAAGAGACTACACATGTATCTTACTCTAGTGCCAAGCATAGCATAATGTATGCTCTGTTTTGCACTAGAGTAGACATCATATATGCAATCAATGTGGTTAGTCATTACATAGGTCATCTTGAAAAAGTACATTGCAAGTAATTAAGTGGATCATGAGGCATCTGAAGGGAACTTCAAGTATATTTTATTATTTCAGAGAGTTCAAGTCATCAAAATAGGGTATGTGAATTCAGATAATACAAGCGACCTTTACAAGCCTCTCATATTTTACATGTTCATAGTAGGATTTACAAATGTTAGTTAGGCACTCTAGAAAGTATTGTTGCTCTACCCACAACTAAATAGAGTAAATGGTGGGAACAAAAGCCAAGGAGGAGGATTTATGGATCTAGGGTGTGATGAATCAATCAGGCATAGATCAAGGAATACGTCATTGCTCATCATGACATTCAAACAACCATACATATTAACAAAGATCAAATCTTCCATGAGAGCACGAAGCACATTGATATCAAGTTCCACTTCAATACAGAAGTCGGTGCTAAAAGAAAGATTCAATTAAATAACATTGGTACATATTATAATCCAACCAACATGATGACAAAGACTCTTATATTATATAAGTTTGAGTTGTGCTCAAAATGATATGGTCTTCTTTCTACATGAAATTTACCCATGTAGGGAATGCAAATGAGATGGTATTCTTATACAACTTTTGATATTGAATAAGATTTCAAGTGCGTTTCTACTTACACTTTTTTTTTGAGTTGAATACAAAGTGGAGTTTTTTTGAGAGAGAGAGCCTTAAACTATCTAAAAAATCTTATTTGATGAACTAGACATCTACACTAAGCTTGGCATCATCAAGATGCATTTTGAGCATATATAGATGGATTTACAATTAGCTAACTGACCATATATGGTCCCCGTGGACTATATATGAGGAAGAGCAGTATAAGTAGAATGTTTAGTCTAGGCAAGATCATATACGGTCCAATGAGACCATAATTTGGCATGCAATGCAATTTATGGTCCATCTAGTGATTGTATAATACGGTATAGCCAGACCATAATCACAACCTGGACAAACTTGAGTGACTTTAGGACTTTAGTCATGGGTCCTATCCTTATAAATAGACCCACCAACTCATCCCAAACATGAACAAAAATGAAGAAACATCAAGAGACATTGTTTTCAAAAAACCAAAACCACAGACAAACTAGGGCTTCCTACAGTGTTTCAAGCCTCCAAGATCTCCTCTTCAAGCAACTTCTTCCATGGTTGTCTTTCATGTGTAAAAGGGGTTGTTCTTCTTATCTCTTATGTAATCATCCTATTTGTAATCTCTTCATTAGTAGTATCTTATTACCACTGGATGAATGCTCCCACATTGGGAATTTGGTGAACCACTACAAATCTTGTCTTTGTGGTTGCTTGCTTGTTCCTTCATTGATGTTGATAATATGTATTCAATTGTATTACTCAATATCACACTTCCACATTTTTTAAGCAAAGCCATTGATCCTTATTGTTCAGTTCTTGTATCACCATTGTTACCCAACACAATCAGATCTTGATGAAGGTCAATGAAAGTCATAAAGAACATCTTACTAGGGTTTCAAACCAACAAGGAAAATCACCGATAGCAGTAGGGGTTTGGTGTTTCCCTAAATGGAAGAGTTGTAAGCATGAAAAGTTCCACGAAAAATGCAATGAGTGGTTTACAATAGACAATGACTACATATACACATCCAACGAAACAAAATAATTCGTATGGATCAAAAGTGAACTTGAGGTGGTTGTATACATTGATGATGCATTAGAGATATATTATGACAATAATGCAGAAACCCATAGTGCATAAACATCCAAGCGCATACTATGGCATTATAATGTCATACATGACATCATACAATAAGGGAATGTGAAGATTTGTAGAGTAGCAATCAAAAGCAATGTTACTAACCATATAACAAAAGCACTTTCACATCATAACCATGGTGCTCATGTTAGATCACTTGGAATTAGATTCATTAGTGATTGGATCTATTAGAAGTGGGAATCTGTTGGTTGTATGCCTTGTGTGATAAAGTGGGTTTCTTGGCTTTATTTTGAGGACGAAGTATCTTTAAGGTGTGTAGGATGTGATGGAGTAGACTTTATAGTATTTTGGATACCTAACGATATAAGTGTATACATATGTTTAATTAAGGGTTCCAAGAGTTTTAATGAAGTTGAGATTACAATGATATTGACATTATGTCTATGCTCCTATGTACATATGATATTTTCAAGATAAATTGGGTAGTCAAAAGTGGTATATTTACATTAAAGTTCAATGGAATATCTATAGAGTGATGATGAAGTTATAAGTAAAATTCCATAATCGTTTCGATATACCTAGAAGGAGCTATTTAGGTTTGATTTTTTTTGCCTCTAAAGATTTGATGTTTTATTATGCTTTGAGAGGAGGATATAAGTCGTATGTCCTAAGTTTCTAGGCGCACATCCTTGGGCTTTGCTGTGAGTGTGTTGTCATGGATAGATCGTGAAAGGTCCTTTTACAGCCCTAGGATGTAATCGAACGGCTACAAGACCTTCCTCTTTGTGGTCGTTGAGGCAAGCAGAGGGATAATGTCTGTTCATCCCCCACGTTGTGTTCGTGGTTTGACGAAGGAAGTGAAGTGGGCAGTTGGCCTCGCATCCACCCCGACCCTCAACATGTGTGGCTTTTAGTGCCGCATAGACAGAGAACAAGATCACCCTCCTATATGTAACTACTCCTCCGCAGTAAGGTGAAAACCAGGTTGACGCATCCTTGGCGAACGGTGACGGCGTGTGGTGCTTGAGCATGGGGGGCGGCACGTTTCCTCACTGACCTTCCAGCCATGGCGATGCATCGGAAGGAGGAGAACCTGCTGCTATCGGAGGTGTCGAAGAGAGACCTCCGACCCGTTGTGCGCTGGAGGTTGGAGCTATGCGGCCGAGCTCTGACCCGGCCACAGCGACGCCCGATCCAGCAGAGCACGACGCACACATACGGCTTCAAGCAGAACCAACGCGAGGATATCACGAACTCATGCGGGAAAAGGGAGGGAAGACCGACGACGGCACGAGGACTGACGAAACGATGTCGACGCCATCAAGCAGGGAACGACGCACGTAGGCGTCAGGTTCAAGCACAGCGGCAAGGCTGCAGCCCCACCCAACAGTGAGATCGAGCATGTTTCTGGTGCTCGTTAAGGAGTTCGAGAGGATGCCAATGAGGTGAAGGCATGACGCCATCTTGCCAGAGAAGATGATGGCCGAGAGAGATGGAGATCTATCGGAGGAGAACCTGATGGAGGCGGCCCTCATGAACAGAGCCCCACTGTGACTCCGGCGTCAAGCATGACGAATCAGAGTCCAGCCAGAGGCGGCGCCAGTGGGCGGACTCTTGCGTGAAGGGCGATTCCTTACGTGAAATCCCTACGGCAGTGGCGTGCTGAGGGGCCGGAGGTGGAGCAGGTCGTCCACCGGAGCTCTTAGGAACTTTGGGTTGTGATTAGGAGATGAGATTGGAGATCGATCCTTCACCGCAGATCCATCCTCATGACGACATCATACGACGCAGACATCAAGCTTTGGGATCGCGGAGAACGCGATCTGTGAGAGAGGGAGCGGACTAGGTCAGCCAGCGCTCAAACCAGAAGCAAACCGGCCCAAAAATTAGGCAAACTCAGAGCCTAGAGCAGCCGGTTCAAGTGAACCATGCAAGGAGGAGTGAGCCCACCACCACCAAGTGACACGTGGTAGCGTTCCATTGGCCATTCAAGGTAAATCTTCAGTTAATTCCCAGTTCTTCTAAAATCCATAGAAAATAGTTCGTTTATCCGAAAAATACAAACAAGGTATCAAAATATTCAGAAAAATGAGTAGAACACAATTAAAGCAAAATATCAGGCTTTTCATGCACGAATATCAATGATATCTTGTTAGTTGTGAAATGCTTAATTGATGGGTAATAAATATCAAACGTTGGCCTAAAATTATGAGAATATGTCAGTAAATTAATATTCATGCTTATAATCCAGTGGATGTCAGTAATCATGATGTTGATGCACAAAATCATGTAATTTACTCCATATGGCTAATTAGGGCTTTTAACCTTAAAGAAAATGCAATAAATGCACACATGCTCAATAAATGATGAAATTTACAGAGAAGGCTCATATCAGTATATTGAACCTCAGTTTTAGTTATGAGATCATAATGACGAACAAAATCCATGTTATATGAAGACGAATATTAATACATGTTATAAAACCCTAACCTAGGTTAATGATATAACCTAGGGTTAATATGTGCACAAAAAGGATATGGAACCTAATGTTTAGATGATGAACTTTGATAATGAGATGTAATCTGGAAATTGACATCAATATGATAATTCTAAGACAAGAATGCAAGTAATGATGAGAATATCCTAATGAGATGTAAGATGATAAGAACCTGATGATAGTATATGGTCTTGTCTTGATCATGGTTGACCAGGCTTATAGTTGACATTAGTGATATGTGATGGTTAGGTTTCTCTTTGGAAGGTACGCCATTACCTCTTACTTGGCTTATTATACAATATGCTTGTGTTATATGGTAGTAAAGACTTGGCATATGATATTGATTGAAATGATTGTTCTTGCATGATATGTTGCTCGATTTTCCATAGTTATGTCTATGAACACAGGAAACATAAAATAACTGTTCCATTATATGAAAGCACTAACTCTTTGGTAGTGTGCTTGGAAGTGACCTAACTCTTTGGTAGTGGTCACATTGTACATATGACCTAACTCTTTGGTAGTGGTCTGACCTAACTCTTTGGTAGTGGTCACATTGTACAAATGATCTAACTCTTTGGTAGTGATCATAAAGGCCTTGATATATAATGGAAAATGTGCTAAAAATATGTGTTCTCTTTTGTTAATGAATATCCTTGTGCAAGTATACACTTTTCTTATATTCTTCTGTTACTGCCAAGTATATTAGTTTTATCTTATTGCCAAGATATGATGAGAGGTATATAAAAAGACACGTAGGCGTACTCAGTACAATATTCATGAAATATTGTGCTGACGTGTACCGCATGTAATCTTTTGTTTAGGTTGTGGTTATGCTCTTGAAGATCCAGGATAGAGAGAGTTGTGTCGCGAGCTGATGTACAGGTGGACCTGTTGTCTTAAGATCCTGTAGTTTAGTGGTAGTACATGTATATGTTTAAGTTTGCTGCTCAATATGTAATATCAAGTGATGTAACAATTCATGTTGTAATTATATGTTGAATGGTGAACATGTGTGTATGGTTTTATTATTGTTCATGTACATGTGCTACTGATTGTTTCCTTCTGACTCCCTTGATTTTCTTCTTCTTAGCCTAGTGTGTGATGTTTAAATTGGGATTCTCGCTGAGGTGATGGTTTCAATTTGGACGTATCACATCAGATTAAGTTTTTGAAAATCCGGGGACGTCACAGGTGGTATCAGAGCATGAACAATAGCAAAGCCTAACATTTGCTCATTATGCAACTCAAAACCAGAAAACCTTGAACTTAATAATCTTTTAGGGTTAGATTAGTCGTCTTTTAGAGACTAGATCTGACCTAGCCTCTAGGTTAGAACCTAGATGTCCGAGAACTAGGTCTAGACTAGTGCTTGTGGTATAGCAAGTCCTTAGATGTCATTCTTTCCTTGTAGTGCAGCGGTATGGGACGTTGCACTATTTGGAAATGATGTGCATCAAGGGAAGAGAAACCCTAGACATATTGTGCACGTTGTCTAGCGTAGCTACACTAGTCTACCCCTTGTTCTCACCCTTTACACTAGTTTTCATGACACTGGACTCTCTACTATGTGTGGGACACCCGTTTTCAGGATTTGGTTTTTGATTCCAAACGAATCGAACCCCGATAGTTTTCTCTGACGCTTGTTTTATCGGAGAAAAACTATATAATATTTTATTATGTATATGTATTACAAAAATGTGTCCCCACACATGTACGAGTAGGAGGTGGTCATGTAACCTAAGTGAAAGTGATGACATCAGTCTAGAAGAGAGAGTAGTTCTAGATTAGATGTCTAGAGCCTTTTTGATATATATATGTGATAGACGGAATAGATGAAATAAGTTTTGTTGATATGATGTAAGTCTTACATAGATGACATAAGATGGTTATGATGATAATATGTTTGTCTTTGAGGACTTAAGTTTAGTTTTGAGGATTTGTGATAAGTTTTGATGATGCAAGTAAATAGGCTTTTATGAGATAAGATATGTTAAGTTAAGACAAGGTTGTGGATCAGCCTGAGCCTCAAGCTCTTTTACAAAGGAGGGCCTCTAGTGTTGGGACCAGTTTTAGGGTTAACTCCAGAGAGAGTGAGACCCACAGGGAGAAGGTCAGAGAACCTAGACTCTATGACATGAGAAATACGAGAAATATGTGATATGATATGTCCTAAACTAGACTACTCCTTAGTGATTGAGTTGAGTTTCTTTATGCATGATTCCTATAGCCTTCTTGAACCCTAGATGTCCTTGGGAGGACCAAACCCTAGATATAGAGAGAGGCTAACTATATATACACATGTGAATAAGGGAACATGAGTGCCTTCCATCTGGGTGAGGGAGAGAGCCCAAGACCCTGGAGGAGGTAGCTATGTTAGTTCAGTGAAGCCTCATGCATGGGTTGGTGGTTTCCCACATAGGAATCTAGTGGTGTATATAAGAGAGCTTTGGGTAAGATGTTTCATGGGTAGAGACCTATGAAGAGTATGTCATAGCATGTTTTGGTTTGTGCTTATGTGGCTAGAGCTTGTAAGGCTATCTCTAGTACCAATGAGGTGATCCAAGAACCCTAGACCGAGAGGAAAGATAAAATACATGCATATGAGATACTCATAGGGTTGAGTTAGCTCAGAGAGACTGAGCACGACACTACCCTTGTGGTATGGGTTAGAGGAACCTCGTTGGGACTACATAAAGTTTTGATACATGTTTCATGAGCCACTTGTATAACTTTGTTAGCACAATCATGATATAATTAATGTAAGATGTGATCTAATCTCGAGACGTGTTATATAGACATGATAAGATGGAAATCTAGAAATGGTTTAATAGATCTACATGTATAAATGATTAACCACATACATGAATAATGATGGTAATATGATAGAGATGGTTAACCTTGTGATGCAATCATTAATAAATGTTCCAGTTTAATATGAACAATGAAATAAGATCATGTGAATAAAATTTGTTGCATGAGGTGTTGATCTTAGTTCTTAATAAAAAAATGAAAATATAGTTTGAAAGTTAGCACAACATAATGCTTATGACACCTTGATATGTTTCAGATGGATAAAGTGGGTTAACTTTTATTAACTCCCTCCTAAAAGGCATATGTCAATGTTGAACATGTTCTAACAATTAGATCAATAAAAAGTTGAGACACCATGATATAATGGGATAACTTTGATTAACTTATAAAATGGTAATATGATGACAGAACCCTAATGTACGGGTAAGGATAAGGAAGCAACCCTAATATATGAGATAGGTAATGACATAACCTAAGTTTCTAAACCTTAAAGTGGTGCCTACATATGGATGAAGACGTTTAGGTTTTCCCTGGAAGTATGAGTATGGTTTACTTTCGAGGACGAAAGTTCTTTTAAGATGTATATGATGTGATAAAGTGGGTTTCTTGGCTTTATTTTGAGGACGAAGTATCTTTAAGGTGTGTAGGATGTGGAGTAGACTTTATAGTATTTTGGATACCTAACGATATAAGTGTATTCATATGTTTAATTAAGGGTTCCAAGAGTTTTAATGAAGTTGAGATTACAATGATATTGACATTATGTCTATGCTCCTATGTACATATGATATTTTCAAGATAAATTGGGTAGTCAAAAGTGGTATATTTACATTAAAGTTCAATGGAATATCTATAGAGTGATGATGAAGTTATAAGTAAAATTCCATAATCGTTTCGATATACCTAGAAGGAGCTATTTAGGTTTGATTTTTTTTGCCTCTAAAGATTTGATGTTTTATTATGCTTTGAGAGGAGGATATAAGTCGTATGTCCTAAGTTTCTAGGCGCACATCCTTGGGCTTTGCTGTGAGTGTGTTGTCATGGATAGATCGTGAAAGGTCCTTTTACAGCCCTAGGATGTAATCGAACGGCTACAAGACCTTCCTCTTTGTGGTCGTTGAGGCAAGCAGAGGGATAATGTCTGTTCATCCCCCACGTTGTGTTCGTGGTTTGACGAAGGAAGTGAAGTGGGCAGTTGGCCTCGCATCCACCCCGACCCTCAACATGTGTGGCTTTTAGTGCCGCATAGACAGAGAACAAGATCACCCTCCTATATGTAACTACTCCTCCGCAGTAAGGTGAAAACCAGGTTGACGCATCCTTGGCGAACGGTGACGGCGTGTGGTGCTTGAGCATGGGGGGTGGCACGTTTCCTCACTGACCTTCCAGCCATGGCGATGCATCGGAAGGAGGAGAACCTGCTGCTATCGGAGGTGTCGAAGAGAGACCTCCGACCCGTTGTGCGCTGGAGGTTGGAGCTATGCGGCCGAGCTCTGACCCGGCCACAGCGGCGCCCGATCCAGCAGAGCACGACGCACACATACGGCTTCAAGCAGAACCAACGCGAGGATATCACGAACTCATGCGGGAAAAGGGAGGGAAGACCGACGACGGCACGAGGACTGACGAAACGATGTCGACGCCATCAAGCAGGGAACGACGCACGTAGGCGTCAGGTTCAAGCACAGCGGCAAGGCTGCAGCCCCACCCAACAGTGAGATCGAGCATGTTTCTGGTGCTCGTTAAGGAGTTCGAGAGGATGCCAATGAGGTGAAGGCATGACGCCATCTTGCCGGAGAAGATGATGGCTGAGAGAGATGGAGATCTATCGGAGGAGAACCTGATGGAGGCGGCCCTCATGAACAGAGCCCCACTGTGACTCCGGCGTCAAGCATGACGGATCAGAGTCCAGCCAGAGGCGGCGCCAGTGGGCGGACTCTTGCGTGAAGGGCGATTCCTTACGTGAAATCCCTACGGCAGCGGCGTGCTGAGGGGCCGGAGGTGGAGCAGGTCGTCCACCGGAGCTCTTAGGAACTTTGGGTTGTGATTAGGAGATGAGATTGGAGATCGATCCTTCACCGCAGATCCATCCTCATGACGACATCATACGACGCAGACATCAAGCTTTGGGATCGCGGAGAACGCGATCTGTGAGAGAGGGAGCGGACTAGGTCAGCCAGCGCTCAAACCAGAAGCAAACTGGCCCAAAAATTAGGCAAACTCAGAGCCTAGAGCAGCCGGTTCAAGTGAACCATGCAAGGAGGAGTGAGCCCACCCCCACCAAGTGACACGTGGTAGCGTTCCATTGGCCATTCAAGGTAAATCTTCAGTTAATTCCCAGTTCTTCTAAAATCCATAGAAAATAGTTCGTTTATCCGAAAAATACAAACAAGGTATCAAAATATTCAGAAAAATGAGTAAAACACAATTAAAGCAAAATATCAGGCTTTTCATGCACGAATATCAATGATATCTTGTTAGTTGTGAAATGCTTAATTGATGGGTAATAAATATCAAACGTTGGCCTAAAATTATGAGAATATGTCAGTAAATTAATATTCATGCTTATAATCCAGTGGATGTCAGTAATCATGATGTTGATGCACGAAATCATGTAATTTACTCCATATGGCTAATTAGGGCTTTTAACCTTAAAGAAAATGCAATAAATGCACACATGCTCAATAAATGATGAAATTTACAGAGAAGGCTCATATCAGTATATTGAACCTCAGTTTTAGTTATGAGATCATAATGACGAACAAAATCCATGTTATATGAAGACGAATATTAATACATGTTATAAAACCCTAACCTAGGTTAATGATGTAACCTAGGGTTAATATGTGCACAAAAAGGATATGGAACCTAATCTTTAGATGATGAACTTTGATAATGAGATGTAATCTGGAAATTGACATCAATATGATAATTCTAAGACAAGAATGCAAGTAATGATGAGAATATCCTAATGAGATGTAAGATGATAAGAACCTGATGGTAGTATATGGTCTTGTCTTGATCAGGGTTGACCAGGCTTATAGTTGACATCAGTGATATGTGATGGTTAGGTTTCTCTTTGGAAGGTACACCATTACCTCTTACTTGGCTTATTATACAATATGCTTGTGTTATATGGTAGTAAAGACTTGGCATATGATATTGATTGAAATGATTGTTCTTGCATGATATGTTGCTCGATTTTCCATAGTTATGTCTATGAACACAGGAAACATAAAATAACTGTTCCATTATATGAAAGCACTAACTCTTTGGTAGTGTGCTTGGAAGTGACCTAACTCTTTGGTAGTGGTCACATTGTACATATGACCTAACTCTTTGGTAGTGGTCTGACCTAACTCTTTGGTAGTGGTCACCTTGTACAAATGATCTAACTCTTTGGTAGTGATCATAAAGGCCTTGATATATAATGGAAAATGTGCTAAAAATATGTGTTCTCTTTTGTTAATGAATATCCTTGTGCAAGTATACACTTTTCTTATATTCTTCTGTTACTGCCAAGTATATTAGTTTTATCTTATTGCCAAGATATGATGAGAGGTATATAAAAAGACACGTAGGCGTACTCAGTACAATATTCATGAAATATTGTGCTGACGTGTACCGCATGTAATCTTTTGTTTAGGTTGTGGTTATGCTCTTGAAGATCCAGGATAGAGAGAGTTGTGTCGCGAGCTGATGTACAGGTGGACCTGTTGTCTTAAGATCCTGTAGTTTAGTGGTAGTACATGTATATGTTTAAGTTTGCTGCTCAATATGTAATATCAAGTGATGTAACAATTCATGTTGTAATTATATGTTGAATGGTGAACATGTGTGTATGGTTTTATTATTGTTCATGTACATGTGCTACTGATTGTTTCCTTCTGACTCCCTTGATTTTCTTCTTCTTAGCCTAGTGTGTGATGTTTAAATTGGGATTCTCACTGAGGTGAGGGTTTCAATTTGGACGTATCACATCAGATTAAGTTTTTGAAAATCCGGGGACGTCACACCTTGACATCTGGTCGTATGATGTTTGTAATGGAATACTTTTTACTTTATTTTATTTATAATAATGTATATTAGTTTTTAATGCCTACTTCAAGTGATATTATAATTCAACACAATCATGTACTAAGAATGTATGACTCAATTATATGTGATTTGAATTTAGAGCCTGAACATGAGATCATTTGTACACTAAGAGTATAAATTCTTATCAAAGTCTCTAATCATATATTTTTATGAAAATTAGGACAACAATAATACATTAAAACTAGTGTGCGTGTTGATCGATGACTAGATCTCATTGGCCATGATATCTAACACATATGTACTTTTTACTAAACAAGTGTACTAAACAAACCCACTTTGATCTTGATACATGGAATCCATAATTTGCAGTTAGAATCATATCTAAATGTGATAGTGATGATTTTGGTCCTTAGACCTGAGGTCACTACAATTGTCATGTATCATTCAATGCATTTTAACACTACTCAATGTGGCCTTGAATAAGGATTACATACACATAGTGATTTGGTGTGTTGTAACACATGTAGATTATTGTTAGTGACATATGTGGAACTTGTACTTACTATTTGAGTGATATCATGTCTACTTGATGAGTGAGACTATGAAATGCATGGACATGCTCATGTGAGTCAATATTTGGTATTGAGCTCACATGTATCACGTTAGTTTACTCTTAATCAAGGAACATAAATTGAACATTAATATGATTACTATTCTATGCCTCAAATTCAATATGGATATTAGAGAAAAAGGGCTTATAAGGTCACCATAAAACTAGTCAGAAATTGTTCTCCAACTTATCCAAATTTCTCAGGTGGCAATGATGTGTTTCTAGATACTGCTCATTGCTTGTGAAGTTGAAATGTGATTACGTACATCACTACCAATATAATATGGAACTTGGAAGGTCACCCACATGAAATAGGTGTATAACCCTGGACACAAGTTAAATTGGTTATGAAAATGTTTTAGGAATCAATTACAACAATGCTACACTTTCTACAAACCCCAATGGTTGGCTAGAAGGTCTAGCCAATTGATGGATGTCATACGTTTGAATCATCTGATGATTAGATATCTAATAAATGCCAGGGTTATTACAACCCATATGATCAATTGAACAATAGTTCATCAACGAACACTATTAATTGATCGACTGATTAGTGATATATTTCTAGAAAGTTTAAACCATTCTAGTTGATAGGATGGACTAGTCAGTTGATTGGTTGGACAACCGCAAGCAACACACATCCATATATGAGACGTATGCCATAAACTATTAGGATGACACCATCAACAAATTGATATGTATGCCAAGATACTATGTTAGGAGGATGTAATCAACCGTTGTCTGTGGACAACTGCAAGCCACAAATCCGTACATGAGAAACATCATTGGAATTGATCCACAACAATGTATATATCAAAATCTCCTTAATTATACATCTTTGTTGATGAGATCTTCAAATAGTTTTATGTATAAAATTTTTGTTTCTTGCATTGTGCTTCTCTTCATCCATAACCCAACACTTAGGACACTATTACATTTATTCACTATGTGAATATTGAAAAAACATAATAAGTGGGTTTTCCGAAGTAATAAAATCATGTATGAAGTATCCCATTACAATAACTACATGATGATCTTAGGGCATACAACCAACACCCTCCCACTTGTACTAGAGATAATAACTCATGAACGTAGTTCCATCTGACCTAACATGACCATGATGTTTCATTTGTCAAAGTGCTTTTGTTAAAGAATAAACATAATTTCTTTTAATTGGCACTCTATGAATATATTAAATTTCATCATTGTGCTTAATCTATCCTATTATATGATAACATTGTAGTATGTTCTTAGAGCATTGATGTGATTTGGACTCCTTATCCCGTGCAATGGTTCTGTTGTTGTTACAGTAAAGCTCTTGTGACAACCACAATTTTTAGGATTTAATAACTAATATATGTCTATGAGGTTTTCTCCACTTGTGGGATTCAGGATCTATATGATGACCAACTAAATATATCTCAAGGAATAATATTGATATATGGACTAGAATAGGAGAGACAAATATGTGATGATGGAATAAATGGGTGATAAGAATCCAATATCAGGTCATTTTATGAGTTTGAGGTTTTGGTGTGTCCAAATGACCCAAAAGTTGGCCATGAAGCTTATAGTAATGATTTAGAGCTATGTCAAAGAATTGACAATTCTTGGACATCGTTTGAACAATGATAAAATCCACATGGACCAAAATGATAATTATTTGTGATATTTTAGTTGGATGTCAAAACAATTTATCTTTGGACAAAACTTGATGAGACCATTTTTATGATGTTGAATCTTGGGTTAAAATTTGAGATCAATCCGAGCTCATTTTATGGTTCAAATAAAATATACAAGACTTATAGTCAAACTGATTGGATGGTTCAAGTCATTTAAATTATTTCGGTAATATGATCAATATTTCATATCTCAAGGTTCCCTTGTCTGAATGAGAAAACATTTGAGATAAAGATTTATGGATATAAAATTATATTTTGGTGAATTTTTGTGAATTATACAAAAATCGAGGATGAATAATTAATTAATAATTCTCCATTAATTTAATGAAAATAGAGGAGATTTTACTTGATAATTGGTAGTGTTTTTGTGCAATATAACCTAGGGTTTCAATAGAGCCCTCTATAAGATAACTCTATTTAATATTTCATGGACATTGGACATCAAATGACGATTGTGACAACTTGCTCACGATGGCTACCCTAATAGCCTTCTTCATAGGTCATATTCAACCTCCATCCAGTAATTTGCAATATCCTAATACCTTGTTTCTACCACTTCCTTGTATCCTTATTTATACATGGGATACACCAATGAGTTCTTAACATACCCAAAGATCCAACAACACCCCTATTTTGGAGTTTCATGCATATTTTTGTTGCATATTCTGTATCTTCTTATCTGTTGGTACCAACCCACCCAACCACCACCTACCTTGGAGAAGGTTAGATTGTAGCAATGAAAAAACAACAACAGTTGTGCCATGTGACCATCCAACCAACCTTAGCATGATGCACACTACAACTATAATAACAACTACACACAAAACATCATGTCTAGTTTCTCTTGACACAACAATGATGCAACAAGATGGAGGAGGATGGCTATGTGTGGAGAGTAGGACAAGAATCCATCCGATAACAACTTAGGGGAAGCATGTCATCCCACACACAAATTCCTAGCAGTTACTAGGGTTACAATTGGGGCATATGATGTAAGGAAATCCCAACCAAGTCAGGTGATGGCCACATGGAGGACGAGTCTGGGCTTGCATGAGATACATGGCGTTGTTATGACATCCAAATCTTCTATCAACAACTAGAACCCCTATGCTCAAGGCATATATTGATCTTATCATATGTTGAAATTTGTTATCCATTTTTGACAAATAATATACTGTTGGAATCATATTGAACACTAGAATATGGTAAAGATGTTAAAAATGATTTTTAGGGATGCTTAACTATTTGTGTTAACTAATGAAGGATATACAACATTTAGATGATTCTAAGTATTGCAATACATGATCTTTATGAAATTTGTTGTACAACTATGTGTGGTGATGTTCCTAATGTTACCATAATCATGGATCTTAATAATGATGAATGTATATGCGAGTTTTAGCATGAGGGAATATGCATGTGTACATGTAATATAATGTTGTAACCTTGATGCTAGTATGACCCTAGTAAAATGTGAGCACAACATGTGAGTCCATAAACATATATGATGTCAACGTGAACCCTTCGATGAATAATGTGTGAACATAAACATGTGAAGGATTATGTTTGACCTAATCATAATAGAAACTTAATTAGGATTATCAGACCACTATGAGTACCTACATACTTTCATGACTCTTATTGTGGGTAATTTGCTTTTCTAGAAGTTGAACAAAGTCTAGTTGACTCTACAAGGTTAAAATAGGGATATATGGGATTAATATAGTTATATGATTATGAAATCATGATATGAATGTATGATCTTCTATTTGCAAATATTGGCTTGTAGTATAATAATGTAGTACTCGATGTATGTCACTTGAAAACATAAAATATGTGTAGATGTTTTATAGTTAGTGAGGTTGTTGTTGTCCCCCTCATAAGGGAAGAAAAGATGGTGACTAGTACACCTCCCTAGAGTAAAAGGTGTACCTGGAGTTCCCTAGAGTACAAGATACATTGGGAAAGACCATAGAGTACTTGGTACACAAAGGTGGTCCCGATATTTAATTTTCAGTACTAGTCAACCTTAATATTGCAACTCATCTCCAAAAGTGATTAAAACTAGTGCATACCATTGATCAAAGAATTATTTTGTATGATGTTCATTCTTTCATTATACAAAACTTTTCAAATTAATAACACATAATATATTTGTATCTTTCTACCCACGTACATAAACTTGGTGTGTTGATCAGCTTGTTCCACTTATGTTTTAGGTTCATAGCATAGTAGGGACGTGAAGAAAAAGATGTGTTGGGAAACTAAAAAGCTTAGTTTCCTTCATTGCATCCATTTAGTGTGACCCTTTTCATGTAAGTACATAGTATATAAGATATGATAGATATGTGAGAACCAAAAGGAGATTGAACTCTCTGCAAGACATGTCAACCATTATAGTAAAAAAAGGTTAATGAGTTGATGAGTGGGACATACATAGAGATAAGAGTGATCCCAACATGTAGAGATAAAGATTGAGGCTAGAGAGCGTAACCTCCATAGATACATGAGATACAAAATATGAAGTATGTGAGTCCTACACTACATTACTCCAAAGTTGATGAACTGAGTGAGTTTTTGTTGTCTATGACGTTTGAGGTAACCCTAGACATCCTATAGGGACCTAATGCTATACATAGAGAAAAGAGTGATGCACACATATGTTTATTATCAACCTTTTTTGTGGGTAAGGAAAATCCCAAGATCTTGTATGAGGTGAATTGATAAGCCTAATGCTGGGGTTTCTGGTTTGGGAATCTAGTGGTTATACCAAAGAGAGTTGGGTTACATGATCATGAGTAGAACACCTATGAATAAAAAGACATATCTTGACTTGGGTAGATCCAGCTTGAGTGACTTAAGATTGAAGGGCTCAACCTAAGGTACTTGTGATATCAATCATAAAACCATAAATTTTTAATAAAGGATAGATGGAATTCACATATGAGTAATTCATTTCCCTCAGGTAAAGATGAAGATATGGATGTTTCAAAAGAGCCATGAATGTTGTGTGATAGATACAACACAATCTAAGTCACTCTTGCAAGCTAGAAACTAGTTTACCGTTATAATAGTTAGATCCTAGTAGATATGATAATTTTTACTTGATGATATATATTTATGTTGATTATAAATAACATGATCAATAGTGTAAATGTATATCCTTTCCCTCTTAAAATACAAAAAAGGATGTATGCAATTTTATATCCTTACATGCAAAAATGGGAAAGAATAAACCATATATGGTATACAATTGATTTTTTTTGGTATGGTGTTACCCTCTAGACTTCCAATGACATCCTATATGTGGGTTAGAATATGTTATTCTAGAGCTTTAGCCATGCAAGTACCTCTGTCACGTCTGTGTATAATTATGGACCTTTGTATTTCCATACAAAGGAAATCACACGATATTTTTGATACAAGTTTGAGGTGTACTCCACTATAATGGATCTATGTAGCTAAACCAAAAACATATGGATGGTAAACTATGGTTAATTTTTAGGATAATCTCTAAGGTAAGAAGGATGTGACACAATCACAAGCGATATACATCCCTACATGAGAAACATCACTGTAATTGATCCACAAAAATGTATATCTCATGTTGTCCTTGCTTATACATCTTTGTTGATGAGATATTCAAATGGGTTTATGGAAAAACCTATTGTGATTCTCTTCATCGATATCCCAACACTTAGGTCATTATTACATTTATTCACTGTGAATATTGAAAAAGCATAATGAGTGAATTTTCCTTTTATAAATCATGGAATCACATATGAAGTACCATCATAATAAACATATGATGATCTTAGGGCATACAACCAACACCGTCCCACTTGTAGTCAAGCAAATAACTCATGAACCTAATTCCATATGACCTAACATGACCATCATGCTTCATTTGTGAAAGGGATTTTGTTAAAGGATCAACATCATTACTTTTAATTGGCACTCCGTGGATAAATTTAAATTTCATCATTTTTCTAAATCTATCCTATGATATGTTAACATTATAGTATGTTCCTAGAACACTAATGTGATTTGGACTCCTTATCCTGTTCAATGGTTTTGTTGTTTTCACAGTAAAACTCTTGTGGCAACCTCAATTTTTAGGACTTTATAAACTAATATATGTCTGTGAGGTTTTCTCCACTTGTGGGATTCATGATCTATATGATGACCAAATAAGGATATATCAAGGAATACTACTGATATATGGACTAGAATAGGAGAGAAAAATATGCGATGATGAAATATGTGTGTGATAAGGAGCCAATATTAGGTTCTTTTTTGAATTTGAGGTTTTGGCATGTCCAAATGACCCAAAAGTTGTCCATGGAGCTTATAGTAATGTTTTAGAGCTATGTTGAATATTTAACAATTCTTGGAGATCATTTGAACAATGATAAAATCCATATGGACCAAAATGATAATTCTTGGTGATATTTTAGTTGGATGTCAAAAATCTTTATCTTTGGACAAAATGTGATGGGACCATTTTTTATGAAGTTGAATCTTGGGTTAAAATTTGAGACCTATCAAAGATCATTTTATGGTTCAAATAAGATGTACGCGAACTATAGTAAACTTGATCAGATGGTTCAAGTCATTTAAATTATTCTGGTAATATGATCAATGTTTAATATCTCAAGATTCACTTCTCTAAATGAGATAAAATTTGAGATAGAGATTTATGGATATAAGATTAATTTTTGGTAAATTTCACGAATTATACAAAAATCAAGGATGAATAGTTAATTAATGATTCCCCATTAATTATATGAAAATAGAGGAAACTTATACTTGATTATTGATAATGTTTTTGTCCAAAATAACCTATGGTTTCTATAAAGCCCTATATAAGATAACCCTATTCAATATTTCATGGACATTGGACATCATATGACAGCCATGACAATTTGCTCGCAATGACTACCCAAATAACCTTCTTTATAGGTCAACTTCAACCTCCAATTGAGATTTTGCAATATCCTAATACCTTGGTTCTACCCATTCCTTATATCCTTATTTAACCTTGGGATACACCAATGAGTTCCTAACATCGCCAAAGGTAAAAAAAACCCTAGTTTGGAGTTGCATCCATATATTTGTCGCATACACCATATCTTCTTATCTGTTGGCACCAACCTACCCAACCACCACCTACCTTGAAGAAGGTTAGATTGTGGCAATGTCAAAACAATAAGTCTGCCATGTGACTAGCCAACCAGCCTTGACACAATGCACACTACAACTATAGCAACAACTGCACTCAAAGCATCATGTCTAGTTTCTCTTCACACAACAGTGATGCAACGAGATGGAGGAGGATGTATACATGTGGAGAGGAGGACAAGAATCCATCTGACAACAAATCAGGGGAAGAATGTCATCCCATGCACAACTTCTTAATGATGACTAGGGTTACAATCGGGGCATATGGTGTAAGGAAGACCCAACCAAGTAATGTGATGGACACGTACAGGGCAGACGTGGGTTCGCATGAGCTACATGCCATTGTTATGATGGCCAAATCTTCTATCAAAAACTAGAACCCCTATGCTCAAGACATATATTGATCTTATTGTAGGGAAATACGGATACAGAATAGGCAATGGAAACAAAAAATATCTACAATATTCCCCTTTAAACAGTTGATCGCATCAATAACTATGTAATGGGAAGGATGGTTTGTGAGGTCATACCTGGTCCTGGAGCAAGTCCAGTGGCAATTCCCTTATACAAGTGCACACCTTTCTTAAAGTCACACTCATAAAATGTCAGCAACAACCCCTGGTCAAATACGACATACAACATTTGACCTTGTCCTTCTAGAGGTAGGAAACAACCTCGTCATCTCTATAGTAGTCCACATGGACATGAGGGAACTCCTATCATTTTAGAAGAAAAAATAAGGAGTTGTCCCTTATAGACAGTGTACTAGCGCCAACTTTATCTCCTACAAATTTTCTCCCTTGATATCACTCCATTTGTTGGGTATGACTTGCTCAGGTTCTCTCGAATACCACAACTAGAGAAGACAAAAATTGTCAGAGCTATTGATGTTGTGTCTGGGAAGCCCCCAATACCCCTCTATTTATAGGAGGTGTAACATCCCTGACCTGGGTTATGGCTTAACCCTACAATTTTTTCTTAAGTAAGTTATTTATAAACTTGTTCTAATATTTTGAAAAGTAATTAAGACTCTTTGTGAAGTTTATTTTCAAGTGTGAGCTTAATTACAAACTATTTGTGCATTATATGATAGTCTGAGTGTAAAAGTGCAATTTACCCAAGATGAGGGGTTACATTGCAATATGTCATATTTTGAATATTACTTAAGTGTTTTAGTATCACAAGAGAGAGAATTATGCTAAGTTATGGCTTGTGGAAAGCCTAAATTCCAAGTTTGAGCTTGTTTGAATAATGCTAGTGCCTTGTGTACCAATTTTTGTAAAAATTGTAATTTACCCAAAACGTAGGGTTAATATGCAAATTACCACCTGTAGAGTACCCCTACTCCCTCTATTTATCATTTGGAGGAGATAGAAAGAATGATACATCATGTTTGAATCATATTTGAATGATGGAAAGAACAAAGAGATGATGTATAGTTGAAGCCCTTGCATGAGTTATGCCGAGATTATAGAATTGATATGGGTGTGCCTATCAGACAAAGAGCCATAGAGGAGATCCCATATCGGTTTGTGGACTCTTGTCAATGGCCATGATGGCCTAAGCACCTCAAGGAGGTGATCCATGACGAGTTAGATGCTCCTTGCAAAAAGTGTATTAGTTTGAATAACTTGTGAGATAAAGACGAGATATCTTATCCAACAAGATAAAGGATGGCTGAAATATCATCTCTAGATTATCCTCTAGAATTTTGCATAGTAAGATAAATGTGAGTGCATGCATGGACATGTGTCAACCATGCATGGCCACATGTCACCTAGTAGTATGTGGTGATGACACCTCTTAAACACACTCTCTCATGAACCCCCAATATATATACCTCTCCTCTCACCTACTAATTTAAGTTTATGAACCCCAAAACTATCTTTCTTTGAGATATAATGCAAACCCAATTAGATATCGTGCATAATAGCTCAAGGAGCAAGGGAAGCTCGAGCACCAAGCTTAAGGTAAGGCCATGGTCATCTTCAACCTTGGTTGAATCATGATTCTTGGGTTATAGTTATTCCTCTATTTTCTTCCTCACCAAGTGATTAACTATGGTGATTCTTTATATATGGAGGAGTTTTGAACGAACCTTGGACCTTGTATAAGCTCATCTTCAACCTTAGGAACGTGAAGCTTTGGATTTTGGAGCTTTGAAGTTGTTCTTGAGGCGGGTTATATAACTTGAACCCAATTATGTTATTATGCAACTTCAATATTGTTGAACTTGTTGGTGTACTTTCAATTTCGAATTCTTTTGATAAATTGATGATCCTTTGAGTTCCAAAAGTATCTTAGGACTGTTTTCCATGATCTAGTACAGTAAGAACAAGAATCTAGAGGTTGATTATGATGACATAATCAAGGTCCAACCCGATATAGGTTGAAGTACCTCTAACCCAATATGATGAGGTGAACACACCACTAGCATGATATGATGATGAGTAGGTACCTCTTGCACAATATGATAATGAAGTGCACATCTTGTGCACAATATGTTGTTAAGCATACACTATGTGCACGATATAAGGTCAAGTATACACCCTATGCATGACATGAAGTCAATCATATACTCCCACCCGATATAACAAACCCTAGGTGATAAGTAACCCGACATGTTGATATGTACACACCATAAACAAGATACGGTGAGGAGTGTATACCTCATGGGTGATATGATTGAAACATATACACACCATGAGCATGATATGGGGACATGTATTCAACTTATACACGATATGGTGTTAGGTTTGTATCCTAACCCAATATGGTTGAAACCCTAGATGGTGGTATGAAACCCAAGATAAATAGGTAACTCGATATAGTGGCGAGTAATACCACATGAATGATATGAGTGATATCTTATGGACAATAGGAGTGCTACCTACAAGTACCTTATACACTATATGAGGACAAGTCCATATCCCATGCACGATATAGTTTCAATTGAACTTTCTAGCCAATATAGCATTGAAACCCTAGGTGATGGAATGAAACCCGATACATCCTATCATTTTGTGTAATGGATTATTATGAAAAAGTTCAACCTAATATCTAGATGTCATTCAAAAATATGATGTGATGGATTCCTTGAGAGGCATGAAAAGTTATGAGCATAATGGTCTACCCACTATGCTAACCCGATATGATCAACCCACATGGTAACCTGATATGGTATTATGTGTAGATCACTAAAACGATACCATGATGAGGCATATAGCCCATGCCCGATATGGTGCACACCTTGTGCATGATATGGTACTGAGTATACTCTTGTACCCGATATGAGGTCAAGCATATAGTTCATACATGATATGAAGCTAACTTGAGATGATAAGACCTAAGTGATAGCCAATCCGATATGGATACATGTTATGGTGTTAGGGGATACACCCTAAACATAATATGATGATATGGTTACACCACATGCCCAATAGGGATACCCGATATGATGTTAAGGTTGCATCTCAAGCACAATATGGTAGCATACACCCATCTTGATACCCGATATGGTGGGAAAACTTCAATCATATACACTTGATTGAGTGACCTATGTTGAGTGTTGTGTTAAATGCAACATTAAAAGATAATGAGTTTAGTGCAATTTGATAATGGTGATCTGATGTACCTTAAAGAGGAGAATAGAGCCAAAAGTATGGTGCAATCAACATCCTAGTGAGGATGAAAGAGAAACTTATATTTGAATAACAATCAGGTAATGAGTATATGTTGATATTCCTAGTATGAATGGTGTATGAATCAGGGTTTAATCTTTTATAATGTGATCTCAAAAATCTAAGTGGTTAATAAAGGTAAATCTTAAATGATGAGTGATAATATGATCTTGAATCACTTGATTTGTTAATAAGGGGGAAAACCCTAACCTTAATGAAGGGTGATGGCACACACTTAAAACCCTAATTGGTTAGATTGAGAAATCCTAACCCTAATTATGAGAAGGATATATTTCTCTTATATCACATAGTGATGATGTGAACATGAAACCCCATTCGGTTAAAATGGGAAATCCTAACCCTAATAATGGGAAGGATGTATTTTTCTTGAATTGCATGGTGATGTCATATATTGTTAGTGTTTTATCATGACGTGCTAACTATGAAGGAATCACGAGATGATGACCATAGCCAGGTATGAGCTATGATGTTATATATGATATAGATTTAAATGAGCCTTGTGAGCCCTATCTGTACAAAGAGTATAATATTTATATAGTCTGATATCTTAAAAAGATAGTTGTTTCCTAGTGAGAGGTGACAAGATGTTTAATGAACCATGTGAGCTATGTGAAATACTTGTACAACATGTGTGATGAATACCTTGGTCTGAGGATCTAGAGGTAATAGTTACCTATTACAGAGGTAACAATGTTCAGTGATGATCTGAGGGTTTTGAATACCCAGATCCAGTAATCATGATGATGATGATGATGTTAAGGGATAAGATTCCCCAGTAATATGATAAGGGACCAAGATCCCAAGTGTTATGTATCTAAATGTGTTTCAAAGATTATATTAGTACTTGATAGATGTATGACACCTTCTTTTGTAGCATTTGTTTATGATTGATTCTTATGACTTGGTTGATGCTAAAATATACTAAAATACATCTAATTAATCAAGTGGAATCTCATTATGTAGTTGCCCAGACCATAGATCCATTCAGTGTCAAAAATTGTTGATGGTGAAATGGGTATTTCCCACAGAATTACCTGGAGCGCATATTTTTGAATATGCAGGGGTGTGAGCTTGGACGACCATGTGTTGACCGATCCCCTTATGTCCACAATCTTGAGAATTTGCTATATGCCATATGTTGGCTTTAGTGCGACTGCGGTCATTGACTCAGTAATGAGCACGGTGAACTGGCCCGTGGTTTAGAGTATGGCTATATGCCATGACTCAATAATTTTATAATCCAGGAAAGCAACATGGTCTTCTCCCAAAGAGAGTACATGTTGCGGCTGTAACTCTATAGAAAAGATTCTACTATACCCCGACATGCTATTTGTAGTTGACACAAGATGTCCTGCCAACAACTGACACAAGATGTTCTGCTAGTTGTCTCGTACAGACTGAGACGGGTGAGGTCTTGACAATCGGCTCTGCCATTGACCTTGTATGGTACCGATTTGCACTTAGCAGCGGTCGGTTGGAGTATGAATGGTATACTTCATTTCCTCAGGGCATAAGTGTGATTGTAATATGTAATCATCCGTGTAGCATATTTGCTTAAGGATCGAATACATAATACATTGGTTGATGTGCACTTCTTTTATACATCTTAGTTAGATAGATGCTACATATGTTTCTTTATATTCCTTGTATAATGAATAGATGATTTATTACTCTACCATAGATGGATACATTATTTTAAGAGAAGAGATTACTCTGTTCCTCTTATAACAGTGATTAATCCTGCTTGTTAATAAACTCTGCTTAGTTTTATACTGCGTTGTGATAATAATATTGTCGACGGAGAGTTATATCTCTCGCTGGGACAATTGTCTCACCCTGTGGGATCCACAATTTTTAGGTGGATGTGCACGAGGAGGTAGAGACCGTTCTGCAAAGGGAGAACAACAACAATTGAGGTAGCAGTAACAACTCATGTTGAGTGTACTGTCTATTGTGTCTTATAAATAGAAGTCTTATGTGTCGTCTCTGTACTCTCAGGTCCTTGGAGTCCGTGCGTAATGGTTTTATGAATGATCTAAGATTTTGACTTGTATGCCTTAAGGTTTTATGTTGCTTATGTATAGGTTTTAGCAAAACAACTATTATATGTTGTCCTCGAGATGAGATGATACAGTGTATGTACTATGTGAACCATAATATGTATGAAGTTTTGGTTCTTTCAATAAGAGTTTCCTAGAAGAGGATATCCTTGCAAAAATGTTTTTAAAATTTTAGTGATTTTGGTAATCCACAATTTATGGTTATTCCGCAATTAGTTACTGGTGATGGCTTGATTTGATGTTGGGTCGTTACAGGAGGGTTAGGGTCAGGATTACCACTCTGAGCGGGAGTCAAACGGGACATAATTTTATGAATTTTTGCATCCTACGAGCGGTGAAATATTTGATTTAGAGGTGAAGCGATCAGTTGGGATGTGAGACGATTGGTTCAACCCTTAAACCACTTGTTGCATCACGTTTCCCAATCACAATTGTATTGGAAACTAATATCCAATTAATGCACAACATGATGTCATCACTAATCCTTGATCCAATCAAATTGATCAACCAAATGACCTGTTCATAGCCTGAACCAATCGATTCATGGACCTGAGCCGATCAGTTCACTTCCTAAATCGGTCAATTCATGAACCAGATCACCAATATTGGTTGATTTGACCTGACACTTTGAAATGGTCAGTTCAAAACTTGAACCGGTTGGTTCATAGTCTAGTCAGTCGACTCTTAACCATTATTGTTTAAATTGAATACCGAACTCCTTAGTAATCAAGTTTAAACCTCATTCATGAATAAGCTCCTATTCCAAGTGAATGCTATGTGTGTGACCCTATATGTTCCAAGTTACGTTGACAGTGAGTGTTCATAAATAATTTATGACATCACAAGCAATGAGCGGTATCTAGCAACACATCATTGCTATCCAAGTAATCCAGAAAGTTGGAGAACAACTTCAACCTACAATATTGGTGTTATAGTGATTGTACAATTCTTTTGTCACTGATATCCAAATTGAACTCGAGGCATGGAATCATCATCTTCTCAACATTCAATACATGTTCCTTAAACTAGAGCAGACTATCTAATGTATATGTGAACCCAATATCATATATTGATTTACATCTAGATGCACATGCTTTCTTCAGTCTTGCTTATCAAGTGGCCTAGACATCAGGGACAAATCCCATCTACATCACTCACAGTCATCCCCATGTGTCACAATGCACCTGAACATAACCTTTATGGCAACCCTTCTTCAAGGTCATGGAGGATGATGTCAAAGTACTTTGAATGACATGTGATGGGTGTAGTGACTTAATGTTGAAAAACCACAATCACCACCATCACTATCAGAGATGATTATGACTACCAATTATGGTTTTCACGTGTCATTCTCAAGGTGGGTCTGTCTGATACACTATTCTTCAATAAGTATCTATGTGTTTGGTTTGATATCACATATCATGATTGATGAGGTTCTGTCATCAACCAAAACGCATTCTAGTCTTATGTGTCATTGCTGTCTATAAACCTTCCATAATAATGTCCGACTAGGGACATAACAAGAATGTATATACTATTAACATCTATATGATCTCATTGTTCAGGTTATCAACCCGAAGACATACATCATTGAGTAATGCCATCCTTTAGACGTTCATTATGTTTAATCATTATCTCATAGCTGAATGAAACATTATAGATTGGAATATTGCCTTTATTATTAATCAAATCTTTTACAAGATATGCCATCATAATCATCATGTGATTGTCTCTCTGGGCATACATACCAACATACTCCCACTTTTACTTAGATATAATCACCCACAAATCTTATTCTAAGGTATCTTAAACATGTCCATCATGTTTCTGTTACACAAATGCTAATCCAATGAGTTAGAAACATTTGCCTTTAGTCAGTGTATTGCATGTTTCACATCTCTTCGCCGTATGACCTCTCGTATGAGATGGAATTGCCGTAGTATTCTATATGATATCCCTTGACTAACCAGTAGATCCATTGTTTTCATAGTATTTCTACCATGTCATCAATGGTTGCAACATCCTATATGTTCATCAATATGAACTTACAGATCCATACAATATCCTTTGTTGTGTTCATAACACCAAAATTCTAGAATTGTATTGTAGAATTAAATAACTATATGTAGTTAAGAACTTTTCCATCTTATAGTTTTTGTTTTAAGGTCAAATACAAATTTAGATTGCGATCATTAATTTTGATTGTCATTTTGGAAGCTTTCATCAGTGTAACCCTTTACACCCAACTCTTCCTAATACTATAATTTAGGAACTGATCCTAAGTGCTTCTCAAGTACTCATGGACGTTCTTTATGGTATTCCAATTACCTTCATTGGAATTTGACTAATATCATATCATCATGTCCAATACATACAAGATAATGGGATAAGTACATTATATTGCATACATGATAGATCCAAATACAAATTATTATGGCATCTCACTCATGTTTCCCATTCTTCACAAGAATTGGAACAGTGGGCTCTTGAGAGACTAATCTCATCGAACATGGACATATTTTCTCTTATAGAGTCCTGCATGTTGAACCCTTCAATGTCTTGCTAATATATGTGCTCTTACTTAGCTCATGAGGCTTTCTAGATATATAGTTGTAGATCTCAATTCCTATCACATATACTTCATCTACTCCTTTCATGTAGAAGGCACTTTCCATGCCAGGTAGCAATACTTATAGTATAGGTATGTTATTCCCCAACATTGTGTAAAATATTAATATGCTCCCACTAAATCTTTTGCAATCACAAATTTCATCTCTATACATGAGTCAAGTCAAACTCTTTGATTGTCTTGTCAAACCAAAGATTCCATCTCTGATATGTTTGCTTCAATCACATTGATTGAACATTTGTAGCTTGTAGAACTTTTTTGCATTAATGGTGTTATAAAACCTTCATGCTGTGTCACATACACATCCTCTTAGTTATTCCTATTAAGGAATGTAATTTTATCATCCATATGCCAAATGTTATAGTCTTAATAAGCTACAATGGCAAGTACGATCATGATGGACTTAACTATGGCAATTGGTGAAAGAGATCTCATAATGTTCAACACCTTCAACTTGTTTGAAAAACCTTTGCAACCAGTCTACTCCTATAGGTTTGTGTATTACTATCCATGTCGGTCTTCTTCTCAAGATACAATTGCACCCTATGGGTTTTATCCCTTCAAGTGGATCCATTAAGATCATACCTTGTTGGTGTACATGGACTCCATTTTGGATATAATGGACTTAAGACAATTACCAGACTCTGCTTCTAGATAGGTTGTTGGCTCATCATCTGATGACCAACTCACCGAATTTCTAAGTTACAAGATATCACAATCTTTTAAACTCATGGTGTTTTCTACTTTAACTACAAATCTTGTGTTACATAAGGAATTTGAGATTCCACAAAAATTTATAATTCTCTTTGTGCCTACTGTACCTCTTTAGGTTCAATGTTTCTTGTTGATCTTGAACTTTTTGAGTTCTAATTTACTCCCACTAATTCCCTTGGAACTAAATTACTCATTAGGAGTCCAACCATCCCGTCAACAAATACTTTTGTTATTAGATTGAGATGAAAGTAGTATTCAACAAAGTAGCACTTTGTGATTTGTGAACAAATCCTTTCCAAGAAACTATTGTCTTGTATAAGTTTTAATCCTAATCTTTATAAAGACATATTGGGACACTCCCATTTCTATCTCGTATGGTGTCTTTTGAACCATTTTAGGTAGTACATTTAGTGTAAAGCATGCACCTAAAAGGAAATTAGAAGATTATCTAGATTAATTTATAATCACACCATATTCTATCATGGTGTGACTCCTTTTTGATACATCATTATGTTTTAGGTAGAGTTCATTGTGATACACTATCATTATTTTTCTAGAAGGTCCTCAAACTCTTGGTTTAAATTTTTTAAACATAGATCATATCAATGTATCTTAATACTGATACCAAGATGATTTCATACTTCATTTATGATATCCTTGAACACTTCAAGGGATCCTCATTTGTATTCCACTAAATAAAAACTTTGATATTTATTGAGATCATAAGTAAGTATGATGAGGTACTAGTAACTACCTTTAGCATTCATTAAAAAAGGGTCCACATACATCAATATGACAAGTCCTAATAGAATGCTCGCTCTCCCACTATATCTATTGAAAAGTGCTTTTGTCATATTTCCCAATAGATAATATTTGCATATCTCTGTTGGCTCAATAGCCAAACAAGTTTAGACAAACATCATTATGTATTCTAGTAATGCATTTCTCATCTATGTGTTCTAGATGACACTGCTATATGTATTCATTGTTTGAGTTATAAAGTTTTATTTTTTTGCATTTACATTATTAAAATTTATCTTTGGATCTAGAAAACAAAGACCATAAGATATTTGGGGCATTGCCATATAAGATCACATCTTTAAAATAGAACATTAACTTTTCTTTAATTATAATCATCCTTGTCCATACAAGATGCAGGAAGTAAAAATTTTCTTCTATTGACAGAAATGAAATAGCATTTCATTAACTTTATTACATGCCCTACGGGCTAAAATAAATTATAGGTTTTGATTGTAGTGGCACCCACTCTTGATCTATTTATGAAGCATGGTCCAACCTTGCCCTTTCATAAAGGCTTACTTCTTTTCAGATCCTGCATATTCAAACGTATGTGAGATCTACATTCGTTATCATATACCCAAGATGAAGAAGTGATTAAATCTATCTCATAACATATATATCTCAAGTGGATATCTCTATCTCTTCCTTCTTGTTTAGTTCCTCTAGGTAGAGAGGACAATTCCTCTTCGAGTGTCCAGGCTGCTGACGGTGGTGACAATTGCCTCCCTTGTGTACCCTTCCCTTTGCTTTGAGCGCTGAAGACTTGGGCTTCTGGCTAGCTTTATAACACTTCTTATCTTTTCCTTTGCCTTTAAACTTCCTATTTGGTCTGCTAATAATCATCATAGACTTGAGCTTGTCTGTCTTCATTTGTGCCTCAACTGTTCTCAACATGCCAAGTAACTCTGTCAACGACTTGTCAAAGTCATTCATGTTCTAGTTCATGACAAACTGACTGTAAGATTTTGGTAGAGATTGTAGAATCACATAAAGTGGCCAACTCATGACCCAAGGGAAATCCCAATCTAGCAAGGTTCTTCACAGACCCAATATTTTTGAGTACATGAGGACCTGCTGGATCTCCTTCTTCCATGTTATATTTGAATAATGCCTTGGAGACATCATATCTCTCACACCTTTCCTGTTCTTAGAACATGTTATTAAGATGTATTACCATCTCAATAACATTTGTGTTCTCATGCTATCTCTACAACTCATAGCTCTTGGAGCACATCATTAGGCATTTGAAATCAACATCATCTTAAGTATGCTTCTTGTAAGCATCCCTATTAGCCGTAGGTGGAGTGGGAGCAGGTTCACCTGGCTCTGGTATCTCCAAGACATAGAGCTTGAGCTCCTATGTGAGAAAAATTCTCAGTGTCCTGCACCATTCATGGAAATTATTCCCATTTAACTTGTCCTTCTGAAGGACTGATTGCAGAGAAAACCATTTGATTCTACAAGAGAAATTTGCAATTTTGTCAAAACATTTTGATCTGATTTAGTTGAAATAAAATTTGATGATGTTTAGTTAGACCTTTAATTAATTATCAATCTTAACATTTTGTTCAAATTAATATCCCTCACATATCAATTCGGAAAATTGTAGTCTTCAATCTTCTAGTGAGCCAAGATCCAAAATAATGGAGTTATTACCCGTCCAATGCCAACGTCCTTAATCAATCATTAAGGTAGGAAACTTTTGCCATTTTCTTCTTATGCAATTCTTGGATAGATGATGGTATGTACAACTCTTTGCGATGGTCATATGTATACTTCTAAGTACTTAATCTCATTAAGATAACTAGTAATTTAGTCTGACCCAAAATCCAACATGATAGTAATGCACCCTGCTTGGTAGGCCCACAAAACTATCATCACACTTCCATGAGATAGGCAACACACCACGCTTGGCATGCCCACACATAATCTGTCAGGCTTTTCATGTGTGTTGCTAATGGAAAGCATCTTAGACTTAATATGTTGAATAAGGGATTTTATATTTATAAATATATATACACATATCCAATCACCACATACTATAGCATATCATATACGTGCCCACACATAATCGATCAAGATTTTCATGTGTGTTGCTAATGGAAAGCATATTAGACTTAATATGTTGATTGAGGGATTTAATATTTATAAATATATATACACATATCCAATCACCACATACTATAGTATATCATATACATGATATACCTCACAAATAAAAGCATGCGATTAAAACATAAGTGATGGTTATAGACATACTATTTTAGTTTCTTGGAGTCAAAAGGAATGACTACCATCTAAGGTCTACATCACATGCATCAACCTATTGTTGGTGAATATCTATTCTTGAACCAATTTAGGTTGATCGGTTCAACCCTTGAACTGATCGGCTCGCCTCCTATTTGGTCGGTTGGTCTTCATAATGATCGTCTAGCCTCTAGTCTAAGTGACATCTGGACACCTCCAAATGATCATTTGGGCCAAAATCTGATTGATTCAGCTCCTCCTATCATTTTTCCTCCTCAGTCCTCCAGTCGATAGGCTCTTCATCTGAAACGGGAGGCTCGTCTAGTGTTGAACATCTTCTTCATCATAATAAGAATTAAAAATATCCTAACATTATTACATGGTAATATAGAAACCTCAAGTTACATTCAAGGGGAACACAAGAAGGAGAGAATAATACTTTACATGTGGAAGATAAGATAAAGGATCGGTACACAAATTGAGATATAAACAATAATAAACAACCACAACCAACCAAGCACACACAACTAGGGATATTATCCATAACCATGCTACACATCCACCATCAAAACCAATTATAGGGCGACACATGTAAATTTCATGTTTATCATATCATATATATAATTATAGAAGTAGGGATCATATGTGGTATTTAATCGGATATGCACATTAATCATTTTAAGTATTCACATCATATGCAATAAATAAAAGATGAAATCAAAATCTGATCACATCGATTGAATCCCAAAGCATAGTAAATTGATGTGGCTCTAATACCACTGTAGGAAAATATGACTACAAAATATGCAACAGAAACAACAATTTATCTTCCATATTCCCATTTGAAAAGTTGATTGCATCAATAACTATGTAAACAATAAGGATGGTTTGCAAAGCTAGTCCTAGAGCAAGTCCAAAAAAATTCCCTCATAGCAGTGCACACCTTCTTCAAGTCGCACTCAGACAATGTTAGTAAAAACTCCTGGTCGTACACCATAGAAAATAGTTGACCCTATCCTCCTAGAGGCAAAAAACAACCTCCTCACCTCTATAGTAGTCCTTACAGATCACTGAGAACTCTTGTTGTTCTATAATAACAGATAAGAAGGAGTTGTCCCTTCTAGTCGGTGTAGTAGCACCAACTTGCTCTCCCTTGCTATCCCTCCCTTTATTGGGTAGGACTTGCTCATGTTCTATCAATTACTACAACTAGAGAAGACAACAAATTTTAGAGAGATTGATGTTGTGTCTGAAAAACCACCACCACCCCTCTTTTTATAGGAGGGTTAGGGTCAGGGTTCCCGTTAGGAATTTTTGGCAACAGGTAAGGCATTGGAAACAAAAATTTAATACCCAAATCCCTAACTAGTTGGTTGTTGAGTTTTAAGGGAGACAGAGAAGGCAACGGAAACAAAAATTTTCTTCTCCCAAACCTAGAATAAAGGAATCGCATCAACGTCTATACAATAGGAAGGATGGTTTGTAGAGGCATACCTTGTCTCGAGGCTTGCTTGACGACATTACCTCGCGGCTTGCACGATCTTCACCTTCGATCTTGGATGGTGTCTGTGCAGCTCCTGGTCTCACCGGGACTGTCGGGATTGACATCTGTCCTCCGAGCGACAAAAGTCTCCCACCTCTGCAGTCGTCCACACAGACTTCCTGGAACTCCGATCACCTTGTCGCACAAGGCACCAGAAGGAGTCACACCCTCCTGTCGACGTACTAGTCACCAACACACTCTCCTGCCACCAGTCACTTTTCTGCAGTTGTCTTTCCCTTGATGTGCCTCCCTTATCGGGTAGTACTTGCTCATGCTCTCTCGGTTACCAAAACCAGAGAGAACGACAACTTTGTAGAGCAACTGGTGTTCTGAGTTATACTTTGAGAAGCCCTCAATACCCCTATATATAGGAGGGTCATGGGACACGGTTCTCTACCCCGGGCAATGCGGGATTAAAGCAGGAGTAGAAGGGTTTTTGATTTTCCACAAAACAACCAACTGCGCCAGCTGAACCGATCATTTCAAGCATGAAACAGTCGGTTGGGGACCTAAGCCGATCGGTTCACACCTGAATCGATCAGTTGGGACACCTGAGCCAATTGGTTCAAGCATGAGCCAATTGGTTTGTGGTCTTGGTCCAACTTGAATTGACTTTCATGTTTATTTCCAACTAATCAAATATTAGTCCTTGACCAAATCAAATTTGTATAAGTGAAAAAAATATGTTTTTGCAAAAAGAGTCTTCTGACTTTCCAAACGATCTCGGTTGGTCACACAAATCGACCGGTTCAACAATTGAGCCGATCATTTCATTGACACATGAGCCAATCGACTCACCACTTGAGCTGATCGGTTCACCAACCTGAGCTGATCGGTTCATCACATGAGCCGATCGGTTGGGAGTGCAGACTTTACAAAATCAGTCAATTGTAGTTTCAATCAATCCGATACTCTAATTAATTGGTCCAACACCTTGAACACTATGATCTTGAGCTATCAATCAACTAAGTGTTTAATTGAACTACTAAACTCCTTTAGTAATCAATCTAAACATTATTTGTAGATAAACTCCTCTTCTAGGTTAAATCCTTTGTGTGTGACCCTACATGTCCATTTCACATTGGCAGTGAAAGTCCATAACACTTATGACTTCACAAGCGAAGATCGGTGCCTAGTCGCACATCAGTGCTACCCAAGTGAAATAGAAAGTTGGAGAACAACTTTCAATCCTACAATCCATGAATGGTGTTACAGTGAATGTATAATTCCTTTGTCACTAATGTCTTGAATGAACTCAAGGCATGGTATAGTCATCCTTTCAATGTTCATCCATTTCCTTGATCTCAGAGCAGACTAGGAGAGATGTGTGTGACATCAATATCACATATTGATTCACACATGCATGCGCATGCCTTTCTCAATCCTACTCATCAAGTGGCCATGGACATCAAACTCCCTTAGGGGGGACAAATCCCATATCTATCACTCACCCCTCAAAAGCCCCATGTGTCAAAGCCACCCAATCATCACCTTTATAACATCCCATGTTTCAGGACTACGTTTGATGATGTCAAAGTGTACCCAATGACATGTGTTGAGTGTAGTGATTTCAGGTCAAAGAATCACACTCACCACCATCACTGTGAGAGCTAACTGTGACTACCAAATCATGGTTCCATGTGTCACTCTCACGGTGGGTCTGTCCGGTACACTTGTTCTCTAACAAATACATATGTGCTTGGTTTGATATCACTATATCATGACTAATGAGATTCTGTCATCAACTAACACACAATCTAGTCTTTAGTGTTATTGATGTCTATGGTTATTTCCACAATAACAACCGACTAGGGACTAAACAAGAATGTATACTCTTAACATCCGTATGATCTCATCATTTAGGTCCTTAACCTAAAAGCATATGTCATTGAGTAAAACAATTCCTTAGACATCTATCATGTTACACTATCATCTCAGAAACAGTTAAAACATATAGATCGAAAATTGCCTTTATTATTATTCAAATCATTTACAAAGTATCCCATTACAATCATCACATGACTTGTTCTATGGGAATACATACCAACAGACTCCCACGTGCACTTAGATCCAGTCACCTAGGAACCTCAGTCCTTGTGACCTAGCATGACCATCATGCTTCTGCTGAGAAAGGGCCTTAGTCAGTGGATCAGCTATGTTGTCTTCAGTTGGTACTTTGCAAATCTTCACATCTCCTCGCTGTACGATCTCTTGTATGAGATGGAAGCGCCACAGTATGTGCTTGGACTACTGATGTGATATGGGCTCCTTATCTTGAGCAATAGCTCCATTATTGTCACAATAAAGCTCAATTGCATCACAACTACTGGGAACTACACCAAGTTTAGTGATGAACTTCCTGATCCACACAATCTCCTTTTCTACATGTGAAGCAGCAATATACTCGGCCTCTGTAGTAGAATCGGCAACTGTTTCTTACTTGGAACTCTTCCAGCTCATAGCTCCATTGTTTAGGCAAAATACAAATCCTGATTGCAATATGTAATCATCTTTGTTAGTTTGGAAGCTTGCATCGGTGTAACCCATTACTACCAGTTCTTCCTCACCGCCGTATACAAGGAAATGATCCTTAGTCCTTCGCAAGTACTTGAGGATGTTCTTTACGAATGTCCAGTGAGCATCCCCGGGATCTGACTGGTACCTGCTCATCATGCTGAGAGCATACCAGACATCTAGGCGTGTGTACAACATAGCATACATGATGGATCCGATGGATGATTCATATGGGATCCCATTCATACACTCCCTCTCTTCACAAGATTGGGGACATTAAGCTCTAGAGATGATGACTCCTTGTAGCATGGGGATGTTGCCTCTCTTTCAGTTCTCCATGCTGAACCGCTTTAGCACTTTGTTAATGTACGTGTTTTGACTTAGTCTGAGAAGCCTTTTAGATCTATCTCTATAGATCTTAATACCTAGAATGTAGGATGCTTCTCCTAAGTCCTTCATTGAGAAAGTATTCCCAAGCCAAGTCTTTACCTTCTCTAAGGCTGAGACATCATTCCCCATCAATAGTATGCCATCCACATACAATATGAGGAATGTGGTCGTGCTCCCACTAACCTTCTTGTACACAAGGTTCATCTTCATTTTGAATAAAGCCAAACACTTTGACTTCCTCATCAAATCGAAGATTCCAACTCTGAGATGCTTGCTTCAATCCATAGATTGACCTTTGTAGCTTACAGACTTTATTGGCATTCTTTGGATCTACAAAACCTTTAGGTTGTGTCATGTACACATCCTCATTTATATTCCCATTAATGAATGTGGTTTTAACATCCATTTGCCAAATCTCATAGTCATAGTAAGCCGCAATAGCAAGCATGATCTTGATAGACTTAATCATGGAAACTGGAGAAAAAGTTTCATCATAGTCAACACCTTGAACTTGTCAGAAACCCTTTGCAACCAATCTGCCTTTATAAGTTTGCACATTGCCATCCATGTCGATCTTCTTCTTGAAGACCCACTTGCACCCTGTGGGTTTTACCCCTTCAGGTGGTTCCACCAAAGTCCATATTTTGTTGGAGTACATGGATTCCATCTCGGATTTCATGGCCTCAAGCCATTTCTCAAAATTAGGTCCCTCCATAGCCTCTAGATAGGTAGTTGGATCATCATCTATGATCAACTCATTGCCTTCCTGAGTCACAAGGTATCCAAACCTCTTAGGTTCAAGGCATGTCCTATTAGATCTATGAGGTCCTTGTGTTACTTGAGGAGACTGAGATTCCACAACACCTTGTAAATCTCTATGTTCCTCTTATACATCTACTGATTCAATGTTTTCTTGTTGGGCTTGAACCTCTTCAAGCTCTATTTTCCTCCCACTGCTTCCTTTAGAAATAAGTTCCTTTTCTAGGAACACAACATCCCTGGCAACAAACACTTTGTTGTCAGTTGGGTGGTATAAGTAATATCCCTTGGTCTCCTTAGGATATCCAACAAAATAACATTGATCAGATCTAGGGCCTAGCTTGTCAGGAAACATTTTCTTGACATATGCCTCACACCCCCAAATCCTCATAAAAGACATATTGGGACGCTTCCCAGTCCATATCTCATATGGTTTCTTTTGAACCGATTTAGATGGTACTCGGTTAAGTATAAACGCGGTAGTTTCAAGAGCATGACCCCAGAAGGAAATTGGAAGATCAACAAAACTCATCATTGATCACACCATATCCAGTAAAGTGCGATTCCTTCTTTCAGACACACCATTATGCTGTGGTGTTCCTAGAGGAGTCCATTGTGATATAATACCACGGGCTCGCAGAAGGTCCTCAAACTCCTGGCTTAAGTATTCTCCACCTCGATCGGATCAAAGTGTTTTAATACTTTTACCAAGTTGGTTATGTACTTCATTTATGAAATCCTTGAACCTTTCAAGGGTTTCTAACTTATGTTTCATCAGGTACACATAGCCATACCTACTGAAGTCATCAGTGAAGGTAATGAAGTACTGATACCCATTTCTGGCATTAGTTCTAAAGGGCCCTCATACATCAGTATGTATGAGTCCTAATAGATCACTAGCTCTCTCACCTTTACCTAAAAAGGGAGTCTTGGTCATCTTGCCCAACAAACAAGGTTCACATGTCTCTATTGATTCATAATCAAAAGAGTCTAGATAACCATATTTATGGAGTCTAGAGATGTGCTTCTCATTTATGTTCCCTAGACGATAATGCCAAATATATGTTTTGTTTGAGTTGTTGCGTTTTTCCTTTTGGTGTTTACATTGTATACACCTGTCTCTATATCTATCAAGTATAGACCATAAGACATTGGGGCACTTCCATAAAAGATCCCATCTTTTGAAATAGAAAACTTTCCATTCTTAATAAGAAATTAAAAACCATCCTTATCCAAACAAGAGATGGAAATGATATTCTTATTTATGGCAGGTACATAATAGCAGTTCTTCAACTCTATTATTAGCCCACTAGGTAGAGTTAACTCATAGGTTCCTACGTCACTGGCGACAACTCTTGCCCCATTGTCAACACGTAGTTCAACCTCGCCTTTCCCCAAAGGCCTACTTCTCTTAAGATCCTTCACATTTGAACAAATGTGAGATCCACATCTGGTATCAAGTACCCATGATAAAGAAGTAGTAAAGTTAATCTCTATCACGTATACACCAGAAGTAGAGATCTCTATCTTTCGCTTCTTCTTCCATCGTTCCTTCCATCCTTTCCATGCAGAAGATTCTGACATTGGTTTGGCGAGAGAACCCTTCTCTCCCTCACCTTTGTCCTTAGACTTTGTTCCATTGATCTTCATCAATGAACTATCCTTCTTCTCAAACAATGCATTAAGCGTACATGGAGTAGATTCAAAGGCTACCAATATATCTAGATTGTGCAGAACACTTCTCACAATCCCCAACCAGTTATGGAATTTATTCTCAATTAATTTGCCCATTTTAAAAGATGATTCTTTTGCCATTCTACAAGAGAAAATTGCATTTGTCAAAACTCCTTTTGATTTGATTTGATTTGAATAAAATTTGATGATAGTTAATTAGGCCTTTAATTAATTACCGCTCCCACTATTTTGATCCAAATTGACAACCCTCACCATCAATTTGGAAGATTGCAGCGCACAATCTTCTAGTGGGCAAGATCCGTATTTCATCAAGTCATGAGTAAGCTTTGGCTGATCGCCCACAACTTGACTATTTAGGTAGGCCATCATGCCAATTTCATCATATGCAACTCTTGATGAATGAACATGCGCAACACCTTGCCATGAACATTATGTGCCTCTAGGCTTAGACGCTCTACAAATCACCAGTTAAGTCCATCCCAAAAGCCGACACGGTAAACATGCACCCTACTTTGGCAGAACCTACATGTTTACCCTTCACACTTCCACGAGATAGACAACGCACAATGCTTTGGCATAACCTACGCTTGGTCGATCATGTTTTTCACATGTGTCGCTAATGGAAGGTGTGAAAGACTTAATATTTAGATGAGGGATTTGGTTTTATAGGTACATATACATATCCAATCACCACAATATAGTAAGTATCATATACATGCTATATCCCATAGAAAACATGTGAAACGATAAAAAGCAATGATTATGGCCATCCTAATTTGATTCCTTGAGCCAAGAGGAATCACAGTCATCTAGGTCCACATCACATGCAACCTGTACAAGATGAACTCTGTGCTTTGCCATTCTGGGTTTAATTAACTCATCTCCATGATTGATCGGCCCGCCATCAGGCCGGTCGGTTGGGTGCCACCAGTTGATCGATTGGCACCTCCAGCCGATCAGTTTACTGGTCGTCGTGCATCTCCTCAGGTTTCCACCCGCTCATCTCGCTCCTCAAACCGGTCGTCAAATTGTCTGCCGTTCTTTGACATAACAGGAAATAAAAGATCTATCCTATTTTTACATTTGAAAAAGGAAACCCCGAGTTACATTCGGGGGGAGAAAAGGTAGGAAAGAAATCTCGAGTTATCTCGAGTTACATCAGGAATAGGAGATAGGGAATCGATGCGTAGACCGAGATGCAAGCAACCACATTCAACCAAGCACACATACATAGGGTTTATTGGCCATAACCATGCTATACATCTACTATAAAACTCGTTTAAGGGTGACGCGCATTGAGTGCATTTATATTACATATCATATATGTATATTGAGATTTGTGGATTTAGGATTGGACATGCATAAAGCCAATTTTATTCGCATCATATGCAATAAATAAAGGCGACAAACCAAAATTGATCACATTGATAATCCTAAAGTATAAAGCAGTTGATGTGGCTCTGATACCACTGTTGGGTTTTAGGGGAGACAGAGAAGGCAGCGGAAACAAAAAAATTCTTCTCCCAAACCCAGAATAAAGGAATCGCGTCAACATCTATACAATAGGAAGGATGGTTTGTAGAGGTGTACCTTGTCCCGAGGCTTGTTCGGTGATATTACCTTGCGGCTTGCGCGGTCTTCACCTCCAGTCTTAGACGATGTCTGTGTAGCTCCTGGTCTCACTGGGACTGTCGGGATTGACAATTGTCCTCTGAGCGGTAGAAATTTCCCGCCTCTGTAGTCGTCCACACGGACTGCCTGGAACTCCGATCACCTTATCGCATAAGGCACCAGAAGGAGTCGCACCCTCCTGTCGGCGTACTAGTCACCGACACACTCTCCTACCACCAGTCGCTTTTCTATAGTTGTCTTTCCCTTGCTGTGCCTCCCTTATCGGGTAGCACTTACTTGAGCTCTCTCAGTTACCAAAACTAGAGAGAACGACAACTTTGCAGAGCAACTGGTGTTCTGAGTTGTACTTTGAGAAGCCCCCAATACCCCTATATATAGGAGGGTCATGGGACAAGGTTCTCTACCCCGTGCAATGCGGGATTAAAGCAGGAGTAGAAGGGTTCAAGATTTTCCACAAAACAACCAACTGCGCCAGCTGAACCGATCATTTCAAGCATGAAATGGTCGGTTGGGGACCTGAGCCGATCAGTTCACACCTGAACCGATCGGTTGGGACACCTGAGATGATCGGTTCAAGCATGAGCTGATCGGTTCGTGGTCCTGGTCCAACTCGAATTGACTTTCATGTTTGTTTCTGACTAATCAAATATTAGTCCTTGTCCAAATCAAATTTGTACAAGTGAAACAAATATTTTTTGCAAAAAGAGTCTTTTGACTTTCCAAACGATTTCGGTTGGTCACCCGAATCGACCGGTTCAACAATTGAGCCGATCATTTCATTGAATCATGAGCCGATCGACTCACCACTTGATCCGATCGGTTCACCAACCTAAGCCGATCAGTTCATCATATGAGCCGATCAGTTGGGAGTGCAGACTTTGCAAAATCAATCAATTGCAGTTTCAATCAATCCGATACTCTAATCAATTGGTCCAACACCTTGAATACTATGATCTTAAGCTATCAATCAACTGAGTGTTTAAGTGAACTACTAAACTCCTTTAGTAATCAATATAAACATCGTTTGTAGATAAACTCCTCTTCCAGGTTAAATCCTTTGTGTGTGACCATGCAGGTCCATTTCACGTTGGCAGTGAAAGTCCATAACACTTATGACTTCACAAGCAAAGAGCGGTGCCTAGTCACACATCAGTGCTACCCAAGTGAAATAGAAAGTTGGAGAACAACTTTCAATCCTACAATCTGTGAATGGTGTTACAGTGAATGTATAATTCCTTTGTTACTAATGTCCTGAATGAACTCAAGGCATGGTATAGTCATCCTTTCAACGTTCATCCATTTCCTTGATCTCATAGCAGACTGGGTGAGATGTGCGTGACATCAATATCACATATTGATTCACACATGCATGCGCATGCCTTTCTCAATCCTACTCATCAAGTGGCCATGGACATCAAAATCCTTTAGGAGGGACAAATCCCATATCTATCACTCACCCCTCAAAAGCCCCATGTGTCAAAGCAACCTAATCATCACCTTTATAACAACCCATGTTTCAGGACTGCATTTGATGATGTTAAGTGTACCCAACGACATGTGTTGAGTGTAGTGATTTCAGGTCGAAGAATCACGCTCACCACCATCACTGTGAGAGCTGACTGTGACTACCAAATCATGGTTCCATGTGTCACTCTCACGGAGGGTCTGTCCAGTACACTTGTTCTCTAACAAGTACCTATGTGCTTGGTTTGATATCACTATATCATGACTAATGAGATTTTGTCATCAACCAACACACAATCTAATCTTTAGTGTTATTGATGTCTATGGTTATTTCCACAATAACAACCGACTAGGGACTAAACAAGAATGTATACTCTTATCATCCGTATAATCTCATCATTTAGGTCCTTAACCTAAAAGCATACATCATTGAGTAAAACAATTCTTTAGACATCTATCATGTTACACTATCATCTCAGAAATAGTTAAAACATATAGATCGGAAATTGCCTTTATTATTATTCAAATCATTTACAAAGTATCCCATTACAATCATCACATGACTTGATCTATGGGCATACATAACAACATAGGTCACATAAACAATAATGTATCTAGGAAGTAAGGTTTGCAAGGTTATACATGGTCTTGGAGCAAGTCCACCGACAATTCCCTTGCAGTAGCATGTAACTTTCTTCAAATTGCACTTAGACAACATCAAAAACGGATTCTTGGTTGATCACCATGGACGATAATTTGAATTCATCATCCTAGCAGCATGCAACAACCTCCTCACCTCTATAGTAGTCAACGCGGACCATCGGGAACTCCACGTTGCACTACTAGAGATAACATGAATGAGTTTTCCCTTTGAATGTCAATCTGCTAGGATTGATTTTCTCTCTAGTTTTTTTCTCCCTTACTATCCCTCCCTTTTATGAGTAGGACTTGCTTGGGATCTCTATGGGTTACCACAACCAGTGTGGACAACAATTTTTACAGATTACTATTGTGTCTGGGAAGCCCCCATTACCCCTCTATTTATAAGAAGGGACATGGTTAGAGTTCTGGGAGTAAAAAAGATGGAGTTCAGATTTTTTTTGAAAACTATAGATGGTGAAATGATCGATTTACTATCCAACTGGTCGGCTCATAGGTGAACCGGTTGGTTCATATCTTAAACCGTCGGGTCCTTTCTAAATAAAATTAGCATTCAATATTCAATTAATGCACAATCATGACATCAAGTCAATCCTTGATCAAATTGAATTGATAAATGAACTGGGCAACCCAGATGATGAACTGGTCATGTCACTGTTGAAATGGTCATTTGATATCATGAAATGGTAGTTTCAAATCATTAAATTATCATTTCATATGTGAAATGGTCATTTCATATGTGAAATGGTCGTTTCACCTGTCCAACTTAGGCAATATTTAGCCAAAGTTGTTTCCAATTGACCTGACACTCCAACCGATCAGTTCAACACTTGAACCAGTCAGTTCAAAGTCCATTCAGTCAATTTTGAACCTCATATGTTTAAATTAAATACTTAAACACTTTAGTAATCAAGTTAAAACTCATTCATGAATAAACTCCTATTCCAAGTGCATCCTATGCCCGTGACCCTATAGGTCCCAAATTTCACTGGCAACGAATGTCCATAACCAACTTATGACATCACAAACAATGAATGGTATCTAGAAACACATCATCACTACTCAAGTAGTTCAGAAAGTTGGAGAACAACTTCAATCTACAATCCATCATCAGTGATCGTATAGTTCCTTTGTTTATGATATTTGGATTGAACTCGAGGCATGGAATTGTCATCCTCTTCAACGTTCAATCCATGTTCCTTGAACTAGAGTAGACTGTCTGAGATGCATTTGAGTTTACATGTCACATATTGAATCACATGAGTATGGACATACATTTCTCAGTCTCACTTATCAAGAGGTCTAGATATAAATCTCCTATAGGAGGTACAAATCCCATCTACATCACTCACACTCAATCTCGATGTGTCACAATGCACATGAGCATCACCTTTATGAAAACCCTTATTCTGAGGTCACATTGAATGATCTCAAAATACATCAAACAACATGTGATGAGTGTAGTGACTTCATGTATAAGTGCAATCACTACTATCACTATGAGAGCTAATTATGACTACCACTCCATGGTATCCATGTATCACTCTCAAGGTGGGTTTGTCCAATACACTATTCTCTAACATGTACCTATGCGCTTGACTTGATGTCACATATCATGACTAATGAGATTCTATCATCATTAACATGCTCTAGTCTTATATATTACTGTCATCTATATTGCTTCGACAATAATATCCAACAAGGGACATAATAAGAATGTATGCACTCTTATCATACATATGATGTCATTGTTAATGTCCTCAACCGGAAGACATATGTCACTGGGTAGCACCATTCTTTAGACATCTACTATGTTTGTGTCATCATCTCATGATTGAGACAAACATAATAGATGGAATTACCTTTATCATTATCAAATCATGTATTTAATGCCACATTCCAATCATCATATGATTGGCTCCCTGGGCATACATACCAATAGACTCCCACTTGCACTTAGAGCCAATCACCCACAAATTTTATTCCAAGTGATCTTAACATGTCCATCATGTTTCTACTGTACAAGCACATTTATAGTGGGTCAGCAACATTGATTCTATTTGGTATGTTGCAAGTTTCACATCTTTTTGCTGTACGACTTCTCATAAGAGATGGAAGTGTTGTAGTATGCTATTCGATATTCCTTTCCTAACCAGTAGCTCCATTGTTATCACAATATTTCTATTGCATTATCAATGGTTGGAATCTCCCATAAGGTCATCTATATGAACTTCTTGATCCATACAGTATCCTCTGCTATTCATAATACCAAAATACTTGACTTCTATTGTATAATTCAAACAACCATGTCTTGCTCAAAACTTTTCCAGCTTATAGTTCTCATTTTCATGTCAAAGAAAAATTTAAATTGTGATCATTAATTTTATTTGTCATTTTGGAAGCTTGCTTCAGTGTAACCCTTTACACCCAACTCTTCCTTATCACCATAACCAAGGAACAAATCCTTTTAGTGCTTCTCAAGTACTTAAGAATGTTCTTTATGGAAGTCCAGTGACTTTCACTAGGATTTGACATATATACACTCGTCATGTGCAATACATACAAGACAACAAGACGAGTACATAACATTGCAGACATGATAGATCTGACTGTGAATGCATATGAAATCTTACTCATGTTTTCCCATTCTTTACAAGAACTCATATACTAGGCTCTTGAGAGACTGATTCCATGGAACATGAACAAATCTTCTCTCATTGAGTCTTGCATGCTGAACCCCTTTAACATCTTGCCAATTTTTATGTTCTTACTTAGACCAACAAGCATTCCAAATCTATCTCTATAGATATCAACTCCTATCACATAGGATGATTTGCCTAAACCCTTCATAGAGAAGGTACTTTCCTTTCCAAGTTTTAATATATGCATCCAATCATTACGTGGAATATAAATATGCTCCCACTAAATCTTTTTTTAATCACATATTTCATTTTTATTCTAACTAAAGTCAGACTCTTTGACTATCTTTTCAAATTTAAGATTACAACTCTGAGATGCTTGCTTCCATCCAAATATTGATCTTTGTAGCTTATAGACTTTATTTTGTGTTATATGGATTTATAAAACCTTTAGGTTGTGTCACATACACATTTTATACAATATTCTTTTTAAGGAATGTGATTTTAACATCCATTTTGCCAAATCTCAAAGTAATATTAAGTTGTAATGGCAAGCATTATCTTGATGGATTTAACCATGGAAACTGGTGAAAGGATTTCATTATGTTCAACAACTTGAACTTGTTTGAAACTATTTTCAACCAATATGCTCTTATAGGTTTTGTACACTACCACACATGTCGGTCTTCTTGAAAACCCAATTGCACTTTATGGGTTTTACACCTTCATGTGGATCCACCAAGGTCATACATTGTTGGTATACATGGACTCCATCCTGGATCTAATGGCTTCAAGCCATTTCTCATACTCTGACCCTTGAGTAGCATCTAGGTATGTTGTTGAATCATCATCTATGATCAACTCACCACTTTCTTGAGTTATAAGATATCACAATTTTTCAAACCCAAGGTGTCTTCTACTAGATCTATGAGGTTTTTCTGATACATAAGGAACTTGAAGTTCCACAACAATTTGTGATTCTCCTTGTTCTTATTAGACCTATTTTAGTTTAATGTTTTCTTATTTGTATCAAACTTTTTGAATTCTACTTTTCTCCAACTGATTGCTTTGGAATTAAATCCTTTTTTATGAATACAACCATCTTGGAAACAAAACACTTTAGTTGTCGGATCGGAATATGAAAGTAGTATTCAACAAAATAACATTCATGTGATTTTTAGACAAATACTTTTTAAGAAACTATTTTCTTACATAATCTTTCAAAGACATATCATGACACCTCCCATGACATATCTCATTTGGTATCTTTTGAACTATTTTAGATAGTACAATATTTTAGTGTAAATCATATGCCCAAAAGGAAATTAGAAGATTAGCTAGATTTATTGATAATCACACTATGATTAATAAGTTGGGATTCCTTCTCTTTGACACATCATTATGTTTCAGGTGGAGTTCATTGTTATACACTATCATGTTCTCTCTGGAAGCTCCTCAAACTCTTGGTTTAAAATATTTCAACATCGATCATATTTTAGATAGTACTTTTACCAAGCTGGTTATGTATTTCATTCATGATCTCCTTGAACACTTCAAGAGATTCATGCTTGTATTTCATTAAATACAAACTTCCATATCTTCTGATATAATCAGTAAATATAATGAGGTACTAGTCACTACACCTAGCATTTATTCTAAAAGGTCTACATACATCAATATGTATGAGTCCTAATAGAATACTCACTCTCCCACTACATCTAGTGAAAAGTGGTTTTGTCATATTGCCCAATAAATAAGACTTTCATGTCTCTATCGGTTCAAAAATCAAAAAGAGTCTAGACAACCATCATTATGGATTCTAGAAATGCATTTCTCATTATGTGCTCTAGATGACAATGCTATATGTATTCATTGTTTGAGTCATCAAGTCATTCAATATATATGTCATACATATATTTGTCTTCAGTACTATCAAGTATAGTTTGTGAGACATATGGCACTACCATATAAGATCTTGTCTTAAAAAATGAAACATCAATTTATTCATAATATTCATGTCCATAAAAGATACATGATTTTTTCATTGATGGCATGTACATAAGAGAAATTCACTAATTCTATTACATGTCCATTAGATGAATGACAAATTCCAACTATAGTAGCAGCAACTCTTTGTCCACATAGTTCTAGCTTACTTCTTCTCAGGTCCTGAAATGGAAATCTCTATCTCACTCTTCTTCCCGAGATTCTATATAAACATGACAATTCCTTTCCAATGTCCAGACTAGTGACAATGGTGGCACTTTCTTTATTTCTTTAAGTGAAAATGGTAGATTCCTTTATCACTTACCCTTCTCCTTATCTTGAGTGTAGAAGACTTGGACTTCAGATTAGCCTCATAACTCTTCTTGGCCTTGCCTTTTTCCTTAGACTCTATTCCGTTGGTCATGATCATGGGTTTGCCCATCTTCATTGTGCTTTGGCGTTACTCAACATGCCAAGAAATTCATATAGTGGTTTGGCCAAGTTACTCTAGTGATATCACTCCTAAACTGACTATATGATTTAGGCAATGATTGTAGAATCATATCCATGGCCAACTCTTAACTCAAAAGAGATCCCAATCTCTCCACATGCCCAATCATATTGAGAACATGGGAATCTACTGGACCTCCCTATGTCCGTTTGCACTCAAACTGCACTTTGTAGACATTATACTTTTCATGATTTACAAGATTCTTAAGATGTGTTTCCATCTTGAGAATATCCATGTTGTCATGATGTTCATGCAACTCATAGTTCATACATCTCAACATAAGGTATTTTATATTTACAAAATCATTGGAAGGCTTCAAGTAATCATCCATTTCAGGCTTAGGAGCATTTGGAGTGGGTACCTCTAGATCTGGTCTTTCAAGGACATAGAGCTTTCACTCATTTGTGAGAATGCTCCTCAAAGGTTTAAACCAGATGTGGAAGTTAATCCCATTTAGTTTTTCCTTCTCAAGGACTGATCGCAATGATAATGTGTTTGTGTTTGCCATTAGATTCTGCAAAAGAAATTTGCAACTTTATCAAAATTTTTTTGATTTGATTTGATAATACTGTTAATATTAATTAGGCATTTAATTAATTATTGATCCCACTATTTTGTTCAAATTGATAGCCCTTACTACTAATTCAGAAGATTCTAATGTACAATCTTGTAGTGAGCCAAGACCCAAAACAATTGAGTTGTTATTCGGCCAATGCCAGCATCTATAACCAATTATTAAGGTAGGCAACTTTGCCAATTACATCTCATACAATTCTTGGATAGATGGTATGTACAACTCTTTGCCATAGTCCATCTTCATGCTTCTAGACACTTGATACCATTAGGGTCACCTAGTTAAGCCCAACCAAAAGCCAACACAATAGTAATGCACTCTACTTGGCAGGCCCACATGACTACCATCACACTTCCATGAGATAGACAACACACTACGCTTGGAGTGCCCATGCATAGTTGATCAAGCTTTTCATATGTGTTGTTTATGGAAAACATCTAAAACTTAATATGTTTGATTGAGGGATTTCATATAAATACATATACATATCCAATCACCACATACTTACAGTATATATCATATACATGCTATATTCCACAAATGAAAAACAAGCAATTATAAACACAAGCGATGGTTATGGCCGTACTATCGTAATTCCTTGGAGACACAAAGAATTACTACCACCTAGGTGAATATCCATCCTTGAATCAATCTAGGTTGACTGGTTCAACACTTGAACTGATTGGTTTACCTCCTGGCCGCTTAGTTGGGCTCTTGAAATGCTCATCTGGTCTCAGGTTCAAGCGATGCATGGACTCCTCCAGTCGATCAGTTGGACCGCCAATAAATCTGTTCATCCTCCTTTTGTATGCCCTCCTCAGACCTCCAGTCGATCGGGTCATCTACAAAATCGGTCGGTTCATTTGGATTAGAGCATCTTCTTTTCCATAATAAGAACTAAAACTATCCTAATCCTATCTACATATTATATTGTAATAGAGAAACCTCGAGTTACATTTGAGGGAGCACAAGAAGGAGAGAATTAATAATTTTACATATGGAAGAGAAGATAGAGGCTCAATATGTAAAGAGAGATATAAATAGGAGTAACCAACCACAAACATTCACATAGATCTAGGGTTACTGGCCATAACCATGCTAACATCCACCATCAATATACTTTTATGGCGATGTGTATGATTGCGTATATATATATTTATATATCATACATATATATTGGGATCATATGTGGTATTTAATCATATATGCACACTAATCATTTTAATATGCACATTTCATGCAATAAAATAAATCTAATTATATCGATTTATATCCAGATACACCATAAATTGATGTGGCTCTAATACCAATGTTGGGAAATCTTGGAAACAGATCAGATAGCGGAAACAAAAATTTGATGTCTAGTTGTCTAACTAGAAGATCGAGTCAACAACAATGTATATAGGAAGGAGGGTTTGCAAGGCTATACCTGGTCCTAAAGCAAGTCCAACAACAATTTCCTTGCAATAACATAAACATTTTGTGGCGACACATCCCTCTATCACACAGACAATGAGGTGCCACACGAAAATATGCTGAAAACACCATAAACCACCTATTACCAAAAACACAGATTAATTAAAACTGATTTCAGAATGTAGATAAACCTAGAAACTATTACATTCAGATCCTCATCCTGCAAGAAGACATGTTATATAAACATTTAAAAGTCTTGATACGTATCCACAGCTTATAAGATCAGTTGTCCTGTCAGCACATGAGTTCATCACCTGTTTATACATACACAACGGGCCACATCTGGCCAGTAGTAGGATATACAAGCTTCAGCAACTACAGATCGTTAAACAACATCAAAACACCTCCGAGAACCTGAGAGTATAGGGATGACTCTAGGACTCTACTAAAAAAACCAAAACAACAGTGCATCCATCTCTTGCCTTCTACTGCTCTTCTTGCTACCCGGCCACAACCCCACGACCACCACCACGTCTACCGCGATCACCTAAAAAGGTTGTAAACCAATGGGGTGAGACACATAGTCCCAACGAGAAACATAACTCCCCGTCAAACTGTAAAACCTCAAGAAGGTTAAAGCAACAACAACAAATAACTGATAAAGCGTACGATAAGAGTAGTATATAGAGCAAGGTTATTGTGATCATCAAGCTTACCAAGATATCCGAGAGGCATATAACCAAGCATTTCTTTATGGAACATGATTGACAAGATAAACTTTATAAGAACTTACCACAAGATATAAGGATCGTACACACAAGTGCATAGTTCAACTAGATCAGCTATATAAGCAAGGACTCAAACAATGTTCCGTATTTTGTTCTAAGCAAGATATACTATTCGGCTGGATTACGTTTTATTATGCCCTGAGGAAGTGAGCCGTACCGCTCAAATCCAACCTTCGATTGCGAAACCCAAGCCGATGCCATAAAAGGTCGATGGAAGAGCCGGACTTCACGACCTCCCACCTCATGGTCAGTGCACGAGTGCAACACAAGCATGACCACAATCTCATGCTTAAGTGGCCTCAGCCACATGGTCAGGCTACCCTCTGCCTAGCCCACCTTGGTACAGGTATCAGCGCTAGTGAAACTGAGCCACATGAATGTTCACCGTGCTCTGAGCCATGAACGCATTCATGCTCTCACATCACATATCCCGAGTCATGGGCCTATTCACAATGTGCCAACATGTCAAGCTACGGGCCTAAAACTGCACTCTGGAGTCTACAACCAAAGTTGCACTCTTACCTCCTCATTTTCAGCTAGGAGAAACCACACATATTCAATAATAAGCACTTCCAGGTTAACCCGCAGGAGAACCAGTTTCACCATCACATGCTACTGACGATGATGGATCTATGGCCAGGGCAAACTACATAATATGTTCCACTGTAATTAGTTAGTATATTTTTTTTTGAGGCAAGGTAATGATATATTGAATAAGCCCATCAACAAGCGAAGACCTACTAATTTGAAGTAACAACATAGAGTTTGTAGAGAAAGAAAATAAGCTAAAAGTAGCTCGGGGGAGGCACCCCTTAAAACAAGCCTCTTTTAAATTAAAAAGTTTTTGCAAACTAGGAAATGATACTAAAAGTGCTGAGCTAGCATGGGATGGAACGACACTATGGTTGCTGCACAAGACTGACACCCGTCTCATCGTCCACCATGGCTTTTATATCACATAGGAAAGCTGCTTCCGATTCCGCTGCTTTAGAGTTACCTTCGCTTGATTGCTCTTGGGAAACACCTGCTTGGGAAACACCTACTATTTTTCCTGCAGATTGATAAAGATGTGAAGATCGACATCGATATCATTTAAAATAGTCTTAACCATTTTTTTTTCTTGTTTTTGAACATCCTATTATTTCTTTCCTTCCAAAGATTCCAGCAGATGGCTGAGAATAGATCATTACTTTTGTGCTGCCTGTAAAGCCTAGATGGAGGAATATGAATTGGAAAAATAGATTCCTGGAGATCAGGAAGACTATTTCGCAAGAAGTCTGAGATGATAATATGAGAGAAAGGGCATTTGAAGAAGATGTGACTTGTTGAATCCTCATTTTTCTCACAGAGGACACATCTAAACGGACCTTGGAAGCCCTTTTTTTAATGATTTCTCCTGTAAGGAGCTTATTGTGGAGGAGAAGCCATAAGAATGTTTTATATTTATGTGGCCATTTTTGTTTCCAAAGTTTAGATGAAGATGGGGTGATACCTCTGTAAGAAAGAAAATTATAAGCACGTTTCACCAAATAATCCTTACCCCATTTCCAATAGATGTTATTTGAAGTGTTTTCTTCTAAAGAGGTTGAGATATTGATGAGTTCATGTTGACTTAAAATAGAGAGGATACATCTTTTTAAGGAGTTTGATCTTTTGCTGGTGATAAGGGAGAGGGCTTTATCAATTTTTATATGGATGAGATTTTTTGGAATAGCCCATAATGTTTTGAGGTTTATAATTGAATTGTTATTATACCAATGGTCTGACCAGAAAGAGATATATTTATGAGAGTGTGGAGGGGTATTTAGCAACTGTTGAATAGTATTGATGTTTTTATTTATGTATTTCCAAAGGGGGGAAGCAGATTTCCTTTTGATTTGATGCCAAGGCGGTGTTGAGCGATAATATTTATGCATGATGAGATTTGTACAGATTTTTTTATTATTTTGGGTGAGGCAATCTATAATTTTGGTAATCAGACAAAGGGAGTGTGTTTCAAGGTTTATAATCCCCCATCCACCTTGATCAATAGGAGCAGAGATTGTTTTCCAATTAACCAGGTGACAGTGTTTCCCCAATTTATCATTTTTTTGGGTATTATTCCAAAGGAATTTTCTCCGAGTTTTGTCCAAGATGTGTCTGGTCTTTGAGGGCAAGGGAATGCAACTTAGGAAGTGTGTTGTTATAGGAGTGATGGCACTATTAAGGAGGGTTAGCCTGCCTGAGAGATTAAGAAAATTGTTTTCCCAGCTAGAAAGTTTTGAGTTTATTTTTGTTACAATGGGATTCCAAATAGCATTTGTGATGTTGTATGGAGTGATGGGAAGGCCCACGTACTTGATCGGAAAGTCCTCCGATTTACATTTAAGAAAATCTTGCATAGTCTCGAGGGTGGAATGACGGAGGTTAACTCCAAAGATGGAAGATTTTTGAATGTTAACTTTAAGACCAGATATGTAGGAAAATAAGCCTATAATCCTGAAGATGTTTTGAACCGAGGATAAATCAGGAGAGGAAAAGATGATGGTGTCATCCGCAAATTGAATAATATTTTCCTTGCAGTCCTCAGGAGAAGAAATGATATTATTTTGAATGCCCAGATGGATCATCCTGGAAAGGAGGGTAGTAAGGATGATGAAGAGATATGGAGAGAGGGGGTCACCTTGTCTAAGTCCATTTGTATTATGGAAATAGCCAAAAGGGACACCATTTATGATGGTAGAAAAGTGATTTGTGGAGATGCAAGCATAGATCCAGGAGATCCATTTATCAGGGAAGGAAAAACCTTTTAGAGTTTTCAGAAGGCAACTCCAGTTTACAAAGTCGAAGGCTTTCTCAAAATCCAATTTGATAGCCTGAAGAGGAGTTCTGTTTTTATGGCAGAGATGGATAGTTTCATTGACCATTAGGAAGGCATCTTGGATGCTCCGGTTTTTTAGGAAGGCTGATTGGTTTGGAGGGATGATGTCGTTCATTAGAGGTTTAATTCTATTGGCTAAGGTTTTAGCAATGATTTTATAAGAGGTATTTATAAGACTGATTGGTCTGAAGTGCGTGATTAAACCAGGTTTGTTATTTTTTTTATCAAAGAGATGAATGGTTTATTTATGTATTTTATGATGTTTTGGGGGTTTGGGTTGGAATGAAAGGCTGAGAGAAGAGCAAGAAAATCATGCTTATAATGATTCCAATTAGTCAAGTAAAACTCCACATTGAGACCATCAGGTCCAGGGGATTTATCTTTGCCTAGATCGGAAACATCATATTGTAATTCCTCCAAATTGAAAGGTTTGATAAGGTCAAGGGGATTTTGGATTTTGTTTTGGCAGATGGAGTGCCATTGAAAGTGATCAAGACCAGCCGGATTGTGATTTGAGTTGAAAATATTTTGGAAATGGTTTTTTATGTTCCTAATGATGGTTTCTTTATGGGAAGTGAGACTTCCGTTTATCTTGAGGTGTGTTATATAGTTGTTTCTGAATATTTTATTGCAAAATTTATGGAAAAATTTTGTATTTTTATCTCCTTCTTTGGCCCAAAAGATTTTTGCTCTTTGTCTCCATTTTGTTTCTATTTTGTTGTTTATGTTTTCTAGATCAGCTTTGAAGGATAGGATTTGAGCCAGATCAGCTGAAGGATCTTTTTCTAAAAGCAAAAGTTGGTCCTCTAGGTTTTTTTTGTCATCCAACAGGGTCGAGGGATTGTTGGTCAACCAGTTTTTTATATGTTTTTTGATTTTTTTTGTATTTGTCAAAATATGAAGACCCAGGTTAGTCGAATGTGAGCAAGCAAGATCCCAAGAAGCAAGACAGGAAGAGTTGAAACTTTCATTTTGAAGCCAGATATTTTCAATTCTAAAAGGGCGGGAGCCCCAAGAGGAAGAAAAAGTGTCCATGATAAGGGGAAAGTGGTCGGAGATGGTTCTGTGAGCAATGTATATAGACGAGAGAGGATGTTTGTCCTCCCAAAGGTTTGAACATAAGAAGTGATCTAGTCGTGCAAAGGTTTGGTTTCTAGACCAAGTAAAAGAGGCATTTGAGGGAGCATGGTCGATAAGTGAGTAGTCAGATATCATCTGTTTGAATTTTTTGTCTGCAGAAGATAAGGGGGAAGGGGAGGGATTTGAGTTAAGTCTATCAGAGATTTGAGTGACTAGATTAAAGTCCCCACCTAAGATCCATGGTAAACTGTGATAGTTTATGAAGAGGCTGTTTAATTCCTCAAGAAAGAGGGATTTGTCATGTCCTGGTTCTCCGTAAATACCAGAGAAAGACCATAAGAAGTCGTCAGAAAGATTTTTGAAATCAATAGTAATCGAAAAATTTTGAATTGAGGAATTTTGTAGCATGAGGACCTGGTTGTTGTAACCCACAAGAATGCCACCTTTGAAGCCCTTGGGAGGGAGTTGAATCCAGTTTGTGATTCTATTTCCTCCAATCGTTTTGAGGGCAAAAGGAGAGAGGAAGGTCTTTGTTTCTTGAATAGAAATAAGGTCTATTTTATTTTTATAAATATGTGATCGGATTTTTTTCCTTCTTTGTAAATTTGAAGCTCCACAGATGTTCCAAGTAGAAATTTTCATTTATACAGAAAATAAAGGGAGACCAAAAGATAGAAAGGCAATATTAACAACGTCTGTTTGACCAGCCCATATAAGATTCAAGGTCATTTAGGATATACTGAGCATCATCTTCCTTCTCAAGGCAGAAACCAATCTTATTTGCAAAAGAAGAGAAACTTTTTAAGCTAGACCAAGAGGCTAAATTGTCTATAGTATCAGGCTTATTTTGAACTTTATTTTTTAAAGATGTAGATGTAGAAAGAGATGATACTGAAGAATCAAAACAGATAGAGGAGGAAGGAGAAATACCTTTCTTGACCCTGTTTGAGATACTTGATCCATTGTTGATAGAGAGGCCGGGCTGCAGAATCTTTTGGATGTAGCTTGTGTTTGTTTTCTGAAGAGGGATCTTCTGTTCCACACTTTACAGGGAGTCATCCTTGAAGTGTTGAGAAGAGTCTTGAAAAGTAGAGTTTTGATTTGTTTTATCTGGAGAATGCCATCTTTCCTTTATGTATGAAGATGAAGGACAAGATCTTTTGAGTGATGGGATGTTTGTTGTAGGGAGGGGAAGAATAGGAGATCGATTTCTCTTTTTGTTTTGAGCTGAGAAATCTTTGTCAGGGGGGGTTTGAGGGTTTCCTAGTCCATACTTGGCTTCTGATCTGGGGGGGTCTGGTGAGTGAGGGGTGGTTATAGCTCTTGTTAGGGCTAAACCATGATGGCAGATGTGAAGAGAGGTCAGAAAATGTAGAAAAATGTAAGGTGGGATGTTCAGCTGCTAGCTTAAGATGGTAGATCGATTCACCAATTCTAATGTTAATGCAAGGAGGGAGGGAGATAGCAACTTTGACTGAGAAGAGACAATAGGCTTTAATGTATTGAGTGGGATGGAGAGTTTCCGAGCTGATGTATTGAAGAGTAGCCCCTATTGAATGAGCTATCCCTCTGAAGATTTCTAGTTCCCACAAATGAGGAGGAAGGTTTGAAATGGCAACCCAATCAGAGCCACCCGCAGGGGCTGGAAAAGAACCAGAGTCGGCTGACCATTTGGAAAGGAGAGCCATGATGAAGCTGGATCCACAAGGGATGGTAAGAACTTGATTGAAAATGTGGGTAATCTGAGTTCCTTCAGGGACAGTGTAAATAAGCTGGGTGGGCGAGAGTATTTTTGGTTTTAGGATGGTATGGCCGGGAAGAAGGAGGGCTAGAGATCTAGTGATGTCAAGAACATTTATGAGGTTGTTGTCAAGATTGTTTTCAATAGAGACAAGGATGCTTCTAAGGGAGAAGACCTTGAGAAGACGCATCGAATTTGTAGGAAGATCCATGGCGATGGCATATTCCAGGTGTTTAGGAGTCTTCATAGTATGTGCGGGGGAAGGTTGATGTTCTTTGTGTGTTTTAGCAGGTGGGATCTTGGACAAGGGGGAATGTTTTTTAAAAGGGAGCTTGGAGCGATTACTTGACGAGGGTTTTGAAGAGGGAAGGTAGGGTTTTGAAAAAGACGGTAACCTTGAGTTTTCGAGACTAGGGTTTGAAGATGTTGCATGATCTGGCGGGAGATTTTCAAGGCATGCAAAAGGGTTGCTAGAAAGGCAATGATTATGAGCAGACATAGAAAGGGGTCTGTTGACAGGAGGATGTTGTTTTGGGACCACTGAACCATTTTGGAAATGTGAGAGATGTCTAAAGCGGGAGTGCATGTGAGAGCTATGTGGATTTAGTTGTTGTCCAAGATTGTTTGGAGAAGGTCGTTCCATGCAGTGCCTTTTTATGTGCCCTATGAGACCACACCTGAAGCATGCAAGGCGAGAGAAACATCTGGAAGGGGAGTGGTTGTTTCTGAGGCAGAAGCGGCAGAAAAGAGCTTGAAAGGACTTTTTTGGGGGAACCTTTCTCCAGATATGGCCAGAGGGGTTTTTCTCCAAATTGTCAATGATGAGTGGGGAGGATTTTGCTTTCTCCAGAACCGGAAAAGAAAGATTGAGTAGGTCAAGGTCCTTGGGGATGATTTCGCTTATCAGGGGAGGTTTTTGTGCGATGGTTTTGTAGAGAGATGTGAGTTTGAGGTTGGGGACCTTATTTTTAAGCAAAGGAGAAGGTGAGGGAAAGAGTTTGTACCTTCCTGCAATGGGGCTGCTTGGTTGAAGCACAGAAGATGAAACCTCTTCTTCATCATCTTCAGACCCTGAAGAGATGGAGATGGGCATAGACTTTACACCTATATAAGGTTGATATTCTGCTCTGACAAAAAGTTGATCCGCTGAATCTGAAGACGACGAGCTGTCCTGATCATATTTCTTGTAACGAAAAGCGAGAGCAGGTGGGGATTGATGGTTGAAGTCTCTGACCCAAGCCCGGAGAGTGCAATCTGCGTAAGGTTGAAGAAACATAGACCAATCCGGTTGAAGCTTGAGTTCCGATCGCATCTCCGACCAGCCGTTGGAGATAAGGAGAAAAGGGTTTTTCCCCCCCAGATGGTGACCTCAGGAGGTGACCATGATATCGTAACCTGAAATGATCGGTGACCGATGTTTATCATACAGATTCCAGGGGAGATATCGAATCTGTGGTATATCCAAGCTCTAGGAAGCGGGATGGAGGACGAGAACTTTGGATCAGCCAGATGAAGCTCAATGAAAGGGAAGCGTGAGTTCATAGTGGTAGGAGAAGAAGGAGCTTTTGGAGAGCTTTCCGATTTGTGTAGTTTGTGACTCTGAAGGGCACAACGGAAAGTCTTAACTTTGCCAGATTTTTGCATGCGGTTAGGTCTTGATAAAGAGGCAAGGATGAAGCTACCACCGGTTCTCATAATGAGAAAAGATATGTTAGGTGAATCTAGTAAGGAGTCTAGCTGTGAACGCCAAAGTTGTATCAGTCTAGGAAGCCGTCAGAGTCTGGGGAAGGAGGTCTTGCCGGCAAAGGGAATGAAGTGGTGCAATCAATGAGATGTTGGAAGAGAAACTGCTAAAGGGAATGTTGCAGATAAGAGATGGGATCCAACAGTTTCACAGGGAAAGAAGGGTCAGAAAAGCTGATGAATCATCACATTTAATGGGAATGTCTGCAGAGACTGAGAAACAAGGCAACTTAAAACCTTAATAAACTAGAGAAAGGCAAGGAGAAGCCACTAAAGAAAAATCTCGGTAGAAGATCATTTTTGGAATTAACGATGTTGCATAAAGCCGAAGGCGATGAAAAACAGAGCAATCAGGTAACAAAACAAGGAAATCCGGGAAACCCTAGAAGGGTAGCAAAAGAGAATAGGTGTAAATTGAGAGATGAAAGAGAGCAGATCCACGGAGATGTTGCAAGCCGAACAAACCAAAGCAAGATTTTACCTGAGCTGGGGAGGAGAGACTGTCAGAGATCACCTGGGGGGAAGGGAGCAGCACGGGGGACGACGAGAACCGAATGGAAACTGCTAGAGAGAAGCCAGAGCTTTCTCTCACTAACTTACCGTTGTCTGCTATAACTGATTGTCTCTAGTTAGTATATTTTAAGTGGATTGTTGAGGCAACCAGGTTGTAACACGTACATAACGTTGAGTTACATTATTATTACCACCATCACATTATCCCAGGATCCCAATCCATCATCACAGGAAACCACTGCTTCTTAAGGCATTCTCATCACTTGGGATAACAATCCCTGATCTCAACATCAGAGGATAACACCTCAACTAGGCACTTAGCCTTAACCAGGTTCTCAGACCTAATCACATTATACTGGTGATGCAGGTTATCTCATCAACCAGAGTGACCATCACAATGTAGTGTTATTCAAATGTATATACCTCATAGCCCTTACCTAGCTATGAATCCACATGAAACACCTGCATGGTTTGTATACACATTCATAGAGATAACTGAAGCTATCAAGGATTAACAAAACGATCATGCTAAAATATAGGGCAACATTGATGATTATAAGCTTTATCATTCATGGTATCATTATTAGTCATGAGCATATATTATGCCTCATACCTGTGACCAAAGGCATGGGTCACATCAACATGTGAAGCAACTCATATGCTTCCAAGCTTATCATTTAAACTCATCATCATATATACAGGATTCAAGGTGATCATAACACATGTAATATCATTATTAACTTGGAACTGTCATCCACATACATCTCGGGTTATCAGAACCCTTACCAAAACTTCCACAGCCCTCACTAAATGGGGGTGATAGGTGGCGTGTCCCTCACCACAGCTTGTAACCGGTAGGGTAGCATCCCTCACCAAAAGCATACCGGCCTAACTATATGTACAAACACATATGTCGGCCAACCCTAGAAGGTATCGACCACCACCCAAGGGTGTCGTGCAACTAGAGATCAAGACATATCGTGCAACTCTAACGTACATACTAGATGCACAAGGCATTAACGTGCAGCTAGGTCAAGAGAGAGTGTATCATGCAAGAGGCTAAGTATGAAACAACTATCTATCCGCGTCGACTGAGCCCTATCGCCCATCTAGGGTGAAGGTACCTATCGGGAAACCACACAACTTAACACCCAAGGCTTCACACTGCCAAAACATAGCGCCCCAACACAGCATGGTATCGCCCAACATACTCACAACTCAGTCGACACCAATATGCTCCAAAGAAGCCTATCGGTCAAGGGAAGCACTATATCGGCCTCCAATGAAGTAGCATCTAGGGTTTCTATACTCCACCATATCGGGCATCACTACAACCAAACCATGACGCCCAACACAAGGCTAGCCCACTGAGCTCTATAATGTCCAAGGTACATCGGGCACCAAGCCAACTACCTTAGCTAGGTGTATCATGCAGGGCACCCCACAAGGCATATCGCCCAACACACAAGGGTATCAGCCACCCACCAAACTCCACCTAGGCACAACGGCCAAGGGTATAACTCAAGACTAAACAGTCGGGAAGCACTACTCCAAGGTCATCATCAACCTCAAGTACAAGGTCCCCAAACCCTAATTGATCAAGAAGGTCGGCTCACCTCTCAACAACCAAGAGAGAGGGGTCTTGCACAACCGCCATCACAAATCGGGCAACCACAAGGGCCCACCCCAACATAGGTCATCATTCCTATCAAAGCTCACCTCTCAAATCCATGGTGAGAGGAGGGTGTTGCCCAAGCAACTAGGATGTAGACTCACCTCTCAACTTAAACGAGAGAGGGGTATTTCCCACACCACTAGAGATCAAACTCACTTCTCATAACCAAGGAGAGAAAATGGGTATTGCTCAACAAGGAAACTCTAAACTATAGATTCGGTCAACTAAAACCAAGGCATATAAACCATCAACAACATCAACCACATCAACAACATGTACTAGGGCAAGAAACATAACATGAAACATATAGAGAAGGTAGTATAGCTAGGGTTAGAAGTTATGTAACCCGCCTTAAGCAAGCTCCAAGCTCCTAGCACCATGCTTCCAAGCTCAAGCACCACCACAAGAAGAAGAACAAGGCACTCTAGGGTTCGACCACCACTAGAGGGAGAAGAAGACTCCAAGGAGAAGGAGGAGGATCGGCCACCAAGCTTGCAAAGGAGAGGTGTCGTGCACCAAGGGAGAGGGGAAACTAAGGAACTAAAGGGATCCTTAGCTAGAGAAAGGGGATACATATATAGAAGAGGATGGAGGAGAAACCAAGGTAAACAAGGCAATGTGTCGCCCACCCAGGGAAACTTGTCCATGGGCAACGCCACCCTCTCATCTTGCCCCATACACATGTCCAAGGCAATTGCCACATGCAAGCATCATGCACCAAGTGTCCACTAGAGTGGTGACACAAACGAAGCTAGGAGTCAAAGGTGGTCCATGGCCGATACAGCCTCATGGGCGACACACCCATGGACGACACAACCATGGCCGACTCACCTATGGCCAACACAAGGTCCAACAAGGTTAAGCAAGGCTCAAGCAAGGCATAACAAGGCCCAACAAGGCTCATCCAAGCCCAAAGCAACTCAAGCAATGAGCCCAACCCTTCCTCTCAGTACTAGAGGAAGCAAGGAGAGAGAGGAACACCTCTCAAGGTGACAAACTTTCTCATCAACCCTAGACTTGGGTTAATTTCAAGTAGCACCTCCAACACTCAACAAGCACAAACAAACCCTAATCACCACTAAAGGTGATTAGCAAGCAACTAAACACCAGGGTTAGGCAAAGCAAACATGATAAGCCCAAAATGGGGGTCAGGGTCCTTATAAGCTATAAACCTCTACAAAGGGATTTCGTCCCCGAAATCCGAAGAGAAAGGCGAGAGATACTTCCTCCTCATCTCTTCCTCAAGCTCCCACGTGGCTTCCTCAACGCCATGATGATGCCAAAGAACATTTACCAGAACCAGGTTCTTCTTCTTCAGCTTCTTCACTCTTTTGTCAAGGATCATCACATGACCTTCCTCGTAGGTCACATCTTCATCAAGCTCAACCTCAACTGGACGTATCACTGTCCCTGTATCTGGATGACTTTTCTTCAGCATGCTGACGTGGAACACCAGATGTAACCTGTGCAGCTCTAACGACAACTCTAACTTGTAAGCTACCTTGCCAATACGTGCTATGACCGGGTATGGTCCCATATACCTGGGAGCTAGCTTACCTTTCCGGCCAAACCTTAGCACACCTTTCCATGGTGAGACTTTAAGATACACCCTGTCTCCTACCTGGAACTCTATTGGTCATTGATGATTGTCTACATAAGACTTCTGTCTGTCCTGTGCTGCTTTCAACTGTTGCTGTATCACTTTGATCTTTTCTGTTGTTTGCTGTACCAACTCAGGACCCAAAAGTTGATACTCACCAGACTCATACCAACATAAAGGAGATCTGTACTTCCTGCCATATAAGGCCTCATAAGGAGCAATGTCAATGCTCCGCTGATAACTATTGTTGTAGGTGAACTCTATCAAACTGATATGTATATCCCAACTACCTAGGAACTGCAAAACACAAGCTCGGAGAAGATCCTCTAAGGTCTGAATAGTCCTTTCAGATTGTCCATCTGTCTATGGGTGGAAAGCGGTGCTGAACCTTAATTGTGTTCCCAAAGCTTTGTGCAACTGTTCCCAGAAACGACTCATGAATTGAGGACCTCTATCGGAAACTATCATTTCTGGTACGCCATGCAAGCGTACTATCTCATCTACATATACCTGAGTGAGCTTATTGGCTGTATACGTTGTCTTCACATATATGAAATGGGAAGACTTCGTCAATCTGTCCACTATCACCCAAATGGAATCATGATTCTTAGCTGTCCTTGGCAGACCAACCACAAAATCTATAATTATATGATCCCATTTCCATTACGGTATTGGCAGGGGTTGCAACGTACCTTCCAGATTCTGATGCTCATCCTTAACTTGCTGGCATACCGCACACCTAGCCACCAATTCGGCTACATCTCTCTTCAAGCCAGGCCACCAATACAGGTCCTTCAGATTGTGATACATCTTGGTGACTCCTGGATGCATATCATACATCGATGTGTGTGCTTCCTCGAACACTAGATTCCTTATATTATCAACATCGGGGACCACCATCCTACCATGATAGCAAACTAATCCATCTTCAGACTCATGGAACCCATCACACTTTTTGCTGCCGAGCTCTGACCTGATCAACTGCACTGTATCATCTGTTCGTTGTGCATCTTTGATTTGCTGTTTCAGCGTGGGATTTACTTGCATCTGTGCCAAAAGTCCTGCTAACAAGGAAACTTCCATCTGCACATTCATCTGCCGTAAGGTGAGAAACATATCCAGTTTATGGCATACCAAGGAGCTCAACTGTGCCTTCTTCATAGGAAGAGAGGAAGACTTTTGGCTAAGCGCGTCAGCTACCACGTTCTCCTTACTAGGGTGATACTCAATGGTGCAGTCGTAACCATTGATTAGCTCTATCCAATGATGTTGTCTCATGTTTAGCTCATTCTGTGAGAAGATGTACTTCCGATTCTTATGATCTGTAAAGATTTGACACACTTCCCCATAAAGATAGTGTCTCCAAAATTTTAACGCATGAACCACCGCTGCCAACTCCAAATCATGAGTTGGATAGTTCTCCTCATGTTTCTTAAGCTGTCGCGAAGCAAAAGAAACCACATGGTCTTCCTGCATCAACACACATCCTAAGCCCTTCTTGGAAGCATCGCAGAAAACAACATAGCCCTTCCTAGGCTCTGGCAGTACTAACACTGGATCACTATTCATCTTCTCCTTCAAACTTTGGAAAGCTTGCTGGAAACGATCATCCCAGACAAAAGGTACATCCTTCCTAGTCAACTTTGTCATTGGAAACACAATCACACTGAAGTCCTTTATAAATCTCCGGTAATATCCTGCTAATCCCAGGAAACTGTGAACTTCAGTCGGCGTCTTCGGTTGCTCCCACTCTGCAACTGACTCCACCTTCCTGGGGTCAAATTTGAATCCTTCTGCAGATATCGCATGACCCAAGAAAGTTACTTCTTTCAACCAAAAGTCATACTTACTAAACTTGGCATACAACCGGTGCTGGCGAAGGAGAGTCAACGCTTGTCGAAGATGCTGTTCATGTTTTTGACTGTCCTAACTGTAGACCAAGATATCATCTATAAAGACTACAACAAACTGATCTATAAACGAATGGAACACCCTGTTCATCAAATCCATGAAAGAAGCAGGCACATTGGTTAGCCCAAATGACATAACCAGAAACTTGAAGTGACCATACCTCATCCTAAATGCTGACTTAGGTATGTCATCCACCTTAATCCTCAACTGATGATATCCGGACCGTAGATCGATCTTTGAAAATACTGTAGCACCACGCAATTGATCGAACATATCATCTATCCTCGGCAACAGGTACTTGTTCTTGATTGTGACTTTGTTCAACTGCCGGTAGTCTATGCATAGCCGCATCGATCCGTCCTTCTTCTTAACGAACAACACTGGAGCACCCCAAGGCGACGTGCTCGCTCAGATGAAACCTTTCTCCAACAACTCCTGTAACTACTTCTTGAGCTCTGCCATCTCTGCTGGAGCCATCCTATACGGTGTATGTGCAACTGGTTGTGTTCCTGGAACTAGATTGATCTCGAAATCAATCTCCCGAGATGGGGGAACACCGAGGAACTCATCAGGAAACACATCTGCAAACTCTCGAACAACCGTCACCTCCTCAAGGCTAGGACCCTTTGCCTTGGTATCCATAACGTGAGCTAAGAACGCCTTACATCCTTGCTGTAACAACTTTTCTGCCACCATTGCTGACACTAGACACGTTAGGAGAATATTCCTATCTCCTTGGAAGGTCCACTTCTCTCCACCATCATCAAACACTGCCTTCTTGGAACCACAGTCCAACACAACCTTATACTTCTCTAAGGTATCCATCCCAAGGATCACATCGAATCCATGTATATCAAGTGGTATAAGATCCACTTGTATCTTGTGTTCGAAAAAGATAGAACACAGTATGGACACACTTCTCGAAGCATTGACGAACTGTTAAGAGGGGTTTCTAACAACAAGCTATCTTTCTTACAACTAATAGGTAAAAGATAGTTTTCAAGCATACTATGGGCGATAAAAGAGGGTGTAGCCCCTGGGTCACCAAAATAGATATAAAGTAAGAAGAAGACAAATTAGAATGAGATAACTCCATCTGACCTGCCACCACTCACGGGTTGACTATCGCCTCTGGCTGACTCATAGCGTAGAATCAAGTCGTTGCTTACTGTCCACGTCCTCTGCTTCCTTGAGCAGACGAGCCTGCTTGTGATGCTTGACCACGTCCTCGCCCTCTGCTATTACTGGGTTGCTGTCTGTCTGACCCTTGCTGATTCCGCCTTAGATGCTGTGTTACTTCAATATCTTTCCTTGGGCAGTTTGACCTCCAATGCCCGATCTGACCACAAAGATGGCATGACTGGTCTCGCTGTTGTGGCCTAGATGGCCCTGTCACTGTCACTGAAGCTGTACTATGTTCCTTAGACGGCGAAGAACCATATCCTCTTCCCTTACTCGGGGACTACTACGACGGTGCACTGGAACCTCTTAATCCAGAAGGTGTTGAAAACCTTGACTTCTTGAAGCCATTGAACCCCTGTCTCTGGAACTGAGCAGACCTCTTCTTAGACATGGACTCTCTCTTCTCCCTGACTGACCATTCAATCCTTCATACAAACTCCACAAACATGGCAAACTGCTCTCGGTTCTCTAACACAACAGCTGGTGTTGTCAGTTCAGCACTCAGGCCTTTCTCAAAATGTCTGATCCGCTCGTCATCGGTCGCTGCCATGTGAGGACAAAACCTTAACATGTCCATGAACTTAGCTTCATACTCGGTGATGTTCATCGTTCCTTGGCGTAGGCGCTCAAACTGGTTGATATTCTCATCCAGATACATTTTCGGAAAGTATCTACTGATGAACTCTTGCCGGAAAACCTCCCAACCGATCACCTCACTGGGTCACTTCTCCTCCTCGATGGCCCACCAGTGGCCAACACTACCCTTCAGAAGGTAGACAACATGCTTGACTTTGTCTGCTTCGGGGATGTCGAGGATCCAGAAGGCCTTCTCAAGACCTGTCAACCACAGATCTGCATCTGCTGGATCAGCCGTCCCAGCATAGTATGAAACTCCGACTTGGCGAAGCCGCTCAAAGGTCTTCCCAATACCCGATGTTTCACCATGGGGAGCCTGTGCTCTTGGAGGAGGCACTGGCAATCTCTCTACCATGAGATTCATCATAGCCATCATCTGCCCCATAAGATGCTGGTAGGCAGAGTTTTCGAGAATGGCTGGGTCAAGTTGGGGGTCCTCAGGCACCCGATCTCCATGCGCCTGCCCTCCTACTCCATCAACTAATGCAGCATCGCTGCTCTCGACAACATGTTCTTCATGGTTTCCAGACATCTTGGCTTTTTCTTCCGCTGAGGTAGAAGATTATTGTAAGAAAACATGAAAAAACTCACAAAAATAGACACAACCTAGTCCTAGATCCCTGTAGACTCAGCGAACCTAGGGCTCTGATACCAAGCTTGTGGCGACACATCCCGCTATCACACAAACAACGAGGTACCACGTGAAAATGTCTAGAAAACACCATAAACCACCTATTACCAAAAACACAGATTAATTAAAACTGATTTCGGAACACAGATAAACCAAGAAACTATTACATTCAGATCCTCATCCTACAAGAAGACAGGTTATATAAACATATACAAGTCTTGATACGTGTCCAAAGTTTATAAGATCAGTTCTCCTGTCAGCACATGAGTTCATCACCTATTTATACATACACAATGGGACACATCCGGCCAGCAAAATGATATACAAGCTTCAACAACTATAGATCGTAAAACAACATCAAAACACCTCCGAGGACCTGAGAGTACAGGGATGACTCTAGGACTCTACTACAAAACAACCAAAATAGCAGTGCATCCATCTCTTGCCTTCTACTGCTCTTCTTGCTACTCGGCCGCAACCCCGCGACCACCACCACGTCTAGTGTGATCACCTAAAAAGGTTGTAAACCAACGGGGTGAGACACACAATCCCAACGAGAAACATAACTCCCCTCCGAACTATAAAACCTCAAGAAGGTTAAAGCAACAACAATAGATAACTGATAAAGCGTACGATAAGAGCAATATATAGAGCAATGTTATTGTGATCATCAAGCTTACCAAGATATCTAGGAGGCATATAACCAAGCATTTCTTTATGGAACATGATTGACAAGATAAGCTTTATAAGAACTTACCACAAGATATAAGGATCGTACACACAAGTGCATAGTTCAACTAGACCAGCTATATAAGCAAGGCCTCAAACAATGTTCCGTATTTTGTTCTAAGCAAGATATACTATTCAGCTGGATTACGTTTTATTATGCCCTGAGGAAGTGAGCCGTACCGCTCAAATCCAACCTTCGGTTGCGAAACCCAAGCCGGTGCCATAAAAGGTCGATGGAAGAGCCGAACTTCATGACCTCCCACCTCGTGGTCAGTGCACGAGTGCAACACAAGCAGGACCGCAGTCTCATGCTTAAGTGGCCTCATCCACAGGGTCAGGCTACCCTCTGCCTAGCCCACCTTGGTACAGGTATCGGTGGTAGTGAAACTGAGCCACAGGTATGTTCACCGTGCTCTGAGCCATGAATGCATTCATGCTCTCACATCACATATCCCAAGTCATGGGCCTGTTCACCATGTTCTAACATGTCGAGCTACAAGCCTGAAACCGCGCTCTGGAGTCTACAACCGAAGTTGCACTCTTACCTCCTCATTTTTGGCTAGGAGAAACCACACATATTCAATAATATGTGCTTCCAGGTTAACCTACAGGAGAACCTGTTTCACCATCACCAGCTACTGAAGATGATGGATCTATGGCCAGGGAAAACTACATAATATGTTCCAATGGAATTAGTTAGTATATTTTAAGTGGATTGTTGAGGCAACCAGGTTGTAACACGTACATAACGTTAAGTTACATTATTATTACCACCATCACATTATCCCGGGATCTCAATCCATCATCACAAGAAACCACTGCATCTTAAGGCATTCACATCACTTGGTATAACAAACCCTGATCTCAACATCAGAGGATAACACCTCAACTAGGCACTTAGCCTTAACTAGGTTCTCAGACCTAATCACATTATACTGGTGATGTAGGTTATCTCATCAACATGAGTGACCATCACAATGCAGTGTTATTCAAATGTATATACCTCATAGCCCTTACCTAGCTATGAATATGCATGAAACACCTACATGGTTAGTATACACATTCATAGAGATAACTGAAGCTATCAAGGATTAATAGAATGATCATGCTAAAATATAGGGCAACATTGATGATTATAAGCTTTATCATTCATGGTATCATTATCAGTCATGAGCATATATTATGCCTCATACCTATGACTAAAGGCATGGGTCACATCAACATGTGAAGCAACTCATATGCTTCCAAGCTTATCATTTAAACTCATCATCATATATACAGGATTCAAGGTGATCATAACACATGTAATATCATTATTAACCTGGAACTGTCATCCACATACATCTCGGGTTATCATAACCCTTACCGAAACTTCCACAACCCTCACTAATGGGGTGGCGGGTGGCGTGTCCCTCACCACAGCTTGTAACAGGTAGGGTAGCATCCCTTACCAAAATTATACTGGCCTAACTATATGTACAAACACATATGTCGGCCAACCCTAGAAGGTATCAACCACCACCCAAGAGTTTCGTGCAAATAGAGATCAAGACATATTGTGCAACTCTGACATACATACCAGATGCACAAGGCATTAATGTGCATCTAGGTTAAGAGAGAGTGTATCGTGCATGAGGCTAAGCATGAAACAACTATCTATCTACATTGACTGAGCCCTATCGCCCATCAAGGGTGAAGGTACCTATCAGGCAACCACACCACTCAACGCCTAAGGCTTCACACTGCCAAAACATAGCGCCCCAACACAACATGGTATCGCCGAACATACTCACAGCTCAGGCAATACCAAAGTGCTCCAAAGAAGCCTATTGGTCAAGGGAAGCACTTCATATCAGCCTCCAACAAAGTAGCCTCTAGGGTTTCTATACGCCACCATATCGGGCATCACCACAACCAAACCATGATGCCCAACACAAGGCTAGCCCACTGAGCTCTATAACGTCTAAGGTACATCGGGCACCAAGCCAACTACCTTAGCTAGGTGTATCGTGCAGGGCACCCTAGAAGACATATCGCCCAACACACAAGGGTATCAGCCACCCACCAAACTCCACCTAGGCACAACGACCAAGGGTACAACTCAAGACTAAACAATCAGGCAACACTACTCCAAGGTCATCATCAACCTCAAGCACAAGGACACCAAACCCTAATTGATCAAGAAGGTCGACTCACCTCTCAAAAACCAAGAGAGAGGGGTCTTGCACAACCTGCATCACAAATCGGGCAACCACAAGGACCCACCCCAAAATAGGTCATCATTCCTACAAAAACTCACCTCTAAAATCCATGGTGAGAGGAGGGTGTTGCCCAAACAACTAGGATGTAGACTCACCTCTCAACTTAAATGAGAGAGGGGTATTGCCCACACCACTAGAGCTCAAACTCACTTCTCATAACCAAGGAGAGAAAAGGGGTATTGCTCAATAAGGAAACTCCAAACTATAGGTTCGATCAACTAAAACCAAGGCATATAAACCATCAACAACATCAACCACATCAACAACATGTACTAGGGCAAGAAACATAACATGCAACTTATAGAGAAGGTAGTATAGCTAGGGTTAGAAATTATGTAACCCGCCTTAAGCAAGCTCCAAGCTCCTAGCACCAAGCTTCCAAGCTCAAGCACCACCACAAGAAGAAGAATAAGGCACTCTAGGGTTCAACCACCACTAGAGGGAGAAGAAGACTCCAAGGAGAAGGAGGAGGATCGACCACCAAGCTTGCAAAGGAGAGGTGTCGTGCACCAAGGGAGAGGGGAAACTAAGGAACTAAAGGGATCCTTAGCTAGAGAAAGGGGATACATATATAGAAGAGGATGGAGGAGAAACCAAGGTAAAACAAGGCAATGTGTCGCCCACCTAGGGACACTTGTCCATGGACAACACCACCCTCTCATCTTGCCCCATACACATGTCCAAGGCAATTGCCACATGCAAGCATCATGCACCAAGTGTCCACTAGAGTGGTGACACAAACAAAGCTAGGAGTCAAAGGTGATCCATGGCCGATACAGCCTCATGGGTGACACACCCATGGCTGACACAACCATGGCCGGCTCACCTATGGCCGATACAAGGTCCAATAAGGTTAAGCAAGGCTCAAGCAAGGCATAACAAGGCCCAACAAGTCTCATCCAAGCCCAAAGCAACTCAAGCAACGAGCCAAACCCTTCCTCTCAACACTAGAGGAAGCAAGGAGAGAGAGGAACACCTCTCAAGATGACAAACTTTCTCATCAACCCTAGACTTGGGTTAATTTCAAGTAGCACCTCCAACACTCAACAAGCACAAAAAAACCCTAATCACCACTAAAAGTGATTAGCAAGCAACTAAACACTAGAGTTAGACAAAGCAAGTAGGATAAGCCCAAAACGGGGGTCAGGGTCCTTACACATTTCTTCAAGTTGCACTTGGACATCATCAACAACGCCCCCTAGTTGATCACCATGAACGACAATTTGACTTCATCCTCTTAGCAATAGGAAACAACCTCCTTGAATCTATAGTAGTCCACGCGGACCACCAAGAACTCCATGTTGTGCTATCAGAGCCAACAGGAAGGAGTTTTCCCTTCTAATGTCAGTCTGTTGGGATTTATTTGCTCTCCCAATTGTCTCTCCCTTTCTATCCCTCCCTTTCATGGGTAGGACTTGCTGGGTCTCTCTATTGGTTACCACAACTAGAGAGGACAACAATTGTCATACCTTATTGTTGTGTCTGGGAAGCCCCAATTAACCTCTATTTATAGGAAGGGCCAGGGTCAGGGTTTCCAGTTGTTTTGGGAGTCGAAGAGATGGAGTTCATGAATTTTTTGGAAACTACATACGGTGAACCGATCGATTCACTGTCCAACTAGTTGGCTTGGAGGTGAACTTGTCAGTTCATCTCTTGAACTGGTCGGTTCATGTACTTTTTTGTTCTAAATCAAATTGACATTCAATATTCGATTAATGCACAATCATGACATCAACATCAATCCTTGATCAAATCAAATTGATAAATGAACCTAACAACCTAAATGATGAACCAGTATTTTCACTTTTGAAATGGTCATTTCGTATCATGAAATAGTCATTTCATATGTGAAATGGTTGTTTCATTGTCCAACATAGGCAATCCTCATCCAATGTTGTTTCCAATTGACCTGACACTCCAACCAATTGGCTCAACACTTGAACCAATCAGTTCAGAGTCCATTTTACTCAATTTTAAACCTCAGTTATTTGAATTGAACACCTAAACACTTTAGTAATCAAGTTAAACTTCATTCATGAATAAACTCCTATTCCAAGTGCATCCTATGTGTGTGACCCTATAGGTCCCAAATTACGTTGGTAGTGAATGTCCATAACCAATTTATGACATTACAAGCAATGAGCGAAATCTAGAAACAAATCATTGCTACCTAAGTAATTCAGAGAGTTGGAAAATAAATTCAACCTACAATCCATGATCTGTGTTTCCGTGATCGTATAGTTCCTTTGTCTCTAATATCTAGATTGAACTCGAGGCATGGAATCATCATGCTCTTGAACATTCAATCCATGTTCCTTGAACTAGAGCACAGTGTCTGAGATGCATATGAGTTCACATGTTACATATTGAATCACATGAGTATGGCCATACAAGGTCACGTTGTCTCACTTATCAAGAGACCTGGATATCAATCTCCTATAGAAGGGACAAATCCAATCTACATCACTCACACTCCATCCCCATGTGTCACAATGCACCTGAGCATCATCTTTATGGAAACCCTTATTCAAGGTCATGTTGGATGATGTCAAAATACATTGAACAACATGTGATGAGTGTAGTGACTTCAGGTCTAAGAACCAAAATCACCACCATCATCATGAGAATTGATTTTGACTACCATTTCATGGTATCCATATATTACTCTCAAGGTGGGTTTATCTGATACACTGTTCTCTAACACACACTGATGTGCTTGACTTGATATTACATATCATGACTGATGAGACTCTATCATCAATCAACACACACTCTAGTCTTATGTATTACTATTGTCTGTATTACTTCTATAGTAATATCCAACTAGGGACATAACAAGAATGTATGTACTCTTATCATACATATTATCTCATTGTTTAGATCCTCAACCTAAAGAGATATGTCATCGAGTAGCATCATTCTTTAGACATATACTATGCCTGTGTCATCATCTCATTATTGAAACAAACATAGTAGATGTAGTTACCTTATCATTATTAAATCAGGTATCTAATGCTACATTCCAACCGTCATATAATTGGCTCAATTGGCATACATACCAACAATTCCTAGTTTGAGCGAAAGTCGAAGGGACGCAATTTTATGAATCTTGGCATCATGTAGGTGGTGAAACTATATGTTTGGAGGTAAAATGGTCAGTTGGCATGTGAGTTGATCGGTTCAACCCTTGAACTGGGTTTTTCATCATGTTTCCCAATCACAATTGTATTGGTAATTAATATCCAATTAATGCACAACATGATGTCACCACTAATCCTTGATCTAATCAAATTGATCCACCAAATAGTTGGTTCACAACCTAAACTGGTCAATTCGTGGACCTAAGCTGACTGGTTCACTTCCTGAATCAGTTGGTTCATGGACCAGATTACAATATTGGTTCAATTGACCTGACACTTTGAAACGGTCGATTCAACACTTGAGCTGGTCGGTCCATAGTCCAATCAGTCAACTTTTAACTATTGTTGTTTAAATTGAATACCTAACTCCTTGGTAATAAATCTTAAACCTCATTAATGAATAAACTCCTATTCCAAGTGTATCCTATGTGTGTGACCCTATAGATTCCAAGTTACATTGGCAGTGAGTGCCTATAACTAATTTATGACATCACAAGCAATGCGCGATATCTAGAAATGCATTATTGCTACCGAAGTAATCCAAAAAGTTGGAGAAAAACTTCAACCTACAATCTGTGGTCAATGTTGTAGTGATTGTATAATTCCTTTGTCACTGATATCCATATTGAACTTGAGGCATGGAATCATCATCCTCCCAACATTGAATCCATGTTCCTTAAACCAGAGAAGATTGTGCGAGATAGATGTGAGCCTAATATCATATATTGATTTACATCTACATGCACGTGCTTTTCTTAGTCTTGCTTATCAAGTGGTCTGGACATCAAACTCTTATAGGAGGGAAAAATCCCATCTACATCCCTCACAATCATCCCCATGTGTCACACTACACCCAAAGACCACCTTTATGGAAACCCTTATTTAAGATCATAGTGGATGATGTCAAAGTACATCAAACGACATGTGATAGGTGTAGTGACTTCAGGTCTAAGAACCAAAATCATCACTATCAATATGAGAGATGACTCTAACTACCAACTATGGTCTCCATGTGTCACTCTCAAGATGGGTTTGTCTAATACACTATTCTTTAGCAAGTATCTATGTGTTTGGTTTGATATCACATATAATTACTGATGAAATTCTATCATCAACCAACACACTCTCTAGTCTTACGCTTTGTTGTTGTCTATCATCATTCCATAATAACATCTAGCTAGGGACATAACAAGAATGTACATACTCTAAACATATGTATAATCTCATTGTTTAGGTCATCAAACCAAAGACATATGTCATTGAGTAATATCATTCTTTAGATAAAGTCATTATGCTTCTTTATTATCTCATAACTGAATGAAACTGAATAAATTGTAAGATTGCCTCTATTATTAATCAAATATTGTACAAGATATGCCATAACAATCATCATATGATTGACTCTCTGGGCATACATACCAACACTTATCATATCTTGAACTTTGTTATTCATTTTTGACATATATTATACTGTTGGAATCACATTGAAGATTATATATGGTAAACATGTTAAAAATAGTTTTTGGGGATGCTTAACTAGTGGTATTTCCTAGTGAATGATATATAATGTTTATATGATTCTAAGTATTATAATACATGATCTTTATCAATTTTTTTGTACAACTATGTGGCGATGTTCCTAATGTTACCATAATCTTGGATCTTAATAATGATGATTGTATATGTGAGTTTTAGCATGAGGGAATATGCATATGTACATTTAATATAATGATTTAACCTTGATGCTAGTATGACCCTAGTATAATGTGATCATAACATGTGAATCCATAAACATATATGATTTGAACATGAACCTTTTGATCAATGATGTGTGACCACGAACATGTGATGGATTATACTTGAACTAATCATACTATAAACTTAATTAGGCTTATCAAACCACTATGAGTACCTTACGTACTTGCATGACTTCTTGTTGTCGGTACTTTGCCTTTTATACCATTTGAACAAAGTATGGTTGACTCTAGGATCTTACAACAATGATATATGGGTTTAAGATAATTATAAGATTATGGAATCATGATATGAATGTATGATCTTCTATTTGCAAATATTGGCTTGTAGTATTACAATGTAGTACTCGACATCCGTCACTTGAAAAAAATAAAATATGCATATATGTTTTATAGTTAGTGAGGTTCTTGTTGTCCCCCTCACTGGGTAAGAAAAAATGTTTACTAGTACACCTTCCTAGAGTACAAGGTGTACCTGTAGTTTCCTACAATACAAGATACATGGGGAAAGACCCTAGAATACTGGTACATGGAGCTAGTTCCAATATTTCATTTTCAATACCAGTCAACCTTAATAATGCAAGTCATCTACAAAAATGACTAAAACTTGTGTATACCACTTATCAAAGAACTATTTTTATTATCTTCATTCTTTGGTTCTACAAAAGTTTTCAAGTTATCAACACCGGATATGTTTGTATCTTTCTACCCATGTACATAAACTTGGTTTGTTGATCTTGTTGTTCCACTTATGTTTTAGGTTCATTTCATAGTAGGGACATGAATATGAACATGTGTTGGGAAACTAAAAATCTTAGTTGCCTTCATTGCATCCATATGGTGTCATTGTCTTCATGTAAGTACATATGATATAAGATATTAAAGATATGTGAGAACTTACATGAGATTGAACTCTCTGCAAGACATGTCAAGTAGTGTAGGGAAAAAATTTAATGAGCCAATGAGTGAGATGCATAGAGATAAGAGTGATCCCATCATGTAGAGCCATGTATTGAGGCTAGAGATATAACCTCCACACACACACACACACACACACACACACACACACACACACACACACACACACACACACACACACACACACACACACACATATATATATATATATATATATATATATATATATATATATATATATATATATATATATATAGAGTCAGGCTAGAATACACTCGAGTGTATCCGAAGCGGAATACACTCAAGTAGTTTTTCATGATGCAATATTTTTGTTGAAAATCTAATCCATTGATCTTCTTAAACATCTCGTGAACAACTCATACGCAAAATTTGAGCAAATTTGGATATGTATAGCTCATGTTATGAAGACCGCAAAAATTATGCATTTCAAATTAGTTTCGCACGTCGATTTTGTTGCCCTCAGATGAGTGACTTACACTCATCCGAATGGGCTAAAAATTTGTATGTTGCCTATTTATAGTATGACGGTGAAGATCAATAGTTTACATTTTGTAAAAAATAGTCTTGATATACAAACACACTTGAGTGTATTCATGCGATCTATACACTCGAGTGTATTCTAGCCTGACTCTCTCTCTCTCTCTCTCTATATATATATATATATATATATATATATATATATAAAGAGAGAGAGAGAGAGTCAAGCTAGAATACACTCAAGTGTACATATCACGTTGTACGCCCTAATGGTGTTTGCCTATCTAGATCATGTTTTTCCAAAATATAATCCATTGGTCTTCATGGTTACAATAATAATAGGCTACATACAAAATTTGAGCTCATTTGTATGAGTGTAAGTCACTCATACAAGGACAACAAAATTGACGCTCAAAACTAATTTGAAATGCATGATTTTTGCCTCTTTTAGATGCATGACCTAAAAGTGTCCAAATGAGCTGAAATTTAGTATATAGTATGTTCTTAAGAAAATTAAGAAGGTCAATGGTTTAGATTTTTTGAAAAGTTATTGCATCTTTAAAAATGACTGAGGTGTATGGTGCCTCCGGTACACTCAAGTGTACACTAGACTGGCTCTCTCTCTCTCTCTCTCTCTCTCTCTATATATATATATATATATAATGGTATGAAATATGAAGTATGTGAGTCCTACACACATTACTCCAAAGTAGATGAATTGAGTGGTCTATGTTGTCTATGATGTTTTTGGTAACCCTAGATATCCTAGAGGGACCTAATTCTATACGCAAAGAAAAGAGTGAGGCACAAATATGTATATTAACAACTTTTTATGTGGGTAAGGAAAATTCGAAGATCTTGGAGGAGGTGAATCGATGACCCTAACGCTGGGGTTGGTGGTTGTATATTACAAATCTACTAGTTATACCAAAGAGAGTTGGTTTACATGATCATGAGTAGAACACCTATGAATAGATGGGCATGTCTTGACTCAGGTAGATCCAACATGAGTGACTTGAGATTGAGTGGGCTCAACCTAAGCTACTTTTTGATATCAATCATAAAACGTTAAATTTGTAAAAAGGGATGGATGGGATTCACATACATGAGTGATGCATTTCCCTCAAGTAAAGATGATGATATGGAGATCTAACAAGAGCCATGTATGTTGTATGATAGACAGAACACGATTTAAGTCACTCTTGCAAGATAGAAACTAGTGTACCCTTATAATAGTACGATCCTTGTTGAAATGATAATATTGACTTCATGATATATATATTTGTTTGGATTATAAATAATATTATCAATTGTATAAATGCAAATCCATTCCTTCTTAAAAAATAGAAAATGGATGTATGCACTTCTGTATCCTTACATAAAAAAGCAGGAAATAATAATCCATAAATGGTATGAAGTTGATTTGTTTTGGTATGGTGTTACCCTCAAGAGTGTCATTGACATCCTAGATATGGGTTAGAATATGTTATGCTATATCTTTGGGCATGCAAGTACATCTTTCACATCTATGTGCATAAATATGGACCTTTGTATTTCTATAAAAAGGAAATCACAAGATATTTTTGATGAGTTTGAGGTGTACTCTACTCTAAGGGATCTATGTAGCTAAAAAAACATATGGCTCATAACCTATGGTTAATTTTTAGGATAATATCTAAGGTAAAAAGGACGTGACAACCTCCATTTCCAAGGTTTTATAACACAATATTCATCTCTAAGGTTTTCCCCTTTTATGGGATATAGGACATAGATGATGACCAACTAAGGGTATTTCAAGGAATAATACATATATATTGACCAAAATAGACATAAAAAATGTGTTATGTTGTATATGTGTAATAAGGAGCCAATCTTAGGTCATTTTGTGACTTTGAGATTTTTGTGTATCAAAATCACCCAAAATATTGTACATGAATCTTGTAATGATGATTTAGATCTCTAGTGAAGATTTGAGAATTTTTGAAGATTACTTAAATAATGATACAATTCGTAAGGGCCAAAAATGATACTTTTCTATGATATTTTACATGGACAGATAAACAAAAATATGTTAGTATCAAACTTGGTGGGATATTTTTTTTTTTATAATATTTAAGATTTGATTAAAATTTTAGACCAATCAGAGCTCATTTGATGGTTCAAATAAATTACACTCAAACTATACTCGAATTGATTTCATGGTTCAAGTAATTTACATTATTTTTATAATATGATGAAAGTTTAATATGTTGATATTTTCTTGTCCTAATGAGATAAAATTTGTATGGAGCATTTTGGAAATAAGATGGACTTTGGTGATTTTTTGAGAATTTTACAAAAATTGAGGATGGGTATTATTACCCAATTTTTAAATTTTTTTTTGAAGATTTTAAAATAATTACTAATAATATTTTTGTCCAATATAACTTAAGGTTTCTCTAGAACCCTATATAAGACAATCCTAACAAATTTTTCTGTTGCCATTGGACATTATATGACAACCATGAAAACTCGCTCAAGATGGCTACCCCAATAGCCTTCTTTGGATATCATCTTCAACTTCCAATTGGAGGTTCATAAAACCCTAATCCCTTGGTTCTACCCCTCTCCATATCTTTCATCACCCGTGACATATACTAATGAATTTATCATGTCCACACATATCCAATAACACCCCTAGTTTGGAGTTGCATGCATCTTTTTATCACATACGCTATATCATCTTGTTCATTGTACATACCCACCCAACCACCACATACTTGAATAAGGATAGTTTGTAGCAACAACTGCTCCATGTGACATTAAACCAGCCCGATGACCGCAACCAACCTTGGTAGTGGTGCATGTAGTGGCGTGCAACAACATATGCACACAAAGCATCACTTCTAGTTGTTCTTGACAAAATAGCAACACAATGGATGGAGGAGGATGGCGACTTGCAGAGAGGAGGCCAAGAATCCATTTACATCATTGGGGTGAGACAATGGCTTAGAGGAAGCTTGTCATCTCATGCATAACTTCCTAGAACCAACTAGGGTTACCACATGCACATACAACTCAAGGAAGAAAGAAGACCCATCCTAGTGACGTGCTAGGCATGTGTACGCTAAACCCAATATGGAAGCCTATGGATAGAAGTCGAAGAAGCCATACAATGATGGTGGGTTGAGGAAGCAACTCAGTGGAAGCATGTGAGTGCATTTACAGCTCCCTAGAAGTAGCTAGGGTCACAACAAGAGTATACTACACGAGGAAGAAGGAACACACATCCTGGTGATGTGCTGGGCATGTGCAAGCCAAGCACGGGCTCACATGGGCCACAAAACACACTCACAATGACTGAGTCTTGTATTGATGACCAAAACCCCTATGCTTAAGGTATATCTTGATCTTGTCATATCACGATCTCTATCTATCTATTGTACACAAATAAGACACAATTGGAATCAAATTGAAGAGTATAATATTACAAATATGTTAAAATATTTTTTTGGAGACATTTAACTAGTTTTATTAACTAATGAAGGATATACATGATTTGGATAATATCCAAGCCTAGGAACTCATGATCTTCATTAATTTTTTATAGAACTATTTTATGATGGCCCTAATGTCACCATAAATTTGGGTCGTAACAAAAATGGTAATATATGTGAGTTTTATCATGAGGGCATATGCATGTGTATATGTATATGACCCTAGTAAAATTTGAGTGCAATATGTGATACCATAAACATATACAATGTGAACATGGACCCTTTAATCATTAATGTGTGTCCATGAACATGAGAAGGATTATGTTTGACCTAGTCATAATAGAAATTTAACTAGGATTAATTAAAATAACGATGTTTCTAATTTATGATGTGGTTACTTTACCTTTTCTAGGAAATAAACCAGAGTTTGATTGACTCTGATAGGTTATCATAAGGCTCTGAGTCAAGTACATGGTTTTATTCAATTGTATGGCTATGATTTTCTTGGTTGAATCATAATGAGTGTATGGTATTTTATTTGCAAACATTGAGATGTAGTATTACTATGTGATGCTCGATGTTTTGTTATTTAGAAACACAAGTTTGTGTAGTTGTTTAATAGTTATCCTTATGATGGATGGACAACTAATGCCTAGTATACCTCCCTAGAGAACAAGGTGTATGGGGAGTTCTCTAGAGTACAAGGTACATGGGGAAAGACTTTAGAGTACTTAGTACATGAGGGTGGGCCCAATAGTCAAGTTTTTGTGATAGTTCCCTTAAATATCCAACTCATAAAAATAACTAAGACTATAGTACTCATCAAAGAACTATTTTATCAAGTTATGAAAACCATAAATATATGTATCTTTCTACCATGTACCAACACCTTGTGTGTTAATCCTTTTGTTTCATGTATGTTTTAGGTTCATAGCATGGCATGGAGATGAAGATGAAGATTTCAGTAGTGTTTTAGGTTGTACCTATTGAAGACCCTTCTAGGTAGCAGACATGCACACTTTTGTAGTAAATGCCAAAATTTGTAATGATAAATTTAATCTAGATATTCTTTTAGCAGTGTAGTGTTGCATGTAAGATTATTATTGTGGGGTTTGCATAAGGATTGTTCATGGTATGTGAATTTTTTTTTCTTTCACATTCAAAAGTGTATCTGATATACCAAGATAATGGCCCATGAGTTAATTCCTAGGGGGTGGAATACAAGATCATCACAACTCTACTACATCATTAATGGCTTGAACCACCCCAAGTTTACTAGTGAACTTCTTGATCCATACTATTTCATTGATGCATTGGATATGACAATATACTCCACTTCTATTAGAATCAACTAAGGTCACTTTCTTGGAACGCTTCTATCTTACAACTCCATTATTTAGGAAAATGCATTTTTTTTACTTAATTGCAATCGACAATAATCCTTGTTGGTTTGGAACATTTCATCAATGTAAGCATTTACAACGAACTATTACTCATATATGTATATCAAGAGTTGATCCTTAGTTATTCTTAAGTTCTTCATGACATCATATTTCACAATTGAGTGACCTTCACTAGGATCTCACTGCTATACAATTGTCATGCTTAAATTATACAAGACATTGAGTTGTGCACATAACATTGCATACACGAAAGATAGATTTATTGAGGCATATGGAATCTTACTTATGCTTACCTAATCTTCCAAAGAGAAGGAATATTAGGATCTATAAAAATTTATCTCATGATCTATGTGTAAGTTTCCTCTTTTAGAGTCTTGCATGCTGGACCACTTCAGCACATTGTCAATGTAAGTACCGTGATTTGGACCAATAAGCCTTCCAAATATATCACTATAGATCTTTATTCCTAAAATATAGGATTCTTCACCTAATTATTATTTCATGGAAAAGGTACTACCTAGCCAAGTATTGACCAATTTTAGAGTAGGTATGCCATTTCCCATTAATGATATGTCATCTGCATACTAAATGATAAATACAATTATGATCACACTAACCTTCTTATGAAAATAAGCTTTATCTTCAATTTCAACAATGACAACTATTTGGCTATCTTATCAAAACAAAAATTCTATCCTTCTAGATGCTTTCTTTAATCTATGAATTTTCCTTTGTATCTTACTTACTTTATTATCTTAATTTGGAGCGGGAAAAACCTTTCAGTTGTGTCATATACATATCCTCAAGAAGATTCTTGTTAAGAAATACAATTTTAATGTCAATTGACTAAATCTCATAGTCATGATAAAACGTAATGGCAATCATGATCCTAATGGATTTAACCATGGAAATGGTGATAAAGTTTCTTGATAATCAATACCTTAAACTTGTCTGGAACTTTTCACAACCAATTATCCTTTATAGGTTTGTACAATAACATTCATGCCACTATTCTTATTAAAGACCCTTTTGTACCCTATGGGTTCTCCCCTTTAGATGCATTCACCAAAGTCCATATTTTGTTTGTATACATGGAGTTCATATAAGATCTCATTGTTTTAATCCTTCCTCTAGAATGTAGTCCCTTAATAGCCTCATTGTAGGTTGTTGGTTCATCTCCATTTATGACCAAAAAATTGTCTAATTGAGTCACAAGTAATCTAAATCTCTCTGGCACTAGGTATGTCCTACTAGATCTTTGAGGCCTGTGTGCTTCACCATGAGTTTAAAACTTCACAACATCATTTGATTCTATGTGTTCCTCATTTACCTGCATAGGTTAATGTTATCATATTGACCTTGAACTTCTTCAGTATTTACTTTTCCCCCACTAGTTCTTGCGGAAATAAATTTCTTTTTACAGGAATAACCAAATTCTTAGAAACAAACACTTTGTTATTAGATGATATATAAAATTAGTATCCCATAGTATTGTTAGGTTATCTAAAAAATCAACATATGTTTGATTTGGGTTCAAGATTTTCAGATTAATATTTCATGACATAAGCTTTACATCCCTAGATCTTCATAAAAGACACATTGATACACTTCCCAATCCATATCAAATATGGTGTATTTTGAACCGATTTAGAAGGCGTAGTGTTAAGTATAGTGCTATGGTTTCAAGATCACATTCCCATAAGGATGTTGGGATATTAGACAAACACATCATTGATCATACCAAATCCATCAAAGTATGATTCCTTCTTTCTGATACACCAATATGTTTTTGTGTTTCAGGTGGAGTTCACAGTGATATAATACCATGGCCTCTTAAAAGGGCCTAAAATTCTTATCTTAGATATTCTACACCATAATCAGTGTGTAGTTCCTTAATATTCTTGTCATGTTGGTTTTGTACTTCATTCATGGATTTCTTAGTTTTTTTTGGATTCCAATTTGTGTTTCATAAGATATAGATATGCATATCTAATGAAGTCATGTGATGAATTACTAGTGCCTATCTATAGAATTTGTGGGAAAAGGTCCACAAATATACATATGTACGAGTCCTAATAAATCACTTGCTCACTCATTGTTACCATTGAAAGGTTATTTTGTCATCTTGCCCAAGAAACTATAATCTCATGTCTCTATTGATTAGAAAAATGGATCTAGATAACCATCTTTATGGAGTCTAGAAATGTGATTTTCATTTATGTCCTGTAAACAATAGTTACAAAGATAATTTTTGTTTGAGTCATTGAGTCTAAAATTCTTGGTATATATGTATACACTTTTCTTAAGTTCCAAAAATAAAGACCATAAGATGGTTGGGGGTTTCCATAAAATATCTTATCTTTTGAAACACAAATTTGACAATTTTTTTATTAGAAATTCAAAATAGTGCTTGTCCAAATAAGATATATAATTAAGTTTCCATTTATGGAATATATATAGTAGAAGCTCTATAATTGGATTTCATGTCCACTGGGTAGAGATAAAACATAGGTTCCTATTGTTGTGGCAACAACTCTTGCTCAAATACCAAGACATATGTTGACATCTCCCTTTAGAATTGGTTTATATATTTTTGTATCCTTCATATTTGATCAAATTTGAGATCCACATCCAATATCCAATACCTAGATGAATAAGTACATATATTTATCTCTATAAAATCTATTCTTGAAGTGGATATCTCTATCCCACACTTCTTATTCTTTTGTTCCTCATTGTAAAGAGGGCAATTATTTTCCAATGTGTTTCTTGATGATGGTAGTGGAAACCGCCTTCCTTCCTTACTTATCCTTTAAATTTAAGTGTAGAAGAATTCGAATTTTGGATAGACATATAACTTTATATCTTTGACTTTTTTCCTTGTACTTGTCTTTTCCTTTATTGACCATAAGCATGGACTTTGGTTTGTCTTTATTCATATGAGTCTTAGTTGTTCTTAACCTGGTAAGCAAATCTGATAGTAACTAAACAAAGTTGTTCATGACAAACTGACTGTATGATCCTGGCAACAATTGCAAGATTACATCAGTTTCAACTCTTTTCATAAAGGAAATACTAGACTTTCCCATACCCAAACAACTTGACTACATGGGTCCCACCTGGATAAGCTCCAATCACGTTGAACTTAAACAAGGCCTTCATGAAATCATAGGTGCTCTTGTCTTGCATGTTCTTGGTACACATTCCTCATATGAGTGGACATCTTTAGAGAATTTATGCTCTCATGTTTTTTTTAAAGATCATGATTCATGGAGAATAATATGATGCACTTGATATTTCTCATATCATTGAAATGCTCATGCTAAGCTTCTCTTTTTGCCCTAGGTGCATATGAAGCTGATTCTTTTGGTAGTGGAGTTTCTAGGACATAGAGATCACACTCATGAGTGAGAACAATTACCAATGTCCTATACCATTCAAGGAAGTTATTCCTGTTCAACTTTCCCTTCACAAAGAGCAACCATAATGATACTTTTTATGTGTTTTTGCCATTTGGTTTATAATAAAATATTTTCTTGAGTCAAGAATTCAATTGAAAACTGATTTGTCAATATTATTATGCAATTTAGTTTTTAATGCTCCCACTATTTAATTCAAATTAATTTTCCTCATTGTTAATTTTTAATATTGAAATGATCACTCTTGTTAGTAGGCCAAGATCCATATTTTCATTAAGTCACAAGACATGTTTGGATGATGACCCACAACCTAGCAGGCAGGCAACATTTACCAATTGCATCCAATGCAACTCTTGGTTACATGGTTGCACAACTGCTTCTCAATAATTCATTTTATGAAGTATGTCCCATATTTATGCGTCTAGTTCTTAATGCTATTAACAAAACCTAGTTAAGGCCAACACAGTAAGATATGCATCTTGCTTTGATAGAATAACATATTTATCATCACACTTCCCCAAGATAGACAATACCCAACACTTTAATGTGCCCATGCATAGTCAATTTATGTGTGTTGCACAATAGTTGACGTCTTAAAATTAACATATTTTGAGGGATTTAATATTATATTCATATTTATCCAACCATAATTATATATACATTATTATACATATCATATATTACGACAATCATCACATGTGATAATATAGGACACTGAAACTAGCACAAATACTTGAGTTAACAAGTGTTGTGATCATACATAAACATATCCCACATCTTGAGATCCATGAATTACCTTGTCCGAGTTTCTAGTGGATCGTATGGTGAACCATTCAGTCCGCTAAAAACCTTCTTTTAAGAAATAATAGGTTTTTTGACGATGTAGTTGCTTTGTCTTCATCATGAGCACTCTAAGGAACTTCCTTGTTGTTGTATGCTTCTGATTATGTTTTCATCTCCTTCATGACCCATTAGTGATGTCATTACATCATCAAATTCTAATTACATAATTTAAATACATGGAGAATGTGGAGAGGGAGGTATGACACACATGACATATACATTTTACAAGTTTTGTACCATCATAAGAGCTACAAGTACATGTCTTAGACATCATGTACACATACAATGATATAATTTCCATATCCAAATCCATCAAATAGAATATATTTTAAAGGCACCGTATTGGTTTTATATAATATAAACATATTATAACATACATAACCTAGGTTTCATAAGTTGTTCAATGACAACGATAACATTTCAAAACCCAAAACCAACATGAATGGCATATGGTGTAGCTTTGATACCACTATAGGGTGTTCAGAAAGGGGACACAACAAATAACAAAATATTTTCCAACAAAAGCCCAAGCCATGAATTTGTCATAGGCATAAAATTCAATACATTAAAGACAAAGAAGGGATACCAATTTACCTTAGTGCACACTTTTCAAACAACTAGAAAGTGATATGTCATTGTCATTTGTGTCCTTTAGGATTTGAATCTGAATTTGTTCTAGTGCAACAATTGGTTGTCCTTATAGTAATAGTAGAGAGAGAAAGGACCTATCCTCCTTGATGATTGAAGGTTTCCTCCAAGAATATATTCCCATGTGCCTCAACCTCTACAACATCCATGCTGATAAAGATAACTATTTAGGCAATACTTTTCCCTCTAAGAAGAAGTGGGTGTGACTTGTTAACATGCTTATAACAAACCCCTACCCTCGTTATCCCCATTACAGGTAGACTAGAGAGAGGCAAGGGCCACTATACAATATTTTCGAGTTCTATATTCATAATAAACAACTAATAATCATGATTTATTTCAATTCAAGGTATTGGTTAAATAATTAGCAAAGAAAATATTTTCTCTAAAGAAATACATAAATTTCAGAAAGGGGAAACTAATTATTCTAAAAATAAGCTAGCTAAATTTTCCATGTATCACCAACTTCACATCTTGTGAATTACCACTCTTGGAGTCCATATCTTCATTCTTCAGATATGCGTCTATCCTTAAAAGTTGACAAAACAAAATGTGGGATAACATAGAGCTATGTTACGTATGTGGGTGCAACAAAAAATATGTGCATGTATTATTAACAAAGTATATAGTAGTACATGAGAAAATAATTGCAAGTGATGAACTATTTAATTCAAACTTACATTTCCAACATATGACTTATTTATGTTTCAAGTCTACTTGTCATTCTCAAGGCATATGAGGCATATCAATTTGTACATATGGTTTCATACACAATATATTCATTTGTGTAGGCATATGAAATCTTACCCATGCGATTCCTTCCAAATATTTTGGACAATTATGCTTATGAGACATGGGTAAGTTTCCTTTATTAGAATCTTGAATTCTAAACTATTTCAATACTTTGTCAATTTATGTACTTGATTTAAGCCAAGAAGCCTTCTAGATCCATCTATGCAAATCTTGATACTTAGAATATAGGTGGCTTGTCCTACATATTTCATTGAAAATCTATTTCCCAATCACACCTTCACTTTTTGTAGATTTATAATATCATCTCTCATGAGTAGCATATCATCCACATACAATATAAGGTATACTATAATGCTACCACTAACCTTCTTGTAAAAACAAGTTTCATCTTCATTCTTGACAAATCTGAACTCATTAGCTAATTCATAAAAACAAATATTCTAGATTCTAGATGCTTGCTTTGATTGATGGACCAACCTTTGCAACTTATACACTTTTCCATCATCCTTTGGAGATTTAAAACCCTCAAGTTGTGCTTATACATCTTCAAGTACTTCTTGTTAAGGGATGTGATTTTGACATTCATATGCCAAACTTCATGGCCACGATATGATGCAATAGTTATCCTGATCCTAATGGACTTGACCATGGTGACTGTGAAGTCTTTCATCATATTAAACTCCTTGAACTTGTTTGAAACCTTTTGTAACTAGTCACTCCTTGTTGGTCTGGAAATTTCCACTAATGTCAGTCTTCTTTTTGAAGATTGACTTGCATCCATTGGGTTTTACCCTTTCGGGTGGTTCCACCAAGGTCCATAGCTTGTTGGTATACATGAAGTTCATTTTAGATCTCATGACCTGAAGGCCTTTACTATATTATGGTCCCTCCTTAGCTTCCTTCTAGATAGTTGTCTCATCTTGATCCACGACCAACACTTGACCATATTCAATCATGAGGAATATGAATCTCTCTAAATCATGGTAAGTCCTATTGGATCTAACATGTTCTTGTTTTTATAGAAGGGGTGAGTGTACCACAACGGCTTATGGTGCCACTTCATGTTGTTCTTCAGGTTCATTGTCATTTTGGGTATCTTTTTTTCTCAATAAGTGCCTTCCTCCTAAATTTGAAATTAGAACAATCCATAGTCCTTATGTATGATCATTTTTTTCCAAGTTCAATTTTCCTCCCACTAGTATTTCTAAATATCATCACTTTTTCCAAAAAATACTAGTTCTATCAACAATCGCATTATTATGAGGTGGTATATATAAAAATATATTTTGGTTTGCCAAGGTAACTCTAGAAATAAAACTTTGCATATTTGGGTCCTAATATCTCAGGATATGAACATCTCACATAAGCTTCACAACCCTAAAGCTTCTTAAAAGACATTTTCAAATGATTTCCAACCCATATCTCATTTATTCTCTTTGGAACTTATTTAAAACGGATGCATTTAAATGTAAATGTGATGGTTTTTAGAGCATGTCCCCTAAAGGAACTAAATATTTTGGATATGCTCATCATAGACCACACCATGTCAAACACTATGTGATTCCTTTTCTTTGAAACACCATTACACTATGGTGTTCTAGGTGGAGTCAGTTCTATACAATACCACACTCCTTGAGAAGGTCCTCAAACTCTTGAATCAAATATCCACCACTTGATTTGATCAAAGAATCTTAAATTTCTTGCCAAGTTGGTTCTCTACTTTATTCTTGAATTCTTTTAACTTCTCATGGGATTATGATTGGTGTTTCATAAGATATATATCCATATCTAAATGAAATCATCAGTAAATGTGATGGGGTATTGATACCCTCCTCTAGTTATTGAACTAAAAGGACCACATATCAATATATGAGTTCTAAAAGTTTAGTTTCTTTCTCACTATTTCGAACAAAAGGCAGATTTTCCATCTTTCCCCACAAATATGATCCGCATGTCTTGAGAAATTCAAAACCAAACAAGTCTAGGCATACATTCTTATGGAGTTATGAAATGCATTGTTCATTTATGTGGGTACCTCAAGTTTGGGTCATACTTTTCCAGATGTTTGATATTTATGTTATAAAGATGCATCTCAATATCTAACCAATAAGGACCACAAGATATCAATGAAATTCAATAATTACATCATTCAAAAGTATAGAGAAAACTCCATTCTTGATTAGGAATGAAAATTCATTCTTGCCCAAACCCTAAATGTAATATTTATACTTACAACAAATACAATTCTATAATTCTATTACAAACCATGAGGGCATAGAGAAACTATATGTTCCTTCAACTACAAAAAAATCTTATATTAACTATTGATTCATAGTTACATAACTCCCTTCTTTAAGGATCTACTTCCTTTTAGATCATGCGCATCGTAACAAATGTGAGATATATATTCACTATCCAATACCCATGAGAAGTAGTTCAGTTATTTTCAATAACATATATATCAGAGGTTGAAATCTCTATCTTGTTTGACTTCTTAAGTTCCTCCATGTACATAGGGAACATTCTCTTCTAACATCTAGGCTTGTGATAGTGGTGACAATTTCTAGACATGACAACACCCCCTTTGTCTTTAGATAGAAGAATAGGAATTAGTCTTGGAACCTTTCTTGCTTTTATTTCCCTTTGTCTTTCTTTTCACTACATTGACATTCAATATACATCTGGTCTTGACCTTTTTCATGTTCATCTTAGCAGTTCACAACATGCTGGGTAGTTTTGATCGTGAATTAACCATTTCATTCACGTTGTACTTCAACACAAATTGACTCTAGTATTCAAGCAATACTTGCATAATCAAAATTGCGACCAACTCTTATCCCATGGGAAAACTAAGTTTGTCTAGGTTCTACACATACCCAATCATATTGAGCAAATGAGGAACAATTAGGTATCCCTCTACCATCTTTCTCTAAAATAACACATTTGATGTGTCATACCTATCTTGTCTAGCTTGGCCTTCAAAATATCATTTGAGATACTCAATCATTCCAAAGGCCTCCATGTGCTCGCACTGACTCTGCAAATCAAACCCCATTGATTATAGCATGAGGCATGCCACATCATTGGAGTTTTCAAGATACATCTTCTATTTATCTTTTTAGACTTTGGTATAGTGGGTGTGTGCTCTTTCAGAAAATCAATATTCAATGTGTTGAGCCTATGTTAATGCTTGAAAATAATTCTCAAGTTTAGGTATCAATCCACAAAATTCATCCCATTAAGATATTCTTTCTCACGACCAATCACAACATAAGGTTGTTGATGTTTTTTGTGTGATCTCCAATGAAAAATAAGTATGAACTAAAATCTTGATTTGGATTTATTGCTGCATCTAATTTGGCCTTTAGTTAAATATTTACTCACACTATATTCTTCAAATGAATAACCACCAATATTAATATGGAAATTTATAGTGAATATCCTTGTAGTGGCATGAGGTCTATATTTTTTTAATCATTTGTCAACTTAGATGATCGCACACAACTCAATTAATTAGGTAGAGTACTTGCCAATTGCATCATATACGACCCTTGGATGGATGGTAACACCTATTATTGAATTCTATGATATTGAACATCCATATGCATGCCTATAGATGCTTAATCCTATTAAGGTTACCTAGTTAAGCTAACCAAAATTCTATCCATATATCACGTACCATGATTTGATAGAAGCACACATTCACCTCACACCTCATCAAGATAGACGATGCACCTTGCTTTGGCAAGCTCTCATAAAAAAATCAAGACCTTAATGTGTATTTCAAGTTGGAAGGCATATTAAGATCAATATATAACAGGATATGTGGTAGAGTGCATATACATATCTAATCACCATATGTGTATGATTTGTACACTAGTACATATTTGGCTTAAATCAACAGTTTCTACAATGTGGGTTGCATCTAAAAGCCAACATAATAATTCAAAAAATTGGTTACACAAGGGAAAATGAGACTGTACATTGATGTTTGTCAACGAGGAGAAAACCTAAGTATCAATTCTTAGTATAAATTTTCTACACGGTCACCAACGGTATATCTTGTTTGTAAAATTAATTTTCCTACCAAATTTTTAGCCAATACTTGTAGCATTAGTTTTCATAAAAATGAATGTTATATACCGATCAAAACATCCCATTGAATTAATTACCCTCAAAATTGAAGTCGTGCGTATTGACAGTTTGTATAGAGAATCAATTTATAGGCCACTAAATGAGATCCTCTTCATCACCAAAGAATCACTCAGTTATAGTGTCAGTTTTGATCAATAGGTTGTCTGATGTTGAATGTCGATTGATTTAAAATTTGGACATTACTTGGTTATATCATAGGCTTTACTCACAACTAACATAAGAAGTTACATTCTTTGTCACTCGTGAGTAGTATTTCCCCACTCTCTCTCTTATGAATGCTGACTCCATCCCACAAGTGATAAACCAATGTTGCTCCTGATGCCCAATGTCCATACTGACCATTCTCCCACAACCGGCTACGGTCATCATCATTATGGTTGGTGTTCATGTCATCATTGTTCTCCATCTACTTCTATCCACACTGCCATCCATGTTGTTGAGGAGGGAACCATTGTCTAGCATCCTAATCTACCATCATGGTCGCTAGAAGCAACCACTACTCTTCTTCTTTTTCCTTTTTCCATTATAGTTTCTTAAAAAATTGCAATATAGGAGTCCATTATCCCCCTTTCTTGCTGCCTTTTGGTTTTCCCCTTGCGTCCAATTCTTTGTGGTTTCTTCTAGAAATGGGTGCTGTGTTGATCTTCACTATTTTCCCTTGCTATTGTTTAGGGTTTATATGATACATAGTGGTCATCATCATAGCATATTGCATGATTTATATGATTAATGAAGCTAGTTTTCCACTTTCTACAAGACTAAAAAGTTTTTTTGTGATCTTATATCTAAATTAAGAGTAACATAACTTGATCTAAACTTAGCAACCACTAAATATTGATATGAATTAACCTAAATTATGATGGATAATTATAAATTTCTATGTCTGGCATCTTTCTTATTGTTAGTAATGTGAATGTTGTATGAATAATGATCATCACATCTAGAACTGATAGAAATGGGATACAAACCCATACCATAAAGTTTATAGATTCAGATTGAAATTTGATAATTATATGCATCACAAGTAATTTTATTGTTAATAATTATACATGTAGGTTTTGTCCAATTACACATGCATTTTGTTGTCCTAAAAACCCATCCAAGATCTACTTATTAGGAGTAAGTTTAGGAATGTCCTTAAACACTAAACCTCACTTAGAATGTGAGCGTATAATATGTTTTCATTTTTAGGATATTTTGATAGTCAATATCCCAATCTATTTTCTAAGAACATATACATGTGGATATTTCCTCATCATTTTGGTGTACTTGGAGAACTAATGGGAAATATTGTCAAATTTTCTTAAAACCTGAACACATATTATGCACTTACCAGTTCTATTTAAAGATAAAGTTTATATAGATAACACCCAAATGCCTTATTGTTCTATGTGACTAGAGATCAAAGTTAGATGCCTAATCAACACTGATGCACTCTGTAGTTTATAGGAGACCTTGTTGAGTTAATGGGATTTGGTGAAATAAGAGATAACCTAGAGATAGGTTCTATTGTCCTTGTAGAAATTACAGTAACAATTGAAAAGTTGACACTATTGAGGAAATTAAAAGTTATTTCACATTCAATGGTATTATACAATGTTATACTAATGGTATTGGTATGGAGAGATTCCTACTCTAAACCAATAGATGTCAATACCGGTAGTTGTCTGGAAGAAGAAATGGGGAACAATGTTGATGCTAACGAACCAATTCAGAATGATATGGTCGATATGTTGCTAGATCTCTATGGCAATGATCTTTTGATCCACCTTCCTTATTTATAGATATTGTACATGATGACGAGAAATCGTTCTATTCTGGTTGTACTAAGTTTACAAGGTTGAGTGTTGTGTTGATGACTATGTGTTATTTCATAAGGAATATAAAAATTTGAAATAAAATGTAGGGCGTCATGGAACAAAATGACAACTTTGAGTAAAACCAAGAATGTCTTTCTTACCAAGGTAGCATGGTATCTGCCTACAATACCATAGTTTCAACATTTATTTTCTAATTTTGAAGGTTTACATAATCTATCTTGGCACAAAGAGGTAAGGCAAATAATAATGGGGTTCTACTACATCTTATTCACCACAATGATAGAAAATTGATATATTGTGCCCTTAATTTGGTGAAGAATTGAGGAATTTAAGACTTGGACTTTGTATTGATGGTATGAGTCCATACACTATGTTAACAAACCAACATACCTCTTGGCATGTTATGATTATCATATACAATCTTTCTCCTTGGTTGTGCATGAAGAATAATCAAGTCATGCTATCAATGTTGATTTTAAAGCCCAAATAACATGGCAATGGCATTGAAGAATTCCTTCGAACTCTGATTGATGACTTGATGAAAGTGTGGGAGAAGGAATTATGACTTATGATACTTAATGTAGAGAAACCTTTACTTTTCTTGCTATGTTGCATTGCATAATTAATAACTTCCCATCTTATGGACAATTGTATAGATACATTTTAAGAGGATCCCAAACATGTCTTGAATGTGAGGAATACTGAATAAATGTGACAAGAAAAATGGTGGGAAAGACCATATAACTTGGCCATCAAAGATTTCTTCAACATGTGCCTCCATATAAAAGGCAACACATAATATTTAATGGCTTAATTGAGGAAGGGACTGCCACCTATGCAAGGGAAGGATGTCTATGAAAGAGTAAAATGCATTGTCAATGCATGTGACGAGAGACCATGTAGTATTTTAACATGTGGGTATTTATACAAGAAGAGGCCACCGTTATGGAATATTCCTTCATTGGAGTTCTTTGAAAATTAAGTATTGCATTAATGTCATCCATGTCTAGGAACATGTTTGTGACAATAACATCAGTTTGCTATTGAATATACCCCTAAAGAATAAAAATGGCATCAAATATATAATGGGATTATGAGAAATGTTGAAGGAAAAAAATAACAACGATCACAAGTGATGCTTCACATATTTAACTCATACTTGTTACACTTTGTCTACATACGAGAAAAAAAACTTTTTTTTGAGTGCATGGATAATGTTGAGGTACCATAAGAATACTCTTCTAATATTTATATATTGTTTTCAATGAAGGATCTGAAGTTATTTGGTCTTGACTCTCATGATTGTCACACCCTAATGCAACATTTGTTTTTCCTATGGCTAACTGATCTATATTGCCAAAGCATGTAAGGTTTTCTATTACAAGGCTTTATTTCTTCTTCAAAGAAATATTAGCAAAATGATAACACCTGACAATCTTTATAGGTTACAAAATGAAGCGATCGTTACCTTGTGCCTACTTGAGATTTATTTTCCTCATCTATTATTTAATATAATGGTTCATCTTATTGTCTATTTGACTAAGGAGGTGAATATGTTGGGTCCAATTTTCTTACACCGAATGTATCCTTTTGAATGACACATGAGTATTTTTAAGGGTGATATTCAAAATGATTATCATCCTGAAGAAAGTATTTTTAACGATTATGTGGCTAGGAAGGTTATAGATTTTTGCAATGACTTTTTTTAACACAATGAAACTGGTGACAATCCATAGTGTCGTCACCGTGAAACTCATTCTGGTAAGGGAACTTTTGGAGCACAAGTGAAAGGAATTGGTCATGAGTTGTGGGAACATTATCATTTATATGTTTTACACAACATTAATAAAGTGGGTATTTGTATCACTAAACTTACCATTCTTATTAACAGGAAACATCCTAGATCCAGTTCAATGTGACTTAGTAAGAAGAATAATGGAATGTTTATTAGGTGGTGTAAAGATGAAGTGTTTATATAACTATCCCAAATACCAAATGATGTTGCTGAGGATATCAAATGGACCACCTTGAAACAAAAAATGGATGACATATTTTTATGAAAGGTACATAGATGGACTTTTATGCTACACAAAGCATCGAGATGACTGTAGTGTATTCCAAAACAATTGGCCACTCTTCACGTGTCCTTGTTGTATTTTGCCAATGAAAAGGGAAAGAGACTAAGATAAGCTAAGATGTCATATTACAGTGCCGCTGAAGACATATGTGAATTTGACTACACAGAGTTTAGATTCCCATGTTTAGGTGTAATTGGGTTGATAAAGATAAAGACATCATAGTGGATGACTTGGATTTCACATTATTGAACTTTGAAAATATTGGAATGAAGGGTGAGCCATTCATCATGGCATCACAGATGAAGCAAGTGTTACATATCAATGACCCAACAAAGGAAATCTAGTATGTCATCCTTTATGAGTAAAGACAGTTCATTGCATATCCTATAGATGAAGAAGTGTACTATGACAAGTATGATGACTCTAGTCCTTAGTGGGGTTGCCAAGTGTAAACAACAAATATAACACTGATGAATATATTTGGCAAGTTCAAATATAAAGAATATTAGTTGATGAGGAATCCAAATAATACTTAATATAAATGATGAGATACACAACTTGTTGATTTAAGTTATGAATTACCATTCAATATTGAAATGTATTATTATTTTTGATTGCCTTATTCTTTAACAGCATGCTTGATTTGTAGAAAAGGATTAGAATGGGATATACAAGAGGATGGAGTTCAAAGATATAAGTAGAAGATGGGAGGTTTGGTGATCCCATCCTATTTTGGATGTAACACATGATAGGACATGTGATGACTTTGCCTAGTCATTTAAATTATCCTAAGATTTTGTTTTCATGACCATCCGAATCAATGTCATTTGTCAAGACGTTAATTTTGCAATCATCAAAGTCAAAATTTGAAAAGTTTAATAGTTTCCATAAAAATCGAATGCAACTTTCTAGTCTTCATATTTTATAAGTTCAATTGTTTTGAAATTTACAGAATGATAAAACACAACATGAATTATAATATATGTTGCTTGGAAGCACGTTGCTACTAATTCAACTTGGAATAGAATCGATTGTGCATGTGTTCCATCATGTATGTATAATATCTGAAAAAAAGAAGAAGAAAAGGTACATGTTGGTTTATCTTTGACGTTGTTAATCACGAATCAGCAACACAAAAGTAATAAAAAGGACCAGCAAGCAAGATCTTTTCAAGCAATAGCACGTTCCGGTGATCAAGATGAATACGAAGTGCTTCTTTATAAAAGACAGATCAGCAGATTCCGATAGCAGAAGATCATGCTTCTTTGTAAAAGACAGAGCAACAAATTTCAATAGTAGATTCAGATCACGATCATTGCACAGGAAGCATAATAGCGCCCAAAACACACATGAATTAATAAGGAACTAGTTTTCTTTGCCGCCGCTGTAACACTCCTGCAAGAAAGCTTCAAATCAGACATCAACAATAGTTTGATTAGTGTCCAGCGTATCTAATTGTCTAATGATTCTTTAGTTTCACTTTTTAGTGATCTACTTATATTTCCTAACTTTATTCACTAATAAATAATTTCATTTTTTCATAATTATGTATTGTAACAATGCTATTGGATATTATACTAAATAAATATAAATATTTCGATAATTTGAAAAGAGAATCTAACTAAAATGCATTCTTTCAATATCATGTTCTACTTGGACTAAATAATATCAACTTATTAAAGATGATTCCATATTAAAAAAATTCTATTAGTCTGTCATATTGAATGCAACTTATTTGGATCGACTGGTTTGCACTAATCTGAACTTCTAACTTTCAATATTTTATTTCACCTGTACTGAGCAATGTCTATCACTTATACTTAATAGTTGAGCATATCTAAATATATTGGCATGGTTTGTGCTATAAAAATACCATATATCTCTTAAAACTAAATGCCACTTATATTGTTCTAGCTTATCTACACTGATCAACTAATATTCAGAATTTTATATATCTTGAACTGGCTAAACCAAGCATAGAGTAGATAACACTAGAAAGACTTTTTCACTTCGTTATCTCATATATGTAATTGAAAGTAAACCAAGCTATTTAATAGCACTTTCTAGTATGTATCTCATTACTAAGAATTTATGACAAACCTGAATCACCAGTGTCTATTATTTTTTACTGAATCAATTTTTTTATAAATAATTTAGTTCATTTAACAACTGAAATCATGCATCTCCCATGGATTCTCTAGCTATTTCAATCATTCATAACTTTGAATTCTGAATGAAAGCTTACTGGTCTAAAATATAATCAAATAGTAAACATTTCAAATACAAGTTCTTCATATTTTGTCTCGAGTTTTGTGAAATTCATGACTAAAAGATGAATTTCCACTCACCTATACTTGTATAGCTTACTAATTTTGAGTTTAAGCTAGATAGACTCGGATTCTAGTCTAGGATCTTTGATTCAAGCTCCAGATCTTCAAGAATAGCTTAACGAGGGTTTTATAGGTCATAAAAGGGCCTATTGGAGGTAGAAGACAAGAAAGGAAGGTCAGCAGAAACCATCAATTGTTGGACTAGAATGTTCTGCAAAAAACATGAGGAGAAGGAAAGATCAACGATCAAAAACTATTTACCAAGTCGAATCTATAACAAAAACATAAATTTCTCCCTATTCATTGTGTTCTTTCTAAATATCTCCTTGGAAGTCATCTTCGAGTTTATATTTTCCATGGTTTAAGACTATTATTGTGTAAATGATTAAAATATGAATCCAATAAATGACATTTTGTCAAATTCTGATAAGTATTACAAAACTTATGGTTGTTTTTATGATTACTTACACTGGATGGTTGTGCAGCTCAAACCATCGGTTGGAGACCTTCAGTTGTCGAACCTTTAGTATGCAACTGTTAGTTGTCAATAGAAGGTAAAATTGTACGAAAATTTAGAAGTACCATAACTTCCTCATTTTAACTCTGATTTGATTCATCCATTTTGTTTCAGATTCATGATTGAATTCTCTATTTCTTACAGCAAAAATCTTATTAAATTATTAAATAATATATTTTATTAATTAATTCATTATGTCTATAATGCTCTTGCATATATATATGTGTTGGGTATTACTATATAAAATAGGGTTCAAATCTCATAGAATGCTCAAATTATGACTTTTCACTTATCAAAGAACAAGTTTAAGCTAAGATAAAACTTAAATCAATAAGTTTATAATGTTAAGTGTTAATAAAAGTGTAATTAACACCATTATTATCTTAAAACCTCAAATTATCAGTAAAATAAGATTTGTGTTATGAAACCCTATGAGAGAAGTAATAGGAGTATTATAACTATGTGAAGGCCAAACTCTTCAATGACACACTACTTGAAGATAGACTCTCTAATCTCAATTTGTTTTGGAATCAAATACACCTACACACATAGGATTCTATGAGAAATATCTAGTCAAGAAGTTATCAATACTTCTTTTGTAGAACTTGTATCCTCACTTCATTGTTGAACACCTTCCAAGGCTCCAATTCAACCATTATTTATACTATTTAGATATATACAGAAAGGGGTTCATCGATACAAGGTTTGAGTCTAAGGCCTCCAAGTACGAGAGTAATTTTTTTGGCAATATTTTTAATGATTAATTGGACAACATTTATAGAATTCAACGACATCTGAATCTTGCTAATAATGAAGTCATCAAATGGGACAGGAAGAATGCAAAAGAGATAGAAAAAGAAGAAAGACAAGTTGTTGTGCAATACTAACGTTTGTAAACTAAGTTTGCCAATAATTATGGTGTGATTTCTAATAGAATTTCCATTGATATGCATGTAAATTAAATTAGTACTGAAGGAAGAAGAGGAGGGATGGAAACATAAAGTCATATATAATAATACTATATTCTATCATTCCTATTTCAAGTAGAGTAAATTTACAACTTGATAGCTATGTTGAATAATAGCAACATTGGTTGGATCAATGACGAAACTAATCCTCAAAACATGGTCAAAAATCACTTCAAGTCAGTCCTCACTTCCTCTACTACTCCTCGAGGGGAAATTCTTGATAATATTATAGGTTTGTTTTAACAACTAACTAACTAACACTCAAATGAGAAAAGTGGCCAAAGAGTCATCTAAATAAGAAATTCATATAATATTAGAATTCATGAATCCATATAAATTGACCATTCTTAAAGACATTGATGCTTTACTCATGGTCAAGAATTGATATACCATTAATGAATACTTTACAATCTATGTGAAGCATGTTGTAATTGGAAATACGCTTAATAACACTCTCTACAACTCCATGATTTTCTAATTCCAAAAATTCTTGAAACTGAATTTTGTACGTGTTAAATATTGGTTTCCCTCAAAAATATTTTCTGTAATATTACTTTTAAATAAGTGTTGGAAAGGCCCAAAGAATCCCTACCTCATTGTGTTTCATAGGCAAAGAGAAAATTTGTGCCATGTAGGAACATCACAAATAATATATTTTTTTCTAGGAGCTTATACACATCATGAAGAGGAAGAACATGGCAAATACCATGAACAGTAAGGGGACTTCTGAAAGCTTATGACAAAATATCATGGAGCTTTATTCAAGACACACTAAGTTAGATTAGTCTCTCTTCTAATTGTTGGGTTTTAGGGGAGACAAAGAAGGCAGCGGAAAAAAATTTCTTCCCCCAAACCTAGAATAAAGGAATCGCGTCAACGTCTATACAATAGGAAGGATGGTTCGTAGAGGCATACCTTGTCCCGAGGCTTGCTCGGCGATGTTACCTCACAGCTTGTGCGGTCTTCACCTCTGGTCTTGGACGGTGTCTGTACAGCTCTTGGTCTCACCGAGACTGTCGGGATTGACAACTGTCCTCCGAGCGGCAGAAGTCTCCCGCCTCTGAAGTAGTCCACACAGACCACCTGGAGCTCCGATCTCCTTGTCCCACAAGGAATCGGAAGGAGTCGTACCCTCCTGTCAGCGTACTAGTCACTGACACACTCTCCTGCAACCAGCTGCCTTTTTGCAGTTGTCTTTCCCTTGCTGTGCCTCCTTTATCGGGTAGCACTTGCTCGGGCTCTCTCGGTTATCACAACTAGAGAGAACGATAACTTTGCGGAGCAATTGATCTTTGAGTTGTTGTTCCTGAGAACCCCCCACTACCCCTATATATATAGGAGGGTCATGGGATAGGGTTCTCTACCCCGAGCAATGTGAGATTAAAGCAGGAGTCGAAGGGTTCGAGATTTTCTACAAAAAAAACCAACTGCACCACCTGAACCGATCGTTTCAAGCATGAAACAGTCGGTTGGGGAGTTGAGCCGATCGGTTCACACCTCAATCGATCGGTTGGGGCACCTGAGCCAATCGATTCACTTCTGAGTCGATCGATTCGTGATCCTGGTCCAACTCAAATTGACTTTCGTATTTGCTTCCGATTAATCAAATATTAATCCTTATTTAAATCAAATTTTTACAAGTGAAATAAATTTTATTTGCAAAATAGTCTTCTAACTTTCCAAACTTACTCAGTTAGACCAGTTGAGCCGATCGGTTCAACCCTTGAACCAGTTGGTTCACCCAATCCTGAGCCGATCAGTTCATCTCATGAGCCGATCGGTTCACCAAGCTGAGCCGATCGGTTCATCATACGAGCCGATCGGTTGGGAGTGCAGACTCTGCAAAATCAGTCAATTGCAGTTTCAATCAATCCAATTCTCTAATCAATTGGTCCAACACCTTGAACACTATGATACTGAGCTATCAATTTATTGAGTGTTTAATTGAACTACTAAACTCCTTTAGTAATCAATCTAAACATTGTTTGTGGATAAACTCCTCTTCCAGGTTAAATCCTATGTGTGTGACCCTGCAGGCCCATTTCACGTTGGCAGTGAAAGTCCATAACACTTATGACTTCACAAGCAAAGAGCGGTGCCTAGTTGCACATCAGTGCTACCCAAGTGAAATAGAAAGTTGGATAACAACTTTCAATCCTACAATCCATGAATGGTGTTACAGTGAATGTATAATTCCTTTGTCACTGATATTCCGAATGAACTCAAGGCATGGAATAGTCATCCTGTCAAGGTTCATTCACTTTCTTAATCTCAGAGTAGATTGGAGGAGATATGTACGACATCAATATCACATACTTATTCACACATGCGCGCACACGCCTATCTCAATCCTACTCATAAAGTGGCCATGGATATCAAGCTCCCTCAGGAGGGACAAATCCCATATCTATCACTCACCCCTCAAAAGCCCCATGTGTCAAAGCCACCCAATCATCACCTTTATAACAACCCATGTTTCAGAACTGTGTTTGATGATGTCAAAGTGTACCCAACGACATGTGTTGAGCGTAGTGATTTTAGGTCAAAGAATCACACTCACCACCATCACTGTGAGAACTGACTGTGACTACCATGTCATGGTTCCATGTGTCAAACTCACGGTGGGTCTGTCCGGTAAACTTGTTCTCTAACAAGTACCTATGTGTTTGGTTTGATATCTCCATATCATGACTAATGAGATTCTATCATCAACAAACACTACAATCTAGTCTTGTGTGTCATTGTTGTCTATCTACCTTCCACAATGACATCCGACTAGGGACATGATAAGAATGTACAAACTCTTAGCATCCGTATGATCTCATCGTTCAGGTCCTTAACCTGAAAGCATATGCCATTGAGTACTATCATTCTCTAGACATTCAATCTGTTCTATCATTATCTCGTATGACTGAACCAAAAAGAACTGGAAGCTTACCTTTGATCTTTATCAAATCAATCTTAATGTATCCCACCAATCATCTCATGATTGGCTCTCAGGGCATACATACCAACAGACTCCCACTTGCACTGTGAGCCAATCACCCTTGAATCATATTCATGGTGATCTTCAAACATGTCCCACATGTTACTGTGCTCTAGTGCTAACATAGTGAGTTATGGAAACACTTTGCCAAAGTCTATATTAATTGCATGTCTCTCATCTCTTCGTGTACGTCACACGTATGAGATGGAGTTTCCGTAATATGTGATGTAGTATTCCTTTGCTAACCTTTAGCCACATTGCATGACCAAGCACTCCTAACTTGTCATCAATGATCAGAATAACTATAAGTTCATCTCATGAACTTCCAGATCCATATAGTATCCACTAATGTTCTCTAACACACGGATACTCGACCTTTCCTTTTAAAACAAATTTATTGGAATGTTTCCATTACTCAACAAACATTCACTTTTATATATCCCATATATATTTTGCGATCAATTCTTTGTCCTTTTTGGAAGTTCGCATCAGTGTAACTCTTTACAGTGAACCCTTCCTTATTTCCATAGAACTAGTACTTCTCAAGTACTTGTCAAGTTCTCATGGTATTCTAGTAACCCTTACTAGAATTAGACAAACATCCACTCATCATGTCCCACATACGAGTTATCAAGATGAGCACATCATATTGTCATGTCCTACATACAAGATGATGAATGCATTTTATTCTTGCTATGTCCATACATGCAAGATAATGAGATGATTACATACATGATAGATCCATATCTATTCTTAGTGTTCCCATTCTTCATAAGAATTGGACACTTGGCCTTGGGATACTAACTCCAAGTTTTCTCTCACTGAATCTGCCTATACTGAACCCTTAAGTATAGATTTCCAATGTATGTTTTTTTTAATTTAGGTTAAGAGGTTTTTCAAGAACTATCTCTATAGATCTCTATTCCTATCACATAGGAAACGTCTCTATCTTCCTTAAAGATAATTTCCACTTTGGATTTCCATTCTAGAACATTTCCATTTCACATCTACATGTGGAATGCAAATACACTCCCACTAAATCACAGATCCCTTCTTTATCTTTGTCATATCAGTTAAACCCTTTGACTATATCATCAAAGTAAAGATCACAGTTCTGATTTGCTTGTACTTAATCAATCAAATCGATTGGTCCATTGTAACTTATAGACTTCATTTGCATTAATGGATTCATAAACCTTATAGGTTGTGTCACATATACATCCTTGTTTTATTCCTCATAGGAATGCAGTTTTAGTATCCGTATGCCAAATCTCTTAGTTATTCAGTTTCAATCAACAAGCATCATCCTTGTAAAAATGTCATCCATGTATCTTAATGCTTAAGACTCATTTGCACTTATGGATTTCATCCCAACGGGTGCTACCATCAAGGTCATACCTTATGGTTCACATAGAAGTCATTTAGGATGTAATGGTCATAAACCATAACTCAAAATCTGGTTCCTCATATTCATCGAGATAGTTGACTCATCACATGACCAACTCATCACATAGATAATCGAGGTGTATCTGTCAATGATATAAGAACTCACAACTCCTTGTGATTCTTAATGTCCTTTATTAGTGTGGGGTATTCTTTATTTAAGAAGAAATTAGATATTTGATAATCATCCTTTAACTCCTTAGAGTATGACTCCTTTTGATTTATACATCACCATGCCTTAATCATGAGTTTACTATGATACACTATCATAATCACTCACTAGGTTCTCAAACATTTGGTCCAAGTATTTCATTCATTGATCTCATAAGAAATTAATACTTTACCAAATTCGTACTTCATCTATAATATTCTTGAACACTTCAAGATATTCATATTGATATTTCTATCAACACCGCTTGAAGTATTAGCATTTTCTCCAATAGGTATGTAAATAAATCACATGCATTATACCTAATAGGATAATCATTCTTCCACTACCTTAGTGAAGATTGATTAATCATGTCCAAGAGATTCATATCTCTTAGTAGTTCTCTAACCAAAAGAGTAGACTTTATCCATCATATGGAAACTAGAAATGAATTTCTCATGATTTATGCTAATTTGATTGTTTGAGTTATCAATAACTTTTAGGTATCATTTTATCTTATGCATACCAAGTACACAATATAAACAAGGATTTGCCATAAAGATCATATCTTTGAAATTGAAACATCAACTTTATTAATTTCTATCATTGTCATACAATATGCAAAAACAATGTGTTTCTATCCATTGGCAAATATGAAATAGCAGTTCATAACTCTATTACATGCCTTTAAGGCTGAAAATAAACTAAAGTACTCCTATCTATGGCGGCAACACTTGCCCCATGTATTGGGTACTTTACACTTTATATCTTGGTATCATATACCTCAAAAAGTGTTATAAGTTTATTTCATGACACCTTCAGGTGGAGATGTTTGTCGCCTCCTTCTTCTTTAGTTCTTCCAGATAGAGAGGACAATTCCTTTTCCAATGTCCTGGCTTTTGACAATGGTGGCAATTGCCTCTCTTGGTCACGCCTCCCTTGGCCTTGAGATTTGAAGACGACTTGGGTTGCTAGCTAGGATCAGAACCTTTCTTAGCTTTTCCCTTGCCCTTGCGCATGGACTTGCCTTTCTTGTTGCTGATCATCATCACAGACTTACACTTGTCCTTCTTCATCTGTGCCTTGGCTGTCCTCAACATGCCCAACAACTCTGTCAATGGCTTGTCAAAGTTATTCATGTTGTAGTTCATCACAAACTGACTGTAGGATTCTGGCAACGATTGCAGTATCACGTCAGTAGCCAACTCTTGGCTCAGGGGAAATCCCAATCTCATCAGGTTCTCCACATACCCAATCATTTTGAGTGTGTGAGGACCAACTAGATCTCCTTCTGTCATGACACACTTGAACATCACCCTGGAGACATCATATCTCTCTTTCCGTGCTTGATCTTCATACATGTTCTTGAGATGCTGAATCATCTCAATGACACCCATGTTCTCATGTTGTATCTGCAACTTGTGGTTCATGGAGAACAACATCAAGTACTTTGCATCAATGGCATCATCAGAATGCTTCTTATAAGCATCCCTTTCTACCTTTGGTGCGGTAGGAGCAGGTTCCTCTGGAGCTGGAGTATCCAGGACATAGAGCTTTTGCTCTTGTGTGAGAGCAATTCTCAACGTCCTAAACCAGCCGTGGAAGTTAGTCCCATTCATCTTGTCCTTTTCAAGGACCGATCGCAATGAAAAGTGATTGTTGTTTGTTGTCATTTGTACTACAAAAGGAAATATATGCAATTTAGTCCAAAAACTCAATTTTGACTTATTTGATTGATTTGAAAGGTTGACAATATAATTAGGACTTTAATTAATTATCGCTCCCACTATTCTTGTTCAAATTGAGATCCCTCACCATCAATTCAGAAGATTGCAGTGAACAACCTTCTAGTGGGTTAAGATCCTGAAATCCTCTAAGTCATGGACCAGCTAGGGTTGTCACCCACAACTTAGATCTTCCAGGTAGGCAACTTTTGCCAATTGCATCATATGCAACTCTTGAAATATGTCATATGCAACTCCTTACCATGATCACCTCCATGCCTCAAGGTGCTAGATCATATCTAGGTCACCTTGTTAAGTCCGACCCAAAGCCAACACGATGAATATGCACCCTACTAGGGTAGACCCACATATCCATCCTTCACGCTTCCACGAGATAGACGGTGCACCATGCTAGGGCGTGCCCACACTTGGCCAATCAAGCTTTTATGTGTGTCACATTTGGAAGGCATCTAAAACTTTAATATTTAATGAGGGATTTGGTTTTATATGTACATATACATATCCAATAACCACAATACATAGTACGTATCATATACATGCTATATCCCACAGAAAACATGCGAAATGATAAAAGCGATGATTATGGCCATCCTAATGTGATTCCTTGAACCAAGAGGAATCACAATCATCTAGGTCTACATCACATGCAACCTGTCCAGGATGAAGTACTGTAGCCATCCGAGTTGTTCAACTCATTACATGAATGACCTGCTCACCCTGGCTGGTCGTCTGGGTGCCACCAACCGATCAGTTGGCTCCTCCAACTGATCGGTTCGCCTGGTCATCGTGCATCTCCTCAGGTCGCCACCCGCTCATCTCGTTTCTCGAGCCGATCGTCTGGATCATCAACCGATCAATTCACGCCTTGAATCGATCGTCTCAGTTGTCGTCAGATGGTCCTACATTCTTTGACATAATAGGAAATAAAAGATCTATCCTATTTTACATTTGAATAGGGAAATCCCAAGTTACATTCGGGGGGAGCAAAGGTAGGGAAGAAATCTTGAGTTATCTCGAGTTACATCAGGAATAAGGAGGTAGGGAAATGGTGCGCAGACCGAGATGCAAGAAACCACATACAACTAAGCACACAACCACAGGGTTTATAGGCCATAACCACGTTATACATCCACCACAAAACTCATTTAAGGGCGACGCATATCGAGTGCATTCATATTACATATCATATATGCATATTGGGATTTGTGGATTTAGGATTGGACATGCACAAAGCCAATTTTATTAGCATCATATGCAATAAATAAAGGCGAAAAACCAAAATCGATCACATCGATAATACTAAAGTATAGAGCAATTGATGTGGCTCTGATACCACTGCTGGGTTTTATGGGAGACAGAGAAGGCAGTGGACAAAATTTTCTTCTCCCAAATCTAGAATAAAGGAATTGCGTCAATGTCTATACAATAGGAAGGATGTTTGTAGAGGTGTACCTTGTCCCGAGGCTTGCTCGGCGACGTTACCTCGCGGCTTGCGCAGTCTTCACCTCCGATCTTGGATGGCGTCTGTGCAGCTCCTGGTCTCACCAGGACTGTCGGGATTGACAGTTGTCCTCTGAGCGGCAGAAGTCTCCCGCCTCTGAAGTAGTCAACACGGACCGCCTGGAACTCCGATCTCCTTGTCCCACAAGGAATCGAAAGGAGTCACACCCTCCTGTCAGTGTACTAGTCACCGTCACACTCTCCTACAACCAGTTGCCTTTATGCAGTTGTCTTTTCCTTGTTGTACCTCCCTTATCGGGTAGCACTTTCTCGGGCTCTCTCGGTTACCACAACCAGAGAGAATGACAACTTTATAGAGCAACTGGTCTTTGAATTGTTGTTCCTGAGAAGTCCCCACTACTCCTATATATATAGGAGGGTCATGGGACAGGGTTCTCTACCCCGAACAATGCGGGATTAAAGCAGGAGTAGAAGGGTTCAAGATTTTCCAAAAAAACAACCAACTGCGCCACCTGAACTGATCGTTTCAAGCATGAAACGGTCGGTTGGGGAGTTGAGCCGATCGGTTCACACCTCAACCGATCGCTTGGGGTACCTGAGCCGATCGGTTCACTTCTGAGTCGATCGGTTCGTGATCCTGGTCCAACTCAAATTGAATTTCGTATTTGTTTCTGATTCATCAAATATTAATCCTTGTTCAAATTGAATTTGTATAAGTGAAACAAATTGTATTTGCTAAATAGTCTTCTGACTTTCCAAACTTGCTCGGTTGGACCAGTTGAGCCGATCAGTTCAACCCTTGAACTGGTCAGTTCACCCTGTCCTGAGCCGATTGGTTCATCTCATGAGCCAATCGGTTCACCAAGCTGAGTCGATCGGTTCATCATATGAGCCGATCGGTTGGGAGTGCAGACTGTACAAAATCAGTCAATTGCAGTTTCAATCAATCCGATACTCTAATAAATTGGTCCAACACCTTGAACACTATGATACTGAGCTATTAATTGATTGAGTGTTTAATTAAACTACTAAACTCCTTTAGTAATCAATCTAAACATCATTTGTGGATAAACTCCTCTTCCAGGTTAAATCCTATGTGTGTGACCATCCATGCCCATTTCACGTTGGCAGTGAAAGTCCATAACACTTATGACTTCACAAGCAAAGAGCGGTACCTAGTCACACATCAGTGCTACCCAAGTGAAATAGAAAGTTGGAGAACAACTTTCAATCCTACAATCCGTGAATGGTGTTACAGTGAATGTATAATTCCTTTTTCACTGATATCCTGAATGAACTCAAGGCATGGAACAATCATCCTGTCAACATTCATTCACTTTCTTGATCTCAGAGTAGATTAGAGGAGATATGTATGACATCAATATCACATACTGATTCACACATGTGTGCGCACACCTATCTCAATCCTACTCATCAAGTGTCCATGGATATAAAACTCCCTCAGGAGGGACAAATCCCATATCTATCACTCACCCCTCAAAAGCCCCATGTGTCAAAGCCACCCAGTCATCACCTTTATAACAACCCATGTTTCAGGACTGCGTTTGATGATGTCAAAGTGTACCCAACGACATGTGTTGAGTGTAGTGATTTCAGGTCAAAGAATCACACTCACCACCATCACTTTGAGAACTGACTATGACTACCATGTCATGGTTCCATGTGTCAAACTCACGGTGGGTCTATCCGGTAAACTTGTTCTCTAACAAGTACCTATGTGTTTGGTTTGATATCTCCATATCATGACTAATGAGATTCTGTCATCAACCAACACCACAATCTAGTCTTGTATGTCATTGTTGTCTATCTACCTTCCACAATGACATCCGACTAGGGACCTGATAAGAATGTACAAACTCTTAGCATCCTTATGATCTCATCGTTCAGGTCCTTAACATGAAAGCATACATCATTGAGTACTGTCATTCTCTAGACGTTCAATCTATTCTATCATTATCTCATATGACTGAACCAGAAAGAATTGGAAGCTTGACTTTGATCTTTATCAAATCAATATTAATGTATCCCACCAATCATTCCATGATTGGCTCTCAGGGCATACATACCAACACTAATGTCATTAGGTATATTATGAATTCTATTCCAAGTGGTGAATGCTTTTTAGTTTCGCATTCAAAGAAAGTAGAGGTATTCGTAAAAGAGACCATCTATCTCCTTATCTATATGTACTCTGCATTGAATGACTTAGCCAAATAATCAATCAGAGAGTTGTTTTCAGTTAGTGGGAAGTAGTATAGCTCAGTTGTAAAGTTCACTCGATTTCCCATTTTTTATTGTCCGTTCTTTCTTTACCATGCCACCACAAAAAATGAAGGTCCTAAGAAGTGTTTTCATATGTTTGAAGAAGCTTTAGGATAGACACTTTTTATTTCCAAAAAAATGGTGTTATTTGCTAATCATCTTTAGAGATCTATTAGAAGAAGGAATTTTGATGTTTGTAGTTTCTTGCAAATGGATGGTCTTGGGAAATAATTGGGTGTCCCATCATTCACTCAAGAGTCAACAAGAGGATGAACATTGAAGTCATGGCTTGCATGACAAAGTAATGGTTGGCCAAACACCTTCCTTACCAAGTCAATCATGATTTTTAAAGGCCACACTCACAACCAGTCCAACTTATATTATGAAAAATATTGATCTTCTACCTCTAATCTTATGTGATCACACTAACAACTTTATTGGAAGTTTTATGGCGTGATAATCACAAAACCCATACCATGTCCTTAATTGATTCAGATAAATTGACTAGAAACAAGGAAAATGGTGGCATTAACATTAAATTGACGTGAGAGTGGAACAAGGATCTCATCCTGATGAATGCATAATAGATTATCACGTGTACAAAGACTGATCGGTTTTGAGGAATAAAAAATATATGAGATTTTTGGTGGTGTTGAGGATACAAACTTATCCAAATAGAGGAAGATATTGTACAAAGAAAAATAATTAGTAATGAGAAGTCATACCTATTTCCTATCAGTAGGAAATATATAAAACTATAGAAAGATAGATGGTGGAATGGAGGTACAATCCTAGAGAATGTGTCTCTCAATGACATCCCAAAATTCCTGAAATAATTTTAGGAAATTATCCTTGTGAATCTTGATGGTGGTAGGGACACCGATTCCCTTATAGGATGGATCCTAAGTAACTTGTGAATTCTATTATAATATTAACCCTACTCCATGCAACCAGAATGATAATGTTAGGGAATGGGACCACACTGTTAATGAATATGTTCAATACAAAATCAGCCTACTCCATTCTTCATCTTCAAGGGAGATTAGGAGTGAGTGTTGGAGGGCTAATATTTTAGTAAAGGTGAAGATGTTCATGTGGGATCTATCACATAATACTATTCCTACCAACCACAAAAGAGTTGAAATGAGTATAGTTACTGACAACACGTGTTGGATATGCAAAATATGGATGACATATGTATGTATGCAATTAGAGACTATTATCACATATAAGAGTCTTGGAAAGGAGTTTTTTAGGAATTGAACTTAACTAATTTCTTTGTCACCAATACTCTCATAGCTAGCTAATATCCAATCGACAAGGTAGCAAACAACATCATATAATATTTACAATATCATGCTAGTGTACATGGAAGGTGTGACAAACAAGACACACAAAACAAAATTACTCAAAATTTAAATATTGATCAAACATTGACTAATCACATTTCCGAAAAAGCACATAATTAAAGCCAAACAAAAATTCTAAACATCTAAATATGAATAATTTTAAAAAGACTCAAACTTCACATGTATACTTATCAAGAAACTTTACAAGGAGTTCAATGTCCTCAACCATAATATGTATCAAAAGGTATTTTCTAGATAATTACAACATTTACACCCTACATGGTATACAACCAAAAACTCAAGTGGATATACATACATAAAAAATGTAGGAAAATATGGCATCAGGTAGGCAGTAGAAACAAAAAAATTACTGACATATTTCCCAATAACCAATAGATCACGTCAATAATTATGCAATGGGAAGGTTGGTTTCATGAAGATATACCTGGTCCTTGAGCAAGTCCTGTGACAATCCTCATTGATGTATATGTACACTCTATCTTAGACGGTGTCTGTGTAGCTCCTGGTCGCACTTAAAATCATCTGACTACTCCTCCATGGACAACAGACTCGGACAACTGTTACAGTCACTCCTTAGATCTCGCCACGGATTGCGAGTTGATGTTGCTCTCCTAGCAGCAGCCAAAGGACTCCTACCTCTAGAGTAGTCCACATGGACCAACTAGAACCCATAACGTCCTGTAGGAACGAACATGAAGGAGTTGTCCCTCCCGTTGGTGTACTAGTCACCAACATGCTCTCCCACACCAATGATCCTTAGTTATTTCTATCCCGTGGCTATCCCTCGCTAGTCGGTTAGGACTTTCCTGGGCTCTCGTGGTTACCACAACCAGAGAGGACAACAATTGTTAGAGCAAATGATTCTCAACTGTCTGTGTAGTAGTTGTACTCTGGGAAGCCCCCAATACCCCTCTATATATAGAAGGAGTTAGGGTCAGGGTTCCCAGTCCCCAGCCAATGCGAGACTAAAGCGGGAGTGGAAAGTACAAGAAGATCTTGAATTTTCACAACCTATGTGTGATGAAATAGTCATCTCACCCAGTGAGATGGTCATTTCGCCCAATGAGAAGGTCGTTACGCTAAGCGAAATGGTCATTTCCATATTTTACACATATGTTAGCAATTCAATTCCGATTAGTACTCAACTTGACATCAACACCAATCCTTTGTGCAATTGAATTCCACCCCTAAAATGGGCTTTTAGTACATCTGAGATGGGTGTCTCACACCAGGACAAATGAACATTTGGTGCAACTGAGATGGGCGTATCACACCAGGACTGACAACCATTTTGCACAAGTGAGATGGGCATCTCGTAGCCCAAGTCAGGTAGAATTCCAACCAATGTACAATACAATCAGTCTGGCACTCCAAACAACAATCCCAACACTTGAACTGATTGTTTGGTAGTCTAGTCAGCTGATCCATTGCGTGAATTGAAATACCTAAATATTTTAGTAATGAATCAATCATCATTCAAGATCAAACTCCTCTTCTAGATGAGTTCCTATGTGTGTGAACCTATAGGTCCCATATCACATTGGCAGTGAATGTCCATAACAACTTATGACATCACAAGCAAAGAGTAGCGCCTAGTCACACATCAGTGCTACCCAAGTGAATGGAAAGTTGGGGGGAAACTTCAACCTAAAATATGTGTACGGTGTTACAGTGTTTCTATAGTTCCTTTGTCACTGATATCTAGATTGAACTAGATGCATGGAGTAGTCATCCTCATTATTGTTCAATCTTGTTCCTTGAACCAGAGAAGACTGCATGAAATATATGTAAGATCAATGTCACATATTGACTCACATGCATAGAGCCATACTTTTATCGGTCTTTCTAATCAAGAGGCTTTGGATATCATACTCCCTCCAGAGGGATAAATCCCATATCTATCACTCACAGTCAGTCCCCATGTGTCAAAGTCACCCAATCATCACCGTTATAACAACCCATGTTTTAGGTCTGTGTTTGATGAAGTCAAAGTGTATCCAACGACATGTGATGAGTCCAGTGATTTCAGGTCTAAGAACCACAACCATCCCCATTACTGTGAGAGATGACTATGACTTCCATGTGTTAGTCTCACAGTGGGTCTGTCTGATACACTATTCTCTAACATGTATCTGTGTGCTTGGTTTGATATTGCCATATCATGACTAATGAGATTTAGTCATCAACCAACTCACACTCTGATCTTATGTGTTATTGTTGTCTATCAACCTTCCACAATAACAATTGACTAGGGACATAATGAGAATATGTATATGTACTCTTAACATCTGTATGATCTCATCCACAAGGTTAGTAACTTGACAACATATGTCACTGAGTAATATAATTCTCTAAACATTCACTTTGTATCCTCATTATCTCATAATCGAGTGAAACAGATAAATTGGAAGCTTGGCTTTATTATTATTATTATCAAATCATGTATCTAATGCCTTATCCCAATCATCATAAATCATGTATCTAATGCCTTATCCCAATCATCATATGATTGGCACTCTAGGCATACATACCAACAGACTCCCACTTGTACTTAGAGCCAATAACCCATAGATCTCATCCCGAGTGACCTAACATAACATCATGCTTCTGCTACATAAGTGCTTTTATAGTGTGTTTAGCAATCTTTGCTTTAAGTCAGTATTTAGCAATTTTCACATCTATTCACTGTACAACTACTCATATGAGATGGAAGTGCCATAGTATTCTATCTGAGATTCCCAACCTAACTAGTAGCTCCATTGTTGTCATCAGTATTTTTACTATGTCATCACTGGTTTAGAGCCTCACACAAGTTCACCCATATGAACTTCTTGATCCATACAGTATCCTCTACTGTTCTTAACATAGAGTACTCAAATTCTTTTGTAGATTAGAACAACTGTCATTAGCTCAGAACCCTTTCTAACTTACAATTCTCATTTAATGTCAAACATAAATTTAGATTGCAATTATTTTGTTAGTTTGGAAGCTTGCATGGGTGTAACACTTTACATCCAACTCTTCCTTATTACCATAACCAAGGAACCAATCGTTTAAGTGCTTCACAAGCACATAAGGATGTTCAATATGGTATTCCAGTGGCTCTCAATGGTGTCTGAAATATACCCTCTCGTCATGTACAATACATACGAGATTTCTAGGTAGGTATATATGTATCCTCTCATCATGTCAATACATATGAGATGACTGGATATCCTCTCGTCATGTCCAATACATATGAGATTACTAGATATCTTCTCTTCATGTCCAATACATATGAGATAATGAAATAATTACATACTATTACAAGATAGATCCAATTGCGAATGCATATGACATATGTCCATGTGTTCCTATTCTTCATACGAATTGGGATACTTGGCTCCTGAAACACCAACTCCATAGAACATGGACAAGTTTTCTCTCACTGAGCCTTTCATGTTGAACCCTTCAACATCTTGCCAATGTATGTGCTCTTAATTAGGTTAAGAAGCTTTCTAGATCTATCTCTATAGACCTCGATCCCTATCACGTAGGATGCTTTGCCTAGACCCTTCATGTAGAAGGTATTTTCCTTGCCATGTTTTAACACATGCATGATAAGGACATTATTCCCCATCATTATGTGGAATATTAATATGCTCCCACTAAATCTTTTGTAATCACATATTCCATCTTCATTCTGACTCAAGTCAAACCCTTTACCTGTCTTGTCAAATAGAAGATTCTAGCTCTGAGATGCTTGATGCAATCTAGAGATTGATTTTTGTAGCTTATACTCTTAATTTGCATTAATGGATTTCCAAAACCATGAGTTTGTGTCATGTATGCATCCTCTTAGTTATTCCAATTTAGGAATGTGATTTTAACATCCATATGCCAAATCTCACAGTCCTACTATGCTGCAACAACAAGCATGATCTAGACAGCTTTAACCATGGTAACTAGTGAAAGGCTTTATCACGTTCAACAATTTGAACTTGTTTGAAACTCTTTGCAACCTATCTAACCTTACATGTTGGTCTTCTTACAAAGACCCAAATGTATCCTATGGATTTTACCCCTTCAGGTGGATCCACCAATGTCATACCTTATTGGTTTACATGGAGTCCATCATAGATCTCATGGCCTGTAGTCATTTTTTAGAATCTAGTTCCTCAATAGTTTCTAGGTAGGTAGTTGACTCATCACTATGATCAACTTACCGCCTTCTTGAGTTATACGATATCATAATCTTTCAAGCTTAAGGCGTTCTACTAAAACTATGAGTGTGTTTACATAAGGAACTTAAGATTCCATAATAGTTTGTGATTCTCCTTATTCCTTGTTATACCTCTTTAGGTTCAATGTTTTCTTGTTTGTCTCAAACATTTCAAGTTATACTTTTACTCCCACTGATTCTTTTGGAACTAAGTTCCCTTTAGGAATTCAACCATCCTAGAAACAAACACTTTGTTGCCATGCTGGAATATAAGTAGTATTCAACAAGATAACATTCATGTGATTTTTGTATAAAGGCTTTTAAGAAACTATTTTCTTATACAAGCTTTCAATCCCAATCACTACAAAAGACTCATTGGGAAACTTCCCATGCCATATCTCATATGGTGTCTTTCGAAACATTTTAGACGGTACATTGTTTAGTGTTTAAGCATGTGCCCAAAAGAAATTGTAAGATTAGCTAGATTTTATTGATAATCTCACCATCACTTAATATGGTGTGATACCTTCTTTTTGACACATTAGTATGTTTCAGGTGGAGTTCATTATGATACACTGTGATGATCTCCTAGAAGGCCCTCAAACTCTTGGTTTACGTATTTCAACATCGATCATATCAAGATATCTTAATACTTTTACCAATTTAGTTACATACTTCATTTATGATCTAGAGATCCAAACTTGTATTTCATTAAATACAAATTTCAATATCTACTGATCGTATCAGTAAATATAATGAGGTACTTGTAATTACCTTTAGCATTCATTCTAAAAGGTCTATATACATCACTATGTACTAGTCCTGATGGAATAGTTGATCTTCCACTACATCTAGTGAAGATCCTTTTGTCATATTGCACAACAAATAATACATGCATGTCTCTATTGGTTCAATAACCAAAAGAGTATAGATAACCATCATATGGATTCTAGAAATGCATTTCTTGTTTATGCACTCTAGATGACAATGCTATAGGTATTCAATGTTTGAGTTATCAAGTCATTCAATATTTGTGTCATACACATTTGTCTTCACAACTATCAAGTATAATTTATGAGACCTAGGGCATTTTCATAAAAGATCATATCTTTTAAAATGAAACATAATGTTCTTGTCATATAAGACATATGTTTTTTTATCAATGGCAAGTGCATAATAGCAATTCACAAATTCTATGATGTGCCAATGAATGACAACTCCCAACTGTAAAGGAAACAACCCTTTCTCCGCATAGTTCTAGCTTACTTCTTCTCATGTCCTAAAGTGGAGATCTTTATCTCTATCTTCTTCCTGAGATCCTCTTTGAAGAGAATAATTCCTTTCAAATGTCCAAACAAGTGACAATGGTGGCACTTTCTTTTCTTTATCCTTTAAGTGAAAAGGACAAATTCCTTTTACACTTACCCTTCTCCATACATTGAGTGTAGGAGACATGGGCTTCAGCTTAGCCTCATAATACTTCTTATCCTTGCTTTTACCCTAGGACTCACATTCGTTGATCACCTTCACAGATTTGTCCTTCTTCTTCCTTGCTTTTGGCATCAACATGAAAAACATGTGATAAAATGACTATATGATTCATGCAACACTTGCATAATCATATTCATGGTCAACTCTTGACCTAAGTGAAATCCCAATCATTCCACATGTCCAATCATATTGAACACATGGGGTTCTACTGGACCTCCCTTTGTCAGTTTGCACTCAAATTAGCACTTTGGAGACATTATACCTTCTTTGCTTTACATGATTCGTAATATGTGTTGCCATCTCGACAATGTCCATGTATTCATATTGTTCATGCAACTCATAGTTCATACAACATAGCATCAAGTATTCAAATGTCTATGACATTATTGGCATGCTTCCAATAAGCATCCATTTAGCCTTAGGATCATTTGGAGCAGGTTCCCCTGGCATTGGTTTATCAAGGACATAGAGCTTTCACTCATTGATGAGAACATTTCTCAAAGTCCCTAACCAATTGTGAAACTTTATCCCGTTTTGTCCTTCTTGAGGACAGATCGCCATTTGAACATATTTTATGTTTGACATTTGATTCTAGAAAGAAATATTGCAACTTTTCAAAATAGTTTTGATTTGGTTTTATTTGATAATTTGACGATATAATTAGGACTTTAATTAACTACAACTCTGACTATTTTATTTGAATTGATGGCCCTCAATATCAATTTGAAATATTGCAGCGTACAATATTCTAGTGGGCCAAGATCCAAAATAATTAAACTGTTACCCGACCTACACCAATGTCCATAGTCAATTATCAAGGTAGGCAATCATGCCAATTGTATCATATGCAACTCTTGGATAGATGATATGTGCAACTCCTTGCCATGATCATCTGCATGTCGTTGGGACCAGACTCTCTGAGAATCACCAGTCAATCCTAATCCAAAAGCCGACACAATAAAATATGCACCTTGCTTTAGCAGAACCTACATATCTACCAACACAATTCCACGAGATAGACGACACACCACGCTTTAGCATAATCTATGCTTGGTCGATCAAGATTTTCATTTGTGTTACTTTTGCAAGGCATCTAGGACTTTGATATTTTAATTGAGGGAGTTTGTATGTAAAAATACAAAAAATTATCCAATCACCACATATATAGTACGTATCATATAAATTCTATAACCACAAATGAGAACATGCAATAAATAAAACACACAAGCGATGGTTATGGCCATACTAATATAATTCCTTGGAGCCACAAGGAATTACTACCACCTATGGTCCACATCATATACAACCTTTTGTTGGTGAAGATCTATGCTCGAACCAATCTGGGTTGATCGGTTCAACTCTTGAATTGGTCGGCTCACCTCCTAATCGCTTGGTTGGGCTCTTGTGAAGTGGTTGACTGGTTTTCAGATCCAATAAAAGTTTGGACACCTCTAGTCGATCGGTTGGGCCACCAGTCGATTGGTTCATCCTCTCGTGGACTGACCTCCTCGATCCTCCAGTCGATCGGGCCATCTCACAAGCCAGACATTTTGTCATTATTCATATCTTCATCTCACGTAGAAACATAAATTAAAACTATCCTATTTCTTATTACATTGTACATAGGAAAAACTCGAGTTACATTCAAGGGAAAATAGGAAGAAGAACATTAATTTGTATTTGGAAAGGAAAAAGAGGCTCAGTATGTAGATTGATTAACAATAGGAATAATAACCACAACCATGCACACAAAGATCTGGGGTTTTGACCATAACCATGCTTTACATCCACCATCAAAGACGATTTAATGGTTACGCTTGTAAACTGCTTTTATATATATATATTCGTTTGGGTTCTTATGTGGTGATTTAGACGGACGTGCACATCAACCAATTTAAATATTTGCATCGCATGCAATAGATAAACACAGTATAACAAAAATCCGATCATATTGATTATCCCAAAATATAATTAATTGACGTGGCTCTGATACCACTGTAGGGAAATACGACATCAGGTAGGTAGTGAAAACAAAAAAATTTACTAACATATTTCACATTAACCAGAAGATCATGTCAATAACTATGCAGTGGGAAGGATGGTTTCACAAAGATATACCTGGTCCTGGAGCAAGTCCAATGGAAATCCTCTTCGATGTAGATGTGCACTCTATTTTGGACGGTGTCTATGTAGCTACTGGTCACACTCGGACTTATCTGACTGCTCCTCCATGCACACCAGACTCGGACAACTACTACAACAGCTCCTCAGATCTTGCCACGGACTACGAGTTCACGTGGCCCTCCTAGAAACAGCCAAAGGACTCCTGCCTCTAGAGTAGTCCAAACAGACCAACTAGAACTTATGTCGTCATGTAAGAACAGATAGGAAGGAGTTGTCCCTCCCGTTGGTGTACTAATCACCAACATGCTCTCCCACAACAACGATCCTCAATTGTTTCTCTCTCGTGGCTATCCCTCTCTAGTCGAGTAGGACTTTCCTAGGCTCTCGTGGTTACCACAATCAGAGAGGACAACAATTGGTTAGAGCAACTGATTCTCAGTTGTCTATGTAGTAGTTATACTCTGGGAATCCCCCATCACCCCTCTATATATAAGAGGGGTTAGGGTCAGGGTTCCCAGTCCCCAGCTAATACATGACTAAAATGGGAGTGGAAAGGACAAGAAGATTTTGAATTTTTGCAACTTTTTTGGAAGTTTCACAACCTGCATGTGACAAAATGGTCACTTTGCCCAGTGAAATGGTCGTCTCGCACACGAGACAGTCATTTCATAGTTTCTAGATTTTACACATATGTTGGAAATTTAATTCTTGTTAGTACTCGACTTGACATCATCACCAATCTTTTTGCAATCAATTGCACCCCTGAAATGGGCGTTTGGTGCATCTGAGACGGGCATCTCACACTAGGCCAAATGGCTGTTTGGTGCAACTGTGATGGGCATCTCTCACTAGATCTAACGTTCATTTCACACAAGTGAGATAAGCATCTCGCAGCCTAGGTGAGGCAGAATTCCAACCAATGTACAATACAATTAGCATGACACTCCAAACAACAGTCTCAACACTTGAACTGATTGTTTGGAAGTCTAGTCAGCTGATCCGTTGCAAGAATTGAACTACCTAAACACCTTAGTAATGAATCCAAGCATAATTCAAGATCAAACTCCTCTTCTAGATGAGTTCCTATGTGTGTGACCCTATAGGTCCCATATCACGTTGGCAGTGAATGTCCATAACAACTTATGACATCACAAGCAAAGAGTGGTGCCTAATCGCACATCAATGCTACCCAAGTGAATGGAAAGTTGGGGGGGGGCAACATCAACCTACAATCTGTGTATGGTGTTACAATATTTGTATAGTTCCTTTGTCACTGATATCCAGATTGAACTAGAGGCATGGAGCAGTCATCCTCATTATTATTCAATCTTATTCCTTGAACCAGAGTAGACTGCATGAGATATATGTAAGCTCAATATCACATATTGACTCATAGGCATATGGCCATACTTTTCTCAGTCTTGCTAATCAAGAGGCCTTGGATATCATACTCCTATCGGAGGGACAAATCCCATATCTATCACTCACATTCAGTCCCCATGTGTCAAAGTCACCCAATCATCACTGTTATAACAACCCATGTTTCAAGATTGCATTTGATGATGTCAAAGTTTACCCAACAACATGTGATGACTATAGTAATTTCAGGTCTAAGAACCATAACCACCACCATCACTGTGAGAGATGATTATGACTTCCATGATGATAACTTCCATGTGTCAGTCTCACGGTGGGTCTGCCCGATACACTATTCTCTAACATATATCTGTGTGCTTGGTTTGATATTGCCATATCATGAGTAATGAGATTTAGTCATCAACCAACTCACACTCTGATCTTATGTGTTATTGTTGTCTATCAACCTTCCACAATAACAACCGATCAAGGACATAATGAGAATATGTATATGTACTCTTAACATTCGTATGATCTCATCCACAAGGTTAGTAACTTGACAAATACGTCATTGAGTAATATAATTCTCTAGACATTCACTTTATATCCTCATTATCTCATAACTGAGTGAAACAGATGAATTGGAAGCTTGCCTTTATTATTATCAAGTCATGTATCTAATGCCTTATCCCAATCATCATATGATTGTCTCTCTGGGTATACATACCAATAAAAAATCCCCCTAACCAAAACTTAGAGTACAAGGATTACTCTAGGAGTCTAATTAGAATTGTATTGACCTCTAAGTTCTATTGATCTCAAAATTGAGGCTCCTCAATATCAAAGGTCTGACCACACAACATTCACCTGACAGACGTGGGAAACCACAGGATGAGATGACAAGTCCTAGTGCTATGACATAACAATTGATAACATCTATTTCTTAGAAATAAGTTATGTAATATAATCAATTACAGAAGATAATTTAATAGGTAGAAGGACAAACCATAATCTATACAATGAATATCTATTAATAAATGTACATATATAGATAATTGAATATGTACATATTTGAATCACAACGATACTTACAAGATACAATAGAAATAACATCATACAATGTGGTTAGCTAAATAACCCTAGACAGCTACACTATAGGACTAAATTACATATTTTATTAAGTCGTGGGTAGTTTGAGGCATACCACTCAAATTACTAGATTACTTTTACAAAGTCTCAATCATTACCGTATAATACCTTAGGATAATCAGAACCTTAAATATCTCTTTTGTTCGGTCTATGGGAGTGACAAATTGTAGTGGCACGACATTTCAAACTATACATAGTGGCACAATGGCCATCCCAATCAAAATCCCGTCTGTCCCAAGTACATAGTCTAGGCACCAAAAAATAGTATACATAACCTTCAAGACCAAGTCATTACCACATCTACGCTCTAAATGCAAGACACAACCTTAACCACTCTCTGTAACCTTGAAATTTGGTTGATGGAGATAAATCCTCCCCGCACCTACAAATACTCAATAGTATATGACTCCAAACTCCTTCCCAAAATGGAATAATTACAAAGAGACTCATTTAACTATCCTTCAACTTCTGAGGCAAAGATAGTTCTACATTTAAAAAACAATACATGATTAGTGTTACATTTGTTTAATTAGTTAAGTCAATTACTTATTTTACAACTGCATCAATCAAGTTACACACATATCACATATATGTGATTGTGAAATAAGTCATATATTGCAAGTTCAGAAGATATAAAACTTATAAACAGTTCCAAGTTATTCAATCATGGTATATGTAACTATCCTAGGCTATTAAGAGGACCAAAACCTCAAATTAGGGCACATAAAACCCTAATTTTTCATTAAGACCATAACACGTAAAACTCCTGACAGGAATATCAAAATTATCTAAAATTTTGCAGATAAATTCAAAAGAATTAATAAGTCACCACTTAAATTTCATCTCAAAACTCATAATGGATGCAAAAATTATGGTATTTTCAAAATTTGGGTATATAATGACCAAAACCTAACATATATGAGCTACCTTTAATTATAGAACTTCGTCCAACCAAAAGTTTAGTAGAGAAAGGTATATTGAAAAGCCTTCAACTCATTATATAATTTTCCCAAAATAGTAAGGGAAGGTATGTCGGTCTATTTCCCATCTTATGGTATAAAAACACCATAAAATGATATTTTTAGGAACACTTACACATGTATTTCGAATTTTGGTCCATGCAAGTTTTAAGAGAAAACCTAATTCACTGAATAAATTATATTAGGGGCTAAGAGTGACATAAAAAATCGTGTATACATCTTACTCAAACAAAATAGGTCACAAAAATCATCCTTTAACATTTTAGGGGATCCTAGAACAAGGTTAATACTATGCATGTAATAAGTAGGTAAGACATATACTAAAAGTTATACAACTCTCTTAAAGGATGTATTAGACCAAATCTACACAAATAACCATGAAAACAACTCCAAAGATATGAGATTAACCCTTCAAAAGCTCCAAGAAAGCCCATTTTCCCCAAAAAACTAGGTGTAGCTAGAGCAAGGAAGAAGAAAAGAAGGTCCTTTAACTATATGCTTAAGTTCCCAACATACAATACCTTGTATTTCATTCAAGGTAGAAGAATAAGGAAAAAAGTAAGAAAAGGGTTTTAATAGATTATATCTGACATTTACTAAGCAAGAAACAAAATTACAAGGTTTGGATTTGTCTTAGGAAAGCTTTATTAATGGTATGCACAACATACATCCACAACTTGTAAGCTTTTTGTCGACCTCTGGTGGGTCTTTGTTGATCTCTAACATTCACAGTGGTTTGAGAAAGGATATATTAAATAAGAGTGGGAATGGGTATTTATAGGTGGAATGGAAGGGAGAGAGAGTCAAAGGGCCCAAAGTAGTATTTTAATCGATCCAACGGGATATTTTCCACTTTGGTTTACATGTCTGAGAACACCATCTATTTGTGTCCAACTGATATCCCATCTGTCTATAACCCATAAGTTCCATCGTTTTGTGCAATAGTTGGTATTTTCATTATTTAAGGAATTAGTTGTTCCATTGTTTTATGTATCCAGTTTCTTCATTGGTTGGAAAAATCGATCTTTCATCGGTTCATCACTTGTCATTTTCATGGGTTTACTTGCATAGTATTTCATGTTCAGTTGGTATCAATGACAATTCATCAGTTTGCATGCATTCCTCTTAATTGATTAATTGCCTCCCTCCTTGTCACAATCATCGATCCTTAGACACTGACGTTAAGAAAGAAGCTTCATTGGTTTGTCGTCGGTTCATATAATTAGATTCTCGTCCGTTTATAGTAAAAACCAACAAACTTCATTGGTTTGTCAATTAGATACGGAGGTTAAGAAAAAAGGGAACAAAATTCATCGATTCAACGTGAAAACTTGTCATGACTTTGATGATTATCCTAACCACTAGTTGACCAAGTTGATCATCAAAAGTTGTATACAACAACCATCACCACACTAAAATAATATAAGGGACTAGTACCCCATATAACAAAGTTCAAAAAAATTTCAAATAAAATAAAACATATAGTATTATGGTTAACACCATGTAACAAAATATACATGTATTAAATTTGCAATTAGACCCAAAAATGAGAAAATTGCATAAAAACCCACAAATGCACACACATTGCAAACTAGAGAAAACAAAGTTTGAATTGACTCAATACAACTTTATCAACTAATACTAAAATATAAACTAATGTTGAATTAGGGAACTAAGTACCCAATTAAGACAAATAAACATGTTTACAAATTAATTTAGGTCAGGATTCTTACAATCATAAATCCTAACAAGGATTTCCCCCCTAAAACCTTACATGAACATGGATGGATACTTCCTACCCACCTCATCCTATTACTTCTATGTGACTTCCTATATACCATGATGGTACCACAAAGCCCTCACCCAAATTATATATACTTCTTCCTTGACTTCTATACATGCCTATCTAAGATAAAAACTAGGCCATCAACATACATGACCTCATCCTTCAACTCAACATCCATTATTTGTATCGTTTGCTCTGTATCTGGGTGGCACTTCCTCAACATCAAAACATGCAACACATTCTGTGACGTGTACAACTTTGATTGTTACCACAACCTATATGCCACCTTCCCAACTCGAGCTATGATAGGATAAGATCCCATAAACCTTGAAGTTAACTTACCCTTATTCCCAAACCTCAAAACGCTCATCCAATGGGAGACTTGACATGCACATGTTCTCCAACTTGGAACTGTAAAGGTATATGACAATTCTATGTGTACAATTTATGTCTATCTTATTCTTCCCTTAACTATTGTTGATCACCTTGATCTTATTTGTAGTTTGTTGAACTAATTCAAGACATCTGGCTTGTACCAACAAAGAGGAAACCTGCAACACCTTCCATAGAAAGCCTCATATGATGCCATATATATTCTCCTCTGGTAACTATTGTTGTAGGTAAATTCAAATAAGCTAAGGTGAATATCCCAACTCCCAACTGGGGTACTTATACTCTCAACAGATACTCTAACATATTCATGGTCCTCTCCATTTGGCTATTTATTTGTGGTTGAAAAGTTGTATTGAACCTCAACTAATTTGTGTGTAGATGTTCCAAAACTTGTTTGTAAACTGAGGACCCCTATGTGATACTATTGTAGTTGGTATGTCATGCAGACAAACTAATTCATCAACATAAATATGTGCCAACTTATATGCGATGTAGGAAGGATTCACCGGTAAAAGATGAACTTACTTTGTCAATCGATCAATGGTCACCTAATTAGAATCATGAACCCTAGTGTCCTAGGAATACTAAACACAAAGTGCATGCTCACATGATCTCATTTCCACCGTGGAACTGGAAAACTTTGCAACATCCCTATAGGTTTCTTATGCTCTTCCTTGACTCGCTAACAAATTAGACACTTGGCCATGAACAACACCACATCATACTTCATCCGCAGCCACTAGTACAATTCCTTGGGTGTATAATACATTTTTGTACTATCATGACACATCACGTGCACTGAGGAATGAGCTTGCTCAAGTATCATCTCCCTCATAATACCAATGTCAAGAATCACTATCCAGTTGTAAAAGCACGATGTCCCGTCATATATCTCATGAACCCATCATGTTTCCCATTTCCAAACTCTAATCTGATGCTTGGTATCACAATATCATCCTTCTATGTATCTCTTGTTGTATACACATCAACTTCACTTATAACTATGCCAGCAAACTGGCCAACAAAGAGACGTCCAATCCTACATTCATCTATCACAATGATACCAACATGTCCATCTTGCAACAAGATATAGATTATAATTGTGTTTTATCTATAGAAAAAGACAGATGACTTCCTTCTCAATGCATCAACCTCTACTTTTTCCTTTCTAGGATGATATTTTATTGTACAATCATAGTCCTTCATCATCTCCATCCATCTTGTCTGCTTCATGCTTAACACCTGCTTTGAAAAGAATTTTTTTGTTGTGCAAAGATGAACTGTAGATTCTTGTGATCCATGAAGAATTGACACTTCTCTCCATACGAATACTGCCTACAAATCTTCAAATCAAGAACCACAACTACTAAATCCAGATCATGAGTTGGGTATTTCCCCATTGTGTTTCTTAAGATGTTTAGAAGAAAAGAAAACACAATCTTGTCCTACATTTGCATAGATCCAAACCCATTCTTTGAAGCATCACATTAAACTAAGTGGCCCTTGCTAGGTAGAACCAATACTGGTGTATTTGTCAACTTCTCCTTTAACAACTAAAAAGAACACTATCACTTCTCTTGAAAAACAAACAACACACCATTCCCAATTAGCCTGATTAATGGTAAAGACACTACACCAAAGTTCTTGACAAACCTCATGTAATAACCAGCTAAACCTAGGAACTTAGAACCTTTACCTATGTCTTGGGTTGCTCTCACTCGAACACCAACTCCACCTTCTTAGGGTGTATACAAGCACCCTTCTGGATATGACATGACCAAGAAAAGACACCTCAGTTAGCGTAAACTCACACTTTCTACTTAGCATACAACCTATACTGTCTTAACTCCTCCAACGTTTTATGAGTGATGCTCTTATTTCCAACTATCTTTGGAGTATATCAAAATATCATATACAAATACCACCACGAACTTATCAAGATACGTCCTAAAGACTCACTTCATCAGATTCATACACATTGTTAGTGCATTAGTTAACCACAAACTCATATTGACCAGACCCAGTCCTAAAAGCAGTCATGGGTATGCCATATTTTATGATCCTCAACTAAAGATGTTTTTATCTTTGATCTATATTGGAGAACATGATAACACCCTTCAAATTTTTAAATAGATCATCTATCCTAAAAAAGGATACTATTTTTTATTGTGACCTTGTTCCACTATTGATAGTATATGCAAAGCATAATAGAACCATCCTTATAGTTCACAAACAACATTGGAGCACCCCATTGGGACATGCCCAGCCATATGAAACCCTTCTCCAACAACTCATGTAACATATTATTCAACTCCATATCAGCTATAACCATCTAATAATGTGCCTATGTTATGGGTTATGTTCCAGGAACCAAATTGATTTTAAAATCAATCTCTCTAGGGGGTGTAACACCAGGAAACTCATTGGGAGAAAATTTCTCAAATCAGATACATGTTGAATACTAGGACTCTTCACCTTGGTATCTACCACATGAGCTAAGAAAGATTCACATCCTTGTCTCATCAACTTCTTTACTATCACTATTGACACTAGACATGTAAGAAGAATCTTCCTATCTCCTTGGAAAGTCCAGGAGATATCTCCTTCAAAAAACTTCACAACCATAGAACCACTATCCAAGACAACCTTGTACTTCTTCAAGGTATCCATCCCTAGGATCACATCAAATCATCAAGTGGCATAAGATCCATTCAAATGATGAATCCTAAGAAACAAACAACACATGATCAACACACCTCCTGAAACACAATGGAACAACCTAAAAGGGTTTCTTCTAACAAGAGATCATCGCTTCTACTAAAAACAAGCAAGTTACAACTATTTATTACCTATCTGGTAATAAATCAATGTTTTGCACCCAGAACAACCAAAATAGTTACATATATAGATGTAAATAAGTCAGAATGAAAAAGTTCCATCTGACCAGTCTGAACTCACAAGTTGAAGACTCCTTTCGACTGACTCATGTTGTAGAATGTAGTTGTTGTTTGTTGGCATCCTCATCCTTGACCTCACCCTATTGGTCCAGAAAACCCTACCTAAGAAGTATGGCCACATTCTCTTCCACCACCACTACAATATGCTTTCGTGAGCCTTGTTAGCTCTTCATTGGTTGACGTGCCACTTTTTGGTTGCTTTGGGGTAAGACCACTTAAAATGCCCAATATTCCCACACTTGAAACAAGTCTTGTATCATACTACAACCAAGACATCCCCGTCATGGACATCATCCGGAATTGTTTTCTGAAAATGGTAGAAAAAACACAACCTTTTCCATTTCTAGGAGATCGTCGGGAGTGTACTTGTGATCTTGGCTCAGATTTTGTTGACCTATACTATGATCACTGATACTGTTGATGCTTCATAGGTGTATAAAACCTCTATATCATGTAACTACCCAGTAGTTGTCCCTAAAACTAAGTTCATCTTTTCCTTGCATTGGCATCTCATAGGTTCACTATCATCCTCTATATCCTCCTCGCTACTTCAATGAAGGTGGGAAACTTATTAAATATCTATAAAGGTATCATCTATTCCAAGTTGGCACTCAATTCCTTCTATATACCTTCTCTATTTCTGCCATATGAGGACAAAACCTCAACAAATCCATGAATCTTGACTCGTAGTCATTTACAAACCATGACCCTTGGTTCAATTGCTCAAACTGAGCCATCTTCTCTTCAAGATACAACCTAGGAAAGTAAGTGCTCACAAATGCCCACTGAAATGCAACCCAACTGATCAATTCACCTGACTTCTCCTCCTCCTCAATGACGACCAGTGGACAACACTATCCTTCAGAAGGTAGATTTTAACAGTAATCTTCTCATCTTTGGCTATATTTAAGATCAAATTCCATCTCCAACTCCCGTATATACATATCTATGTTTTCCCGTCTTAAGTGCCTGCATAATTAGTGGCTCTGAAACATTTTAACCCTTCAAAGGTCATCCCCAGACCATGTGCTTAAAATTTAGGGGAGGTTCTCTAGGTGGAGGTATAGGTGCTCTCTTATCCAAACACATTATCATCGCCAATAGATACCCAAAGATAGACTAGAAGGCTCGATCAACTAAGGTTACATGATGTAAAGGGTGTTGGATGGATTTTTCGAGCCCCATCTCGGGTACTTCTCTCGCTGATACCTGATGCCTGCTGCCACCTTTAGGAACCATGTAACTACCCTCAATGTGTTCTTCATATTCTCCAAACATAAGTTCATAACCATAAACCATGGTTAAATATGTTGCATATGTAATAACACACAACAAGCTAAGTTTTATTCTCTTGTAAACTTAGCAAACCCAAAGCTTTTATACTACCAAATGTGACAATCCATCAGACAAAACAAATTTCTCAAAACCAAAATGGCAATCAAACACTAATTGACCATTACCAAAAGGGCACAACATTAATGCCAAATAAAATTTCTAAAATTTCAATATCAATAAATGCACAAAGGCCCAAACTTCACATATATATGTGTATATTTATATATCTAAGGTAAATTTACAAGGATTTCAGTGACCTCATCCACAACCTATGTACAAAAAGTATTTTCCACATAATTACAATATTTAAATAGTGCATGGTATACAACCCAAACTCGACTCGATATAAAATTCATAACAAATCTCTCTTCTTAGACCTAAGAATATAGGGACAACATTAGGACTCTAAGTAGAACTACACCGACCTCCAAGCTCTATTGATCTACATCTGACCATGTTGTTGGTCACCTAAAAGATGTGAAAAATCATGGGGTGAGACCCCAAGTGTCGATGATATGATAAAATGACTAATAAGTTTATTGCCCATAAGCATGTTATGTAGTTAAATCAGTTAAAACATATGATTTCACAAGTAGGATACTAACCAAGGTCTATACATTGAACATGTATACATAAAGGTACAAATACATATAACCAAACGTATATAGATATGAATCATAGATTATACTTGTAGGAATAGAAAAAACAATACAATCATGCATTGTGATTCAAAACATAACTCTAAATAGATATTATACACGATTGAGTTACATATTTTATTAAACCCTCTATAGTTTAAGGTGTACAAATAAAACTATAGCTTAGCACTACAAAGTCATAATTAGCCCTTGTATAATATCTTAGGATGGTCGGGACTGTAAACATCTCTTCTCTTTAGTCAATATGCGTGATGAACTGTAGTGACACAACCTCTCAACCTACTATAGGGGCACAATGACCATCCCACTAAAAACTCCGTCCATTTTGGGTACACAGACTATCACACAAAAAACAAGGTTATATAACTCTCAAATCTGAGTTACAACAACAACATCTCTCTATCACATAAATTTTAAGATATGACCTCAATCACTCTCTATAACTTGAAATGTAGATAATGGAGATAAAACATCCCCACACCCGCATATACTCAACATTACACGATTCTAAGATCCTTCTCACAACAAAAATATTACAAGTACTACTTGTTTCACTATCTAGCAAGTTCTAACACTGAGATAGTTCTATGGTCACAAGACACTACATGATTAGGGTTACACTTCATTTATTAAGTCAATTACTCATCTTGCGACAAAATCAATCAAGTTACACAAATATCACCTAGATGTGACTGTAAAATAAATCATTTATCACATTCAAAAGATTTCAAATGTATATACAGTTCCAAGTTGTTCAATCATGGTAAACCTAACATTCTTGGCAACAAAAGGACCACAACCTCAAATTAGGGCACATAAAATCCCAATTCATTATTAAGGTCATAACACATGTAACTTCTGACAGGAACTTCAAAACCATCAAAAATTATGTAGATAACTCCACAAGGCATTATCAAGTCACAACCTAATATTTTAGCTTGAAGCTCCAACATATACAAAAGTGATTTTGTTTTCAAGTTTGGATATATAAAGACCAAAACCTAGAAAATATGAGTTATCTTTAATAATCAGAATTCATCCAACCAAAAATTCAACTGAATAATGCTTACAAAACTCAGTAAACTTGTTATGGAATGCCCACCAACAAGTAAGGAAGATTTTCGATCTATTTCCCTTTTTATGGTATAGAAACACCATAAAAATGAAACTTTTGGGAACATTAACACATGTACTTTGAATTTTAATATGTGCATGTTTTAAGAGAGAACTTAACTTATAGTATACATTATGTTTAGTGGTTAAAAGAGATACATACTTTTATATCCATCTTACTCATACAAAACAGGCGATAAAAGATCGCCCTTTAACATTTTTGGATATTTTAGAACAAGATGAATATTGTGCAAGCAACAAGTAGGCAAGAAATGTCAAAAGTGATAGCACTCATCTCAAGAGTATAGAAAACTAAGTTCACACAAAGAAACATATATACATCTCCAATGATTTGAGCTTTACCCTGCCAAACTTCCAGAGAAACTCAGTTTTCCCAAGAACTAGGTGTATCTAGACAAAGGAAGAAGAAAAGAAGGTCCTTTAACTATATATATATAAGTTCCCAACACCGAAAACCATGGATTTTGTCCATTGTAGAAGGAAAGAATAGAAATAGAAGGGGTTTGGGATGGAATATTTACATGTAGGAAGTAAAAAACTAAGATAGAAGGCATGGATTCATCTTAGGAATGCTTAATCCAAAGTATGCAACAACATGCATCTGCAATTTGTAAGCTTTTCATCTACCTCTAATGGCTCTTTTTCGGTCTCTAGAAGCATTAATAGGTTTGGTAAAAGGTTCATTAGCTGAAATTGATAGGGTATTTCTAGGTGGAATGGAAGGAGAGAGAGATAGTCAAAGGGCCTAAAGCAGTATTTTCAGCAGTCAAAGGGGCTAGTTTCCCCATCAATTTAAATGCCCATGCAAACCATCACTTTGTGTCCGACTGATCTCCCATTGATCTATGTCCCAAAAGTATGATTGATTTATTTATTGGTTGGTATTCTCATTGGTTAAAGAATCTATTATTCCATCAATTTTTGTATCCAATATCTTTATAGATTAGCAAAAATGATTTCTCATCGGTTCATGACTTCTCTCCCTTCATCGGTTTACTTTCTTAATATTTCATTGATTTGTATAAATGACACTTCATTAGTTTGCTTGTTTTGTTCATCATTAATTAATTGTCTCGCTCCTTGTCACATTCATTGGTATTTAGACATTCCTTTTCATTGGTATTCATATAGATAAAAGTCACCGATTTGTGAAATAGAATCTTGTTGATTTACGGTAAAATCCAACAAGATTCATTTAGTTAGACAAGGCCAAAATAAAAATAGAACAAAAATCATTGGTCCACCCCAAAACATGTCTTCCTTTTGATGATTTTTAGTCCATTGGTTGACCAAATTGATCCTCATTGGTTGTGTACAACAACCACCACCACACTGAACAAATACAAGGGATCAGTATCCCATACAACAAACTTCAAAAAGCATCCAAATCAAAATAATTATACAAGATTATGATGCAAATCATGTGAAAGTTTAAATGTATCAAACTTTTATCTAGACCTCAACAAATGGAAGTTTGGAGAAAAGCCCACAAATGTACATAAAAATACAAAACTATATCAAACAAAGTGTAAATTGGCTCAAATTTGAAATGCAGCTTTATCAATTGATATCAAAATATAAAGTATTGTCTAATTAGAGAACTAAGAATGTAATTAAGACAAATAGATATGTTTACAAATGAATCCATGTCATCATCCTTACAGAAGGCCAAGAATGGCCAAATATTTGAGAATTGCATCAAATTAACTACCCATCAAATCGACTATATATGAAGGGAAGTGGCATCATGTAAGGTTCACCTCCTCCCATATTCCCCAAGAATGAGGAGAAGACAAGAAATGGTAGTTAACTAATATTCAAGAGTGTAGTCATAGAAATAAATAAAAGATGTTCAACATCGTTGGGCTCAAGAAGAGGTGCATAACTTGAGAAAACTAGACTTAAAAACATAAATCTTCTAGGAAACCAGAATTGAAAAACTACTACGTATACCTACTAGTTTATTTAGAGCTTCATTCTTTTCCCTATGTTGGATTGGCTACAACTTTGCTTCTAGATACTGAGTTTGACCTAAAATTTTGAAAAATAATGGTTAGCATATTGTTATGTTGTGTATGTGGGTGCAACCTGATAAATACATGTTCATCCCAATTTCAGTTGCATCATTAACTTAGTTTTTCATTCATAATCCTCATTTTAATATAGCATTATCTTCGATTAGGTTCTTTTAGTTTATGATTAATTTGTAATGGATTTGATGTATTTTTAGAATTTTACTACATGATTGAACTTGATCTCTTCATATCAGCACAACATAGGGGGTCTCCTGAATTTTCACCATATCTATATGGGAAAATCCTACATTTTTTAGCCCAAATCCATGCCCAACAACCCATAATGATCCTACATTTCAATCGGTCTTTGGCTTCATAATGAATGTGTTATAACCCCAAATTTTGGGTTCTTTCGGTGAGAAATGTAATTTCTCATATTAAAGATAATTGAACAAATAATGATATGATTTTTTTTGAATAAATGGATTCCATTCACAATAGCCTTGATTGATTTCTTTGTGGGCTTTATTGGCTATTGGGCCCAAATAACAAGGAAATTCAATTAATAAGTGAATAATTAAGTTTTGAGAAAAGAATGAAATAGAAACCTCTAGAAGGAAAAATGATGTAATCCAAGGAAGGATTTCGTGCCTCTTGGGTTCCTTGGGTTCCAAGGAATCCAAAGTTGCAAAAAGAAATCAATAAGAAAAGAAAAGATTAATTAAGTATTTCTTTATTAAGAAAGAAATTGAAAATAATGGTAAAATATGGGAAACAAGTGAAAAGAGGTATAATTGGGTAATCCTTAGTGGAATTTCATATCCCAAGTATTCCTAATGATAAAAGGAATACCAATAAAGAAAATAGGAAGAGAAGAAAGAGAAAATAGGTGTTATAATATATAATATGTGCCTTATAGGTACTTGACTTGCTTATAAAAAAATGGTTTTTCCTTTTGAGTTTTAGTCTCAAACTTAGCACACAAGTGGTTTAAGTTATTATGGACTTTCCCTTAAAAATTGAGATTAAAATGATAAACGGTTTGAGAGATATGAATGTTGTAAATTTCCACATAGAAAGAGGATCAATATTAAATGTTACAATTTAATTTCTGGCTTTTGTTCTAATATGTGGCATAATGGCCGTTGGATCTTTGATCCAACAGTGGATGCTTTCCGAGTAAGACCAGGACAAGAGAACAATAGAAGGAGACTTGCCAATCGTTTTCCTCTGTGCACAATCCAAGTGCAAATATGGAAGTTGCTCCTTTGGAATCTGGAGATAAATCTGAATCCTTCCTTACCTGGTTTCCTATAATTTTGTGTAGATTTGGGAAACCTCCAATTTCTCCATGGAGTCCTAGATCCTATCAACTTGTAGGCATCCCCGCTCATTAGCTTCACATCTATTTAAGGCCCACAGGTTTGCAAGGTTGAGATGAATTTTCTCCTCGGCACCCTGTGTTTGGAAAAATAGTAGTGTTGGCTTGACTAGCCGTCACTGCAGCTGCGACATGATACAAAGGGGGGCGCAGGCAGAAGAGTGCAAGGCCTAGCACTTCATCGTATGCAACCGTAGGAGGTTTTGAGGGTTGCAATCAATCTCAACACAAGCTACGGAAGGGAGCGAGACCTCACCGCTAATCAAGGACAAGAATGCCCTGTTCCAGATCTGGCTGCGGCTAATCAGGTAGCCGACCTCGGGCATCCTTTGCAGCGAGGAGAGGCTAGTCAAAATCGCCTTGTACAGGTGGATCTCCTAGGGGTCTCAGCGGGATCTTCTGGTCATCGGAGGAGGAAGTCAACCCTCTGGTTGACCGGGCCATGGCGCTGGCTCGCGAAGCAGGAGAAGCGAAGGTCGGGATGGAAGACGAAGGCCGCGGAGATGACTATTTTACCCTCGAGTTGATGAAGAAACCAAGGGGTAAAATTGTAATCTGGAAATGTCTCCTGACTTAGCCACGCTGGAGCGAGCCGCTAGGGTGGCCGCGCTCGATGGGCAACAGTGTGTCTGTGTGGAAAGAGGAAAAGGGACCGATTGATGACGTGGCGTCATCTTATTGGCCTAGGAGGTAAATACTTTACAAATTCTTAGAAAAAATTGGTAACTCGAATGTATGCATGTAATATATGAAAATTGATCAGAAGAACACAAGGAATCTAATAAAAATATCTTTATAGCCTGAATCTGACCATAGTTCGAAAAGTAGTCAAAGTTGCTAACTTTAATATTTTATCATGGGGAAAAACCCTAACTTGATGATTCTATGAATTGGGATATTTTATATGGATAATCTACAAGCCTATTAACTTGTTATTATTAAAAAGGATGATTTTGATCTAAAGGAATGATCTTCGTACAATATTAGCTCAATGTAAATAAATGTGCTTAAATGGGCCTTGAAACCCTAATATTTGTAAATGTGATTCTTAATGGCTTTAAGTATTCAAAACTATGAATAAAGCTAAGATATGATGTTTCTAAGATATTTCGAGATTAAATGTTCTTAATTATGGATAAAAACTCTAAATGTAGTAATTAGGTTTTTCTCATGATTAAAAGGTAGAATTATGGAAAATCAAGTCCATATGTGGATTAGACCCTAATGAACTTTGAATTGATGATAGAAGCGTATAATGATCTTGTCGTGGATTAAAAAGGATAAAAAATGATAGCTTTAATGTGAAAAAAACTTAATGAAATTAATTGATGATTAATGTGCCTGTAAATGAAAATAGAGTTATATTTGTTAAGATAACTTTAATATTGAAGAATAGATGAGATAAAGGGTAATGGCATAAAATTAGGGTTTAATATGGTAAAAGATGAAGGGAAACCCTAATTGCAAAATGAAACCATAAAATGGATACAAAAACCCTAGAAAGTGAATCCAAGTCCATAAAGTTGATTCTTGATAAAGTGTGTAATAAATAGAGTACATATTCTTTTCAGGAATTATGTGATTATTGAATTGCTTGCTTGGATTGCTCTCTTGGTTGGATTTACTTAATGCTTGTGAAATCATCAAATCAGGTATGTGGTTACGCTTATGACTATACCGAATAGTTTCCCGAGGATTTTATCGACGTTTCCTTCAATGCATGAATTAACTGTTGGATGTCTATTTATTTCGTACAACTATAAAGTGACTATGATTATCACCATAAGTATGCATATAACTGGCTAGATCCGTTGTCCACCTCTGTTGCTTTAAAAAGGCTGAAAAAGGGGTAATCCTAGAGAAAGGTCTAGGTTACCGTGAGTTAAAAATTGGGCTACCGCATGTAGTTCATGAGACTCTTCAACATACCATGAGTTAAGGAGTGGTCTACCTATGGGTAGTGCCATGTGACTCAACCCTAGAAACTGGTACACAAGATAGGTGGATCATGAGGGGTTTAATGGGGATCTACCATAAGGAAGGTAGGATCCAGGTCCACTGCAGGGATGGTACAGAGGATAGGGTACTCATGGATCGCGGATGTTATATTTAAAACATAATCTTGATTGTTAAATGATTAATTGAATGATTACGTGGTTATCATAGTTGCATGTTTATTGCTTCCCCCACATACTAGCTTCGGCTGACCGACGTTTTGTTTGTCGGCGTTTTAGGTACAAGCCAAAAGGACAAGCAGTAAATCGTCACATTATGAAATACATGAAGAAAAAGTACAAGGAGGATTAGTTAGCGTAGAATCATTAAGTGGATAGAAGTTAGAAATCCAAAATTTCAAAAGGTATGCAAAGTTTATTTTCTTACAGCTTTTCAGTTTAGTATGTTAAATTTGCTAATTATTCTTGGTTAATTGCTGAACCTTTGATCCGGAAGTCATGGGTGCGGCTTCGACCTCTCGGTCTCCCTTAATTTGGGGTTATCGGGAGGTGGGGTCGTAACATTTGGTATCAGAGCGTAGGTTCCTCAATTAATCATTAATAATTATTAAATTTAACAAACTCCATAGAACCCAAGGGAGTTATTAGAGGATTATCCGAAAGACGGAGGTGTCTAGAAAAGGATTATGACCGGGGGCTGGCAATATTTTCCTCCGTACCGCTAGTCAGAATACGAGGACTCCCGGATCCATGTGACTGCCTGGCCAAAGTCTTAGGGTATGAATCGAAATAAGATACCTTTAGGACTTTCTCATCTTATTCATCCCTTCTCATCACAAATTCTATTAAGGACCTTAAGGATTAGGGTTTTCTTTGTTATCCTCACCCTCTTGAGGTGTGGGTAAGGTTAATAAGGTTTAAGGAATCCTCCACCAAATTAATGAAAAGCATGTAAATAAAATTTCATGGACATAAGCTTAATAGATTAAGCACAAATTAAAGAATAGATACATCCTTAGTTCGTATGACATAAGTTGTCATGTCTTTAGAAGAGACCTGAGGCTAGACCTTCTTGGCAGGTGGATAAGTCAGTCTTAGAGATAGAGATCTCCATTGCAAGTAGAGACCTGGCACATCCTCTGAGGATGATGCTAACCCTAACCCTAAGAGAAGGTTAGAGAGAGATGAGTCAGACCAGGTGTCTGAAAGGACATGTCTTTGGGATGCCATGTAATCCATGGGTAACCTAGCACCTTTGGCAACCCAACCCTGGGAAGGGTCGTACATGTTAGAGTGCAAGATCGCTCCTTCATGAGGAGGCTGGTGAACAACCCAGGGAAATCCCATGAGCTTATAGGAACATGGCATAGTAGACACCCATAGTACGTTAGTTGTGTGAGTAAAGGGTTGAAACCCTGACCATGAGAGTGCGAAGGATAGCCTATGAAATAAGCATAAAGAACTAGTGATAACCTCGAGCGAACATAAGTTGAACATAAGTTTCATCCAGGTAGGGGCATGCTTTTGAGATTGAACCTTCTTTAAGAGAGGACCCCTAATGGTGAGGTCGAATGTGGGTTTAGCTCTAGAGAGAGCAAGAAACCCAGCAAGAAGGTTGGAATCTTGAACCCCGAGATATGAGGAACAGTGGATGATAGGGGTCACCACATACTTGATCCTTAGAGGTTGATGATGTCTTGGTTTCCATGGGAGGGACCAAAACCTAGAGGAAGGATGAGGTTTCTGGCACTTATGAGCCTATGGTATAAGCGTTTACCTTCTGAGAAAGGAAGAAGATGATGTTCACCTATAGGTGAGGCCTTGTACCTTATGGTTTGTCCTTAAGGAGGATCCAACTCTAAGTGTTGCTCGAGTTGAAGGATGACAGGAAGTGCACGTTATGCCTTTTGCGAGCTGGATTCATGGTTAAGGGATAGAACAGGCAGATGGACACCTAAAAGTGAACCTAGGGTTCCTAGGCCTAAGAGGGGAAGTGGTATACCTAATGCTCATGATGGGAATTAAGTTGCTATAGTTTTGAGCATGGAACACCTCATGTATAAAGGAAAAGGGAAGCCCTTAAGTTAAGGTATGCTTGATGAACCCCTCACAGCTAGGTTGATGATGAAGGAAGGTATGATCTTGTTTCAGCATTGAGGAAAGAGGACAAGTATGACCTAGCATGGTTCAGTAGGTGATTTGTTTGTGCCTTAATAGCTTTCTAGGGTTAAGTAGACTCATGTGGATGTAAACCCTAGACCTAAGAGCTTTTGTTGGTTTAAGGTAACCTAAAGAGGTCTCATAGGATCTTGAGAAGCTAAGTGAAAAGTACATGGTATGAGAATGAACCTGTGGACTCATAGATATCCATCTCTAATCGCATATGAATGTGTCACCATGGAGGTAACTAGTATGGAGCTTGACCAAGGTAGGCAGGTTGCCATGATCCCTATGAAAGGATGAAAGTCAGCCCATGAATGCAGAAAGAGAGGTGATGAAGACTTGGGTAAGGTTCTAAGTGAACATGTACTATGATGGAGAATCCTAAGTCTATCCTAGGGTCAGGTAGGGATAAGACCGATGAAAGTAGGAGTTGCCTAATTCCCCAGTTGCACATGACCATAGGGTCGGGAAGTAACAACTATCTTTGTCTAAGGGCCATGGGTTAGGAGATTGATCACCTTCACGAACTCATGGGACCCAAAGGGCAGATGAGTAGGGCACTCTCTTGATGCATGAGGGAAGAGGGATGACTCCAAAAGAGTCAGTACCCTATAGACCTAGAGGAGATGACCAAGAATATAAATCTCAGTAGGTTTAAGATTAGTTTGTTATCATGATGACTGTGATGTAGAGACATATGTGGTATGTTGCAACTTAGATGTAAAGGTGTATTGACAAGGTGGGATGTACCATCTCTACTCTTGGAACAGGAAGAACTCTGTATTTGGACTGCAGCCAAATGCTTATTTCCTCTTGTTATGGGGGTGAGAGATAGGACATTACGCATGCCATACACCAAGGATAAGAGATGATGTAGGATGGAATGTCGCCACGAGAAATAGGGATAGAGGAGATAACCTACCCTGGTAAAGTGAATGATACATGGATGGTTTTCAAACACTAAGAGGAATGAGGTAGTCACCTTATGAGGATGTTTTTATCCTGAGCTAAGTGGAACTTACAAGTTATACCAGGTTGAGTTTGATCACCGTGATGATGAAATCAGATAGTGTTCTTAATGAAGATAGACATAGAGTTTGAAGTGAGATGATAAGTAAAATACATAGAAGTGTATGTCATCAATGTTACTTAATACCTAAGGATGTGAAGTGGTAATGGATGCTCTGGTTGAGATACATATGACTTGTTTGACTAGAAGCTAGAAGAGGTTGTTTGGCTAACCCTAAGTTTGAACAGGAGTGGTGTTTGAATAACACTCAGATGTAACAAGATACATTGAAAAGTTAAGGGTTGTTTGGTTAGCCAGTCTAGTCCTTGATACGATGAAAGGATGGTGGTAGAACCTCAAGTGCACTTCTTTGGAAAAGAAGGTAATAAAACCCTGATGAGAGTGGGTTAGGGTTTCGAGGAATCGATCTTGAGGAATTATGACATACAGGAAATCATGATTTTAAGATCACCATACACCGTACTACCAAGATAATAAGTGATAGTGGTACTTTAAATACCTAAGATAAAGTTGCATGTGGTATATGGCCATGCAAGCCAAGGGTAAAGGACGAACACCAGTAACCCAGTGCATTGATATAAAGGATAAAAATTCCCAGAAAGAGAAAGGGAGTTCATCACTAGGGATGTTGTAAGTCTCCCCTGGACCAAGGAAGGTCGAGATGCAATATGGGGTGTGGTAGATCGTCTTACCCAGGTGACATGAGAGAGAAAGAGTTCTGTCAAGGGACAGATCAGGTTGAACTACCCATGAGAGAGATGGTTCAACTACACCATGATGTGAGTTCAAAGGTTCTTGAGTTTGACCTAGAGGTTCACTTCCATAAAGTGGAAGTAGGTACATGAAGAACTCTATGTTAGTACAGTTATCACCCCAAACTAATGGTTAGTATAATCCAGACTAAAGGGTTTGATGAGAGCATATGTGCTTGTTCAAGGTGATAGCTAGAGACAGTTCTGGTCCTATGAAAGATGTGATGATGACCACCATAGCCAGTATAGGGATTCTAGGAAGCTCTGTAAGGGAGGTTGTGTCGGTCACCACTTTAGTAAGGTGATGTTGGTGAAAGGACCACGTGATGGTTAGAAAAGGGCCACAATGCGTGTAGACGAAGTCACTTTGATCGTGCAATGGCTGAAAGGAGCCTAGAGACGACGAGAGTCGTAAGTAGATACAAAGTAGACTGACATGCAGTTCACTGTGGAAGAATATGTGACATGAAAATCCGACCCCTCTAAGTTACAGCTAAGAGAGTTGAGTTCCCGATGCATGGGTCCATTAAGGATGGATTGGTGGAAAAGGTTATGATTGATCTTACCCCTCAGGATAAGGTAATGTGTGACAAGTTCCATGTGTCCAATTTAGAGTACTATGTGAGATACCCGACCATGTGCTGAGCAATGAACCTAGTGAGCCCAAGGGAGACTAAAATGGCCTGAGTCACCTGTGCAGTTTATAGATGCCAGGATAAGAGAACAGAGAGAAAAGAATATGTGATGTTAAAGGTTCTTTGGAAGCACCATGAGTACGGTAAAGCCACATAGGGGTCAATGGTGGACATGGAAAAGTCTTATCCTGAATTGTTTGTTTGCTTGATGGAATTTTGAGGACAAAATTCTTATAAGAGGGGAAGGATGTTATAACCCCAAATTTTGGGTTCTTTCGGTGAGAAATGTAATTTCTCATATTAAAGATAATTGAACAAATAATGATATGATTTTTTTTTGAATAAATGGATTCCATTCACAATAGCCTTGATTGATTGCTTTGTGGGCTTTATTGGCTATTGAGCCCAAATAACAAGGAAATTCAATTAATAAGTGAATAATTGAGTTTTGAGAAAAGAATGAAATAGAAACCTCTAGAAGGCAAAATGATGTAATCCAATGAAGGATTTCGTGCCTCTTGGGTTCCAAGAAATCCAAAGTTGCAAAAAGAAATCAATAAGAAAAGAAAAGATTAATTAAGTATTTCTTTATTAATAAAGAAATTGAAAATAATGGTAAAATATGGGAAACAAGTGAAAAGAGGTATAATTGGGTAATCCTTAGTGGAATTTCGTATCCCAAGGATTCCTAATGATAAAAGGAATACCAATAAAGAAAATAGGAAGAGAAGAAAGAGAAAATAGGTGTTATAATATATAATATCTGCCTTATAGGTACTTGACTTGCTTATGAAAAAATGGTTTTTCCTTTCGAGTTTTAGTCTCAAACTTAGCACACAAGTGGTTTAAGTTATTATGGACTTTCCCTTAAAAATTGAGATTAAAATGATAAACGGTTTGAGAGATATGAATGTTGTAAATTTCCATATAGAAAGAGGATCGATATTAAATGTTACACTTTAATTTCTGGCTTTTGTTCTAATATGTGGCATAATGGCCGTTGGATCTTTGATCCAACAGTGGCTGCTTTCCGAGTAAGACCAGGACAAGAGAACAATAGAAGGAGACTTGCCAATCGTTTTCCTCTGTGCACAATCCAAGTGCAAATATGGAAGTTGCTCCTTTGGAATCTGGAGATAAATCCGAATCCTTCCATACCTGGTTTCCTATAATTTTGTGTAGATTTGGGAAACCTCCAATTTCTCCATGGAGTCCTAGATCCTATCAACTTGTAGGCATCCCCGCTCGTTAGCTTCACATCTATTTAAGGCCCACAGGTTTGCAAGGTTGAGATGAATTTTCTCCTCGACACCCTGTGTTTGGAAAAATAGTAGTGTTGGCTTGACCAGCCGTCACTGCGGCTGCGACATGATACAAAGGGGGGCGCGGACAGAAGAGTGCAAGGCCTGGCACTTCATCGTATGCAACCGTAGGAGGTTTTGAGGGTTGCAATCAATCTCAACACAAGCTACGGAAGGGAGCGAGACCTCACTGCTAATCAAGGACAAGAATGCCCTGTTCCAGATCTGGCTGCGGCTAATCAGGTAGCCGACCTCGGGCATCCTTTGCAGCGAGGAGAGGCTAGTCAAACTCGCCTTGTATATGTGGATCTCCTAGGGGTCTCAGCGGGATCTTCTGGTCATCGGAGGAGGAAGTCAACCCTCTAGTTGACCGGGCCATGGCGCTGGCTCGCGAAGCAGGAGAAGCGGAGGTCGGGATGGAAGACGAAGGCCGCGGAGATGACTATTTTACCCTCGAGTTGATGAAGAAACCAAGGGGTAAAATCGTAATCTAGAAATGTCTCCTGACTTAGCCACGCTGGAGCGAGCCGCTAGGGTGGCCGCACTCGATGGGCAACAGTGTGTCCGTGTGGAAAGAGGAAAAGGGGTCGATTGATGACGTGGCGTCATCTTATTGGCCTAGGAGGTAAATACTTTACAAATTCTTAGAAAAAATTGGTAACTCGAATGTATGCATGTAATATATGAAAATTGATCAGAAGAACACAAGGAATCTAATAAAAATATCTTTATAGCCTGAATCTGACCATAGTTCGAAAAGTAGTCAAAGTTGCTAACTTTAATGTTTTATCATGGGGAAAAACCCTAACTTGATGGTTCTATGAATTGGGATGTTTTATATGGATAATCTACAAGCCTATTAACCTGTTATTATTAAAAAGGATGATTTTGATCTAAAGGAATGATCTTCGTACAATATTAGCTCAATGTAAATAAATGTTTTTAAATGGGCCTTGAAACCCGAATATTTGTAAATGTGATTCTTAATGGCTTTAAGTATTCAAAACTATGAATAAAGCTAAGATATGATGTTTCTAAGATATTTCGAGATTAAATGTTCTTAATTATGGATAAAAACTCTAAATGTAGTAATTAGGTTTTTCTCACGATTAAAAGGTAGAATTATGGAAAATCAAGTCCATATGTGGATTAAACCCTAATGAACTTTGAATTGATGATAGAAGCGTATAATGATCTTGTCGTGGATTAAAAAGGATAAAAATGGTAGCTTTAGTGTGAAAAAAACTTAATGAAATTAATTGATGATTAATGTTCCTGTAAATGAAAATAGAGTTATATTTGTTAAGATAACTTTAATATTGAAGAATAGATGAGATAAAGGGTGATGGTATAAAATTAGGGTTTAATATGGTAAAAGATGAAGGGAAACCCTAATTGCAAAATGAAACCCTAAAATGGATACAAAAACCCTAGAAAGTGAATCCAAGTCCATAAAGTTGATTCTTGATAAAGTGTGTAATAAATAGAGTACATATTCTTTTCAGGAATTATGTGATTATTGAATTACTTGCTTGGATTGCTCTCTTGGTTGGATTTACTTAATGCTTGTGAAATCATCAAATTAGGTATGTTGTTACACTTATGACTATACCGAATAGTTTCCCGAGGATTTTATCGACGTTTCCTTCAATGCATGAATTAACTGTTGGATGTCTATTTATTTCGTGCAACTATAAAGTGACTATGATTATCACCATAAGTATGCATATAACTGGCTAGATCCGTTGTCCACCTCTGTTGCTTTAAAAAGGCTGAAAAAGGGGTAATCCTAGAGAAAGGTCTAGGTTACCGTGAGTTAGAAATTGGGCTACCGCATGTAGTTCATGAGACTCTTCAGCATACCATGAGTTAAGGAGTGGTCTACCTACGGGTAGTGCCATGTGACTCAACCCTCGAAACTGGTACACCGGATAGGTGGATCATGAGGGGTTTAATGAGGATCTACCATAAGGAAGGTAGGATCCAGGTCCACTGCAGGGATGGTACAGAGGATAGGGTACTCATGGATCGCGGATGTTATATTTAAAACATAATCTTGATTGTTAAATGATTAATTGAATGATTACGTGGTTATCATAGTTGCATGTTTATTGTTTCCCCCACATACCAGCTTCGGCTGACCGACGTTTTGTTTGTTGGTGTTTTAGGTACAAACCAAAAGGACAAGCAGTAAATCGTCACATTATGAAATACATGAAGAAAAAGTACAAGGAGGATTAGTTAGCGTAGAATCATTAAGTGGATAGAAGTTAGAAATTCAAAATTTCAAAAGGTATGCAAAGTTTATTTTCTTACAACTTTTCAGTTTAGTATGTTAAATTTGATAATTATTCTTGGTTAATTGCTGAACCTTTGATCCGGAAGTCATGGGTGCGGCTTCGACCTCTCGGTCTCCCTTAATTTGGGGTTATCGGGAGGTGGGGTCGTAACAGAATGCATATTCATCCTAGTTTAGTTGCATTTTCATATTAGTTTTGCATTTATTTCCATCTTTTTAGTTTAGATCTGGATAAGATTTAGGTTTTGTAGATTTTATGTTGGATTACAGGATTTTGATCCATCTATGGTTTTCATGGTAGGTTTGAACTTCATATCTCATGCACTAGTGAAGGAGACCGAGGTCACGTTAACTTCCTAGAGGGCATAAGAAACATTTTTTTAAATAGACCATATTTCCATTGATCTGTCCCTCCACCAGTTGATACCTCATGGTCATAGAACCCAAGACACATGCCAATAGCCCACAAGTGGGTTTCCATCTTTCTAAAAAACCATCAATTTTCTCACTCTACCAAACCATTTATTTGCTCAATATATCAAACCATCGATATACTCACTCTACCCAACTGTCGATTTGCTGACTTTACCCTTCCATCAGTTGACAACTAGTGGAAGCCCAAAATTAACCTACCGATGGTCACCTTCTGATGGAACTTCTGTATACCTATGGAATCTTTGATTCATCTTCTAATGGTTGCTCCGCACTCGCCATCCAATGAAACTCTTAGTTTGTCTTATGATGGTTGTCTAGACTGTGTCTACTGATAGTCATCTAGATTCCATTGACCTATGGTTGGACAAACTTCATCAACCAATGGATGACCTTTCACTCAACAACTGAAAGAACTTTTGCATTCATCTTCTGATGGTATTCCTTCTCTTTCAATTATTATTGGAAAAACTAAATGATGTAGACCTTTCATCTAACTCCTATCTCTGCCCCTTTGCATCTAAGACAAATAAGTTTTAACTGTAAGGCAGTTAGGAGGGATCCCAATCCTACTAGACACCAATATATACAAGAATGTCAACTCCATGGGAAGCATCTCTTCTCCAATTGCTAGTCTACCACATTTGACACTCAGCTAGTAGAAGATGATCCCTATTGGTGGTTTCTATCAGTTGATGACCGTATCAACCCCTGACCACCGCTCCACCAAGGTTCAACCTCCTGACCTTGAAAGAGGAAGATTGACGATGCCTCTTCCACCATCATTCTACCTACTGCTTCCTCACCAACGGATCAATTCCAAGCAGGAGGGAAGACAAAGAAAAATGGTCACCCAACGACAATCTTGGGCGTACTACACTGATGCATCTCTTATATCTATAGATACGATGGTCATCTCCTTCCTTTTTCGTATTTTTAAATATGATCCCACTATGAGCACAAAGTAGTTCCTTATGGTAGGACATTGGGATTAGCCCCACTTCCTATTATTTCTCTTTTAGTGCATCTGAATCTCTATGGACCTTGTTGCATTTTGATTGTCTGATCAACATGTTTACATGTTTTTAATTATTTTTGGTGTAGAGAACTTTGACCCTATGGTCTAGGAGGTCGATTGGTTCTTGTTAAACCCTTGATGCGAACTTCAGATAGGTGTTTTGGGAGGCAATGGGTATATGATCTTTATGTAATGTGACAACAATCCCAAAGTGATATATGTCTGGGTTTGATCCTAATTTCGAAGGGGGATGTACCTAGACTCAATGTTATTATTTGATTCTTGTTTGTGGTCCAATGATAGACTAGAAGTAGGTAATGGTGGTGAAATTCACTCACCCTAGTGTTTCCATTCACGATGTTCTTAGATTTGTTTTTAATTTTGGCACTTCAGTTATAATCAACAATCAACCTTCTTGTGATACATTTTCTAGTTTGGTTAAATTGATCAATCAATTCTTAAAAATTTTGTCCTCTAGTTTTCATCTTTGACTATACTATAAGATATGCCTGCGTGCAGGTTGTGATTATTGTATACTTAGTTGAAATAAATTCTATGGATTTCATCTCTGGTTAATTCACATATGTAGTAATGTACATGTTACTACATCAATTTGTGCCTTCATTGGTTTTCATCCATATGCATTACCATTGGTTTGTATCATTCAACATTTCGATTGGATTGCAACCAATGATGCCCCAACCCAACAACTGAAGAAAATTTCGATGGTCTTCAGTTGATGAAAATATAAGCAATCGTCAATCGGTGAACTTCTCCCCTCCATCCACTAACAATGCCAACCGATGATGCCGATCGATGAAGACCATTCCTGATGATGTCAATCGATGAAACTGTTTTCTTCATCAATCAATGAAGGTTTTGACTTGATAAAATAGTGTGAAATTTGCACCCATTCACCAACCAATGAAAATAGTGTTCGAAAAGGATTCCTTCTTGACACAATGTCTACTCATCTTCTCTCTACTTCCTGAGGCATTCATTACAACCACCATGATTACCATTTGTGGTTGGAAAGGAATATGCCAAATCCTAACACTTAATGTGTAAATACAATGATCTATCCTTCCTAGGAGCCATCTCTTAATGAGCCTCTAGGGCACCATGCTCTATTCTCACATGAAAGAAGATGATCATTGATCTTCTCCGTCAGTTGGCTTCATCGATTGTCTTCATTGATGACCTTCACTCCACCATGGCTCTGGAATCTAACCTCGAAAGAGGAAAATTGATGATCACGCTTCCATCAGCAGTTGTCAACGGTCATCCATCATTACATGCTACTTCCTCAATTTGGGGTAGGACCAAACCAAGAAGGAACGACAAAGAACTAGGGTTACCTAATAACCATCCTAGGTGTATTTTACTGTTGGGTTGGATCATCTATGTCACTGGACATGATGGTTGCATCTCTAATACCCGCACAGATGATGGTTACCTCTTTCTTTTCCCTTTTTTATTTTGATCTCGCCATGAGAAGTAAGTAGTTTCTTATGCTAGGATGAAGGGAGTAGATGATGAATGCATATTCGTCTTAGTTTTAGATGTATTTTTAGTCTAATTTTGCACTTAGATCCCTCTATTTACCTTTGAATTAGCCACTATATAGCTTTCCTTAGTTTAATGTGAAAATTTAGGATTTTGATCAAATTTGTCGCTTTTCATAGAAGGATCAAGCTTCACATCATGTGTGTCGTCTTAGGCCATGACGTAGTCGCTAACTGACTAGCGGGCCCAAAAAACTTTTGGTATTTTGGACCTAATTTTCATCAATCAGACCATTTTACAACCCATGGCCTTGTTGACCTAAGCCTTCCTCAACGCAGACCTCTGATGGCATGTTAATTCCCCCCGGGTGATCTTTTTCTAGAATAAATGATCCTCAACGAAGGTGCTCTAGCAGACAATCATCTCATCAATCGACGACACCTCCACATGGCACTCTCCATGTGATCATGGTGAGGCCGTTGACCAATGTCCAACCTAACTCCTTATCAACCTACACCTTGACAAGATCCTAGTTCCCATTGATCAGAACTTTATTCCTGACAAGTGGGCAAGTTCAACACGACAAAACCAAATTGAATTCCTCAACTTCGAGTCAAATTTGTCCCCCGTTCTTTCTGATTGCATACTCCACTGACTCTGTCGACCCTTCCTCCATAGGGACAAACTTTTTGACCTAAGACCCTCAAAGACCCTTCATCAACCATTTTTTCTATTGACAAGCACCCAACAAAGGCAATACCAACAAGAAGCACCCGACGAAGTCTAGACTGATGATAAGCACACGACTACATCAAGACTAACAAGAAGAGCTCGATGATGTCTAGACCGACAAGAAGTGCCCAAAGAAGTCAAGACGACGGGGTGAATTTGTGTTGAATTCCCCCAATTTGAGTTGAATTTTCCCCCATACACTATAATCAAGTTGTCAACCGACAACTCCCCAGATCTCATCAACCATTGAGCATGTTGTGCACTAGAATCCCATAACATGCACCCCCTCCATTGAGGGGATCTATTCCAATCCATTATGTTGGGATTCTATCGCTCTACTCCTATCCAAGGAAGACGATCTCCACCGACCTATGCTCCATGGTACATTGTCATTGACACATCTATGGTGTCCCATCTTCACTTCCATCTCTTCTCCATCAAGATTTGTCCTCTAACCATGAATGTGGTTTGGTTCAGATCTCCATCGATCTTGATTCATCCACCCATCCACTACTCCTTCTCTAGCGAACTAGAGTTTGAAGAATGAAGAACAAAAAGAAGAACATATTGTCATTGATGCTCATCGTTGGTGCCTTTCTTCTTCTTTGGCTGGATCATCCTCATCATCAGAGTAGAAGATTGTTGATGCACCAAGCCACAATCTTCTTATTCACCATGACCATGGTTGATTCTCCCCTCTCTCTTCTTTTCTATGTTTCTGTCATGAAGAGTGAGTAGTCTTTCTCAATGGGGTACGTGGACTAGCCCCACTACTCATTCTTTCATGTCTATTTCTTACCGCTCCATGAATTTTATATAACTCTTCCAATTTAATGGTAATCGTTTTGTGCATGTTTTGTGGATTGATCACCTACTTTACATGATCTATTATGTTCCTACGTTGCTAGAACTTTAATAATTAGGATTTGGATATCATTGAACTTGGTTGATGCCCGAATGAGAACTTCCAAAGGGATATCTCCGAGTAGTAGGTACATGACCCGTGAGCCACAAAACATCAATTTTACGGGGATATCTAAGCAATTTCCTGCACCTACAAGTGGAACTTTCTTTTGCTCCATTTGAATGTTTTTTTCAAGCCTGGATATGTTACAAATTTGTATGTGTGTAGCGGTGGTGAAACCCGATATCACCCCAATGACCTTCATCATCAATCTAAACTTATTTTTAATCTTGTACTTTTATTTTACTTACAATTAGTTTAACTCAACACAAATCAACTCTTGGTTCTAAATATTATTCTTAGTTCAACTAGATATAAGCTAGCAAGATTTTTAAAAAAATTGTCTCTTGGGACTCAATCCTTAACTATACAGTGATAAGACTTGTTGGCTTGTGGGTGATATTATTGCATGTTTTTTCGATAAATACTTACAGATTTTAACCCTAGGTGAATTTGTTGGTGCAGTAAAATCTACGTCAGTAGCCACACTACCTTGTTTTTTTATATTTATTGCATCCATGCCTGTATGAACCCTAATGCATTTTAATTCAATATTTTATGGTTGTAATTTTGTCTGATCAATAGGTTTGCATGTTTTTAGATCATTGGTGTATATAACCTTGAGCTTACGGTCTAGGATTAAGATTGTTTCTTGTAAACCTACGAGGAGAGCTTTGGATATGTGTTTTTTGAGGAGATGGTTATGCAATCTCTAGGTAACACGACGACAAGCCTAGAGTGATATATGTCCTAGTTTTATCATAATTCCAAAAGGGTGGATCTACTTGGCCTTAAAGGTATTTATTCATGCTTGTATGTGATGCAAGGAGAGAGTGAACATACATAGAGGTGATGAAAATGACTCACCCAAGTGTTTCCATCCATCAATAATGTTAGCTCTAATATAGTCTTTTTATTCATGCACTTACTGTAAGAAACAATCCATCACCTCTTGTGTTAAATACTCTTCCTAGTTCATTTTTACTAATCAATCAATTCATATAATGGTTGTATGTTGGGTTCAATACTATCCTATATTGTGATACGATCTGGCTGCTTGTGGGTGGGATCGTCATACAATTGGTTAAGGATAAAACTTTAGATTTCACCCCTAGTGATTTTTGTGCGATAAAATAATGTGTCACAACCACAATAATGCATATCAATAACAATGTATACGACAATAAATAATGAAATATTTGCAAGTAAAGAGCTTCATAGTTATCAATTTATGTTTTCAACATATAACTAGATTTATTGCTTGGTGAAGCATGTATGTTCCCGCAAGGGACTCTTATATGACTCACAAGGTGAACCAGTATATGTTCACACAAAGGACTCTTCTAATTCTAGGTGCTTCTTTATGGACTCTAATAAATTTATACACTAGTTTTTGATAATCCTCTTAGGGACCATTTCCAATATTTGGGAGTGAATTTCTCTCTGAAACACACTTATGAGAATCCAATTACTGGGTTCAATTGTCATTTATATTACATGATACACATATGTATTTAGCATTTGCTGAACTAAAAAAACTTAATGCATTTCAAAGAGTAAGTAATACTTTGGAAAACTATGGAAAACAAAGCACGATTAAGGTGGCTAACCATATGTATCCCACATACCTCATTTGGTGCAGGGATCATCGATCACAAAATCAACCAACTAATTTAATCCACACAATAAAGCATCACTAGAAGTTACTACCAAAAGCATGAAAAACCTAAGATAGGGTCTCTCAAGTTCTAGGTCTGAGTACACCCATAGTTATCAATTTCTAGGGTTTCATACTTAACTCCCATCTTTGAGGAAAACCCAAATTGTCCATGTAATTTACCCTAGCTTTCTTCATTTTACCACCATTGATAAACTAATCATCATGTTAAGAAAATTGGAATTCATTAACCAAAACACCTTCTTTATTAACAATTATAGTCTTTTATTACCAAAATTGAATATTAGAAAATAATAATTGCTTTAATAATGTTAAGATCAGAGATTAGATTTTTGAATCAGCGATGAGCGGAGGGGGCGATGGGGCGGGCGATTCGTGCGACACTGGGAAGCCACCACCACCGTCGTCGACCTCGCGCAATCTGTAAGATGGTGCCACACATAATCGAAATGTAGGTCCTCGACAGCCTCCTAGTCAAGCCAGAAACCTAAGGAAGGCGGAGGAAATCCCTGTTGCATTGGCGACAAGCAACTGGGCAGATCTGTTCGCCCAAAAGGTAAATCTAAACTAGAACTTGAAGAGGTGTGAGGTTGAAATGGTCGAAGGAGCTATGAAGTATTTGAGATCTATTGCTAATAGGAACCTCTCGAAGTGGGCGAATACGACAGCAGGCTACATTATTGGCCTGAAACCACATTGGCTTACACTGCACATGCACCTGAAGATGATCTGGAAGACGAAGGGTGATTTCGAAATCTTGTCTCGGGGCAATGATTTCTTTGTTATCAGGTTCTCTAACTCGGAGGATCTAAGGCTTGCTGTGGAACAAGGTCCTTGGTTTGTAGGAGGAAAACCATTGGTCCTGAAGAAATGGCAAAGGGGGAGCCGCTTGAAAAGCTGAAGCTCACTGAAGTGCCAGTATGGGTTCGGATTCACGACCTCCCTCTTGAGTTGTGGGATGATGAAGTCTTCAGTATAGTTGGTAGTTTTCTTGGAATTGCACTGAGGCCCAATTTCCTTACCAGACACCAACGTCGCTTGGATTATGCGCGGATTCAGGTCCTGGTTCCTGCTTCGTCGAGTTTTCCTAGCGATATGCAACTGGTCAGTGATGATGGAGTTAAGGACTCTATTCGCCTGGAGTATGAATGGGTCACTGATGTTTGCAGAGAATGTGGCACGTTTGGCCATGGTCAAGGTGATTGTATAAAAGGTATAGCATCTGGTAAGAAAGCACCACAGATCACTGAAGATAGTGTTGGTAGTGAAGCAAATACATTCTATGACTGTCCTCATGTCGAAGATGGTCCTGTGTCAATAACTTCGGTGCCTGGTGTGCAGAGACATACTCCTGCAGCAAAAGGGAAGGAAATTATGACGCAAAACCCTACTAGTACTCCTAATCAGTGGAGGGTACAGGGTAGGAAGATGAAGTCTCCTCCTAGCTATGTTCAAAAGGTCCCGCAGCAAAGAGTGAGTGGTACTCTGGTGTCGCCGAATAGTTTTAGAGCTCTGGAGTTCATCGATTATGAAAGCAGTGATGTTGTTACTGGTAGTGGAGCTAGCAAAACTATAAGCTCTAACCCTTCACCATTCCCCCCCATTCCTAATGGGTGAGTTCTCTATCATCTCCTGGAATGTCCGGGGTCTAAATAAACCTGGACGGCAGAGGGCAGTTAAAGAAGCTATTTCAAACAATAAATGCTCTGTTATTTGCATTCTTGAAAGCAAAATTAGGAGGAAAAAGATGAGTAAAGTCATGAATAATGTTTGGAGTTCTTCTAGTTGGGTCTCCAACCACAATTCCCATCCTATAGGTAGAGTCATAATCGCTTGGAGTAGAGATGACATCACCATCTAAGTGATTGCAGAAGGGGACCAATTTCTCCATTGTCTCGTTAAGTCAACTGAAGGTACCTTCTATCTAACTGCAGTTTATGCTCACAATCCGGAGGGGAAAAGAGCTATTCTGTGGGAGAAGCTAAGCGAGATTCATGCCAGTATGGGTGATAGCCCTTGGTTAATCTCTGTATATTTTAACGATGTGCGTTTTGCTTCTGATAGGTTTAGTATTTCTGAAACTTCTTACAACCCTATGAACTTGTTTAATGACTTTGTCAACAATACGGGTCTACTGGAGATGATTCTTCGTGGTTCCTTGTATACTTGGGATAATAAGCAAGAAGGTAGTAAGCTTATCATGTCTAAAATTGATAGAGTTTTTTACAATAATTCTTTTAGTTCCAACTTCCCTCAAAATTGGGGGTCTATCATTCAGACTGTTCATAGTGATCATAGATTACTGAGCATCCATCTTGGTGACAAAAGATTTTGTAAGAAGACTCCCTTCAGATTCATCAAAGCATGGCCTGAGCTGGAAGGTTTTTATGAAAGTGTGGAAGAAGCTTGGAAGACTGAAATTGAAGGCAACCCTACTTTCAGAGTGGTTCAGAAGCTGAAGAAGGTTAAGTATGCTCTCTGTACGTGGAATAGGGAGAAGGTGGGAAACATCATGGAGACTAGAAGACTGAAAGAAGCTCAGGCTTGTCAAGCCCAAGATATAGCTGATAATAATCCAAATGATCTTTTTTTGATGCAAGTTGCTACAGAAACAAGAAAAGAAGTTGTCCTTGCTTATGAGGCAGAGGAGTCCTTTATTAGGAAGAAGTCGCGGGTTCAGTGGCTTAAACTTGGTGATCAGAATTCCAAGTTATTATTTAATTCTCTTCGTGCTAGAAGGCATAACAACACTATAAGATGCATGACTATTGACGAGGCTAATGTCACTGATGTATCTATCATTCAAGACCATATTTTGGGTTTCTATTCTCGTCTCTTTGTAGAAAATAAGCAAGATATCTGCCAATGGGATGACAGATGGAAGCTTCCTTCTTTATCTCTTGTTCATTTTAATTCTCTCTGTGAGCTTGTTACAAAGGAAGAAATTGAAAGGGTCATTCATGAAGCTGATGGTGACAAAGCACCGGGTCCAGATGGGTTCAACTTCCATTTCTATAAAAAATGGTGGCACATCATTGGGGAAGATGTTGTGAGAGCTGTCCAGAACTTTTTCTCTAGTGGACGTATGCTCAAAGAGGTTAATAGGACATTCCTTACTCTTATTCCTAAGATGAAGGATGCGTCTAAAGTCCAGGACTGGAGGCCTATTGCGCTTTGTAATGTTCTTTATAAGATTTCATCTAAGGTCATTGCTAATAGGTTGCAAGCTATACTTCCTAGTATCATTGACCCTGCCCAAAGTGCTTTCATTAAAGGTAGATGTATTAAAGACTCTACTTTACTCGTTAATGAGCTTCTAGACCACATCAATAAAAGTTCCAAACCTATGTTGTGCCTTAAGATGGACCTTATGAAAGCTTATGACTCGGTCAATTGGAGTTTTATGTTCAAGATTCTTGAAAAGATGAATTTCCCTACCTGCTTTATACACTGGATTCAAGAGATTTTCTGCACTACTAGTTTACAGATCTTGTTTAATGGCACCCCAGGGGAAGCTTTCAAACCTGGTAGAGGGATTCGACAGGGTGATCCCTTAGCGCCCTACCTCTTTGTTCTCGCCATGGAAGGTTTATCCAACATTCTGAGATTTGGTATTGAAGAAAAATGCTTTAGTGCCGTTCGAGCTTCTAAGGAGGTTCATGTATCCCATGCCCTCTTTGCTGATGATGTAGTTGTCTTTTCTGAAGCATCTGAAAATTCTGTTCAAGGGCTCAGGAATCTTATGGATTGCTATAGTAATGCCTCTGGGCTTCAAATAAGTTGTGATAAAAGTGTTATTTTTTGCAATTCTTCTGCTGATGCTAATATGGTTGAAAGCACCTTGGGTGTTGAGATTGGTCAACTTCCCATGAAGTATCTTGGTCTGCCACTCTTCAAAGGCAAACTCACGAGAAGGCTATGTGCCCTACTGATGGAGAAAATATGTAAACGTCTGGAGGGGTGGAAGGCACGAAGTCTTTCCTTTGCTGGGAAACTAGAGCTGATATCTTGTACACTCACTTTGTTCCATCTATATTGGGCATCCTCTTTCCCTATTCCTATTTCTATTTCAAATGAAATTGGCAAGTATTGCAGGGATTTTCTATGGGGTGGTGCTGAGCTCAAGAACACTATCCACATGATTGCTTGGGAGGATATCTGTAAGCCTAAAATTGAAGGGGGGTTAAATATCAAGCATACCAAAGATGTTGTGGAGGCTTTCATGGCCTTGAATGTATGGAATATTGCCTCTAAAAAGACAATTTGTGGATTAGGTGGATCCATGCTAAATATTTGAAAGAGGATTCGATCTGGAGCATCGAATCTAAACTGCATTCTTCTTGGATGTGGAGACAATTGCTAACTATTAGGGATCACATGTTACCTTATATTCATTGGAGTGTAGGTAATGGAAAGTCCACTATGCTCTGGAGAGATCCATGGATTAGAAATAACAAATTCCTTTCTGAATTCCTAGAAGCGAAAGACATTATGCTGTTAAGCAAGGGCAAGCTGGTTAGAATTGTTGAGCTTATAGATAATGGTGAATGGATTGTTAGTAGATCCTGCCATGTCACCAGAATTATTTCTGCTATCAAGCCTTTCTTTTCCTCTGGTTCTAATGTTGAGGATACCATCTTCTTTAATGAGATATCTCCTAAGAAGATGAAGAACTTCTGGATGGCATTTTGTGAGGAAGGAAGTAAGATGTCCTGGTATAAATAGGTCTGGAAATCCAAGGTTCCTAATAGGTGTAAATTCTTCTGCTGGAAAGTCTTTCTTTGAAGTATTTTGACTCAAACCTATCTCCAAAGAAGGGGGTTTTGTTTCCCAAGATGTGAGTTATGTAAGTGCAACATTGAAGATCTCGATCACATTTTTATTAACTGTGTGTACAGTCAGCATGTTTGGAGTTTGGCGCTTGCTGAAGATTACATTAGCTATATGCCTATTTCTATCCATAGCTTTCTCGATACACGTTTAGAGAAGGATAATATCTATTTTTTGGTGATTGTCAAATAATAAAAGAAGGCAAATCGCTGTATTAGATAGGAGAAACCCCGCTCCTATAAATAGGAGAACAGGGAAGCATACATACTTAACTAAACCCTAATGGGACAAGACACAGTGAGGCCCATATTACAAGGACAATATAAATAACTAATAAACAGACTCTCTAACACTCCCCCTCAAGCTGAAGTTGGGAGAATCCCAAATCAGCTTGCAGATAGAGAGTCAAACTAGAAAACAAATAGACAAAAATAAAAGGATAAACCAAGCCCATACAAGAAATTGCTCGCCCTCAATATTACAATAAAGCACACAAATACTCATACACTCCCCCTCAAGTAGATACTCCAGGCAAGCAGAAAAGCAGGTCACAGAAGCTTCTCGATCATCTGGAGCAGAAATAAGCAGCAACACAATCATCTGGAGCAAAAGATATAATAGCTGATACGCACCAAGGTCTTTATCAACGTTGTCGTCGTAGTAGCCAGAGAGTGCTGGGTCACAGGCAGCAAAGTCCAGAGAGTGCTGGATCACAAGCAGTAGAGGTCAACTTACAAATAAAGTACAGACGGCTCAACGTGTGAAATAAAGCACGGACGAGCCAGATAGTGTTGGTACACAGTAGTAGAGAGTCGACGTGCAAACAAGGCACATACATGCCAGAGAGTGCTGGCACACAGCAGTAGAGAGTCGACGACGTAGGCAGATAGAAGACCAGTATCGCAGAGTAGCAAGCAAATACATAACTCCAGTAGACTAAGCTCCATGTAAAGTCAGCAACAAATGTCTTCATCATCTTCCCTCTTTATAAAGCATCCATCACAGTAGTAGACGTCATAAATCCAGAGAGTGTTGGTCCACAGAGTAGAAAGTCAACGTGCAAATAAAGCACAAACATCAGAAAGTGCAAAAGCACAAAGCAGCAGGTAAAGTGTGCTAATCATAGCACAAGTAGCAAAGATGATGTCCAAGTATGCAACTTCACAACAGCAGTCGAGGTAAATGATGAATAAACAATCTAGCAGCAAAATATACCAAATAGCAGCAGAAGACTCCATATATCAATAGTAAATATAGCACGAAGATCCATAGAACAACAAAATAAAATTCTTCTTCTTCATCTCATCTCTTCTCTATTTCTCCCCCTCACACCAAGCACGGAAGGAGTAAAGGAGTGGTTGATGTGAAGAGTCAAAAAACAATGGTAAAGGCAAAGTTTTTCTGTAGGCAAATAGGTGGAGGCAACCGACAACACGCATGGATCTTAGAAAAACCCACGTAGGGGCAGCAGATAGAGAAAAAAAATATATGCCAACATGGAGGATTAATCACTCCACCATGAGGCGCAGACAGATAGAGAAGATGAATCCTGTTACTTCGTCAACGTGCCAGAACTGGAAAGTTACCGAGGCTGTCCGGAGATTTCGAAAAGAGAAACAGAGCTAGACGGAGGGGCTTGTGGTGGATTAGGCCACAAGGATAGAGGTTATTAGGGGATTAGAGGTGGATTGAGGGTTGCGGAGGGGTGGGCGCGCTACTGTAGCATCGTACTATAGCGGTGTACTGTAGCAGACGCACTGTAGCGGCGCGGCAGTACTGTAGCAGTATCGTAGCGCTGAAGGAAAGGACGCCCGGAGTAGCAGAAAATGAAAGAAATAGCCTCGAAGGCCATGGAACAGCCTGCGGGTAGCCGACCCACAAGGAAGAAGGGTGGCCGCCCGCCGGCTACATCTCCCTCTTGTTTCTCTCTCTCTCACGTACGACGACGGCTCAAGATCGCTACTCTGATACCATGTCAAATAATAAAAGAAGGCAAATCGCTGTATTAGATAGGAGAAACCCCGCTCCTATAAATAGGAGAACATGGAAGCATACAGACTTAACTAAACCCTAATGGGCCAAGACACAGTGAGGCCCATATTACAAGGACAATATAAATAACTAATAAACAAACTCTCTAACAGTGACTATCCATGGTATTTGGAGGGAGAGGAACTAGAGAATTTGTGATGGTGTTGATAAATCGGCTACTACTGTGTGGAGATAACTGAAGAGAGATATTGATACCATAGTTCAAAATGTATAAATAGATAGATAGATAGCTGTTTTTCTATCTAGTTCTTCTTTTTTGTTGTTTCTCTTTACTTTCTATGCACTGTACTTACCTTTCCGAAAAAATACAAAAAAGGGAGACGTGCTTTGGATACCAAAAAAAATGTTAAGATCATGATCTAACCTTGTTCTAGGGTCTGTCATACATATGATCAACTAAAAGGGTACCCCAAAATTACTTTTTAATTAAAGATTCTTAATATCATGTACATGATTCCTCTCTTTTTTTAAATAAAATTGATATAAATATATATAATGCTTTGACCAACAAATTACCTACTATGATTTTTGAAATATTTACCTTATCTAACCATTTTTTGCCCTCAAGTTGATTTTCTAAATCCTTCCCATTGTCCCATGTGGCATTCTGTGCAATATTTGATTCATAATAGTAAGTTGTACAACGTCTGAGAAATTGATACATCTCTAAATACATGAGAAAATAACTTCTCCGATAGAAGTATGATCTAGAAAGTTTGATGTTTTTGCAGGCCCTTTCGCTATCTTACATCTATACACAACCTTGTAGTGAGGTTCGACTAGCAGAATTTCAAGGAGGAAGACTATCTCTAAATCAGTTTGTAGATGGGTGGTTGTCTTCTTTTGAAATATCTGTAAGTCATATTTTTAAAGAATCAATTGATGATAAAACTAGACAAAGTAGATGGCACAAGACTCTCCCGGAAAGTGACACTAAGCTCCAACAATTGGGAAACTGATGTAGCAAAGGAGAGTTCCATCTTACTGAAAATTTAAAAAAAAAAGAGAAAGGGGAGGGAGGAAGGATTGGAAGAGGGGTGGCATCAATCTCACCAAACCCCTCTCCCCAATTCCAACAATGGTGACTACAATCTAGCACTCTAGTTGTGAGATTAATGAGGGATTATAGTTGATTAATTTATGAAACTAAAAGGCATACACATTTATGATTGAAATTTGTTGTTTGTTTTAATTGTTGGAGTTAGTGTAATCCTCAATTTGTAAGATTCTACACCTTACGTAGACTTTGCAAGACTCTATATGATACGTGCTAACTGATTAGACCTCAAAGAAACTTGGTTGCTATTATATATTTGGTTTTAAAAATGTATTTTTTTTATATTATTCTTTCATTTTTTATGTATAATAATTGTGGACCTTGAATCCCAATGAAGAACTTAATGGCTTTAACATTTCCTAAGAAACATTGTTGGATGAAGGTTATGCGTTGGATTGATTACATATGAAGATTGAATGCATGCTAAATATGGAGTCAACATTGAGATGATTGCTTCAAATAAACTAACACTACCTTATCTTGAAACGATTGTTGAATTTGCTAAAATTAGAGATTCTGCCATTGGTGATTGATGTGGGCAATTTATATCACCTTTTTTTACTCTTTCCTACACTTCATGTCACCTCAAATCATATCAAATTTCTTACTTTTGTGTAATCTGTACTCGCTCTGTGGTTTTGATTGCAGGTACCATGTGTTGATAATAAATTAAAAAGGGGAAGATCATCCTATCACTTCTTGGTCTGATCCCCAATTATACACCCGGTCCAAAGTCTAAAATTGCTAAATTAACACTCCACATGGTATGTGTAGTGAACACTCATGTCATTTTGCAGCACATCCTGTGTAGAATTCCTAGGTGTTGTGTTGCAATGTCAAATTTGGAGACTTATCTGGCAGTAGTCGAGTGGCACGCTGTGTTGATTTCCAACACACCATGTCACCTAATATGTGTAGTTATAACTACACCAAGTGTGATTAACATGTCGTGTAGCCCACTCTACACGCCAAATAACTTGGTTAATCAAAATATTATGAGTTGTAATTGCCTCACTTCTATATATGTGACCCAAAATAGTCTTGGGGGGATATCTTGGATCATTTGAAGTCTAACTCGGCCAGAGAAGAGGGAGGAGCGACGAAGGGCAACTGAAAGGCCAAAACATGTTTCCCAAAGGAGAATCTTCACTTTCATCTTCTTCCACGACAGTAGTGGAAGAGTTTCTCACCATCCTTTCACCCCAACCTTCGGGTGGAGATTTTTTGAGGGTTCCCAGTCGTTTAGAGTGGAGTACTAGACTTGTGACAATCATCCAAGCTTCACCGCCCTTCTTCAACTTGATTTTGGAGTTTTCTTTGCACTCGTATGATGTTGAACTCTATTTCTTACTATCTCTACCCGTTGTCTTTAGCTATGGACAAGTAGATATGTTTCTCTTGGGTGTCGGGAAGTAACTTCCATACCATGTCATGTTGAACCAAATATAATTTGAATTTAATGGTAGTTTAGTCACTTTTTGTGATGCATTGATGTTGATTTCCATATATGCTCCACTAGCCATCTTGTATGTGTGATGTCATATGCTTCTTATATATGTTAGGTGGTGTGCAAAAAGCAAGGAGATGTCATCATAGCCTCATTGTCTAACAAACAAAAGTGGCTAGATTATGTTAGGGATTTCATGGTTTTGATGGTTCTGATCAATATATATGCACAACATTGCTATATAGAGTTAACAATTTTCTATGACGTTGGAAGGGGTGGAGAATTTTAACCTCCCTTATGATTCATCTTCCTGGTTTAGAATTTTTGGTGCTTCATGATGTGACATGGTGGTGAAATGCTATCTCCAAAATTTGTCCATTAAAGTTGAATTATCAGCTCAAATTATTCCTATTTTAGTTTAATTCCTTCTTTAATGGTTAAGTTCGTTTGAGTGAAAATGAATTTTCTCTTAATAAGTTGACCTAGATTGTTGGAAACAACAATTCTTGTGCCTAACAATGGAAATATCCTTGGTGGTAATGTGGCTTTCCGTTCAAAATGTGCACACTTGAACATATACAAATACATAAGATATAACAATGTATGTGATGTGATGCAAGCACTGACTTAAACCTCAAATTCCCTAGGAAGGAGGAGAACTAGGTTGAGCTAGATATAGTTTTATCTAGTTATGTCCTTGAGAAGGAAGATCCAAAGATTAATAAGTCTTACCCTAAAAAAGGAGAGACCTAGATTTGACAAAATCGTTCCTTCAATGCATGTTTTCCTTATCCAGGCTATGGTGAAGTAGCTAAGCCCTTTGAAGGGGTGAGATTCTCACAACGACATGAACCTAGATTTCCTATGAAATACTTGATGCATGAATAGAGGCTAATATGACCTTCATATCTTGTCGTGAGATAAGCCCAAGACCCTGGTAAGGATAAATGAAACTTGGTCACTTGAATAACTGCTTGTATAATGTGGTTTCTTACATTATGTATAAATAAGTTTGTTATTAAAAATGTTATACCTGATGAAAGGAATTCATAAGTGACTAGGATATATGTCACCTTGTTTAGAGCCTATGGAATTCATCCTCCATCGCTCATTTGGTGACTTTGCTTTTAAACGGGATAATGGTCATATGATGTTTAGATGTCCTAAGTAACACACTCCCCTTAGTATGAGTAAAGATTTATGTTGAATACCTCACGAGCTTGCCTTTTGATGTATAATAAGTCACTTCATAGTATTGGCTTAATCTAGCCCTGAATCATGCCATGTTTGGAATCTTTTAGGACCCTACAATTGTGATGCTAATATAATTTTGTATCCAACTTAAAAATGCCTCGACTTGAATTTTGAGGGAATGATTCTTATAAAGAGGGAAGGATGTGAGAATATGGAATTCCCTCCTTTTCATAAAAAGTTGTAATTGAAAAACATTCTTTAATGTAATGAAGCTTTGATGAATACTATTTGTTGTATTTTGCTTTTAAGTCTGTTAGGACAAGACTTGTAATTGAATAGCTTTTTGGTTAAAAGTAATAGTCGATAAAACCCTATTAATTAATTTATTGACTTGTTGAGCCATAAATGCAATTCAAGAAAAATGGAAATTATGTTGTGGCCTTCAATCTATTAATTTGAATATAAATAGTGATGACGTGAGGACCAAGAAAAGGGGCATTGAACTTGCCTATTTTAAATCCAACTTTTTATGTATGATTATTAGAGATTATTATAATCCTACTCTTAAAATTTCTGAGAGTTTAAAATATTCTAGAGACAGAGAAAATTTAGACAAAAATACACATTTTATTCAAATATGTATTCTAATTACATGCCTCACTAGAATTTTATTTTAGAACAAACTATTTTCGTTTTCGGTTTAAAATTGGTTATAGATTAGTTTACTTGACTTTGAGGTCACCCCTGAAAATTGGTATCTTTTAGAGTTATATATGTGGAGTTATAAATTTATGAATTTCAGTGAAAGTTGGATTTGGATATTATATTGCTTGATCAATCATTCAATGTGGCATATTTAGTGCTTAACCCCTAAGTTGGACTAAGGGGTTCTCCACTTAGTTTCCAGGTGATGCTAGGGGGCTAAGACCTTGATCTAACTAACATTCCCACATTCGTCTTCAAACTCCAACCCAATAAGGAAAGGAAGGGAGCAATGTTTCATATGTCATTTTATTAAGAAGCCTTGTCAATCAAGATTTAAATGTAAGTTGGACTAGACGTCTTAACCCAAAATCACAATAGTCTACTACTCTAGTCTTTTAAATAAGTAGAAAGGGAGGAAACTTGAAGAAGAATGGCCCTTTCCCTTCTTTTACCTCTCCATCGATGCACCCATCCATGAGGAAAATGACCTTGGAGGTGGCATCCTTATACCAACAAATGTATCCCTATTCCAGATCCATCCTAAAAGGACCTGGGCGAGAGAATCCATGAAGCTATTCGATCCCAAGTCCCTTCCAGGAAGGAGACCCAATCCTTTTTTCCATGTGTCGTCCCTCTTCGTGATAGAGGTGGCATCTAAGGAGGAGTTAGACCATTATGTAGGTCGTCCTACAACCCCTGACTACCACAAAGGTAGTCAGGGTCTCATGAGGCAGCACAAAGTCTAGAGCACCCCACATGGGCTTACTAGAAGTGCCTCTTGCAGTGGCGCTCATGCACATGCATAATGGGTAAGTTGAGATGATGCAGGGAATGAGAGCCGAGAGGAGAATGACCTTCTCATGGGATAAAATGAGCGTAAGCTAATACAATTAGGCTAAGAGTAGCCTAGTCATTTCTCTCTCTTCATTTAAGGGCTCAAACAATTTCCAAATTTAATAAAAATTGACACCTTGACTGATTTTGAGGTGTATAATCTGAATATGGAGATAGTTTTTCCTTTTGAGAACTTTTAATGGGCTAAATAATTCAAAACTCACATAGTGGCATTAATTGTGAAAAAAGTTTATGAAGTAGGAAAAAGGAAATCAATTCTAACAAGTTGACCAAAGTCCAAGAATTGGCCTGGAATCAGCTAAACAGAACGAAATCGAGAAATATTGAAGTAAATTTCAACATAAGGAGACAATAACACCATTATAGCAAGAGCACGTGGGGCTGTAATCAACTCAATCATAAATGCAGTTTATCGTATTCCTGAGTGAACGGAAGAAAGATCCCTACTTAATATTTGTGCAGAAAGGGATAAAGGAAGCATGTAGAAGGCTGGCACACAGTCTGGGCATAGTATCATTGTATCAGCCATTGGGCAAGGCTGAATTTATACCTGAGAGATAGAAAGATTGATCTGCAAAACAATTGGGTGAAACGTAGAAAGGGAGAAGAAAAGTAAATTACTGTTCTTTGTATTCAGAGTCCAAGTTAGGTAAAGCTGCAATCATTTCTTGTTTTCTTTGTTGTACAATATTCTTATTAAAATTGTTTTTTCAAGCAAAATCCCAAATCTCTTCCAAGTGCAAGGATTGAGAATGCATTACCTCTTAGCCAATTCTACCTCGGGAAAACAATTTACACTGCATTCTTGCTTCGGAAAAATGTCCAGCAGAATGTTTGCTAGGCATTGTCTACTTCTTAAAGACCAAATGTGTGCAGCAGCATGTTTGCATGGCATTTCCTAACTTTGTAAGACCATATGTACCATGGTAAACATTTCATTCCTTCTAATAGCTTCCTAAACAGCTGTTTGTATGCTCCCAAGTACGAAGGGATCAATACTTTTACTGTTAGCCTCATCCTTGATCTTTCTCAACATCACTCTATACATTGGCACCCCACGATCCAGTACGTGTTGTTCCCAATCTGACCTGACACCAAAAGGGTTCTCCTCCAACCAGCCAGATCCATGACTGCTATCAACGATTAATATGTCATTCCCGTACATAATAAATTCTTCTTCCATCTTAGCAGTAACTTGTTCGATATCAGACTGTAAAAAAATCTGCAGGATAATTGGTGAAGCAAATTAATCATATGTGCGGCTATTTGAAAAGAAGACTGAAACTACCATTTATAAGTCCATTATGTTTATCAATGAGAACATGTCAGTGCATCCTAGGATAATATTAGTATCAATTAATATTTTTATAAACAATTCAGACAAAATCGAGACTACAAGATGAATTACTATGCTAATATTTAAAAGACATAACAAAGTAGATAAATGTACAAGGCTCTTTCAAATTACTCCTAATATGTTAGTACAGGCTGCATGTTTTGAAAGAATGAACCTACAATGCGCTGAGGTGCTGAGTTAATGGCGGAATATATGTTGGGCTGGACGAACTGGGATACTTGACCAAACTCTGGGTATATTTTAGCCTGGATTCTATATCAAGACTAGTTCATGTAACAATGTCAGCCAAACAGGCGTTTCACTTTTACCTATTATACACCTCTAGGATAGTAGGCAAGATGTACTAACTGTGCAGAATATTGGTAGAATTGGTCAGTGAGTGATAGAATCTCCTTGAGCTTTAGTCTTGTACCATTCTCCAAGCTGGGCGCCTGCAAAGCAGATGGTAGTTTGCTTCTCAAGCAAAAGATTTGAGCTACATTATCAACTAATTGAATTGAGAGGGAAAATATTATCTGGAGAGCACCAAGGGCAACTTTTTCCTCTTACAAAGTAATAGTTTATCTGAATATGCTTCAGTCTAGCATGATTGTCAGGGTTTGCTGTCAAGTAGAGAGCACTCATATTATGACAGTACAGAATCTAGGCTAGGTTGCAAAACATGGAGCTCCTTTAATAGGGTAGTAGTGTAAATCAAATCAGCTGTAGCGAAAGAAAGGAACAGGTGATTTGCCTCTTAACTAGATTGGAAGACAGAGGGCTACTTGTTATGCAATTGACTCTAAGAATGTACTACGATACGCTGATGTGGACCACCCGGTCATAGGTCATCTGCCACAACAGCATCTCCATAAGCTAGTGATAAAAGAAGATGTAGTTTGGATGTTCATATCCAAATGAAGAACGACTTAAGTACCTTTAAAAAAAATTGAGTATAAGCATACAGGAACTAGTTGGCTTACCCGTGAATTGGCAAGCTGAGTTGACAGAAAAGGATACCCATCCACCCAATCCACATTAGTGAACCTAGTGAGCTTCAAGGATGTATGTGTGAGATGGTTCTCGGTAAAGTAAGGCCCTTCCTTGGCGATCCTTTAACATAACGTAGAATCTGGGTGACTGCCATCCCGTGTGACATCTTGGGCGCTAATGAACTGGCTCACAACTCCCACGGCATAAGAAATATCAGGACAAGTAACTATCAAGTAAATATGTTTCCCTACAACCCTTCTTTACTTTGCAGGATCAGAAAAATTATTGTCATCAGAAATAGATGCCTTGGTATGACAATCCATAGGCATGGAGATGGGTTTGCACCGTGCCATGTTAGTCTCTGCAAGGAGGTCGAGAACATATTTCCGCTGAAAGAGGTTTGTGCCCTTCTTGGAACGTAGAACTTCTATTCCATGGAAATAGTGAAGATTACCCAGATCTTTTGTCTGAAATTGTGTTTGCAACCATTCCTTCAGCTGTACAATGCCAGTAGAGTCATCACCTGTGATGACAATGTCATCTACATAAATAGCTAGAATATTAATGCCACTTGAAGACTGAACCCAAACTGTATAAGTGCAACACTGAATTTATCAAACCATGCTTGTGGAGACTACTTCAGACCATACAAGGATTTCTTCAGCTTGCAAACCTTCCGACACTCCCCCTGAGCAACATACCTAGGAGGTTGCTCCATGTATACCTCCTCAAGTAGATCACCATGAAGAAAAGCATTCTTGACGTCCATCTGAAGACAAGGACTGAGGTATCGTCAGTATTGGCGGTATTTTGGTCGAAACACTGATATCAATAGGTATTGGTACAAATACACACGAAGCTGCGTTAGAATCGCAATTACCGGTATTTCGATGGGCTTACCGCCAATACAGCCAAACAGCGGGGATATCGGTGCAAAATGCACCACTTACCCACCAGTACAAGGTAGCACGGGCGGTATACCACCCGATAAACTGACAATTCCGAGTCTGCGTTGTTGTTGTTTGAAGAGGAAAAGCTTGGGGATTTTAGGCGATTTTCAAGATTGGAGCTCAAATCGGCCCTAATCAAGGTATGTATACTTGATTTCTTGCATTTCCCACCATTTCTAACCTCTCCCTCTCTCTATTTCCTTCTATTCTCACCCAAAAAATTCACCAAACACCCCCAAATCCTAGATCTGCTCCAAAATACTTATGATTAATGCTATTTATCACTAGTTCTATGATTATATTATATAGATCTACTGATTTATCACTAGATCTACCTAATTAGCTCACTAATAATTAATATTACGATGTAATTTCACTAATTAATAGTAATAATACATTAGTACTATTAATAATAGTACCATCCAAAAGGATTAGTGGCACAACTTGTTGCCCGCTTGTCTTCCATTTCGATGTAAAATATTTGTTCTTGTTACATTACTTAAAATATTTAGGTTTAGTAGAAGAAGTTCTATCAAAGATTAACATGGACATATATAAACAAAAATATACTCAAAATATTTAGTATTCATTTTTTTATTTTATAAAATTGCGAAAAATAAAAAAGTGAACTTTTTTTTCTGTTCAATTGTTTGTTAATGTTATATAAGATGAAATTAGCATTTGGAAACATATCACTTGTCTTTTTAATAAGTAAATATCATATTTTATAATTTTAAAACAATTTCAGACTTTCTTTATTTTTAAATATTTTTCCTTCAAAATAAAATTCTTAAAAAATAGTGTTTGATTCTATAATTACAAGTAGGTATTATACACTAAAACATTGTTTTTTATTCTATTGTACATAAAAGAAATCTATTTTGTTCACTTTAATGGCTTATTTTATTTGATATTAGTATTGTACAATGTACATTTCCTAAAAAAAAAGATACAATGTACATTTCCTACTAGTACTTTTGATTAAATGCTAAGTTACTAATACATCATTTGCTTTGCTTGTTTGCCTTTGTCTTTTTCAGTGTTAACTTTTGACTTTTGAGAAGATGTCTTCGTCTTCAAGTGACGTTGAGGGTGTTGGGGCTGGTCATGCTACAACAAAGGATGTGGATTTCACATGGAGTCACTACATGCCAGTTCATGGGACTGGGAATAGGGAAAATATTATCTACAACTACTGTAAGAAAACAATTGGTTGTGGGGGAATTACTAGATTCAAGCGTCACATTACTGGTGGTGACAAAAATGTGGCAATGTGCTAGAAGTGCTCCCCAAGTGTTAGGGATGACTTCAAGAAGCCAATGGGTGCAAAGAGGCAAAAATAACAATAGTTGAAGCAGGTTGAAAAGGTTTACACATATACACTCTTTGATGTTAGGGCCACATGTTCTACTGAATTAGATGACATATTATATATCCTCCAGGGTGTGATACTACTTATGCACATCATATGTAAATACGTGCTCTCAGAGACTCGCAAAAGTGAATGGGACAGGGAGGAGGCAACTCAACTTATGAGGAGATACGGGCAATCTGGTGCAGGTGGAGGCAGTGGGGCTGCACGTGTTCCTATTGTTGACCTAGAAGATGATGAAAATCAACATGCTCAACATAAAAGAAACAAAGGCACAGTTGATACACTTTTCCGTTCGGCTAGTGCGAGATTGAACATTTTGATGAACTAGGGGTTAGGAAGCCTGATGCTAGGCAAAAAGCCCTAAAAGAAATGTTTACTAGTGCAAAAGAGAAGGTGGGAAAGGCAGTGGGTAAGTTCTTCTTTGCTCATAGTATGCCCACACATGTTGCAATTGAACCCTATCTCCAGCACATGGTAGATGTGATAGGGGAGTCTGGTAGGGGAATCAAAGCCCCCACTACGTATGCAATGATGAACAAGTATCTTCCCCAAGAGAAGAAAGATCTACAGGTATAGATTTCAAACCTAAAACATTTGTGGTCTAAATATGGGGAAACACTCGTGTGATGGGTGGACTAGTGCAAATGGAAAGCAAATTATTCACTTTCTTCCACATTGTCGTAGACCGACTGTTTTTCTAGACTCTGTTGATGCTTCTGGTGAAGTCAGGAATTACAGTTACATCAAGAAGCTAATAAAAACATACATCAAACAGATAGGGATTGAGGATGTGGTGCATATAGTGACTGATAATGGCTCTGACTTGAAGAAGGTCGGTGAAAGTATAATTAAGAGATATACGGTCTACTGGAAACCATGTGTTGCCCACTGCATAGATCTGATTCTTAAGGACACAGGCACAATTGATTACATCAAAAGTTTGACAATTGATGGTAGGTTGATCACGGGTTTCATCTACAACCATTCCTTCTTGTTTAATGCAATGAGGCGACCTGAGTACTGCAGAGGTGATCTAATTAGACCAGGGGTAACTACATTTGCAACGAATTACTAGGACTTGAATTCATTAAAATCCAAAAGGAATGGACGTTGGAGGCTCTTCAATGGCATCGAGTGGACCTCCATGAAGGAGCGCAACACCCTGGTTGGCAGAAGGCTTAAAGAACTAATTGTCAATCGAGCAACATCCGCAGGAGGTTGTCAAAGAAATTGGAGCACTTCAAATTTAATACACTCAAAGAGGAGCAAGTTGGGGGTAAATAGGCTGAGAGATATGGTATATAATCACTACAACACGCGGTTGAGGGCTAGAGAAATACGAGATGCCAACTACAAAGAAGTGGATTTTGCTATCGTTCATGATCCCATTGACACTGTATATATACATTCAACCCATCCAGACGTAGAGGTATAGAAGAAGTTGATGATTAAGAAGATCCTTTAGAGGAATGGATGAATGAGATAGGTCGTTCCATTCTTGATAATCTAAATGGTCGTCCAGATCCATACATAGAAGAGCAATTTGAAGCAGATTCTGATATTAATGTTGATCAAACTCCACCTAAAAGACTTGAGTCTGAGCCTGAGCATCAAAATATTGATATGGAAATCAAATAATCAATAGAGCAGTGGAAGAAGAGTTGGACAACACAAATTCTTCTTCCTCAAAAACTACATCTGGGTCCAAAGCCAAGTCTGGTGATAGTGACAATGATGGAGGCGGCGGTGAGCGCTCTCCGGAATATCCTCCTATTGTTGATCCTGAGAATGATGATTGTCCTTATGTTACTAGGGTTGTACCTCCTCCAGCAGAAAAAGAATTTCCATGACTGATAAAACTTTTCAGAGGAGAACTCGAACCTACAAAGACTACAGTGGTGCATTATCACCTGAGGTTACAACAACTACAGGCTCCTACGGATACAACATTCATTAGTATTATGATATTGTTGATTCATTTTGGAGCATGAGTATTTCAACTTCTAATTCTCAATCTCAACACATGATTACTCAACATAGGCTTTGGCGATATGCGAATTGGGCAAACACATGCACAACCATGCCCATCTTATTCTCAATATGGGCTTTTGGATATCAAAATCAGCCACCACCACCACCACAACCAGAGGTAGAACATCATGTTGAACATAATATAGTGCAAGTGTCTCAGGCCCACATGGAAGTTATCGGTACAACTCCTTTGCTTCTCTGAGGATGGTGGACAAAAATGGAGTGGTGGTCATTCAGTTGTTCCTATTTCTCCGGTCCCAATACTTTCTACGGTTGTGCCTGTAGCTATTCAACCTATTCCTCAAGCAAGTCAATCTTCTCGAGTTCCTCAACCTACATCTGAAAGAAAGAGAAAATATGTCATAGATTTAGAAGTGCATTTTCCAAAGATTGGGATGATGCAATTTGTCAATGATGATGTGTATGACGAGCATGTGACTACATACAACCACCTTTATAGGATGCACATGTCATGGTAGCAATATCTCAGTAATATCAACTCAGTATTGAATGGCACATGTTGTAAATCGTATAATACTGCATAATTATGTGTATTTAAGTTTGTGGATTGTGCTAGTAAAATTTCATATCTTAATTCCTACATTTTGTCATCAAAATCTCAACAAAACAGGACAGGTCATTACCTCCCACATGATGGACCCCCTACATACCCAATATAGAATTTTATTGCATAAAACATGCATTTAGGCGTAGAGATTACACCTCTAAAATTTCATGAATTCATTCGTTCATTTTGGCATCAAAACGGCTAGGATTGCATCTGTCGATATTTCTGTCGGTATACCGATAGATACCTATTTCCATGTTGTCGAAACGACGTCGGTATTGATCACCTCGTTCCTTGACTGAAGAAGAGGCCAGTCAAAATGAGTAGCAACGGAGATAAGAATTCACACAGAATTGAGTCGAGCAACTAGAGAAAAAGTCTCAAAGAAGTCTATGCACCATGTGTCTAAGTGTAACCCTTCGTCACCAAATGAGCCTTCAAGCGATCAATAGACCCATCTGGTTTCTGTTTCACAGTATACACCCAACGACGGCCTACAACGAACTTGCCAGGAGGAAGATCCACCAAGCCTTAGGTAGAGTTCTCATGAAGAGTTGTCATCCCACTATCCATAGCCTGGATCCAACCATCATGTCGGGTTGCTTTTGTATAGGAACTAGGAACATCCGTAGAATCAAGTTGAAGAGCAAACATGTGGGCTGTTGGTGACAGATGAGACAAGCAACAAACATTTTCCAATTGATGATGTATAGTACAAGAACGAACACCTCTATGAGCTGCAACTGAAAGGTGTAAATTTGATACTGAAGCTCAAGAGAACTCTCAATAGGAACAATTACCTCAGGAGTGTCAGACGATGAGGAGGCAATCTGTTGGACTGGTGATGCTACATCCTCTTAGTGACACCCTGCTCGCCTGGAGTAAACCAGTGGAAACGGTTGAATCAGTGGAGGTGGTGGTGGTAAAGTGGGGTGGTATCTAGAACAATCTCATCACATGGCATAGGAAGTGGTGGCTCTCTCTCACGCTCAATAATGTAGTTAATCTCAAGATTGTGCTCCCCTCACTCTGAACAGAGGCACTAAAGAACGAAGTAGACTCACGAAAGGTAATGTCAGCCAGCACCTAGGTTTTGGAAAGCGGGAAGCGTGTGGATTCACCCCCTTGGAGCGGGAAGCGGAAAGCGGAAAGCGGGTTTTAAAGCGGACTAAAGCAAGCCGTTTTTGATAAAGCTGTATGTATTGTTTTAAAAAATGTAGAAACATTTAGTGACCGCCACACTGCTAACATAAAGAAATAATACTCAACAATCAAGCATTTTGAATAACATTTCATTGCATCAGAATGACTTTCACAGATAAAAAGGGTCTTAATTGTTAAAGTAAATTGTTACAAGCTAAAAACACTCAAACATCATAAAAACCCATAGTCTTTGCTCTACAATCAAGTATCATACTAGTACTATGTACTTATATCGTACAACGGTTGGGCTTAGAAATTATCGTTTAGTAAAAGAAATTAATAGGTAATAATAGTTAGATACTAGTACTTTGTACAAAAATAAATAGATTCACATTTAAATAGTAAGAAAGAGAAATACATGGCAATATAGTAGAATCAAGATAATTACATATTACTCAGTAAATCCTAAAGAGCAATAAACTACTAGACTTAGTACATTATAGACAATATAACAAATTTACGACCTTATTTTGTTACAGTCTACAAATTGTTGTGCAAAGTTTTGTACAAGTATACAGAATGACTGACTATTAATGAGTCGGTGGTAATAAACAACATTAAACATACATATCAATATCATACATAGTAAATCGTAAAGAGCAATAACCTACTACACTTAGTACAGAATTGATAATATAACAATATTTTACGACATCATTTTGTTACAATCTACAGATGGTTGTGCAAAGGTTTTGCACAAGTATACACAATGTCAGACTATTAGACTATCAAATCTGATAATAAGCAACATTAAACATACATGGTGATATCATGTACAAACTTGATAGTACAAAGTACTAGTCTAGTTTTACAGAGTGTACAAACAACAGTTTCAAAGTAAAGAATAAATGCTAATTACTAAACTTTCTTACACCTTGTGAAATACAACAGTTGGAACATCACATCTCCCAAAAGTAGTGCTTTCGTTTTTCTATATATTTTGTGTGATTGGGGCACTCCAACAATAGTTGTTGTGAATCGCCCTGAAACGAATGCTTAAGCGGGGCTGAAAAAGCGGCCTGAAGCGGCAAAAAGCGGGCAAAAGTGGCCGCTTCACTCCAACGCTTCAAAGCCTGCTTCAATTGAAATTACAATGGGACGTGTGCTTGGGCGCTTAAGCGGCCGCTTCACTCGCTTTTTAATTCATGGACCGACACAAAAAGACGACGAAGATGAGGACAATAACATTTGTATCACTTTTGTGTGGGAGAGTACTCCAAAAAGACGGTGCAAACTGTGCGAGGATACAACTTGTTAGCATGTAGACCAAACACATGAAAAAACGCAGTGCAACCAAACACGCGAAGAGGAAAAGAAAAAAGTTGCTTGTCAGGTCGTAACTCGTAACACGGATAAAGGGGTAGCCTCATGTAAGACAAGATGGACGACGATTAATAAAAAACATGCAGTGAGAAGAGCATTAGACCAATATTTCTTTGGCACAAACATATGAAAGAGTAGTGTACATTCTACATCAAGTAAATGGCAATTTTTGGGTTCTGCAATCCCATTCTGTTGAGGTGTATGAGGAAAAGTAGTTTGGTGAATCATGCCAACAGAATTACAAAAAGTAGAAACAGCCTTTTGAACGTATTCTAAGGCATTATCCATATGTAGAATCTTTATATGAGCATCAAACCGAATTTTTATTAACTAATGAAAAGTTTTAGTGACAAACAAAACTTCATCCCGAAACTTAAGTATACCCAAATCATGCGGGAGAAATCATCAATGCAAGACAAAAAATAACAAAAGCCATTATACCTTGGCTCTTTAACAAGACCCCAAACATCACTATGAATAAGGTCAAAAGGACGCTTAGAGTGTTTCACAAAGCGACTTAGATAAGAAATGTGATGATGCTTGCCTAGTTGACATGACTGACATTCTAACGACTTTATTGATGTTAAGCCTGGAAAAAGCTTTTGAAGACTATGTAAGGACGGATGCCCATAGCGACAATGTCATTGTAAGGGAGAGCAGTTGAAAACGGTAGATGTGATAGATGGAATCTGGGGAGCTGGGTGACCACCTGCAAAGAAGTATAGATCACCTTTCCTAGATCCCCCATCATTCGTCTTCTAGCTCTTGGGATCCTGTAACACAAAGAAAGAGTCTCCAAATATTACCAAGCATTTTAAAGAATCGACCAGCTTAGCAACGGACATTAAGCAAAATGGAAAGTTTGATACATAATGCACAGACTGTAAAGTCAAATTAGACGATGCTTGTATAGTGCCACACACCGAAACTCGCCTAATAGAACCATTAGCAAGTGTCACAGATGTGTGTGGCATATACGAGTCAGAAGAGAGAAGCATAGATCGTATACTAATCATATGCTGGGAGGCCCCAGACTCCACCACCCGTGTACAAGATGGATGAGAGGCAACAAGTGAAGTCCCTTGGTTACATGTATCTGAAACCATATTGACAAAGGAGCCAAGGGAAGCTTGTTGGGTAGCGAGAAGAAGACGGTCATACTCCTCCTTGGAGATCATGACACCTGATTGCACATGTTTAGAAGCTCCAAATGCAGATGCTCCCGATGAAGTAGCCATATAATGTGCAACACCAACAGGGGGTCGACCATGCTTAGAATAGCATGTTTCTTCTGTATGTCCAAGTTTCACACAGAAAGTACATTTGTCGCTAGGACAACTGCCTCGTCCCCGACCAGCACCTCATCTAGTTCCTTTAGTAGCAACAACAAGAGAGGCATGATTCTCATAATGTTGTTCTCCTAGAGTAACAAAAATAGACTCAAATGAAGACTGTTGATAGTTTGTCGATGGCAAGAATAACACTCATGGCTGAAGCATAGACATGATTTAAGCCGGAAAGAAACTTTGTTGTTACTAGATCATCTCGATCTTTCATCTGATCATCAGTTTTCAGCGGCTAGTAGAGACAAAGTTCCTAGGAAATGGATTGTATAGTACCAAAATAATCTTCTAGAGAGCGACTATTTTGTCTTTCTGTAAAGCGTCAGGTCATAAACATATAAAGATGAAGAGCATTCTTCTCGTGAGAAAAATGTTTCTTTGCAACTTCCCATATTTGTTTGGTTGTAGAATAGAACATAAATCTGGAGGCAATTTGGGGCTCCATGTTATTCCATGACCAGGATTTCACCAACCCATTGTTTTTCCGCCACGTAGGGTAGTCGTTGCTACTCTCATCAGGAGTATTAGAATGTGTGGTATTCAACCCAAAACCAATTGACAATGGGTGAAGGGACCACACACCTTATAAGCTCAGGACCTTTTTCAGAGCTCAGCGGTATGAGACTATTCGAACATCCCCCCTCAAGTGCAGCCACTTTTGTATGCTTGCACTTGTTATTTTTTAGATAGGGTGTGGTCCTCACACTTGTCTAATGGGTCCGCTCTGATACCATATTAGAATGTGTGGTATTCAACCCAAAACCAATTGACAATGGGTGAAGGGACCACACATCTTATAAGCTCAGGACCTTTTTCAGAGCTCAGCGGTATGAGACTATTCGAACAAGGAGGTTCTGATTCAATAAGATCCACCTCTCAAGATTCAAGAACAGAATAAATAGCATTCATCCAGAGGAGATATTTTGTGAAGTTAAGCTTCACAGGAGTTCTCTGAGATTGATCGTTGTACACGATCGTAGCAGAAGCAGCTGGCTTTTCATCTCATATCTTGAGATTGGATCAAGATAACAACAACAGACAGAACAAGTAACACGCCGTAGTGAGGACGTAACATGTCGTGTATGGAAACAACACGATATGTTGAACACTGGGCATGTGGTGTCAGTTGGCAGAGACAAAAGTCAGACTTTTCTGACTTACATGCACACGTCGTGTGGATAATAGACATGTCATGTCAACGATTGTCAGAAAACTTCTGTGATTCTCAACACACAATGTCACGAATGAGACACGTGTACGTTGTCAAAGGCGTAAACTTCAGCAGTGGTAACATGTCGTGTCATGGATGAGACACGTCGTGTATCTTGCGATCTACGCCGTAGAGCAAACCGTGGACATCAACATACTGTGTTGCGTAGGGAACACCCCGTGTTTGGCAGCGGCTAACATAGATATTGACGGGAACTCCAAAAAGCAAAGAAGACTCCGGGAAGACGCACTAAAGAGTAGAAGACCCCGGGAAGAAGCGTTAGGGGGTGACGGGAATTAGCACCATTACTTGTCAATTGAAGATGTGAATATGACGCATCAACAACCCCTAGAGATTTAGGCACTCATCCACGTACAGGGACTACGTGGAGAGGAAAGAAGATGAGAAGGAAGTTACTCCTCTTCCCCTTCTATGGGATAGAATGAGGGTCTTCTCCTCCACTCTTTCAAGCGGCCACCGTGCTCTGACGGAGACGGAGGAAGAACGGTCCGGTGAGACGACACCAATGGTGACGGCGACAGCAGTGTCCTGTGGCGGTTGTGATGGGCAGTGCAACTGGAGAGGGAGAAGAGAGAGAGAGAGAGAGGACGATGGCTAGGTTTACAACAGCCGGATGTACTCTAATACCATGTGATTATATTTAGGTCAAAGCAATATCGGGCTAGAGCGGGTTCTCCTTTATTATATATGGTGAGAACATTTACATAACAGACCCAATAGGAAACGGAAATAGTAAAGAGATACATAAACAAGAAAACTATTTTCTAACAAGACAAAATACAAGCGTCTAGTTGACAAATTCATCTATCTTACTATTACCAAACGTGAAATATCTAAGAGGGAATTATGAGTCGATTAGGGGTAAGTATGGGAGAGAAACCAAGGTTTGTCATATTATGTGTTACCTTGTGTAATCACTTTGCAAAAGGTTGCATTACAAAGAAAAAAATATTACAATTATTTGGTTGGCTAATCAAATGCTAAAAGTACAGTCTGTCAATCTAGCATATGTTCTAGTTATTTTATAAAATGTAAAGGAGTAAATTAGAAAATGTGGTGGCTAAAATGTAGAGGTTGAGTAAAAAGTTATGGCTCATATAATATGTAAACAACTATGGGGAGAACACCTTGCTAAAATTGGACATCAGCTAGATACTTTCATATGTACTGAAATATTTTTAGGCATCAATTTCCATAGTTGGTGACTCAATTTTCCATGAGGACCAAACATATTGAGGTCGATTGTCATTTTGTGCAAGATAAAATAATATTCAAGAAGATATGCACTCCTTTTTTAGTACATAAGAGCAGGTTTCAGATTCATTACCTAGCTCTTTTTGGGAAGAGATTTAGGAGCCATGCAACAAGCTAAGCATGTATGACATATGCTCCACCTCAGGGGTGCTATTGTAACGTCCCAGGATTTGAGGCCTCAGATAAAAAGATCTTATAAGGAATGATTGGACTACCCATATCACCAAGGTGCAACTCCTTTTCCAGGAGTCCATCACTAAAGAACTCCATAGTTAAGCATGCTCAGCTTGTAGTAGTACTAGGATGGGTGACCAGTCGGGAAGTTGATCTTAGCTTGCACGTGAGTGAGATTAAAGCACGCAGTTAAGGCTAGTGGTGGTCTGTGGGGCCAGTCGTCATTCCTAAACTCTACTAGAGCCTAGGGCAGTGGGCCCAGGTGTTACAAATGGTATCAGAGCCATAACCCCTCCAGTAGGTAGGGCCCACATGGGCATGTGGCATGCCAGTCTTGAGCCGTGCGGTCCATGCATGTTGGAAAGGGTTGTCCATGGTTGACGTAGCCACCCTTGCGCTGGTATTCCGTGATCGGGAGCTAGGTGTCCATGGGTCATTCTAGGTCTACACTGAAATGGGGAAGTAGTATGAGGCCATATAGTTGAGCCTTGACGAGGACGTCAAGAGTCTAAGTGGGGGAGATTGTAACGTCCCAGGATTTGAGGCCTCGGATAAAAAGATCTTATAAGGAATGATTGGACTACCCATATCACCAAGGTGCACCTCCTTTTCCGGGAGCCCATCACTAAAGAACTCCATAGTTAAGCGTGCTCAGCTTGGAGTAGTACTAGGATGGGTGACCAGTCGGGAAGTTGATCTTGGCTTGCACGTGAGTGAGATTAAAGCGCGCAGTTGAGGCTAGTGGTGGTCTGTGGGGCCAGTCGTCATTCCTGAAACTCTATTAGAGCCTAGGGCAGTGGGCCTAGGTGTTACAGCTACCATCATCATTATAGTATTGTATATTTTTTGGTTATTGATTTTTTCCTGCCACTTTATTGTCATAAGGATTATCATTCTTCTCCATTTTATAATGGCATGTCATTCATATTTAGTAGGTACAATAACTTTTCTCTCTCTCTATGTTATGGATGACATTATTCTTTCTCATTGCTATCGAAGTGAGAGAAACCCTTGACACTCTCACGGTCTAGGTACATGTATATTTATACACAAGAGACTTTACACATAGGTCCTTGGCCTTTTCTGACACTTACAAGTAGGTCTCTATAATACACATTAACGCTCCCGCTCAAGCTAGAGCATATATAACATATGTACTCAACTTGTTACACAAGTATTGGACCTGGCAACCGTTTAGGGAGTTTGTAAGCAAATAAGCTAACTAATCTTCTGATCTTACAGTTGACAACTAAATCACTTATGTTGAATCTTCTCTCACAGAAAATGACAATAGACTTCAATATGTTTGGTTCTCTCATGAAAGATAGGATTTTGTTCAATGTGGACAACAACCTGGTTGTCACACTTCAACTCCTAGGGAGTTGTTTGCATAAAGCCAAGCTCCTCTAGCACAAGATGCTAGGACCATAGCTCTATACCATAATTCTACTCTAGATCTTGCTACTACAATATGCTTTTTGCTTTCGGTGAAACTAGGTTCCCCCCTACAAATATGTATTCTAGCCAAAGTAGACCTTTTTTCAATACTAAATGCAGCATAATTAGCATCTAAGAAACCATGCACATTTACATGTCCATGATTCTAATATAGAAGCCATTTTCCAAGAGACTTCTTAAAATATCTCAAGAGTGCACATCACAACCTCCAATGACCTATGCATGGCATAACCATGAACTAACCAACAATTTAGCAGTAGCAAAGGCTATGTCGGGCCGAGTTACAGTGAAATAAATCAACTTCCCAAAAATTCGTCTATATATCCACAAATCATCATGTAACTCGCCCTGCTCCATGGACAATTTTGTCGTAGTTCATTGAAGTTTCAACGAGTCCGGTCCTAAGCATCTTTGCCTCAATGAGACGCTCTTATACACAAGGTTTTCATACCCGATCTGGAGGTCGACTAGATAAAGCGTCTGGGTCACGGATCTCTGGTTCAATTGCTAGGTTGACCCAGTGACATCATCATGACATCATATACATAATATTTCAATATATATACATATATACACATGTATGGGTATATATATCTATATAAGTTATATATATGTATATAATCTATTGTATGAAAGCATCGATGATGAATCATGAAACATCAAACTTACAAAATAATGCATTTATTTGTAAAAAAGCAAACAAATGGCTTTGCAATGCTAAAAACAAGTTATAAATTACTTAATAAGTGAATATATCAAATGTATGGAATAGTTGGGGTTGCGTGAAAGGACATTAAATTTAGTCAAATGGTAATTTAGGGAAGGGAAAATACAAACAACATAACCCGGTTGGGTCTTTGACCCGAGGGCGGGGTCACCGGGTTGGCGGTTGAACCGAATGGGTCACCAGGTCAACTCTGGGTCTTGGCCAAAAATGAGTTTCAGCCACATCTGACCCAGAAAACTTGTAGGGTGGTCGTTCAACCGGTTCAACCGGCTGTATAGGGTCATGTTTCAAAAATGTGCTTATACATACTTCCTCTATGAGATAACTATCCCAGACTTGGACTAGGAAACTTTAATCCCCATAAAATACTTAAGACTGCCCAAGTCCTTTGTCTGAAATTGTCCCTATAGAAAGTGTTTTAACTGTGTGTTACCATGCTTGTCATCTCCAATTATCACATTATCGTCCACATATACCACTAGAAAATGCTCCCAAAACTCTATCATATGTAGAAGACTGAATGATCCATGGTACATCTCTGGAGTCCAAACTCTAAAAGAGCATTGTTGAATTTGCCAAACTAGGTATGAGGTGGCAGCTTTAAATGATAGAGAGACTTGTGACATACTATATCTTACTCCCCCTGAGCAACAAACTCAGGTGGTTTCTCCATGTAGATCTCCTCATCCAAATCACCACGTAAGAATGCATTTTTAATATCAAACTGGTGTAGAGACCAAGAGCTAATAACAACCAAAAAAAAGAAAATGTGAACATATGCCATCTTTGCTACAAGAATATAGGTTTCTGAGTAATCCACACATAGACCTGTGTATCCTTTGGCTACCAAACACGCCTTGAACCGATCAACACAACCATCCTGCACCCCACTGTGAAAGTGTAAACCCAACGACATCCAACGATAAAATTGCCATGTGGGTGTGAAACAAGATATTATGTCTTGTTTTGGTGAAGAGTTGACATCTCCTCATCCATAGCATGACACCAACCTAGGTATCAAGTGCAAATGAAATACACAAAGGTCAGAGGTACGGAGGAAGAGGATATAGAAGAAATAAATGCACAATATGAAGGTGAAAGATGCGATATGTGACAAAATTGGAAACAAGGTGGTGAACATTTTTTGGGAGCAAGATCGAACACGCTTTTTCAAGACAATGAGAAGATCTTGCACGCACAGTGTTGTTTTTATTTGAAATTTAGAAGAGGAGACATTTGGAGGAGTTGAATTGTAGGAGCCTCCTTTCCACCTATATTGGTACTTGAAACAGATTGCCCACCTACACCTATACGATGAGTGTGTACTTGAGTGATTGAGGGCCTACCAGAGGTCGAAGGAACCACATTGTTAGTACCTCCACTAGTAGAGGAACATAAGACTCAACCACAACATGAAGGGGCAAGAACTCCATGGTTGAAGGACAATAAAGAACTGTTATTGAAGGACATGTCTTCAAAAAAGGTGACATCACCAGACACAAAGAAGCGACATGGTAGGACTGTAGAGCTTATATCCCTTTTGGACATGAGAATAAACCTAATAAATACACTTGACGAACTTTGGGTCAACTTGTCTACATCTGGACCAAGACAATAAACAAAACAAGTACACCCAAAAAAATTATGTGCAACATGATACAATGGCTTTAGATGATGAAGGATCTGAACGAGTATGCGGTCTGGAGGATGTATGATGGCATGTGGTTGATGAGGTAGGTGGCAGTGAGAACTACATCCCATATAGAATTCTATAGGGACATGCATATATAGGAGAAAAGTGTGAGCAATCTTAAAAAAATGATAAATATTTTGTTCTACTACTCTATTTTGTTGTGTAGTGTGTAGGCAAGAGGACTGGTGAATGATGCCATTGGTGGATGTGAAATGGAAAAGACCATGGCTAAAATATTCTCTGGCGTTATCAGAATGAAAGTGCAATTTTTTTTTTTGAAATTGAGTTTCCACTTCCGCACAAAAAGGATCTAAATGTGGACAAGAGTTCAAATCATTCTTTCATCAAGTAAAGCCATGTAGTGCGGAGTAGTCGTCCAAAAACTAAAAAATATAGATAACCAAGTTTGGAAGTAACACGACTTGGACCTTACACATCAGAATGTACTAGCTCATAACATGTTTTTATACTCTCCCTAGACCTAAAGACAAACCTTGTATTTTTCCTCGATTGACATGATTCACATTGCAAACTCTCCAAGTTGGACAAACCTAGGACCAAAAACTTAAGCTACTCTATAGACACATGACCAAGATGATTATGCACCACAAAGGAGAAGCAGTAACACATGCTGCAAGTAGTAAAATCCATCCAGTTCATACCCTTCGTCGATCGTCCTTATCATCTTTAATACTATATAACACAATTATCTGGCAAGAAAGTGACAGAGGCTTAAAGAGAATGAGTTATTTTTCTAATAGATAACAATTAAAAGAAAAATGATGGATAAACAAAGTTAATAGAAGAGACATATGCAGAGTAGGTGAAACTTTCTCATTTTCCTTAACAAAGGTAATGGAACCATTTGCATGGGCAACACCAGGTAGGTTGGGTTTTGGGTATAAACAGTGAACTCATGCACCCTTGTGGCTGCACCTGAATAAAAAAAACCACTCTTGGACGATGATGCCCTAGATGCCTAAGAGATGCAAATTGACAGACCAATTCCAACGAAAGAGAAGCAACTGAGGATATAGCATACTGAGAAGCACAAAGGCACATCAACTGAGAGTACTCTTCAGACAAGGACATATGACGAGTCACCTCCTCCTAGGAAACCTCTGCAGTCACCAAGTTGGCAGACTTAGTAGGAAGCCCATGTTGTTCGTTACAAGACTCTTTTGTGTGCCCTTTCCTGCCACAATTAGTACACTATGGACAATGACGGAATACTTCATGTCCAGTACCAAATCCATCTCCTTAGGTAATGCCTCTACCATGACCATGACCTTTGAGTATAATTTTTACACCGGACTGAGTAAGGCTGACTTGTCACTCTGTGACTGAGTGGTGGCGACTGCATCTTGCTCTAAGAAAGCACGAGACACCCTAGAGTAGGTGTTAGCCAAAGAAGGAAGCTTGACTCCAGACAAAATCTGACTACGGATGTTTTCATACTCACAACGAAGTCCAACCAATAACTTGATCATTGTCATCTGATCACATTGTTGTTGCATCTTCTAAATGTTTTTAGAGAGAGAAAGCAGATTATGTAAATCACCAGCCAAGCGAGTCACTTCACCAAAGTATTGTACAAGTGACATCGCCTTGTTGCGACCCATCTAGCTCTACTATCATACAATACATTCAAGAGACTTTATCTGAATACATAAGTTGAAGATGATCCCACAATGCCTTGCAGATCTGGAAGTGGTTTATCATATCTTCTATATGCGGCTCCATGTTACTCCACATCATACTCAGTAGATTTGCATCATGTTGTTCCTATTGCTCCAACACATTAGGATCTTTGGGTGGCTCATAGATCAGATGTTTTATGTATCTTTGACCCTTTAACAAGATCCTAACACTAAAACTCCATTGATGTAATTCTTCTCATTAAGTTTCTGAGTAGTAATTATATAGTTATGAACTGTAAAAGTTCTCGGTTGCATTGACGTCTCCTTATTTTTAGCCATTAGAACAAGGGTGTAGAGAGAATATATGACGATGAAACTCTTAGCGATTGTTTGACAACAAAAAATACTAACCAGACAGAGCCACACTATTAAATATCCGCTATATGCGGCTCCATGTTATTCCACATCATACTCAGTAGATTTGCATCATGTTGTTCCTATTGCTCCAAAGCATTAGGGTCTTTGGGTGGCTCATAGATCAGATGTTTTATGTATCTTTGGCCCTTAAACAAGATCCTAACAGTAAAACTCCATTGACTATAATTCTTTTCATTAAGTTTCTGAGTAGTAATATCTAGTTATGAATTGTAAAAGTTCTCGGCTGCGTTCTCGTCTCCTTATTTTAGCCCTTACAACAAGGGCGTAGAAGAAATATATGACAATGAAACCCTTAGAGATTGCTTGACAACAAAATATACCAAACAGACAGAGCCACACTATAAAATATCCTTTTCTTGTGCAAATACCATTATTGCTACAGTTTCCCATGGCCAACAGTTGGAGGAAGAAGAGAAGTCTGACCATCAAGGCTGGCTGCTTAAACAGGTTTGACAACCTGAAGGAAAGTAAGAGGGTCAAGGCCCCCCATTTAGGACCTGTTTGGAGGGGGAAAGCTGCCCTTTCCTTTTCTTTTTCTTGGCCACGAAAAGGAGGAACAACATTCGTTGTATGCGGCAGCTAAGATAGACGATGGAAGGCCACTAGATGTATATGTGGCTGAAAAACACTTCCTTGTAGCGCTAGAGTTTAGAAAGATTCACCCAAACAGATTATTTGACAGATCCTAGCAGGAGGAGGAGCAAGGTCCTCTATGTTGGCTGTCACACTACAGTTACGTACTGTAGCAGCCATGCAACAACCAAGAATAGAGAGAGGGGAAATCAAGAATGATGACTTGTATTCTCCGGACCATGTAGGGATTCAAACCCTAGCCTCCAATACCATGTGATCGCTAGAGCAAAGTGGGAGAAACCCTTGACACCCTCTCACGGTTGGGGTGCTTATATATATATATATATATATATATATATATATATATATATGATGACTTGTATTCTCCGGACCATGTAGGGATTCAAACCCTAGCCTCCAATACCATGTGACCGCTAGAGCAAAGTGGGAGAAACCCTTGACACCCTCTCACGGTTGGGGTGCTTTTATATATATATATATATATATATATATATATATACATGTAGATATATATATATGTATATACATGTACATATATATATATATATATATATATATATGTATATACATGTACATATATATAGATGTATAGATGTACATATATATATATATAGATGTATATATATATGTATGTATATATGTATATATATATATATGTATATATGTATATATATATATATGTATATATGTATATGTATATATATATATATATGTATATGTATATATATATATATATATATATATATATATATATATATATATATATATATATATATATATATATATATATATATATATGCACACACACACACACACCCACACACACACACACACATATATATATACACATATATATATACATATACATACATATATATATATATATATATATGTACATATATATTTACATATACATATATGTATATATATATATATATATATATATATATATATATATATATATATATATATATATAGAGAGAGAGAGAGAGAGAGAGAGAGTCAAGCTAGAATACACTCGAGTGTATTCGGAGCAGTATACACTCAAGTAGTATTCAATGATGCAATACTTTTTTCAAAAATCTTGTGAAATGTGGTGCCGCAATGCAACATGCAATGCAGCGTTGAGAGAGGCCATAGGCCTTCTCCCTTTTTATTAATAAGAGAAACTGGATAATTTACATAGAGGTCCAACAGGATATAGAAATTACAAAATAGAATAAATATTAAATATATTAACACTCCCCCTCAAGTTGGAATGTACACATCATGTAGACCCAACTTGTTGCAAAAACTCAGGAAAGTTGTTGGACTCAATGGCTTCGTAAGAACATCTGCAAGTGTACACATCATGTAGACCCAGCTTGTTGCAAAAACTCAGGAAAGTTGTTGGACTCAATGGCTTCGTAAGAACATCTGCAAGTTGATCTTCAAACTTGACATGTGGAGTCACAACAGTTCCATTCTTGATCTGGTCTCTAATAAAGTGGTAGTCAACTTCAATGTGCTTAGTACGTTCATGGAAGACTGGATTCTTAACAATGTAGATGGCCGCTTGATTGTCACATCTGAGTTCTATAGGAGACAAAACAGGAATCTTTAATTCAGAAAGTACAGATTGAACCCACTGCAACTCACAACATGCATGTGCCATTGCTCTATACTCAGCTTTCGTGCTAGATCTTGCCACAACATTTTGCTTTTTGCTTTTCCAGGTAATAAGATGATTCCCCAGAAATGTGCAATATCCAGACATAGACCTCTTGTCATTCAGATTACCAGCCCAATCTGCATCTGCATCTGCATAACCAGTAAGAGATAATGTGGATACAGGAGTCTTCGACCTATAATAGGTGATTCCCTTACTAGGTGCACCTTTCAGATATCTCAGAATACGACAGACAGATGTCCAATGAGACTGTTTTGGAGAGCTCATATGCTGATTCACCACTCCTACAACAAAAGAAATGTCAGGACGTGTGACTGTCAAATATGTCAATTTTCCCACAATTTTCATGTAATATCCTGGATCTGGATAATCAATATCATCAGTCATCTCCTTCACATGATAGTCCATAGGAGTAGACACATGCTTGGACTCACTCATACCAGTTTCCTGTAGTAAATCCAACACATATTTTCTCTGAGACAAATTAGTACCTGCATGAGATCTAATTACTTCAATGCCCAGAAAATATCTCAGTTTTTCCAGATCCTTTGTGTGAAAGTGCCCCTGCAACCCGCTTTCACACGAGATATGCCTGTGGAATCACTACCAGTGATGAAAATATCATCAACATACACAAAAATAATAATAGATCCACCAGAAGAAGTAGAATAAAATAAAGAGTGATCAGTAACAGAACAAGAAAAACCCATCTTTAGCACAACATCACTGAACTTGTCAAACCAAGCTCTAGGAGATTGTTTCAATCCATAGATGGCTTTCTTCAGTCTACACACCTTCTGACACTCCCCCTGAGCAACAAAACCTGGTGGTTGCTCCATGTACACCTCCTCTTGTAGATCACCATAAAGAAAGGCATTCTTGACATCGAGCTGAATTAGAGGTCAGTCAAATGTAGTAGCCAGAGAAAGAAGAATATGCATAGAATTCAGACGAGCCACTCATGAAAAGGTCTCAAAGAAATCAACCCCATATGTCTGAGTTTACCCCTTTGCCACCAGTCTAGCTTTCAATCTCTCCACAGAACCATCTCGATTATGTTTTACTGTAAATACCCATCTGCATCCCACAACATTTTTATCTGGAGGTAAGTCAACAAGTTCCCAAGTGTTGTTCTGTAACAGAGTAGACATTTCAACATGCATAGCCTGTTTCCAGCCAATATCCTTCATAACATCAAGATAATTTCTTGGAATGACCACATAATCAATCCCAAGAGCAAATGAGCCAGCCTGCTGAGATAACTTGGACAAACAACACACATTTGTAATAGGATGCCGAATAGTACAGGAACAGGTACCTTTGCAAACAACAATGGGAACATCAAGGTCAGATGGTTCTTCAGGAATCCCTTGAGTAGAAGAAGATGGGGAGGGCTCAGAGGCTGGAGTCGCTACCTCCTCTGGATCTTGTCTGTCTCGTCTGCTATAAACATGTGAATATTGTTGAATTGGTGGACCATCTACTGGTTGCTCTTCCTGAATTATAGTATAGTCAGGAATGATAGGTGGCACTCTCTCACTCTGATGTGGTGGTGGCACTCTCTCACTAGCATCTGATGGTGGCACTCTCTCACATAATTGCTCCCCCTTACTGGAAACACTAGAGAAATATGGAGTGGATTCATGAAAAGTCACATCTCGAGACACAAACATGTGATGAAGACTTGGACAATAACACTTGTACCCTTTGCTAGTATTGGAGTACCCAAGAAAGAGAGTCCTAATCGACGTAGGAGATAACTTATCAGCCTTAGGATCAAAATTGTGGACAAAAGAAGTACAACCAAACATTCTAAGAGGAACAAGGAAAGGTTGATCCTTGGGACGTAGGACAGAGAAAGGAGTATGTCCTTGAAGCACAGAAGAAGGTTGTCTGTTGATAAGAAAACAAGCAGTAAGAAGGGCGTCAGACCAAAAACGCTTAGGAACATTAGATTGAAACATGATTGTCCTGCTAATATCAAGGAGATGACAATTTTTCCTCTTTGCTACCCCATTCTGTTGAGGAGTGTGAGGACAGGATGTACGATGTATCATCCCAACTGAACTACAAAAATCAGCCATAGCATTTTTGAACATACTCCAAGGCATTATTAGATTGAAGAACTTTAATAATGCAATCATATTGAACTTTTATTTCTTGATGAAAATGTTTGACAATAGATAGCACAAACTCTCGACTTTTCAACAAATAAATCCAAGTCATACGCGAGAAGTCATCCACAAAAGAGATAAAATAACGAAAACCATTATAACTATGGTCTTTTACAGGACCCCAAGCATCACTATGGACCAACTCAAAAGGACATGGCGCCCGTTTATTGACACGACCTGGATGAGACACCCTATGATGTTTCCCCAGTTGACAAGACTGACACTCTAGAGACGATACTTGAGACAATTCTGGTTCTAACTTTCTCAGGCTCTCTAATGAAGGATGTCCATATCTGTAGTGCCACAGTAAGGGAGAGCCACTCAACAAGACAGCAGGAGCAGGAGCAGACACTTGGTGAGGCAGACTGTCACCGTGGAAGAGGTTGAGATCCTGTAACACAAACAAGAAGGTCCAAAAGTTACCGTACATTTCACAGTATCAATCAATTTAGCAACAGACAGAAGATTAAAAGGAAAAGCAGGCACATAATGTACGGATTTAAGATCAATTCCAGGAATCAGAGAAACAAATCCACTGGCTAACACTCTCCTCACTGAACCATCTGCTATTGTTACAGATTTGTGAGGAATATGTGAGTCAATGGAATGAAGAAGTCTCCTCATACCAGTCATATGTTGTGACGTTCCAGAGTCAACGACCCATGATGAAGTAGACCCAGAAGCCAATAAAGAGGTAGCCTGATTATCAGTGGTGGATGCCAAGTTAGCTGAAGATGATGATCCCAAGCTCAGATGCTGAGTAGCCACAATAAATCTATTATATTCATCCTTGGTGAGTGTAATGCCAGAAGGACCAGAACTCGAAGCAGGAGGCTCAGTAGACTCAGTAGTGGTAGCATAGTTTGCTGCTCCCACATGTGGTGCAGCAGGTCGACCATGCTTCTTCCAACATTTCTCAACTGTGTCCAGGTTTGTCACAGAAAGTGTACTTAGGGCGAGTTCCACGTCCTCGACCCATACCTGTCCGTCCCCCTCTCACTGCAGCAGCTACAGAAGCATAAGAATCTCCCTGAGATGAGACAACGGTAGGATCAACAAGTTCAAAATTTGCCTGTAAAATCCTTGAATAGGCCTCTTCCAAGCTGGGAAGTTTATCAAAAGCTAAGATAACACTACGGGATGAACTGCACGAAGAACTCAGACCAGACATGAATTTTGTTGTAATCAAGTCATCTCTGTCTTTGACTTGCTCCTGGACAGTTACTGGATGGTAGAAACTCAACTCTTGTGCAATACCTTGAATCACTCCAAAGTATTCTTCTAAAGGTCTGTCTGCATGTCGTTCCGCAAACAGGCGATCATATATCATGAACTGACGAAACACATTCCTCTCTTAAGAATGATGTTTCTTCACTACATCCCAGATCTCTTTGGTGGTAGTGTAGAACATGAACCTCGAGGCAATCCCAGGTTCCATGCTCCCCCAGAACCAGGTCTTCACCAAACTGTTATGACGCTTCCATTCAGCATAGCCTTTGTCAGCAAGAGAAGGAGGATCAGAATCAACATCTCTCGCCTTGTCGCGTGACTCCAATACAGTATGTACATCATTCATCCATAAGAGATAATTCTTCCCGTTCAACTGGATGGAGGGGATAGGAGACATCTCACTGTAGATGGTAGATCCCTTAGTGTCTGCCATGATTTGACGAGAAGAAGAGTGACAGATAGATACACATTACAAGAAGATATGGGTGACGGGGAGATACACGTCACGTCACAAGATCAGATGCGTATCTGACGCATCCACAGCCCCCAACTGAAATTCCCTAATCACACATGGAGGAGATGTAATTAGGAATTTCTTACGTACCGACGAACCCTCTGGTTTGGGATTTAGAAATCCTTTGGATCAACCGAAGGACCCGACGATCCGGAGATAGAAGAGAAGGGGGGACGGCGGCTACGACGCCTAACCCGGGAGACGACTGCTCCATCCGCTTTGGGTCGGCGGCCAGGTAAGGCTGGCGACGTGCTCTGTTCACGTAGGAATTACTATTCACTCAGTCGTAGTGTTCACGCCAGAGTTACTGTTCACCGTCGGAGTTACTATTCACGTTGGCGGCCGGGGAAGGCTGACGACCGACCGACCGGCGGCGACGCTGGGTTGTGACGGTTGGGTAGGGTTAGGTAACGAACCTTGCTCTGATACCATGTGAAATGTGGTGCCGCAATGCAACGTGCAATGCAGCGTTGAGAGAGGCTATAGGCCTTCTCTCTTTTTATTAATAAGAGAAACTGGATAATTTACATAGAGGTCCAGCAGGATATAGAAAACACAAAATAGAATAAATATGAAATATATTAACAAATCTAATCCGTTGATCTTCTTAAAAATCTTGTAAATAGCTCATATATAAAATTTGAACCCATTTGGACATTTATAGATCATGTTACGAATATCACTAAAATAATGCATTTCAAATTAGTTTCGTGTGTCGATTTTGTTGTCCTTGGATGAGTGACTTACACTCATCCAAAGGAGCTCAAAATTTGTATGTAACCTAATTATAATATGGAAATGAAGATTATAGAGAAACTGGGAAGTGTTTATTGAGTGAATAAAATAGTGTACAATATAGTCTCTTATATAACAGAAGAGAATAGAGACCAAAGCAGAGGTGAGCAATATGGGACTAAACTACAGAAGTGAAAAGCATAAGTGAGGCACATGCTATGCACATGACACTCAACAAAACATAACAGAACACAACATATCTCTATACTCCCCCTCAAGCTGGAGCGTAGATGTCGAACATGCCCAGCTTGTCAACTAGAGTCTGAAAACGAGCTTTGGGAAGTTTCTTCGTGAAGATGTTCGCAACTTACTTGTCAGTGCTGAGACATGGAGTGCAAATCCGGCCAGAAAGAACTGCTTCTCAAACAAAGTGACAATCGGCCTCAATATGTTTTGTTCTCTCATGAAAAGTGGGGTTGCTCGCAATAAAAATGGAGGTCTTATTGTCAAAAAACATCGGTATAGGGCTGGAATAAGATATATCAAACTCCTGAAGGAGACTCTGAACCCACAGAAGTTCGCATGCAGTATGAGCCATTGCTCGGTATTCCGCCTCTGCACTGGATCTGGTGACAACAGTCTGCTTTTTGCTTCGCCAGGTGACAAGGTTTCCGCCAACAAATGTACAGTATCCTGATGTTCATTTACGATCAGAACGACTTCCTGCATAGTCAAAGTCCGAGAAGCCAGATAGGTTGCAGTGGCCATGCGTCTTATACATCAAGTCTTTCCCTAGAGAACTTTTAAGATATCGCAGAATATGACATATAGCATCCCAATGACATTGACGGGGTTTATCAAGATACCAGCTGATGAATCCGACAACAGCAGTAAGGTCAGCTCATGTGACAGTCAAATAGATAAGCTTGCCTACCACCCTCTTGAACTGGTGATGATCAGCATAGGGAGGAGAGCTTGCATCATCCCAGTCCATGTTTGGGTCAAGTGAAGTGTTGGCTGGTTTGCAGCCCAACATGCTAGTTTCCTGCAAGAGATCAAGTACATATTTTCTCTGAGAGAGACCCAATCCTGCAGATGATCTGGAGACCTCAATGCCTAAGAAATACCTAAGCTTTCAGAGATCTTTAGTGAAAAAGTGTTTTTCTAAGTAGGTTTTAGTTTCCTGTATACCCACAGTATCACTGCCAGATAAGTTAATATCATCCACATAAATAATAAGAATGACAAGTCCAGCCACTGTCTTGCAAATAAAGACTGAAATGATCAGAATGAGAACAACGAAAGCCAAAGGTGACTAATATCTGGCTGAGCTTGTCAAACCAAGCTCGCAGGCTTTGTTTGAGACCATAGATAGCCTTTTTCAACTTACATACCATGAAGGCAAACTCCCCTTAAGCAATTTACCCAGGTGGTTGCTCCATGTAGACCTCTTCCTGCAGATCTCCATAAAGGAATTCATTTTTAACATCTAGCTGAAAAAGAGACCAGTCTTTATTAACGACAACAGAAATTAGAATTCGAACAAAGTTTAGTCGTGCAATAGGAGAGCAGGTCTCAAAATAATCGACACCGTAAGTCTGTGTGTAGCCCTTTGTAACAACACGGGCTTTCAGGCGTTCAATAGTCCCATCAGGTTGATATTTAATAGTAAAGACCCAGCGACAGCCCACCAGTAGGGCAAGAAGAAGGGTGATCGACAAGTTCCCATGTCTTGCGATCACATAGTGCCTGCATTTCTTGGTCCATTGCCTTTTTCCATGCAGGAATAGTAAGAGCCTCTGTATCATTTTTGGGAATGGTGACAACAGAAATTGCAGAAGTAAAGCAGGCAAAGTTGTTATGTAGATTGGCAGAAGTGCAGTAATGACTGATAGGATGTTTAGTACAGGAGTGAACACCTTTCCGCAAACTAATAGGAAGGTGCAAGTCAGAAGTTACCTCAGTGTTTGTTTGATCATCCGCAGACGGAGGTATTGGTTGGGGAGGGGCCATGAAAGGAGTGCTTGTCTTCGACCGACGTTTGTATACTTGAAGCGGACGCTCGTCAGGCTTATTAGAAATAGACAAGTCTTCAACAATATCTGGTAGAGGTGTTGGTGCCCACAAATCATGAGATAGGCTTACTCCATCATCAGAAAAGTATGGCATATGCTCAAAAAAGATCACATCCGCACTGACAAACCACTGTCTGAGTTCGGATCAAAGCAGCGATAACATTTTTGAGTTCTTGAATAACCCAAGAAAATGCATTTAGTAGACCGAGGGTCAAGTTTTGTCATTCCTGAGCATAAATTTTTAGCAAAGCAGGTACACCCGAAAATGCGAGGAGGAACAGAGAAAAGAGGTGCATCAGGAAACAAAATGGAGTAAGGTATCTGATTTTGTAAAACAGAAGAGGGCATGCAATTTATAAGAAAACATGTCGTAGTGACTGCCTCAGGCCAAAAACGGTGAGGAACTTTATAATGGATAAGAAGAGTGTGAGCAACCTCTAATAAGTGGTGATTTTTCTGTTCAGCAACACCATTTTGTTGTGGAGTATAAGGGCAAGTGGTTTGGTGGATGGCGCCATGATCAAAACAAAAAGAAATGACAGATTTCTGCATAATTTCCAGGGCATTATCGGTACGGAAAATTTTAATGGTTTTATTGAATTGGGTCTGTATTTCAGAAAAGAAAATGCGGATATTGTCCAAAACAATACTCCGATCTTTGAGCAAAAACAGCCAGGTAGGCCGGGAATAATCATCAATAAATGTCAAAAAATATTTAACACCAGTTTGACTCGGGACAGAGCATGGACCCCAGATGTCCGCATGAACAATATCAAAAATATCTTTAGAACCAAGTTCTTTCTTAGCAGGAAAGACAGACCTCGTTTGTTTTCCCAAAACACAAGATTCACAAGAGAAATTGTTTTCAGATAATGCAGGAAATAAAAGCTTCAATTTAGCAGCAGACGAATGACCCAGCCGGAAGTGTCACTGAAGTCCTGAGACAGATGTAGACAAGAGAGCTGAAGCTGCAGGCGGTCCATCCAAGTAGTATAGTCCATCTGGTCCTTCATGGCCCGAACCAATCCTCGTCTTCGTGCGGAGATCCTTCAAAACACAACCAGAGGGATCAAACTTAATAGAGCACTAAAGTTGTTTAACAGTTTTATTGACAGATAATAAATTAACAGGAAATTGTGGTATGTATAAAACAGAGTGAAGATTCAGCTTGCGAGATAGAGGAACTGTGTCAACGCCATGAACATGCATTTTCGAGCCATTTGCAACTGTGACCGATGGAATATTCGAGGTTGTGAAATATAAGATTAGATTGAATGCAATGGGATGAATACAAGACTGGACGCCCTCTTCTTTATATAGAAGATGGGAGACGCCCTAAGACTTAGGACGCAAGTAATCTAAACGGGCTGAAATACAAAAGCCCAATAACTAATTAACCTATTAACTAAATAGGCTAATATAGACTCTCCAACACTCCCCCTCAAGCTGGAGCATGGGTGAAACACATGTCTAAAGCTTGGAGGTTACAAGACTCGATAAAACGATAAAAGAAATGATAAATGAAAGATAAATATCACTTCCCATACAAAAATTGATACTCCCCCTGAATTAATACTCCCCCTGAATCATACGATGGCGCCTCTTTGCTTTGAAATTGTATTTTGCAGGATGGAGATCCTCAAGCTTTGATGAAGGTCTTTTGGAGTGCATCTGGAATGAAGAACACCTGAAATGGAACCTGAATACTACAACAGTAATTCGCCACTTGGAGCAGACAATCATCAATACCACGACTACGACAACTTCACTGGAATACGTACTTAACGCGCACGAACGCGGACACACAGTGTCAATGTAGCAGTAGTGGAATTTTCAAAATGTCTGGAAAGACGTGCATAACGTGGCACAAACACGAACGAACGATATGCTGGTGATACGATGCAGGTACCATAACTCTGACGCATGAGCCTTGGGGGCTTGACAGGAAAGTAGATATCATCCATCAAAGAAAGTCCCAAGTAGATCAGTAGAAGGTGATGCTAATACAGCAGATGCGGCTCAGAGAAGACGTGATGAAGCAACTCGGTGAAGATATCTCTGGATGAACTATCAACCTTGCAGATGTAGACTTGGCAGGCTTGCTGAGCTTCTGAAATATGAAGAAGCACCCATCTGTCTCATGTAAATGCAGCTGAAGTACACCATCAACACCTGACGTACATAACGCGGATCGCTTGGTGTTGACGCTGAATGAAGATCCTTCATTGTTGTCTGGAGTAGAGAACGGATGTGATGAATAATGCGAAGCTCCATGAAGATAATAGCCTAAATACATATATTATCTCTTCTCATACTCTCTCTCATACATATTCTCTCTCACTCTCTCTCTCTCTCTCCTCATCTCTTCCTCTCCTCTCTATCCACCACCCCCCCCCCCCCCCCGCACACCAAATACGACGAGAGTGAGTGTTTGGTGTGGAGAAATTGATATATGACCCCCCCCCCCGGTACTGTGGAAAGGGATGCACACATGATATGGGTGGGTGGGAAAGGAATTGGTGGATTTGAGAGAATTTTGCGTACATGGAGATGTGTAATATGTGGAGAATGAAACCGATAACCAGAGAGAATATGCTAAATGGGTCAATGTAAGATTCGGGTAGAAAATAAAATGGATCTAATCCCGACCTGAAAAGGGATTTGTTTGGCCCGTTAGGGCAACAAATACGGGGGAGTGGGGGCGGAGCCCCCTGTGAAAAATTTGATTAGGCTTAAAATTGGATCCGATTAGAAAAAATAGGATCGATTAAGGATCCGAATAGAGAGGGCGTTAGAAACTTAGGAGAAGATTGAATAATTAGAGTAATGGAGCATCTCTCTAAGTAGAAGCAAGGCGACAGCAATAGGACAGCAGGCAGCAATGGACAAAGATAATGGTGAGATAAATAGCAGTAGGGCAGCAACGTGGAACAATGACCAATGGCATGGATGATGGTGATGGCGACTGAAGAGTGCGATCGTTGGTTGGGGATACTGTTGCTGCTAAATGAGGCAACAACACTACAACGAACGGATACACGATGATGGCGATGATTGCAGCGGCTGGTGGCGGCGTGATCAGCAACAACGGGATGGTTGTCACTGGCTGCGGTTGTTGCTGCTGATTGGCGGCGATGGCGCTACTGTTGTGCGCTGACGGAGTCGGGCGTACGGTCGGCGGGCATGGGCGGCACATTGGCAGGCAACAACGGTTGTTGTCTTGGCCGACGACGGCAGTAATATTACTGGTCGTGACGCTTGCACCGGATGCAGGAGGATGTGGTTGTGACATGATGTGGTGGCACGATGCGGCGGCTTGACTGATGGTGACGTTGATGAAGATAGCCGAGAAGGTGATGAAGAGCAGCAGCTTGAGGGATGTAGCAAAAAATATGGCTGGATTATGTCACTCAGTTGATGTAGCACTCGGTCGTAATGGAGATGACAAAGGGTCTCCTGCACGGCTCCAGAGATATTGCATGCCATGAGGCTGCATGCGAAGTCAAGTGCGGAGCCTCTCCTTATAAGACGACGAAGACTGGAGCTGAGGAGGTCAGGAGATGGCCTGTGCAAAACTCGGTACTACCGAGTTGATGTCGCCGTCGATAATTGCGCCTGTACCGAGTTCGGTACTACCGAGTTGATGTCGGTGATCAGTAGTAGCGAGATCATTCTAGGCGGCGGGTAGCAGGTTGGCGGCGGCTGATTGTTGCTTGATGGCGATTATGGTTTTTGCTTCTGCAGTTGGCGGCACTTATGATGCTGCTGCTAGATGGTGATAGTGGTGTCGATAGGCGGCAAAGGCGCGAAGATGGTTGTTTGGAGGCCGACGACAGGATTGTTGTTGGACGGATGTCGATCAGAGGCGCTGAGAATATAGCGTCATTGTTACTGTTCGTGGAATACGGGCAACAGAGGTGGAAGGCAGCGGGTAATGATGCAACGATGGCAGTGGATATGTGATGGCCGAAAAGGAGATCACCAGTGGTAAGGTTTGGATTTGGAAAGCATAGATCGCAAGTCGGGAATTAGCGCTGACGTGCTGATCTATGTCAAAGTGGAAGGAGATTGAATGCAATAGGATGAATACAAGACTGGACGCCCTCTTCTTTATATAGGAGAGGGGAGACGCCCTAAGACTTAGGACGCAAGTAATCTAAATGGGATGAAATACAAAATCCCAATAACTAATTAACCTATTAACTAAATAGGCTAATATAGACTCTCTAACAGAGGTTTTAGACAAAACAAAAAATAAGTGGATGTCGCCTGCCATGTGGATAGACGCACCAGAATCAATGCACCACTTATGGTTACCAGCAAAGGGAGACACAAGCATTGCAGAAGAACCAGTAGCAGATGTCGAAGGCAGTTGAGTCATGCGCTCCTGGAAGAACTTCTCAAATTCAGAGTGAAGCCATTTAGTGGTCGAAGGAGTAGCTGGTGGATCGGATGCAACATCAGTAGTAGTTTCTGTAGAGGCCTGGTTTGCCCAGGCTGGCTTGCCGCGCTTGATCCAACACCTATTTTCAATGTGATTGTCACGACCACACCAGTTGCAGTAGCGAGGTCCGGTGGCTTGACCTTGTCCAGGAGAAGCAGAAGAGCCTCGTCCGCCAGAAGGAGGTGGACGTCCTCCACGACCGCGGTCACGTCCAGAATCAGCGGCGCGAGCAACCAAAGCAGGATGCATAATAGCAAGAGTAGAGGATACAGATGGTAGCCGTTGAACTCTCTTGAGGACGTCACGAAGAGTAGGCAGAGGGTCACTCGACAGAATTTGATCAACCACGCCTGAAAAAGAAGCAGGTAGGGCAGCCATGAATTGAACTAGTTGTAGTTCATTGTGCTGCTTCTGAGCCTCTTTGATGTCAGCAATCAACGGATGGTAGATTTCATACTCATTCCAGAGAGCAGAAAGGTTGTAGACGTCTTTAATAGAAGCATTTGAAGAGAACTCCTTCTTGGCCAAGTTTTTGAAAATTTCAAAAAGCCCTTTAGGATTTTGCTTATGCGAGTAGACATGAGACAGCTGGTCCTACATTGCTTTGGCATCATGAAGGCATAATAGAGACTGACTAATGCGCGGCTCGGTGCTATTGAGAAGCCAGGACATAACACCAGAGATGTCTTTGGACCATTGAGCATAAGCATGTTTGCTCTTTTCATCAGCAGTAGCAGCAGGGGCAGCGGGAGGATCAGTGGTAAGATGTGAGTATCGGCCTTGAGCCTTAACGTAGAGGACAAATGACGCCGACCACAGATGGTACTTCCAACCATCGAGCTTGACGGTGGTAACACACATAGAGCGAGGAGGCTCAACTGAAGCCATAATGAGTAGAAGTAGGCAGTAATGAGGTGGTGGCGCAGTAGCAACAGGCAGCAAATAAGGAACCCACTATGGGGCAGTAGCAGTAGCAGTAGCAAGGATCTGACGCATCAGATCATAGAAACTCGTGTCGAGCAGATACATTGATAAAGGAACCTACGCCGGCATGAGGAAATCAATATTCCATCATGAGGCGCAGGCAGAAAAAGAACCAGAGAGTTAGGAGACTCTCAACGTGGGATGGCTATGGCTGTCCGGAAGGTTGTACGGGTAAAAAAACAGGAGAGGGGGAACTCGAGAAGAAGGGGGCGGCAAGAAGAAGAGGGAGGGTGGTGGTTGTGGAGGAAGAAGATGGAGGATAGGAGCGATCGGGCGGTGACCGGTAGAGAGGTGGAGAGGGGCGGCGGGTGGCGGAGGTGGAGAAAGGAGGGGGCGGCGGCAGTAGAGAAGGGAGGAGAGGGGTGGGCGGCGGGTGGAGTGGGGGAGAGGGGCAGCGGCGGCAGGCGGGGGGTGGGGGGGCTGTGGCAGCTGGCAGCGGCGGGGGGGGGGGAAGGGGGGGTTGTGGTGGCGGCGACGGCCAGGGGGAAAGGGCTGAGGTCTCAGGGCATATGGGCAGGGTGGGAAGAAAAATAACAAAGAACCAAGCCTGCTCTTGATACCATATAGAGAAACTGGGAAATGTTTATTGAATGAATAAAACAGTGTACAATACATTCTCTTATATAACAGAAGAGAATAGACACTAAAGCAGAGGTGAGCAATGTGGGACTAAACTATAGAAGTGAAAAGCATAAGTGAGGCACATGCTATGCACATGACACTCAACAAAACATAACAGAACACAACATATCTCTATAAAGATCAATGATTTACATTTTACAAAAAGATAGTCTTGATATGCAAACACCACTTGAGTGTAGAGCGTGATCCGTACACTCGAGTGTATTCTAGCCTGACTCTCTCTCTCTCTCTCTCTCTCTCGATATATATATATATATATATATATATATATATATATGTATGCAAGAGACTTTACAGACTTAACATAGGTCCCTCAGCTTGTCTCACACTTACAAGTAGATCCCTATAGATACATATTAACATTCTTTAAGCTTGAAACTTCCATTTCCAGTACAAAGTGTCAGAGCTAGGCCCAAATGAGACATAATGATTGGTCAACCCTTGTGAAGTATGTTTAAGTTGGCCTATAACATGATAGATAACGAGAAACGATGTTGAAACTTCGTGTCTAACAAATTAGCCAAAGAAAATAATAAAAGTGGATTGCAAGCGTAACCAATCTCGAAGTGTTGGAGACATTCACTTAGGTTTGATTCAATGGGATTTTGTAATATTATTAGATTACATATCTGAATCCAAATAGGACAAGTACAAGGATATTTTTTAATAAGATAGGGTAAATTGGAAGCATGGAGAAGTGTAAGACAAGTTTTATGATAAATTAAATATTTGAATAGACATGTTATAATATTGATTGTTGGGTTGTTGACCAGAAAGCCATCTCTAAACTGGGTAGTGTACCATTCATACGTTATGATGGGTGTGAGAATACAAGGGTCACTTGGAATCAATTAATAACTAAGATAGGGGAAGTAACAAATATGAGGACAGACATTGGAACAGTCGTCTTAAATTAGACCGACCATGTGCAGCATAGGCCGAGGATGCACTTATTAGGATGAGTAACAAATCTGCAAAGCAGGGGTTGGGGGGAGTAAACCCAAAATAACAGTCAAAATATCGAGAAAAGAACAGTTCATTATACCTTAGTGAAAAGTTTTTTCAAGTCGAGGGAAAAGGCTAAAAAAAGGATGCATGTAGGCAACCGAATCATTGTTGGAATTGAGGCTCATATATATTTGATTGATTTTTTAAGACCTTGGGTCCAAGCATATCCTAGCATGTATGCATGTATTTGATAATGTCATCGGTCGGCATGTATTTTATAAAGTCATTGGTCAACAAAATTCCTATGGGATAGTTGAATTTATGATCAACTACCTTGTTAACCACTGCCCATTATTACGTCATATACTTATTCTTTCCATTATTTGTGGTTATACTGCAAGCCAAGTGTAAATAGATTGTAAAAGTTTATTATATAACATCACAGGTTTCAAACAACCCACGTGTACTAGGTACTAAAAAATATATAAAATGTTAAGGATATTAACAACACAATGACAAATCCCTAAGGATATCAATATCAGAGAAGTAAATATCAAGTTACAAACATATATTAAGCAATCCATTTAAGGAAAAGAATTAAAAGCATACTTATAATGCAATTTCTTACAGCACAGATATAAAAGTGTTTACACTGTACATTACTCAAAATGTTTGAAAATCCAACATGCTGCTATATAAAGACCATCGTACTTGACCATTGGTTGCAAGTAAATCTGAGATTGCCTCAATTAACACCCTTTGCACCATTCTCCATCGGTTATCCAATTTGTTGAAATCTGGGTTTGGACACTAGAAAAACGAATAATTAATCTCTCAAATCATGGAAAATATCGAAACTATAACTAGAATAAGTTTCATATGTTAATAATGTTCTAGAAACTTGCACGCTTTCATGCGGTTTTTGACAAACACACAAATTAAACACACACACACACACACACATATATATATATATAGAGAGAGAGAGAGGTGCAAGAGCCTCTAACTAAGGGTATAGGAACTTCCCTATACTAGTCTCCATTTGACACTATTATTATTTTTTTATGTAAAACAACTAAATGAATGAAAAGGACATGCTTTGGATTGAACACTAAGATACGATGAAGACAACTTTAGAATTTTTTGAGAACTCATTCGCAACAAATGTCAATTTCGGATTTTCAGAGTTTCCATTGCTTTATATTTCCATGTAACAATATTGTTCGATTTCATGAGCTTAGCTTAACTGAGCCCATTAGTCCTCGTATAACTTATGTTGTTCCTCACTTGTAACATACCTTGACTCTATTACAAACAGGAACGCCTTGTATCACTTTTTTGGTTAGTATGAAAGCAAGATATGACTTACCATATGGTAATGGAGCACTCGATCTAAACCTTAAATTCCACCTCTCTCTCCTCTTTCTAACGTTGCCAGGAAAGGGTAATACAACTACCGCCGTCGACCAAAAGGCTAACAGCTGTAGCTGACAGCACCAGGCAGGCCAACGACTATGGTTACTGACCGAGGGACAAAAGCAACAGTCAAACATACCTGAAAGACAAGCGGCCATTTCTGCCACCCACAAGGGCCAGTAGTAGACCCCCGCAGTCCACCCACAGTCTTTACCGACAGCCGGACGGCCGGACAGCATGCCACAGACCAGAAGGGCAGCAGCTGCTGCCAAGTGGCACGGAAGGCAGCAGTTGCTATCGATAACCAGTAGAAGTCGCCGACTTGGCTAGGAGAATCCACTACCTTGGTTTGGCATCTACCACAACCTATGAAGCATGGACACAAACATAGATATAGACACAACAGACATGGGACATGGCGATTTCCAAAAATATAGGACACAGACACAGACAAGGATACAAACATAGACATGGGAGAGGGCGATTTCCGAAAATATAGGACGCGGACACGGCACTAAACACAACAAATATATTAATAAACATATATATATATATATATATATATATATATATATATATATATAACAGAAGGCTATTAAACTGAAAAGGAGATCTATAGGAGCTTGCCCAAATCTCGAGATGATGCAACGTTCCAGAGATACAAACAAAGAAAGAAGCTAAAAAGGTTGTTCAGGAGGCAATGTCTAGATACTTTGATGATATTTATAAGAAGCTGGACACAAGAGAAGGGAAAAAAGATATACATAAAATGGCTCATATAAGATAAAGGAAAGGAAGAGACTTGAGTCAAGTAAAATGCATCAAGAATGAAGATGATACAGTGTTGGTGATGGGCAATGCTATCAAGAACCAATGGAGAAATTACTTCCATAAACTTTTCAGTGGACATACCGTAAATAATGTTAGAGACTCGTGTGACATGAATACAAGAAATATCATTTACACACGGCGAGTTACACAATTTGAGGTCAAGATTGCTTTGAAAAAGACAAAAAGGAGAAAGACATGCGGACCAGATGGTATTCCCATTGATGTCTGAAAGAGTATGGGGGAAGGAGTTATGTGGTCACAAATTTCTGGAACAAGATCATGAAGACCAAGAAGATGTCGGATGAGTGGAGAAATAGTACTATAATCCCCATCTACAAGAACAAAGGTGATGTTCAGAGATGCACAAACTATAGAGGTATCAAGTTGATGAATTATACAATGAAGTTTTGGGAGAGGATTATTGAGAAGAGGCTAAGATCTATAACACAGATATCAAACAACTAATTTGGTTTCATGCCTGGAAGATCAACAATAGATGCTATTTTTCTATTAAGGAATACAAAAAGAAAAAGAGATCTTCATATGGTTTTTATTGATTTGGAAAAAACTTATGATCGAGTACCCAGGGAAGTGTTGCGGATGGTTTTGAAGAAAAAGGGTGTATCAATCCAATACATTGACTTGATTAAATAACTGCAAGTGTGAAGACTCTTGGAGGAGAGACACCAACTTTTCCTATCACAGTTGGGATACACCAAGCATCCACACAGGCCATATTTGTTCGTTCTTGTTATGGATGAGTTGACAAAGAATGTTCAGGATGATATTCCTTGGTGTATGTTATTTGTTGATGATATTGTATAGATCGATGAAACTAAAGATGGATTGAATAATAAAGTTGAACTTTAGAGAAAGGTATTGGAATCAAATGGATGATGTTTAGGAGCAAAACTGAGTATATGCATTACAATTTCATCCAATCTCGCAGTGTGAATGGTGGAGCCAAGTTGGATGGAATAGATATACCAAAATGATAAATTTTGTTAGTTGGTTTTATTATTCAAATAGATGGAGATGTTGAAAATGACGTTTGTCACAGGATCACTGCAGGATGGTTGAAATGGAGGAGCACAACTGGAGTATTATGTGATTGAAAGATCTCTCTCAGATTAAAAAGCAAGTCTTATAGAACAACTATATGGTCAGCCATGCTCTATGGGAGTGAATATTGGGTGTTGAAGAAACAAGGTCTCAACAAGATGAACGTGGTTGAAATGTGTATGCCGAGATGGATGTGTGCAAAGACAAGAAAAGATCGCTTGAGAAATGACTATTTCAGGAATAAAGTGAGGGTGGCAAGCATTGAGGACAAGTTGCGCGAGGGTCGACTCAGATGGTATGGACATGTGCAACGCAGACCGACTAATGTGCATATACGAAGCAATGATATTTGAGTCAAGCACAATTAATAGAAGAAGAAGAAGACCAAAATTAACATGGGAAAAGCTTATAAAGAGAGATTTTGAATTTCTACATCTCAACTAGAATATGACCTATGACAGAGATGAATGGAAACAAACGATCCATGTAGCCGACCCCAACATAGTTGGGACTGAGGCTTAGATGATGATGATATATATATATATATATATATATATATATATTATGACATATAATATGCTTTACGTATAAAGAAACAAAATGGTCTTAAATAGATCATCCACATGCATTGTCACAATGTACTCTGACTTTTTGAAAAAGTCGTGTTAAAAATGCAAATTTTCCCGAAATATATGCAATGGCCGAATAACTCCCAATTCCTGATTTTTATGTATTATTTCCGTATTATTCAAGAATTATTCACATTTTACGTCTTCTTCCAGTTTCACACGTTTTTCCCATATTTTTCTGGTTTGTATTATTTAAGACGTTGCCTTAGTTGAGTTTACATATGTGTCTATAAATGTAAACAAATATATGTATATGTGATATATGTATGTAATAGGTGTATAGATATGTACTTAGACATATGTATTTATATATACATATATCAATGTGTGTGCAGTATATATATGTACAGTATGTGTGTATATATATACATAAATACATATATATATATATATATATATATATATATATATATATATATATATGAGAGAGAGAGAGAGAGTCAGGCTAGAATACACTTGAGTGTATTCAGAGCAGAATACACTCAAGTAGTTTTTCATGATGCAATATTTTTTTCAAAAATCTAATCCATTGATCTTCTTAAACATCTTGTGAATAGCTCATACGCAAAATTTGAGTACATTTGGACATTTATAGGTCATGTTATAAAGACCACAAAAATTATGCATTTCAAATTAGTTTCGTGCGTCGATTTTATTTCCCTTGGATGAGTGACTTACCCTCATCCAAATGGGCTCAAAATTTGTATGTAGCCTAGTTATAGTATGACGGTGAATATCAATGGTTTACATTTTGCAAAAAATAATCTTGTTATGCAAATACACTTGAGTGTATTCGTGCGATCTGTACACTCGAGTGTATTCTAGCCTGACTCTCTCTCTCTCTCTCTCTCTCTATATATATATATATAATATATATATTGTGTATATCCTCAGATCTTTTCCTGACTTTTTTCCAAATCATTGGCCATATTTTTACGGCATGTTGATGGCTATTATTCAAATTTCCCGCATAATTCCCCAATTCCAAATTTTTCAGCTCGGGTCGAACGTATCCCGAATGTTGAATCTATGGCTGTGTATAGGTGCAATCACCATGAAAACCAACCAATAGTCAAAATATAACAAAATATCCACAATTCACAATATGGATTAAATCACAACATATATTGTGTTGTTTGATTATAATTTACAGTAAACGTATATGGAATTTGAAATTAAGAGCGGTAAAATTTTAGGGGCAATAGTATTTTAATTGTTGGTGGCAGTAATGGGGAACAACATGTAGTATCAAGAGGAAGAACAGGGGGTGAGAAAATATGGTTCCTGGTGTGGAGATGGAGAATGAAGGTGTCTTAGAGGTTGAGAGGGAAGAAAAAAAGGAATACATTGGAGAGTAACTTAAGATGCTAACACAAGAAAAGAGGAGGGGAGATGGAAATACAGAGAAGAAAGATATATGTATGTATGTATGTATGTGTATATATATGTGTGTGTCTGTGTATGTATGTATTTATGTATCCATAATCAGGTAAATATATTCCGACTTCCTCCTAAAATTGTAGGAGGTCAAAGAGATACATATAGCCCAAAAGCTAAACCCATAAATAAAACAACTCATATTCATGTGTATCCGTGTAGCTTAAGCTTTACATTTTTACAAATTTTAGCAGTTATGCTCGTCATACTCTTGGTTGTACCACTGTGTCTTCTTTCATTACATTCACACCATATATGATACCAAAAGGAAGCAAATAAAATATTCTTCTTGACATCTTTCCCGGCAACATTTCAGCAATACTTCCACTCTTCCTTCAGCTCTAGTTCTATTGCATTTTTAAATTTGCAGCTCACCACCAAGTTATTATGGGTCTTTTCCTCCTCTCCGCACAACAAGTAGTAGAAACATTTGGATTCCATTTGTGTATCTTGTCAAGAGTACCCAGCGCTCTATGCAGAATTTTAAAGACACACGTGCTACATTAGGTACATGTTAACCATTCCATATATGCTCCATAATTTTGTTCTTTTCTACCTTTGATCTGGTAACTTCCTAAAGACTAATCTTTGTGTCTAAGCCTCCATCCTCCTGCTTCAAAGGGGTCAAATAAGTGTTTAACTTGCTGTCATAGAGATGGCATTGCATTGATTGTACGTGAGTATCCTTACCTAGTCTGAGGTTGAAAGTCTAGACCACGGGGATATCTTTCCCATCCATCTTCTCCATGTCATGCTTGCCCCTTGGTATATGATTATTCTTCTCAAATTCCCCCTCTTGGCTATATCACTAGGAGTTTTCAAATTCAGACCTCCTTCCTCTTTTGGAAGTGTCAACCATGCATATCTCATTGGATGATATTCACTTGACCATAAAAGTTTGCCATCTTCATCTCTATCCAGTCAAGGACAGACCCTAGGATCTTCTCATGTTGCACCCAGAAGATAAGAGGTCCTTCAATTGTTGCCTTAGTAAGAGTTGCTCTTCCTGCCAAGGAAGTATTCTATGACGGCCATCTATTGATCATCTCTTCAATTCTATCAATTCAATCAGCAAAATCTTTCACCTGTAGATTACCACCAGCTAGAGAAAAGCCCAAATATTTTGTAGGGAATATGTCCAACTCCACTCCCATTGCCATCTTCAGTCTCTCTTTAATTTGATAGTGGTTTTTAGATAGGAAAAGATGAGTCTTACTAGAATTCACACAGTCTGGTCTGTTCCCCAAACCTTCTGAGAAGATATTGCGATCCCTCCAAAGTTTTGAGTTTTGCTTCCATAAACACAAGAATGTTATCAGCAAAGATCAAATGACTCATCACCTTCATATCATGCACTATGTAAGGTTTGATCTCCTTCTATTCCACCGCATTCATCTTTTGTATGAAGTACTCCATGACAATCGTAAAGAGAAGAGGAGATAAAGGGTCCCCCTGGCGTCGTACATTGCCTCCTCAGAACATCCCCGCAAAAGTGTCATTAACCAGAATAGAGAAACTAGTGATTCCCACACACTATCTCATCCTGATAATCCACAAATCATTGAACCCCATTTGTTGCAGAATCCACCATAATTTGTCCCATCTAACTTTTTCATATGCCTTCGATGCATCTAGTTTCAGACAAGCCCTCCTGCTTCCTCTCATAACATCATAGTCTAGTAAGAACTCACCATCCAGTAGTGCACAAACATTGATGCTCCTTGTGACAAAGGCCCCTTGGTTCTCAAATATAAGGTAGGAGAGAACTAACTTCAGCCTTGATGCTAGGACTTTAGCAATGATTTTATATTGAACTGAGCAACATGATATAGGTCTGAAATCAGAAAGAGATACAATAATCTTCTTCTTAGAAATGAGAATGAGAAAAGCATGAGTAACATGTCTCACCATATTGCCACCATTTAGGAACCATCTGCCATATGCGATTAAGTCCTCCTTGATAATGCTCCACATCTTCCTGTAAAAGAAAGCATTAAACCCATCTAAATTTGGTGACTTGTTGTGGCTAATACTCCATAGTGTATATTTTATCTCCTGTTCATGTATCATACTTGTGAGAATGTTATTGTGTGTGCTTGAGAGTTTGAATTTCCATTTCATATCCTCATCCTCCAACTCATCCCTGAAGCTTTGATTGTATGGGGAATTGTAGAAGTTTATAGCTTATTCCTCCAGATCATCTTGCTTGTTGACCGCCCTTCCTTCTGCATCAACTAGCTCAAAAATGATATTGTTTGCTTCTCTTCACTTCAGTGATGAATGATATAATTTAGTGTTTCTATTCCCATCCTCCAACAACTTCTCTTTGCTTCTCAACCAAAAGACTTTTTCCTCCATTTTTCTTGAGATCATCTAGCATCTTTCTCAATTCCCCACCCCTCCTAATCAAATCCTCATTTAGTGGGTATGAGAGTAGTCTCTCCCTCACCTCTGCACATTCCTTCTTGGTTTCAAAGAGCAAGTTTGGGATGTTAACTTCAACCTTGACCCATCTTTTGAGAGTTGATTTGGTGTTTGCGAGCTTCCTTGCAAAGATGTACATTCGGTTCCCTGTCACCTCCAAATTCTAGCTTTCTTTGATGACTTCTTCAAAGCCTTCCCAATCAGCCCAATAATTATGGGATCTAAACGGTTTCCTTTTTTACTTCCTCTCTGTGATCTGAACCAGGAAGGTGCATGGTCACTCGGCTCAGAGCCTCCTACTTTTATATGCACTTCAGGAAATAACTGCAGCCAATTTTCATTCACAAGTGCCCTATCCAGTTTGTTTGTTATCTTGTCCTCGGGTTTCCTCTCATTGTTCCACGTGAAGATGCATCCTCCTGTCATCGGTAGTTCAAACAGCCAGGTTCTATCTATGGTTTGATTGAACGCATCAATCACAACATTCAAGACCGGTCCATCCCCTTCTCTGCCTGCAATCTAACATTATTAAAATTGCCTCTCACAACCGGGGGATAGTTATATGTCTGCAATCTAGATAGAGAAACTATGTTCTCTTCTTCCTCCTCTTTGCATAATTATGAGCATACATTGTTGTCATACACATGTAGTCCAGTTATGTTCCTGCAATCTATAGTAATGTGTTGGTCGGACATCTGCATCATTGTAACCTGCCACACATTAGGATTCCACGCTACGCATACCCTTGCCAACTCAGAACACACCAAATTGGAGATATATTCCCAACCCTGTGGAAACAAATATTGAATGCTTTGTTTGTTCTTCTCCTTTGATTTTGTTTCTACCAATGCAACCAGCAAGGGACCACTAGATGCAATCCAGTTCCAAATCTCCTTATTCCCGTCACACCCCCCCCTTGATATTCTATAGGAGGATAGACATATCAATGGAATTTTTAAGAACTTCTCAAAGGCTCCTTGTTCTTCTCAACTCCTCCTGACCTCCCTGACTAGTCAACTCTTCCTCCTCTTTATCAGAATTACTCAGGGCCTCAAAACTATTTGTTGTCTCCAGGATTGCACCCACTCCTTTGTTCTAAGGAATTCTTGTCTTCCTGATGCTCTTCTTCTTTGTGGAAGAGATGAATTCTCCTTCCTCCTGTCCTTCAAATTGCTTCGTGCTTTCTCCTCCAGGTGAACCCTTCACAGCATCCAATTACATCGTTTCTTCTCCCTACCTATGTGATGAGTTCAGATTTTCATCTCCTTGTTGTTCTTCTATAGATTCCTCCATAGTCATGTCCCTCTTCTTCTCCTTCCAGATCTTCTTCCCCCTTGGATTTATCTCCTCCGTCAGAACCTTGAGGTTGTCTTGCCGTTTCTCCATTACACTGATCATCAATGTGCCTGAATGCCCTACAGTTGTTGCACTTGATAGGAACATGGTCATACTCAACCCTAACTGGGATCAAGTCCCCACCCTTGACATTAAGCCACATCGTCGCCAGCGGTGGGCTCTCCACTTCCAACTCCACTAGTACCCTCGCCTCCTCTCCACACCAGCAGCTATTGTTCCCACCGCCTTCTGCGTCCAAGATCGACTAAAAGACTTCAGTGTATTCCACGTTGGGATTGTAGAGAAGAGATCCTTCTTCAATTCATCACCATAGGTATAGTACCTCGCAACTACTAGTTGCAGATCGAACCAGCACGATCCCATCTCGATCGCCATCGCCTTGTCTGCCGTGTTCGAGTATCTGACGAAGAGCATGCCCTTTTCCCTTGACACCAACTCGAATGTATGTATGAGATTAAGAGAGGCATTGTCTCCCACGCCCAAGACGGAGGTCGAACGTCCGGGAGGGTGGTAAACTAAGGCGACAACTGGGATTCACACCCGAGTCCCTTTGTTAGGGGACACTGTGCTTGACCACTTGAGTCAACCCTAGTCAGTCAACACGAATGTGTGTATGTATGTATGTATGTATGTTTATATATATGGGATTCAGAGAGCCATTCTTTCCCCCTCTCCCATGCACGTGACCGAGGCCGAACGTCCGGGAGGGTGGTAAATCAAGGCGGCAACTGAGATTCGAACTTAGGTCCCTTTGTTAGGGGACACCGTGCTTGACCACTTAAGCCACTCCTTGTCGGCAGTATGTGTATATATATATGGGATTACGAGAGAAAGATTTCTCCCCCCCTCTCCCACGCCCGTGGCGGAGGCCGAACGCCCAGGAGGGTGGTAAATCAAGGCGACAACTGGGATTCGAACCTGGGTCCCTTTGTTAAGAGACACTGTGTTTGACCACTTGAACCACTCCTTGTCGGCAAAACTTTGTTGAAGATGGGATTTGAACGTGCGTTCTCAAATTGTTAGCCATTGAAATTTACCATTCAACTAGTTGCTAGTCGTAAATATATATATGTGTGTATGTGTGTGTATATATATGTGTGTGTATGTATGTATGTATGTGTATGTGTGTGTATGTATGTATGTATGTTGGGACTACTCATATACATATACAAATTCCATAGTGTAAAGTAGATTTGTTAACTCGTCTACTTAATGAAGAATGAACCAACTATTTTGACTATACATCCTACAAAAATAAATAAAATAAAGGAATCGCCTAATTGTGGTACACACTAGTTTGCATATTTGATAAAATCAAAACAAAAGATATGCCCTAAATATATAAAAGAATATCATATTTAGAAATAGTAACACAAACAATATTGTCATTCAACATGAAAACGGCAAAAATGCTTAGGGAAATACCTGTATAGAAATCATTGCTAGTTTACCAGGGTAACTTGAAACTATGGATCTAAATGTATGAGTAGCATTTGTCGATATAAAATATCTGCAAGAGAAGAAAAGTGTAAAGCAAAGCTAGGTCATGCAACAAATTATTATAAATTTTAAGAATTAGAGAATAGTGTAATGGTTGTAATCATGGAACTAAATGTCGTCGAAATTGGGCGATGTGTCGCCGAAAGTGTCGATGTCGACTGTGGGCGACGTTGAATGCATGTAAACATCCATATTCTATAGTGTCGTCGACATATCGGGCCGGTTTGACGATCAGGGCCCAACTGTCATCGAAACAGGCGCGGCCCAGTGCAAAAAATCCAATATGACGCCAAACCCGTCGACCCAACGACACTTCGCCCTACACATTCTATGATTTTGACAACCTTCTGTGAGAAAGGGGAAAGAAGGAGTGGAGCTTGGTGCAAGGTAATTTTGATATTTTTTTACTTAATCTTAGCTAATAATAGTAGATCTACCCTTTCTCTACCAGATCTACCCCTTTTCTACTAGATCTACCATACATAGATTTATGTAGATCTACAGATCTAACATGCTTTTCTTCTAATTTCCTTCCCAAATTCATATTTTTTATGATCTACTCAATATTCTTAGTATTTCACACCTAAAATTGGTACATCTACTCCCTCTCTACTAGATGCAACATATATTTATGAATTTTTTGTAGATCTACCACATTTTCCCTCTCCTGTCCCTCCTAAACTCATTTTTTTAATATTCTCATTTTTTTTGGGATTTCACATATAATATAAGTTAAATTTATATAGATCTACACTCCTATACTAATAAAAAGGGAAAATGTACTTAAAGTTGATTATAATCTAACCAGCCACAACCACAGCTTGAGAAACAATAATTGTCCTACTTGCCCCCACCAAAGACTTATGTTCCTTATGGCTATGATCAAAGTTATGGTTATGATCCTTATGGACAATATGGTTATGGACAACAAGGACAAGTTCAAGTGCCAGAACAACCATTAGTTGATAACTTAACTGAGTTTATGGGATCTTGGCATATTAGTGGGCCTAGTACTGGTAATGTAGAAGGATCTAATATCATAGATGATTTATCCGGAATGGGCAGTGATGGATATAGCATTGCACGTACACATTATCAAATTGAAGAGAATAATATTGATATCGGTAGTGTCTTTGGTCATTGTCGGAGTGGTCATTATACTTCTAGTGGATCCCATGGACAAGTATTCAAAGCACAGCACATTATCCATTTAATAGCTCTATGGTGAATCCAGCTAATGATCATGAAAGATCACAAGGGCAGAGCTATGATCATTTTATTCTCTCTAGTAATGAGCCCTCCTACACGCATTCTAAACATGAAAGATCATCTACACCTTTGTCGCATGATTTTGATGCTCTTCTCAAAACAAAATCATATAGAGTTGTTGATCTTTCTTCTTATGCTCAATTTGGATTCCTTGTGGACCTTTCTAATTCTGATTTTGCGACATTTGTAGCTGACTATGAGCTAAACCACAAAGAAAATACAACATGGAGGCAATATGCTTTAAAAGTGGATAACCAAATAGAAGACTCTAGGCATATTGGTCATTATGAAGACCATGCAAGACATTCGGCATGGTAATAGTTTTAGTCAGCACTCATCAGACTCGACTCAAGTGGGTACTTTAGTTTGTATTAATTGGTATATTTGTTAAATTGCTTAGTTGCTTTCTACTTGTTTTATGCTAGTACTAGTAATTTGTAATCTTTTAAGTTGTCTATTTGTCATAAACCTATATATCTTGAAGAAATCCCTAGTCGGGGATAGTTGCACTTGCATCACACACTAGCATTTAACCGTATGTTTTTGTATATTTGTAAATCTACATGGATTGTTATATGTAAACAAACAGTGTTTTTAAGCTAAATTTGATGGAATCTATCAATTTTCATTACAAATTCAGTATTTTTAGCTTAATTTTTGTCGAAGTTGCGTCGAAGTTTGGTTGTAAAAATCCTCGACGTTTCCACAAACTTCCATGTCCACACCTGTCGAAGTCGGTTCGAAGTCAAAGTCTTGTTCCATGGTTGTAATTATAAGATGATTCTATACTGTAAAACTTAAATGGGTTTAGTCAATCTTGTCAATATATAAGTCAGACCCCGCTTGGTACACAGTGATAAATTGCTGGATCAGGTTGAGTTTTCCAGTGGAAACTGTGGGATTCAACATTTGATACATAAGTCAGATCAGGTGCAGTAAATCTGACGTCATTCTACATCCACTATTTGTGGCAACTACTCAAAGATGTGCTGCCCCCTAGGATTTTAATATCTGCCTGCTGACATGCCAAGAAAAAAGGAGGCAGCTGCAGTCTAAGGATCTTGACACAGCAGTCTGCTTGCTTTGGCTGGTGATATGCTATGGAAACCTTCCTACCTTTTTTGTAGGTAACACCCAAATGTCAGAAGGGGAAAAGTTATTTCCTTCCTATTTCCCTTGATATCTTAGACTTCTGCTCATCCCATTTCGATTCTGATCCGTCCAAGTACAAGTATTGCTTATAATCGAAGAGAGAATGCAGTCAATGGTAACTAAATTTTAATAATAAGAAGAAAAATTGCAAGTAAGTTATTTGTATGTGCATTTAATGATCACGCAGATTAGATGGGTAGAGCTTGTGTTCTGTTTAGAGAAAAACATGGGAGCTGCCACATATTCTAGCAAAGTCCTTAGCCTTGTGTGAAATGCTTTGTAGTTTGTATAACAGGTTATTAGCTATGGCCTGGAGAGGGCGTAGAGGAGATTTTACTTAAGAAATACTTCACTTGTCATACAAATATATTGATAACTACACATTATTTTGTACTCGTATGAATATGTGACGTCCATTAATGCAAATGGATGTCTGAAATATAGAGCATACGATCCAGTAGTGACTATTTATAAAATTGTAGTGTTAAAAAAAATACTATATGATGATATATTTAGTATCTTGTTATTTCTTTTTATTTTTATTATCTTGTCATTTATCACATATCAGTGAATTTTATAATAGCTGTCCTCTCCTATCCTATATAAGAAGAGGGCATGCACTTGTTTTACTTATCCAAATATAAACCTTTTCTAGATTCCACATGGTATCAGAGCACCATGATCCTCCCTAAGCCCTCTCCTAACCCTAACGCTTCCCTCTCCTAAACCTTCCCTTTCCCCTGCCCCCTAGTTGCTGCCCTTCCCCCCCACCCACCGCCCCTTCTCATCTCCACTCACTGCCCCTCTCTCCTTCTCCTCTGCCCCTCCTTTTCCCATTCCTCCCACCCACTACCACCCCCCAACCGTCGGCCCCACCCCCCTGGTGCCATCACCGCCAGCCGCCCCCCACTCTCAGCCCCCCACCCACGCTCCCAGTCGCATCCCTCCACCCTTGTTGCCATCATCGTCCCACCACCACCCCTTCCCGCCACCTCTTCCTAGCCGCAACCCCCCTCCCCGCCGCAACACCTCACCACCAACCCACCACCATCACCCATTCCATTTTCCATCTTCTCTCTCCACTCCTATCACCATACCGGTCGTTGGATCAAGTCTGATCCCACACGTTGTCCCTTATCCAAACACCCCTCTCTCCTCTGGTTAGTTTCTACCAGTTAGGGAGGGACTCGTTCCCTCCCTTCTGCCTTCATCACATGTCTATCTAATTGTGTGTGACCTTGGTTACCTATCTTCTATTATTGCCCATCTGTTGGGTTTATCTTCTATGCTACTGCTACTTGGGTTGATGCTTCACACCCCTTCTTACTAATTTGTTGTTGCTTTGTGTGATTTATCACACTGTTGTTTTTTTCTGGTGCCCGGTGTGGTTGTGTGGTCTAGGCATGATCTTCTTTCTATTATGGCTTGTGCTTCCGGACGCTATGTGTGACCACTGTCGAACCGGATGTTTCCAACTACCATATACTTTTGAGTTGAACGTCAAGGCTCAAGGTCGGTATTCTCATCTTATTAGTGTTGTCCCGCCTGCTCTTGCTGAGACTACTGATGAGAAGACCAAGCAGGCGTATGATTTGTGGGTTAAGGACAACTCCAGTGTTATGACTTGAAGGATGAATAGTGCATATTAAAAAATAAGTCAATCTCTTCTTCTCCTTTGGACTACCAAGGCCATGTGGGACCAGCTTCCTCATCTTTATTCTCATTAACAGAACCCCAAGAAAGTGAGTTTTAGAAGTCTGGCTAAAAAGGAATTCCTTATTAATCATTATGTTGAGGACTATTATAACTAGTGTTGTGCATTGTGGGATGAGTTTGAGGTCTACCATCCCCTTATGACTGACATCACTAAAATTCGACAACAACGTCATGAATTACAACTTGTATAATTCCTTGTTGGGCTTCCTGCTTCTTTTTCAAACGTGGTAGATCAAATCATGCCTGGTTATCCCCTACCTAAACTTTGTGACATTCTAAAGAGAGTCCAAAGCCTCCCGTTTGTTTCTTCTTGAGTCGTTGCATCTGAGGCGTCGGCCCTGGCAATTCGTATTGGCGACTCTGATTGTGGCAGGGGTTCTGGACGTGGTAGAGTGTGCAGTCACTCTATTGAGACGTTTGGACTTAGTATGTGGTCATTCTCCTTTTGGACCTGAACGTGGTCAATATTCTACTGGACCTGGCTACGGTCACCCTCCTGGATCAAGACATTGTACCTTTTTTGGTCACAATAACCACACTAAAAAACGTTGTTGGGTCAAACATGGAGAACCCACGTGGTTTAATCATACCTTTGTTGACTACACCGAGGCGGATCCTACACAACCATCGGCCTCTACAACATTTGTCGACTGGATCCACCCTGAGCTCGAGAAACTACACCAAGGACTCAATGCTCAGATTGTGGTTGCTCGACTCGGTGGTGATTCTGCATTCCTCGCTTCCTCAGCCCCCTATGGTAAAATCAAATGAGTCATTGACTCTAGTGCTTCTACTCATATTTCTGGGAATTTTTAGACTCTTTTCTAATATGACTGCCACCTCCACTACTCTTGTCAATGTAGCGTATGACACTCAATTCCCGGTGCATGGTGTTAGAAATATTTGCATGCCCAATAATATTCTTCTTAGGTGTGTCTTATGTGTTCCATTCTTTCCTCTTAATTTGCTTTCAATTAGCAAAACTATATATAACTTTAGTGCTCTACTACTTTTGAACTTGATGGGTGTGTCTTTCAAGATCTCCGCATGAGGATGAGGATTGCTTTGGGCGATGAGTGACTAGACAGATCATACTATCTTGACTCTCTACAAGTTGTTGTGTTGTTATCTTCATCTCTATCTGGTCTTCAGTGGCACTATCGACTAAATCATCCATCTGGTTCTAAGTTCAAGCATTTGTTCCAACTGTATATGAAACTATTCATTGTGAGGTGTGTCGATTTGGAAAACAAACAAGATGTGTCCTTCCTCGAAAAATGGATATTTCTTCCAAATATGGGTTTGATATTGTGCATGTCAATATATGGGGACCTTGTTCTGTGACTAGTGTAACAAGCTTCCATTACTTTATGATATTCATTGATGATTATTCTCAAGCTACTTGGTTATTTTTTCTTAAAGACAAGGTATAAATTCTAGATACCATTATTGCTTTCTTTGATGAAATTAAAACCCAATCTAATAAGTCCATAACAATCTTTCAGACAGGAAACACTCTCGAATTTATGCAACACTCTGTTAGATATTTTGTAAAAATTTGGGTACCATTCATCAAACATCTTGTTCCTACACACTTCAACAGAATGGTATTTCCGAAAGGAATAATCGTCATCTTCTAGAGGTCACTCGGACAATTTTGTTTCATTATCATGTTCCTAAGATTTTTTGGGCTGATGTTTTGTCTACTTCTTGCATTTTGATAAACCGAATGCCCTCCTTTGTTTTGGATAATCAAGTCCATTACAGTAATTTGTACCCTGAGGCTCCTTTGTTTTTAGTTCCTCCTAAAATTTTTGGAAGTACTTACTTTGTCTGAAATATTCAATTTGGATTAACAAAACTTGCCCCACAACCTACAAAATGTATCTTCTTGGTGTACTCCAAAACTCAGAAAGGGTACAGATGCTATGACCCGACAACTAAGAAATGGTGTGTAAGTGTGGATGTGGTATTTTTTGAAGATGCGTCGTACTTTTCTACAATGGGTTTGACTCTATCCACAGATTTGCTGGTTGATACCCCACTTCTTATGACTATTGAGGTGGATTGACATGAGACTCCCTTTGTTCCTCTCAAGGTTTATCAAAGGTGCCGCAAGACTACAACTCCCTTGATGGTCCCTCCTCCCTCAGCCGATCCTCCATCTTCGTCAGAAGATCAAGACACCAATCAGGTAACTTCTGACTTGAATCTTCCTATTGGCTTGCGGAAAGGGATGCACTCTTACTTTACATCATAACAACAATTTTTGTTCTAATACTAATATGGGCATTATTTTTGCTAACAATTTATGGCCCTTATTTCAATTAGATGTGAAAATGCTTTCTTGTACGACGAGATCTACATGAGGAGATCTACATGGAGCAACCTCTTGGTTTTGTTGTTCAAGGGGAGTGTTCTAACTTCCAAGGTTTTCCGACTAAGCAAAGCAATCTATGGTCTAAAACACAACCCACGAGCACGGTTTGATAGATTAAGCCAGATTCTTGCTAAGTTTGACTTTAAACGCTCTCATTCTGACCATTCAATGTTTGTATAAACAACTCATGTTGGCTAGTAATTCTGATTGTATATGTGAATGATATCATCCTTTCTGGTAGTAATCATCAGGGCATTCAAACTATCAAGGAATATCTGGGCAAACAGTTCATGACTAAAGACCTAGGTAAACTGCGCTATTTTCTGGGTATTGAAGTACCACATTCCTACTTTGGAGTTTGTCTATCCCAGCACAAGTATATTCTTGATCTATTGCAAGAAACTGGCATGTTGGGCGCCAGGCCAGTTAGCACTCCTCTTGATCACAACACAAACTGGGATGCTGACTCTTCTCCTCCAATATCCTTATAGAAAATTGTATAGAAGACTAGTTGGTAAACTCATTCAGTTAACTGCTACTAGAGTTGTTGTTACATCTGCAATTGGACTTGTCTGTAGGTATCTAGACAAACCTCAACAATGTCGTTGGGATGTTGTTTGCCGTATTTTCAAATACTTAAAAGGCTCACCTGGACAAGGTCTTCTATACAAAAAAATGGGCACTGCACGATTCTTGTGGATTCTGATTCTAACTTAAGCTGGGAGCTTCACGGTAGTTATTCGCAAGCAGACTCGTTTTTTCCTTGTCAGGCAAGTGGTATAACCTCTGACTCGTTTGTTGCCTTCTTTGTGCTTGCATGTCGTAGATCTTGTTGTTATATACCTTTGAAATGTTAACAGTGTTAAAATATGAGATTGATTGAATTGGAATCGATTGTGATAGATGAATACAAGACTGGACACCCCTGTCCTATATATAGGAGCAAGGGAGAAACCTTGAGACTTGTGTCCCAAGTAATCTAAACTAGACGGGCCGGAATATAAAGTTCCACTAAACTAATTAGCCTATTTAACTAATAGACTAATATAGACACTTTAACACTCCCCCTCAAGCTGGAGCATGGGTGAAACACATGTCCAAAGCTTGGAGAGTTACAGGACTTGATAAAAAGAAATGATAAATGAAAGATGAAGATAAATATCACTCCCATACAAAATATGTTACTCCCCCTTAATCAATACTCCCCCTAAATCAAATAGTGATGATGACTCTGCAGGCTGAAGATACTCGAGCTTTGAAGAAGGTCTTCCTTGAAGTGCATCTGAAATGAAGACATCTGAAGATACCCTGTAGGCTGAAGAATGTGCCACTGGAATACATGCTTAATGCGGCATGAACGTGGATATAGTGTCGACGAATGGACCTGATACTACAGCAAGTCGCCACTGGAATACGTGCTTAACGCGGCACGAATGCGGACGGACGATCTGCTGCTTGATACGATGCAGGAACCATGGGGGCTTGACAGGAAAGTAGATATCATCCATCAAGGAAAGTCCCAAGAGGATCAGCTACAGGCGATGTCGATACAGCAGATGCGGCTCGGAGAAGACGTGATGAAGCAGCTCGGTGAAGAGAAAACTCTGAGCTTCTGAAGAAGCACCCATCTATCTCATGTGAATGCAGCTGAAGGAATACATCATCAACAACGGATATGGTGTCGATGCTGGATCTTCACTGCTAGTTCAAGTAGAGAACCGGTGTGCTGAACAATGTGAAGCTCCATGAAGATTGCCTAGAATATATATAATCTGAATACATATAGCATCATCTCATCTCATACTCTCTCTCTCTCTCTCATACATTCTCTCATATGCTCTCATGCTCGCTCTCTCTTCTCATCTCTTTCTCTCCTCTCTATCCCCCCGCACACCAAATACGACAAGAGTGAGTGTTTGGTGTGGAGAACTGGATATATGACCCCCCCGTAATGTGGAAAAGGGATGCTCACATAATATGGGTGGGTGGGAAAGAAAATGGTGGAAAAAGAGAGGAATTTGTGAAATGGAGATGGATAATATGTGGAGAATGAAACCGATAGCCAAAGAGAGTATACTAAATGGGTCAACATGAGATCCGGGTAGAAAAATAAATGGATCTTGTCCCGACCCGAAAAAGGGGTTTGTTGGCCCGTTAGGGCAACAAATCCGGGGGTGCGGGGGGGCGGAGCCCCCGCGAAAAATCCAATTAGGCTCTAAATTGAATCCGATTAACAAAAGATAGGACTTATTAAAGATCTGAATAGAGACAGGGATAATGCATTTGGGGGTAGTAAACATGGTTGTTTGGTAGCGGTGGAGAGTGATGGGTGATCGCCTACTGTAGATGGCAGCAGTAGAATGATGACGCACAACGCAGCAACAACTTGCAGATGAAGATCGTCAGGATGATGATGAAGTGGAGGAGCAGCAGCTTGCGGATGATGGCTGGATATGTGCTCGGTTGATGAAGTACTTTGTCGCAACATAGGAGATGACAAAGGGTCTCTTGCGTGACTCCGGAGATATTGCATGCCAAGAGGATGCAAGCGGAGCTAAGGCGGACCCTCTCCAAAGCGGCGAGGAAGGCTGATTTGAAGACTTCATGAGATGGAGCGCCGATAGAAAAAAATGCGATCAAGATTTGGGATAGATGTATCCTTTTCACATCGCCACTGATCAACTGTCGATGGTATCGACATACGCTCTTCTTGTCACTGTGATAAAGTCGATACTATCGACCTCCTGTCGATAGTATCAACGCCGGACTCTTCTGTCGTTGTGATAAAGTCGATACTATCGACCTCTTGTCGATAGTATCGACGTCGGGAATGCAGGTTGCGTCACGGATGGTCGGCGGCTGTTCCTTTGGGATGGCGGCTTGGATGATGGTCGTTTGCTGGAGATGGCGGCTGCTAGGGGCGGTGTTGCTCCTGTTGGCTGCGGCGGCGGCGCCCGCTGGTGCTGCTGCCGGCGGCGCCCGCTGGTGCAGCTGCGGCAGCGGCTACTGCTGATGGAGGTGGCGGCTGGTGCTGCTATTTTCGGATGGCGGATGGAGATTACCGCCGTATATGGCTGCTATGATAGGCAGCGGAGGTGTTGTATGGAAAGAATGAAAGAATAGAGAATAGAGATGACCATGGAGGCCGGGATATGTCTAGCGGGCAGCCGGCCTAGGCCATGGCAACGGCCGCCCGCAGGCGGAGAGAGCCCGCGGTTGCTATCTTCGGAGAGAGGAGCGGTGGAGGCAGCAAGGGAGAAGTCGGCGGCTTGGAGAAGGAGAGAGGGAAGCGGCGGCACTAGGGTTCTCTCAGGATGGAACCCGCTCTGATACCATGTTAAAATATGAGATTGATTGAATAGGAATCGATTGTGATAGATGAATACAAGACTGGACACCCCTGACCTATATATAGGAGCAAGGGAGAAACCCTGAGACTTGTGTCCCAAGTAATCTAAACTAGACGGGCCGGAATATAAAGGCCCACTAAACTAATTAGCCTATTTAACTAATAGACTAATATAGACACTTTAACAAACAGATTGTAGTTTCAATGTTTCATGTTCCTTGGGCCCAGATCGATGACTTATCTGCCTGCATGAGAAGATGTGATCGCATATCTACCTCAGGTATTGCATCTTTGTAGGCGGTAATCTGATTACCTAGAGAAGTAAAAGCCAAACTGTTGTGGCTAGATCAAGTGCTGAAGTCGAGTATCGAGCCATGGCTCATACTTCTTGTGGATTAATGTGGGTTCAAGGTCTGTTGAAATAATTTGACATATATGATTCTGATTTCTGAACCCATCTCAATGTACTTCGATAATAAAGTATCTTCATTGCAATCAATCCCACATTTTAAGAGCATACCAAACATGTTGAAATGGATTATCACTTTGTCAGGGAGTCCATTATGTCCAGATGCATATTCACTGCATACATCAGGATTGAGGATCAGCTTCTTGACACTTTCATGAAATCTCTACCGAAGAGAAGATTCATCTCTATGGTGGACAAGCTGGGCATACGAGATATCTATGCTCCAGCTTGAGGGGAGTGTTAATATAGTTAGTACTCTGTTATTACTTTGTGTTTTCATTATCCAGTCTTTAATCCCATAATGGTGAATTCTGTAATAGTTGTCCTCTCCTATCCTATATAAGGAGAGGGCTAGTACTTGTTTTACTCATCCAAATATGAACCTTCTCTAGATTCCACAGTATAAGGGCAGGACTAAGATTTCATCTTGTATGAATTACAAGTATCTTTACTCTTGTGTCTAAAGCATTTTCTTAGATTACACTACCTTCATTCACCAACCAAACAAGAATTTCTGCATGTTGAAATTCTGAAGTGACATTAAAACTATAGAAAAGACAGTCTCTGTTTCTCACAAGATGCCTCAAACCAAAAAAAATTAGCCAAATCTGGTTTTTCTATTACTCGTCTTAGTGCAGACATACAAGATTTCTGTTATGAGAATTCTCCCCAGCTGACCAAGAATCCCTCAATCCTTAATAAGGAATGTACATCCTGCAAACAGACTGCATATCAAATGTATAGCTTTGCGCTGCAAGTGTACAACAGGGGAAAATGTTAAAAATACTAGCTAAGCAACGGATTTATTTTTCTTCAATGTATTATTTACCAACTGTGGGTATATCGAGATTAATTATTTCCCTGTAATGGGTTTTCCTAGCTATACAGAAATAGGGTATCAAATTACCAGTCTCCTTAGCCCATACAACTTGCTCTATTAGCTAGAAGAACATACCTTGATATATCTGATAGTGACACCAATCCATGTTATTCTTTTCTTTTGTGTATGTGCTGCTTTATTGTTTTAAAACCCAAGTCTAAGAGGTTGAAAATGGAAAAAGAAGTGTGACAAATTAAAGATAACACAGGGAAGCTGTAATCAAACAATGGGTTTTTAAATGCATGAAACAATAATTTCGTAGACAATTAGAAGGATTCCGTATGATCTTTTGTGGTTTCCATGTTTATGTCACTGCTAGAAAGTCTGTTTTACAGACATTAGCTGTTTCCAGTTTCAAACTTTAACAGAAAGAAAACAAATAAACAGAAAATAAACTCTTACCCATTCATTATCTGTGAACTGGAAACAACATCAAGGCAGTGTCTAACAAGCTGCAATAGGCTGAATCTATTAGAATAAGAAGCCTTCCCAAAACAGTTAGTCAATAAACAAATAATACCTTCTTATTCATTTCCAACCCAAGAAAATTAAAATGCTTCCATTTCTTTGCCATCGCAAAGAGGAATAGTCCATTTCCTGCTTTGTCATATGTTGAACTTAGTTAATAAGAAATGTTTAGGCAGCAATTCTACATATAAAAAGTACGAAGAATCGTGAACCAGCAATTCTGAACAAAGTTTATGGTAGATAGTCTACCCCCATGCACCACCATAATACTTTAAATAGTCATGATTTCTGCATACAATTACATAACTAGGAGAAACCTTCATATAATGCAGATCTAAAGACTTGTGTCTAGGTTTATTCATAAACTCGAATTATCACAAAAATTCAATCATCAATAAAGAAAGGAAATGAGTAGGAGTTTGACAATGCATATGTATGTAGTCTTCAGTCCTCTCTTCGCTGCTTATAGTTGTCGTGCAATGAGTGCGCACAGGAGGAAGTTGTGCCGATTGGAGTGTCCACCCATGGTTGGACATACAACAAGGATACCTGGCTTGGTGGAAGTTCAATCTTGAACGGTGTTTCCAAGCAATGTAAGGCAGTCTTTTTAGGATAAGTATCAATAAGGTACGGCTTCCGGATGGGACCTTTTCAGTAGGACTAAGTATCTCAGAGTTTAATCTTAAGAAGAAAATTATCCCATAATACGATACTAGTGTGACACCTCTGTTGGAGAAAGTAGGTTAATCTTCATTGCTTTATGATAAGCTACATTGGATGCTCCTTAAATAGGAGAGTACGTGGAATGATATACCATAGGTACAATTTACTTAATTAACACAGCGACAAGAGAGGCCCATTTATGCTAACACTCCCCCTCAAACTGGAGAGTACACATCTTGTAGCCCCAAATTGCTAGTCAAATGTAGAAAGGGAGTGAATTTGGTTAAGAACATTTACAATCTGTTCTCTAGAATTTACACGAGTGATAATCTTCTTGGCTATGACAAGGTCTCGGACAAATGGTAGTCCACTTTTAAATGCTTGGTGGGCTCATGAAAGAGTGTATTGTTGTGATCTTTATCTCAGCTTGATTAGCCCAATTTTAATGGCTGGAGAGATAGTTGGAATCCAAGTTCTTCGAGGATAGACATAACTCAAAGTATGTCACAACATCATGTGCCATGACTTGCTATTTGGCTCCAATACTTGATTGAGCCATCACAACTTGTTTTTCACTCTCTATCTAGCGAAACGGTCACCATGAAAAACACACAAAATAGATGTAGGAGCAGTGGTCATTGGCATCTCCTTCTCAATCAACATCTGCATATCCAACTACATGTATCTCCTTTGTGAGAGGTCAAAGGTAGAAAAGAACTTTTTCTAGGAACGCTACAAGGAATCTTAGAATCTGTTGAATGTTGATCCAATGAGTTTGTAAAGGCTCACTCATAAATTGGCTCATAACCCCAAATGCATATAAGATACCCAGACGAGTAACTGTGAGATGGATAACCTTGCCGATTTTCCTCTTATAACTCCCAGTGTCATGAAAATATCTCCCCCTCTGTGTTGCTTGGTATGGTAATACATAGGAGACACGTGTTTCTCATTGCCCATCCCTTTTCTTCAAGAAGGTTTAGAGCCTACTTTCTTTGTGAAAGAGTGATGCCCATAGTGACAAATTCAGGGTTCGGCAACTTATTGGCTGGCCAGAAAATTTGGGATACGAAAAAAAATTGTGAAAAATCGAGAAAACATCAATAAAATTCTGTCGAAGTTCGGTCACACTTTGGAAAAAACGACTATATGGCTCACTCTCTCTTTCTACATATATATATATATATATATATATATATATATATTATAGAGATAGAGAGAGTACGGTTATTGAGTCAAGCACAACTAAAAGAAGCAGAAGTAGGCCTAAATTAAATTGGAAAGAGTCTATAAAGAGAGATTTTGAATCTTTACATCTTGAGTAGAGTATGACCCATAACAGAGCTGATTGGAAAAAAAGTGTCCAATTATCCATGTACCTGACCCCAACATGGTTGGGATTGAGGCTTAGATGATGATGATATATATAGTATTTTGTTATTTACTTTTGAGTTTTTTGTTATCTTGTCTTTTACCCCATATTGGTAAACTCTATAATAATTGACCTCTCGCATCCCATATAAGGAGAGGGTCTATGCTTGTTTTTGATCATCAAATACTAAAAACTTTTTAGTCTCCACACGGTACCAGAGCACCATGATCCCCCAAGCCTCTCATTACCCTAATGCTTCCCCCTCCTAAACCCTACCCTTCCCCTCTCCCCTAGATGCCATCTCTCTTTCTTCCTCTCCACCCAATCCCTGCCTATCCTTCCTATTGATTTGCCCCTCTTCTCTTCTTCCTTTTTCCACCACCAACCCCTCCCTCCTCTCCTTGTCCTTCTCTGTCGTCCCCTTCTCTCCCTAACCACCTTCCACCCCCTTTCCCTCCCCTTCTCCTTCCCACAAACACCCCTGCCCTCCCACTCCCGTAGTCAGACCTCCTCTTCCCTGCCCCACTCCTTATCCGGCCCGCAGACTCCCCCCCCACACACACCCTGCTCTCACTTCTGTCGTCAGACCTCCCACACCACCCCCCCTGGGTTGTTTGACCTCCCAGCCACAAATCTCATCCTTTCCTCCAGCCTGTAGTCGCCACCACTAATATCTCTGGTCATCCGCCACCAGTTATATCCTCTTCCTGCCATCTTCAATCCGTGTTCCCTCCCTTTTGCCTTCGTCACATGTTTGTCTAATGACTTCTTATTTTTCTCATCAGTAGTCTCGGCAGGAGTAGGTAGTGCAACAATAGTAAGATGAGAGTACCAGCCTTGAGCCTTAACATACAACTCAAAAGATGCAGACCACATATGGTAGTTGGAACCATCCAGTTTTACCATGGTCAAACATAGTGTCCTGGAATTATCAGTAGAGGCCATTATGGAATCAAGTTCATGCTCACACCACACAAGACATCAGAAAGGTGTGGTAGAGCAACACATCAAGAAGGGATGTGAAGCATCACCCCAAATAGTAGATTATATAGACCCAATGCATGGACAATAACAAAAGATAGGAAACCAATGTCACACTGTCATTATTTGTGGGTTAAGGATGACTCCAGAGTAATGACCTGGATGGTGAACAGCACAGAATCCAAAATAAGAAGTCATATGATTTGTGGGTTAAGGATGACTCAAGAGTAATGACCTGCATGCCTATATATGGGGACCATGTTTTGTGACAAGTGTGATAGGATTATGTTACTTAATGACCTTTATGGATTATTACTTTTGGGCTATTTGGCTATTTTTAGTAAGACAGGGCACGCATCCTTGACACCATAATTGCTTTCTTTGCTGAAATTAAAAATAGTTTAATAAGCTCATGAAATCTTTAGAACAGACATTGCCTTTGAATTTATGCAACACTTTGTTAGTACTTTATGTAAAAATGTGGGCACCATTCATCAAACCTCATGTACATACACACCTCCGCAAAATGGTGTTGTCGAAAGGAAGAATCATCATCTACTACATGTTGCTCAGACGAATCAGTTTCACTATCATGTTCATAAGATTTTTTGAACTAGTGTTGTTTCCACTCCTACTTTTTGATAAACTGAATGCCCTCCTCTGTTTTGAATAACCAAGTCCCATATAGCATTATATACCTTGAGGCTCCACTATTTTTTGTTCCTCCTCAAATTTTTGGAAGTACCTGCTTTGTCTGAAATCTTCAGTCTGGATTAACCAAACTTGACCCAAGATCTACAAAACGTATTTTCTTGGGGTACTTCAAAACTAAGAAAGGGTACAAATGTTATGACTGAACGACTAAGAGATGATTTGTAAGTGCGGATGTGGTGCTATTTGAAGATACATTGTACTTCTATGAGATGGGTTGGACTCTATGCACGGATTTGCTAGTTGATGAGACTCTTCCTGTAATTGTTGAGCCAGAGTCTCAAGAGCATGTTGTTGTTCCTCTCAAAGTTTACCAACTGCAAGACTACAACTCCCTCTATGGCCCCTCCCTCAACCAATCCTCCATCTTCATCAGTAGATCACATCACTAATCAAGTAACTTCTGACTTGTATATTACGATTGGCTTACGAAAAGGGTGTGATCTTTTACTTTACATCCTATAAGAAACTTTTTTTTTAAGCTCATCTTGGTTCTAGTTTTTCCAATTTTACTGGTATTCTTTCCACTGTCTTTGTTCCTAAGACTGTTGCTGAGGCTCTGACACATCATGTCTGGCGTCATTCCAAGGAGGTGGAAATGGACGCTCTTCATATACAACATGCATGGGACTTGGTAGATCCTCCTTCCCATGTCTCACATGTGGGATGTAGATAGATTTCTATTGTTAAATACATCCAGATGGCACTATTGAACACCTAGGGATTGCCTTGTTGCTAAACGATATACACAGACTTATAGAGTACATTAGTTTGAGACTTTTTCTCTTGTTGCCCGCCTTAATTTTGTGTGCTTATTTCTGTAGTTGTCAATAAAAGTTAGTCTCTATATCAATTAGATGTCAAAAATGCTTTCTTATAACGTGACCTGCATGAGGAGGTGTATATGGAGCAACTTCCCAAATTTGTTGTCGGGGGGTTCCTAAGTTTACCGACTAAGGAAAGCAATTTATAGACCGAAACAAAGCCCAAGAGCATGGTGTAATAAATTAAATTAGATTATTGCCAAGTTTGACTTTAAACGCTCTCATTTTGATCATTCAGTGTTTGTGAAAACAACTAATGTTGGGCTAATAATTCTAATTGTATATGTGAATGATATTATTCTTTTTGGCGTTGATCATTAGGTCATTCATGCAACCAAGGAATATTTGAGGAAACACTCTATCACTAAAGACCTAAGCAAACTGTGTTATTTTTTGGGAATTGAAGTATCGCATTCCTCTGGAGTCTGTCTATTCCAGCGCAAGTATATTCTTGATCTAGTCATGGTAACTGGCATGTTGGGCACCAAGCCAGTTAGCACTCCTCTTGATCCCAACACTAATTGGGATGATGATTCTTCTCCTTCATATCTTGATATCAAACAATACAGAAGACTAGTTGGCAAGCTTGTTTACTTAACGATTACACGAGTCGGTATTACATTTGTTGTTGGACTTGTCAGTAGGCGTCTAGACTTACCTTGATAATGTCATTGGCATATTGTGTGTAAGATTCTCAAATACTTAAAAAGCTCCCCTAGTCAAGAAAAATGGGCACTGCAAGATTACTGGGTATTCTGATTCTTATTATACCAGCAGTGGGGTTGATCGTAAATTTACCTCAGGTTAACCCACCTTTATAGGTTGCAATCTTATCACTTGGAGAAGGAAAAAGTGTTAGCCATGTGCACAAGTCTTAAATTTATAACTCGAGCACTACCCTACAGGTTTACATGTGCGCGTAGTATCTTCAAGATCGTCTAAGGAGCAAGTTTATGTTAAACGCAAGAGTAATGAACTTCAACAATCTAGATCTTTTTGGCAAGAGAGGTTTTGTTATGTTAACTAAACAATTTAGAAAAAAACAAATTAAATCAGAAATCGCTTGTATTTAGGATCAAATTACAATTAAGGATTCTTAAGAATAGGGTTTCACTATCATATCATGTCATGAAAGAACAACAAATTCACAAGTAGTAAGATCACAAAGGGAAGTTTGAGTTCTACACCCCTCCTGGTAGTGTAGAACGGTTCTACCCTTGTACAGAACCATTGTACATATACTCGGAACAGAACCACTAAAAACCCTAAAATCCCCTTGACTTCCAAACTCCCGTGATCAGAGAAACAAAGCAATGAAAACATCTTACTTCAAGGTACACCTTCCAGTATGTACAAGAAGCATAAGCAATACCTACAAGATAGCCAATCAAGCATATATGTAAAATAAACATCGATGCGTCCATAGAGCAGTGCTTAAATTAACATTGAGCAAGAAAATTCATTGTTCTACCAAGCATGACATGGGAGTTACTCCCCCAAGACCAAGAAAAGTAGATCTACTCGCCATGGCTGCACAAAGTAGCTACAAGAAGTAGAGAACAAGGCTAGACATCATTAAAGAGGAAATAAACTTGGATATTCGTAGGATGGAGTTGGAACTCCGGACAAAGAGCAAGAACTCTGTCCTTGTTGATGAAAAATCTCCATAAAAATTCACTCTAGAGTGGAGAGAAGAGAACGGCGGAGATCCCTGCTACAATTGTAGGAGAAGGAAGAAGCAGTTTGACTCTGAGAAACCAACTTTTCTCCCTTAGAACACCTTCAACTGCTTCTGGATTTTCCTTGCTCGAGTCTTCCTCCAACTGGTAAGAAATATTCCGTGATAACTGACTGTCCCAAGTCAGTTCCGTTCATATATAAAGGCATGGGGCGGATTATCTTTTGATTTTGAAAAGAGACTACAGGTAAAACAGCGGGTTGGAATGCTACCACGGTGTGTTACTTTTGGTTTTCGAACTGGAACTACCTCGATCGAAGGTGGCACGGGGTGCTGGTTGGCCAACATGGTGTATTGCTACAAGTTAGGAAGTTCTGGAAAATTCTAGAACGAGTAGACGGCGTGTTGTTATGTCAACACGGCATGTTACTGGGATTCAGTACAACTGATTTCTCTGGATCGAGATTTTGCACTGTGACACCATGTGTTGAAATCTCAACATGACGTGTTGCAGAAAACAAGATGCATCAATATCTCAATACGTTGTGTTGCAAACTATTTCTACTAGCACTACCCCGCAAGTATACGGGTGCATGTAGTATATTTGAGATTGTCAAAGTATTTGGGTTATGTTAAACACAAGAGTAATGAACTTCACAATCAAGATGTTTGTAGCAAGAGAGGTTTTGTTATGTTAACTAAGCAGTCTAGAAGAAAACATACTAAACAGAAACCACTTGTATTAAGGATCAATTTGGATTCATGTACACCTTCCAGTATGTAGAAGAAGCATAAGACATACATACAAGATGGTCAATCAAGCATATATGTAAAATAACACTGATGTGTCCATTCAGCAAATGATTAAACTAATATTAAGTAAGAAAAAAATTTGTTCTACAAAGCATGACATGGGAGTGACTCCCCCGTGTCCAAGAAAAGGAGATTTACTCGTCCATGGTTGTAGAAGTAGATACAAGCAGTAGAGAACAGGGTTAGACATCATAAAAGAGGAAATGAACTTGGATGTCCATAGGATGGAGTTGGAACTTCGGTCAAAGAGCTAAAACTTCGTCCTTGCTGATAAAAACTCTCCATAAAACTTCACTCTGGAGTGGAGAGAAGAGAATGACGGAGATCCCTACTGCAAATGTTGAAGAAGGAAGAAGAAATTTCTGTCCCGAGAAACCAACTTTTCTCCCTTAGAACACCTTCAGCTACTCCTAGTTTTCTCTTCCTTGAGTCCCCTCCAAGTGGTCTGAAATATTCCTTGATAAGATGGAGGAAGATGGGGTTGTTGGATGGAAGAAGATGGGGTGGCAGCAGTGTGAAGGTGGGGAGTGGGCTGTTGTGGCGGGATGAAAGGAGGGGGGCGCTATCGTGGAGGATTCACAGGGAGGAAGGGGAGAGTTGGTGGTGGGTGGTAGTAAAGGCAGGGGCGTCGGGAGGAGTGGAGACTGGAAGCAGGTGGTTGTAGGAGAGTGGCGGCAAATGGGTTATGGGAGAGGAGATAGAGGAACAAATGGTAGAGGTGTGGCAACGGGAAGGGGAGAAGGGGTCAGAAGTGGCAGTTGGAGAAGGAGAGGCGGCAGGTGGAGAAGGAAATGGAGGCGGCGGGTCGATGGGGAAGAAGGGGGAAACTAGGAGAAGGGGAAGGTAAGCATTAGGATTAGGAGAAAACTCATAGGGGGATCAACTGCTCTAATACCATATGAGATAATTAAATGGTTCTACTATTGAGTTGACAAATACAAGCATAAACCCTCTCTTTATATAGGATAAGGATAGGAGTCACTAACTACAGAGTTCACCACTATGGGATAAAAGACAAGATACTAAAGAGCACAAATGTATAACATAAAAATAAATATGTTAACAGACCGCATATAAGAACATTGAAAGCCAGAATAAAGTAAAAGATGTCAATTTCACATATCAAAATCTATAGATATCCGACTCCTATCTCTTTTTTGGTAAAATCATGGGATAGTTTTATGAGGTGGAGTTATATTGTTTTAACTTGAGGATAGTTGTAAGCCATATTTTGTTTAATGTTATGCCTTATATTTTCTTTATATATATCTCTTAGAGGTACTTTTTTGGTTCTTTCACAATCCCAAATATACATTCTTTACTATGTTGTGCTATTTATCTATTTGATGTCTATTAGGCAATTCTAATTAACATAAAATGATTGTCCTAGCCTTCTAATAAAGTTGCTTATCATCTATCTTTTGGAAAACGCAAAGCAAAAAAAGAGTGGGAAACCCTCTTTTGGCGCTCAAGTGTGAAGCAAATAATTAAACAAACACTTTTAAAAAAAGGATAGTGCAGTGAAACACTTAAGATATTTCTATTTTTGTAATAATACATCAAATCATTGGACAGCCACTCAATAACCAAGCTACAATAATGGCATTCATTAAACTAGGACCAGTGTGAATAGGTATGTAAATATTAGTACTTGTGGAAAATGAATGATGGGGAAAATTCTATGTATGCTTCTTATTAACAGATGGGCAGTCTCCCTCTTCATAGAATAAGGAAGAAGCATCCAAACTCAAGCTGCCAAGAAACAATTGGGCCCATATTACAAATAGACCCAACAGCTTAATTAACTAAATAATAAGACCCTCTAACACTCCCCCTCAAGATGGAATTCGGGAGAATCCTAAGTCAGCTTGCAAACAGACAAAGTAGAATAAAAAGATAAACCAAGCTTATAGAAGAATATTTCTCTCCCTCAATGCTACAATCAAACACTCAACACTCAAACATCCACTCAAGTTGATAATCCACAGAAGGTATGTAGGCAGGTTGCAAGAGCTTCTCGGTCAAAAGAAGCGACATCTAGAGCAATAGTAAAAGCAGCAAGTATGCATCGGGGTCTTCATCTAAGTCCCTATCGTCATGACGTAGACCGGAAGTTTTGGAACTCAAAGATTGAGAATGTGTGGTATTCAACTCAAAAATCAATTGGCAATGAGTGAAGGGACCAGATATCTTATAAGCCCAAGGACCACCCCAGAACTAGGTTGGACTATTCCAACATCCCCCCTCAAGTGCAGCCACTTTTGTGTACTTGCACCTGTTATTTTTTAGGTAGGGTATAGTCCTCACATTCTCGTGGGGTCCGTTGTGATACCATATGAGAATGTGTGGTATTCAACTCAAAACCATTTGGCAATGAGTGAAGGGACCACATACCTTATAAGCCCAACGACCACCCAAGAACTCAGAGGTGGGACTACTCTAAAAAAAACTAGAGAGTGGTGGCACACAAGTGGTACTAATAGTCAACATGCAAAATAGTAGCAGGGACTAATAGTAGAAGCAAAGGTGATGGAGCAGAATGAATAACTCATAGAACGAAGAAGCAATAGATACAAGACGTCAAGATGCAATCTAGTAGTAGAAAAATAAGAAGCTCCATCATATAAGTAGTACCTACAAGAGTAAGTCACCAACAAGAATCTTCATCATCTTCTCTCTTCATATAATTTTCATCACAGTAGTAGACATTGTAGTCCAGAAGGTGTTGGGTTACAGTCTGGAGAGTGTTGGGTCATAAGACAGTGGCAGTCGACACGCACACAAAGCAAGGACAAGCACAGAGTGAACATGCAAATAAATCACGGACAGCAAATAGTGCAAACGCACAAACTGGCAAATAATATGTGCTAATCATAGCACAGTAGCAAAGACGACGTCGCCAGATAGAAAACCATGAGCAAATATGCAGATCAAGTATCATTGAGTTACTAGATAGCACATGGGAAATAGATAGTTCCATAGAAATAGACAATGAAAATGATGATGAAGAAGCTCTACAAGCTCTCCTTGATGGAGAGATATCAACATATAATAGCAACAAAAGATCCACAATATAGAAATAGTGGGATCTACAATATCGTAGGAAGATCCACATAGATAACAATATATTGTAATCGGAAGATCTACATAGATAGTAGCAAAAATAAATCATTCCTCTCTTCATCTCCACTCCTCCATCTCACCTCTTCCATATACCCATCTTCCTCTATTCCCCCCTCACAACAACCACCAATGGAAGCAAAGATTGATTAGGCTAGAGAGCCATAAACAATGGTAGAGGTAATGGATATGTAAGAAAATATGTGTAGTAGGATAACCTATTATGATAGTCAATTTACTACATGACCCGATTGCACGGATCCCGATAGAAAAATAAATGGATCTTTTTGCAACACGAAAAGGTAGAGGACTAGTAAACTTTGCGGTATGGATTAGGTCAAAAATCAAATTAGATTAAAGATCTTATTGGCAACATTCATATTGCAAACATAGGGAGTGGCAAATGGATTGAGGGAAGTAAGACACTGTGTATGAAGGGCTAGTAGGGGGTGAGCTAAAGGAGACAACTAAAAAAATTTGCTCGAAATGGAAAATAAGTGTTGTTGTAGAGACAAAATAAGAGCACGCCAAGTATTAAAGCCATCTTGCCTTGTAATAGAATAGTACCATATGAGATTGCATGCTGCTAGATGAAGTAATTGGTAAAAACAAGTGACTGAACGTCTTAGTGAAGAGTCATGTCGTGTTGCACATCACTACATGCGGACAGGAGACACGTTGTGTCAGTGAAAGGACGCGCCATGTCAAATAGTATGCGACACACTGCGCCTGAAAGAAGGCATGTAATGTCTGCTAGCAATAGTCAAAGTCGGGAAAAAATAAGCACACATCATGTTCCAGAGTGGACACGCCATGTCAGAAAATAAACCCATGACAGAGTCAGGGCATAGCTGATGACAAGATGTGTTTGGCTAGTAACACGTGTTTCACTGCCAACACGACGTGTCTAGCATTGGAGTCTACGTCGAATGGGAAAACCCCTCACACACGTCATGTCAAAGAATGACACACCGTGTGGCAAGGCGGAACAACAAAAGGCCGAAGAAATACACCCAAAAGATGGGAAAAACCTTTCTAGATCTCCATGAAAGCACAATAGGGATTGGGAATCCCTAATAGCAGCAGAACAAAGTTGATCTTTTTCCATAATTTGGCATTACATCTCAAAGGAAGTGGTATGGTAGATGGTAGTAACGGAGATGGGAAACAGTGTAGACGATTGTGGTATAGGAGTCGATGATGTAGAGGATAACGATGTAGACCACAACAATGCAGCAAATATGGAGGACAGCGGAAACTCCTCCAACGAGAAGCACGAAGGTGAAGCGACAACATAGAAGACAATGTTGGCATCTCGGCGGCAGTGGCATCATAGCAAGCACCAACTTTTATTAATTTTGACTTTGAGATGGAGATGCAGGGAGGCAGCAGCCTGCAAGGGGACGCTTCTCTCCTTTTCTCTCTCTCTCTCATTGTTAAAGGCGACGTAGGAAAATCCTACTCTAATACCATGGGGAAAATCCTCTGTGTTTCTTATTGATAAATGGGAAAGCCCCATCTCCTATATATAGAATAAAGGAGAAGGATACCTACTCAAGCAAAATCCTAATGGGTCAAGACATAATTAGGCCCATATTACAAATAGACGGAATAACTTAATCGAAAAAATAATAAGAATCTAATAGTAGTTATTAAAATTTCATAGAGTTATGATATCTAAGCACATTATATAATTGTTATTATTGGTATATATATTTTACTGGATTTATTTTTATTAGTGTGTTATTGGCTTTAGACTTGTCTGTTAGCCTCTTTCTTTTATCTCATATTGTTTGTCTCTGCTTTATGCTTTACTCTCTTGTCCTATAAAAGAGAGACCTTTGTAATTGTTTCACTCATCTAATATAAAGCCTTTTATTATTTTAGATGGTATCAGAGCACCGTGATCCTCCTTAAACCCTTCCCACCCTAACCCTAGCCTATGCCCCCATAAATCGTAGCTGCCACCCCTCCTTTCCCCTTCCACTTCTACCCTTCCAACCGCCGCCCCCCCAACTCCCAGTCAGCGCTTCCCCTGCCCCACCCTCCCGCCACCTACTCCTCTCCTCCGCCACTCCCTCCCCACCCCATCACCCCGCCGCCACCCTCCACCCCCTCTCCTACACCAGCCTCCACCCCCCCATCACCCCCTAACAGCCCACCGCCGCCACCCTCCACACAGCCTGCTCGTTGCTGCTTCGTCTCTACATCCAGCCCGCTCTCACCTACTCTCCTTTCTCCCCTCTTCCACACCACCCCACTCTCCATTGCCAACCATATCTCCCTCCGGCTAGCCACCACAAACAATCCTCCTCTTCCCCGCTACCCTCTGGATGTCTCCGACAACTTTCCGGTTATAGCATGTTAAAGGCTTAACCGATTTTTGCTCTCTACCTGCCTCCTCGTGGTGGAGTAACTCTTCCTCCATGTTGGTGTAGGATTTTCTGTATCTTCTGTTTCCCCTATGTGGGTTTCTAAGATATGATGCGTCAGATCTCCTACTGATATCATCTGCAACCGTGCGGGTGTTACTAGCTATGCATGTGTGTTGGGTTTCTGCTGTTGTTTCTTTCTGTTGACTGCTACGTGCATGATGTTCTTGCCTGCTACTCCTGACTGTTGCTCCTACCTACTTTCGCATCTTGCATCCTACGTGACTCATGGTGTCCACCGATCCGCTTCGAAATCTGTGTGTCACTACTATCAAGTTGGATGGATCCAATCACCCACACATGGGCGGCTTCTTTCGAGCTTTATGTCAAGGCTCAAGGACGCTACTCCCATCTTTCTACTAAAGGTCCAACTACTCCTGATGCAACTGCTAATGACAAGACAGAGCAGGCATATGATCTGTGGTCCAAAGAAGATTCTGGTGTTATGACCTGGATGGTCAACATTGCTAAACCTAAAATCAGTCAATCTCTTCTACGATTGTGGACGGCTAAGGACATGTGGGATCAACTTTGCCACGTGTACTCTCATCAGCAAAATTCGAAGAACTTGGTCAAGGAGTACACTACTACTAATCCTATAGAAGACTACTACAATCTGTGTTGCGCACTCTAGGATGAATTCGAGGTCTACCATCCGCTGACGGCTGATATTCTCAACGACAACACAACGAGCTTCAGCTTGTTTAGTTCCTGCTGGTTTACCATCCTCCTTTGTGGGTGTTGTTGATCATATTCTATCCAGCAATCATCTACCTACTTTGTGAGACGTTCTGAAATGTGTACAACGCTTACCTTCTGTCTCTCAAGCGTCCCCTGACTCTTCTGATGGTGCAACCCTTGTTGTTTGGTCTGGCGATTCTTTCCGAGGTCGTGGTCTTGGTCGTGGTCGTCGGCGTGGTCAAGGGTGTTCTACTACAAGACATGGTCGTGGTTCGTACTCGTCTGGTTCTGACTCCTCATCTATAGAACATCGCTAATGCAACTTATGCAAGCGCACCAATCATACTGAAGATCATTGTTGGATCAAGCATGGTAAACCTACTTGGGCAAATCAAGTTACGTCAGAACATCCTAACACCACTACTTTGTCTACTCCACCTTCTGCCAATTGGATCCGATCCGAGTTTGAGAAGTTGCTCCAAGCACGAATGGCTTCCTCTGCTGAGACTTCTACTGATGGCAATTCTGTTCTACTAGCACAGTTTGGTAAAAATACATGGGTGATCGACTTCGGTGCAACCTCCCATGTTACTGGTAATCATACTTTGTTTTCTAACCTACATAACACTTCTTCTATTCCTCCTGTTATACTTGTCGATGGTTCTCAAACACCCGTTCCAGGCATAGGGGATATATGCACTCCTGGCCGTCTTTCATTACACTCAGCACTATATGTTCCTAAATTCCCTATAAATTTGTTATCTGTGAGTAGAATTGTTAAGAGCCTACGGTGCTCGATAACTTTTGACCCAGATGGTGTTATCTTTTAGGATCTGCGCACGAGGATGAAGATTGGTTCGGGCCATGAGGGACCATACGGCTTATACTACCTGGACACGCCAAAGACTATTGTATTCCTGACTACTTATGTGACTGGCATCCAGTGGCACTATCGCTTGGGGTGCCCTTCACTGGCTAAGTTGAAGCACTTACTACCTAACATTTCCGATTTGGTTTTTCACTGTGAAACATGCCAGTTGGGCAAACAGGCTAGATCTACTTTTTCTAGGAAAAATTGTATTGGCTCAAATCAGTTGTTTGATATAGTGCATGATGACATTTAGGGCCCATGTTCTGTTTCCAGTATTTCTGGCAAGGAAGAAGATATCGACGATATCATCGGTATACCGATATCGAGCCAACCTGGCATCGGTTTAAGCATTTCTATCGCTGCTCCCGCAAATTTCGGTAAACCGGTGGGTTTACCGGTAAAACCGACCGGTTTTCGGCGGTAGGGGGGGTTCAGTGTAAAATGCCCCACTTATGGGCGATATGGGCGGTATACCGCCCCGATATGCCGGCATTTGCGAGCGTGTTGCTGCTGCTGCTGTTGGAGTGAAAGAACAAACACATTTGGGGTGATTTTCTTCGTTGGAGCTCAAATCAGCTGTAATCAAGGTATGTTTTCTTGATTTCTTGCATTCTTCATCATTTCCAACCCATCTCCTATCTATTTCCATCAATTTTCACCATAAAATCTCTCCAAAAATCTCTAAATACACCCAAATCTTAGATCTACTTCAAAAAACTTAGGATTAATGCTATTTAACATTAGATCTATGAATATTATATGTAGATCTACTAATGTATAACTAGATCTACTACTTTTAATTAGTATTATCATATAATTTCACTAATTAATATTAAATTCGTAATAACACAATAAGTACTAGAAATAGTAGGTATCTAACTTAGATTTAGTAGAAGAAGTTGTACCAAATAGCAATGTGAACAAATACAAACAAAAATATAGTAAAAATATTTATATTTTTCGTTTTTTATTTATTTAAAATGCTGAAAAATAAAAAAAATCATTTTTTTTTGTTTTTTTTTTGTTTTGTTTTTTCTACAGAAATGTATGCGTTAGTGTTATGTAAGATGGAATGAGTAAAGTTGTAATACATCACTTGACTTAATACTAGATAATTATCAGATTTTATAATTTTTAAATTAATTTCAGACTTTAATTTTTTATTTCAGCTTTTTTTCTTGTTAATAAAAATCTTAAAAAATATTGTGTTTGATTCTATAAATACATTTAACATTTATACACCTAAAAGTGTTGTGTTTGATTTTATAATACATAAAATAGATTAATTTCTTGCAACTTAATGGGTTATAGATTTCATACACCTAGTTTTTATTTGTCTTTGTCTTTTTGCAGTGTGACAGTGTCCACTTTTGACTTTTGAGAAGATGTCTTCAAGCGATGGTGAGGGTTCTGGGGCCGATAATGTTGGTGGAGCTAAGAATGTGATGGATTTTGCATGGAATCACTGCACGCCTTTTGAAGGCAATAGGGCAAAGATAGTTTGCAATTACTGCAACAAGACAATTGGTGGAGGGGGGATTACTAGATTCAAACGTCAGATTACTGGCAGTGAAAAAAATGTGGCAATGTGCACAAGGTATCCCCAAAGTGTTAGGGATGATTTTAGAAATATTATGGGTGCAAAGAAACACAAACAACAAAAGATGAAGGAGGCTGACAGGGGTTACACAGATACATTATTCAATGTTAGGGGCACAGGTTCTTCTGCAGAATCAGATGATGACATTGCATATCCTCCTGATTGTGACACAACTTATTCACGTCGTGCGTATAGGCGTGCCCTTAGTGATTCCCGCAGAGATGAGTGGGAAAGAGAGGAGGCAGCTCGAATTACAAGGAGGTATGGGCCATCTGGTGCAGGTGGAGGCAGTGGTACTGCACGTATTCCTATTGTTGACGTAGATGATGATGAAGACAGAGCTGGTCATGGAAAAAGGAAGAAAGGCGGCATTGATACACTTTTCCATTCTGCTAGTATGAGATTGAGGCATGTTGATGAGCCAGGGGTTAGGAGGCCTGAAGCTAGGCAAAAGGGCATTAAAGCAATGTTCACTGGTGCAAAAGATAAGGTCGGCAAGGCAGTGGGTAAGTTCTTCTTTGCTCATGGTATACCTGCACATGTTGCAACTGAACCGTATCTGCAACATATGGTAGATTTGATAGGGGATTCTGGGAGGGGCGTCAAGGCCACCACTTCATATGAATTAATGAACAAGTATCTTCCCCTAGAGAAGAAGGATCTACAAGTCTGGATTTCAGGCCAAAAAATGTGGGCTTAATATGGTGTCACACTTATGTGTGACGGGTGGACTAGTGGCAACAGAAGACAAATTATCAACTTTCTTGCACATTGTCGTGGATCCACAATTTTTCTGGACTCTGTTGATGCTTCAGGTGAGGTCAGGAACCACAGGTTCATAAAGAAACTAATGAAGACATACATGAAGCAGGTTGGTGTGGAAAATGTGGTGCAGATAGTTACTGATAATGGTTCTGCCTTCAAGAAGGCCGGGGACAGTTTAATGAAGAAATATCCCATATACTGGACACCATGTGCTGCCCACTGCATAGATCTCATTCTCAAGGACATTGGCTCAATTGAATTCATTAAATCTGTTATCATTTATGGTAGGTTGATCACAGGATTCATCTACAACCATTCTTTTCTATTGAATGCAATGAGGCGACGTGAGTATTGTGGAGGTGATCTGATTAAAATAGGTGCAACTAGATTTGCAACAAACTTTCTTGCCTTACAATCATTAAAGTCCAAAAAGGATGGACTTAGGAGGCTCTTCAATGGAGTGGAGTGGACCTCCATGAAGGAGCACAATACCCCAGTTGGCAGTAGAAATGAGCAATTGATTGCCAGCAGACCTTTTTGGGATAAGGTTACTAGGCTGCTGCGAATAATGGAACCCATTGTCAAGGTATTGAGGCTGGTAGATGGTGACAAAACTGTAACAATGCCTTTTTTATATGATGCAATGACCTCAATGGTGGACCGCATCAAAGAAGCAGCAACTAAGTCCAATGAGCAATACATCAGAATTTATGAGAATCGTTGGACAAATATGCTTTTGCATCCATTGCATAAAGCAGGTATATATCTCAATCAATTATGTTCTAAGTTTCTAACTTCTGAGTTATTTGTCTAACTCATAGTCTACCTATTAAAATGTCATTCTAATTTCCTTATTTATATTTGTGACAGCTTACTATTTGAATCCGAGGTTCCAATACTCACAAACGCTTGGATTGAATCCGACTCTAATGACTGTAGTGAGAGATGTCACCAACAAGTTCATTACCTCTCCAGAAGAGCGATTGCTAGTACTGGAAGAGGTATAAGATAACTATATTACTTACATTCTTAATGTCTCATTAGTCATTACTCATTAGTCATCACTTTGATTTCATCATCTAAATATCGTAAATGATGTTTTTTTTGCAGTTGCGCCATTTCCGTGAAGGCACTGGATGTTTTGGAGATCCAAATGCGGTTTCTGATCGTGAGGCAGGTGATCCTTGTGAGTGGTGGGTTTGAAATGGAACAGGTGCCCCCCATTTAAGAAAAGTGGTTGTTCGTCTCCTTGCTCAAACAACATCTGCAGGGGGTTGTGAAAGAAATTGGAGCACATTCAATCCGATACACTCAAAGAGAAGGAACAAGCTTGGGGCAAACAGGTTGAGGGACCTTGTCTACGTTCACTACAACATGTGGTTGAGGGCTAGAGCAATACGAGATGCCAACTATAGGGAAGTGGATTTTGCTGTTGTCCACGATCCCATTGACACCGCATACACTTTCAGCACTAACAGACGTAGAGGGCTGGAGGAAGATTCAGAAAATCCTTTAGAGGAATGGATGAATGAGATAGCTCGTCCTGTTCTTGATAATTTAGATGGGCGTCCAGATCCATACATAGAAGATCAATTTGAGCCAAACAACGGTGATGATATTATTCTTAATAATCCGCCTGAAAGACTTGAGCCTGAAGCTGTACATGTAAATGTTGATATGGAAATAGATAGAAGAGTACAAGAGCAGTTAGGTAGCTCAAATTCTTCTTCTTCAGTTGGTTCTAAATCTAAGTCTGATGATAGTGACAATGATAATGATGGTGGTAATCAAAGTCAACGCTCTCCAGAATATCCTCCAGCTGTGGATCCTCAACATGATGATCGGCCTTATGTTACTAGGGGTGCACCTCAACAACAACAAGAATATCCCATGCCTGAAAAAAAATTTCAAAGAAGAAAAACTCGAACTGGGAAAGATTACAGCGGTACACCTCCACCAAATGCCGCAATGCCCACAACTCCAAGCCCCTACCCCTACTCCTACCCATCTAATCCACAACCACAACCACAATACCGGAGTCCAAGTGATTATCATTCTGATGTTGCTGAATCAATGGATGCATTGAGTATATCTGACTCTCAATCTCAATCTCAAGAACATTCATTTGGAGATATGTTATTTGGGCAGACACTTCCATACCCATCTCAGACTTCTCAACATGGGTATTCTGGATATCAAGTTGAACCACAAGGCCCACAACCAAGGTTACAATTAGAACTTGGACCTGGTATGGGATATCATGAAGCATACTCTGTCCGTAGCCCTTATGGATGCTTTCGGGTGAACACCGAAGCATACTCTGGTGATTTCGGGCAAACATGGAGTGGTGGGCATACTACAATTTATCCTATTGTCGGAGTTCCATTACAACCTCCTTTTCCTCAACCTCCAGCTCCTCAAGCAAGGGCACCCGCACCTCCTCCCGCTTCTTCTCAGCCTCCCAGGAATTCAGCAAACAAGGCTCAATATCTCAAAGATTTACAAGAACATTTTCCAAAGATTGGGATGATGCAATATGTGAATCATGAAGTATATGAGGAGCATGTTGTCACATACAACAAATCGTATAGAGCTTTGATGACATGGGAGCAATATGTAGAACAACAATATCCTTATCAGCAGTCGGCGCGCCACTCAACATACAACTGATGTGAGTTAGTACTTAGTAATTTACTATGTTGTTATATGTTTGTTGTAAGTTGAATATTATTGCATAGGTGTGTAAACATGCGTTTATGGATTGTGCTACTAAAATTTCATATCTTAATTCTTATATTTAGTCATCGAAATCCTTCATCGAAATCTCAAAAAAACAGGATTGATTCCTTACCTCCCACATGATTGACCCCCCCCAACATACCCAATATAGAATTTTATTGCATAAAACGTTGCATCTAGGTGTTGAGACCACGCCTGTAAAATTTCATGATTTAATTCGTTCATTTAGGCGTCGATAAGTCCAGGATTGCATCTGTCGATATTTCCGTCGGTATACCTATAAATATCTATTTCCACGCCGTCGATAAGGCGTCGGTATCGGCATTTAATTCCTTGATTTCTGGTTTTCGGTACTATATGAGTTTTATTGATGATTTCTCTACAACCACCTGGTTATTTTTGTTAAAAGACAGATCTCATATGCTTGATACTATCACATCATTTTTGTTGGGATATGTACCCAGTTTATTAAAATTATAAAAATCTTTCGTTCTGACAATGCCCTTGAGTTCATGCAAAACTCAGTAAGTATTTTATGTCGTAAAAAGGGTACCATTCACCAAACTTCCTGTTCATACACACCTCAACAGAATGGGGTTGTTGAACGCAAGAATCGTCATCTTCTTGAGGTTGCCCGCAATCTCTTGTTCGACTACCATGTCCCCCAATATTTTTGGCCGGAAGCTATTTTCACTACGTATTATCCCATTAACCGCATGCCTTCTTTTGTTCTTGGCAACCAAGTGCCTTTTCAAATTTTATATCCTGATGCACCTCTTTCACTATGCCTCCTCGAATTTCTAGAAGCACATGTTTTGTAAAAAAATCTGCGTCCTGGCTTAACTAAATTGGATCCATGTGCTACCAAGTGTGTTTTCTTGGGGTACTCTAGGACATAAAAAGGATGTTAATGTTATGATCCGATTACCAAGAAGTGGATGGTTTCTGCTGATGTTGTCTTTTTTGAACATATGTCGTTCTATTCTCCTGTCGGCTCTGCCCTGACATCTGATTTAATTGTGGATACTCCTTTACCTATGATAGATGATACTGCTCTACCGGATACAACTGTTGCACCTGCTCCTCCACTGGAGGTTTATTAAAGAAGACCGAAGGCACCAACTCCTTCCATGGCCCCTCCAGTCCTCCGTCCTCGTCGGCGGATCCACCTCCACCTCAGGTATTTTTTAACTTGGATATTCCTATCAGTTTACGCAAAGGAACTCGGTCTTGCACTCGGCATCCCATTGGGAATTTCTGCACTACTGCTAATTTTGGAACTATTTTTGCAGACTTCATTTCTGCTCTGTCTGTTGTTTCTATTCCTAGAAATGCTACCCAGGCTCTTCAACATCCAGCATGGCGTCAAGCCACGGAATCTGAAATGTAGGCTCTCACCGATCGACATACTTGGGAATTCGTTGATGCCTAGGAAGCATGGACACTTACCGAAGGTTTTCGTGTCTGTGTCCAACTTGTGTCCAACATGGACATGCCATGGGCACACGTGGTGGACACTTATCGGATGTGTCCAAGTTCCCCATTTTTTTATCAGGAGTTTGACACGTCCTGGACAAGGATTGGACACACTAGGACACAACACATCACTAATTAAGAAGGGGAAACATCCTATTGCACATAAACGTCCTCACCACTCTTAATGCACATGTCTCCCCCTCTGTCACATCGCCACCTAGGTAATTACTCCTCTTCTTCCACCTGCAGACTTTGGCCTCTCCTCACTCTCCGCTCATTGCCAACCTCTCACCTTCCTCTTCCTCCAATACATATGTTTTATTTGTCCACCACTACAACCAACAACCTCCTCTTCCCCTTCCTTTTCTCACCAAATCTGAATGTACATCAATGTTTTACTCTCTTCGACAAATAACAATATACATCTTTTTATTCTTTGTTGTCCACCACCATACTATTTGTTCACTGTCCAAATTTAGATGTGCAAATATTATACTTTAGGTCCATACTTTCAGTGCTTAAGTTGTTATTGTTTGTGAATAAAATTTATATTACTTCAAGTATCCTTGTGTTTTACAATGTCGACTTGTTTGATCGTATGTCGTTGATGGCTTAATTTCAAGATGCGTGCAATGTGTGTTTGAATGAAAATATGAAAGTGAATATAGCTTGGATGAAATGATCTTTATGTTTGAATGTGTTTGTTCTTTTTGTGTTTATAGATAAATATAATATATATGTACATGTATATTTTTTGTCGTGTCTGGCGTCATGTTCGTGTCCTATACTTTTAAAATTCACGTATCCATGTCCGTATCCGTGTTTGTGTCCGTGTTCATGCTTCCTAGGTTGATGCACATGTTGATTGTTCATCGATTGGTTGCTGATGGATTTTTACAGTCAAATATCAACCTGATGGAACTATTGAGTGACTCAAAGCTCACTTGGTAGCCAAAGGCTACACTCAGACATATGGCGTAGATTACTTTGAGACCTTCTCTCTCATCGCTCATCTAAACTCAATTTGTATTCTTATCTCTGTGGCAGTAAACTCCGAATGGCCTTTATTTCAATTAGATGTTAAAAATGCCTTCCTATATGGTGATCTGCATGAGGAGGTTTACATGGAGCAGCCTCCTAGATTTGTGATTAAGGGGGAGTCATCCAAAGTCTGTCGCCTGCTCAAAGCAATTTATGGCCTTAAGCAAAGTCCCCCGAGCCTGGTTTGACAAGCTGAGTTGCATTCTTAAAAAGTTCGACTTTCATCATTCTTAGTATGATCATTTTGTATTTGTTAAGAAAACTACCTCTGGTCTGGTAATCTTGATTGTCTATGTTGATGACATCATCTTATCTGGTAGTGACTCTACAGGAATCCAGGCTTCTAAAAACTACTTGGAAAGATACTTTGTTACAAAAGATTTAGGCAAACTGACATATTTTCTAGGCATTGAAGTTTCTCGATCATCCTCTGGTCCATAGAATTAAATGTCCGATTTCGCTGTCGTGCCTGATGGCCCTAAAACAGAAATTTTTCAAAATTTCGGCTGAAATTTCGTTATTTACTGCCCTAACGATTTCGACAACCGAAAAAGCAAATTAAATCATGAAAATTTATCGGGACAAGCGAAACGCCAAGATCTACTCAAATATGCAATAATATTTCATGTTGGATATGTGGAGGTCTCCCACATTTGTAACTGAAGGAAGCTGAACAATTCGATAGAATTTTGATGGCAATTTCGATGGAAAAATTAATGAATTAACTTATGAAATTTTACAAACACAATGTTTAGACATAAACACACTAGACTATATAATACATTTATATGTTTAGAGGTCAAGGTGGGATACATGTCTTGATGAGTGAGTGCACAAATGAACAGAAATGTCAAGTCTGCTAGACAATTAGACTGTTAAAAGCTTCAAGTTACAGTTTAGAATTTAAAACTTACAGTTAGAAGTTCCAAACTTGCCAACTACAACTTGTATAAGTCTAGTGTTAGCATTTAACAAGGTTACATTGGACATTTATACATAGATTCAAGAAAGAACTTTGTTATTTTTGGAGAATTTCTTCATATTTCTATAGAAAAATGTAGAAATTGAGGAAGGTGGTGTATAAATGGTCTAGGGATAGGGGAAACATACCTTAGAATTAAGAAAGATACCCTTTAGAAGCAAGAGATTCAAAACAAAATTCCAAAAATACCAAACATGTAGTATTATCAGCCTTAGGAACAAATTTCTCAAAATTTAATGTGTTTCTGAACCATTTTGCAAAATTACGGCCCAAACTAGGCTTTTTGCTATGAAATTTCATCATTTTTGCCGAAATTTCGCACCTAGGGTCAAAATTTTCACGTAATTACGTATCATTCCCTGCATTTATGTGTTTCGCAATTCCAATCGTAGGTTTCGATATCTGATTGCAAAAACAATGAAATTTTGAGCGAAACTTTGCAATTTCGATCGAAATTTTGGTCCATGCTCTGGTATATGCTTATCTCAGCAGAAAAATGTTATGGATCTCCTATCTGAAGCATGAATGCTTGGGGCCAAGCCTTTTGTTACTCCCTTGGATCCAAACACTATCTGGGATGACGAGAATTCTCCTCCTTACACTGACCATCATCAGTATCGTAGAATGGTAGGGAAACTTATATATCTTACTGTCACTAGGCTTGATATCACTTCTGTTGTTGGCTTGGTTAGCAGATATCTAGATAAGCCCAGACAATGCCACTGGGATGTTGTTTGCCATATTCTGAAGTATCTGAAAAGTTAACCTGGTAAAGGCTTGCTTTACAAGAAACATGGTCACTGTAACCTTACCGGCTATTCTGTTTCTAACTATGTTGGAAGCAAGATAGATCACAAATCTACATCTGGGTATTGTACTTTTGTAGGCAGTAACTTGGTCACCTGGTGAAGCAAGAAGCAAATTGTAGTTGCTCGCTCTAATGCTGAAGTCGAGTATCGAGCAATGGCTCACACTACATGTGAACTCTTCCGGGTACGAGGACTTCTGAAAGATTTTGGTCTCTGATTCTAAACCTATTCTCATGCACTGTGACAACAAAGAAGCCATCTTTATTGTCAGCAATCCCACTTTCCATGAATGCACTAAACACATTGAGGTTGCCACTTCGTGTGGGAAGCTCTCTTAGCTAGTCAGATCTCTAAGCCTTATACACATACTTCAGATCCAGTTGCAGACATTTTCACCAAAACTCTTGAGAAGACCATATTCACTGCTCTGACAGACAAGCTGGGCATGATTGACATCTATGCTCCAGCTTGAGGGGGAGTATTAGTATATATATTTTACTGGATATATTTTTACTAGTGTGTTATGGGATTTAGACTTGTCTTGTCTATTAGCCTCTTTCTTTTATCACACATTGTTGTCTCTGCTTTATGTTTTACTCTCTTGTCCTATAAAAGAGAGACCTTTGTAATTGTTTTACTCATCTAATACAAAGCCTTTTATTATTTTAGAGTTATTATTGAACGATGATAGTTAGACAATAAATAACAAATTATTAGATTCGATGGGGCCATGAGGGTATCTTACAACACTCCAACAAGTGTCAAATTCCATTTATATTATCGTGTTGAGAGAGTGTCTTAAACTCTCTAGAATAGCTTCCTTGATGAACCGAACATCTACACCGAGCCTCGGCATCCTCGGGATGTGTTTTGGGTACCTACATGTGCATTTAGTCATACCTTAAACCATATATGGTCTTCTTGGACTGTATTAGCATTTACTGTCCATCTATACCATATACAGTCCAGTGTTGGACTCTAAATGTTGCTGAAATGAAAATGCAGTCTGTGTTACATATTGTAAACGCGGCGGAAAAGTAACCATATGACTTTGGGACTTTGGATATGGGTCTTATTCCTATAGATAGACCCCCCCTAACTCGTCCCAAACATGAAGAGCAACAAAAGAGACATCAAGTGACATCATTTTTCAAAGACCTAAAGTCACGAACAGATCTAGGGCTTCCCTTAGGTTTCACACCTTCAAGAACTCCTCTCCAAGCAATCGCCTTCCTCCTCGGTTGGCTTTCGGGTGTAAAAGGGGATTGAGTTTTTCTTCTCTCTTCTGCAATCATCATCTATGTAATATTTTTATCAATACTATCATCTCCGCTAGTGGATGTAGCCTCCCACATTGGGAAAATGTTAAAGCACTATAAATCTAGTCTTTATGGTTGCTTGCTTGTTCGTTGTTGATCTTTGTCATGCATTTCGGTTTGGATTGTTGGATCTCACACTTTTGCATCTCCAAAACAAGCTCTTTGGGCCTTGTTGTTCGGGTCTCTCATCACCACCATACCCAAACAAGTGGTATCAAAGCAAGTTCTACCACCAAATCTCTACCATGACATCAAATTACAACATCGAGAAGTTCTATCGCTTGAAGAGTTACTCTCTCTAGCAATTCAAGTGTGAATCTTGCTTCACCAGTCTACAAAGCTCTTCTTGGAAAGGAGAAGAAACTGGAATCCGTGACGGATGATCGGTGGGAGGTGATTGATCAAAAGGCTCGTACATGCATCTTTCTTTGTTTGGAGGATGAAGTCCTCTGTGAGGTCGTCCATTTGAAGACCACCAAAGACGTCTTGGATAGACTTGAAGTATTCTATATGAAGAAGTTCATCACCAACGAGCTTGTGCCAAAGAAGCACCTTTTCATGCTTCACATGGAAGGTGATTCCTTGACGGCTCTTCTCGATGAGTTGAATGAAATCATCTACGACCTTGGGTAGATCGATGTGAAGATAGAAGACAAGGATCAAGCAATTTTGTTGCTTTATACCCTTCCATCGTCCTACAAGAATCTCCAAGATATGATGATACTTTGTGAGTCAAAGACCATCTCACACGATGAAGTCAAAACGGCCTTGATGTCTTAAGAGAAATTAGAGAGGGATCTTACTTCATCGGAAGTAGCGGGTGACGCATTGTCCATTAGAGGAAGGGAGCGTCCGCATGACAAAGACCTTGAAAGTTAAAGTCACATCAACTAAAGACGTGCAACTATTGCAAGAAAACAGGTCATATGGGATGAATGCTAGAAGTTGCAAAACAAGCAAAATCATGAGAAATGAAATGATGTTGCAACTCATGCAAAGGTGAATGGAGGTTCTGAAGATTAGGGCTACATTCTTGCTTCATTGTCATCCTATTACTACAAGAACGAATGGGTTCTTGATTCAACATGCACGTACCACATGATCAAGCGTAAGGATTATTTTCATACCTATGAGTCACATCAAGGTGGAGATATCCTTATGGGTGACAATCGTCCTGCAAGACGATTGGTGTAGGCACAGTGAAGATCAAGATGTTGGATGGTGAAGTCAGAACATTGATAAACATTCAACATGTTGTCGGGTTGAAGAAGAATCTCATCTCATTGGGCACACTTGAAGACAAGGGTTGCAAGTTATCCGGTGAAAATGGAGGTATTGATATTCTTAAAGTTGATCGGGTCCTCATGAAGGCAATGAGAAATTCACACAAATTGTACATCTTGCAAGTAGGGATGACAAAAATACTGCAACCCAATATGACCCAACCCGACCCGACCCTAAAATAGGGTTTTTCAAGTTCAAAATCGGGTGTGGGTTTAGGTCGGGCAGACCCGAATCGGGTTTTTTCACCCTCGGTCAGGCACAGATGCAGTCCGTAGAACCAAGGGACCCGAGACTTGGAGTTGGAGTGCGGCTGCGCAGAAGACCGAAAAGGCCAAAACCCATTGTATGCCCTAGACTTCGGTCTCGGTCTCTCAGACTCTTCAAGCGGCGACTCTTCACTCCTCTTGCAAGTTGCCACTTGCGAGTTGCGGATCCTCTCCTCAACTCAAACCCTAGATCCGGAAGTCGCCCTCACCCCTGACTCTCTGTCACTCTCACTCTCATTCGGAGTTGGATCTGTGACTGTGGCGAAGAAGAGATCGAGAGATCAAGACGATGCAAGGAAACAAAGAAGAGATAAAGATATCAAGATTAAGAAAGAGATCGAGACATTGGTAGTTCATCGTCGTTTCCTCAATGGCACGCATCTTCAACTGTTAGAGATCAAGATCGTGTACTTCTTCTATGCCTCTCCGGTCGCCAGGTTGGTAGCTTGGTACCCATTTGTTCCTCAAATCTTTGGTTCTGATCATCGACTCTCATATCGTGTATTTTGGTCTTGCTTTGCTTGCTCTGTCATTGCTTGATACCCATGATCCAGATTTACTTGAAACCCATGATTGTCGCCTCTCTGGGATCGCGCTATTATAGCATGGTCACCCACCCCCTCTCCATGATGGGACGGAGGGGGATGCGGTGAAACCATTGGTTGTCTGAGTAACAATAATGGGGCCAAGAGGGTTTATATAAGGCGGGGAGTTGGTTAGAACACAGCTGCCAGAGCAGGAAGGGTGGGGGAAGACAGAGCACTGTGTCTTTGCTGGGCCACTTGCAACCTGCTTTGTTGAGTTGCAGGGAGACAGAAATTTTGAATTAGCAAATGTGAGAGATGGTGATGCGAGTTGAATGGGGAGACAGAAATTCCGAGCTGGGTTAAGGGATAGTGAGAAGAGTTGGTGGGTCGTTTGTTAATTGATTGAGTGACAAAGGGAAGGGTGATACCCTGCTTTTCTTTGTCTTTGCTGCATCTTCCTTCCTTGTTTTTCCTTCTTTCAATTTGGACCAGGGTGTGATTAGACAGTATGCAGATGTGGCAAGAGTGAGTACATACCATGCAGTACAATACAATACATTGTTCATATATCGTTGCTTCTTGATATTCCTGTAGTTGGTACCTTTTATTTAAGCTACTGATTGGTGGGAAGTTTGTCACCGACTCTGTTGTCTCTTTTCTCATCTTAGCAACTCGATTTCCTCCCCTTACTCCAATCCATTTGCCTACTCCCGGCCCTCCTGTTACTACTCCAGCCCCTCCTACTCCTATCGTGGCAGCCCTTTCGCCTCCTCATCAAACCCCGACCCCAGACCTCCCACATTTCACTTGCAACCCTCCGTCCCCTACTACTCCCAGTCCCACTCCAGTTGTGTTGATCATCATCTGCAATTCTCTTTTATTTTTTATTATGCAGTCTTGTCTTGATCATCGTCTGCAATTCTCTTTTATTTTTTGTTACAAGTAATTGATTACAAATGATTTTGCTAGCTGCTTCCAAGTAATTCGGTTTGGAATGCGTCATTCTGCACTGCTGCATTTGCCTAGGAATTTTGAAACAAGTCCTGTTGATTTTCTGTTGTCACTGTGATTGAAGAGCACTATCATCAGTTCTGAGGTTCTTTACTCAGCAGTCTCTACACAATCAGCTATATAATATATGAGAGTAATATTAATTAGCCGTCTGCCTAAATAAAATAAATGGGTCAGGTTCCTTTATCTCTGCAACCCTTCAGTAGCCGTCTGCCATCAGTGTGATATCAATTACATCCACCTAACAAGAGAGACATCGTCGTGTAATTCACCAAGCTGATATTAATTATATTTTCTGATAATAGACTAATCAGTGTGATATAGAATTGATACAAAATTGAATGTATATGTTTCCACTTGCTATTTCTGTTCAAACAATATATAATTGTGCTTAAAAGTTGGAGTTTCTCTTGTTAATAACCATTCGTATAGAAATTATGTTAGGGCATTAAAATTTTGGTATTCTAACTATCTTAGGTATTAGTATACCAACTACTTTAGGGCATTAGTATTCCAAAATTTACCTGAAAATATATATGCCTATAGTATACCCGTTCATGGTATAACTATAAAGGGGAAAAGAGTTGTTTATTCAGTGAGTAAAAAGGTGTACATGGTACTTTCTTATATAGCTATAGAGAGTTAAGACATGCATACAAGCAGGCAATATGGGACTAATACAAAAGAACATAACACAGTAGAAAACAGAAAATAACACAGTATTTCTATACTCCCCCTCAAGCTGGAGCGTAGATGTCGAATAAGCCCAGCTTGTCAATCAGAGTCTGGAAGCGAGCTTTAGGTAGAACTTTAGTGAAGATGTCTGCAAGTTGCTTCTCAGTACTGAGATATGGAGTGCAGATGTGTCCAGATAGAACTTTCTCCCGAACAAAATGGCAGTCAACCTCAATATGCTTGGTTCTTTCATGGAAGGTGGGGTTGCTCGCAATGAAAATGGACGCCTTATTGTTGCAGAACATAGGAATAGGGCTAGATAATGTGATATCAAATTCATTCAGAAGGCCACGGACCCACAGGAGCTCACATGCAGTATGAGCCATAGCTCTATATTCTGCCTCTGCACTTGACCGGGCAACAACTATCTGCTTTTTGCTGCGCCAAGTAACCAGATTACCTCCCACAAAAGTGCAATATCCAGATGTAGATTTTCTGTCAAATCGACTTCCTGCATAGTCAGAATCAGAAAAACCAGATAAATTGCAGTGGCCATGTTTTGTGTATAGAAGACCTTTCCCTGGAGAGCTTTTGAGATATCGTAAGATGTGACAGATAGCATCCCAGTGGCATTGCCGGGGTTTATAAAGATACCGGCTTATGAAACCTACAGCAGCTTCCAGATCAGCTCTAGTGACAGTAAAATAGATAAGTTTGCCAACCAGTCTCCTGAACTGGTGGCGATCATCATCCCAATTCATATTGGGATCCAGAGGAGTGTTGGCTGGCTTGCAACCCAGCATACCAGTCTCTTGCAACAAATCAAGAACATATTTTCTCTGTGACAAGCATAGTCCTGCAGAAGATCTAGCAACCTCAATACCTAGAAAATAACGTAGTTTCCCTAGGTCTTTGGTGATGAAGTGATGTGCTAAATGCTGTTTGGTTGCCTGTATACCTGCACTGTCACTGCCAGATAAGACAATATCATCAACATAGACAATAAGTATGACAAGTCCTGCTGCAGTTTTACGAATAAACACAGAATGATCAGATTGTGAACGCCGAAAGCCAAAGGTAATCAAGATCTGACTGAGCTTGTCAAACCATGCTCGTGGACTTTGTTTCAAACCATAGATCGCCTTTCTGAGTTTGCAGATTTTAGAAGCAGACTCCTCCTGAGCAACAAAACCCGGAGGTTGCTCCATGTAGACCACCTCTTGTAGATCTCCATAGAGAAAGGCATTTTTGACATCAAGTTGATACAAAGGCCAGTCTTTATTCACAGCAACAGATATCAGAATACGAACAGAATTTAAGCGGGCGACTGGAGAAAATGTTTCAAAATAATCAACCCGATATGTTTGAGTATATCCTTTTGCAACTAATCTGGCCTTCAGGCGTTCAATGGTACCGTCCGGTTGATATTTAATAGTAAAAATCAAGCGGCATCCAACAGTTTGGCACGAAGAAGGACGATCAACTAGATCCCAAGTCTGTTGTTCACAAAGTGCATGCATTTCTTGCTACATAGCATGTTTCCAGGCAGGATGGCAAAGTGCCTCTTTAGTTGATTTAGGAATTGTCACAGCAGACAAAGTAGAAGTAAAGCAAGCAAAGCTACCACAGAGATTGTCAAACGAACAGAAATTACTGATAGGAAGCTGAGTACAGAAGCGAACGCCTTTCCGTAAACTGATAGGAAGATCCAGATCAGAAAATACCTCACTGGACGGTGGATCATCCGCAGACGCAGGATTTGGTTCGGCCGGGGCTTCAGAAGCAATAATGTTCTTTGACCTGCGTCGATAGACTTGCAATGGGCGTTCTTGAGGCACATCAGGAGCAAGAGGTTTTTCAACAACTAAAGGTAATGGAGTGGGAGCCATAATGTCATCCGACAATTTTGCACCAGAAGTAGAAAAATAGGGCATATGCTCAAAAAAGGTCACATCCGCACTAACCAACCATTGTTTTTTGATAGGATCAAAATAGCGATAGCCTTTCTGAGTACGGGAGTATCCCAAAAACACACATTTGACCGAACGGGCATCAAGTTTAGTGAGGCCAGGACGAAGAATTTTCACAAAACAAGTACTCCCAAAAATGCGAGGAGGCAGAGAAAATAAGGGTTTATCAGGAAACAAAATAGTATATGGGACCTGATTGTTCAGAACAGAGGAAGGCATGCGATTGATAAGATAGCATGTTGTAGAGACAGCTTCAGGCCAAAAGTGTTGGGGTACTTTATAGTGTAGAAGAAGGGTGCGAGCAACCTCAAGAAGATGGCGGTTCTTTCGTTCAGCAACGCCATTTTGTTGAGGGGTGTAAGGGCAAGAAGTCTGATGTAAGGTTCCACGGTCAGCACAAAAAGATGTAACAGATTGTTGCATGAATTCCAGAGCATTATCAGTACGAAAAATTTTAATGGGTTGATTAAATTGTGTAAATTTCAGCAAAGAAGATGCGAATAGTATCTAACACAGTATCCCGACCTTTAAGCAAAAACAACCATATGGTGCGAGAATAATCATCAATAAAGGTCATAAAATACTTCACACCAGAGTGACTGGATACAGAGCATGGTCCCCAAACATCAGCATGAACTAAGTCAAAGACTTCTTTAGAGGCAATAATTTTCTTAGCTGGAAAAACAGAGCGAGTTTGTTTGCCCAAAACACAAGTTTCACATGAAAAATTATTCTCAGATAAAGTAGGAAATAAATGTTTTAATTTGGCAGCAGATGGATGACCCAGGCAAAAGTGCCACTGTAATCATGTCACTGAAGTAGAAAGCAGAGCCGCAGCAGTAGGAGGTCCATCCAAGTAATACAGCCCATCTGGTCCTTCACGACCCGAACCAATCCTCGTCTTCGTGCGGAGATCCTTCAAAACACAGCCAGAAGGATCGAATTTAATAGAGCACTTGAGTTGTTTAATCATCTTACTGACTGACAATAAATTAACAGGAAACTTTGGAATATATAAAACAGAATTCAAGTGCAATTTTGGTGATAGCGGAATCGTGCCAATGCCATGAACAACAGTTTTGGATCCATTTGCAACAGTAACAGAAGTTATAGGAGCAGATTTATTGAGACTCGAAAAAAGGTGAAGATCACCAGCCATATGAGTGGATGCACCTGAGTCAATGCACCAATGTTTGTTACCAGATGATGGAGAAGCAAGCATGGCAGAAGGTCCGGAAGTAGACGAGGATGGCATCTGCGCAAGATGTTCCTGGAACATCTTTTCGAATTCTGAACGTAACCATTCGGTGTTTGCTGGAGCAGTAGGAGTGTCAGTAGTAGAGTCGGCAGCAGATTCTGTAGCAGCCTGGTTAGCCCAAGCTGGCTTGCCGTGCTTAATCCAACAACGATCTTCAGTGTGATTGTCCCGGCCACACCAGTTGCAGTAGCGAGGGCCGGGAGGAGCACCACGTCCAGAAGAGCCTCGGCCTCATGAGGGAGGAGGACGACCACCACGGCCACGACCGCGACCACGGTCACGGCCAGAATCAGCAGAGCGAGCAATAAGCGCAGGATGCTCAACAACAGCAGTGGGAGTCATGGATGGCAGACGTTGGACTCTTTTGAGAACATCCCGAAGAGTCGGTAGGTCGCTTGATAGTATCTGGTCAACCACACCAGAAAAGGAGGCAAGATGTGCAGCCAAGAACTGCACCAGTTGTAGTTCGTTGCGTTGTTTTTGACCAATTTTAATGTCCGCCGTCAAAGGGTGGTAGAGTTCAAATTCATTCCACAGTGTCGAGCATTGGTTGTAGAAGTCATCAATAGAAGTGTCAGTGGAGAACTCCTTTTTCGCCAAGGTTTTGAAGATCTCAAAAACACGCTTTGGATTCTCCTGATGGGGAGGAGGAGAGGAGGGTGGCGCCTGGGGAAGGTGGCGGTGGGCTGCGGTGGAAGGGGGGATGGCGGCGGCGGCGGGGGGGAGGCCGGGCTTACGTCATGGGTGGGCTGATGGGTGGGAAAAAGGGTAACCTGCTCTTGATACCATATAAAGGGGAAAAGAGTTGTTTATTCAGTGAGTAAAAAGGTGTACATGGTACTCTCTTATATAGCTATAGAGAGTTAAGACATACATACAAGCAGGCAATATGGGACTAATACAAAAGAACGTAACACAGTAGAAAACAGAAAATAACACAGTATTTCTATAATAACCATTAGGGTTATATGTGAACAGTCCCCGGAATTTGGGACTATTTCTGACCGATGTGATCACACTTAAGTAGTTAATACATACTTATTTCTTAATTAACTGTATATGTGTTTTCATTTTTTTGAGTTGGATCTTGGTTTACGTATTTGTTGGATCTAGGTTTCAAGATTCACTATCTTATCAATTTTTTCGCTACTTATGCATGTCTGTGTGATTCGAGTTGGGGCGGCAGTGGACTTTTTGTTCAAACGGCTGATCAGTGATATATCTTATCTCCTTCCCTCACGGTATATATCATTTATATATACTTAAATGTGTCTATTGGATATACGGGATTAGGATCCAAAGTAGGAAAGACAAAATTCAATTTTAAAGGAAATCCTAAGAAATCCCTCCGAGTAATAAACTGCTACTGACACACAATCTTGGGTTGTTTTTCTAGCTGAAGAAAGCTATCCAGCTACTGATTGATTATATTTTCTGTACAAACAACCCATTCGTCAGAATTTATAACAACTTTGAAATGCTTGTAAACTGTTTTGTAATTTCCTTAGTTGCTTTCATTTACTGCCTAATCAAAATGCATGCTAAATTTGGTGCTTCGACCACATCGTCCTCTTATTTGGGACCACTTTGTGAATTGGTATTTCTTCTCTGAAACCACTTACTTTGTGTGTATGATCTGTTGAAAATGACATATTTTTTCTACTCTCATCTGCAGATTCTGTTCAGTTCATCTGGATTTCCTGTGGTCATGACTCATCTGCAGATTTTATTCCGTGTAAGATTTGTTGCTTGCTAAACTCTCATACTAACTCTGTATGAAAGTTGCTTGCTTTTATTTTAAATTTGCTCTATTCTGATGACCTGACTCGACTTTTTGCAGGTTACTGTTGGAGATGCATTGAAAATGGATCTTCCCTTTTGTAATGTGTATTTTGCCAATATTCCTAGTCAGATCTCGTCTCAGCTCAAATTTAAGCTACTTTCCAGTTATCCTTCATTCATCTTGAATTGTCTGTAAGGGTTAGGGTGCACAATGTGTGTACCCCGTATATTTATAAAGAGAACAATTACATATAGGTCCACATAGAATAGGAAAATAACAAGTGAATATAAAGAACTTAAATAAAATACTATTTAACACTCCCTCTCAAGTTGGAGCATAGATATCAATCATGCCCAACTTGTCCACAAGAGAGTTGAAATGTTTCTTGGCTAGCAGCTTTGTGAAGATATCAGCAACTTGGTCCTCTGAGCGAGTGAAAGGAGTGCAGATACGACCAGTCAGAATAGATTCTCTGATAAAGTGGCAGTAAACTTCAATGTGCTTGGTCCACTCATGAAAGACAAGATTATTTGCATCAAAGATAGTTGCTTTATTATCACAATGCATGGGAATAGGAGCAAAAGATCCCACATCAAGTTCTTTTAGAAGAGATTGTACCCACAGAAGTTCACACGTTGTATGAGCCATAGCACGGTACTCGGCCTTAGCACTAGATCTAGCAACAACATTTTGCTTTTTACTCCGCCAGGTAACAAGATTTCCACCAACAAAAGTACAGTAAACAAAAGTAGATTTTCTGTCTATCTTACATCCAGCATAGTCAGAATCAGAATAACCTTCAAGAGAGCAATGACAATGTTTTCTATAAAAAAGGCCTTTACCAGGAGATTTCTTCATATATCGCAGGATATGACACAGTGCTTCCCAGTGACACTGTCTAGGCTTGTCAAGATACCTGCTAACAAGACCAACAGCGGTAGAGATCAAGGAATGAAGTTTCCACAAAATCGTCGAAATTTCGCTCAAAATTTCGATTTCGACGCCATCTGCTACGAAATCATGCAGTTGTACCGCCACGTCAAAATCAGGGAAATTTTTTGCCCAGTTTTGAAATTTTTCCAGGAAACAGTAAAGTTCACTTATCTCCCACATCAAGGACCCCCCCACCTATATCCATATCAAATTTTATTGCATAAAACGATGCATTTAGGTGTAGAGATCACGTCTGTAAATTTTCATAAATTAATTCGCTCATTTTGTCGTCGAAACGGGCACAATCGCATCTATCAAAAAATTCGTCAAAATTTCAAAAAAAATCGGTTTCCATGTTGTCGAAACGGCATCGAAATTGGATAACTCGTTCCTTGGTAGAGATATCAGCTCTAGTGACAGTCAAATAGATTAGTTTGCCAATCAGTCTTCTATATCTTTTACTGTCAGGATACAGGGGAGATTCATCATCATCCCAATTTACATTAGGATCTAGGGGTGTATCAGTAGGCCGAGCTCCAAGCATTCCAGTTTCCTGTAGAAGATCAAGAACATACTTTCGTTGAGATAGAACAAGAGCATTAGCAGTCCTGGAAACTTCAATCCCCAAAAAGTATCTCAGTTTGTCCAGATCTTTAGTGACAAAATGCTTTCATAAGTAGGTTTTAGTAGCATTAATTTCAGAGAGATCACTGCCAGATAAAATAATATCATCAACATACACATTTAGAACCACAATACCAGAGGACGTCTTTTTAATAAAGACAGGGTGATCAACATGAGATCTGAGGAAGCCATAGGTAGAAAAAATCATGCTCATTTTATCAAACCAGGCACGTGGACTCTGCTTGAGTCCATAAATAGACTTTTTGAGGCGACAGACTTTGTGTGACTCCCCCTGAGCAACAAACCCATGTGGTTTCTCCATATAGACTTCCTCTTGGAGATCACCATAAAGGAAGGCATTCTTGACGTCCAGCTGGATAAGGGGTCAATCCAGATTGATTGCGACAGAGAGCAGAACCCGCACAGAATTTATCCTGGCAACAGGAGAAAAAGTTTCAAAGTAATCAATACCATAAGTCTGAGTGTACCCTTTCGCCACTAGGTGGGCCTTCAGGCGTTCAACAGTCCCATCAGGATGATACTTGACAGTGTACACCCAACGGCATCCAACCGGTTTGCAATCAGAAGGAGGATCAACCAAATCCCAGGTACCTCTGTCAGTAAGAGCAGTCATCTCCTCAGTCATGGCATGTGTCCAGGTCGTACTTTGTAATGCATCATGAACATTTTTGGGGACAGAAAGAGCAGCAACAAAATTACTAACATGAACACTCAGGTATGTAGTAGAGACATAGTTAGCAATATTATGAGATGTACATGATCGAGTACCTTTCTTGAGAGCAATAGGTAAATCTAGATCACAAGTTACCTCGGCAGGGGCAGGACCTTCTGAAGGAGAAGATTGGTTGTCTTTGGGGGGGGGTCTTGAGCAGGAGTAGACTGCGGCGGCCGATTCCTGCGTTGGTAACCAATAAGAGGAGATGTAGTCTCAGCAGGCTGCAAACCAGATGTGGAATCACTAATAATAGGCAGAGGCGCTCAAATGAGATCTAAATTCAACATGTTCCCCTTAGTAGAGTAGTATGGAGTGTCCTCAAAGAAAACCACATCACTGTTATTGAACCACTTTTTAGTAACAGGACTATAGCAATGATATCCTTTCTGAGTCCGTGAGTATCTCAGAAAAATACATTTTTCAGCTCGAGGAGACAATTTGTCCTGAGTCGGTCCAAACAAATGAACAAAGCAAGTCGACCCAAAAATCCTTAGAGGGACAGAAAAAAGAGGAAGATGGGGTGGTAGTACTTGTACAGGAATTTTATTCCCAATAACAGACGAAGGCATACGATTTATCAAAAAACAGGCAGTAAGAACCGCTTCAGGACAAAAATGTTTTGGAACATTAGAATGCAACATAAGAGTTCTAGTAACTTCAAGTAAATGCCTATTTTTCCTTTCAGCAACACTGTTCTATTGGGGTGTGTAAGCACAAGATCTCTGATGAATGGTACCCACAGAATAACAAAATAATTCAACATTTTTTTGAACAAATTCTAAAGCATTATCAGTATGCAGAATTTTAATAGGCATAGAAAACTGGGTTTTAATTTCAGCAAAGAAGAACTCAATAGTAGGCAAGACTTGTGATCGATCTTTCATCAGAAACATCCAGGTAGCACAGGAGTAATCATCAATGAATAAAATAAAGTATTTATTGCTTGACAGACTTGGAACATGACAACGACCCATACATCAGCATGGACTAAATCAAAAATATTTTTGCTACCAATCTTAGATTTTTTGGAAAATACAGTTCTGGACTGTTTGCCTAATTGATATGCCTCGCACTAAAAAACTGTGTGCCTACACCAGAAATAACATGTTTCAATTTATCAGCTGACGGATGCACAAGTCTAAAATGCCATTGTAATGCAGAAGCAAAAGACGACAATGTTGAAGCTAGAGTTGTAGTGACAATCCGTATCAGCTCATCCAAGTAGTAGAGTCCATTAGGTCCTTCATGCCCCTACCAATCTTCATCCTCGTGCGAAAGTCCTGAAAAACACAAGTACTTGATACAAAGATTAGACTGCAGTTCAGATTACGTACAATTTTACTGACAGACAACAAGTTTAGCGGAAAATTGGACACATATAAAGCAGATCGCAGAAGAACTTAAGCACAGATATCACCAATTCCATACATCAGCAAGCATAACAGAAGATTTAAAACAAGGTTTAGACAGTCTATAAAAAAGAGAACGATTGCCAGAGATATGAGAAGAAGCTCCACAGCCAATCACCCACGTCCCCATCCAGAAGCAGAAGAACGGTTGTTCGGAGGTCGACTGCGACCCCTACCATGACCACGGTCAGACAAAGTAGCAAGAGCAGTAGTGTCACCAGTGTCAGAAGGCAAATCCGACGAGGAAGCCGGCAGTCGTTGTAGACGCTGAAAAGCACTCTCCAATGTGGGTAAAGGATCACTAGCGAGGATCTGGTCAACCACGCCAGCATATGAGTCAGGAAGTCTGCATAGGAACTGGACAACCTGGAGTTCTTGTCGTTGTCGTTGCACAGTGGCTAAGTCGGTAGATAAGGGATGATGAAACTAAAGCTCAGCCAGACGCCTTTAAAGGTTGAAAAGTAGTCAGCAATATCGGGCCCAGTGAAATGCAGGGAAGGGGGAGCGGGGGGCACCGGGGAGATAGAGAGGGGGGGGACGGCAGCTGCGGGGAGGGTGGCGGCTAGAGCACCTGTTGTGGTACCATCTTTAATTATTTGTAAGGGTTAGGGTGTACAATGTGTGTACCCCGTATATTTATAAAGAGAACAATTACATATAGGTCCACATAGAATAGGAAAATAACAAGTGAATATAAAGAACTTAAATAAAACACTATTTAACAATTCAATTATGTAGTTATCATGTTTCAGCGTGACATTGCAATGAGGCTACTTGCTAATCCTGGTGATAAGTTTTATTGCCGCCAGTCTGTGAACTTACACATTTTTACTTGCCTATGATCTGCTAAAGGTGGCCCAGAATATGAAGCTTTTTGTTTCTTTCCAGTTTGACACATCATATTAAAATCATTATGGATTTTTGGGTATAAATTTGTTGGCTGAGTTAATATATGGCTGAGTCGACGGTGATGTTTGGAGATTCGTTTGCATATGGTTTTGTATTTCTACATTTCAATATTTCTGTAGAATGATTTATTAATTTTAGTTCTCTATTTATAGAATATGGTCGGAGATATGTGACTGCAAATGTTGGATTTTATTGGAAATTTGTTAATCTGAAAGGTTTTTTTGGGCAGTGATGTGAATGTAAGAAAAAGAAGTATGAGAAAAAGTCCTTGCTAGTTGTGTAACTGTCTTTAAGTTAACAAGATCATTGTTTCGTGCCAAATGATTCAGTGCCTACTGAAGACAGAGGAGATTCTAGATAGTTTTTAGAGTGTAGCCAAAGGCAAAGGCAAACGGAATGTCAAACTACTCCAATGATGTGGCATTGGTGACTCTAAGATGGCCTATACCCTTTCCAACGTTGTTGATGTGGATATTGGTGGAAGCCTGCCAATTTTCGTGATGTAATAGATCATGATGCCGTGCAGTGGATTGTTGCAGTGAAGGAAGAGATGGAATCTCTTCACAAGAATCAAACTTAGAGCTTGATGGTACCTCCCAAAAGCAAGAAAGAAGTGTGGGCTGCAAGTGGGGCTATAAGAAGAAAGAAGGCGATAGATACAAGGTACGCCTTGTTACAAAAGGTTACAGTCAAATTGAAGGCATTGAATATAATGAAGTCTTCTCACCCATTGCCAAGAATAGTTCCATATGGGTGCTTCTTTGGTAGCCATTGAAAATCTATAGTTGTAGAAGCTAGATGTAAAGACATCTTCTCTGCACGTGACATACAAGAAAAGATCTACATGTAACAGCCAGAGGGTTTTGAAGACAAAGAGAACCATGTGTGATTGCTCAAGAGGTCACTCTATGGGATGAAGCAATCTCCTAGACAATTGTACAGGAGATTTGACTCTTTTATGATGCACAATGGATTTTGCAGGAGTAGCTATGACGATTGTGTCTACTGTAAAGGGTTGAATGACAATTCCTTTCTTTACCTATTGCAATATGTTGATGGCATGTTGATCGCTCCTAGAGACACATCTGATATTGCCAAGGTAAAATCTCTTCTAGGTGGAGAATTTGATATGAAAGGCCTGGGTGAAGCTAAGAAGATTATTGGCATGGAGATTTAAAGGGACTGAAAATATAGAAGGCTTATCCCGTGACAGGAGAAGTACATCAAGAAGGTTTTTCACAAGTTACACAAGTTAGATGTGAAACCTGTTTCAACTCCAATGGTTGCTCACTTCAGGTTATCGGCTTTGCAGTCTCCACAGTCTGATAAAGAAGAGAAAGAGATGGTGCATGTACCTTACTCCAGTGCCATTGGTAGCATCATGTATGCTATGGTTTGCACCAGACCAGACATCGCCCATGCAGTCAGTGTGGTTAGTCATTACATGGCTCATCTTGGCAAGGCACATTGGCAGCAATTAAGTGGGTATAGAGGTAATTGATGGGCACTTCAAATACTTGTTTAGTTTCTCGCGGAGCTCAAGTCATCACGACAGGGTATGTGGACTCCGATTATGTAGGTAACTTCGACAAGAGATCTCTCACATGTTACATATTCACAGTGGGATCTTAGTTGTTAGTTGGAAAGCCACTCTACAAAGTACTATTGTTTTATCTACTACTGAAGCAGGGTATATGGCGGAAACGGAAGCCATGAAGGAGGCTTTATGGCTCAAGGGTTAATGAATCAGTTGCTCGTGGTTCAAGAACAAGTTATTGTTTATTGTGACAGTCAAAGTGTTATACATCTTAGCAAAGATCAATTGTTCCACGAAGAACGAAGCACATTGATGTCAAGTACCATTTCATTAGAGAAGTCAGAGATGAAGGCAAGATTCAGATTAAGAAGATTGGTACATTTGAGAATCCAGCTGACACGATGACCAAGACTCTTCCATTAGCTAAGTTTGAGCTTTGCTCTAAAATTAACTGGTCTTCTTTCAACTTGAGCTTTTCCCGTATAGGGCATGTGGAGGAGATGGTATTCTCAATCAGTTTCTAATGTTGGAGAAGATTGCAAGAGTTTTTCTACTTCCATCGATTTCGAGTTGAAGACAAGGCGGAGTTTGTTGGGAGAGTGTCTTAAACTCTCTAGAATAGCTTGCTTGATGAATCAGACATCTACACCGATCTCCGAGATATGTTTTAGGCACGTACAGCTGCATTTACGGCCATACTTCAAACCACATATGGTGCTCCTGGACTGTATTTGCATTTACGGTCCAACTGGACCATATACAGTCCAACGATGGACTGTAAATGTTACTGAAGTAAAATACAATCAGTATATTGTATATAGTTTAGTCGAACCATAAACACGGCCAAAAAATAACCATATGACTTTGGGACTTTGGTATGGGTCCTATTCTTACAAATAGACCCCCCCCAGAGTCATCTCAAACATGAAGTGCAACAAAGAGACATCAAGAGACGTCATTTTTTGAAGACCTAGAGCCACAAACAGACCTAGGACTTCCCTTAGGGTTTCACGCCTCCAAGAGCTCCTCTCCAAGCAACCGTCTTCTTCCATGGTTGGCTTTCGGGTGTAAAAGGGGCTTGGGTTCCCCTTCTCTCTTCTGTAATTCTAGAATATGAGGCTAATTGTCTTATTATTGATATGATTAAAACAGAGTACAGTGGTTCTCTTTTATAAGACAAGAGAAAGACACATGGTTTAGATATAACCAATATGGGATAAAACAAGACAAGGAAAAGAGAGAAATAGACTAAGTAAAAACACAGGAAAGTCTATATACTAATACTCCCCCTCAAGCTGGAGCATAGATGTCAATCATGCCCAGCTTGGATGTCATATCAGTGAAGCGCTTCTTCGGAAGAATCTTTCTGAAGATATCAGCAATCTGCTCATCAGTATGAATGTAAGGGGTAGAAATCTGACCAGATAGAACCGCCTCACGAACAAAGTGACAGTCCACTTCAATATGCTTTGTGCGCTCATGGAAGGTAGGGTTACTAGCAATGAAAGTGGCTGCTTTATTGTCACAATACATAGGAATAGCAGATGAATCAGAAAATCCAAAGTCCTTCAGCAGGCTCCGAATCCAGAATAGCTCACAAGTAGTATGTGCCATGGCACGATACTCAGCTTCAGCACTAGAGCGAGCAACTACAGACTGCTTCTTGCTTCGCCAAGTGACAAGGTTACCTCCCACGAAGGTACAGTAGCCAGAAGTAGACCGACGGTCAACCTTGCTGCCAGCATAATCAGAATCAGAATAGCCAAGGAGTTTGCAATGCCCATTTTTTTTGTAAAGTAGACCTTTTCCAGGAGAACTTTTCAAATATTTCAGAATATGACAGACAGCATCCCAATGGCATTGTCGAGGCTTATCCAGGTAGCGACTAACCAATCCAACTGCAGCAGTGATATCAGCCCGAGTAACAGTAAGATATATGAGTTTCCCAACCATACGTCGATACTGCTGATTGTCAGGGTAAGCAGGAGACTCCTCATCATCCCAGTTGATGTTGGGATCCATAGGTGTGCTAGCAGGTTTCGCACCCAAAAGACCAGATTCAGATAAGAGATCCAGGACATACTTCCGTTGAGATAAGCAGAGACCAAAAGAAGACCGGGACACTTCTATCCCAAGAAAATACCGAAGTGAGCCAAGATCCTTGGTAACAAAGTGTTTCTCCAGATAGCGCTTTGTAGACTGAATACCAACAGAATCGCTTCCAGAGAGAATAATATCATCAACATAAACAATAAGAATAACAATACCCGCAGAAGTATTTTTCACAAAAACAGAGTGATCAGATTGGAAACGTCTGAAGGAAAATTGTTGAAGAATATTGTTGAGCTTGTCAAACCACGCTCTAGGGCTCTGTTTCAAGCCATAGATAGCCTTTTTTAGCCTGCAAACTTTGGAATCCTCCCCCTGACACACAAAACCGGGAGGTTGAGACATGTATACCTCTTCATGAAGATCACCATACAGGAAAGCATTCTTGACATCAAGTTGATACAGAGGCCAGTCAGAATTGATAGCAACAGAAATCAGAATCCGGACAGAGTTCAGACGCGCTACTGGAGAGAAAGTTTCAAAGTAGTCAACTCCATAGGTCTGGGTATACCCCTTTGCCACAAGTCGCGCCTTAAGTCGTTCGACAGTACCGTCGGGATGGTATTTGACAGTGAACACCCATCGGCATCCAACTGGAGAGCAATCAGCAGGTGGCTCAACTAGGGTCCAGGTATGACGGTCAGTAAGAGCCTTCATCTCTTCTTCCATAGCCTGACGCCACGCAGGATGGCGAAGAGCCTGAGCAGCATTCTTAGGTACAGATATCGCAGACAGAGCCGCAGTGAAGTTAGCAAAATTAGCACTCAAATTAACAGTAGAGCAGAAATTTCCAATCGGATGCATAGTGCAGGTACGGGTCCCTTTCCTCAGACTAATAGGAATATCAAGATCAGAAAAAACCTGCGAGGATGGTTGATCTGGCACCGAGGAAGAGGACGATGGAGGGGCCATGGAGGGAGTTGTCGGCTTCGGTCTTCTTTGATAAACTTTCAGAGGTGGCTTTTCAATCAGATCCTCAGAAATAGTAGGTACATCATCCACCACAGGCAAAGGTGTATCAGCAAGTAAATCGGAAGTGAGCGCAGAACCACCCGTGGAGTAGAAAGGCATATGCTCAAAAAACACCACATCCGCAGAGACAAACCACTTTTTAGAAACAGGATCATAGCACCTATATCCTTTCTGAGTGCGAGAATATCCCAAAAAAACACACTTAGTTGCTCGAGGATCCAATTTAGTGAGGCCAGGCCGAAGATTTTTAACAAAACAGGTGCTCCCAAAAATGCGAGGCGGGACAGAGAAAAGAGATGCATCGGGAAACAGAATCTGAAAAGGAATCTGATTGTCGAGCACAGATGAAGGCATGCGGTTAATTAGATAGCAGGCAGTGGCTATCGCCTCGGGCCAAAAAGCTTGGGGAACATGATAGTGAAAGAGAAGGGTACGAGCAACCTCGAGAAGATGACGATTTTTGCACTCAGCAACCCCGTTTTGTTGTGGGGTGTAAGCACAAGAGGTTTGATGGATTGTGCCCTGGCGACGACAAAAAGAGCTAACAGATGTTTGCATGAACTCCAAAGCATTATCAGTACGAAGAATTTTGATAGGCTTAGCAAATTGAGTGCGTATCTCAGTAAAAAAAGTCAGTAATTTTTTCAAGGATAGTGGATCTATCTTTAAGTAAAAACAGCCAGGTAGTTCTAGAAAAATCATCAATGAAGCTCAGAAAATATCTAAAACCGGAAGTACTTGTGACAGAGCAAGGACCCCAAACATCAGCATGTATAATATCAAAAGGTGCTTTAGAGCTGATACAAATTTTTTTTGAAAAAGTAGCACGAGTTTGCTTGCCAAGCTGACAAGTTTCGCAATGAAAATCAGAACTAACTATATCTGGTAACACGACTTTTAATTTTCCAATAGAAGGGTGTCCCAATCTATAGTGCCACTGGATGTCGGTCACCGATGATGTCAGATATGCAGCTGTCTTTGGCTCGTCCAGGTAGTAGAGTCCATCCGGTCCCTCATGGCCCGAACCAATCGTCATCCTCGTGCGCAGATCCTGAAATAAAACACCATCCGGATCAAATGTAATTGAGCAACGAAGGCTCTTCACAGTTTTACTCACAGAAAGAAGATTAATAGGAAACTTCGGGACATAAAGTGTAGAGCGCAGAGGCAGACGACCAGTAGGACAAATATCACCAATGCCAGTAACAGGTGATTTAGAACCATCAGCTAAGGTAACAGGAGGTATAAAAGAAGTCTGCTGCAGTTTAGAAAATAAAGCAGGATTGCCAGATATATGAGAAGTCGCACCAGAGTCAATAACCCAGGAATTTTTACCAGCCGTAGTCAGTAGGACAAGAAAATAAAGGGATGAGGAGGAGGCGGCGGCAGCAAGGCCTGCCGGCGGCAGGTCAGGGAGAAAAAGGGAGGGGTGGCGGCGGGTAGGGGCAGGGAGAGAAAGGGAGAGAGGGTGGGTGGAGGAGGGAGAAGAAAAAAAGGAGAGAAGAGAGGAGGGGATGGGTGGCGGCAGCAGCCTGCTGGGAGGGAGTGGGCGGCGGCGGGAAGATGGGAGGGTGGGCGGCGGCTGAAGGAGGGTGGCGGCTGGGGTAGGGTTAGGGAGAAGGTGGGTGGCGGCTGGGGTAGGGTTAGGAAAAAGGCTAGGGTGGAACGGCCCGCTCTGATACCATCTAGAATATGAGGCTAATTGTCTTATTATTGATATGATTAAAACAGAGTACAGTGGTTCTCTTTTACAAGACAAGAGAAAGACACATGGTTTAGATATAACCAATATGGGATAAAACAAGACAAGGAAAAGAGAGAAATAGACTAAGTAAAAACACAGGAAAGTCTATATACTAATAGTAATCATCATCTTTGTAATCTTTCTATCAATAATATCAACTACGCCAATGGATGTAAGCTCCCACATTGGAATTTGTCGAACCACTATAAATCTCGTCTTTGTGGTTTATTACTTGTTCGTTGTTGATCTTCATCGTACGTATTCGGTTTAAATTGCTCGATCTCACGCTTAAACATCTCCACAGCAAGCTCGTTGGGCCTTGTTCCGGTCTCCCATCCACACCCTATCCCAACAATAGTTTAAAGTGTATATTGTAGCTGAATACAATATAGTCGTAGGCACATACTATGGCTAACATGAGATATGCAATACTCTTACACGTTTTACAGTATTCTTGTTATACTTTATACATAGTATTTTCAAAATAATACATAACACTTTCATATAGTAGAATCAATATCAATATGAGGTCATATAGCATATTATCAAATAATTATAAACTATATAGTGATATGAATATAGAATGTGATGAGTGATACTAATACGCATAACATTGTGACACGTTAAATAAAGGTGGGAGAAGAACAATTTACTATGTGTTAGTTTCTTGTATGATATTTGCCTATAATTCATAGAGGGCATTAAGGAATAATTTTTCTTTTCTAATACACATTATTTGACCAGTCTAAAACTTGTTTTAGCTAAACAGGCAATTTAGCCACACAAAGCAGAGTAGAGCAAGCTGCAAAAAAAAAGCACCCACTTGAAAACAAAATGGTTTGCTAGCCACTCCAGATAAGATTATGGAGTACATAAGCCAAATTGCTAAAGTAGTTGATTAAGAAGTCGATACAGTTGGTTTTATTATCTTAACTTAATTTCAGTTATCCCCAGTATTAGTAGTTCACCTTGGAGCATGTGGTATATGTGTGGAATAGGAAGTGGACTTCGAATTGACTTTAAGTGGAAGTTTGTGGAAATTTTGAGGAAACTTTAAGGAAGCATCCGAATTAAACTTTGATACAAATTAAGCTAACAATAGTGAGATTGTGACAAAATTTTGTAAAATCATCAAGATTATCCAAAAAAAAGGATATCTATGTAAATGTCTAAAATACACATCTACATGAATTCTTGATCATCAATGTTTTTTCCAGCATAGAAACTTAGAGTTGATGACAACTAATAAGTAACAAGTCAAAGATTACAATATAAAAAGAAAATTTTTGAGAATACAAGATGAATAATACATCGGTATCGCCACTTGCATCCTGATTTTTGCCTTTTTTATCACACTTTCAGATATTTTGTTGAATTAATTACCAGAAAGATCAGAACGGACAATAGCCTTCTAACAGATTTTTATAGATATACACAGCTTTGATGGTTGGTGTAGTACATCCACATACATCATGGTAATATTAGGTGCTAGAATCCCCAACACTCACACATATTTATAAAAAATGGAATTCAGGTAAATGTGGTGAATTGCAAGAGATAAAATGGTGTTAGATGACTTAGTTTCACACCAAACCTTGCTAACAAAAGGTGGATTTGGTAGAGTATGCTTAGTTGTAGTAGTTTTTAGCTTGAAAATAAAAGAAAACCCAGTTTGTATATTAAACTCTCAAGTAGTTTTTTTCCAAAATAGTAGTAGCGGAGCTTTTCCACCGTAACAATGTTTACTAGTGGACTTTTTTGATTGAATGGGGCCAACATCGTCGATGTTTGTTGAAGTTTATTGAAGTTTCTGAATATAGATGCTTACCCAGTTTCGACTTTGTTGACTGTTGCATCGACAATATTGGAAAACATTTGTCAAACGTTGACGGCATTTAGTACCATGGGTAAAAGTATAGAGAATAAAAGTGAGGTATGCCATTAATGTAAGAGAAAGCCCCCGAGACTAAATTCACAAAAAAGTCTAGGAAGGGCATATGTATCTTCATGGTCAAGATAATTAAAGATGCACCAATAGAGGTAGGTGGTTGAGTACTAATGGTAGATCGGTTAGCAAATATAAGGAGAGATGCTCATACTCTCCTCATGCGAGAATCACGAGTTGAGTCTGATCCTTATTAGACAAATCAAGTCTCAAAGGTCAAAAAGCTTGATGCTCCAGCTTTTAGCCACCTTAAACTTTACATGCTTCAGCTAGCATTGATGAAGAGTTGATCACTTGACTATGATATTTGACCTGCCTCAATACCGTAGGGTGACAAGGGTGGAATTCTACAAGAGAGTACTAGCTATATAAGGAGCTACTGGAGTACATGCAATTGCAAATTCCTAATCATAATCATCAACATCATCATCATGTAACCCTCAATTCCAACCATATTGAGGAATTGCAAGTTCCTAATAAAGAAAATAAATACATAAAGAATAAATTTCCATGTATCTTTCTATAATTAGCAAAAAAAAAGATAAATACCACTTCCGATGTCAACAAATAAAGGTTTTTTAGGATCTAAGAAAACCGCTCCCCAGTCAATATTGAAAGGGTATGCCTGAAAATAAATACAAAAACAAACATTAATTCTGGAGTATAAACTAAGGTAAATTCAACAAATATTGTGAAGAATAAGATCAAGAAATTCAAATATAGGAAAGAAAGACATATGTCCAAGCAATTTAAGAGTATAGAAGACTATGAATCCTAAGGAAAGAGAGACGTGATATATAACATTAAGTGAACATGTTCATGTTAATAATTAATCTTTGAATTCCTACACATCGAAACCAGTTGTGATTCTAGCTTTCTTTAGTGATTTTGCACATTTCACCTCCTCCCAACTTTCATTATTAGGAAGAAAATGGTAAGCGCTAGACACTAAAAAAATACTTTTAACAATCATTCTTCACATAACTTTTAGTGCCTAGTCCATAAATTGAAGAAATTGTCCCTGTTCGGTTACAAGCATTTCAGGACTTCGCTATTTATGGCATTCAAAGATGATTTCTCGAGAGTTACGTGGTTGCTTTTGCTCAAGGATCGGGCTCATATTTTGAATAATATTACTGCCTTTTTGTTGATATTAGAACTCAGTTTGATAAACCGATTAAAAATTTTAGAACTAATAACGCACTAGAATTCATGTAAAAGTTTGTTAGTTTTGTAAAATTGTTAAGAGAGTCTAATTATTTAGTTAATTAAGTTATTGGGTCTATTTGTATATGGACCCAATTGTGGCTTGGCCCATAAGGGTTTTACTTGAGTCGGTATGCTCCCCCCTCACCCTCTTTATAGGAGAGGGGTGTCCTATTGATTAGATATCTACACAAGGGGACTTCTCCATCATATCATTTTTCCGCACGGTATCAGAGCAGGCTTTCTTGCGCCGCCCACAACCTTAAGAGAGAGAGAACAAAGAAAATAAGCATCCTCGTGCGGGCGGCCGTCGCCCCTAGGCGTTGCTTGGCTGCCCGCAAGGATTTCTTACCCCTGCTTCTTCTAGGAGTCATCTACATGGACAATGTTCAAAATTTCGATGAAATGGTCAAAATTTTGCCAAAAATTTCGAGAATAGAAGATGTTGAGTAGAGGGAAGAGATGAGATAGAGGAGAGATGGATAAAGAGAGGAAGATTTTTAAGTCTATAGTTATCTTTGTGGATCTTCTTGCCACTATATATTTCTAACAATGTGGATCTTCTGCTGCTATGATTGATTTATCTTCCTTATCGAGAGCTTGTGGAGATTATTCATCATCATCTACCTCAACTGCTGCTATGCAGTTATCTACTTCATATGTACTTTATGGTCATTGAATGTTACTTCATCTGCATGTTTATTATTGGTTTTCTATATAGAGACATTATTCTTGCTACATGTGCAATGATAAGCACATTTTTATTTGTTTGTTTGTGCTTTTCACTATTTCTTGTCCATGCTTTGCTTGCACGTTGACTCTTTGTTTGTGCCTACGCACGTTGACCAGTGCTAATACTGTGACCCAGCACTCTTTGGATTTTTATGTCTACTACCGTGATGGAAACTTTATGAAGAGAGGAGGAAGAAGATTTATGTTGGTGACTTTACATATACATAATGGAGTTTCATTTATATTGGATTTTGGAGTACTAATGAAAATATTATTGTTCCTATTCGGCCCTTCAAGGTGTATCAGCGATAACCTAAAGTTGCAATTCCCTCCATGGTCCCTCCCTCACCTAATCCTCAATCTTTGTCAGCAAATCAAGACACCTTCCATGTAACCTCTAATTTAGACCTTCTGATAGGCCCATGAGAAGGTGTTTGTTCTTGTACTTTACATCCTATAAGTAAATTCTATTCTACTACTAACCTAAGCATAGGCTTTGCCTAATATACTTCTGTCCTAGCTGGTATTTTTGTTCCTAAGACTGTTGCCCAAGCACTACAAAATCTCGGCATGGCCCCAGGCAGTGGAGGCTGAGATAAGTGCACTTTCTGATCAACATAGGTGGGACCTAGTCGATCCTCCTTCTGATTGCTTTCCTATGGGGTGTCGATGGATCTTTACTGTTAAGTATTTGCCAAATGGCACTACTGAACAGTTGAAAGCCCGCCTTGTTGCCAAAGGATACACTCAAACTTATAGAGTAATTTATTTTAAAACCTTCTCCCCAGTTACTCACTTAAATTTTGTTCGGGTACTAGCATCTGTTGTTCTTAATCCTGATTGGCCCCTGTTTTAGCTGGATGTGAGGAACGTGTTCTTATATGGTGATCTGAATGAAGTGAATGTAAAATCCCAGGATTTGAGGCCTCATATAATATGATCTTAAAAGGAATTATTGGACTACCAATATCACCAAGGTGCACCTCCTTTTCAGGGAGTCCATTACTATGAACTTTGTGGTTAAGCATGTTCAGCCAAATATAATACTAGGATGGATGACCAGTTAGGAAGTTGATCTCGGCTTGTGTGTGAGTGAGGACAAAGCGTGAAGTCAAGAGCAGTGGTGGTTCGTGGGGCCAATCGTCAATCCTGAAACTCTACTAGATCCTTAGGTAGTGGGCCCAAGCGTTACAAATGGTATTATAGTCAATCCCCTCCAGTAGGTGGGGCTTACATGGGTCTGTGGTATGTCGGTCTTTGAGCCGTGTGGTCCAGGCATGTTAGAAAGGACTATCCATGGTAATTGAGCCACCCTTGCGTTGGTAGCCGTGATCGGGAGTTGGGGCGTACATGGTCATTTGGGTCTGCAATGAATTGGGGAAAAGATTATGATGTCATATTGTGGAGCCTTGACAAGGACGTCAAAAGTTTGGGGAAGATCATAACATCACAGGATTTAAGGCCTCAGATAAGATGATCTTAAACATAATGATTGGAATAACCATACCACCAAGGTGCACCTCCTTTTTAGGGAACCTGTCACTAAGAACTTTATAGTTAAGCATGTTCAGCCCTGAATAGTACTAGGATGCGTGACTAGTTAGGAAGTTTATCCCGGCTTGTGTGTGAGTAAGGACAAAGCGCACAGTCAAGGTTAATGGTTGTCTGTGGGGTCAGTCGTCATTACTGAAACTCTCCTAGAGCCTTGGGCAGTGTGCCCGAGCGTTATAGTGTGTATGGAGCAACCTCCTAGATTTGTTGCTCAGGGGGAGTGTTAAAAAGGTTGTCGACTTCGCAAGGCGATCTATAGTCTAAAACAAAGTCTAAGAGTGTGGTTTATTAATTGAGTCAAATTCTTGTCAAATTCAGTTTCAGACACTCTCATTCTATCATTCAGTGTTCATTAAGAGCACTAATTTTGGACTTGTAATTTTGATTGTATATGTCGATGATATTATTGTGTAGTAGTTGTTAATATATCTTTACTTTGTGTTTATTTCATATTTCATATTACTGCTGTACCTACATGTAATTTCCCTTTTACTATAAATAGAGAGGAGAACCCTATTGGGTCTCTCACGTTGCCTTGTGCAACACACACAGACTCCGTCTCCCGTACGTTGACATGGTATCAAGAGCAACGTGATCCGACGCCGCTTCCGCTCCTCTCCCTCCTAGCGCCGCCACACCCCTCCCTCCCTCTCCCTTCTCCACCACAGGGCGCCGCCGGCCCTCTCCTTCAGGCCGCCGCCGCCGCCGCTGCCCGGGCGGCTTCTCGGCTAGCCGCCGGCGTGCGGCAGCCGCAGGGAGACTGCCGGTGACGCAGATCTTGCCCGGCTAGGAGTCTCCAACCTCGTCTCTTGCTGTTGGGCCTCCGGTGGCCATCTCTATGCTACCGTAGGCTCAATCGCTTGGAACCGGGGCTTCGTCTACGTTTTTCGGAAAGTTTCCAGCAACTTTTCGGCTCGTTTTTGGCGGACAATCTTGCTGTTTGAGGACTTCCGGGTGATCCAACGGCTCTCTAAAGCCCTACCCGGAGGTCTGGTCTCTTCCACAGTGCCTTCCTAATCACATCTCCTTCATGTGTGATTAGGAACCTCTCGTTTGAAGGCTGTCGATGCGTCAGTAACGCATCCTCTTTTCAGTTTCTGTTGTGACGTGTATCTCTCCGTCACGGGACGCGTATCTGTCCGTCCACTCAGCCTTTTGTGTGACGTGTATCACTCTGTCACCCATATCCCAGTTGCATCATGGAGAACAAGACCTATTATGAGGTCTCGCCTATTCCTATCAAGCTCAATGGGAAGAACTTTTTGCTATGGATGAATGCGGTTCATACTGTCTTGGAATCGCGCGATCGGGCAAAGTTTGTTGATTCTGCACCTCTCACTAGCACTGACAAAGACTATGCCGAGTGGAAACGTCTTGACAGCCTAGTGAAGACTTGGCTATGGGGTAGCATGGAACCTTCTATTGCTTCTAGGTTCATGTTCTACTCCACCGCTAAGGAGATTTGGGATGCCGTTAAGCAGCACTATGCTCAGGAGAAGAATGCTCTTCGCCAGTTTATGATCTATGATCGTCTGTTTGCAGAGAAACAAGGTGATAGATCCCTTGAAGAGTATTTCGGTGTGATTCAAGCTATCTCCCAGGAGTTGAGCTACTATCATCCAGTGAAAGTTGCTGAGCAGATTAAAGATAGAGATGATCTTGTCACTGCTAAATTTCTATCTGGCCTTAGCTCCTCATTTGGTTCAGCAAGAAGTGTGATACTTGCATCCGACAAATTACCGAGCCTTGCCGAAGCTTTCTCTAGGATTCAGCAGTCCACCTTTGAGTCAGTTGATCCTACTCCTGTTGTTCCTTCTGGAGATTCTCATGCCTCCATTGCTGCAGCAGTTCGCGGAGGACGATCTGCACCTACACCAGCTGACAGACCTGGCTTGGGCAGAGGACGTGGGACTCGTCCTCGATGCACTTTCTGTGACAAACCGGGACACACCGTCGAGAAATGCTGGAAGAAACATGGGCGACCTGCCGCCCCACCTGTTGGAGCTGCCAACTGTGCTACTTCAGACTCTACTACTGCGAGCTCGAGTTCCTCTGGCGTCACTCTTACTCAGGAGGAGTATGACAGGTTTATTCAGGCCACTCAACATTGGAGTATGGGCGCCTCATCTGCTTCTACAGCAAATCTTGCATCTACAGCGGGTAATCAGGCTACATCTTTTATGGCTTCCGGATCCGCAACTCCCTGGGTGGTTGACTCTGGTGCCTCCCAGCACATGAGTGGTATGAGGCGATTGCTCCGCACATTTGACTCATATATTCCTCACCCATCTGTTACCTTGGCAGATGGTTCTGTGAGGAAGGTGGTAGCTAGTGGTTCTGTGTCCCTTACACCAGCTATTGATTTGAAATCTGTTCATTTTGTACCTGAATTTCCATTCAATTTGCTTTCTGTTGCCAAGTTGATTGACACCGTAAACTGCACAGTAACATTCGGGCCTTCTTGCTTTGTTTTACAGGATCTCAAGAGTTTGAAGATGATTGGTGGGGGGCCTAGGAAAGGTGATCTCTACCTCTTTCCTGGTGATTATCTACCTCGCCATCCACCTCCTGCTCCAGTTTCCTCCGCCATGCTGAGTGGTTCCCCCTTGCTGTGGCATTGCAGATATGGCCATCCTTCCTTAGAAAGCTTGAAGAAGTTGGAACCAGATCTAGCTCATGTGTCCTCTTTAGAGTGTCAGTCCTGTCAGTTGGGCAAGCATCATCGGTTGTCCTATCCTGTTCGTGTCAATAATCGGGCTTCTAGTCCGTTTGAGTTAGTCCATAGTGATGTATGGGGTCCTGTTAAAAACCAGAGTTATAATGGTTTTAGCTATTTCATTTCATTTGTGGACGATTACTCTCGCATGACATGGATTTATCTTTTAAAAAGTCGTGAATCTGTGCTTTCCATTATCAAACATTTTCATAAACAAATTCAGGTTCAATTTAACTGCAATATCAAAAATTTTCAATCTGATAATGCCCTTGAGTATGTTCAGAAAGCGATGAATGAGTTTTGCAGTTCGGTTGGTATGATTCATCACACCTCTTGCCCTCACACTCCTATGCAGAATGGTGTTGCTGAGCGAAAGAATCGCCATCTTTTAGATATCACTAGGTCTATCATGTTTGAATCCAATGTGCCTAAACGTTTCTGGTCTGAAGCTCTTCTCACTGCCTGTTTTTTGATTAATCGGCAGCCCTCTTCTGTTTTGCATGGACGCACTCCCTTCTCTGTCTTACGCCCTATGGATAAACCGTTTCATGTTCCGCTTTGGGTTTTTGGTTGTACATCCTTCGTTCATAACTTTGATCCCAAACAAGACAAACTCTCTCCTAGGTCCTTGAAAACCTTGTTTCTTGGTTACTCTGGTACGAGTAAAGGTTACAAGTGTTATTGCCCGAGTTTGCGTCGTATGTTTGTTTCTAAGGATGTCACCTTTCATGAATCCAGTCCATATTTTGCAAATTCTATGAGCAAGGGGGAGCAATTGAGTGAGGGAGTGCCACCCGCAATTCAAAGTGAGGGAGTGCCACCTATCATTGTTGAGGACATACCGCATGATCCACCTACCATTCAACCCTATACCCAGGTTTATCACAGGCGAGGTAGACAGGATCCAGATGAGGTAGCGGCACAAGTCCATGAGCCTCCTTCGCCATCTTCTACTCACGAGATTCCTGCAGAGGCTTCTGACCTTGATCTTCCTATTGCTGTCCGGAAAGGTATACGTTCATGTACTATTCGACATCCCATATCAAATGTATGTTGTTTTTCGCACTTATCTACACAGGCTCGTGCATTTGCTGTTGGGATGGACTCCATTAAGATACCAAGAAACCACTTAGAGGCTCTGAAGGACAGTGGCTGGCAGCAGGCAATGCAGGTGGAAATCTCTGCTCTGATTGACAATGGCACATGGGATCTTGTTACTTTACCTGCGGGAAAGAAAGTTGTGGGCTGTAGATGGGTCTTTACAGTCAAACACAACCCTGATGGATCGATTGAGCGGTTGAAGGCCAGATTGGTAGCAAAAGGCTACACACAGACATATGGAGTGGACTTCTTTGAGACTTTTTCTCCAGTTGCTCGTCTCAATTCTGTGCGGATCCTTATATCTCTAGCTACTACCTTTGATTGGCCTCTTTTCCAGCTGGATGTCAAGAACGCCTTTCTTCATGGAGATCTTCAAGAAGAGGTGTATATGGAGCAACCACCAGGTTTTGTTGCTCAGGGGGAGTGTCAGAAAGTCTGCAAATTGAAGAAGGCTATCTATGGGTTAAAGCAATCTCCTCGAGCTTGGTTTGACAAGTTCAGTGCTGTTGTTTTACAGATGGGCTTCTCTCGTTCCATGACTGATCACTCTCTATTTTATTCAAATTCTTCTAGTGGGTCCATAATTATTGCTGTCTATGTTGATGATATTGTGATTACTGGCAGCGATTCTACAGGCATATCACGTGTGAAGGAAGGACTACAGCAACACTTTCACACAAAGGACATGGGGAAGCTGAGATACTTTCTAGGGATTGAGGTTCTTAGATCCCATGCAGGTATAAATCTCTCCCAGAGAAAGTATGTGCTTGACTTGCTACAGGAAACGGGTATGACTGATTCTAAGCCCGTATCCACTCCTATGGATTATCACATCAAGGAGGTGGACGATGATACTGCATATTCAGATCCAGGTCATTACAGGAGAATAGTTGGGAAGTTGATTTACCTAACTGTCACAAGACCTGATATTTCTTTTGCTGTTGGAGTAGTAAGTCAACATATGAGCACACCACGACAGTCACATTGGACAGTTGTATGCAGGATTCTGAGATATCTGAAAAGTGCTCCTGGAAAGGGGATCACTTATTATAAACCAAAGAGTCCTCTATCTTCTTTGACTCTCACAGGTTATGCAGATGCAGATTGGGCTGGTAATCAAGTTGATAGAAGATCCACATCTGGCTACTGCACCTTTCTTGGTGATCATCTGATTACTTGGAAAAGCAAGAAACAACAAGTGGTAGCACGGTCTAGTACTGAGGCTGAGTACCGTGCTATGGCACATGCATGCTGTGAACTGCAATGGATCAAATCTGTCTTATCTGAGCTGAAGATTTTGATTCAAACTCCCATGATTCTCAAGTGTGACAATCAATCTGCTATACATATTGCCAGGAATCCTGTCTTTCATGAGCGCACAAAGCATATAGAGGTTGACTGTCATTTCATCAGAGATCAGATAAAGAATGGCAATGTGGTGACGCCATATGTCAAGTCTGAAGATCAACTAGCTGATATCTTGACAAAGCCATTAGGTCCAGCAGTGTTCCAGAATTTATGCGGCAAGCTGGGCATCCACAATGTGTACACTCCAGCTTGAGGGGGAGTGTTAATATATCTTTACTTTGTGTTTATTTCATATTTCATATTACTGTTGTACCTACATGTAATTTCCCCTTTACTATAAATAGAGAGGAGAACCCTATTGGGTCTCTCACGTTGCCTTGTGCAACACACACAGACTCCGTCTCCCGTACGTTGACAGTAGTGATTAAGAAGGCATACAAGCTACTAACGAGTATCACGAAAAATATTTTATTACCAAATATTTACGAAAACTTCGATACTTGCTAGGTATTGTAGTTTCACGTTCTTCTAGAATATGTCTACCACAGTGAAAGTATGTTCTTGATATGTTGAAGGAACCTAGCATGTTGGGATTGAAACCCACAAGTACTCTATTGGATCCCAATACAAACTGGGATGATGGCTCTTCTCCTTTATATCATGACAACCAAGAGTATAGAAAATTGGTAGGTAGGTTGATCTACTTGAATGTTACTAGAGTTGATATTTCTTCTGCAGTAGGACTTATCAGTGGGACAAACCTCGACAACGTCACTGGGATGTTGTCTCGACAATGTCACTGGGAATTTGTTTGTCATATTCTCAAGTTTTAAAAAGCTCTCATGAAAAAGGTCTACTGTATAGACAACATGGGCACTGCAAACTTACTAGTTACTCTGATTCTAACTATGTTCGGAGCAAAATTGGCCACAAATCTACCTCTGGTTACTGTACATTTTTGGTAAAAAATCTTGTTACATGGCAAAGTAAAACACATACTATTGTTGCCTAATATAATGTTGAAGCTGAGTATAGAGTTATGTCTCATACTACATGTGAATTAATGTGAGTGCATGGACTTCTGAAGGAACTCAACATTTGTAATCCTGGACCTATTCCTATGTATTGTGATAATAAAGCTCTATCTTCACTCCTAGCAATCCCACCTTCCATGAGTATATCAAGCACATAGAGGTGGATTGTCACTTAGTTAGAAAAGTCATTATGTCCGGAAATACCCAGACTAAAGAGTAGATTGCTAGCATCTCCACCAAGCCTCTTCCAAAGACCAAATTTGCTACAATGATAGACAAGTTGGGCATGCGAGATATTGATGCTCTGGCTTGAGGGGAAGTGTTAACATATTAGTTTTACATTATGTCTTGTTATTTTTACTCTCTTTAGTTCTATCCCATATTTGTGAAATTTGTTTCATAAATAGAGGGTTGTGTAATTATCTAAATGGGATCAACAGTAATTGCCAACTCCGTATATATATATATAGGGCAACGATCCAGTGAGAAACATATCTTGGTGAGAGCATGAGAGGCATTTGAATAACTCTTCACATAGATCATTTTTTCATAATCCAACCGTACATATTATAAGTATACCTTAATTTTTTACCTTCCTATAAAATTTAATCACCATCCGATTTGTATATCATTCACAACAACCAAATACTTTTCGATGCTCTATATTGAATTTCAGGCTGACCGTTGGATGTAAAAAGTGTATTTTGTACATATGGACATGTAAACAATGTTTGATTGTAGTGATTTTTTGTGAGAAGGTAAACAAAATGAAAATGATGCATTTTACATCTATACAGTTGGATTTTAAAAAATAGTTACGAATTTGTAGTTATTCAAATGCCTCTCATGCTCTCACTGTAGGATGTTTCTCACTGGATCGCTACCCTATATATATATATATAATATATAATATATATATATTGTGATATATAATAAAAGAAGGCCCCTCCAATATATAGGAGAAGAGGAAGCATACAGACTTTAAGACTAAACCCTAATGGGCCCAGACACACTTGGACCCATATACAAATAGACTCAAATAACTTAATTATCTAAATTAACTAGACTCTCTAATATATACATATATATATATATTTTGTGTGTGCGCGCATGTACATTTGCATGTGTGTGTGTGTACATGTGTGTGTGTTTGAAGTTGGTAATTATTGTTGATCTGGTTTGGATAATTACATAACCCTCTCATAGGGTTATGTAATTATCTAAATCAAATCACTAGTAATTACCAACTTCACACACACACACATATGTGTGTGTATATATGTTTATGTTTGATGGTAAGTGAACAAGATCATCAATTGCATTTCTAGTAATATTTAGTATTGCCACAACAAGATAAGAATATTTCTAAACAATATAAGAGGTAGAAAATCATTCAATAAATCGAGATTTATCTATAGTAAATAATGACAATCCTTCATGACATAGTCCCAGAAATAAAAAGTAAGTTGAAGGCGACAAGGCACTACGCATGAACTACCAAGAACCATACTTGTCAAGGTGCTCGCCTAGGCGCGCCTAAGCGGCAAGGCGTCCCAAGGTTGCGCCTAGGCGAGGACGCTTTATCTATAATGCTATAGTGACCTAGTTTTGTGGGTCTGGTTGTATATTCACTTATTTTAATGTTTGATATGGCTACACCAATGTTCAAAATTAATAGTGTTGCCTATTTTATGTGTCAAATATCACTTTTAATTGGATCAAATACTCTTTTTGGGGTTTGACTTGATCTAATACTCTTTTTTTGTTTGACTGGATCTAATACTCTTAGTACACATTTGATTTTTCTTAGTTTGCACCTTCAATTCAGATTGTATTAAGTAGCTATGCTATGAAGGATAGTGATTACATTGCTTAATACTTGTAGCTATGTATGACAATAAATATATATTACTTTGTTGATCACTCTCTTACATTCTTTATAATAATTCTTTTTGTGTCCTTGACATTATTGTCAATGATATATTAGAAATGTAATTGGTTATTTTTTCATACAATAAAATATATATATATGGGGAGATAGACCATAAATTTGTAGATAACTACATATATAACTATACAATGTGTGTATATGAGTGGGGAAAAACCATGACACATGTATATATACATAAAATATATACATAAATTGTTTTTTTTAAAGGTCGCTTAGGCGACGCCTAGGCGCGCCCCAACGCCGTGTCGCTTTGCCGCCTTAAGAAGTGTGCCAAGAACTTTGTATTAAGGGTTATAGTTCTAAAAAAAATGATATTTGGCACATAACATAGACAACAATACATGATGAACGTTAGGATACGCAAATAGACCAAAAAAGCCATTAATATGTAGTAGGATGCACACAAAAAACATAAGGCCGGAAATTAGGCAAGGCGCGAGCCAAGGTGTGGGCCTTGATAAGTATGTCAATGAACTTGTATAAGGGGAAGGTTAGCCTAGGCATCCAAAACATTATTGTATTTCTTGTTGTTGTTATCCCTTTGTTTGAATCTAATTTCCATCAATTTTATGACCAGGAACCAAAACTATCACATTCGAGTAAAAATCTATTGAGTTTTGGTTGAAATATAGTGACATGTGAGAAAAAGCACACAAATTCCTCAGCAGGTGGCATTTAAACAAGTGCATACATTTCTATTAGGCAATTTGATATTGCTTAAATTATTTCTCTTCTTTCACTCTCCTCTATATAGTGGGTAGACATGCCCTCTATAACTAGTAACCTCCTTTTTCTTTGGGTTAACTAAGAAATGCAATCTTTTGAGGTATTTAAGAAATATTGATCCTAGGACCACAAGTTTTGCCCAGGAGTGCACTAGCATGTCTATTTTGAAACATCAAGTATGACTGATGCTTTGTTGCTTCTTCATTAGGCCTCCCCCTCCACTTATCATTGGGCTTTTTACTATTGTGGCTCCTCAAGAAAAATCATTGTAGGTTGTTGCTTCTCTTCACATCAATAATAGTGTGAGTAGGGAGTCCATATGGCTGTTAAGACCCGCATCATGTGTCCCTATTTTTCTCCTACCAAGACGTGAGGTCGTGTTCAACTTTTGAATAGGGCCATTGGGCTCATACACGGGGATGTAATGCCCCTCCTCAAGTAGGGCTATTAGCCATCTTCATCCCACTAGCAAGACCGGATGACTTTTTCTTTCTTTAATTAGGGGTGTCTTTATACCTCTAAGTAGCCCAAGTATTATGTCAAGGTTGATTAGCTTATACATGCCTAACTAACGGTGGTTTTTGTTTGTTTAATTTCCTACATATGCTCAAGCATTTATATATTGGTTTGTAAACATGACCAAGAATCCATAAACCTAAAACCCGTCGTCGTCATTCTTAAAAGTTGTTTTGTTTTAAACTAATCCTTTCTTTTCAAGAATTGTTTTTTCCATACAATGAATATGCTTTAATAATATTGTTGTAAACAAGGTTATGAATCTATTCTCATTAGTAAAATGAAGAGTATAGGCCCTCCTATTATAGGAGAGTGGGGAGATATGTGGACACGCTTAAGTGGGTAAATAGATCCTCAATTAAGTGTACAAAGGATAAAAGAACTACAAGGGAGATGATAAACACATGGGCCATGGCCCAATAGTACCAAAAAAATACATTACTATTGCTAATAATGTTATAGAAAAGAAAGGGACAAATAATACTTGGAAGAATCCATACTTGGAGAAACATGGTTTGTGCGTTGTACGCAATTATGTTCTTTTCAATATACTCAATGAGAAAATTGAGTATAGTGACTTTACAAAATATCAGAATAAAATACTAAATTTGGCACCCATGTAACAATTTCTATTCCAGGGTTTACATATAGAGACGATTACTTTCCATTTGCAAAAGGATTTCATCGTTGGAAACAATTTCAATTGTTTAAATAAGTCTGGTTCTCTTCTTGTGTCATTAGAAATTAGATAAATATTACAAATATTTGCTATAATAATTCCAGAAAAATAACTAATAATTAGCTAAAGGTCCTTGCATAGCCTCTGGGCATATATCCCTACTTATTAGCTTCCTGGATTTCCTCTAGGTTACATTGTCTGTCGCCAAGTGTAAAGACAGATCAGGTTGTTGGCACTTAGGTCATATCCAAATATTTAGTATAGTAAATCCTCCGAAAATTGTGTTTATATATGGACAATGTGAATAATTGTCAAGGCAAGGCCACAGAAATATCTCTCTATTAAAGATGGGCATTGTTTATCATACAATGGAATGTCCAACTATCGTATTGTATGTATTTAGACATTTATGAACACCAAATTGCATTAAATTCTATTATAGTGTCAAGAAATGTCATGATCAAGTAACTGAACTGGAAAAATTAAGCCGGATACCTTATCAAGTGCAGCAACGCCAGGCAAAGGCCTTCCTTTTAAATATTCCCATACGACAGATGCATTGGCAATATGTGTATATCCTGAACATGATCCCCCGGTTTTAGAAGCTGCACAGTATGCAGCAGTCCCAACAATGATAACATCACAGCCTCTCCTAATGGCTTGTTTGAGAATAAGCGGCAACTGGGATTTCTCAAGTGTCTTGTGTTTGAATGAATCAAAGCCAACTGGTCCAATCCACAGAATCTTCTGTAATACCAAATAAAACCAAAAAAGTTTACTTATGATAGAACCAACAACATACATTCACAATCACATATATAAAATCTCATCAATTCCATCCACCCATTTTCAAAAATTACAATAACATTGACAAAGTATGTAGATGTGTGATTATACCATTTTACTTCCAATATGAATCATACAATCAGCTGGAGATTTAAAATATAAGAATAAAATACAAGTTGCTTAACTCACACTTTTTAGTGTCTACAAATAACACAGGTTGTAAGTTGTGCAAGCACCATTTTACAGACATATGACCCAATCAACTATTTCATATGGAACAAAACGACAAAGAGTAACGTAAATAATGATTGCAAAAAAAACACATATCAAATAGTGCAATCCATTAGGTAGTTTTAGAGGAAAGTTAGATGGGCCCTGGATCTAAGAATGGTGAAGAAGAAGAAGAGCAGATATTATATTTTCTTTTAAAGAATCAAATGGTTCAAGATCATTAAGATACATGTGGATATCATAAAATACCACAACGATTGCCTTGGTAATCAAATATGTCACATTGTTGATAAAACTTCATGATTAGTCTTGTATTACTATTCTCATTAAGAATATCACAGGTTGTACTTACAACTAAATTCAAATTTTGCCCGTCTTCTTCGATCTCCCTCTCCTTGCCAACACAGCCTATCACCACCCTTCACCACTGAGATGCCAATCATGCTGGCCCCACCACCACTGTTGTTGTCCCTCCCTTGTTACCATCACGTCTGACCCCCCCCCCAACACCTCTCCTTTCCATTCCTATTTTGTTCTACCCTCCCCAGCTTTACCCGCTGCTAGATGCACTAATTTTAGTGTTGATTCAGCAACGGGAGGGCGGCTAGAGAAGGGCGAGTATAGAGGAGGATGGTGGTTCAAAAGGGAGATGGTCGCTGCAGAAAAAGGGGGCAACAACTGACAAAGGAGGTGGGAAGTGACAGTCAGCGGATGACCAGCATGACAGTGTGCAATAGCAAGAAGAGATGGTAGGGGGTAGTTCTTGTTACGAGAACACCCCATGAGTCTTGTAACCTGAATAGCTAAATAAAGACCTGAATATAAAATTTTCCAGAAGTTGTAAAATATTTAAAGATTAAGACAAAGGTTGTGGGTTTTTTATGGAAATTAATTCTTAAGATAAAAGAATCTTGTTATAATATAAGAGAGAGAGAGCACAGATCCATTTAGGCTAACTCAACAGAAACTCAACAAGACTGTACAGTCCCTACCCCCAGCACAACATGATTGAAGACCCAAACCCCCATCTCAAAAATAGACAATACTAAGTGATTTTTAGTTCCCTAACTCCAATCCTCAGATGAGTAGAGGATGATCTCTCCTTTCTAAAGCCTCCTAGCACGAACCACCTACGCTTGATTTTGCTGAGATAAGATCTAGACTCTCTAATTCCCTTTGTTTGACAGCTTGAGAACTTTCCCCACTTATAAAAATCTCTTCATTATAAGAAGTTTCATAATAGGGTCTGTTGAAGAGTGCATATCTCGGTACTACCGAGATATTGTCGGTAGTACTGGCATGGCTACAGCCGGCAGTTCTATAGTTAGTGGGCGTTTAGTGTCTCGGCCCGTTTCGATTACTTGTATCCCAAGTATTAGGGTTTCTCCCTTGCTCCTATATATAGGACAGGGTTGTACGTCTTCTATTCATTGAATCAATACAATCATCCATCATTATTTCTCACAGGGTCTACATTCTCAAGAGTGTTCCAGGAGATCGTGAAGAGATCTTGAAGTGGGAGGGGAAGACTAAAGGCGGACGGGGAAAGTGAGCAAGGGTTAGGTATGAATGGGTCTGTGTGGGTCTCGGTGGTCCCCAGTTAGAAAATGAGTCCATAACTCCAATCCTCACTCAGACCCAGAAATTATCCGACACCCATTTGACCCTTGTTATTGGGTCGCATCGTATTAGGTCAAATATACCAATCTTATTTATTTGAATCTTTCTTTCAACAGTGACTTCTCTAATGAAGTTGTACTTGACATCAACGTGCTTTGTTCTTTCATGGAACATTTGATCTTAAGCTAAGATGAATGGCACTTTGACTGTCACAATGAACAATGACTTGTTCTTGATCCATGCCCAATCGATTGATCAAACCCTTAAGCCATAAATCCTCCTTCACTGATTTTGGCGTTGTACTCTACTTCAATAGTGGATAGATCAATCATACTTTGTAGAGTAGCTTTCCAACTAACAGTTGTGGATCCGGTTGGGAACATTAAAATGTAAGAGATCTCCTCTTGTTAAAGTCGCCTACATAATTTGAGTACATGTACCATGTCGTGATGACTTGAAATCCACGAAAGACTAAACAGGTATTTGAAGTGCCCTTCAAATACCTCAGAATCCACTGAACTACTTGCCAATGTGCCTTGCGAGGATGAGCCATGTAATGACTCAGGTTTGAATGGTGTGTCAATGGAAATTACTAGTTGTGCCTTACCCAATATCTTGACTCAGGTTTCTACATGAATGGTTCCCCCCTTGTACGAAAGCCTAGGTAGGCACGGGCCCTGCCCAGGATCATCCATTACCATTATCTAATTCAAAAATGGATGGAGTGTCAATGGAAATTACGAGTTGTGCCCTACCTAATATCTTAACTTAGGTTTCTACATGAGTGGTACCCCTCTTGAACAAAAATTTTGGCTCTGCCATTGCAAACAAGTTAAGCAGATAAACCATAGAGGGCATGTGCGGCAACCTGCATCACATTGATCGGTTTGATCCAGTGGTCCATGTTGATGGTTCCCTCAGACCCTATGACTGGATGAGAAGAATCCACCAATGCCAGTAGCATGGAGAAGTATAGCTTCTAGAAGTGTCACAATAACCACAAACTTATTGAGAAAGTCGTGTTTAAAATGTGAATTCTTCCCCAACCGTATGTCACAGCCAAATAACTCCCATTTCCATAGTAATATGTTTGAACCCCATATTATTCGTGAATTTTTCATGTATTACATTTTATTAATGTATTATACATTTTTTTGGTGTTTTTTCTATTTTATATTGTTTTAACTTTTAAGACTCTGACTTGGTTTTGGTGTACATATGTGTATCTACAGATGCAGTACGTATATATATATATGTATATATGTGAGTGTAACATATATTGTGTGTTTGTTTGCAATATAGATATATATATGTGTAAGATACATGTGTTTATGTATGTCTGCAATATCAGGCGGTGGCTCATGCGTGTTGTGTGATTTACAGTGGGGACATTCCATTCTGACTGAGTTTTAAATTCATGATCAAATTCTAACTACTTCATACCGAAACAACCAGGTTGTCATTCACATTGCCAAACTTTCAGTATTTCGTGAGCTTACAAAACATATTGAGGTGGATTGCCATTTTCTATGAGACCTAGTCAAAGCTAAAAGGATTGCAACTCCTCGCATACAACTGGTTATCAGATCATTGACATCCTAGCAAACACTTCCTCCAGCTCTTTTTCAATACATGGGTGTCAAGTTGGGACTACACAGTGTCTACTCTCCAGCTTGAGGAACAGTGCTAGTATAGTGGTTATTTGGTTAAGTGGGCTTAGGCCCGTTGTCTTTATATTCTAAGTTTCTTATTAGTGCACTTAAGTCAGGATTTGTTTACCCACTTAAGTGAACTCATGTATCATTGGTCTCCAATATATAGGAGTACCGGTACCTCATTGGAAATAAGAAGAATTAGTTTCTCTTGCATACATAAATAAATAAATATATGACAATTTAGAATTTGTGTGTTGCGTTATATGTGTGTGCAAGACCTCATGAATAAATCAATTTTCTCACATAATTATTATAGAACATATCAAGTACCACCCATTAAATATTTAGTTAGACATTGAAACCCAACACCCCTCACTTAGATGAAATCTAAGAAGCAAATTTATGATATCTTTCCTAAATATCTCCTGAATAATTAGTGTATCCTATTAAATGAACCCACAGTTTTCCCCATCTGTTGCTAGCCATTTATCACATCCAGGAAGTAGATTGATAATCTTTCTTAAGCTTTCCCAGACAATTCGCATATCATACTGCCAAAAAACATGCATTTCTTACATCATAATGCATAGGTGGCAGGCGGCATTTGTGGGTAGTTGCAAAGGAGGTTCGGTTCTTCCTAAATTGTTTTCATATTTGCTCACAAATGTAGGAATTTTTGCCATTCTTCCTTTTAATGTGTAACCCTCGTATATAAATGTCTCTTTATAATACCAATTATATAAGATTGTTATAAAACATACCTAAATTTGTCATCATGACAATGGGCATAACAATCGTCTTTTATCCTATGGGCTAGTTTATCCAACTTTATCAACTCATGCAAATTATCAGCACTATTGTTATTGATAGTTTGACTGCAACTTCTCTTTTTAAGTTGGGTTCGCCCCACAAGGGAATGTGAATGCATTATTATAGAGAGTAACCAGACATGAGAATACATCATGGTGCCAAACAAATTTAAATTATACTTCACCTGGCAATCTGATATCAAGCAAGATATCTCCTCCAATGTAGCGGGTCCAATATCGACAGGGCTCCAACCTGTATTAGCATTCCAGAAAGGAGGTCAAATGTTGCTTATTTTATTTTGTCTTGCATTATTATGAATGAAGACATTTGTAATGCATTAATAAGAAAAAGCATTGGTTGCAAGAAGCATATACATACCTAAAAGTCTAAACAAAGTAATATAGAAAAATACTTTGTTGGTGCTTATCAATGTGAGAAAATATATTCAGTTTAGTTCTCATATCAAGAAGATATTGTTTGATGACTGCCTGACAAGAAAAAGCTATATGGTCAGTTTATAAAATCCCAGTTATCCATTTGTTTGTACATCTGTCATGCCTTTCACCATGATCTGTTACGTGTTTACTTTCCGATACACTATACAAAAATATACTCATCAACCCTACCAGAAAAACAACTTAATGTAAACGTTGTCATATAATATCTTCAAATTTAGCCTGAAGTCTGAAGGAGCATGTAATGCATGCTTTTGATTTCCATGAAAACTTTGCAGTAAATGGATATCAAGATATTATTGGCTAGGCTTTGATCACGCAAAATTACAGAGACAAATGAACAGAAGCTTTTCGTTTTAGCCCTATAGATATGGCTAAAATTGTAAATTAATCTTATAAGAGCAAAGATATGACCTATAGAAGGGACCACAGACATTTCTTCTGTAGTTTACACTTTATAACAAGGAATAAGGATGATTATTTGTTCCGCAACCAGACTTCAAGTGGATTCTAATTAAAATATGTAAAAGACAATGAGATTTGGAGAGCTTAGGGTTCCACAATGTGTGCACCCTTCTATTTATAGTGTAATGTAACAATTACAGAAAGGTCCAGATATAATGGAAAATAACATAACAGAAATAAAACAACACATATATTAACACTCCCCCTCAAGTTGGAGCATAGATGTCAATCATGCCCAACTTGTCCATCAAAGCGCAGAAATGCTTCTTAGGCAGCAGCTTGGTGAAGATATCAGCAATCTGGTCTTCAGATCGAGTAAAAGGTGTGCAGATCTTGCCAGTAAGAATAGATTCCCGAATAAAATGACAGTCGACCTCAATATGCTTGGTGCGCTCATGATAGCCAGGATTGTTAGCAATAAAGATAGCAGCTTTATTATCACAGTGCATGGGTATAGCAGAAGAAGACTCAACACCGAAGTCTTTTAGAAGAGAGCGTACCCACAGAAGCTCACAAGCAGTATGGGTCATAGCCCTATATTCAGCTTCAACACTAGATCTGGCAACCACATTTTGTTTCTTGGATCTCCATGTGACTAGATTGCCTCCAACATAGGTACAGTATCCAGAGGTGGATTTCCTGTCAATCCGACTCCCTGCATAGTCAGAATCAGAATACCCTTCCAGAGAACAGTGCCCATTTTTCCTGTAATGAAGTCCCTTGCCATGAGACTTTTTCAGATATCGCAGAATATGACATAGTGCATCCCAGTGGCACTGTTTGCGTTTATCTAGGTACCTGCTAAAAAGTCCCACAGAAATAGATATGTCATCTCTAGTCACAGTTAAATATATCATTTTACCAATCAATCTCCTGTACTTTTTATTATCAGCAAAAGATGGAGAAGAATCATCATCCCAATTGACATTGGGATCTAGAGGAGTGTCAGCAGGTCTAGCTCCAAGCATACCAGTCTCCTGTAAAAGATCTAGAACATATTTCCTCTGAGACAACACTAGTGCATTAGAGGTTTTGGATACCTCTATGCCCAGAAAATACCGCAGTTTACCCAAGTCTTTACTAGCAAAGTGCTTGCAGAGATGGGCTTTAGTAGCCTGAATGGCAATAGAGTCACTGCTAGAAATAACAATATCATTTACATACACAAAAAGAATCGCAATGCCAGTAGTAGTCTTCTTAGTAAAAACAGAATGATCCACTTGAGATCTCATAAAGCCAAACTCAATCAGAAATTTGCTCAATTTATCAAACCAGGCACGAGGACTCTGTTTGAGCCCATAAATAGACTTCTTCAACCTACAGACTTTGTGTGACTCCCCCTAAGCAACAAACCCAGGGGGTTGCTCCATATAAACTTCCTCTTGCAGATCACCATACAAGAAAGCATTTTTAACATCTAATTGCAGCAGAGGCCAGTCTAGATTATAGCAACAGAAAGGAGAATTCTGACTGAATTAAGGTGGGCAAAAGGAGAAAAGGTTTCAAAGTAATCAATACCATAAGCCTATGTATACCCTTTTGCAACCAAGTGTGCCTTCAGCCGTTCTATAGTACCATCAGGTTGATATTTAACAGCATATACCCATCTGCAACCTACAGGCTTACATTGAGGAGGTGGATCCACCAACTCCCAAGTTTGTCTGTCAGTAAGAGCACGCATCTCTTCTTGCATAGCAGAAGTCCAGGCTGTACTTTGCAAGGCATTATGAGTATTTTTCGGAATATTGACAGCAGATAAAGCAGAGACAAAATTGCTAGCATGAATACTTAGATGTGCAGTAGATACATGGTTAGCAATATTATGAGAAGTGCAGGAACGAGTTCCCTTTCTAAGAGCAATAGGTATATCCAGGTCAGAAATTACCTCAGGTGTGGCAGGACCTTCTTGAGGAGGAGATTGGTGTTGAGTAGTGGGTTCTTGTTCAGGTGGAGTTTTGTTCCTGCGCTGATAAACAAGAAGAGGTGGTGTCGAACTCTTAGGTGGCACTTGATCAGAATTTTCAGACACACATTCAGTAGTAATAGGCAAAGGAGAAGCAATAATATCAGGATGCAGATTATCTCCTCTAGTGGAGTAGTATGGGGTATCCTCAAAGAAGACAACATCACTGTTGATGAACTATTTCTTTGCAGTAGGACTATAGCATCTATATCCTTTTTGTGTACGAGAATACCCTAAGAAAATACACTTCTCAGCACGAGGAGATAATTTATCATGAGTAGAACCAAGTAATCTCACAAAACACGTACAGCCAAAAATCCGAGGAGGTACAGTAAATAAGGGTACATCAGATTGCAGAATTTAGACAGGTACTTTATTTCCAATCACAGAGGAAGGCATCCGATTAATCAAGCAACAAGCAGTCAATATTGCTTCAGGCCAGAACAATCTGGGTACATGATAGTGCATCATAATAGTTCTAGCAACTTCTAACAAATGTCTATTTTTCCTCTCAGCTACTCCATTTTGTTGTGGTGTATATGCACATGAAGTTTGATGTAAAGTACCAACAGACCGACAAAATAGTGCAACATCTTTTTGGACAAACTCAAGTGCATTATCAATACGAAAAACTTTTTAACAGGCATAGCATATTGTGTTTTCACCTTAGCAAAAAAGAATTTAATAGTAGACAACACTTCAGACCTACTTTTCAACAGAAACAACCAAGTGGTCCGAGAAAAATCATCAATAAACAGTAAAAAATATTTGTAGCCAGACAAATTAGGCACATTACATGGACCCCATACATCAGCATGAACAAGATCAAAAATGTTTTTGCTACTAATCTGAGGACATTTAGGGTAAACAGCCCTAGTCTGTTTCCCTAACTGACATGATTCACACTGAAACTTATGAGTGCCAACACTAGAAATAACATGTCTTAGTTTTTCAGAAGAAGGATGTCCAAGTCGGTAGTGCCATTGTAATGCTGAGACTGATGCAGATAACGCAAATAAAGTAGAAGCCAACACAACCTTGTCCACTTTTGGAAGATCATCCAGATAAAAAAGTCCATCAGATCCTTCATGCCCCCCACCAATCTTCATCCTTGTGCGAAGGTCCTAAAAAACACACAAACCAGGTATAAAGGTCAGGCTACATTGCAGGCTGTGTAAAATTTTGCTAACAGATAATAAATTCAACGGAAAACGAGGCACATATAAAGCAGACTTCAGAAGAAACTTAGACACAATGTCTCCAACCCCAGAAACCGCAGACTTAGAGCCATCAGCAAGCATAACAGAAGTAGTAGCAGGTCTAGATAAATTTCTAAATAAAGCATGATTTCCAGAAATGTGAGACGATGCGCCTGAATCGATAACCCATTTTGTATTACCAGCACTAGAGGATGGAGTACTGAGGAAGGCATTATCACAACCCGAGTAGGTCGCAGCATGGGCTCCACTTGTCGTGGCAATAGAAGAGGAGCCAGTACGCTCACGTAGTAGGCACTCCACCTCAGCACGAATGTAATCCGCAGTAGAAGTACCCGAGTCATCAGACACAACAGGTTGGGTAGGTCTCTGAAGTAGCAATAGTGTCACTGGCCGCATTGGCCCATGCAGGTTTACCATACTTTTCCCAGCACTTGTCTTCAACATAATTAGACCGGCCACAGAAGTTGCAGAAGCGTTGGTCAGTCTGCGGACAAGCAGCAGCAGTAGTAGGTCCAAAGGATGCTCCCGACCTGAAGAATTCCTCCCCCTGCCAGCACCAAGAGGAGGACGAGCATCGTATGAGTGACCGCGTCCACGGCCACGGCCACAACCAGACATCGCAGCAAAAGCATTCAAATCCCCAGTATCAGTAGGAGTCTCAGATGACGATGCAGGCAAGCGTTGTAGTCTCTGAAAGGCAATCTGAAGAGTAGGCAGCGGATCACTGGCGAGAATATGATCCACCACCCCGGCATAGGAATCAGGTAGGCCACAGAGGAACTGGACTACTTGCAACTCATGTCGCTGTCGTTGCATAGTAGTCAAATCAGTAGACAAGGGATGGTAGGCTTCCAACTCCCCCCACAATCCCTTAAAAGCAGAAAAGTAATCCGTCAGATCAGATCCAGTGCAGGCAGCTAAGCTGCTTGTTGATATCAAACACCCTCTTGGGATTCTGACTGTGTGAATAAGTGTTGGCAAGATGATCCCACATCTGCTTCGCCGTTTGCAGGTATAATAGGGTGATGCTAATCTTAGTCTCACTACTATTCAGAATCCATGTCATGATTGTGGAGTCGTCTTTCACCCAATCATCATAGGCTTTCACATCCTTCAAATCGGCAGTTGCAGGAGGCACAGGTGGTGGATCTCGCGTCAGGTGCGACATTTTCCCTTGTGATTTAACATATATCTCAATAGAGCACACCCAGTGCTGGTAGTTTCCCCCATCCAGCTTCACAGTTGTCACCTGGCGTCGCAGATCTTCATGAGTACACGCCATCAGGAAGGAATAGATGCAGACTTAGAGTGACAAACAGGCAGCAGCAGTCAGGCACAGGTAGTAGAAGGCTGCCTACGTCTCTAGGTAGGCAGCAGCAGGCACAGAACTACGGATCGGAAGGACTGCTTCACATAACGGCTACGCCGGAGCACAGCAAGGGACCCGGTGACTCAACCAGTCACACGGGCAGGCAGGCAAAAACCAGATTCGGAGACAGCCTTCAGACAGAAATCAAACCCGCGGGCAAACGAAACCCAGATTCAGAAGGGAGAGGCGACCCCGGCGCTGCAGCACGGCTGCCGGGAGAGGGGCGGGGGGGGGAGAAGAGGGAAGGAGAGAGAGAGAGGGAAGGGAGGGAGGGCACGAGCGGCGGCTGGATCTAGGCCTGCTCTGGTACCATGTAAAAGACAATGAGATTTGGAGAGTTTAGGGTTGCACAATGTGTGCACCCTTCTATTTATAGTAATGTAACAATTACAGAAAGGTCCAGATATAATGGAAAATAACATAATAGAAATAAAACAACACATATATTAACAAAATAGATACTCAAATATATCATAGGCAATATGCATTAGAGCAATAATGAGCATTGTATAGTTTTGTCTGATTAATAAATCACAATAGTCAAAATGTAGGAGCTATCAGCTCGTGTCTTCTACAAATAAAAGAAAAACATAAATCAAAAGGTGGTATAGTTTACAACTTACAAGTAGGGATATTACTGGAAGGGAATGTTTGTAGCTCATTCTTGGAGGGGTTAATACATAAAAGATCCTTTGGAATAACCAGGGATATCTTTCTCTCACTGGCAGCCTTTATCAGATTCAAAACTTCCCCAAGGGCATCATGCTCCACTAGCATGGAGGGAATGGAAAACCCTAACGCATGCATTATTTGCAATGCCAATTTACCAACAAATAACAGTGCATCACATTTAGAAGTCAAAAAGTGTAAAGCATCTGACTTTTCCAAAAAATTACCCCCTCCTATCTGCATGAAGGAGTCACATGGTTACATTTCATTTCACATACCCAGTTATCACATATTGGAAACAGTTTGAAATATTCTGATATGAATACATCTGATTATATGTATAATATATACCATTTTCAAGCAACTACATAAGAAAATAGACAAATTGTTAGAAAATGGAATATGGGTACAAAAATAGAACATTAACTACGATCATATGTTTAAAGCACCGGCCCAATTTAATTGTCAATAACAAAATCATCCACAAAAAGAAGGCAGAAATTAAACATAGTTTGTAATGCCGGAAGCTAACATGAGGTTTGTAACAGTAAAATCTAGCAGGAAACGTGACAACCAAATAGTAGAAGGGTCTTAACAAAGACAAACAAGATCAGCAGCTTATCTTGAGCAAGCTGTCTTACGATTTACCTTAGAGAAAATGATGCCCTGCTACAGGTACATGATTGTGTATGTGCTTTCTCCCTCGGGATAGAATGTTCACAAGTTTAAGATATATGTACTAACCATCGTTAGCGGAAGGACTGGTTATCATGTTGACAACAAATCCATCAGCAGTCCCATGATTCTTTTGACTCTTAGAGGGAGAATCCTTAGCCCAATGACCAACCTGACCACAAAGCCAACACAGTTTGATTTTGGTTTTCTTCTGGATCATTCTTTTTGGATTCAGGTTTACCTTTTGTTTTCCCTTAAAATCTTGGCATCCCATCTTACCTAATATAAAATTGACCGTGGAGTAATTTTTACCACCATGACATGCTTATGCATTCTGTGTTGTTCCCCAAATGCTATGGTTGTCACTATATTACATTAAGAAATATCTTCCTTCTTATGCTTGGATAGAGATCAAACTCCTCCTAAGATTTTGGGAATTTTTTAATTATAGTCATAATAATAGATTTAACGCTGCCTATGTTCAGTACATTTAGTGCAAATGTAGCCAGTCCCAAACCCAGGTAGAGGAGGGTTGGTGGTAGGTTGACAGTCGGCCATAAAACTGTCACTCTTTTTATGACATGGATGCTTATAAGAATTTTGTTTTGAGTATCCCCACCTAGAGACGTGTTGCATCGACACCCGGGTGTAGTGATAAATATATAGGGAAATATAATGACAGAACAAGCAGCGAAAATAAAAATTTAAAAGCTATATTCTTCATTGAACAGTAGATCGCATCAACAACTATGTAATGAGAAGGATCATTGCAAGGATATACTTGGTCTTGGAGCAAGTGCAGTGATAATTCTCTTGCAATAGCGTGCACAGTTCTTCAAGTTGCACCTGGACAGCATCTGCGTTGGCCTCCTGGTTGATCACCAGAGACGGCAGTTGACTTCGTCCTCCAAGTGGTAGGCAACAGCCTCCTCGCCTCTGTAGTAGTCCACACAGACCATCGGGAACTCTTGTCTTTCTAGTAGAACGGACAAGGAGTTGTCCCTTCTAGTCACCGTGCTAGCGCCGACTTGCTCTCCCAATTGTCTTTCCCTTGTTATCCCGCCCTTTGGCAAGTAGGACTTGCTCGGGTTCTCTCGGTTACCACAACCAAAAAAGACAACAATTGTCAGAGTTTATTGTTATGTCTATAGAAAGCCTCGACTACCCCCTATCTATAGAAGGGTCGGGTCAGGAGTTCTAGTCTGAGCGGGAGCCGAAGGGGGCAGGATTTTATGAATTTTCATAACCTGCAAACTACAAAACGGTCAGTTCAAGAGTGAACCGATCCGTTGGCATGTGTTGAACCGGTCGTTTCAAGATGTTTCCCAATCGCAATTGTATTGGCAATTAATATCTTCCTAATGCACAACATGATGTCAGTATTAATCCTTGATCAAATCGAATTGATCAACCAACCGGTCGGTTCACAGACCTAAGCCGATCGGTTCACTTGTTGAACCGGTCGTCTCGTGATTCTGATTGCCAAAGTTGGTTCAATTGACCTCAACTTGAATCGATCAGTTCAACACTTGAATCGGTCGATTCACAGTCCAGACAGACGACTTTTAACCATTTGTTGTTTATGTTAAATAGTGTCTTATTCAGTTCTTTATATTCTCCTATTATTTTCCTATTCTATGTGGACCTACATGTAATTGTTCTTTTTATAAGTATATGGGGTACACACATTGTACACCCTAACCCTTACAGAAAACCCTGTCTAGATGGTACCAGAGCGGGACTCCTAGCCACCGCCCACCCCCTGCGCTCGCCGCCCTCCCCTCCTTCCCCCTCCTCTTCCCATCGCCACAGCTGCCCCCGCCCTCCCTACCGCCGCCGCCCGCCGCTACTGCGGCTGGCTGTAGCTACTGCCTCCAGCAGCCCCTGCTGCTACAGGCGTTGGGCCGCTAGCAGTAGCTAGCCCGGCTGCTTGCCGCAGCTGCCACCGGCCGCACGCCTTGAGGCTCTCCGGAGCCATCTTCTCCTCGGCCCGCGTCGGCCTTTGAGCCGCCGGGTTATCTGTTGCGCCTCGGTGTAGTCTTCATGTAAACGTGTCCATCCAGTCCCTTGGTGTCTGCTGCCGCCTAGAAGGAGGATCTAGGTGGTTCTTCCTTTGCTTCTATTTTCTGCTATTGGACTCGGTTTCTGTCATGGCTTCCTCCCATGACGATTTCCGTCGACAAGTGACTACCCTGAAGGTAGATGGGTGCAACTTTCAATATTGGGTCTGCTCCATGGAGATTTTTGTAATATCCCAAGGCAAGCATTCCCATCTGACTCGGGATCCACCTCCTGCTCCGCCCAGTACTACCGAGTCCAAGGATAAAAAGGTCTACGATGATTGGGTTAAAGATGACTCTACTGTGATGACTTAGATCCTGAACAGCAGTGAAACTCACATCAGTGTTACTCTTCTTCGTCTCCCGACTGCTAAGGAGATGTGGGATCAACTGACCAGTACCTACTCTCACAGTAAGAATCCAAAGAAGGTGTTTGACTTGAACAAATAGCTAAGCCGTCTACATTTTTCTGAGCCCGATATTGCTAATTATTTCTCTTCTTTCAAAGGCATCTGGGCTGAACTTGAGAACCTCCATCCCCTTTCTACTAACTTAGCCACTATGCAGCGACAACGGTAGGAACTTCAGGTTGTTCAGTTCTTATGCGGACTTCCTGACTCGTACGCTGGAGTGGTTGATCAGATCCTTGTCAGTAATCCACTGTCGACGTTGGAGAGTGCATTTCAACATCTTCAACGCCTGCCGGCTTCTTCATCTGACCCGACTTCTGACACTGGTAACACTACTGCTCTTGCTGCCATGGCTGGCCGAGGTCGTGGTAGGGATCGAGGTCGGTTTCAAGATAACCGTCCTCTTGGTTCTAGTAGAGGACGTAGGTCCCTTGGTCATAGCTCCCTTGGTCGTGGTTCATCTGCTGATGTCTCTGGAAGTATCGCTGTTCAGCGGTACTGTGACTTTTGTGGTTGCTCCAACCACACTAAGGACAGGTGTTGGAAGAAACATGGTACACATGTGTGGGCCAATGCTACGTCTGAGGGTGCTTCTCAGACTCCTACTGCTGATACTTCGAGTTCCTCCACTGCTGAGTTCATTCGCTCGGAAGTTGAACAACTCCTGTTAGAGAAAACCGGCGCTTCTTCTTCTATTGTTGTTGCATCTGGAGCTCATGCTGCAACTTACACTGGTTGTGATATTGCCTTTCTGAGTGCTTCCTCTTCTAGTGTTGGTAATACAAAATGGGTTATAGACTCTGGGCTTCACACATTTCTGACAATCGTTCTCTTTTTTCTAAATTATCTAAACCCTGTCCTAAATTTGCTGTTATGCTTGCTGACGGATCCAAATCTGCTATGTCCAGGATTGGTGATATTTATGCTCAATTTCTGCTCTATATGTGCCCAATTTTCCGCTAAATCTGTTATCTGTCAGTAAAATTGTACGTAGCCTGAACTGCAGTCTGACCTTTGTACCGGGTACTTTTGTTTTTCAGGACCTTCGCACGAGGATGAAGATTGGTGGGGGGCATGAAGGACTTGAAGGACTCTACTATCTGGATGATTTGAAAAGGACGGCACTACAGCTCTAGCTTCAACATTATCTTCATCTGTTTCTGCATTACAGTGGCACTATAGACTTGGGCATCCATCGGCTGATAAAATAAAACATGTTATTTCTGGTGTAGGAACGCACAGTTTCCAGTGCGAGTCATGTCAGATAGGCAAACAGTCCAGAACTGTCTTTCCTAAAAAAATCTCAGATTGGTAGTAAAAACATTTTTGATTTAGTTCATGCTGATGTATGGGGTCCTTGTCATGTTCCAAGTTTGTCAGGCAATAAATACTTTATTTTGTTCATTGATGATTTCTACCGTGCTACTTGGTTGTGTTTTATGAAAGACGGGTCACAAGTGTTGCCTACTATTAAGTTTTTTTTTGCTGAAATTAAAACCCCAATTTCTATGCCCATTAAAATTTTGCGCACTCATAATGCCTAGGAATTTGTTCAAAAAAATGTTGAATTATTTTTTCGTTTTGTTGCTACCATTCATCAGACATCCTGTGCCTACACACCTCAACAAAACGGAGTTGCTGAAAGGAAAAATAGGCATTTACTTGAAGTTACTAGAACGGTCATGTTGCACTCTAACGTTCCGAAACATTTTTGGCCGGAAGCAGTTCTCACTGCCTGTTTTCTGACTAATCGCATGCCCTCGTCTGTTATTGGGAACAAAATTCCTGTTCAGGTCCTACAACCCCACCTTCCTCTTTTTTCTGTTCCTCCAAGGATTTTTTGTTCAACTTGTTTTGTTCGTTTGCTTGAACCGACTCAGGACAAGTTGTCTCCTAGAGCTGAAAAATATATCTTTCAGGGATATTTGCGTACTCAGAAAGGATATCGTTGCTATAGTCCTATTACTAAGAAGGGGTTCACGAGTAGTGATGTGGTTTTCTTTGAGGACACTCCTTTCTAGTTTACTAAAGGGAACACTTTGAGTTCAGATATTATTTCAGCACCTCTACCTGTTATCAATGATTCTCCTTCTGCTTTGCAGCCTACTCCTATTATTGTTTACCAACGCAGAAATCGGCCGTCGCAGTCTACTCCTGCCCAAGACTCCCCCACAGAAAACCAATCTTCTCCTCTAGAAGGTCTTGCACATGCCGAGGTAACTTCTGATCTGGATTTACCTATTGCTCTCAAAAAAGGCACTCGCTCATGTACCTCTCATAGTATTGTTGACTATGTTTCTACTGCACATCTTAGTGTCCATGTTAGTAACTTTGTGGTTGCCCACTCTGTTGTTTCCGTTCCCAAAAAAGTTCATGATGTTTTACAAAGTACTGCCTGGACACATGCCATGACTGAGCAGATGACTGTCCTTAGTGACAGAGGTACTTGGGATTTGGTGGATCCGCAGTCTGATTGCAAGTCTGTTGGATGTCGTTGGGTGTATATTGTGAAGTATCATCCTGATGCGACTGTTGAAAGACTGAAGGCCTGCCTCGTGGCAAAAGGGTACACTCAAACCTATGGTATTGATTACTTTGAAATTTTTACTCCTGTTGCTAGGCTCAATTCTGTACAGGGTCTTCTCTCTGTTGCAATCAATCTGGATTTGTCTCTTATATAGCTAGATGTCAAGAATGCCTTTCTCTATGGTGATCTCCAAGAGGAAGTTTATACGGAGTAACCACCTGGGTTTGTTGCTCAGGGGGAGTCACACAAGGTATGTCATCTCAAAAAATCTATTTATGGACTCAAGCAGAGTTCACGTGCTTGGTTTGACAAACTGAGCAAGATTTTGGCTACTAATGGCTTTCTGAGATCTCATGTTAATCACTTTGTCTTTATTAAGAAGACTTCCTCCGGTATTGTTCTTCTGATTGTGTATGTTGATGATATTGCAGTGATTTTTCTAGAATTCATCCTACTAAAGCCTATTTATGCAACCACTTTGTCACTAAAGATTTGGGAAAGCTGGGATACTTTTAGGGAACCGAAGTTTCCATGACTGCTAATGCTCTTGTTGTATCTCAAAGGAAGTATGTTCTAGATCTTCTACAGGAGACCGGGATGCTTAGAGCTCGAGCTACTGATACTCCCCTAGACCCTAATGTAAATTGGGATGATGATGACTCTCCCATGTATCCTAACAGTAAAAGATATAGGAAACTGGTTGGCAAACTAATCTATTTAACTGTTACTAGAGCTGATATTTCAACTATTGTTGGTCTTGTTGCCAGGTATCTTGATAAGCCTAGACAGTGTCACTAGGAAGCATTGTGTCATATCCTGAGGTATCTGAAGAAATCCCCTGGTAAAGGCCTTTTCTATAGAAAACATGGTCATTCCTCTCTTGAAGGCTACTCTGATTCTGACTATGCTGGAATTGGAAGTAAGGTAGACAGAAAATCTACTTCTGGTTATTGCACATTTGTTGGTGGAAATCTTGTCACCTGGAGGAGCAAAACGTAGAATGTTGTTGCTAGATCTAGTATTGAGGCCGAGTACCGGGCCATGGCCCACACAACTTGTGAACTCTTATGGGTACAGTCTCTTCTAAAAGAATTTGGTGTGGGGTCTTTTGTTCCTATTCTCATGCATTGTGATAATAAAGCAACTATCTTTATTGCCAATAATCATGTTTTTCATAAGCAGACCAAGCACATTGAAGTTGACTGCCATTTCATCAGAGAAGCTATCCTGAATGGTCGTATATGCACTCCTTTTACTTGCTCAGAGGATCAAGTTGATGATATCTTCACAAAGTTGATGGCCAATAAACATTTCAGCTCTCTTATGGACAAGTTGGGCATGATTGATATCTATGCTCCAAATTGACGGGGAGTGTTAAATAGTGTCTTATTCAGTTCTTTATATTCTCATGTTATTTTCCTATTCTATGTGGACCTACATGTAATTGTTCTTTTTATAAATATATGGGTACACACATTGTGCACCCTAGCCCTTACAGAAAACCCTGTCTAGATTTTAAATTGAATACTTAACTCTTTAGTGATCAAGTTTAAACTACATTCATGAAAAAACTCATATTTCAATTGTATCATATGTGTGTGACCCTATAAGTTCCAACTTACGCTGGCAGTGAATGTCCATAACTGACTTACAACACTATAAGCAATGATTGGTATTTAGCAAGACATCATTGCTACCCAAGATATTGTAAAGTTGGAGAACAACTTCAATCTACAATTTGTGATTGGTGTTACAGTATTTGTATAGTTCCTTTGTCACTGATATCCAGATTGAACTCGAGGCATGGAATTGTCATCTTCTTCAACATTCAATCTCTATTCCTTGAACTAGAGCAGACTGTTTGAGATACAAATGAGCTTAATATCACATATTGACTCACATGAGCATGGCCATGCATTTCTCAGTCTCGCTTATCAAGAGGCCAGGATATCCTACTCCTGCAGGAGGGACAAATCTCATCAACATCACTTACAGTCATCCTTATGTATCAAACACCCGAGCACCACCTTTATGGAAACCCTTATTCAAGGCAGCGGTAGATGATGTCAAAGTACATCCAACGACATGTGATGAGTGTAGTGATTTCAGGTCTAAGATCCGCAATCACCACCAACACTTATGAGAGATGATTTCGACTACCATTCTATGGTCTCCATGTATCGCTCTCAAGGTGGGTTTATCCGGAACATTGTTCTCTAACAAGTACTTATGTGAAATCACATATCATGACTGATGGGATTCTGTCATTAACTAATACACACTCTAGTCTTATGTATTATTGTTTTCTGTTTTGCTTCCACACTAACATCCGACTAGGGACATAACAAGAATGCATGTACTCTTTGTAAAACAACACGACAAATGGAGAGTTTAGGGTTACACAATGTGTGTACCCTTGTATTTATACTAAAAGAACATTTACAGTGAGGTCCATATATAACAGTAAATTAACAAAACACTCAATAAAGGCATATATATTAACACTCCCCCTCAAGTTGGAGCATAGATGCCAATCATGCCCAACTTGTCCACCAGAGAATAGAAGTGCTTCGTTGCCAGCAGTTTTGTGAATATGTCAGCAACCTGGTCTTCAGAACGGGTGAAAGGTGTGCAGATTTTCCCAGATAGAATAGCTTCCCTGATGAAGTGGCAGTCAACCTCAATATGTTTGGTGCGCTCATGATATACAGGATTGTTGGCAATGAAAATAGCAGCTTTGTTATCACAGTGTATCGGAATAGAAGAAGACGACTCAATACCAAAGTTTTGTAGAAGAGACTGCACCCACAGAAGTTCACAGGCATTACGGGCCATGGCCCTATATTCAGCTTCAGCACTAGATCTAGCAACAACATTTTGTTTCTTGCTGCGCCAGGTGACAAGATTACCCCCTACATATGTGCAGTAGCCAGAAGTGGATTTCCTGTCAATCTTGCTCCCTGCATAGTCAGAATCAGAATAGCCTTCTAGAGAACAGTGCCCATTTTTCCTGTAATGGAGGCCCTTGCCAGGTGACTTCTTTAGATATCGCAAAATGTTACATAGAGCATCCCAGTGACACTACCTGGGTTTATCCAAGTACCTGCTAAGAAGCCCCACAGTAGTAGATATGTCAGCTCTAGTTACCGTCAGATATATCATCTTACCAATCAATCTCTTGTATTTTTGTTATCAGCAAACAACGGAGAAGAATCATCATCCCAATTAACATTGGGATCTAGAGGCGTGTCAGCTGGCCGTGCACCAAGCATACCAATTTCCTGTAACAGATCCAGTACATATTTCCTTTGAGATAGAACAAGAGCATTAGAAGTTCTAGACACTTCTATGCCCAAAAAATAGCGTAGTTTTCCCAGATCTTTAGTAGCAAAGTGCTTGCAAAGATGGGCTTTAGTGGCCTGAATAGCAATAGAATCACTGCCAGATAGAATGATATCATCAACATATACAATAGGTATTACAATACTAGAGGAAGTCTTTTTCGTAAAGACAGAATGATCAACCTGTGACCTCAGAAAACCAAAGGCAATCAATTTTGCTCAACTTATCAAACCAAGCACGAGGACTCTGTTTGAGCCCATAGATAGATTTCCTCAGCCTGCAGACTTTATGTGACTCCCCCTGAGCAACAAACCCAGGAGGTTGCTCCATATAGACCTCTTACAGATCACCATATAAGAAAGCATTTTTAACATCCAGTTGTACTAGAGGCCAGTCAAGATTAACAGCAACAGATAAGAGAACTCTGACATAATTAAGACGGGCAACAGGTGAAAAGGTTTCAAAGTAATCAATACCATAGGTCTGTGTATATCCTTTAGCAACAAGAAGTGCCTTCAGACGTTCTACTGTACCATCTGGTTGATATTTGACAGCATAAACTCATCTGCAGCCTACAGGCTTACACTGAGGAGGTGGATCCACCAACTCCCAACTCTGTCTGTCAGAAAGAGCAAGCATTTCCTCCTTCATAGCAGTAGTCCAAGTTGTACTTTGCAAGGCATCCTGTACAGTCTTTGGGATGGCAATGGCAGATAATGCAGTGACAAAGTTGCTAACATGAACACTTAAATGATCAGTAGATACATAGTTAGCAATATTGTAGATAGTGCAGGAACGAGTGCCCTTCCTAAGAGCAATAGGTATATCAAGATCAGAGATTACCTCAGATGACGCAGAACCTTCTGGAGGAGAAGATTGGCTTGGAGTGCGGGGGTCTTGTGCAGGTTGAGATCTGTTCCTGTGCTGATAAACAATAAGAGGAGGTGTCAGTTGTACAGAAGTAGTGGCATCAGAAACACAGTCACTAGTAATAGGCAGCGGAGAAGCAATAAGCTCAGACTGAAGACTATCTCCTTGAGTAGAGTAGTATGGTGTACCCTCAAAAAAGACAACATTGCTGCTTGTGAACCATCTCTTGGTAGTTGGGCTATAGCATATGTATCCTTTCTGTGTATGAGAATACCCCAAAAAAATACATTTTTCAGCATGTGGAGATGGTCTATCATGCGTTGGGACAATGCGTTGGGTCAAGCAACTTTACAAAGCATGTAGATCCAAATATGCGAGGAGGTACAGTAAATGAAGGTTTATCAGGATTCATAATTTGCAAAGGTACTTTATTTCCAATTATGGAAGAAGGCATTAGGTTTATTAGAAAAAAGGCAGTCAAGATGGCTTCTGGCCAGAATCCCCGAGGTACATTAGCATGCAACATAATAGTTCTAGCAACCTCTAGTAAGTGTCTATTCTTTCTTTCAGCAATGCCATTCTGCTGAGGTGTGTATGCACAAGAAGTCTGGTGTATAGTGCCAACGGATTTACAGAACAACTCGACATCTTTTTGAACAAATTCAAGTGTATTATCGGTTCTAAAAACTTTAACAGGCATAGAGTATTGTGTTTTCATCTCAGTAAAAAAGAATTTAATTGTGGACAGAACTTCAAATCGACTTTTCAGAAGAAATAACCACGTGGCCAGAGAAAAATCATCAATGAACAGAATAAAATATGTGTTGCCAGATAGACTAGGGACATGACATGGACCCCATACATCAGCATGAACAAGATCAAAAACATTTTTACTACTAATCTGAGAACGTTTAGGATAAACAACCCTAGTCTATTTGCCTAACAGACACGATTCACATTCAAACACATTTGTTCCTACATCATATACAATATGACGCAATTTCTCAGATGATGGGTGTCCAAGTCTGTAGTGCCACTGTAAGGCCGATACTGAAGAAGATACTGCAAAATCCAGAGCCACATTGTCCACTCTTTTCAGATTGTCCAGGTAATACAAGTCATCAAATCCTTCATGCCCCCCACCAATCTTCATCCTCGTGCGAAGGTCCTGAAAAACACATGAACCAGGCACTAAAGTCAGGCTACAGATCAGGCTACGCAAAGTCTTGCTAACAGATAATAAATTCAGCGAAAAACGAGGCACGTATAGAGTAGATTTCAGCACAATATCAGCAAGCATAACAGACGAATTAGTAGTCGGTCTAGATAAACTTCTGAATAACGACCGATTCCCAGAAATATAGGAAGTCGCACCCAAATCTATGACCCGTTTCGTATTACCAGTAGTAGAGGATGGTGCAGTAAGGAAGGCAGTGTCACAACCAGAGTATGTCGCAGCATGTGCTCCAGTGGTGGTGGTAGTAGATGACGAGCCAGTACGCTCCAACAACAGGCGCTCGACCTCAGCACGAATGAAGTCAGCAGTAGAAGTACCCGGGACATCAGGCTGGGTAGACACCTCAGAAGATGTAGTAGCCTCAGTGGCCGCATTGGCCCAAGCTGGTTTGCCGTATTTCTCCCAGCACTTTTCTGCAACATGGTTAGACCGGCCACAGAAGTTGCAGAAGCGTTGGTTAGTCTGAGGACGAGCAGCAGTAGTAGCAGGTCCAGAAGAAGATCCACGACCTGAAGAGTTCCTCCCCCTGCCAGCACCACGAGGAGGACGAGTGTCATGCGAGCGACCGCGTCCACGGCCACGGCCACGACCAGACATCGCAGCAAAAGCAGTAGTATCACCCGTATCAGCAGGAGTCTCAGATGACGATGCAGGCAAGCAGGGTAGTCTCTGAAAGGCAGTCTGTAGAGTAGGCAGTGGATCACTGGCGAGAATCTGATCCACCACCCCGGCATAGGAATCAGGTAGGCCACAGAGGAACTGGACTACTTGCAACTCCTGTCGCTGTCGTTGTATAGTAGCCAAATCAGTAGACAAGGGATGGTAGGCTTCCAATTCCCCCCACAATCCCTTGAAAGCAAAGAAGTAATCCGTCAGATCGGATCCAGAGAACCGCAGGCGGCTGAGCTGCTTGTTGATATCAAACACCTTCTTGGGATTCTGACTGTGTGAATAAGTGTTGGCAAGTTGATCCCACATCTGCTTCGCCGTCTGCAGGTATAAGAGTGTGACGCTAATCTTGGTCTCACTACTATTTAGAATCCATGTCATGACTGTGGAGTCGTTTTTCACCCAGTCATCATAAGCTTTCACATCTTTTGAGTCGGTTGTTGCAGGAGGCACCGGTGGTGGATCTCGCGTCAGGTGCGACATTTTTCCTTGTGATTTGACATATATTTGCATAGAGCACACCCAGTGCTGGTAGTTTCTCCCATCCGGCTTCACAGTTGTCACTTGACGGCGCAGATCTTCATGGGTAGAAGACATGAGGTAGAGGCAGACGAACTGGCAGAGTGACAGGAAGGCAGTAGCAGGAAGGAACAGGCAGTAGAAGGTTGCCTACGTCTTCAGATAGGCAGCAGCAGGCACAGAGCTACGGATTGGAAGGACCTTTTCACATACGGGCTACACCGGAGCGTAGCAAGGAACCCGGTGACTCAACCGGTCACACGGATAGGCAGGCAAAAAACAGATCCGACGGTGGTCTTCAGGCAGAAATCAAACCCGCGGGCAAACGGAGCCCAGAACCTGGCGGGTGAAGCAACCCCGGCGGCCTACGTGCCCCGACGGCTCGGCCGGCCCGGCGGCGTGCAGCCCCGGCGCTGCAGCTGCCGGCGGCGGGCGGCGCCTGGCCGGGGAAGGAGGGGGGAAGAGAGGGAGAGAGAGGGTCGGGTGGGAGGGGACGACGGCGTCGGGTGAGGGAGGACTTGGATCAGTCCTGCTCTGATACCATGTAAAACAACACGAGAAATGGAGAGCTTAGGGTTACACAATGTGTGTACCCTTGTATTTATACTAAAAGAACATTTACAGTGAGGTCCATATATAACAGTAAATTAACAAAACACTCAATAAAGGCATATATATTAACACTCTTATCATACATATGATCTAATTGTTCAGGTCCTAAACCTAAAGACATATGTCATTGACTATCATCATCTATAGACATTTATTATGTTACATCATTATCTCATAACTGAATAAAATAGAATAAACGGAATTTGTCTTTTATTATTAATTAAATTGTGTACAAGATATGCCATTATAATCATCATATGATTAGCTCTCTGGGCATACACACCAACAAAATATGCAAGGGGTTTCAACATAGCAGCATTTGGTTGAGTTGAAGGACAAGCAGGGGCTTCCACATCTTGGATGGGTGTGAGTAAAGAAGTTAGTCTCGCTGCATCATTGTCCAAATGCAGTGAAAAATATGTAAGGGCAACATTTTTTACGAAGGCAGGTAAAAAAGCAAGTTCAACAAAAAAAACAGAATTGGATCATAGAATATTGCCTCTTTGATAGGAAAGTGTTTGAAGATAGTGAATAGCATGATTAGAAAAAGAGTCAATATAGCTTGCTTGCAGGAAACCAAGTGGATAGGGAACAATGAATGCATAGAGATTGGAGACATGGAATACAAAATCTGATATACAAATATTGACAAATATAGAAATGGTGTAAGCATTATTATTGATAAGATGTTGAAGGATGTTGTTGTCAAGATCAAGGATGGGTAATAGAATCATAGCTATTGTTAGAATAGTCTCATACCGCTGAGCTCTTGGGAGGTCCTGGAGCTTATAAGGTGTGTGGTCCCTTTACCCATTGCTAATTGGTTTTGGGTTGAATACCACACATTCTAATATGGTATCAGAGCGGACCCCACGAGACAAGTGTGAGGACCACACCCTACCTAAAAAAGAACAAGTGCTAGCACACATAAGTGGCTACACTTGAGGGGGGATTTTAGAATAGTCTCATACTGCTGAGCTCTGGGGAGGTCCTGGAGCTTATAAGGTGTGTGGTCCCTTCACCCATTGCCAATTGGTTTTGGGTTGAATACCACACATTCTAATAGCTATCAAGGTTGTTCTTGGGGAAAAGATTTTTAACATTATAAAGCGCTTATGCCCCCCAAGTTGGCCTTAGCGAGGAACTAAGAAGAATTTTTGGGATAACATAGATAAACTGATGCAGGGAATATCTATAGAGATGACTATTATTGCAAATGATTTAAATGGCCATGTGTGGAGTAGCAATGTTGGATATGAGAGAGTTCATGGTGGTTTTCAATATGGCAGCAGAAATAGAGAGAGAATATTATATTTTGCAGTTGCATATGATACGATTTTGGTAAACACCCATTTCAAGAGAAGAGATTCCCATGAGATTACTTTCTAGGAGTGAGCGCAATTGTAGCCAAATTGATTACTTCCTTATTAGGCGGGTGGATTGTAAAGTATGCAAGGATTGTAAAGTAATTCATGACAAAGAACTCACCACCCGACATAGGTTGGTGGTTTTGGATATTAACATGAAGATCAACAAAGGAAGGCATAAAAGAAACCAAGATAGTAGGATCAAGTGGTGGAATCTTTTTTTTGGTCGGTAAAGTGGTGGAATCTTAAAGGAGAAAAGAACTTGAATTTTCATGATAAACTCATCAAGGAGGGCAATTGAAACTTGGGAGTCTGATGTTAGCACTATGTGGCATAATATGAGCTCTGCGTAACAAAAATTGCCAAAGAGGTGTATGGGGAGTCTGAAGGTCGCGGGTAGCAGAAAGAGACTTAGTGATGGAATGATGAAGTACCAGTGTTCTAAAAAGCATTTCAAGCACCCTCCTGAGCGACCAAGATGGCCATCCGCCTGGTTAAGGCCTTGAGCGGCCTTTCAGGCGCCAGCCCATTAAGCGACTGCCTAAGGCCCGCTTAGTCCGCCTGTGCGCCCGCCTAAATCCCTTCTTGGGGCGCCTGCTTTTGGCCGTCTAATTTTTGGGCGCTGCATTTTTATATTTGTGCTTTCTTTTCTTTTTTTTTGTAGTAAAATGTTGTTGCTGCTACTTCCTACAAACTTTGTATATATGTACTATTGCACCTATATTACATCTTTATGTAAGTAGTGTTGCACCTCTATTACAAATTTATGTATGTATTGTTGTTGTACTACATACTAAACTACTAATTATATATTGATATATTGTACTCATATCTATGCTACTTATACATTCATGCGTTGCTTTCTCTTGTACTGTTATGCACATACAACTAATGTACTATCGATTTAGGTGTACTTTGCAGTATAATATGTACCACTGTATAATGTACATACCATGTACTTCTTACTACTATATAATGTATCTTCTATCATTCTATACTATGTATTATTTATCATTAAAGTATAATGTATATATTATGTAATGCCTACTACTATATCCATGTACTATGTAGTATGTACCATTAGTGGGTATATTTCATGTACCAGCAACTTCTGTATATGATAAATATAGTACATTACTCTATTAGTATGTTATAGTTAAGTTAATTAGGGTATTTTACACTTACCGCATAGTTTATACATATATAAAAGTTGCTAACTGATAATTATTTATATCCAAATGTGTGTAATTTTGTATAAAAACATATAGGAAATTAAGTACCCGCTTTTCAAAAAGCGCCCGCTTGAGCACCCGCTTGGCGCTCTAGCGGCCAAAAGGTCCCGTACGCTCGCCTCCTGCTTCCCGCTTTCTAAAACATTGTGAAGTACATAAGGCTATTAAACTCAAAAGGCAGATTTATATGAGCATGCCCAAATCTTGATGATATAATTTTTCAGAGATACAAGCAAGCAAAGAAAGAAGCTAAAAAGGTTGTTCAAGAGGCAAGGTCTAGATACTTTGAAGATATTTATAAGAAGTTGGACACAAGAGAAGGGGAAAAAGATATATATCAAATGGCTCATATAAGAGAAAGGAAAGGAAGAGACTTGAGTCAAGTACATGCATCAAGAATGAAGAGGGTAGACTGATGGTGAATGATGATGACAAGAACCAATGAAGAAATTAATTTCAAAAGCTTTTCAATAGAGATATTGTAAATAATGTAAGAGAACCGTGTGATATGTATATAAGATATATCATTTACATACGACGAGTTTCATTGTTTGAGGATAAGAATGCTTTGAAAAGGATGAAAATGGGAAAAGCATGCGGACCAGACGGTATTCTCATTGATGTATAGAAGAGTATGAGGGGTGGAGGGGTTATATGGTTAATGAATTTATTTCAAAAGATTATGGAAACCAAGACGATTGTCAGATAATTAGAAAAATAGTACTATAGTCTCCATCTACAAGAACATAGGAGATGTTCAGAGCTACACAAACTACAAAGGTATCAAGTTGATCAGTCACGCTATGAAGCTTTGGGAGAGGATCGTTAGAAAAGGCTAAGGCCTATAATGCAAATATCAAACAACCAATTGGTTTCATACCTAGAAGATCAACAACATATGCTATTTTCCTAATAACGAGGCTAATGGACAAGTATAGAGAAAGCAAAAGAGACCTTCATATGGTTTTTATTGATATGTAAAAGGCTTATGATCAAGTATCCAAGGAAGTGTTTTAGATGGTTTTGGAGAAAAAGAGTGTGTCAATCCAATACATTGGCATGTATGATAGCTCAACTGCAAGTGTGAAGACTCTTGGAGGAGAGACAACAGCATTACCTGTCACATTTAGTGTACACCAAGGATCCACACTCAGCCCAAATCTATTCGTTCTTATTATGGATGAGTTGACAAAGAATGTTCAGGATGATATTCCTTGGTGCATTTTATTTGTTAATTGATGAAACTAAAGATGGATTGAATGATAAAGTTGAACTTTGGAGAAAGTTGTTGGAATCAAATGGATTGATGATTAGTAGGAGCCAAACGGAGTACATGCATTGCAATTTCAGCCAATCTCGCAGTGTGAATTGTGTCAAGTTGGTTGGAGCGAATGTACCAAAATGAGATAAATTTCATTAATTGGGTTCTATTATCCAAATAGATGGGGATGCCCAAGATGATGTTTGTCACAGGATCACTGCAGGATGGTTGAAATGGAGTGCAACTCGAGTATAATGTGATCGGAAGATCCCTCTCAAATTAAAAAGCATGTTTTATAGAACCATTATACGGTCAGCCATGCTCTATGGGAGTGAATATTGGGCGGTGAAGATAAAAGGTCTCTACAAGATGAATGTGGCCGAAATGCATATGCTGAGATGGATGTGTGGGAAGACAAAAAATATCGCTTGATAAATTATTATATCAAGAATAAAGTGGGGTGGCGAGCATTGAGGACAAGTTGCATGAGGGTCGACTCAGATGATATGGACATGTGTAACGCAGATTGACTAATGTGACTATACGAAGCAAAAATACTATTGCATCAAGAACAATAAAAAGAAGAAGAGGAAGGGCTTATAAAGTTTTATAAAACTGTTATACAGCCAGCCATGCTCTATGCAAGTGAATGTTGGGCGGTGAAGAAACAAGGTCTCAACAAGATGAATGTCGCCAAAATACATATGTTGATATGGATGTATGGGAAGACGAGAAAAGATCGCTTCACAAATGACTATATCAGGAACAAAGTGGGGGTGGCGAGCATTGAGGACAAGTTGCGTGAGGGTAGACTCAGATGGTATGGACATGTGCAACGCGGACCGTCTAATGCGCCTATACGAAGCAATGTGAGTCAAGCACAATTTAAAAAAGAAGAGGAAGGCCTAAATTAACATGGGAACAGTTTATAAAGAGAGATTTTGAATCTTCACATCTAGATCAAGATATGACCCATGATAGAGATGAAGGGAAAAGAAGGATCCATGAGCCGACCGGGACTAATGACGATGACGATGACGATGACGATGACGATGACGATGACGATGACGATGACGATGACGATGACGATGACGATGACGATGACGATGACGATGACGATGACGATGACGATGACGATGACGATGACGACCACGACGATGATGATTGTCATAATAATAAATTTATAGGGTATCTGCATATCAGCCAGCCCCCTACAAAACATGTAAGACAAAATCTCATGTTCTTATTCGGAAGCTACCTTCCGTAAACCACTTGAAATTTCAAAAAAAATGGCAACAGAGGATTCCTCAAAACCAAGGGCTTTAGTGTTACATTTTTCTTCCAAAGTTGCTTCACCTTAGTGGGCAAAAGAGGGATGGCATATGTCAAACAAAATGTTAGGAGAAAACTGAAATTCTAATAATGGCACAGTTCATCCTGTTAAGTTATTAGTATGTTGTGTCTTAATAAGTTAATTGGGTTTGACCCAATTACCCGTGGAACGTTACTCCTCTCCTATAAAAGGAGAGGGCACTTCCGCTATTGATGTATCGCAAGCCGTTCTTTTATTATGGTATCGTGAGCGTGAACTTTCCATTGTGCGTGAGAAACAAAACGCTCCCGGCGTCACTTTGACCCATCCCCTCCCCTCCTCTCTTCCATGTCCTTCTCTCTTTCCCGGTTCTCCTGCCGACAGCTCTGGCCGCAGGGGATTGCGGACTGTCCATGTGTTGTCGGCTCGGTCTATAGCAAGGGTCGCCTCCATTGCCGCAACAAGCGTGCTCCCTTCTTGCTGATCGTCCGACTCGCCACAAGGAGACGACGGCTGGACAACTTATGTGGAGAGGCCTCTTCTAGCCGTCTATAGTTGAGCGTGTCCTCTTTGTTTATGCGCTAAGAACTTCCTGTTCGAATCATTGTTCGGTAAGAGAGAGAGAGAGAGAAGCCAAAGACAGCAAGAAAAGACCCCAAATTTAAATTTAAAAAAATGGGCAAAGCATTGTTATTATTTTTCCTCTTCATGTGGTTCCCCTATACCAAATGGTTGAGCGTTGTCTTCTATAATTAGGGGTTCTATGTATTCAAATCACAGCGCATCATTCATGTGATTTTCTCTCCTATCGTGCTACATTCTGGTAGTGCCCTTTATTTTCAGTACTCCTACCGTGCTTACATTTCGGTAGTGCCCTTTATTTTCTGTACTCCTACGGTTCTTACATTCTGGTAGTGCCCTTTATTTTCTGTACTCCTACCGTGCATTTATACCGGTAGTGCTTTTTTGCTTTCTGTACCGAGCTTTCAAACCGGTATGGCCTTTCCTCTATTATGGGTAACGAGAAAACTCCGACTACTATCATCTATAATGATATGCCTAACCTCTCTGTCATCAAATTAAATGGGGATAATTTTTTGCTATGGATGAATGCGGTTCAAACCTTTTTAGAGTCACGCGGAAAACTTAAGTATATCAAGGATGCCTCACTGACTACACCTGATGACACCTGGGTCACCGGAAACAACCAGGTCATATCCTGGCTCTGGTGCTGCATGGAACCAGATATCGTTGTCAACTATATGTGGCATCGTAATGCCAAGCAAATGTGGGACGAGATGAAACAATTTTACACACGAGGATAATTGTCTTCATCTGTACAACGTGATGGATAGGAATTTTTTCGAGCAGTAAGGTGATCGCCCGTTGTCCAAGTATTATGATGTGATGAAGGCGCTCGCCAACCAACTGAATTTTTTCTCGCCTACCACTTCGGTTGACGTCACAAAGGAGAGATCCACTCTCATCATCGGACGCTTCCTGAATGGCCTCCATCCTCGGTATGCTACAGTTCGCCAACTATTGCTAGTCGGCACAACGCTTCCAACCATGGATCAAGCCTATGATCTTGTCCCAATCTGAGATGGAATCTGCTCGCATTTCCTACACCAACGCCTTCAACGCCCAAGTTGCGGTCGCCGACGTGGCTCGCGGTCGTGGTCGTGGAGGCGGACGTGGACTACACCCAAAGTGCACATATTATGACAAGATGGGCCACATTGAAGATGCCTGTCATTCCAAACATGGATACCCTTCTCACTACGGTCGAGGACGTGGTAGGGGCACTGCGCATGTTGCCCAGGCTCCACCAACTCATATTGGCCAAGGTTCAGCCATGACGCAAGTTGCTTCCACAAACTCCACTGGAAACTCCTCTCATGTCTCTCTGACGTACGAGGAGTATGCACAACTCCTACATGCCTCACAGCGTGTTGGCAATTCTCCACTACATTTTCAAACTGGAACAACAACATCATATCTTGCACAGACCGACTGGCAGATTGGCGACTCTCTTGTGTATCCTCCGTAGGCCCCGTCTTCTCACCTCACAACTACACATCAAGGTAATGGGACAGCCATGATTGCTTCACATCTAGACTGGATAGTTGATTCAAGTGCAACCCAGCACATGACAGGTTTGCCACACCTCCTTCAAACCGTTAACTCTAATATTCCTCATTCATCTGTCACTCTGGCAGATGGATCTATCAAAACTGACACCAAATGTGGCTCTGTTCCACTTCCTCCATTAAATTACACTCTGTTCATTATGTTCCACATTTTCCCTATAATTTACTTTTTGTTTCAAAACTTGTTGATTCTTTGAAATGCAACATAACTTTTGGTCCTACTGGTGTTGCTCTACAGGATTTGTGGAGTATGACGATGATTTGATGGGGAGTACGCTCTGGTGATTTGTACTATTTTCCTTCTCACTTGACATCTTCTTCCGCCTTCATTGCAAGTTCGCCACCGCATCAACATCTTCGTTATGGTCACCCATCGCTTGAAAAATTAAAGATTCTAGATCCCAGTGTATCTTCTATTTCTTCATTATCATGTAATGTGTGTCAATTGGGCAAACACCATAGGGTGTCTTTTCCTGCTCGAAGTCAAACAATTTGTGCAACCTTTTGATCTTATTCACAGTGACTTTTGTGGATCATTTCGTGCAACTTGTTATAATGGATATAGATATTTTCTTACTTTTGTTGATGATTTTTCTAGAATGACCTGGCTTTTCCTAATTAAGAATCAGGAAGAAGTTTTCCCTCTAATTAAGCTTTTTCATAAAATGATTCTTGTCCAATTTCAGAAATCTATTAAAACTCTCTGAACTGATAATGCGCTTGAATATGTCCAAACTGTAGTCTCTTCTTTCTGTCGTGAAGTTGGTATGATACATCAACGATCGTGTGCTCATACTCCCCAGCAAAATGGTATTGCTGAACGTAAAAATCGACACTTACTTGATGTTACTCGATCATTGGCAATCCATGCTAATTTGCCTAAACGCTTTTGGCCTGAAGCCATTTTAACACCTTGTTATTTAATTAACGGACAACATTTTTCGGTCCTTAAAGGTAAAACGCCTTTTTCTATCCTCCATCCTAACAAGCAGCCTTTTGCCCTCCCAGCAAAGATTTTTGGATGTGTTGCGTTTGTACACAACTTCGATCCAAAAGCTAATAAACTATCTCCTCAAGCCATAAGGACTATTTTCTAAGGATACTCTCAAGTCCAAAAAGGGTACAAATGCCTTGATCGAAAAACCCAACGAGTGTATGTCTCTACTGATGTTACTTTCCATGAAGATCAATTATTTTTTACCTCCTCGGACATTACTCCATCTACTCCACCATCAGAGTTTGTTTCTTTAGCGCTAGATTATCACTTAGCTACACCTCCGGTTTTAGATACTTCATCTACACCAACACCACTACCTTCACCTCCGCCTCCACCCCCACCTCCACCTCAGTTTTTTCCTAACGTGTACCAACGCAGGGTGCCAACCAATTCACCACGAGCTACTCCACCATCGTCGTCTACTTCAGCAAACTCCGACGGACCAATGGCTCTTCGGCGAATTCCTCGCACTTGCAACGGTAAATATCGTATCTCTAACACTTTTTGTCTTACTCGTTTATCTCCATCTGCCTACTCTTTTGTTGTTGCTCTTGATTCTACCACTATTCCTAAAAATCATGTGGCTGCACTTGGTCGTCCTGGGTGGAAGGTTGCGATGGATGATGAGATGAAGGCTCTCCGCGAGAATAACACATGGGAGTTAGTTGATCGACCTACTGGAAAGAATATTGTTGGATGTCGCTAGGTCTTCTCAATCAAGCACCACTCCAACGGCACTGTGGAACGTCTGAAAGAACGTGTAGTTGCCAAAGGGTACCCTCAGATTTTTGGGGTGGACTTCTTTGACACATTCTCTCCAGTGACCCGCATTGCCTCTGTACGCATTCTAATATCCTTGGTGCTACCTTTGATTGGTCTCTACACCAATTCGATATTAAGAATGATTTTCTGCATGGTGATCTTTCTGAAGAAGTTTATATGCAGCAACCTCCCAAGTTTCTGCTGAGGGGGAATATAGTACCAAAGTATGTCGTCTACGACGTTCTCTATCTGGCCTCAAGAAATCTCCTCGTGCTTGGTTCATCAAGCTCAGCACTGTTATTGAACAATTGGGATTCAGGAGATCTGCAAGTGATCATTCACTTTTTTCCTCCTATTCTAGCAGTGGACATGTCTTGATTGTTGTATATGTTGATGCTATTGTGATCACTGGAAATAATACACAGGGGATATCCAATCTGAAGAAGGCTCTTCAACTCAACTTCCATACTAAAGAATTGGGAAACTTGAGGTACTTTCTTGGCATTGAAGTTCTTCGATCCAAACAAGGGATCAATGTCTCTCAAAGGTGATATTGTCCTAGACCTACTAAAAGAAACTGGCATGATGGACTCGAAACCTGTCTCTACTCCGATGGATTACCATGTGAAGACTCCAATGAGGGGGAGCTTTTCCCTGATGCAGAAAAATGCCGACGGATACTTGGGAAACTGATATACTTAACTATCACACATCCAGATATTTCTTATGCAATTGGAGTAGTTAGTCAACACATGAGCACGCCTCTCCGTGATCATTGGACATGTATGCAACGTATATTGCGGTATCTAAAAAGTTCCCCAGGAAAAGGCTTATTCTATGAACGTCCCCAACACAAGATGTGGACTATCACAGGATATGCAAATGCAGATTGGGTAGGGGACCCTCAAGATAGAAGATCTACCTCCGGATATTGTATTCTACTGGGTAGTCACCCAGTCGTTTGGAGGAGCAAGAAGCAAACAGTTGTTGCACGTTCAAGTACCGAAGCGGAATATCGTACCATGGCTCATTCATGTTGTGATTTGCAGTGGGTCCAATCCATTCTCTCAGAGTTCAAAATTCTTGTTCAACAACCAATATCATTATATTGTGACAATCAGGCTGCTATTCATATTTCCAATAACCCCGTCTTCCACAAATACCAAACATATTGAAGTTGACTGTCACTTTGTACAAGATCTAGTCAAAGCAAAAAGGATAGTTACTCCATACGTGAAGACTGGTAAACAGATGGCGGACATCCTCACCAAACCACTTTCTCCTAGTCTATTCGAGTACATGAATAATAACAAGCTGAGACTATATGATGTATACTCTCCGGGTTGAGGGGGAGTGTTAAGTTATTAGTATATTGTGTCTTAATAAGTTAATTGGGTTTGACCCAACTACCAGTGGAACGTTGCGCAGGGCACTTCCGTTGTTTAGATATCGCAAGCCGTTCTTTTATCACATCCTTTTCCTATCACTCAGCGATATTTTTATAAATTTTGGGATTGGACTATTCTAGTTTGGGATAGTTTGAGTTTATAGAATGAATTAATCCTATGTTGGTAAGTCAAATCTTTGTTCGTTATTGCTAATGTTTGAAGTGAGAACCAAAAAGACGAAGACATATCAGATTTGTCAAGTATAGGTCGAGCAGAAGGACAAGCCATATTAACAGAGGCGTGTACAACTTACCCTAAGATTTTTGGAGATATATACATATCGCATGAAAAACAATAGTTTTGCAACAACGCCAGTTAACAAGGTGGTCTATACAGTAAAAATCATCTAAATTTCGGCTAAATTTATCAATTTTGTCAATGTCGACGGTCAAATATGGGTAAGCTTTCATATTCAAAAACTTGGACAACATTTCAACCAACATCAACAATGTCGACCCAAATGCCAACGATCTCAGCCCAACCCTATAGAAATAGTAGGAAAAGTTGATGACTTGCCTAGATGTCTGTCACGAAACCATTCTTACCCCAATCCTAATCCCACTGCCTAGACATTGATAAAGGGATTGAAGCGCCCGTCCCTGAGTGGCCCGAAAGGATCTAACACACTGGCATATGCAATAAGAAATATAATTCAAAAATAGGAGATTTGAATAACAAACTAATCCAATTGTGAGATATTGTCGATATCCTTGTCATCGGAGTATATGGTGCAGAAGCGATATAGTCAAGGTTCCAATGTTTTGCCTAAAATCAAGAAAATCAAGACACAAAGTCAATGCAATTGCACGGTACGCTATATAAAAACAAGTAAAATGGTTTATAGCAAAAGAGTGTACTTGGCGGGGTTTATATTGAAAAGTGTAACAAGCAATTTCCAAAATCAACATTTATTCGACAAGATGTTTATTTCAAAACAATTCACTTTTTATTACGAGTTCCCATTATGCCGTAATCAAGAAGCATGCTTATATATTTTATGTGACTCTATTGCCCCAACGCGATGGGGAAGGTCACCAGGCTCTTTCTCCTCATATGAGGTAGGAGGCCAATGCACAAGTCCACATTTGAATGAGGGGTTGCTTGCACTCAATATCAACATTATCAACATCATTATCAGTATACAGGCAGTCATAATGGGCATGTCATTTATGTTTTCCAGTTTGTCTCAAAATATAATATAAGAAATATGGAATCCTAATCAATAGGGAACAATAGCTCAACCAAGTATATAGCCAAGTACACAATCAAGAGATACATAAAAAGTATCTTCAATACAACCAAAGAGGAGATATAATAGCGTACCTTTCACCGAGGATTTCGAGTATAGATCAACAAGTAATAGGTAGACCCATCGAGTCAGATCCTAAATCACAATGTTTGGATCGAGGATCAGGATCAGGATATTTGGAGATCATGTTTCAATATTCAAGATTAGGGTTACACTTTTCCTATGTCAACATTAGGGTTGGGTCATTCACTTATAATCAACCAATATTTCAATGTCCAACATTATTTCAAGTGTTAAGTATTTTCGAGTGTGAATGACTTACCTAGGTTTTCTAGGATCATATGTATTAACCCTAGTTTTCATGATTGATATTCAAGTCATAATCAAGTCTTTAGATCATCATCATGTTCTAACATCATTGGTGTTCAAGATTAGATCAAGTTTTCATTAGTATAATGAGTAAATCAGAGATCAAGTTTTAGGTCAATAGATCATAATATTCCACAAGATTCAAGTCAATCATAATATTAAGATGTCATCATCATATTCAAGATTGAATTAAGTCAACAAATATGGATCTAGATCACAAATGGGTCAAGTATGTTTTTAGAGTCTCAATAGAGATATCAGAGTCAAAAATTAGGGTTTTCAGTGTTTAGTCAAGATTAACCACAAATAGAGTCATTTAGACCAAAGTATAAGTAGAGGATCAAGATCTAGGGATATCACTGAGAAACAGCTAGAATTAGGCTTCCAAAGTATTTTTAAACGAATCCTTGGGTTTTTGTGATCAAAATAGACTATTTACTTGTAATTTTTGGAGCTAGGATGTATTTTCTACGATTAAAATAAGATATGGGCATTTAATTGAATATTTGTCAGAGAGGGAGCAAAAAATACCTTAAAAGGTGAAAAAGAGGACCGTTCGATGTTAAAAGAACGGCCCAGATCAAGCCACGTGAGCAAGGCGACTCACTTGCTCAGAGGTTCGGTTCGATCTTCGATTGGTCGGTTCACACTTTGATTCATCGGTCCAGCTGCTGGTTCAATTAGTGGTTCGGCTGCGTTGTTGGACCGGGATTTTCCTTTCTGGCCATCCGATTCGGGACTCTCTTGCTCCCGTTATGTTCCTTGCGAGTCCAGAAATGAGGAGCAGGGTCGCCGACGTGGAGGAACTCCAGGAGCAGGGAGCTCCGTTGGCGGCAGCGAGGTGGCCGTCCGAGTTCGTTGTGACTCCGCGGAGTGATAGCAGATGCTTATTGGAGGCGAGAGGCTGCAGAGGAGGAAAGCCCAAAATGGGCTAGGTGGCGGCGCCCTCCGAACAGGGGGAGGAACATCGGCTTTCGAGGTCGAGATCGAGCATGATTCTGCAAGGGTTAGCAAGGCATGGTGTATGCAGTTCTTGGGAGGTGTTTATATAGTGTTGCGGGCTAGGTTTAGGGCTAAAAGGAGTTGGGGTAGCAACCATGGCCGCCGGAAGGAGATGGAGAAGCAAGAAAGTTGTTTTTGCGGCTGGAAAGAGCATGAACGATGTTCAAATTAGGGTTAGTTCAATTCGAATTAGCAAGGCGGTCGTTTCTACTTGCTTAGATTTTTGAAACAGGGTCAAGAACGGGAGATTGGCCATTAAGGTCGGCCTGTCTCCTCCCCGCAATCAGCGGGAGGTAGGAGACAACCTCCTGGCCGCTCAATCGGGCCTCCTATCCATGGCAGCTTGATCTGAGGGCCAAGGTTTGCTCCTAAAGTAGTCCACGGATTGTTGACTTGGAAAAGACCCAATTAAGAGGCATATAAATGGATTTTCGATACATTATTTTCAAGAAATCATAGTAAATAGTCGGAATATCCAATTGAGATGAAATTTGGACCATAGCTTCACAAAAATGTGGAGAATATTTACAAAAAGTTTGAGAACCATATGATGAAGTTGGATTGACCAATTTGCTTCTTTGGACAAGGTGATGAATTAATCAAACTTGTGATGTTACAATGTGTATAAAGTCCACATTGATCACCATATTTCGATTTTGAGTATCAATATTGATTATGAAGCCAAGAAAAATGATTTGGGACCATGAGTGAGCAGGAGGAGGGTGAAATTGGAATTAGTTCATATTAATGCTAAATTTCACTTTGTCACATCCTTCCCTCCTTAAAAAAGAATTTTATCCCCAAAATTCAAAAACATCCTCAAAATCGGGATTATCAAAAACCAGATCATATCCTCAATTACTACAACATCCTCAACTATATAATCAAAATCATGTCCTCAAAGTTCAAGTAGTCCAATAATCATAATTGGGATTCCATGTTTCATATCATAACTAACTTGGTACCAACATCGTTTCATCCATCATCGAGCAATTGAGTATCAAGGTCAATGCATATAATGTTCAAAGTCATCATATGAGTAACAAATATGGAAAGCATCTTATTGATCACAAATTTGGAGGGATCGTATTTTAGGTCAAACAAATAGAATTCTTGAATCAAGTGTACAAGGTGACTTTCAATCGTGGTGTCTCAGGGTCCTAGCTTCTACATTGGCCTAGGTGGGGTTATACATCCATGATTTGAGATTTCATATTTCAACAATTTTGAGACAACATCATACTTTAAATATCATGATTTTCGAGCTCCAAAATCAATGGGAAGTCCCACCCTAGTCCTAATGAAAGCTAAACCTTAAGTCATAAATAAAGGGATTCAACATAGTCAATATTTCAAAATTTTCAAGATTTGGGATTTTGAAGTCATTAGTCATATTGTGGGTGATCTCAAGATCCACATGGTTGACCATAATCATGTTTCAAGATTTTGTACATCCATATCGAAAGTTGAAGTTGAGACATCAAGATCATATGTATAAATATTCCAAAGCCAGGGTTTAGATTCCTATTTAGACCTTAGTAGAGATCACTCATCTATATTCAATTTCGATCAACAATATTCAAGCAATATTTGAGCAACATATCAAGACTTCATTATTATGGTATAAGGTTGATGAATGATCTAGACATAGGTCAGGAAGTCAACCACAAGCTACAGTCAACATTGTCATTATTATAATGTGTGGTATTCAACCCAAAACCAATTGGCAATGGGTGAAGGGACCACACACCTTATAAGCCCATGACCTTTCCCAGAGCTCAGCGGTGTGGGACAATTCTAACATCCCCCCTCAAGTGCAGCCACTTTTGTGTGCTTGCACTTGTTCTTTTTTTTTTAGGTAAGGTGTGGTCCTCACACTTGTCTCATGGGGTCCGCTCTGATACCATGTTAAAATATAAAAGATTGATTGAATAGAATAGAATGTGATTAGATGAATACAAAGACTGACGGCCTCTCCTTTATATAGGAGAGGAGAGACGCCCTATTACTTAGGACCCAAGTAATCTAAACTAGACGGGCCAGAATATAAAGGCCCACTAAACTAATTAGCCTATTTAACTAATAGACTAATATAGACACTTTAACACTCCCCCTCAAGCTGGAGCATGGGTGAAACACATGTCCAAGCTTGGAGAGTTACAGGACTCGATAAAAAGAAATGATAAATAAAAGATGAAGATAAATATCACTCCCATACAAAATATGTTACTCCCCCCTAATCAATACTCCCCCTGAATCAATAGTGATGATGACTCTGCAGGCTGAAGATACTCGAGCTTTGAAGAAGGTCTTCCTTGAAGTGTATCTAAAATGAAGACATCTGAAGATACTCTGTAGGCTGAAGAATGGTCCTGATACTACAACAAGTCGCCACTGGAATACGTGCTTAACGCGGCACGAACGCGGACGGACGATCTGCTGCTTGATACGATGCAGGAACCATGAAACTTGGGGGCTTGACGGGAAAGGAGATCATCCATCAAGGAAAGTCCCAAGAGGATCAGCTACAGGCGATGTCGATACTGCAGATACGGCTCGGAGAAGACGTGATGAAGCAGCTCGGTGAAGATAAAACTATGAGCTTCTGAAGAAACACCCATCTGTCTCATGTGAATGCAACTGAAGGAATACACCATCAACACCTGACGTACATAACGCGGTACGAACGCGGATACGGTGTCGACGCTGGATCTTCACTGCTGGCTCAAGTAGAGAACTGGTGTGCTGAATGATGTGAAGCTCCGTGAAGATAGCCTGGAATATATATAATCTGAATACATATATCATCATCTCATACTCTCTCTCATACATTCTCTCATATTCTCTCATGCTCGCTCTCTCTTCTCATCTCTTTCTGTCCTCTCTATCCCCCCCCCCGCACACCAAATACGACAAGAGTGAGTGTTTGGTGTGGAGAACTGGATATATGACCCCCCCGTAATTTAGAAAAGAGATGCTCACATAATATGGGTGGGTGGAAAAGAAAAAGGCTGAAAAGGGAAAAATATGTGAAATGGAGATGGGTAATATGTGGAGAATGAAACCGATAGCCAAAGAGAGTATACTAAATGGGTCAACATGAGATCCGGGTAGAAAAATAAATGGATCTAGTCCCGACCCGAAAAACGGGCCAACAAACCCGGGGGGTGTGGGGGCTGAGCCCCCGCGAAAATCCGATTAGGGTCAAAATAGGATCCGATTAGCAAAAAATAGAACCGATTAAGGATCCGAATAGAGACAGGGATAATGCATATGGGGGTAGTAAACATGGTTGTTTGGTAGCGGTGGAGAGTGATGGGTGATCGCCTACTGTAGATGGCAGCAGTAGCATGATGACGCACAACGCAGCAGCAACTTGCGGATGAAGATCGTCGGGATGATGATGAAGTGGAGCAGCAGCTTGCGGATGATGGCTGGATATGACGCTCGGCTGATGAAGCACTTTGTCGCAACATAGGAGATGACAAAGGGTCTCCTGCGTGACTCCGGAGATATTGCATGCCAAGAGGATGCATGCGGAGCCAAGGCGGAGCCTCTCCAATGCGGCGATGAAGGCTGATCTGAAGACGTCATGAGATGGAGCGTCGGTTGATGTGCGATCGTCGGCTGGGGATACGGTTGCTGGATGCAGCAACTCTGCAGCACACACGGGACGGCGACAGTGATGCGGATGACGATGGTGCTGCTAATTGCTGGCTTGATGACGATGGTGGCGTGGCTGCTGATGAAAGCGAAGGCGATGGCTGCTGTCCACGGTGGATGCTTGTTGATAGGTGGCGGAAGATGGCCGATGGAGATGGTTGCGGCACCTGCCCACGACGGCGGCTGTTGCGGCAGATGGTGCTTGCGGCTGCGGCTGCGGCGCTGACTGGTGCGGCTGCTGGCGGCGCCCCCGGCTGCTGCTGATGGAGGCGGCGGCTGGTGCTGCTGCTGCTGCTGGAGACAGTCGGCGGCACTGGAGAAGGGTCGGCAACTGTGGCTCAAGGCAAGGACGACTGTAGAGAATATCTACACCTGCTTGCGGCCGGCGGTTGCTACTGGAGGTGAAGATCGGCGTCGGAAAACAGATGTTGTCGGCGCACGGACAGGAGATAGGAGAGCGGCGTGGATCGGTAAAGAATAAATGAATATGGAAGGAGATAAGAAGCCATGGAGGCCGGGATTTGCCTAGCGGGCAGCCGGCCCAGGCCATGAAGATGGCGGTTGCGGCCGCCCGCAGGCGGGCACTCGCCCGGTTGTCCTCTTCGGAGAGAGGAGCGGCGGCGGCTGCAAGGGAGAAGGAAGTCGGCGGCTAGGAGGAGAGAGGGAAGCGACGGCGCTAGGGTTCTCTTAGGATGGAACCCGCTCTGATACCATGTTAAAATATAAAAGATTGATTGAATAGAATAGAATGTGATTAGATGAATACAAAGACTGACGGCCTCTCCTTTATATAGGAGAGGAGAGACGCCCTATTACTTAGGACCCAAGTAATCTAAACTAGACGGGCCGGAATATAAAGGCCCACTAAACTAATTAGCCTATTTAACTAATAGACTAATATAGACACTTTAACAGTCATATATCGAGGTCATTATCAATATTCAAGATCGAGTATCAACCATTTTTTAACCTATCGGGCTTAGGTCAACCGATCCGAATCGGGTGAAAGGGGATGCCTTTCCAAACTCTAAATAATCAACAAGGTGAAAACTTAGAGGTAGTTTTGAAAAATAAGATTGGATTGAATGCAATAGGATTAGATGAGTACAAGATTGAACACCCTTGTCCTATATATATAGGAGCAAGGGAGAAACCCTAAGACTTGTGTCCCAAGTAATCTAAACGGGCCGAGACACAAAAGGCCCACTAACTAATTAACCTATTAACTAAATAGGCTAATATACTCTCTAACACTCCCCCTCAAGCTGGAGCATGGGTGAAACACATGTCCAAAGCTTGGAGGTTACAAGACTCGATAAAACGATAAAAGAAATGATAAATGAAAGATAAAAGATAAATATCACTCCCCATACAAAAATTGATACTCCCCCTTAATTAATACTCCCCCTGAATCATACGATGGTGACAATGCCTCTCTTCTTTGAACTTGTATTCTGCAGGCTGCAGATCCTCGAGCTTTGAAAAAGGTCTTTGGAGTGCATCTAGAATGAAGAACATCTAAAATGGAACCTGAATACTGCAGCAATAATTCGCCACTTGGAGCAGACGATCCTTAACACCATCACTACGTCATCTTCATTGGATTATGTACTTAACGTGGCACGAACGTGGATGCCCAATGTCGATGTAGCAGTAGAGGAATCTTCGAATTGTCTGAGAAGACGTGCATAACGTGGCACGAACACTAACGGACGATATGCTGGTGATACGATGCAAGTACCATAACTCGGTCGCATGAACTGTGGGGGCTTGATAGGAAAGGAGATATCATCCATCAAGGAAAGTCCCAAGAAGATCAGCAACAGGTGATGTCGAAATAGCAGATGCAGCTCGGAGAAGACGTGATAAAGCGGTTCGGTGAAGATAAACTAGATGAACTATCAACCTTGCAGATGTAGATTTGGCAGGCTCAGCTTCTGAAATCTGAAGAAGCACCCATTTGTCTCATGTAAATGCAGCTGAAGAAGTACACCATCAACACCTGACGTACATAACGCGGTATGAGCGTGGATAGCTCAGTGTTTACGCTGAATGAAGATCCTTCAATGTTGTCTGGAAGTAGAGAACGGATGTGTTGAATAATGCGAAGCTCCATGAAGATAATAGCCTGGAACATATATAGCATAAATACATATATCATCTCTTCTCATACTCTCTCTCTCTCATACATATTATTTCACTCTCTCTCTCTCTCTTCTCATCTCTTCCTCTCCTCTCTATCCCCCCCGCACACCAAATACGACGAGTGAGTGTTTGGTGTGGAGAAATGGACATATGACCCCCCTGCATTATGGAAAGGGATACACACATGATATGGGTGGGTGGGAAAGGAATTGGTGGATTTGAGAGAAATTTGTGTATATGGAGATGTGTAATATGTGGAGAATGAAACCGATAACCGGAGAGAATATGCTAAATGGGTCAATGTAAGATCCGGATAGAAAAATAAATGGATCTAATCCCGAAAATTCCGATTAGGCTAAAACTTGGATCCGATTAGCAAAGATATGACTAATTAAGGATCTGAATAGGACATAATGAATATGGAGGGAATTAATAACTAGGAGTAGACATAGATGGGAGGTGACGCTGGAGTGATGAAGATAGTCAGGAAGGTGATGAAGAGTAGCAGCATACAGGTTGTAGCAAAAAAATGGCCGGATTATGTCACTTAGTTGATGTAGCACTTGGTCGTAACGGAGGAGATGACAAAGGGTCTCCTGCACGGGTCCGGAGATATTTCATGCCAAGAGGATGCATGCGGAGCCTCTCCACGAGCGACGATGAAGGCTGATGTTGAGGACGTCAAGAGATGGTTTGTGCAGAACTCAGTACTACCAAGTTGATGTTGGTAGTACTGAGATCTTTCTGGACGGCGGGTAGCAGGTTGGCGGCGGCTGATTGCTGCTTGATGGCGATGATGGTTGCTGCTAGATGGTGATAGTGGCGTCGATAGGCGGCGAAGGCGCGGAGATGGATGCTTGGAGGTCGGCGGTTATGGCTGTTGAATGCACCGGGACGGAGATAACCGACGTACGGAAAGAAAAATTAAATCTTTAAGAAAGAGAAGAAGCCATGGAGGCCGGGATGTGCCTGGCGGGCGGCCGGCCTAAGCCATGGCTACTGCGGCCGCCCGCAGGCGGGGGTTCTTCCCCTCGGTTGCTCTCTGGAAAAGACGAGCGGCGGCGGCTAGGGCTGCGTGCGCGCCGGAAAGGAGAGGGAGGAGCGGCGGCTAGGTTTCCCTCAGGAGCGAACGTGCTCTGTTCACGCAGGAATTATTGTTCACTCCGTTGTGTTGTTCACGTCGGAGTTACTGTTCAACGATGGAGTTATTGTTCACCGCCGGAGTTACTGTTCACCGCTCTAATACCATGTGAAAAATAAGATTGGATTGAATGCAATAGGATTAGATGAGTACAAGACTGGACACCCCTGTCATATATATATAGGAGCAAGGGAGAAACCCTGAGAATTGTGTCCCAAGTAATCTAAACGGGCCGAGACACGAAAGGCCCACTAACTAATTAACCTATTAACTAAATAGGCTAATATAGACTCTCTAACAATAGTCATAATAGGGATGTGACCTGGGTTAGGGGAGTCATGAGTCAACCACCACCCTAATCTAGCACGTTACCTACCTTAGTCATTATTCATTGAGATTGTTTAACTAGGGAGAGTATCAATGATCAAATCATATCTACAAGGTTATAAGATTAAAATTCAAAGTGAGAAACAGTAAATGGAGAAAGTGTAGGGTTACACAATGTGTGTACCCTGATATATATACTAGTGGAACAATTACAGGTAGGTCCTTATAGAAAAATAAAATAATAGGACAATAAATAAAGACATATACTAACACCCCCCCCTCAAATTGGAGCATAGATATGAATCATGCCCAACCTGTCCACAAGCGGGTTGAAATGTTTCTTGGCCAGTAGCTTTGTAAACATATCAGCAACCTGATCTTCTGAGCGGGTGAAAGGAGTGCAGATCTTGCCAGATAAGATAGTCTCTAGAATGAAGTGACAATCAACTTCAATATGTTTTGTGCGCTCATGATATACAGGATTATAAGCAATGAAGATAGCAGCTTTATTGTCACAATGCATACGGATAGCAGTAGAAGACTCAACCCCGAAGTCTTTCAAGACAGATTGTACCCATAGGAGTTCACAAGCAGTGTGGGCCATCGCCCTATATTCAGCTTCAGCACTAGATCTAGCAACAACATTTTATTTTTTACTTCTCCAAGTGACCAGATTACCTCCAACATAAGTACAGTAGCCTGAAGTAGATTTTCTGTCAATCTTACTTCCAGCATAATCAGAGTCAGAGTAGCCTTCCAGAGAACAGTGTCCATGCTTTCTATAGTAGAGGCCTTTGCCAGGTGATTTGTTAAGATATCTCAGAATATTACAAAGAGCATCCCAGTGACACTGTCTAGGCTTATCCAAGTACCTGTTAAGAAGACCAACAGCTGTAGATATCTCAGCTCTAGTAACAGTCAGATAGATCATCTTACCAATCAGTCTCCTATATTTTTTATTGTCTGGAAACATAGGAGAAGAATCATCATCCCAATTAATATTGGGATCCAGAGGAGTATCAGCCGGACTCTGACAGAGTTAAGTCTAGCAACAGACGAGAACGTCTCAAAATAGTCAATGCCATAAGTTTGAGTATTCCCTTTTTCTACCAAGCGTGCCTTCAGACGTTCCACTGTTCCATCAGGTTGATACTTCACAGCATAAACCCATCTGCACCCAACAGGTTTGCACTCAGGAGGTGGATCTACCAGCTCCCAAGTTCCTCTATCAGCAAGAGCAGTCATCTCCTCTTTCATGGCAGTCGTCCAGGCTGAACTTTGTAAGGCATCATGTACAGTCTTGGGAACAGCAATAGCAGATAAGGCAGCCACAAAGTCATGATTAACAATATTATGAGAAGTACAGAACGAGTGCCTTTTCTGAGAGCAATAGGCAGATCTCAGTCAGAGTGTACCTCAGCAGGAGTAGGACCTTCTAGAGAAGATTGGTGCTGCATTTGGGGGGGGGGGGGTCTTGAGCAGGTTGTGACATGTTCATGCGTTTATACACAATAAGTGGAGTAGTAGTTTCAACAGGTGAAGTATCAGATATGCAATCACTCGTGACAGGCAATGGTGTTGTGATTATGTCAGAATTCAGGATATCTCCTTTAGCAGAATAAAACGGTCTATCCTCAAAAAGACCACATCACTACTCGTGAACTATTTTTCGTAGTAGGACAATAGCACCGATACCCTTTTTGAGTATGAGAATAACCCAAGAAAATACATTTTTCAGCTCTAGGAGATAATTTATCATAATTCGGTCCAAGTAACCGCACAAAACAGGTAGAACCAAATATCCGTGGAGGTACAGAAATAGAGGTACATTAGGTTGTAGAACATGTACAGGAATCTTGTTCCCAATAACAGAAGGCGGCATTCTATTAATCAAAAAGCAGGCACTCAGGATAGCTTCTGGCCAGAAAAGTCTAGGTACATTAGAATGCAGCATTATAGTTCTAGCAACCTCAAGTAAATGTCTATTTTTCCGTTCCGCAACTACATTTTATTGAGGCGTATAGGCACACGATGTCTGATGAATAGTACCAACAGATCGACAAAACAGTCCAACTTCTTTCTGAACAAACTCCAAAGCATTGTTGGCTCTCAGAATTTTAACAGGCATAGAATATTCAGTTTTTATTTCAGTAAAAAAGAATTTTATTGTAGATAGCACTTGAGACTGATTTTTCAACAGAAACAACCAAGTGGCACGAGAAAAATCATCAATAAACAAAATAAAGTATGTATTGCCAAACAGACTTGGAACATGACACGAACCCCATACATCAGCATGAACAAGATCAAAAATGTTTTTACTACTAATCTGGGATCGTTTAGAATAGAAAGTCCTAGACTATTTCCCTGACTGACACGACTCGCACTGAAAACCGTGCATTCCTACACCAGAGATGATATGTTTCAGCTTCTCAGAAGATGGGTGTCCAAGTCTGTAGTGCCACTGCAAGGCTGAAACTGATGAAGATAGAGCTTAAGCTAGAGCCAAGTTGTCAGTCCTTTTCAATTCATCCAGATAATATAGGCCATCAGGTCCTTCATGCCCCCCACCAATCTTCATCCTCGTGCGAAGGTCCTAAAAAGTACAAGGACCAGGAATGAATGTGAGACTGCAGTTCAGGCTACATACAATTTTGCTAATAGATAATAAGTTTAGTGGAAAGTGAGGCACATATAGAGCAAATTTTAAAAAAAATTGAGAAACTATGTGTCCAATCCCAGATACAGCAGTCTTGGAGCCATCAGCAAACATAACAGAGGAATTAGAGACCGGTCTAGATAAGGTTTTGAAAAGAGACCGATTTCCAGAGATATGAGACGAGGCACCCGAATCAATCACCCATTTTTTATTACCAGTACTAGGCGAGGGTGCACTGATGAAAGCAGTATCACAACCTGAATATGTAGCAGTATGAGCTCCAGTGGCAGCTCCAGAGGAAGATCCAGTACGCTCGAGCAGTAGACGCTCCACCTCAGAACGGATAAAGTCAACAGTAGTGGAACTGGATGCATCAGTGGCAGTAGGCTGTGAAGCTACCTCAGAGGTAGCATGGGCATCAGAAGTTGCATTGGCCCAGGCCGGCTTCCCATATTTCTCCCAGCATTTTTCTTCAATATGATTAGACCGGCCACAGAAACGTTGACCAGTCGGAGGACGAGCAGCGTTGGGAGGACCAGAGGGTGCTCCACGTCCAGAAGAACTCCTCCCCCTTCCAGCTCTAAGAGGAGGGAGGTTCTCCTGAAAACGACCACGGCCGCGGCCACGACCTCGACCGGACATAGCAGCAAGGGCAGTAGTATCTCCAGTCTCAGAAGCTGACTCAAATGAGGATGTCGGCAGCCGCTGAAGATGCTGAAACGCACTCTGTAATGTAGGCAGTGGATCACTAGCAAGAATCTGATCCACAACCCCAGCATAGGATTCAAGTAAACCACACAGGAACTGAACCACCTGCAACACCTGGCGTTGATGCTGCATGGTAGCCAAGTCAGTAGACAAGGGATGGTAGGCCTCCAATTCTCCCCAGAGTCCCTTAAAGGCAGAAAAGAAATCAGCAATGTCAGATCCCGAGAAGTGTAGACGGGTCAGCTGCTTGTTGATATCAAACACCTTCTTGGGATTCTGGTTGTGAGAGTAAGTACTAGCAAGTTGATCCCACATCTGCTTTGTTGTAGGCAGGTATAGTAAGGTGACATTGATTTTGGTCTCACTGCTGTTGAGAATCCAAGTCATCACGGTGGAATCATCTTTGACCCAGTCATCATAAGCTTTGACATCCTTGGAGTCGGCATTGGCAGCGGGCATAGGAGGCGGATCACGCGTCAGATGAGAATGTTTTCCTTGGGATTTTACATAAATATGCATAGAACAGACCCAATTTGGTAGTTGCGCCCATCCAGCTTAACAGTAGTAACCTGACGGCGCAGATCATCATGTAAAGACGCCATGACGGGCAGAGCACCGACACCGAAGGTGAGTATGAACAGGCAGGGACAGGCAGAAGACGACCGCCTAGTTCCTCAGCAAGGCGGCAGTAGGAACAGTAGAAAGACTGGACGGATCAGGTACATACGGGCTACGCCTATGCGCAGAAAAAACACGACAGCTCAAGGGCCTACACGGGCAGGCAGGAGTCAGAGCCGAAGAAAATCAGACCAGTGTCCGGGAGTTATGGGCCACTCAGAGGAGAGCTATGCTCGAAGGACCGGCGGAGCGGAGGACGGCGGCGACTGGATCACGCCAGGCGTGCGGGGGTTGCAGCCCAGCAGCGGCGGGCAGCAGCAGCGGCGCCGGCAGCGACCCGCGACATTTTGCGGCGGCGGCCGACGGCTGGCGCGCGCCGGGGGGGGGGGGTGAGAGAGAGGGTAAGGCAGGGAGGGGAAGGAGAGGCGGCGCCGGATCTAGATCTGCTCTGGTACCATGAGAAACAGTAAATGGAGAAAGTGTAGGGTTACACAATGTGTGTACCCTGATATATATACTAGTGGAACAATTACAGGTAGGTCCTTATAGAACTTGTCAAACCAAGCTCGACGAGACTATTTCAGCCTATATATGGCTTTCTTCAATTTACAAACTTTCTGACACTCCCCCTGAGCAACAAACCCAGGAGGTTGCTCCATATATACTTCTTCCTGTAGATCACCATGTAGAAAGGCATTCTTAACATCAAGCTGAAATAAGGGCCAATCAAAGGTAGTAGCCAGAGAAATAATAATCCGGACATAGTTTAGACGAGCTACTGGAGAAAAGATCTCAAAGAAATCAACTCCATAGGTCTGTGTGTAGCCTTTTGCTACCAATCTGGCCTTCAACCTCTCAACAGATCCATCCGGATTATATTTGATGGTGAAAACCCATCTGCAACCCACAGCTTTCTTCCCTGCAGGTAAGTCAACAAGATCTCATGTGCCATTATGCAAAAGGGCCGACATCTCAAGCTGCATTGCCTGTTTCCAGCCATTGTCCTTCATAGCATCATAGTGATCCCTTGGTATATCAACAGAATCAATCCCAATAGCAAATGCGCGGGCCTGCTTAGATAAGTGTGACAGACAACACACATTTGTAATAGGATGTCTAATAGTACAAGAACGAACACCTTTCCGAACAGCAATAGGAAGATCAAGATATGATGCTTCTGCAGGAATCTCGTGAGTAGAAGACGATGAGGAAGGCTCAGAGACTGGTGTCGCTACCTCTTCTGGATCTTGTCTGCCTCGCCTACTATAAACATATGGGTACTGCTGAATAACAGACCTGTCAGTTGCCTGCTCGTCCTGAATAAAAGTATAATCAGGAATAATGGGTGGCGCTCCCTCACTCTGCACAGATGGTACCACTCTCTCACTCTGAAAATTTGGTGGCACTCCCTCTCTCAACTGCTCCCCCTTACTCATAGCATCGAAGAAATACGTAGTGGTCTCATGGAAGGTAACATCCCTAGACACAAACATGCGACGAAGACTAGGACAGTAACACTTGTATTTTTTGCTAGTACTAGAATAACCAAGGAACAAGGTTTTAATAGACCTAGGAGAAAGTTTGTCAGCCTTAGGGTCAAAATTATGGACAAAAAAAGTGCAACCAAACACTCTGAGGGGAGCAGAGAAGGGCTGATCCATGGGCCATAACACAGAGAAAGGAGTTTGTCCTTTGAGAACGGAGGATGGTTGTCTATTGATTAAGAAGCAAGCAGTTAACAGAGCTTCAGACCAGAATTTCTTAGGCACATTGGATTGAAACATGATCGAACGAGCAATATCAAGAAGATGACGAATTTTTCTCTCAGCCACCCCATTTTGCTGAGGGGTGTGAGGACAAGACGTGCGATGAATCATGCCTACAGAACTACAAAACATAGCCCTTTGAACATACTCTAAAGCATTATTAGATTGGAGAGTTTTTATATTGCACTCAAACTGAACGTTTATTTCTTTATGAAAATGTTTCACAATAGATAGCACAGACTCTCGACTTTTGAGAAGGTAGACCCATGTCATGCGGGAAAAATCATCCACAAAGGAAATAAAATAACGAAAACCATTATAACTCTGGTCTTTAACAGGACCTCATACATCACTGTGGACTAACTCAAAAGGACAAGATGCCCGCTTATTGACACGACTGGGATAAGACAACCTATGATGTTTTCCCAGCTGACATGACTGACACTCTAAAGATGACACTTGGGACAACTTAGGTTCCAACTTCCGCAGGCTTTCTAACGACGGATGTCCATATTTGCAATGCCATAGTAAGGGGGAACCACTCAACAGGATGGATGGAGCTGGAGCAGATACTAGGCGAGGCAGACTGTTACCGTGGAAAAGGTAGAGATCACCTTTCCTAGGCCCCCCACCAATCGTCCTCATACTCTTGAGATCCTGTAAAACAAAACAAGAAGGCCCAAATGTTACTGTACATTTTACAGTGTCAACCAACTTTGCAACAGAAAAAAGATTAAAAGGAAACTTAGGCACAAAGTGTACAGATTTCAGATCAATCTTGGGTGTTAGAGAGACAGATCCACTAGCTAGCACTCTCCTCACAGAACCATCTGTCAGTGTGACAGATTGGTGAGGAATATATGAGTCAATAGATTGGAGCAATTTCTTCATACCAGTCATATGTTGTGACGCGCCAGAGTCAACTACCCAAGATGTAGTAGAGTCAGAAGTTATGCGAGATGTAGCCTGATTACCCGCAGTAGATGCCAGGTTTGCTGATGATGAAGATCCCACACTCATGTGTTGTGTAGCCTGAATGAACCGATCATACTCCTCCTGAGTAAGAGTGATGTCGGTCCCAGAATTGGTGCCCACAGCTGAAGACGGAGAGTAATCTGTAGAAGTGGCACAATGTGCTGCCCCCACAGGAGGTGCAGCAGGTCTCCCATGTTTCTTCCAACACTTTTCCACTGTATGTCTTGGTTTGTCATAGAAGGTACACTTTCGGACGTGTCCCACGTCCTCTGCCCGTACCAGGTCGTCCTTCTCTCACCGCAGCAGCTACGGATGCATGAGACTCCCCAGAGGATATAGTAGAGACAGGATTAACATACTCAAAAATAGACTGTTGAATTCTCGAATATGCTTCTACAAAACTTGGCAATTTATCAGAAGCCAGAATGACGCTCTGGGCAGAACTGCAAATGGAATTAAGCTCGGATAGAAATTTAGCAGTGATCAAGTCGTCTCTATCTTTGATCTGTGCAGTAGCTATCACAGGATGATAATAGCTCAGCTCCTGAGCAAGAGCCTGAATAGCTCCAAAGTATTCCTCAAGGGACCTATCACCCTGCCTCTCAGCAAATAGACGATCATATATCATGAATAGCCGAAGAGCATTCTTCTCTTGGGAATAGTACTGCTTCACTGCGTCCCATATCTCTTTAGCTGTAGTATAGAACATAAACCTAGTCGCAATTGCAGGCTCCATACTATTCCATAACCAAGTCTTCACAAGACTGTCATGACGCTTTCATTCAGCGTATCCTTTATCAGTAGTGTCCAGGGGACCCGAGTCAACATGTCTCACCTTATCGTGAGATTCCAAGACAGTGTGAACTGTGTTCATCCATAGTAGATAGTTTTTCCCGTTGAGTTTGATGGAGGGGATAGGAGACGCCTCGCCGTAGGGAATCTTGGTGTCCTCCATTGTAGACGGGAACACAGTGACGGATTGATACACGTCACAGAGAAAGATGAGGTGACAGAGAGATACACGTCACAGAGATAGATGGGGTGACGGAGAGATACACGTCACAACCAAAAAGGAATGGATAAATGCGTTACTGACGCATTCACAGCCTCCAATCGATTTTCCTAGTCACACATGGAGGAGATGTGACTAGGAGTCCAACCGTCGGGTGACGAGTCCTCCGATTTAGATTTTAGACGGCCGTCGAATCACCCGAAGACCCCAAACAACTTGTGGTGGAGTCTACGACAACGTTGGAGATCTACCGAAGACCCAACGTAGAAGGAGATAACCCTGCAAGTCCGGTGCCTCACTCCAGATCGGCGGATGGGCTGCAGCCGGACGGCGGCCCTGCCGCTGCCTCTCGGTGGCGCTGCCGACACGGAGAGAAAGAAAGAGGAGCGCTGCCGGCAAAGAGAAAGAAGGAGAAAGGGAGAAGCGGTGGCGGAAGGAGAGAGATGCCCTAGATCGAGCTCTGCTATGATACCGTGTGAGAAGAGGTGAGGGGGAGAGGAGACGATACACCGAGAGATTTGTCGACTGCAAGGAGCAGCTTTCTTGAGAGGGCAATAGTCGTCTCACTTCTTTTTATATATTAGGGTAAGATACATTGTGGTACAAAGGAGAAAATAATAGAAAAACAATAAAACAAATAATATAATGAAAATAGAACCAGGAGGCAGATTGCAAATTTCCGCCGCTGTAGCAATCTCAATACCATCGACAGGACTGTCGATGGTATCGACAGAATGATGTTCTGTCGCTGTGATAATCTCGATACCATCGACCTCCTGTCGATGGTATCGACGGGGATACAGGTTGTTTCACAATTTCCAAGCAACTCAATCAAAAAGACCTAAAACACAAGGAAGACAAGATTAGAGATGCAAGGTTCAAAGAGCTGATGTTTGGTGCATCGATGCCACGAAATGTAGTTGAATTAAAAGAGGATGATGATGATGATGCAATGAAACGTGCACTGAAAAGATCGAGAATGGAGGCAATCAGACAAGAAGAAGAAAGGCAATTTTATGAAACCCGACGTGGTTTTGGCCCATCTGATTTCAATGTTGGTGGTGGCAGTGGTAACTGTCCAACAAATGTTGTCAATTTAGAAAGCACGGGACCAACAGCATGAGGTATACTTCTTCTAAACCAGGGTTTCGTAAACAAAGTCATAAGCAGAAAACTTTGACAGGTATGTTGAAGAATGCAAAAGATGTTGCGGGATAGGCGATAGGAAAATTTTATATATGCTAGTGGTACTACTCCCAATGTGGCACAAGGCCCTTACATGCAACATATGATAGATGTTGTCGTTGAACATGGACGACGAGTCAAATCACCAACTCCACATGACTTGATGAACAAATATCTTCCGCAGGAGAAACTTCAGCTAGAGCAATGGATTGAGGACATGAAACAAAAAAAGTGGTCAATTTTTGGGTTGACACTCATGTGTGATGGCTGGACAAGTGGTACCAAGACACAAATTATCAACTTCATGGCATATTGTGACGGTGATACATTTTTCATAAAATCAGTTGATGCATCTCGCCACATTAAAGACCACAGGTACCTTGCAAAATTGATTAAAAGTGCGATAAAATATGTTGGAAAAGAGAATGTGTTACAAATTTGCACTGACAATGGGCCAAATTTCAAAAAAGCTGGAAAAACAGTTGAAGAGTCTTCAAAATACAACTTATTTTGGACGCCATGTGTTGCACACTGCATTGATCTAATTTTGAAAGATTTTGGAAAATTAGATCTTTTTACATATGTAATGCCAAGGGCAACAAGAATCACAAAATTTATATATAATCGCTCTTACTTGCTTGTAATGATGCGAAGACAAGAGTATTGTGGAGGAGACATAGTAAGACCGGGCATTACAAGATTTGTAAGCAATTATATCGCTTTGCAAAGCTTAAAGCAAAGACGACAAGGATTAAAAAGGATTTTTGTTTCTGAAGAGTGGGCCTAACACCCTGATAGTAAATCTGACAGAGCCAAAGAAGTGGTGAAAATTTTGAATGATGACTACTTCTGGGCTAGAGTGACCAAGGCTGTAAAGATAATGGATCCCGTAGTACATGTCTTGCGCATGGTGGATAATGATAAGAATGCCACCATGCCCTACATCTATGAGGCAATGCGCCTTATGAGAGATAAAGTTGAAGAAGCTGCAACTAATGCCAAGGCACAATTCCTGAAAGTTGTGGATGAACGATGTGATGGTATGTTTCTACACCCATTGCATAAAGCAGGTAAGGATGTGTCATTGCATAGTGTTTGTTAGTCCTCTAATATTTTCTAACTTTTGTGTCCTTATATGTGCAGCTTATTTTTTAAACTCAAGGTTTCAATACAAAAATGACATTGGGAGAAGAGGAGACTTGGTGATGGGCCTCCAAGAAGTGATAGATAAGCTCTTTGATAACAAGGATGACGTTATTTGAGCTGTTGTACAAGGATGGATAGTACATAATTCTTTATTACGCATTATTATAAAATGTTAATCTAATTCTCTCACTGTCCAACTACAACCAATCACTAGATAAAACCATTCAGAGAAGCATCTGGTCTGTTTGGGCTACCGGCGGCTATCTATTCAAGGGAAAAACTTTCTCCTGGCAAAGAATTACATGATTGGTTAATTTTAATATCATAATAATGAATGGTTGACTTGTCTACTGATTGATCATTGAACATTCTTTATTTTTTACAGTTGATGGGTGGATGAATTATGGTTGTGAATGTGAGGAATTGAGATCAGTAGCAGTAAAAGTTTTGTCCCAAACAGCAGCAGCAGGTGGATGTGAAAGAAATTGGTCAACCTTCAACTTGATTCACACAAAAAGAAGGAATGGGTTGCCTACCTCACGCCTTCATGACTTGGTGTTTGTACACTATAACATGAAGTTGAAGCAGAGACACACACAAGAATCATTGAGGAACCCAACAAGCAATGTCGAGATTGATCCTCTTGATTGGGCGTATGTCTACACTGACAGGGGTGACGATGAAGACCCGTTACAAGCATGGTTGAACAACAGTAATGAACCACTACTTGATGAAGGGCGTCCAGGTGGGGGGCTTAATGCCACAATTGGAGGGGCAATGGGGGTTGATGTAGATGAATATCAACAAAGTGAGGGAGCTCAAGCAGATCAGACCACTCTTGGAGTGGAAGAAGACATTACACGTATTGATAAAGATGATTTTTGGCAGGGTTTACCAGAGGATGAACCAGATGCCTCATCAGGTTCCACCACTCCAGAGCCCTCAGGTTCACATGGTGGTGATGATGGGAGCAAAACTCCTGATAGCTATATAAGAGGAGATACACCACCACATAGAACACCATCTCCTCGCCCTCAACCTCAACATTAACATCAATATGAAAGTGGTAGTGTTACTCAAAGACCAACAAACCGAACCTACCAAAGAAAGGGAAAGGGTAAAGCTCCAACACAACAACTGAATCCATTGCCAACATGCTATGAGAATCGGTATCCACAGGGGCAAGGACATGTGCCTCAACCTGTTTATCAGGCACCTCACTACAACATTGACAATATCACAGAATCAATTGGAAGTTTGTCATTGGGAGGTCAACCAGGAACAACAGCAAACACCTTTGTGGATGATTTATTGGGGTTTACTGGGCCTACTTCTGGAGGATTTTATCAACAAGAACCTGTTCCTGAATATTATGGTGGTGATTCAGAAGGAACTTATGGAAGTCGGGTTTCCCATAGAAGTGATAATGAATCATATAGTTAGGCCCTGGATATGCCCCTGATCCTTATGCAGCTACAACCGATACTACATCAGGCGTTGAAAGTCAATACTATCCACAAATGGCACAACCCGAGCCCCCACCACAACCTAACATATATGTACCCCCTTCTGATTCTGATGCGGAAAGGTTGTCTCGTATACCAGAATTTCACAACTTCACACCAGGATCTCTTGCCTCCAGATATCCCACACAGCTTGCATTGTATACAAGATTTGGATATTTGTCAGAAATATCCCATGAAGATTTTGCTGCATATGTGCATGATTATGAGCTCAACCACTCTCAACACACACCTTGGATGCAATATGCTATGAGAATTGATAACCAAATGTCACTACTTAGGCAGACTCAAGCTGCTCAACATTCAGGCTATGATTTTGAAAGGCATTCAGCTTTTTACTGAAGAGTGAAGACATTTATCGGGTATGCACTTCATTTTAGTGAATTGTAATTTATATTTCGTATGTAATATATGGAAGTATGAAGGATATTGCATGGAAAATGTATGATGAATTAGAGAATTGTATAAGTATTTGTATACTTTTATTTGTAAGTTTAACACATGACTATTGAGAATTGAGAACAATTAGCAGTATGCATCATTTACTACTTTGTATTATCAACCTACCTAGCGCTAGAGAGTCATGAATTGTGTTTTGTGTTGAATTAATACATGGGAATTAGAGTTTGAGCATAATTTGAAAGTTTCCAATCGAAGTTATGCATCATTTTGCTAAAAAAAACACCATCAAAGTTTGTCGAAGTTTGCGGCTAAACTTCCTCGAAGTTTCCACAAACTTCCACTTCCACACCTGGCGAAGTCGAAACGAAGTCGAAGTCTTGCACCATGACGAGAATCTTTCTGATCCAATATGGTGAATCACTCGTGTATAGGGGTATCTTTCTAATCCTACAAAGGGATTTTCCAAAAAGTTTTGTTTTCTATTGTGCCTACCTATCCAGGGAAACCTGCGATTGGTACAGGTGGTGTTAAACCACCAGACACACCTTGTAATGGTACTAATGCCTATAGGATTGGGAACCTTCACCAACCTTCTATAACAATCAATCATATAGGATAATAGTTGGAAAACTAATATATCTAACTGTAAGTCACCCTAATTATACTTTTATGGCAAGGTGAGCAAATATTTTGACAAACCTCGACAATATCACTAGAATGAGGTACATCATACTCTTCAGTGTCCAAAGTTGTCCTGAGAAATGGGTGTTCTATCTTAAGAATGGTTATTTTGATGTCATAGGATTCTTTGAATCAGATTATGCTAAAGTCAACTTATGGATTTTGTACCTTCGCTCCGAAAACTTAGTCAGTTGGCACAACAAAAGCTAGGTTGTTGTTGCACTAGTCCTGAGGTCGAATACAAGGAAGTGCTCATATTGCTCGTAAAAAATTGTGCCAAAAAAATATCTTTAGATCTTGGTCTATCTCCCTATACCTATGCCTATGTATTGTAATAAAGGTGTGAGGGTTCAAGACCATTCACCATTTTATTAATAGAACTGGAGAAATTACATAGAGGTCCAGCAATATATAAAAATTACAAATAACAGAATATAAAGAGATATATTAACACTCCCCCTCAAGTTGGAGCGTATCCATCGTGTATGCCCAGCTTGTTGCAAAAGCTCTGAAATGTTGCTGGACTCAATGGCTTTGTGAGGACATTTGCAAGTTGATCTTCAAATTTGACATGCGGAGTCACCACCTTGCCATTCTTGATCTGATCTCTGATGAAGTGGCAGTCAACCTCTATATGTTTAGTGCGCTCATGGAAGATTGGATTCTTGGCAATGTAGATAGCAGCCCAATTGTCACATCTGAGCTCAATGGGAGACGAAACAGAAATCGTTAACTCAAAAAGTACAGATTGAACCCACTACAACTCGCAATAGGCATGAGCCATTGCTCGATACTCAGCTTTCGTGCTTGATCTAGCCACAACATTCTGCTTTTTACTTTTCCAAGTGATAAGATGATTTCCCAGAAACGTGCAATACCCAAAAGTAGACCTCCTGTCATTCAGATTACCAACCCAATCTACATCTGCATAACCAGTAAGAACAAGAGTAGAGACAAGAGTCTTGGGTCTATAGTAGGTGATCCCCTTACCGGGTGCTCCCTTCAGATATCTCAGAATACGGCAAACTACCATCCAGTGTGACTGTTGTGGTGAGCTCATATGCTGACTCACCAAACCTACAGCAAAAGAAATATCAGGGCGAGTAACTGTCAGGTATATCAGCTTCCCAACAATTTTCGTGTAGCAACCTGGATCTAGATAATCAGTATCATCAGTCATCTCCTTCACATGATAGTCCATAGGAGTAGACATCGGCTTGGATTCACTCATGCCATCTTCCTGCAGTAGATCCAGCACATATTTCCTCTGAGACAAATTAGTACCTACATGAGATCTAAGTACTTCAATTCCCAGAAAATATCTTAGTTTGCCCAGATCCTTTGTATGAAACTGTTCCTGCAATCCTTCCTTCACATGTGATATGCTTGTAGAATCGCTGCCAGTGATAACTATATCATCAACATATACAGCAATAATGATGGATCCAACAGAAGAACTAGAATAAAATAAGGAGTGTTCAGTGACAGAACGAGAGAAGCCCATCTTTAGCACAACATCACTGAACTTGTCAAACCAAGCTCTAGGAGATTGATTCAACCCGTAGATGGATTTCTTCAATCTACACACTTTCTGACACTCCCCCTGAGCAACAAAACCAAGATGTTGCTCTATGTATACCTCTTCTTGTAGATCACCATGGAGAAAGGCATTCTTGACATCAAGATGAAATAGAGGCCAGTCAAAGGTAGTAACCAGAGAAATAAGAATCTGTACTGAATTCAGACGAGCCACTGGTGAAAACGTCTCAAAGAAATCAACTTCATATGTCTGAGTATAACCCTTTGCCACCAGTCTAGCCTTCAATCTCTCAACTGAACCATCTGGATTATGTTTTACTGTGAATACCCATCTGCAGCCCACAACAGTTTTCCCTGGGGGTAAGTCAATAAGATCCCAGGTGTTGTTTTGTAGAAGAGCAGACATTTCCATATGCATCACCTGTTTCCAGCCAGTATCCTTCATAGCATCAAGATGAGTTCTTGGAATAACCACAGAATCAATCCCAAGAGCAAATGATCGGGCCTGCTTGGATAATTTCGACAAACAACACACATTTGCAATAGGATGTCGAATAGTACAGGAACGAGTACCTTTGCGAACAGCAATGGGAACATCAAGGTCAGATGGTTCCATAGAAATCTCTTGAGTAGAGGAAGTGGGGAAGGCTCAGAGACTGGAGTCGCTACCTCCTCTGGATCGTGCCTGCCTTGTCTGCTATAAACATGTTGATATTGTTGAATTAATGTATCACCTGCTGGCTGCTCTTCCTGAATAACAGTATAGTCAGGAATGATAGGTGGAACTCTCTCACCGATGTCTGATGGTGGCACTCTCTCACTTTCACACAATTACTCCCCCTTACTGGGAACACTAGAGAAATATGGTGTGGATTCATGGAAAGTTACATCCTGAGACGGAGACTGGGACAATAGCACTTTTATCCTTTGCTAGTGTTGGAGTTCCCAAGAAAGAGAGTCCTAATAGACCTAGGGGATAATTTATCAGCCTTAGGATCAAAATTGTGGACAAATGAAGTACACCCAAACACTCTGAGAGGAACAAGGAAAGGCTGGTCTTGTGGACGTAAGACAGAAAAAGGAGTTCCTTGAAGCACCGAAGAGGGTTGCCTGTTAATCTAGAAACATACAGTAAGTAAAGCATCAGACCAGAACCTCTTAGGGACATTGGATTGAAACATAATAGTTATGGTAATATCAAGAAGATGACGATTTTTACGCTCAGCTACTCCATTTTGTTGAGGAGTGTGCGGACAAGACGTACGATGAATCATCCCAACAGAGCTACAAAAATCAGCCATAGCAGTTTGAACATATTCCAAGGCATTATCAGATTGAAGAATTTTAATATTGCAATCAAATTGAACTTTTATTTCTTGATGAAAATGCTTGACAATGGATAACACAGACTCTCGACTCTTTAATAAATAAATCCATGTCATGCGAGAAAAATCATCCACAAAGGAAATAAAATAGCAAAAACCATTATAGCTATTGGTCTTTACAGGACCCCAAACATCACTGTAGACTAACTCAAAAGGATAAGATGCATGTTTATTGAAACGACTGGGATAAGACAATCTATGATATTTTCCCAATTGAGAGGACTGACACTCTAATTACGACACTTGGGATAACTCAGGTTCTAACTTTCTCAATCTCTCCAATGACGGATGTCCATATCTGTAGTGTCGCAGTAAGGGAGAACCGCTCAAAAGGATAGCCGGAGCAGGAGCAGATACTTGGTGAGGCAGACTGTCACCGTGGAAGAGGTAGAGATTACCTTTCCTAGGCCCCCCACCAATCGTCTTCATACTCTTGAGATTTTGTAACACAAAGCAAGAAGGCCCAAACGTCATTGTACAGTTCACAGTATCAACTAATTTTGCAACATAGAGAAGAATAAAAGGAAATGTAGACACATAGTGAAACGATTTAAGATTAATTTTAGGAGTCAGAGAAACAGATCCACTTGCTAACACTCTCCTCACTGAACCATCTGCTATGGTCACAGATTTGTGAGGAATATAAGAGTTAATGGAGTGAAGTAATCTCATACCGGTCATATGTTGTGATGTTCCAGAATCAACCACCCATGAAGAAGTTGAACCAAAAACCAGTAGAGAGGTAGCCCGATTACCAGTGGTAGAAGCTAGATTTGCAAAGGAAGAGGAAGATCCCACACTCATATGTTGTGTAACCAGAATAAATCTATCATATTCTTCCTTTATGAGTGTGATGCCAGAAGAACCAGACTTGATGCAGATGGCTTAGAAGACTCAGCAATACTTGCATAGTTTACTGCCCCCACAGGTGGTGCAGCAGGTCTTCCATGCTTCTTCTAGCACTTCTCAACAGTGTGTCCAGATTTGTCACAGAAGGTGCACTTGGGGTGTGCTCCACGTCCTCGTCCCATACCTGTACGGCCTCCTCGAACTGCAGCGGCTACAGATGCATGAGAATCTCCAGAAGGCGAGGATGTTGTAGCATCAACTGGTTCAAAATTTGATTGTATAATTCTCGAGTAGGCTTCTTCCAGCCTGGGAAGTTTGTCAGAAGCGAGGATGACACTGTGGGCCGAACTACAAGATGAATTCAGACCCGATAGAAACTTTGCAGTAATCAAGTCATCGATGTCTTTGACTTGCTCTTAGACAGTCACTGGATGATAGAAGCTCAGTTCCTGAGCAATACCTTAGATCACACCGAAATATTCTTTTAAAGGCTTGTCTCCTTGTCGTTCAGCGAAGAGTCGATCATATATCATAAACTGACGAAGAGCATTCTTTTCCTGAGAGTAATGCTTCTTTACAGCATGTCATGTGTCTTTGGCAGTAGTATAGAACATGAACCTAGCAACAATAGCAGGTTTCATGCTCCCCCATAGCCAGGTCTTCACCAGACTATTATGACGTTTCGATTCAGCATAGCCTTTATAAGTAGAAGCAGGAGGATCAGAATCAACATGCCGTGCTTCATCTCAGGATTCAACACTATATGGACAGCGTTCATCCACAAGAGATAATTTTTCCCGTTAAGCTTGATGGAGGGGATAGGTGACATCTCGTTGTAGATAGTAGATGTCTTGGTGTCCTCCATGATTTAATGGATAGATAGAGTGACGGAGAGATATGCGTCACGTCAGAAGATTAGATGCGGGTATGACGCATCCACAACCCCCAATCGAGAAATTCCCTAATCACACATGGAGGAGATGTCATTAGGAATTTATAGCGTACGGACGGAGCCTCCGGTATGAGTTTTAACGAGCCGTCTTACGTAGACTCTTCCTTCGGAGTCAACTGGAGGAATCGGAGGTTGTTGACGGGCGGTGGGCCTGCCCGGAGCCTGCGACTACGTTGTTGCCCTGTTCGGTGGCTGGTGCGGCCGCAAGATCGGCGGCGGCGACTGCCCCTTAGGCTGACGGCATCTGCTGCCCTCCTAGGCGGCGGCGGCGGCTGCTGCCAGCGAGGCTCCGCGGTGCGGTCCGGCGGCGCGCTGTCCGGCGGCGGCGGCGCGAGGGAGAGAGGGGGGGGAGGCGACGCCCTAGATGGAACCCTAGGAGCAACCTTTCTCTTGTACCATGTGAACGTAAGTTGCAAGGTTGCTTGCAATGCAGCTTGTGTGAAGGTTCAAGACCACTTACCCTTTTATTAATAGAACTGGAGAAATTACATAGAGGTCCAGCAATATATAGAAATTACAAATAACAGAATATAAAGAGATATATTAACAAAAGGTATTGACATATTCATCAAGGATCTATTCTTCATGAGAAAACAAAGCATATGGAAGTGGATTGTTACTATGTGTGAGAAGCTATACAAGCAAAGATCGTCAGCACTCCCTTGACTAGATCTAAGATTAAAATTTCAAACAATTTAACAAGCCATTGGGCAAAAAGATCTTTTCTACTTTAGTGGAAAAGTTGGCATGAACATTAACACAGCTTCAAGGTGACTGTTAAAATACTATTGTGCAAAGTGGGTTTGTTTTGCTGGGTTTTATTGCTTGAAATCTTTAGTCCCACATCTATTGAAGAGGGTGTACTGGCATAGTAGCAGGTGTAGTATCCATAGTTTAAAATTTCATATTTCACTGTTTCCAATGGTCCATAAACAGATATTATATAGATTTCAACAAATTAGACGAATTTCTTTTGAAAAAGATTTTGACACATGATTTGGTTGACTAAATTAAAAAATTATGTCATAAAATTTTACCAGGATGAACTACGTCCATAAATATTCCTATAGCAATCTTACCAAATATTGATATGGTGGGGGCACCTGCATGTGTGAGTGAAAAGGAACAGAAATGTTTCAATGATACATTATATCCTATATCTTGCATGCAATGATATCATACATAATAATCCTCATTTCTTTCACAAAATTAGGTATCTATCCCTTACTCCCAGGGCATGTGCATTTCTATATTTGGTCCCCATCGAAATGAAATTTGGATCAAACAACTGCGATCAAAATTTTATACAATTGTAGTATCATGTTTATGTGAGTCTTGGGAACACATGTAATACTACTCCTATATCAATGAGATACCTTTTTACAATAAAAATAGAAGAAAACGTCAAGTAGTAAACATGCAGAATGGTCAGCGATAAATGGAGCTCAAGAGTCAACTATTTTTTATATATACATTGACTTGTGAACATGTATAAGTATGTCTCCCTAATTTTACAAGTTGTAAATTCAACATTCCAGCATTTCATGAATGACATTTTATAAGTCACTATTGTGCCATACCCCAAGCGGGTGCCTATTTATCACCATGACACTTCATCACCACCCTTGTACGGAAGCGACTCTAAACAAAAGTTTGAGTATTATAGATATTGTTAAAGAGAGCAATTTGTACCAAAGGGAACAATGAAGATACTTACTATAGCAATATATGGGCGTTTAGTGATCTTTATGACTTTCCTCAGATGATTGAGCTCTTCCTCGAGATTGAATCCAGCAAGTGACATGCGGCAAAAGCGAGAAACTCCAACAGTAGATGCAAGGATCCTATGCGTTTGTGAGAAAGTATCATTAACAAAAATGTCGACACCTGTTGTCAACCTTTTGGCAAACTTTAAACAGTTTGCAAGCTCTTGTTTGTAATTCTTGAGGTTCTCAAGAAGAATAATATCTGTTGTGTCCCATATTCTTGTGGGAATTGGAGATACAGATATCTTGTGTTGGAAAACTCTTAATTGCAAGACCAAAGACAGATGTTCTGGAAAGAGAGAAATACAGGAAAGCAGTTTAAGAGAAACCCATCAATAAATTTCTAAATTTGAAAAGTATTTTTTTTATACTTTAGAATAAGGTAAGATACATGTACTTGTTATTTTCTGAACTATATAGCTTAAGTTTTCATTAAAACTACTACACTAGCAAACCTAAGATATATGAGTCACTGTTTATTACCCATAGTGCTTTTCAATCAATGTACATACAGACTAAGATATTACCACGTTATGAATGAAGGACAAATGATGACAAAACAGATATTATAGAACCAGATTCACCTGCAATAGATTGGTTTGAGCTGGTACATTCATCGGATTGGCTCCAACCACTAACTAACAGCAACTTGGCGCCAGCCCCATGCAAATACTTTATGGTAGACACGGCATTATGCCCATATTGTCTTTCGGAATGCAAATGATTCAGCAAAATACTGGAATCAAAACGGACAAGAACAACTTCACCGTCGAGAGTTTTGCATGGCAAACTTTTCAGAGTTTGTACATGCAAATGATCTGATTCAATGCTTTCATAAATTACAGCCTAGAAAAAAAAAATAGTTAAGAGTATATTCATCTATTAAAAGGTAATAAGATAAAGAATTAAAGATGCTACAAAACTCATATGGATATACATTTATATTATAATTTTTATGGTATAAAACTGATTTCAGAATTACAAGTTTAAGAAATTTAACTATTTTAAGGAATCCGAAAGCTTCAAATGTTGCATATTTAGTCTTTTGCAGCTCTTGCAATAGATTTAAGTTCAGTCCAAATGCCTAGAATTTAACTGAATACTAGAATAATGTAAGACATTATTCCTGGATCAGGATACGTTGCCACTGAGAGCTACTTTTCATTCCCTCCGTCCAGATTGGCTACATGATGCATTTTTAAACAGCACTTCAATGCAAATTGACAATCCGATTAATACATAGAGAAAAGTTTCTTTGTTAGACCATCCACTAAAGGCCACCTGTTGATGAGATTTATAACAAATCACAAAGCAGCTAGGCAGCAAACAACCCCATGAAAATGTAACCAGGAATATGTTATATTTTCAAATCATAAATCTGATACGGTCAGAGGCATAAAAGAGGTGAGGATATCAAAGGAACGTACACAATTTCAAAAGGGTAAACCTAAAGGATATGGAGCCTCCATGATTAACAGCACTGTTTTCTCTGTAACAATAATCTCAAAGAATAATATTAATTCTTGAAGTCATTATATTCTTTAATCCCTCCTTCACTGTGATTCTTTCAGTTAAAAATTGAAATGACACAGCTTTGGGATGGACTTTTTTGAGAAATGGAAAGTTGCAGTCTAGCATTCAGTGGCTCGTTAATACAAGGAGATCCATCTACATACACTAATTGCATGACAAATCGTCAGTGGATATGCCTGTGTGTGGAAAGAAACAAGCTCAAAAACAGCATAGAGATGTAGCATAAGAATGGCTATAGCCGGTTGATATTGGTTGCTTGATGCCAGGGGCACAGGATTCAGTCTATCGGATTATAAAGAAGTGTAAAGGATAAGGAGCTCAAACTTTCCTTGGTGCACTGCAGAAAATCATATCAGGTGATTTGACAATGCACAGTGCAACGAACTCTGGAAAACTCCAAAATTTAGCATAGATACGTGTGTGCATCAAAATCCAAAAAACTGGAATGGCCGGCTAGGAAAAAATTTCAAGTTATGCCAAGATTTGAGCTAACAGTCACGAGCATAAACTTCTTATTTGTGATAGATAATTCCCTTGATAATTATAATTGATGCTAATCATACTTTATTTATAGGCAGTTGGAAGTGTGAGAAACCAAGATTACATGAGGTGGGACTAAATGTCCAAAGAGAAAAACATACAGAGACCTGGATGTAAGACCTAGGGACTCAGAATTACAGAGGAGGTATGTATTTTATTCCAACACTCCCCTCAAGCTGGAGCGTAAATATCGTAGATGCTCAGCTTTGTACGAAGATGGAAGAATTGTTTTCTAGCTAAAGGCTTGGTGGGTAGTTCTGCAATTTGATCTTCGGTCTGTAGATAAAGTATAGGGATCCAACCCTTTGAGAATTATAGAGATATGTTGTGTTTTGTTGAGTATCATGTGCATAGCATGTGCCTCACTTATGCTTTCTCTTTTGTAGTTTAGTCCCATATTGCTCATCTCTACTTTAGTCTCCATTCCCTTCTGTTATATAAGAGACTGTATTGTACACTGGTTTATTCACTCAATAAACAATTCACAATTTCTCTATATGGTATCAAGAGCAGGTCCGGTTCTCCAGTTTTTTTCTTTCCCACCCTGCCCCTATGCCCTGAGACTTCACCCCCCCTGCCGCCAGTCGCCGCCCCCAACCCTTCCCACCAGCCGCCGCTGCCGCTAGCAGCAAAACCACCCCCCCCCCCTCCACCCGCCACCGCCCGCCCCTCTCCACCCCTCCCTGCCTCCGCCGCACCTGCCCTTCTCCACCGCTTTCCCTTCCGCCGCTGGGCTGCTGCTCCTTTCCTCCACCTTCTTCCACCACAGCCACCCCCCCCTCCTTGCTGCCCTCTTCTTCTTGGTCCCCCCTCCCTTCTTTTTTGCACGTACAAACTTCCGGACAGCCATAGCCATCCCACGCTGAGAGTCTCCTAACTCTCCGGTTATTTTTCTGTCTGCGCCTCATGATGGGATATTGATTTCCTCATGACGGCATAGGTTCCTTTATCGATCTATCTGCCCGACACGGGTTCCTTCTGATCTGATGTGTCAGATCCCTACTGCTGCTGCTACTGCCCCATAGTGGGTTCCTTATTTGCTGCCTGTTGTTGCTGCGCCGCCACCTCATTAGTGCCTGCTTCTGCCCATCATGGCGTCAGTTGAGCCTCCTTGCTCTCTCTGTGTTACCACCGTCAAGCTCGATGGTTCGAACTACCATTTGTGGTCGGCGTCTTTTGTCCTCTATGTTAAGGGTCAAGGTCGGTACTCACATCTTACCACTGATCCTCCTGTTGCGCCTGTTGCTACTGCTGATGAAAAGAGCAAACAGGCTTATGCCCAATGGTCCAAAGACGACTCTGGTGTTATGTCATGGCTTCTCAATAGCACCGAACCGCGCATTAGTCAGTCTCTATTATGCCTTCATGATGCTAAAGCAATGTTGGACCAGCTTTCTCATGTCTACTCCCATCAGCAAAATCCTAAACGAGTTTTTGAAATTTTCAAAAATCTGGCCAAGGAGTTCTCTTCAGATGCTTCTATTGAGGATTTCTACAACCAATGCTCTGCTCTCTGGAATGAGTATGAAATCTACCATCTGTTGACTGCTGACATCAAAGAGGCTCAGAAGCAGTGCAATGAACTACAACTAGTTCAATTTCTGGCTGCCCTACCTGCTTCTTTTTCGGGCGTGGTCGATCAAATTTTGTCTAGTGACCCTCTGCCTACTCTTCGTGACGTCCTCAAGAGAGTTCAACGGCTACCATCTGTATCCTCCACTCCTGTTATTGAGTATCCTGCTTTAGTTGCTCGCTCGATCTGCTGTTTCTAGACGTGGCCGCGGTCATAGACGTGGTCGTGGCGGACGTCCACCTCCTACCAACGGACGAGGCTCCTTTGCTGCTCCTGGAAGAGGTCAAGCCACTGGACCTCACTACTGCAACTGGTGTGGTCGTGATAATCACACTGAAGATAGGTGTTGGATCAAGCATGGCAAGCCAGTCTGGGCGAACCAGGCCTCTATAGAAACTACTACTGATACTGCATCCGATCCTCCAGCTGCCCCTCCGACCACTGAATGGCTTCGCTCTGAATTTGAGAAGTTCTTCCAGGAGTGCATGACTCAATTGCCTTCGACATCTGTTGTTGGTTCCTCTGCAATGCTTGTGTCTCCTTCTGCTGGTAACCATAAGTGGTGCATTGATTCTGGTGCGTCTATCCATATGGCAGGCGACATCCACTTATTTTCTGCTCTGTCTAAAACCTCTAATATTCCATCGGTCACGGTTGCAAATGGCTCGAAGACGCCTGTTCATGGCGTTGGCACAGTTCCTCTATCTCGCAAGCTGAATCTTCACTATGTTTTATACATATCACAATTTCCTGTTAATTTATTATCCGTCAGTAAAATTGTTAAACAACTTCAGTGCTCCATTAAGTTTGATCCCTCTGGTTGTGTTTTGAAGGATCTTCGCACGAAGACGAGGAATGGTTCGGGCCATGAAGGACCAGATGGACTATACTATTTGGATGGACCGCCTGCAGCTTCAGCTCTCTTATCTACATCAGTCACAGGACTTCAATGGCACTTCCGCCATGGCCATCCATTTGCTGCTAAATTGAAACTTTTATTTCCTGCATTATTTGAAAACAATTTCTCTTGTGCATCTTGTGTTTTGGGAAAACAAACGAAGTCTCTCTTTCCTGCTAAGAAAGAACTTGGTTTTAAAGATATTTTTGATATTGTTCATGCGGACATCTGGGGTCCAAGCTCTGTCCCGAGTCAAACTGGTGTTAAATATTGTAACAGAACAAGTGAAAATGGAGAGCTTAGGGTTACACAATGTGTGTACCCTTGTATTTATAATAACAGAACATTTACAGTGAGGTCCATATATAAAAGTAAATTAATAAAACACTAAATAAAGACATATATATTAACACTCCCCCTCAAGTTGGAGCATAGATGTCAATCATGCCCAACTTGTCCACCAAAGAACAAAAGTGCTTCTTTGCCCAGCAGCTTTGTAAATATGTCAGCAACCTGGTCTTTAAAACGGGTGAAAGGAGTGCAAATTTTCCCAGATAGAATAGCTTCCCTGATGAAGTGGCAGTCAACCTCAATATGTTTTGTGCGCTCATGATAGACAGGATTGTTGGCAATAAAAATAGCAGCTTTGTTATCACAGTGCATCGGAATAGCAGAAGAAGACTCAATACCAAAGTCTTTCAGAAGAGATAGCACCCACAGGAGTTCACAGGCAGTATGGGCCATGGCCCTGTATTCAGCTTCAGCACTAGATCTAGCAACAACATTTTGTTTCTTGCTGCGCCAGGTGACAAGATTACCCCCTACATATGTGCAGTAGCCAGAAGTGGATTTCCTGTCAATCTTGCTCCCTGCATAGTCAGAATCAGAATAGCCTTCTAGAGAGCAGTGCCCATTTTTCCTGTAATGGAGGCCCTTGCCAGGTGACTTCTTTAGATATCGCAAAATATTACACAGAGCATCCCAGTGATACTGTCTGGGTTTATCCAAGTACCTGCTAAGAAGTCCCACAACAGTAGATATGTCAACTCTAGTCACAGTTAGATAGATCATCTTACCAATCAATCTCCTGTACTTTTTGTTATCAGCAAACAACGGAGAAGAATCATCATCCCAATTAACATTGGGATCTAGAGGAGTGTCAGCTGGCCTTGCACGAAGCATACCAGTTTCCTATAACAAATCTAGTACATATTTCCTTTGAGATAGAGCAAGAGCATTAGAAGTTCTAGACACCTCTATGCCCAGAAAATATCGTAGTTTTCCCAGATCTTTAGTAGCAAAATGCTTGCAGAGATGGGCTTTAGTAGCTTGAATAGCAATAGAATCACTGCCAGATAGGATGATATCATCAACGTATACTATAAGTATCATAATACCAGAGGAAGTCTTCTTTGTAAAGACAAAATGATCAATCTGTATTAGTAGATAGACTTTGCTGTGTTTTTCTCTTTTACACTTAGTCTATTTTCTATTTTTCTTTTCCTTTACACTTATGTTTTATCCCACATGGGTTATCTCTAGACCCTGTGGTTCTTTTGTGTATTATATAGAGACTCTTGTATATTCTTTTATTATCGAATAATACAAGACCTTTTTCCGCATTATCCAGATGGTATCAGAGCAACAAGATCCACCCTAATTCTTTTTCCCCCCCTCCTTACCCTAACCTACCCCTGCGCCGTCAACCACCACACCGCCGCCGCCCCCCCCCCTGCGGTTTTCTCCCTGCCGCCGCCGTCCTTCTTCCTCCTCCTCCCTTCCTTCCTTACCCTACCACCACCGCAGCCCTTCTCTTCTCTTTCCCTGCCCACCGCCCCATCTCCTTTCTTCCCGCTGCTACAGTACCGCGGCTGCTACAGTACCGCGGCGCTACAGTACTTGCTGTCCGCCACCAACAGCCACCACCACCACCAATTTCCCGGCCCCTACACCACCCACAACCCTCCACCACACCCCCACATCCTCACCATCTCTATCCTTGTGGCCTAGACAACCACAAGTTCCCTTTTCGGTCTCCGTTCATTTTCTAAATCCGTTACGTACAGCCCCGACACTTTCCAGTTCTGGCACGTTACGGGTCTAAACGCTACATCCGGATCTGCCTGCCTGCGCCACATGGTGGAGTAATTGTTTCTCCATGTTGGCGTAGGTTCTACTTCTTTATCTCTGCCCCGTGAGGGTTTCTGAGGTCCATGATCGGATCTCCTATCTGCTGCTGCTGGTCCATGTGTTGGACACTTCCTGCTGCCTACTGATTCTACTGTCTGCCCTGCGCTCGTGCTGTTGACTGTCTGCTTCTACTCTCATGGCGACTTCAGATTTACCACGGTCTTTGTGTGTTACTTCTGTTAAGTTGGATGGCTCCAACTATCACCTATGGGCTGCTTCATTCGAACTCTACGTGAAAGCACACGGGCGCCACTCGCACCTGACTACCAAGGGTCCTGCTGTACCTGCTGCTACTACTGATGACACGACTAAGCAAGCTTATGATCTCTGGTCCAAGGAGGATTATGGGGTTATGGCCTGGCTGGTCAACAGCGTTGATGCTAAGATCAACCACTCTCTGCTTCGCCTTCAGACTGCTAAGGAAATTTGGGATCACCTATCCCATGTTTACTCTCATCAACAGAACCCCAAGAAGGTGTTTGAAATTTTCAAGAAGCTTGCGAAACAAGACTTCTCAACATCTGACTCTGTGGAAGACTACTACAACTCGTGCTGTGCTCTGTGGGACGAGTTTCAGGTTTATCATCCTCTGACTGCGAATCTTGAAGAACTACATCGTCAGCGGAATGAGCTCATGCTTGTTTAGTTCCTGGCTGGCCTTCCTACTTCGTTTGCTGGGGTCGTGGATCAGATCCTCTCCAGTGACCCGTTACCTACTCTTCGGGACGTCCTCAAGCGGGTCCAGCGTCTTCCTTCTTTGACGCTCTCTACTTCTGATGGAACAGCACTTGCTGTCCGTTCTGCGGATTCCTTTCGTGGTCGCGGCCGAGGTCGTGGCCGTGGTCGTGGTGGCCGCTCTTCTGCACCTGGACGTGGTTCTAGCTCGGAGTCAGGGGAACCCCGCTACTGCACTCACTGCAAGCGTACTAATCACAATGAAGACCGCTGCTGGATAAAATATGGTAAACCTGACTGGGCGAACCAGGTTACCACTGAACAACCTGCATCTACCTCTGCTGCCTCTGACCCTACTGCTGATTGGATTCGCTCCGAGTTTGAGAAACTGCTTCAAGCCCGCCTTGCCTCTACTTTTGCGGACTCTCCTGAGAATGGCGCTGCTCTCCTGACGACGACTGGTAAAAGCCCTTGGGTGATCGACTCTGGTGCGACTGCACATATCTCTGGTACTGCTAGTTTATTTTCTACTCTGCGCAAGACTTCTCTTATACCGCCTGTGACGGTTGCTGATGGTTCCAAATCTCCTGTTTGTGGCATTGGAGATATCACTTCTACTAGTACTCTACCTCTGCAGTCTGTGCTATATGTGCCCAAATTTCCTCTGAATTTACTATCTGTCAGTAAACTGGTAAAAAGTCTTCGTTGTGCTATTACATTTGACCCGGATGGTGTTCTGTTTCAGGATCTGCGTACGAGGACGACGATTGGTTCAGGCCATGAGGGACCGGATGGATTATACTATTTGGACGAGCCGAAGCCAGCTGCTTTCCTGACATCTACAGTTCCTGATATTCAGTGGCATTACCGTCTGGGCCACCCGTCTGCTGAGAAGTTGAAGGCTTTACTACCGACTGTTGCTAGCACTAGATTTTATTGTGAAACATGTCAATTGGGCAAACAACACCGTTCTACTTTTTCTGCAAATTTTGTATTGGCTCTAAAGCCCCTTTTGACATTGTGCATGCTGACATTTGGGGACCGTGTTCTGTGCCTAGCGTTTCTGGATTCAAATATTTCTTAAGTTTTATTGATGATTTTTCCAGAACCACATGGTTATTTTTACTGACAGACAGATCTATTGTAGTTGAAAAAATTTCTGAGTTTTTTGCGGAAATTCGGACTCAATTTGCTAAGCCCATCAAGATTTTTCGCACTGACAATGCCTTGGAATTTGTGCAAATTTTTGTTCAGTCTTTTTGTAAACGTCAGGGCACCATTCACCAGACTTCCTGTGCTTATACCCCACAACAAAACGGTGTCGCTGAGCGTAAGAATCGCCATCTCCTTGAGGTCGCCCGCACACTTCTCTTTCACTACCATGTTCCTCACAAATTCTGGCCTGAGGAAATCTCCACTGCTTGCTATCTCATAAACCGCATGCCTTCCTCTGTACTTCACAATAAAATCCCTTTTCAAATTCTTTTCCCTGATCTACCACTGTTTGCTGTACCACCGCGTATTTTTGGGAGCACATGCTTTGTGAAGAACCTTAGACCTGGTCTTACTAAATTAGATCCCAAGGCCACCAAGTGTGTTTTTTTGGGCTATTCCCGCACTCAGAAAGGATATCGGTGTTATGATCCTGCTTCACATAAATGGCTTGTATCTGCGGATGTGGTATTCTTTGAACACATGCCATTTTTCTCTTCGGAGGGTTCTGCTCTTACGTCTGATTTGTTGACTGATACGCCCTTACCTATGGTGGATGATGAGTATGATAGCCCTGCTCCTGTATCTACAAGTGAGAAGCCCCCTCTGCAGGTTTATCACAGAAGACCAAAGCCAACAGCTCCCTCTATGGCCTCTCCATCGTCCACGTCCTCTGCGCCAGATCAGCCACCTCCGCAGGTATTTTCTGACCTTGATGTTCCCATTAGTCTGAGAAAGGGGACACGTGCTTGTACGAAACATCCAATTGGGAATTTTTGTACGTCTGTTCATTTGAATTCTAATTTTGCCAACTTTACTGCTGCTCTGTCTGCTATTTCTGTCCCTAAGACTGCTGCTCAGGCTCTTAAAATCCCAGCATGGCGTCAGGCAATGGAAGAAGAAATGACGGCTCTTACTGATCGTCATACTTGGACTCTTGTTGATCCTCCTACTGATTGCTCGCCAGTTGGGTGTCGCTGGGTCTTCACAGTGAAATATCAGCCTGATGGTACGGTCGAGCGCCTGAAAGCCAGACTGTTTGCTAAAGGATACACTCAGACCTATGGGGTTGACTATTTTGAAACCTTCTCTCCTGTGGCACGACTTAATTCTGTAAGGATTCTGATCTCTGTTGCTGTTAATTCTGATTGGCCGTTATACCAGCTCGATGTGAAAAATGCCTTTCTCTATGGCGATCTACATGAAGAAGTCTACATGTCTCAGCCCCCCGGCTTTATCTGTGAGGGGGAGCCATCTAAAGTCTGTCGTTTAAAAAAAGCTATCTATGGCCTCAAACAGAGTCCACGTGCGTGGTTTGACAAACTTAGCACTATTCTCCAGGATTATTCTTTTCGCCGCTCTCAGTCGGACCACTCTGTTTTTGTTAAACAATCCACAGCTGGCATTATTATTCTTATTGTGTATGTTGATGATATTATACTCTCTGGGAGTGATGCAGCAGGTATTCAGGCAACTAAGCGGTATCTTGAAAAGCACTTTGTTACTAAAGACCTCGGTTCTTTACGCTACTTTCTTGGGATAGAGGTCTCTCGCTCTTCTGCAGGACTGTGTCTTTCTCAGCGGAAGTATGTTCTGGACTTGTTATCTGAGACTGGACTCCTAGGTGCTAAGCCTGCTAGCACCCCTCTTGATCCTAACACTGATTGGGATGATCAAGCCTCTCCTGCATATCCTGACACTCATCAGTACAGACGAATGGTCGGGAAGCTTATCTACCTCACAGTCACACGAGCTAACATTACTGCTGCTGTCGGATTGGTTAGTCGCTACCTTGACAAACCCCGACAATGTCATTGGGATGTTGTTTGCCATATTCTGCGCTATTTGAAGAACTCTCCTGGAAAAGGGCTTCTCTACAAAAAACATGGGCACTGTAAGATACTGGGCTACTCAGATTCTGATTATGCTGGGAGCAAGGTTGATCGCCGCTCCACTTCTGGATATTGTACTTTTGTTGGGGGCAATTTAGTCACATGGAGGAGCAAAAAACAGGCTGTGGTTGCCCGCTCTAGTGCTGAAGCTGAATATCGCGCCATGGCACATACTACCTGCGAGCTCTTCTGGATTCGAAGCCTTCTGACAGATTTTGGTTTTTCAGACTTGGCGCCCATTCCTATGTTCTGTGATAATAAAGCAGCCACTTTCATTGCTAGCAACCCTACCTTCCATGAGCGCACGAAGCATATTGAAGTGGACTATCACTTTGTTCGTGAGGCGGTTCTATCTGGTCAGATTTCTACCCCTTACATTCATACTGATGAGCAGATTGCTAATATCTTCACAAAGATTCTTCCGAAGAAGCGCTTCACTGATATGACATCCAAGCTGGGCATGATTGATATCTATGCTCCAGCTTGAGGGGGAGTATTAGTAGATAGACTTTGCTGTGTTTTTCTCTTTTACACTTAGTCTATTTTCTATTTTTCTTTTCCTTTACACTTATGTTTTATCCCACATGGGTTATCTCTAGACCATGTGGTTCTTTTGTGTATTATATAGAGACTCTTGTATATTCTTTTATTATCGAATAATACAAGACCTTTTTCCGCATTATCCAGAATCTGCAATCTCAGAAAACCAAAGGCAGTCAAAATTTTGCTCAACTTATCAAACCAAGCCCGAGGACTCTGTTTGAGCCCATAGATAGATTTCTTCAGCCGGCAGACTTTATGTGACTCCCCCTGAGCAACAAACCCAGGAGGTTGCTCCATATAAACCTCCTCTTGCAGATCACCATATAAGAAAGCATTTTTAACATCCAGTTGTACTAGAGGCCAGTCAAGGTTAACAGCAACAGATAGTAGAACTCTGACATAATTAAGACGGGCAACAGGTGAAAAGGTTTCAAAGTAATCAATACCATAAGTCTATGTATACCCTTTAGCAACAAGGCATGCCTTCAGACGTTCTACAGTACCATCTGGTTGATATTTGACAGCATAAACCCATCTGCAGCATACTGGCTTACACTGAGGAGGTGGATCCACCAACTCCCAAGTCTGTCTGTCAGCAAGAGCAAGCATCTCCTCCTTCATAGCAGTAGTCCAAGTTGTACTTTGCAAGGCATCCTATACAGTCTTTGGAGTGGCAATCGCAGATAAAGCAGTGACAAAGTTGCTAGCATGAACACTTAAATAATCAGTAGATACATGGTTAGCAATATTGTGGATAGTGCAGGAACGAGTACCCTTCCTAAGAGCAATAGGTACATCAAGATCAGAGATTACCTCAGGTGACGCAGAACCTTCTGGAGGAGAAGATTGGCTTGGATCTGTTCCTGCACTGATAAACAATAAGAGGAGGTGTCGGTTGAACAGGAGTAATGGCATCAGAAACACAGTCACTAATAATAGGCAGCGAAGAAGTAATAAGCTCAGAATGAAGACTATCTCCTTTAGTAGAGTAGTACGGTGTACCCTCAAAAAGACAACAACCCTGCTTGTACACCATCTCTTTGTAGTTGGATTATAGCATCTATACCCTTTCTGTGTACGAGAATACCCCAAAAAGATACATTTTTCAGCCCGTGGAGATAGTTTATCATGAGTAGGACCAAGCAATTTTACAAAGCATGTAGAGCCAAATATACAAGGAGGTACAGCAAACAAGGGTTTATCAGGGTGCAGAATTTGTACAAGTTTTTTATTTCCAATCACCGAAGAGGGCATCTGATTTATTAGAAAGCAGACAGTCAAGATGGCTTCTGGCCAGAATAACCGAGGTACATTAGCATGCAACATAATAGTTCTAGCAACCTCTAGCAAGTGTCTACTCTTCCTTTCAGCAATGTCATTCTGTTGAGGTGTGTATGCACAAGAAGTCTGGTGTATAGTGCCAACTGATTTACACAACAACTCGACATCTTTTTGAACAAATTCAAGTGCATTATCAGTTCTAAAAAATTTAGCAGGCATAGAGTATTGTGTTTTCACCTCAGCAAAAAAGAATTTAATTGTGGACAAAACTTCATATCGACTTTTCAGAAGAAATAACCAAGTGGCCCGAGAAAAATCATCAATAAACAGAATAAAATATTTGTTGCCATATAGACTAGGGACATGACATGGACCCCATACATCAGCATGAACAAGATCAAAAACATTTTTACTACTAATTTGAGAACATTTAGGATAAACAACCCTAGTTTGTTTGCCTAACTGACATGATTCACATTGAAACACATTTGTCCCTACATCAGATACAATATGGCGCAGTTTCTCAGATGATGGGTGCCCAAGTCTGTAGTGCCACTGTAAAGCCGATACTGAAGAAGATATTGCAGAAGCCAAAGCCACATCGTCCATTCTTTTCAGATTGTCCAGGTAGTACAAGCCATCAGATCCTTCATGCCCCCCACCAATCTTCATCCTCGTGCGAAGGTCCTGAAAAACACATGAACCAGGAACTAAAGTCAGGCTACGCAAAGTCTTGCTAACAGTTAATAAATTCAGCGGAAAACGAGGCACATAAAAAGCAGATTTCAACATGATATCAGACAATGTCTCCAATCCCCGAAACAACAGACTTGGAGCCATCAGCAAGCATAACAGACGAATTAGCAATCGGTCTAGACAAATTTCTGAACAACGATCAATTCCCAGAAATATGAGACGATGCACCCGAATCAATAACCCATTTCGTATTACCAGAACTAGAAGACGGTGCAGTGAGGAAGGCAGTGTCACAACCAGAGTATTGCAGCATGTGCTCCAGAGGTGGTGGCAGTAGACGATGAGCCAGTACGCTCAAGCAACAGGCGCTCGACCTCAGCACGAATGAAGCCAGGAGTAGAAGTACCCGGGGCATCAGGATGGGTAGATATTTTTGAAGAGGTAGTAGCATCAGTGGCCGCATTGGCCCTAACCGGTTTGTCGTATTTTTCCCAGCATTTCTCTTCAATATGGCTAGACCGGCCACAGAAGTTACAGAAGTGTTGGCCCGTCGTAGGACGAGCAGCAGCAGTAGCAGTAGCAGGTCCAGAAGATGCTCCACGACTTGAAGAATTCCTCCCCCTGGCAGCACCAAGGAGAGGGTGAGTGTCGTGAGACCGACCGCGTCCACGGCCACGACCACGACGAGACATCGCAGCAAATGCAGTAGTATCATCAGTGTCAGTGGGTGTCTCAAATGACGATGCAGGCAAGCGTTGTAGCCGCTGAAAGGCACTCTGTAGAGTAGGTAGCGGATCACTGGCAAGAATTTGATCCACCACCCCAGCAAAGGAATCAAGTAAACCACAGAGAAACTGAACTACTTGCAACTCCTGGCGCTGACGTTGCATAGTAGCCAAATCAGTAGACAAGGGATGGTAGGCTTCCAATTCCCCCTACAATCCCTTGAAAGCAGAAAAGTAGTCTGTCAAGTCAGATCCCAAGAAGCGTAGGCGGCTGAGCTGCTTGTTGATATCAAACACTTTCTTGGGGTTCTGACTGTGTGAATAGGTATTGGCAAGCTGATCCCACATCTGCTTTTCCGTCTACAGGTATAGTAGTGTGACATTGATCTTGATCTCACTACTATTCAGAATCCATGTCATAACTGTAGAATCATCTTTTACCCAATCATCATAGGCTTTCACATCTTTTGAGTCGGCTGTTGCAGGAGGCACCTGAGGCGGATCACGTGTCAAGTGAGACATTTTGCCTTGTGATTTGACATATATCTGCATGGAACACACCCAGTGCTGGTAGTTTCTCCCATCCAGTTTCACCGTTGTAACCTGACGGCGCAGATCCTCATGTGTAGACGCCATGAGGTAGAAGCAAACCAACTCCCGGAGTAACAGGCAGGCAGTAGAAGGCAGTAACAGGCAAAAGAAGGTTGCCTACGTCCTCAGGTAGGTAGCAGTAGGCACAGATCTACAGATTGGATGGATCTCTCACATACGGGCTACGCCGGAACGCAGCAAGGAACCCGGTGGCTCAACGGCCTACACGGGCAGCCACAAGCAAACTCCGAAGGTGTCATGCAATCACGAATCAAGCCACCGGACAAGGTGTGTGGCTGTCCTGGCGGCTAGATGCCCCGGCGACGAGCTGCCCCAGCGGCCCGGCGACACACTTGCCGCGGCGGCGCAGACAGGGCCGGCGTTGGGTTGCGCGGCGACGGCTGCCCGGCTGCCTGCTGGCTGCGCGCGGCGCGCGAGAGGGGTGGGGGGGCGGCCGGGGAGGAAGAGAGAAGGGAGGGAGGGAAAGGGAAGAGCGGCGGCTCTGGATCTAGGCCTGCTCTGATACCATGTAACTGAACAAGTGAAAATGAAGAGCTTAGGGTTACACAATGTGTGTACCCTTGTATTTATAATAACAGAACATTTACAGTGAGGTCCATATATAAAAGTAAATTAATAAAACACTAAATAAAGACATATATATATTAACAAATATTTTTTGACATTTATTGATGATTATTCCCGTGCTACCTGCCTGTTTTTGCTCAAAGATCGGAGTACTGTTTTGGAAAATATTCGCATTTTCTTTTCTGAAATACAGACCCAGTTCAATAAAACCATTAAAATTTTCCGTACTGATAATGCCCTGGAATTTATGCAGAAATCTGTCACTTCTTTTTGTTCTGATCGTGGCACCATCCATCAAACCACTTTTCCTTATACTCCACAACAAAACAGTGTTGCTGAATGGAAAAATCACCACTTATTAGAGGTTACTCGCACCCTTCTTATCCATTATAAAGTTTCTCACTATTTTTGGCCTGAGGCAGTCACTACGGCGTGCTATCTTATAAACCGCATGCCCTCTTCTGTTTTATAAAATCAGATACCTTACTCCATTTTGTTTCCTGATGCACCTCTTTTCTCTGTTCCTCCTCACATTTTTGGGTGTACTTGCTTTGTTAAAAATTTATGCTCGGGAATGACGAAACTTGACCCTCGATCCACTAAATGCATTTTCTTGGGTTATTCGAGAACTCAAAAAGGTTATCGGTGCTTTGATCTGATACTCAGACAGTAGTTTGTCAGTGTGGATGTGATCTTTTTTGAGCATATCCCTACTTTTTTTATGATGGAGAAAGAGTTTCCCATGATATGTTGGCACCAACACTTCTACTAGATTTTGTTAAAGACTTGTCTTCTTCTAACCAGCCTAAAGGGCGTCCACTGCAAGTGTACAAACGCCGGCCGAAGACAAGCACTCCTTCCATGGCCCCTCCCCAACCAATTCCTCCATCTGTGGCTGAACAAAAAAACACTAAGGTAACTTCTGACTTGTACTTTCCTATCAGTTTGTGCAAAGGTGTTCGCTCCTATACTAGACATCCTATCAATCATTACTGCACTTCCGCCAATCTGCATAACAACTTTGCCTACTTTACTTCTGCAATTTCTGTTGTCACCATTCCGAAAATGCAGAGGCTCTTGTTATTCCTGTATGGAAACATGTAATGGATCAGGAAATGCAGGCACTCTGCGATCGCACGCCCTACTGTGGGTTGCCGCTGGGTCTTTACCATTAAATATCAAACTAATGGGACTATTGAACGCCTGAAAGCCCGTCTTGTTGCAAAAGGCTATACACAGACATATGGTGTCGATTATTTTAAGGCCTTCTCTCTTGTTGCACGATTAAACTCTGTTAGAATTCTGATCTCTGTTGTTGTTAATAAAGGCTAGTCTTTCTTTCAGCTAGATGTTAAAAATGCATTCCTTTATGGAGATCTACAGGGAGAAGTATACATGGAGCAACCGCTTGGGTTTGTTGCTCAGGGGGAGTCTGCCTTCAAAGTATGTAAGCTGAAAAATCCTTCCCCACAGCTAATTTGGACGTGCGCTGGATGAAGGCCTGAAGGTGGTGTGGTTATAGAATAGAATGGTACGTAATGCTTTAGCTAGTACACGGAAATGCATACCATGATTCTTTTGTCTATCGATAACTGCATGCATTGCGCGGTGAATATGAAGAAGTAAACCGTTGTCACGGAAATACGCTGCCAAGGTAGTATTTGCAGTGAATCCCCCTGTTAAGTAGTCATGCATTACAATAGGAACTCCCAATTCTCTAGCAAATACGGCTCTTTTGATCATTTCTTCACACGTACCTGCAGTAGCATTCAAGTAATGTCCTTTGATTTCACCTGTTTTGGCTTGTGATTTATAAATTCGCTTTCGTCGCTCTCATTCTGATCATTCAGTTTTTATCCGCAAAACAGTGGTTGGACTTGTCATTCTTATTGTTTATGTTGATGATATTATCTTATCTGGCAGTGATACTGTGGGTATACAGGAAACTAAAACCTACTTAGAAAAATACTTTGTCACTAAAGATCTCAGAAAGCTGAGGTATTTCTTAGGCATTGAGGTTTCCAGATCATCTGTAGGACTGTGTCTCTCTCACAGATAATATGTACTTGATCTCTTGCAGGAAACTGACATGTTGGGCTGCAAACCAGCCAACACTCCACTTAACCCAAACATGGACTGGGATGATGCAAACTCTCCTCCCTATGCTGATCATCACCAGTTCAGAAGGCTGGTAGGCAAGCTTATCTATCTGACTGTCACACGAGTTGACTTCACTGTTGTTGTCGGATTCATCAGCTGGTATCTTGATAAACCCCGGCAATGTCATTGGGATGCTATATGTCATATTCTGCGATATCTTAAAAGTTCTCCAGGAAAAGGCTTGATGTATAAGAAGCATGGCCACTGCAACCTATCTGGATTCTCAGACTCTGACTATGCAGGAAGTCGTTCTGATCGTAAGTCAACATCAGGATACTGTACATTTGTTGGCGGAAATCTTATCACCTGGCGAAGCAAAAAGCAGACTGTTGTCGCCAGATCCAGTGCAGAGGCGGAATACCGAGCGATGGTTCATACTGCATGCGAACTTTTGTGGGTTCAGAGCTATGAAGCACGGATACTCCAAAACAGGTGTCGTACTCGTATCCGATACGTATTGGATACCAATACTCCGTGGATACTCCTGGATACGTATCGGATACTCCTAATCTGTATCCTGTCGTATCCCGGCCGTATCCAGTCGGTAAAAACTAGAAAAAAAATCTGGGCATGACAATACTAGATTAGCATTTGACACCAGCTCATGTCTCAACCCTCTATGCTAAGTAGTAGCTTGCATCAAGGTTGTCATAGTTGCTTCCTTGAAGTAGTTCAAGGTTAGTCACCATTCCTCTTGCTAAATACCAATCTTCCTTCTTCTCTTTATTGTTTGTACCTCCTCTGTTATTTGGAATTTCACTTTTTTAAGAACTTCAATATGTAATCTGAATTTTTGTTTGTTCTTTATTGCAAACCAATTCATTCACCTTTACATGGTACTTCTGGATGCTTTCCCTGCTAAGGTGCAAGTTTTATGCACGTTGATGTCCTTCCATATTCTATGAAAGGCTTCAATTTAGTATCGTTGGGTTAACATGCCTCTTGTTTTGGTGACTAGATCCATTGTGATTTATTCTGGATTTCTATCTATACAATATCTATTTCATCTCCTTTGAAGATAATCATTGCATCCCCATCCTTATGTCTCCCCCTATGAAGCACTGATACTCCAAAATAGGTGTCCTACCAGTACTGAATACATATTTGATACTAATACTCCCTAGATACTCTCTAATACATACCAAATACTTCTCAAGTCGTATTCCTTTTTTTATTAGCAGGATAAGACCTCAATGCAGCCATGATACAACCAACGCATTTAGCAGCCAAGAGAGTACCCCACTCGTGTGATCCCTCAAAATCCCAAAACCATGTGACTTCCAACTCTAGACTCCCCCTATTGTATTACGATTTGAGAATGAAATTGGTACTTTCTGTTAAAATTTTAAAATAAACATTAAAAAATTGGTGTATCCATGTTATACCCGTATCTTATACTTTTTAAAATTGTCGTATCCCCGTACCGCACCCGTACCTGTATCTGTTTCTATATCTTTATCTGTGCTTCATAGTAGCTAGCTATACATGAGAGAAGATAGTTTGGTATCACAGATGACACAACTCAGTTTACAACACAACATTACACGATACATGAAATGTGAAAGGTTTAGAATATGATATTATCATGTCTTTTTGTAACTTGTCTCACATTAATATGAATGAAAGACCCCCGTTTCAAATCATTGTTTGTTATTATGGTATTGGTTTCCATTTTCTTCAAAAATATTGTGATTTTAGAATGAAATTTGATTGTCTTCATCTATTTTAAAATAAATATATTGGTTATTTTTAAAATATTAAAATAAATATTAAAAAATTGTCGTATCCATGACGTACCTGTATCCTATATTTTTGAAAATTGTCGTATCCCCGTACCCGTACCGATACCCGTATCCGATATGTATCCGTATCTGTGCTTCCTAGAGTCTCCTCCAGGAGTTTGATATATCCTATTCCAACCCTATACCGATGTTTTGTGATAAGAAGGCCTCCATTTTTATTGCGAGAAACCCCACTTTTCATGAGAGAACAAAACATATTGAGGTCGACTGTCACTTTGTTCGAGAGGTAGTCCTTTCTAACCGGATTTGCACTCCATATCTCAGCACTGAAAAGCAATTTGCAGACATCTTCACCAAGGTACTTCCTAAAGCTCGTTTTCAGACTCTAGTTGACAAGTTGGGCATGTTCGACATCTACGCTCCAGCTAGAGGGGGAGTATAGAGATATGATGTGTTATGTTGTGTTTTGTTGAGTGTCATGTGCATAGCATGTGCCTCACTTATGCTTTCTCTTCTGTAGTTTAGTCCCATATTGCTCATTTGTACTTTAGTCTCTATTCCCTTCTGTTATATAAGAGACTGTATTATACACTAGTTTATTCACTCAATAAGAAATTCCCAGTTTCTCTATAAGAATGGCTTCCCGAACTAAGTGACAATCGATTTCAATAAGCTTCATTTGTCAAGGAAGGCTGATTATTTGCTTGGTGAGAATGCAGCTTTTTTTGTCACAGCATTTGTTTTAGAGTATATAAATCCCAGGTCTTGCAAAAAAAACCTTTCACCTAGAGAATGTGTGGGATGTGGGCCATACCCTTACATTCAACTTCCGCGCATGATCATGCAACAAAAGTTGTAAATTTTACTTTTTTAGGTAATAATATTTTCCCCACAACAGTATTGTAACCAGATATCTTTTTTTTTACTACCAGCATGATCAAAATCTGTCATAAAAAGAGTGACAAAGTTTTTATGGCTGGCTGTCAACCTACCATCAACCCTCCTTTACCCGGGCTTGGGACTGGCTACATTTGCACAAAATATGAAAACATAGGCGGAGTTTCAGCCAATCTCGCAGCGTGAATTGTGGACCCAAGTTGGACGGAGTAGATATACCAAAATGTGAAAATTTCATTACTTGGGCTCTATCATTCAAACAGAAGGCGATGTTCAAAATGACATTTGTCATAGGATCACTGCAGGATGGTTGAAATGGAGGAGTGCAACTGGAGTATTATGTGATCGGAAGATCCCTCTCAAACTAAAAAGCAAGTTTTATAAAACTGCTATACGGCCAGCCATGCTCTATAGGAGTGAATGTTGGGCGGTGAAGAAACAAGGACTCAACAAGATGAACGTGGTTGAAATGCATATGTTGAGATGGATGTGTGGGAAGACAAGAAAAGATCGCTTGAGAAATGACTATATCAGGAATAAAGTGGGGGTGGCGAGCATTGGGGACAAGTTGCACGAGGGCCGACTCAGATGGTATGGACATGTGCAACGCAGACCGATTGATGTGCCTATATGAAGCAATACTATTGAGGTAAGCACAATTAATAGAAGAAGAGGAAGACCTAAATTAACATGGGAAGAACTTATAAAGAGAGATTTTGAATCTCTACATCTCAACCAGAGTATGACTCATGATAGAGCTGAATGGAAAAGAAGGATCCATGTAGCCGACCCCAACATAGTTGGAATTGAGGCTTAGTTGATGATGATGATGATGATGATCAAAATCTGAGTAACCATATATGTCTGAATGTCCAGTCTTTTATACAATAAACTTTATCCAGGTGCCTTTTTCAGATTCGTCGGAATACGAGTTATAGCATCCCAGTGACATATTCTCAGCTTATCCAGATATCAGCTCAGAAGACCAACAGCGGTAGTAATATCTGGTCTTGTGACTGTCAAGCAACGATGTTTACCTACTAATCTCCTGTACCTTAAGTATCACCAGAAAGGAGGTGATATCATCATCCCAGGGAGTACTCAAATCTAGAGGTGGACATGTTTGTTAGAAGCCCAATATGAGAAGCTTGGGGGGGGGGGGGGGGGGGGAGTATGACTGCACACTTATGTCATATGGCGACCTCCCTGCTGACCCAATAACCATACAAATGGCAGGATGTACGGGATGAAGCTTAGATTTCAAAATATTAAAGCTCGATTAGAATTATTACCAAAGCATGATCCAACTCATAAGGCAATAGTTTGGCTCCAAAGACATTGTTCCATCTCCTCAATCGTTAAGCAATGTAAACAAGCAATTCGATGGCATTTACAACTAGCAACTAGTAAGCATAAGAAGAAATACCTTGTTTTGGAATAATGGTTTATCTGCACAACTAGATACTTTTTTACTAACAAGCTTGAATCGGGGTTGATGTTTCCATCTTCCTGGAGATAATCAATATAATAATATCTGGTTAGGGTATGTATCTGTTGTTATACGATTAAAGCGTGAGTGATTATCATTTTCAACGTAGCTATATTACAATGACGAAGTGATCATACCATTTGGGAGCAATGTGACTGGATTACTTGTATCTTGAAAGTGATAGAGGAAACTTGCATGTACATGTGAATTTGCAGATAAAAACATCCCTAAAGGCCAAATGCCATATTCAAGAAACCAAAAGGTCTGTTAGTAACTGCTTCATTTCATTGTTATCTTAGATATCACAAACTCAACTAGACTGCTGATTTATTTTTCAAGATAGATTTTAAAACGACAATACAGGAGCTATAGATTTACTAAACTAGATTTGTAACTAGTAATTGCCACCATCCCAAGGTCATGTTATTTATTAATATGATATCAGAGAGCCTGATAACCATTGAGAAATTGGGAAGAAACGTACATCACTAAATAGCATCAATCCACCTTGACAGAGTTCCACAATTGTTAAGCTTATTTCATGGTAGCAATAATCTAATGATCATAATCTAGTACAAATAATACAAAAGGCAAGTGAAGAAAGACCATTGCTCTTCTAGCACTGAATATCATATATGATTATTTATGTGTTATAAATTGGGTGTTACTATTGATTAAGAAGCATGTCCTAAAGCTGATATATTGAGAACATATTTGCTATATAAATTGTAATATTACGTCAATTACGAAACAATCTCTGAGATTCATAGGCAAACAATCAGGGAGCAATTTACAAACCAGGAAAAACAGTTACAAGAGACGACATCCTATAGTGTATTTTTTCTAACATGTTGGCAGTAATTTCTCATCTTTAAAATTCTATAGCAATAACTATAGACATGCCGAAATCACAGCGGCTCTGGCATTATATCAGCAGCAATTGTAAAACACCCTACCCCCAATGTGACAAAACGGGAAGTGTGCAAAATTGTAACCAAGCTTACATTTGGCTAAAATTTATATCTTTGTTTTAAGGATAGCGTATGTCTTTTTCATTAGCACAGAACTATAAAGTATATGCATAACAATCGGCCCGATTCCCCAATCACAGCAAGATGTTACACTCTAATGTCTACAATATGCTATGGATATCGCCATTGTCTGCCGTAAGCAGATACAATGTTTTATTAATCCAAGTGAAGTTTAATTTTATATGGAGGTGACTCTAAATGCCAAGGAAATTACAGTTTTGAGTTCTTAGAAGATATTCCTCTTGGCACTATTATATGACGCTGTTAATCTATCTTACTACCTAAACTTCTATACATATCTAACCCATGTTGGCAAGTCATTGTCATCTTAGCTCCCCACTTACACAAGGACTGTTCTTTCAAAGACAGTGAGCTGATGCAGGACATTTATATTTGACTTGAAGCCTGTAATTACAACTTTCCAAAAGAAATTCCTGCTACATATCTTAAGTGTTTTATTTGTTATTAGATTAATACGTGTTAATTTTACTTATATTTTCTTGTTTTGATGGAATTTTACATATTTCCTGTAATTTAGGAGTTTACTGCTTTCAAAGTGTCTACCTCAGGTTTGTTTAGGTAAGTTGATGACTATGGCTTCAATTTTAGTTTGTCAATCACACTTGATCCTCAGCATAATTCCTGTTTCGCTCCCCTGTGCCAATAAGGTCTTGAATTATGTGGTGTCTAGTAATCAGAGGTTAATTTATCAAAAAAGAACTGTTGATAAGTCTGAACATACACAATCCCAGTTCTCTTCAAATTTTCTATATAAATTCAAAGCTAAGACCCAAAACAAAATTACTGCAAACAAACTTACAAAAAAAACAAGAAATAAAAAGGAGTTGAAAGTATAAATCCTGAAGCTTCACTTTAAGAATCCGAATTTTTATGAAGGTCGTCAGAGAATTACCACCTACTGAAATTGTTCTATTGTGATCAGCTATTCATGGTATTATAAATGAGTTCTGAAAGCTTAGGTTGTTCTTTCATTCACATCTATTGTCCAGACAGCTATAGGCCTGTAATACAGTGACCACCTAAAAATACAATAATATGCAACCACTGATTGTCCTTTTTACAGTTTGTTGTTTCACTCGAATAATCCAAGCAATAGCCATGTTGCCCATGTGATCTATCGAGTCCAACTACTGCTGCCACTTTACCCGTGCCGGAGTGCTTCCATGGAACAGCACCCAGTGCAGATGCTGTCAGTAGAAATACCAGTGTGCAGATTTTAAATACCAGTGTGCAGATTTTGACACCGAGCAGTTGCTTAGGATTCAAGGAGAAGAGCCGTATATATCAGTGACATTTACATCGTATATGTAGCTGAACAGTCACTGGTGTACTTATGCAAGTTTAAAGACATTTACATCGTATGTGCAGCTTAAGGAACGTAAATTACCTTCAACGACCCCAAAGAATCTAGCCAACGGTAAAGCTCAAACTCGGAGCTTTTAGTCCCTCCTTATGTCGCTGCTTGCAGCTAACGACTACAATTAGCTTTTAGAACCCACCGAGGTGTTACCTCGTCAGAACTGGTAGAACCTTTGTCGACTCTTCCGTTGTAGTTTGAACAGAGACAAATGAGTCAGGCAAGCGTTACACCGCCCGAGTCCGCATTGCTCATGCCGTTTGGATAATTGAATCCGGTGGGTATTTCAGTGTAACCTTTTAGATAATTGGATGGAAGGGAAAAACGTTGCCGGTTGCTTTACCCTTTTTTTCAATTGTATATTGCACCAAACTTTGGATAAATTTTCTAGCGTTCGGGCACAACCAGACTGCAACTGGATTGAATCTCACTTTAATCCCGACTTCAGCCACGCACACATTATGCAGACAACTCAAAATCAGTAGCAGGATTTGCTCACTTTAACCGGATCTATTTCCAAACGGGTCCCAAGTAATTATAGTAGGTATATGGTTTCTACTTTTAAATAGGCGATAGAGCTCACAATAAGACTCCATAAGTAGACCGACATAAACTTACTCTGATTAAAAATATATACTAAAAAGAACTAAAACATAACAAACCATCAAATTGGCAACCAAATGGCACACACCACTTTTTCTTTTAAATATAAGAGTGAAAAAAAAGATAAAGCAAAGATGTTTTTTACCAAACAAACTCGTACATAAGTCCATACAAGCAAGCAAGCTGGTTGCAGGAAAAGCAGCCAAGCATACTCGTCACCTTCCTATAGGTAAGTAAGATATGGTTTCTACTTTTAAAAAATTCTCATGCAGATGGTTATGGTTATGGTTCTAGATAAAAGAAAAAAAAAATCACAATGTGAAATTTTTAGCTCTGTTAGATAAAGCGTCACAATCATACATATATGATGGTGTCTTTGTTAATACTAGTGTTGAGTGTTTTAGAAGGAGAAGAACATTACTATTAACAAATTTAAATATAAAATATATATGTCATGAAAATATATTTCTTTTTTTCAATTGATTTTATGCTATGCAAGTATTACATTCCACATTAATGTTTTCCATATATCCTCCATTCAAGTAGTTGAGTTCCCTCTATATTTCACTACATTATCTAAGTTCCCCTTCATACATTTAATTTTTGCTACATATTTCTCTTGCAATTGGAGTGCCTCCATTGGAGAGCGGAATGATGCTTTGGCAAATGAGTTTTTCTAACGTTCAGTGCTACATGTAGAGCTCCAGTCTGTTGGATCCTAGGATGGGTAATATGCTCTTGAGGGAGGTGAATAGAGATGAATGTAATTTAACAAAATTCATTAGACCTTCAAATTATTTAACAAGATAAGGTTGCTAATTTGGAATTTGAGTGTAACTAAATATACATAGCAAGGATGAGAGAGATTGAAACAAGCATAAGAACACAAAGTATGTAGAGTGGTTCCAATCTCCAAACTAGGAGATTACCAGTCTACTACCTAGAGAGGTCAACTTCTAGGATTTCTAAACTATGTCTACTCCTTATATTCACTTATAAGAGTTACAACATATGACCTTCTTTTTTTGGGTCAAGGATACCCAGCTTTCCCTTTGAGGGGAAGGGAACCAACAAGCATACCAAAGGAATTACCTATCCAACCAAGAGTCTTCTAGTTCACCAAGGACTTGCCCACTTTGCACCAGTCTTCCTCCTTCACCAAGGACTTACCCACTCTTGCACAAGTCTTCCGCCTTTGAGGAATTATCCACTCTTCTTGGATCTTATATCTTTGACTTTACCTTCGCCAAGGAGAAGCTTTCACCAAGGGACGCCTTCCCTTCTTCTTCTTCACCTCTCTTAGCCAAGAGAGCAAATCGTCATCTTCATGGTCGAAATTAGAGTTTGGGAGGTGGAGGAAGTGAGAGCCTTACAAGATATACATGTAGGACTACCTCTCTTACAAATCTCCTACTAACTCTAATGGTGATGTAAGTGATTAAGCTTAGAGAGAGAGAAGGAGGTTGTATGATGCACTCAACTATAGAATAACCTTCATAGTGCTTGAATAATCATGAGATGAAGCTCAAGGGGTCCTATATATAGTTGAGGATTCCTAGAAGTCTTTGGGAGCACTTAAGGACGAATTCTAGCCATTTGGGGTGTTACAACGGATATTTTTCGAGTTTTGCAACACTCCAATGGTTAGAAATGTTTTTTTGCACTTTTTCGTACAGTACGATCGGTTGAGTTTCAATACAGGTAACTCGGCCAATTGCACTATATGACAAAGCATATTTGAACAATCGAGAAAGTTTATCTTAGATGAAACTTGACTGATCACTTAAATCAGTTTTTCCCAATGCAGGGATCAGTCGAGTTCTGTGAGCATGCAACTCGACCAAACCATGACATTTTCAAGATTCATCAAGGGATCGGTCGAGTTTGAAACTTGACCTAAAAACAACCTATAATGAATTTTGAAAAATGTCACTAAAGTGCTTAAATATTCGATTTAAGTGCTCTTGATTTTTTTCTAAGCTTAATTACAAGTCATACAATCATTACAAGTGATTTAAAATATGATTTTAATGGACTTACATCATATTCCACAAAAGTGCACTTGCATTGATTTTGACTTCTCTTCTCTCCAAGTTAGGATGTGCAAGTTAGGGCATTGGGAGTGTAATCATACTAATCACCCAAGTAGAAGCATTAGACATAAATAAGTTGAATGGTTTAGTCATCATCAAAACAAGGGTTTAGTCAATTTAGACATTGAGTCAACATCCTCCCCCTTTTTGAAGATGACCAACCATTCCATAAATGTATTGAAAGCTATTAAGTAAAATCATACCTTTGTAGAAACTTAGGGGTTTTAATAGGATTGAGTTCATATGCCCCCCTCAATTGATGCTCGTGGAGTTCTCATACTCCCCTTTAATTGATGATATTTCTCCTGTATGGTTAGCTTTCATAACATTTATAGAAACTATGTCATCTACTCATATATGTTCTACACATATATGTTCTTCTCCTCGATACAAGACATGCTTTATCATCACGCATGCCTTCTACCTGTCTAAAATAAGACATGTTTTCTCCCTTTTCATGTAAGACATGCCTTGACGTTCATGTAAGACATACCTTCTTCCATGCCTTTCATAAGAAGACATGCTTTCTCCCCCTTTGTCATTTCAAAAAGAGGGGGTGTGAAGAGCTAAACACACAACTTGTTAGCAAAAAGGAGATAACAAATGTTATAAAAATAGTATAAAAGCAATACTAGGGGCTTGTTCAAGCATACTATGTAAAGCAAATTAAGACATGCATTGGAACAACCCATAATGTAATTCTAGCAAAGTTATCAAGGCAAGATTAAGTGTTGCAAAAAAATAATGAATCGCAATTTTGACCCTCAAGATGGCGGAATTCGCTCCAAAAGTGTCAAGGATCATGGTGAAGCGATGAGTCTTGCTCAGAAGGTCGTTTCTGCATAAAAAGTACTAGTCTTGCATCAAAAACTGACACTGGAGCAAAATTTGCATAAATTTCAAAATTGATCCAAATTCTACATACAATGTAGCTTTATATATCTTGCATTACAATGCTATGCATGCAACTTAAAATAGTAGATATGCAAGTTAAGGAACAAGCTTTAGTAAGAAAGAAGTAGGATACAAGCATATCATATAGTTAAATACCACTTGATGAAAATATAAATAAACCAAAAACTACATGTATATAAACTACTAGTAGATGATATCATAAATTAGGACTACTAGTAGGATCTAGATCATAGCGAGAGATGCACAAGTTAAAGAGAAATCTATGAGTAGATGTAGAGAAATATCCAAATAAGGATATGTGTAGTTTTAGAAGCAAGAAAGGATATTACTCATTGTCAAATATGCATCATTGCCAAAATATGATTACCACTAAGAACCTCAAGGTTGTATCAAAATGAGATATACAACTAGATATATGTAGCAAGTTAGAGTACAACAGAAACAATTTTAAGACACAACCAAGAGATCCAAAGAGATCATCATCAAAACTTGCATAGAAACTCAAGATAAGTAATTGCAAGATATAGGGATACCACTTGTAGGATACCAAAATATAGCAATTAGAAATACAGATGTGTATGCAATATAGGAGATTTAAGGCATGGCAATGTGCATATATGATGATATCAAGAGGAGTGCCATAGAATAAGGCTAACGGTTGAGAAAGCCTAGTTGAGAGGGAAATTCTCATCCAAAGAGCCAACTGTATATTTTGTGTACAGTGTTGTCAATCGAGTTATGTGTTTTGGTAGTTCGACCGACAAGAGATGTTGGAAACACCCATTGGTGCATGTAGGTCGAATTTCTAACAGGACAAACTCAACTGATACAGTTGTTGTCAAGAAGCACATATACTACATAAAAACATATTAAGAAGCATGCTAAAAATATAAACCATAACTAAACATGTGTAAGTAAGTTAGTAATGCACTGAAAAAGTATTAGAAATAGTTTTTGAGTAAGAGTGTGAAGAGAATCACAAATTACCACTTTTGACTCAAAAACCATATGATCTTGATAGAAACAAGTTAGGATTGTATATGAGCAAGAAAACATGTACCTCTGTTCTTACCATTCTTTTTCCACTTGTTGCCACCCCATACACATCTCACCTTTCTTCTATCAAGTGGATTGAGAAGTCAATTTGCAAATCAATAGTTCATGTCAATCCAAAGTGACCTGCTAGAATAAAGATGAAATGGTCCCCAATCATTGTGGCATCCAACTCACAAAAACAAAATTAACTTAAGCGGAAGCAAATCATTTGCAGTGGATTACTGAAAATCACTAAAAATTTAAAACCTTTTTCAGAGAGATCCAAACATAGGAAAACTCTTTCAATAAGAACCAATGTATTACATTTACATCATGGTTCATACGTAAATATCTTATACCATATCTTCTCAAGGGTTACAACATCAATTGCCTTGTTAAAAGCTAAACACAGACAACATAATAGCCTTGAGGCATCAAGTCAAAATCTCAAAACGATACATTAAAAGCACTAAGTACTAACTCAGAGGACCTGAGAGTACAGAGACGACACATAGGACTTCTATCTACAAAACACGACAGACAACACACTCAACCTGAGTTGTCACTGTTGTCCCTATTGTTGTTGATGTTCTTCCTCTGCAAGATATTCTCAGTCTCTTTCACACTCATCCACCTAAAAATGTTGGTTCCCACGGGGGTGAGACAATTGAAAATTGCCCCAGCGAGAGATATAACTCTCCGCCAGAAACATCATTATTGTAGTTTAATTAATATAAAACTGAGCAGAGGATAAGCAGTTTAGATCATTCTCATCTTTTTAAGTATTACACCTATCTATGATTGAACAGTAATTCATATATTCTCTTTATAAGGAATAAAAAGAACATGTATAACATTTATCTACCATACAATTTCGACATCTCAAGCTTTGCTCATGTCATTCATTATTCTGATGTGTCACCCATGATTCATTCTTGTATCTATGTGTTTGCCTTATCCAATCTGCTAAACAGGTATTCACTTATGCCAGACATGTGATTATATAAATCATCATGTCTTATTCAAGCATTAAACTATATCAATCAGGTATAAATGTTTCAGGCATTGGACTATACCAATCTTGATTACACAGCCAGGCATTGGACTTTAACCAACCCTAATTACAGGCATTAAGCCTCTGCCAGGTATTTCTAATTATAGAGGCATCGATAGCATGTGAAACATAACTATCAACATGAGATATCTAGCATCATGATTATAATCAACAGTAGCAGTAAGATATCAACGTAAGCATGACTATTGTATGTACACATTTACAGTCTTATGCATATCCACAACATAAGTATAATTATTATCTCTTAGCTGCACTAAGCATCATCTTTATGTAAAGAGAACAAACAAGGGTTATCATCCAATGTGAAGTGTCATGTATAACCCTAAACAGATATGCTATACGGCTGTATTACATCTTTTATTATGCCATGGGGAATTTGAATCGTACCATTCAAAGTCCAACCGACCCCTGCGAAGGGCTATTCGGTTCCGTACAAGATCTAGGAGTGTCGGTATCCTAAGATCTCTTCCCCTCGGTCAGTACGAGTAAACTACAGTGACATACCAGTCAAACTGCCAACAGTGACATATAGTCAACTGATAACAACTAGTCCATACTTGGTACAAGTTACGACACTAGAAAACAGGGTATACAAAACCCTCTAATCCGAGGTACAACCGCAGCTGTCCTCAATCACATCAAATATTTGAGGCATGACCATAGCCATCCTCCATAACCTGCAATTGTGGATGACAAGTATATATATCCTCAACCTGCCACCCCCGCATATTCAACAATATGCGCTCCGAGTTTCCCTTAGGAATACTCGTTTCACCATCCAGCAACTTCTGACACTGAAGATAGTTCTACGGCACAGGGCACTACATGATTAGAGTTGCACTTGATTAGTTATGCCAATTGGGTGAATTAAGGCTGCATCAAACAAGTGGATATACAAACCCTAATTCACTTCTAGAAAGCATATAAATATCAAAACTTGAAAAGATATAAAACATATGAAACATAATTTATCATCTCATCATCACATGGTAATATTCACTTGCCATTCATGAGACTACACCAATCATCATACTATCACAGGATATAAATCCTTTTCACAATATCACAGGGTATCAACCCTTATCAACATAAGAAGAATACACCTCATTCAGGGCTCAACCATGCCCAAAGGTCATTAAGACCATCATACTATCACAGGATATAAATCCTTTTCATAATAACACAAGGAATCAACCCTTATCAACATAAGAGGATTACACCTCATTCAGGGCTCAATCATGCCCATGAAACATCTTGTTACCTCTTACTAGGTAACATCTAACCATATGGCTCACAAGGCCATTAAACATCTTGTCACCTCTCACTAGGCAACAATCACATATTAACTCATGTAATATAATAGTAACACCACTATTTCCTCCATAGGGTTAGGGTTTACTATTCACATAAATTAGGGTTTCATGTTCATTTTATCAATCCAACCCTAATATATTGTTCCATGCATCTTGGAGCATCCATCGACATTCCAAGTATTTAATATTCTTATCATTTATCATTAAATGATCATCAACACAAGGTATGAGTTTATCTCTCATCCTTATTATGGTATGATTACATCATACTCATTTTATCTTACTTATCAAGTATGTTAAACTCATTACATTTCATTGTAACAATTTACATAACACTCTCCTTGTGTATCTTATCCAAAAATATTGGATTTGAGATGCATCAAGGTATATCAACCCTGAAATGCTAAATGTGATATCTATCATGTATCAATGTATCACTTCCCTCATCCCTTCTATCTTACTTGAGTTTATTAACTTATATTATAATAAGGAATCTCACATCTTAATACTTTCATCCACCAAACTATCACCTTTACCATGATGTGCATAGATCATACACAAGGATTGTCCAACTATCTTCAATGATATGGACTCATCTCAAGTTAAGGCATTACTTATTATAAGGTTTCCTATAGTCAAACACTTGAGATATTTCATCGTTATAGGGCATTACCCATTATTTCATCATTAAGGTTTACTCATATCATTACCCAGACATTAGGGTTATGATTTTTCATCATATTGCCCATGATTAGAATTCCATGCACTATAGCCCAAATTTAGGGTTTCACATAGCTTTACTATGTGTTAGGTTTAAGGTTTCATATGACATCTCCCTCAATTAGGGTTTCACATGGAATCATCCTCAATTAGGGTTTCTCATGGAATCACCCTCAATTAGGGTTTCAGTCATCATCCCAATTAGGGTTTCATTCAACTACCCATAAATTAGGGATTCATTATTCGTCCATTTAGGGTTTGGCATTTCATTACCTTAAATTAGAGTTACCCAATTCATTACCCTTAATTAGGGTTACACTATTACCCTTAATTAGGGTTACACTATTACCTTAGATTAGGGTTTCACTCAGAATTTCCCTAAATCAGTGTTAGGGTTCATTAACCTTCTCAATTAGGGTTTCTTGATTTCTTTACCAAGGATCATACCCTAAATCACCATATGAATCACACTCATGTATGAATTCATTTCTATCATTCTCTCCACTTAATTTGGTTACATCAACCATCCGATCAAATACAAACAACTACGATTGACATAGTATATTGAGTTATTGCTGCCATAAACAATTAGGGTTTGCATTTTAGGGTTCATTCACAATTGAAACCATTAAGATCAAACCAATTGAACCCATTGGATCAATATCCAATTACATCAGCATATTTCCTCAAACGGTCAACCATTGCAAATGGTTAATCACTCCAAACAGTTTGAAACTGTTTGGTTTCAATCAATTTGTTGAAATCGTTTAACCAATTTCATTGAAACCGATTGGTCCCAAAATTTGAAATTGTTTGCCTAAGATATTAATTGAGGTGTGTGCTTGTGATGACATCATCATCTTCAAGCTACAAACCCACGAAATTTGCTGTGATTTCCATGGTGGTTTCATCAATCAACCAAAATAAATTTCAGAAATGAAGAAAGCATCAACATTTGATAAGGAATTGAATGCAATAACAATATTAAGGGTTCAAGTTATAAAACCCACCTACAATTGAGCTTCAAAGCTCCAATCTCACGCCAAAAATGGTGGATGAAGGTTTTGCAACTCCCCCTAGGCTCGTCCCCAAGCTTTTGGATGAAAAAGTTGGCTATGGTTGAAGAGGAGATCGAAATAAGAAGAAATCAATGATTTATTTTTTATTTCCACCATGGAATCAAGGAGAACGAAGGTCAAGGACCTTACCAACAGGTTGGGGTCGTCCTCCTGCTCCTCCACACCTCCTTAGTCGTTTTCCAAGCAAGGGGAAAGAAAAGAATCCGAAATAGCCTTTGTTTTGGCTTGGTAAAGGTACTTTTATAAGAAATTCCATGAGAGAGAAAATGCCTTATAAAAATGCATTTAATTCCAAAATTGGTGCCGCCTCTTCCCCCTTTCATTGCTTGGATACGAGGCTATCCCATTTGCCTCTTATTCCTCTCAATTATCCTCAATTTAAAGAAAAGAAAATTAAGCACTTTAGATCATATTATAATAATATCCCAATTTGAGTGGATATTACTTTTCTTTATAATAATGGTGAGTGGGTTATCCACTTGCTTGAGATATTTTCGTGGCCTAGAAAAGGCACAAAGGTGTTCACACTTGAGCAAATTCAACCATCTCGTTTTTGTTTGAAGGCCCTTCAATTATTATATTTGTTTTTGCACTAAATTGAATTAGGGTTTCAATTAGGATTAAATCTTGATTATTTTAATATCAAGATTCTCTCTCCTCCAACTTAATTCAAATGAGGCGCCCCTCTCATTTTCTTTGCTCTACTTGATGCCAAGAAACATTAGGGACCTTATTGAAGTGGTAATTTACATATTACACCCTGGGTTTTGGGTAAATTGCACATTACACCAAAACTAGGTTTTCATGCACATACATTGCTTTATCAGCTCTTTCTTGGTATTTAGGCTTCCATAAGCCATACCTCAGCATCATCTTTACTCTCATGATGCTTCAACATATGAGGAACATATTATCATGCACAATTTGCACTTAAACCCCTCAACTTGGGTAATTTGCACTTTAGTCCAAAACAGGCAAAACATTGATTTCAACAATGTTCAAAAAGGACTAGAATTGCAACATAAGTTCCTCTTGAGCCCTAATTACTTTTCAAAATATGAGATTAAGCATTTAATCATCTTTCTTAATCAAAACACCTAGGGTTAAAGTATAACCCAGGTCAGGGGTGTTACAAATTATAAACCCCTAACAAGGATTTCGTCCTCGAAATCCAGATAAAGGAAGACAGATGTATTTTATTCATCATACTATCTAGTCTTCACATATAATCTCCTTATTATAGAGACACCATAAAACTTTGATCAACACCAAGTGTTTCCATACAAGATTCTCATAGAATCAATACACAAGGCACATGCCCCACTGTCCCTCATCATTGACTATAGAGTCAACTTTGTGTCAAATAACACTTTTCTTATTCAGAGAAGCATCATACATTCATTATTAGTATCATATTTATGCAGAGCATAAACCCCTAATATATAATGTTCATATTATTATAATCAGACTAATTTCACAGTTGACCAATCCAGGTAGCCAACCTAACCCATATGATATCTCTCAGATACTAGAATCTTTCACCTTGGTATCTATCACATGTGTTGGAAACACATCATATATATCTCTTCCTTTCATCTTGGATCATTATGTGTTTCATATGTCCTCATCTTGGGACCAAAGTCCAAGATAACTGATACTTTTCTAAGTATCCATCACATGAACACATTTATCTTATGCACATCAAGTGTCCTAAGACCCACTTGATTGCCATGTCCCTGAAAGGAAAGAAAATAAGGATTCATATTCCTCTTATTAATTTGTGTATTTTCAACTATTCATGAACCATTTACTCTTTATCTCATCCTAGGTTCCTTGCCTTTAGCATTGAAAATTGTAAGGATGACTGCATGTCATTATCCCTTTCTTTATTATTATCTAGCATGTTTATGATTATCTCATGATCTCATCACATTTCCCATTTCCTTATTATGGGAAAGATCTTTATTATGCTGGCAACATTATTGAATAGAGTTCATCTCCCTCATTCTTATTCTTATCTTATGAGGAGTACACTTTTAGTTCCTCATACAACATACTCATCTGAGATTATCTCAGACTTCTCTTTCTTATGCATGGGATATGACACATTTATTCATCCCATATTTCTGATTTCATGATACTCAGTAGATTGTCTCAGAATGACTACTTGATCAGAGCAATCAAAAAGACAACAATCTAAGAGTTTCCATACCCACTTTATCATCAATAATTGTATACCTGGCTAGGGTATATAAATACTGAGATTAAGTGGTATGCACTTTGTATACTATCATATTTCTTCTTTTCATATTATCACAAGCATAAGACTTATCATCCCTGAATTTCATTCAGGCACCTCTTCTGTACCTCATCATTTCTCAAGGAGGTAAGAACAACATAAAACATTTTTAATGTTTTACTATGCAAAACATAAGTCCTCATAGGACTAATCAAGGAAAGTTCAATCATTTCCTTTCTCAGTTAATCATGGAATTCATAAAATGACATATTTGAATGACATTATCTTGTCTAACTTGTCATATTTCATGAATTATTCACTGCCTCAGGCTAACTCTGCCTCAAACATTGATTCAACAGGCTAAGGTTGAGCACAGACTCAATTTAAGTCCAGAAATTCATCCTTTCCTTTTGCTTCAACCTGCAGATGCTGATTACAAATCATGTTGATATCTAAAACATCATCATTGGGGTTGGTAATATGGGTTACAGTGCTAATGCTTGATCCACTATATACATTACTGTTGCCCTAAATTCTCCAACAGTAATACTTAAAGAAAGATTTTCTTATCATAGATGGATCAACTAGGAGATTCTTAGGCAATTGTCTCTCTCTTGCCTGCTCCCATGCACCTCTTCTTGGTGCAACGTTGATACTCTCAGCAGCAATCTCCTCATGTGAACCAGTCATCTTTACGTTCTTCTTCTCTTATATGAGCAGAAGACATTATCAGATACACTGGATGATACCAGAACAGACTCTACTACCTTAGTCCTATGTCTCTGTAGACTCAGCGAACCTAGAGCTCTGATACCACTAAATTGTGGCATCCAACTCACAAAAACAAAATTAACTTAAGCGGAAGCGAATCATTTGTAGCGGATTACTGAAAATCACTAAAAATTTAAAACCTTTTTCAGAGAGATCCAAACATAGGAAAACTCTTTCAATAAGAACCAATGTATTACATTTACATCATGGTTCATACGTAAATATCTTATACCATATCTTCTCAAGGGTTACAACATCAACTGCCTTGTTAAAAGCTAAACACAGACAACATAATAACCTCGAGGCATCAAGTCAAAATCTCAAAACGATACATTAAAAGCACTAAGTACTAACTCAGAGGACCTGAGAGTACAGAGACAACACATAGGACTTCTATCTACAAAATATGACAGACAGCACACTCAACCTGAGTTGTCATCGCTGTCCCTGTTGATGCTGATGTTCTTCCTCTGCAAGATATTCTCAGTCTCTTTCACACTCATCCACCTAAAAATGTTGGTTCCCACGGGGGTGAGACAATTGAAAATTGCCCCAGTGAGAGATATAACTCTCTGCCAGAAACATCATTATTGTAGTTTAATTAATATAAAACTGAGAAGAGGATAAGCAGTTTAGATCATTCTCATCTTTTAAAGTATTACACCTATCTATGATTGAATAGTAATTCATCTATTCTCTTTATAAGGAATAAAAAGAACATGTATAACATTTATCTACCATACAATTTCGACATCTTAAGCTTTGCTCATGTCATTCATTATTATGATGTGTCACCCATGATTCATTCTTGTATCTATTTGTTTGCCTTAGCCAATCTGCTAAACAGGTATTCACTTATGCCAGACATGTGATTATATAAATCATCATGTCTTATTCAAGCATTAAACTATATCAATCAGGTATAAATGTTTCAGGCATTGGACTATACCAATCCTGATTACACAGCCAGGCATTGGACTTTAACCAACCCTAATTACATGCATTAAGCCTCTGCCAGCTATTTCTAATTATAGAGGCATCGATAGCATGCGAAACATAACTATCAACATGAGATATCTAGCATCATGATTATAATCAACAGTAGCAGTAAGATATCAACATAAGCATGACTATTATATGTACACATTTATAGTTTTATGCATATCCACAACATAAGTATAATTACTATCTCTTAGTTGCACTAAGCATCATCTTTATGCAAAGAGAACAAACAAGGGTTATCATCCAATGTGAAGCGTCATGTATAACCCTAAACAGATATGCTATACGGCTGTATTACATCTTTTATTATGCCCTGGGGAATTTGAATCGTACCATTCAAAGTCCAACCGACCCCTGCGAAGGGCTATTCGGTTCCGTACAAGATCTAGGAGTGTCGGTATCCTAAGATCTCTTCCCCTCGGTCAGTACGAGTAAACTGCAGTGACATACCAGTCAAACTGCCAACAGTGACATATAGTCAACTGATAACAACTAGTCCGTACTTGGTACAAGTTACGACACTAGAAAACAGGGTATACAAAACCCTCTAATCTGAGGTACAACCGCAGTTGTCCTCAATCACATCAAATATTTGAGGCATGACCATAGCCATCTTCCATAACCTGCAATTGTGGATGACAAGTATATATATCCTCAACCTGCCACCCCCGCATATTCAACAATATGCGCTCCGAGTTTCCCTTAGGAATACTCGTTTCACCATCCAACAAGTTCTGACACTGAAGATGGTTCTACGGCACAGGGCACTACATGATTAGAGTTGCACTTGATTAGTTATGCCAATTGGGTGAATTAAGGCTGCATCAAACAAGTGGACATACAAACCCTAATTCACTTCTAGAAAGCATATAAATATCAAAACTTGAAAAGATATAAAACATATGAAACATAATTTCTCATCTCATCATCACATGGTAATATTCACTTGCCATTCATGAGACTACACCAATCATCATATTATCACAGGATATAAATCCTTTTCACAATATCACAGGGTATCAACCCTTATCAACATAAGAGGAATACACCTCATTCAGGGCTCAACCATGCCCAAAGGTCATTAAGACCATCATACTATCACAGGATATAAATCCTTTTCACAATAACACAGGGAATCAACCCTTATCAACATAAGAGGATTACACCTCATTCAGGGCTCAATCATGCCCATGAAACATCTTGTTACCTCTTACTAGGTAACATCTAACCATATGGCTCACAAGGCCATTAAACATCTTGTTACCTCTCACTAGGCAACAATGACATATTAACTCATGTAATATAATAGTAACACCACTATTTCCTCCATAGGGTTAGGGTTTACTATTCACATCAATTAGGGTTTCATGTTCATTTTATCAATCCAACCCTAATATATTGTTCCATGCATCTAGGAGCATCCATCGACATTCCAAGTATTTAATATTCTTATCATTTATCATTAAATGATCATCAACACAAGGTATGAGTTTATCGCTCATCCTTATCATGGTATGATTACATCATACTCATTTTAGCTTACTTATCAAGTATGTTAAACTCATTACATTTCATTGTAACAATTTACATAACACTCTCCTTGTGTATCTTATCCAAAAATATTGGATTTGAGATGCATCAAGGTATATCAACCCTGAAATGCTAAATGTGATATCTATCATGTATCAATGTATCACTTCCCTCACACTTGAGCAAATTCAACCATATTGTTTTTGTTTGAAGGCCCTTCAATTATTATATTTGTTTTTGCACTAAATTGAATTAGGGTTTCAATTAGGATTAAATCTTGATTATTTTAATATCAAGATTCTCTCTCCTCCAACTTAATTCAAATGAGGCGCCCCTCTCATTTTCTTTGCTCTACTTGATGCCAAGAAACATTAGGGACCTTATTGAAGTGGTAATTTACATATTACACCCTGGGTTTTGGGTAAATTGCACATTACACCAAAACTAGGTTTTCATGCACATACATTGCTTTATCAGCTCTTTCTTGGTATTTAGGCTTCCATAAGCCATACCTCAGCATCATCTTTACTCTCATGATGCTTCAACACATGAGGAACATATTATCATGCACAATTTGCACTTAAACCCCTCAACTTGGGTAATTTGCACTTTAGTCCAAAACAGGCAAAACATTGATTTCAACAATGTTCAAAAAGGACTAGAATTGCAACATAAGTTCCTCTTGAGCCCTAATTACTTTTCAAAATATGAGATTAAGCATTTAATCATCTTTCTTAATCAAAACACCTAGGGTTAAAGTATAGCCCATGTCAGGGGTGTTACAATCATATTTTTGGGTTCAAAGGGGTTAGCTTAGAAACCCAAATCCTATTTCTCTTGGGTGTTTTCCTAAAAGAACAACAATTAGGATAATGACCAAATCATTGCAATAGTTGCATGTGCCAATAGCCTTGGAACTAGAGGATTCTTCATGAAGGATTGGAGGTCCTTTACCTTTGTTGTTCCTTTGGCTACCATCATACTCTAAACCATGTCTACCAATTTGTTTAGTAGTATGGTGTAGGATATCATTAAGATTCTTTTTAACAACTAAGAATCTTTTCAAAGAAGAACTCAAACTATGATTATCATGCATAAGAGAAGTATTAGTATAAGACAATTGATTTATATTATATATAGCATGCAAAAGATCATTTTATAGGCAAAGAGCATTGGTCATATAAGAATCTCTATCAATATGAAGAGCAGCAACACTATTCTCTCTACTAGTAGAACTAGAGCAAGATTCAAGAACATTGATTTAAGCAAGCAAGGAAGCATTTTCATCTTCAAACATAGTAATATTATAATGATGGATCCTATTTTCATATTTAAAACTTTGCAAAGCCAAGTCCTTGTTTTTGTTTTCAATTTTAAGAACATCTATATCATGCATGAGAGAATCCAAAATGTTACTATGTTGTACAATAAAACATGCATAAGAAGTTGAGCTTCTAGAAATCTAATCATGTCAAGAAAATTAGCATTTTCAAGTTTAAGTGAGTCTACTTGACTAATATAAGAATTGTTATCATCTAGCAAGCCAATAATAGCATGTTCAAGATCATCTATATCTACATGTAAATTATCAACAATTCTAGCAAGTGTTTTCTTTTTCTTTTTAGAAGACTTAAGAGAGGCACGAGTAGCATGAATAATAGCCATTATTTATCTAAATAGTTTATATTTACCTCATTTGAGTCTTTGCTTGTTGAAACCATAAGAGCAAAATGGCATTCTCCTTCATCGCTATAGCTTGAGATAGATCCTCCATTTGATTTTCCACTTGAGCTTGAGTTGGAGGAGTCACTTGAGCTTGAGTTGGAGGAGTCACTTGAGCTTGTGTGTCATTTCTCCTTATTCTTTTACTTCTCTTCTCTTCTCGTGTGATGATGGGATTTTTTGACTTGTAGACAATCTATCTTGAAGTGACCTTTCTTTCCACACCTGAGGCACCGAATGGAGGAGGAAGGCTTGCCTTTGTAGAGTCTACCCTTTGAGAACATGACATCTTCTTCAACTTGAGAGGATGGATAATCTAGACCAACAATAGCCTCAATTTGAGCTTTGATTTTAGCCTTCTTCGTTCTCTTAAGCTTTTTCTCCTCTTGTCTTTCTTCTTCATCTTGTTTGTCAAGTTTGACTTCATGGGCTTGTCAATTTCCTATGAGTTCTTCAATAGGAATATCACCAAGAGACTTTACTTCTTCAATGTAAGTCACCTTGGGTTCCCATCTCTTAGGAAGATTTCTGAAGATCTTTGAGTTGATCTATCTTCTACTTATAGGATGACCTAGAACATCAAGACCATTCACAATGGTGTTGATCCTTGTGTACATATTGGCTATCTTCTCCTCCTTTTCCATCTTGAAGTTCTCAAGCAAACCTCTGAGCATGTAGATTTTTCTTTCCTTCACTTGGGTTGTCCCTTCATAAGTGATGCATAGGTTTCTCCATACCTCATAGGTTGTTTCACATGAAGAAATCTGGTTGAACTGGGTGGGGTTCATGGAGGCATATAGAATGTGGTTGGCCTTTGCATTCAAGGTTGCTTTCTTCAAGGTAGATTCATTTCATTCTTCTATCTTTGTCTCTGGTAGCTTGTATGGATTGTTCACCATTTGCCATAGCTCAAGACTTGATCATTGAATGTAGAATTGTAGCCTTCTTTTCCAATAGAGGAAATTGATCCCATTAAAGAGTGGAAGGTTGATCAAGTATCTCCCTCCTTGGTAGTGACCCATCTTATCCTACTTATGGAAGTATGCTTGGAGAAGACTTGCTCCAATACCACTTGTTAGATCCTAGGATGGGAGATATTCTCTAGGTGGGGGTGAATAGAGATGAATGCACTTTAACAAAATTCATTATACCTTCAAATTATTTAACAAGATAAGGTTGCTAATTTGGAATTTGAGTGCAACTAAACTTACATAGAAAGGATGAGAGAGATTGATACAAGCACAAGAACACAAGCTATGTAGAGTGGTTCCAATCTCCAAACTAGGAGATCGTCAGTCCACTACCTAGAGAAGTCAACCTCTAGGATTTTTTTTTGATAACGAGGAACTCTCCCGGGATCAGCCATTATTGGACCCCACCCAGCCAAGGGTAAACCCTAGAACCAGCCACGTACTTGGGGGCACCACGACGTGCTCAGTAACGTGGGGCCTTTGTTGCACCCTGGGGGTTTTTGCCCAGAGTCGAACCTGGGGCCCTTCATTGGGGATTTCTGAGCCACACCACTGGGCTATTCCCCCACCCCCACCTCTAGGATTTCTTAAACATATCTTCTCCTTATATTCACTTATAAGAGTTACAACATATGACCTTCCTTTTTTGTGTCAAGGATACCCAACTTTCCCTTTTAGGTGAAGGGATCCAACAATCCTACCAAAGGAATTACCTATCCAACCAAGAGTCTTCTACCTCACCAAGGACTTACCCACTTTGCAACAGTCTTCCTCCTTCACTAAGGACTCACCCACTCTTGCACAACTCTTACTCCTTTGAGGAATTACCCACTCTTCTTGGATCTTCTGTCTTTGACTTCACCTTTGCCAAGGAGAAGCTTTCACCAAGGGACGCCTTCCCTTATTATTCTTCACCTTTCTTAGCCAAGAGATAGAATATTCATCTTCATCTTAATGATAGAAATGAGAGATTGGGAGGTGGAGGAAGTGAGAGCCTCATAAGATATACATGTAGGACTAGCTATCTTACAAATATCCTACTCACTCTAATGGATGATGCAAGTGATTAAGCTTAGAGAGAGAGAGGAGGTTGTACGATGCACTCAACTATGGAATAGGGACCTTCATAGTGCTTGGCTAAACATGAGATGAAGCCTAAGGGGTCCTATTTATAGTTGAGGATGCCTAGAAGCCTTTGGGAGCACTTAAGGATGAATTATATCCATTTGGGGTGTTGCAATGGATATTTTTTGAGTTTTTCAACACTCCAACAGTTACAAACACTTTTCTACACTTTTTCATACAATGCGATCGGTTGAGATTTAACTCAACCAATTGCACTATTTGACAAAGCAGATTTGAAGAATCAATTGAGTTTATCCTGGATGAAACTCGACCGATCACTTAAATCAGTTTTGCCCACTGCATGTATCGGTCGAGTTCTATGAGTGTGCAACTCGACCAAACCATGACATTTTCAAGTCCATTAAGGGATCAGTCGAGTTTGTAACTCGGCCGAAAAATAGCATGTAATGAGTTCTAGAAAATATCATTATAGTGCTTAAATTTTGATTTAAGTGCTCTTGGTTTTTTCTAAGCTTAATTACAAGTAATACAATTATTACAAGTGATTTACAACATGATTCTAATGGATTTACATCATATTCCACAAAAGTGCACTTGCATTAATTTTGACTTGTCTTTTTTCCAAGTTAGGATGTGCAAGTTAGGGCATTTGGAGTGTGTATGTACCTAATCTAAAATCACTCAAGTAGAAGCATTAGACACAAATAAGTGGAATGGTTTAGTCATCATCAAAACAAGGGTTTAGTCAATTTAGACCTTGAGTCAACATTGACCTAGAGTCAACACAATCCCCTAGGTCATTTGAGATCTTTAGTCTTAGTGGATATGAACAAGCCAGTTTTGTTAGATCACTAACAATTCCCGTAGTGTCAAGTAGCTTTGATAATCTTTTTATATACAAAATACTTAATAGCTAATGGTTGTATGGTATCTATCCATCCACACTAAAGATTTTGAGACAGGGGGCTCAGATCAAGGCCTTAAAAAGCATCAGATGTAGTAAGGAAATTGATGAAGCATAAGTGTTGGCGAAAGACGAAGGCGGTAAGAAAAGCAAGATACACCAGTCAGAAAATTTAAAGTTGGAAAGGATTGGAACAAAACAAGACAAGTGAAGACCAAAAGAGACAAGCATCCTGACTAAACACTACCCAGAGCAAAGCCCCATTATGTAAAAATCAAATCGATCGACCAAACAAATAAAAACTATAGTTCTTGATCAAGTTGCTCACTTCCATAACTAAACAACTAGCGGTTTGGAATTCCATTTTGATATGTGAAGTTGAGTTGTTAAATTGATACATCAAGGTTAGAAGGGACAAGGGGTATAAATAGGGGCTTCATCATATGGGATGGCATTTCTATATGTACTAGATACAAGGCCTCCAACTCCATGTGTAACGTCCCAGGGTTTGGGGCCTCATATAAAATGATCTTAATAGGAATGATTTGACTACCCACATCACCAAGGTGCACCTTCTTTTTAGGAAGCTCATCACTAAAGAACTCTGCAGTTTAGTGTGCTCAGCCAGAGTAGTACTAGGATGGGTAACCAATCAGGGAAGTTGTAACATAATGAATCTTATATGTAATCTCCATGTAAACCTTTTTCCCAAGTTTCTCTTTCATTTCTATCATTTATGTCGTTCATGTTTAAATAAGTGGAATTTATAGTGGTTTAGTGAATATTTATTCACTAATTGTACCAATATAAGGGTTTATGCACAAATACCTCAGTGAAAGCTTATTTAAGGATCTAAAATGCAAAATCACCACTTTAGTAGAATGATGGTATATTAATTTGTGCTAGAAGTGCAAGGCCCTAAACCTTGAATAAGCATATTAAACAAGCTTAATTACCATAATTAAGTGCTCTAAATCTTAATCTAACTTTTTTATGTGGTTTGAAAACATAAAATGAGTCTAAGTTTCAAATTTGGTTCGATTTGGATGTTGTTTGTGCAAGTTATGCAATTTTAGGTAAATTTTAAACTTTTATGCAATTTACCCAGTTGGGAGGTTTTCTGTGCAAATTATCGCCTAAATTTTAATCCTTAGATATTCTCTTACCATTCTAAATATTTTTAACCATGGGGTACCTGGTTGCACCTTGGTTTGAAGGTGTTTCTCTCCAAGGGCATTATAGGGATTACCCTCTTTATAAATGAGCTTATCTTTATAAGCTATCAACCAATGGGGTTATTTCTTTGATTAGAGGATGGTGAGGATGTACTAGAAGCCTCCATGGGCTTTTAGGACCAACCTTGGATATACAAGATGTCTCTATGAGTTATCCTCTTGCATGGCCATGAAGCCTTAGCCTAAGGACACATGGAAAGTCACATAGACACCTCATGCTTGCCCCCTTCTTTAAAAAGCTATGCCTACCCCTTCCTACCTCCCAATCCAAGAAGAAATCCTCTCCTTATCTTTCCTCTAGCTTATAGAATCATTCCTTCTATGTTTGGCCACGAAGTTGTTGTCCCAAGGTAAAAGAGGGGGCCTACCTTGGTGAAGAAGGCTCCTAGGGTTCCAAATTTCTCTATTTAGGATTTCTTAAGCTCCTCCTTGGTGATTTTGACGTAAACTAGTAAGTATCCTCCTTTCCTTCCCTATTTTCATGCTATAAATATTCCTCTTACCTTATTCTAGGTCGGAACCATGACCTTCCATGGTAAAACTCCACCTAGAACCCTAAAACATCTCATCTCTATGTTCTTTTGCTAGGGTTTGCACCTCTAAAGTGGAGAAGGTGATCTTTGCTCAAGAAAGGAGCTTGGCTTGGAGCAACCAGACCTTCTAATCTTGGGATCCTTGCTATTTGGACCTTCTTACATTCCTAGAGGCGAGTTTTGTTAACCCCCTTCTCATGTATTGCATACTACATGCTTAAAACTCATGCTTCTATGTTTAAAATCGATGATCTCCATCTCTTTTTACCATGTTCTTCTAGGATTTTGGTTTCTTGCTATTTTACCTTCTCTAGAATCTCTAGTTTGGTTACCTATGCAACTTTAAACCTGATATTGGGTCAAATGGTGTTTTCTCCCTCTCACTCTCTCTTCAATTATCTTAATCAGTTTGATGATGTGGCAATTTCATATTGGTCAGTATTGAAAAATTCATATCTTCTAATATGCTTATCCAAATTTGACAAATAAATATGTTTTGGAATTGGAAAATTAATATCTATACAATAAATATATTTTCAAGGTCTGGTTTCATGGTTTGAAGAAGGGTAATTTTTGTAAAATGAATTTAATGCATAAAAACCATAAAAAGTACATCTTAATCCTCATAACTCCAAAATTAACATAAATATATGTTTTCTTGATCAAGAGAACCAAATAAGTTCATTAGTGATATTTTCAAAATCTAAATCTGAATTTTGCTAAAAAGTTCTGAAATTAGGGTTTCTGTACATTAATGTGCACTATGTACTCTAATACATGTTAATACATTGAAAATGGGCAAAGTGGGACTTGGACTCAATTAAAGTGGTGAAAGTTAGTAATTGATATCAGTAAGAGAGGTATGTGCATTCCTTACACCCTATGTTGGGTTAATTGCATCCAAACCCTATATTTACATAATGAGGCTTAAATGAACCCTAAATCTTCTATTCTTGAATCCTAATATTGTTCATGCCTCAAATCAGATTATAATTTCTTCTTATTTGGGTCTTATACCCCACTACCATTCTTATTGAATACTATGACTACTCTTGCCATTAATACTTTTCTAGCATGCAGATTTATGTTCTATTTAATTTAAAGTAGCGGTACTTATGTACAACCACCCATAGAGGGTATGTATTTAATCGCCCTGGGGAATGTTTTTATTTTCCCCCATATAATTGTGTAGGTGACTAGGAATGTCTTATTATCCCCTCACCTATAGGTTAGAGGTCCACTAGGTGCCTCAACCTTGCTTAGTTAGGTAGACATAATTATCTTACATGCAAATCCTTTTTGATATAATTGTTAATGGCAAGTTTCTTTTGAATATAGCCTCATACTCTTGTTATCTTCATCTTATGATGAACCCTAGACTGTTCTTATTTGATTTACTTATCTTGTTATCCTAGACTAGTTTTGTGACACATTACTTATTTTCTTTCCCCTTTTGTTGGGTGTTTTCCCAACCACCCAGGTGCTGGTGTTGAGTAAGAAGAAGGACAAGTTTGAAAGAAGTCATCGCAGGAGTAGATCTCAAGCTATCTGAAAGGATGTCTAGGTTGCTATAGCTATATCATTTTCTCTTATCTTTTTCTTTTGGGGACAATCATGTAATGAACAAAAAAAGCCATGTAATAGGCTTAGTACTTTTATTTCTACTGCTATTGACATTTTATAATGTATTTGATACATGCTTATTTACTTGGAATATTATACATGCATCCCTCAATATCTTTTGTCTTTCTAAAAAAATGGATGTTTTATACTTCCTTTAAATTTTAGTAAGGAGGTGATCTCGCCTCTTTACAGCATGGTATCAGAGCCTTTAGGCAACTATTAGGACATGAAGTTGAAGCAAAGGTGTCTAGAATGGATCAGGATTTTGGGGGCTGGCAATATTTTCCTCTACACCACTAGCTTGGTTTACGAGGACTCCCATTCTCATATGATATCGGTCTGGCCTGAGCTGATATGAATTGCTCAAAATAGTATGCTTTTAGGCAATATCATTCTAGATATTCTTTTCTCGTCTATGCTTCTATTCTTTTCTCATATATGATTCAAATACTCATGGGAACTTAATATGTTAACCCTACCTTTCAAGATAGGTGACTTGTTCGACAGTAGGAACAAGGGAAAGAAATCGAACCCTGATGACTCCAATGTGGGAAACACTCTTGTGACTCCTACTAGCCATAGTGTGGTCAACCCTACTACTTCGGGCACCCCCGCCTTCACACCAGAGCAAGAGCTGGCAATGTTGCACCAATTGCTCTCCACCATGATGGGGCAGCTCCACACAGTGGCCGCCAATGCCAACAAGTTGAGGGAGTTCACCCTCACTGACTTCATAAAGATGCAACCACCCTACTTCAAGGGTGAAAGTGAATACAACATGGTGGATAAAGCCGATGACTGGGTGTTGGCTTTGGATCGGACCTTTGAGGGTATGGTATGCCCTCCTCACCAGAAGGTTTGGTTCACGACGTATGTGTTGGACGGACTGGCACGTGTTTGGTGGAATTGTGTCACCTGCACTCGAGACACCTCTACCATGGAGTGGGACCAATTCTTGAAGCTCTTCAGGGAGAAGTACATCTGTACCGCCTTCCTGAGGAAAAAGGAATCCAAGTTCTACAGGCTCAAGCTGGGAGGCATGTGTGTGGCCGACTACACCCAACGATTCCTACTTCTGGAACGCTACGCCACCAACCTTGGAGCCGAGAGAAGGGCAACATTGTTCTTGGAGGACCTGAACTACCAGGTGGGCCAAAGTCTTGTTCTATAGATTCCACTCACCTTCCAGCATATGGTGGATAAGGCCCTTGTCATCGAGTCCTACCCAAGATTCCAATCCTATGGACACAGTAATGTTTATAACAACAACAAGAGGAAGGACCCTACCCAGAATGAGAATCACGGACATGATCGGTGCAATAGGTGCTCTCGCCACCATCCTCTAGGGAGATGTCCTACCAATAATGCACATGCTCTTAGAGACAACCGACCTCCTCTGACATGCCACGAGTGTGTCCAAGTTGGGCATATCCGACCACTCTACCCCCGTTTTTAGCAGGGACAAAATAATGCCCAACAGCCATAGTAGCCAAGGCAGAATCCACCTTTGCGGAATAATAACAATAATAACAACCACAACTCGAGGCGAGCGCCAGTGGAGAGGCAGAATGGGAGAGTGTTTGCTCTCAATGCTGAGGAAGAAGGCAAAGATAATTAAGTTATTGAAGGTACCTTGCATCTTAACATGCATCCTATAAAGGTACTGTTTGATTCTGGCTCATCCAATACCTTCATATCCTGTCAGCTTGCTTTTATGTTAGAAATAGAATCTGATTATATGGATCATATATTAGATGTAAAAACCCCTATTGGTAAGATCTGCTCTTCGTATCTCCAAACTTCGGCCATGGACCTCTGTATATTTGGTATAATGTTTCCCTTCGATTTCATCTTGCTTGATATGATCGCCTTTGATATCGGCCTGGGAATGGATTGGTTGAAGAGGCACAAAGTTGTTTTGTTTTGTGAAGAATCAAAGGTTAGTTTGTCACATCCTGTTGAGGGAAAATTGTGTGTCAAGGGTAGGAAGTGAGAGGATCGACAATTTTTTATCTCTGCCATCAAAGCTGAAAAGCTAGTCTCACAAGGGTGTAGAGATTTCTTAGCCTCTATAGTCCTCGAGGCTACACCTCCTCCTCTCTACCACATAGATATGGTGAAGGACTTCCCGGACGTCTTTCCTGAGGAGTTGCCCAGTTTTCCACCAACTCGCAAGGTGGAGTTCTCCATCGAGCTTGTACCCAAAACTTCGCCAATATCAAAGCTGCCTTACCGCTTGGCCCCTACTGAGCTTGCCGAACTGAAGAAGTAGCTAGAAGAGCTTCTCGACATGGGCTTCATCCACCCCAGTGTTTCACCTTGGGGAGCCCCTGTCATGTTTGTGAAGAAAAAGGATGATTCGATGCAGATGTGTATGGACTACCACATACTTAACCAAGTGACGGTGAAGAACCGTTATCCTTTGCATCGCATCGACGACTTGTTCAACCAACTGAAGTTAGCCACTATTTTCTCCAAGATGGGTCTATGAAGTGGCTACTACTATATGCGTGTGAAGGATGATGATGTCCTGAAGATAGTGTTTAGAACTCGCTATGGGAATTATGAATTCATGGTCATGCCTTTCGGCTTGACAAATGCCCCTATTGCCTTCATGAACTTGATGAACCAAGTGTTCCGCCCATACCTTGACAAGTTCATGGTGGTGTTTCTAAACGACGTTTTGGTTTATTCTGAGATGTTAGAACAACATCGTGAGCATATGTAGATTGTACTCAACACACTACAAGAAAATCAACTCTATGCAAAATTCTCAAAGTGTGAGTTCTGGATAAAGGAAGTGATGTTTTTAGGTTATGTGATTTATGCCGGACATATAGCTGTTGATCCTGTAAAGGTAGAAACTATGACCAAGTGGAAAGCTCTAAAGAATCCCTCAGAAATCCATAGTTTCCTCGACTTAGTAGGTTACTATCGAAGGTTTATCAAGAGATTCTCAAAGTTGGCCTTGCCTTTAACCAAGCTGACGTGAAAGGAGGTCAAGTTCTCTTGGACACCAGAATGTGAGATCAGTTTCCAAAAGCTGAAGGAGCATTTGACTTCTGCTCCCGTTCTTGCCTTGCTTGTTGAAGGCATACCCTATGTCATCTACATTGATGCTTCTAAATAAGGATTAGGGTATGTTTTGATGCAAGATATAAATGTGATCACATATGCTTCCTGCCAATTAAAATTGAATGAAGCTAATTGGCCTACACATGATTTAGAGCTTGCTGCCATCATTCATGCTCTGAAAATCTGGCGACACTATTGTTATGGTGTGAAGTTTGAAGTTTTCTTTGACCATAAAAGCTTGAGGTACTTGTTGACATAGAAGGATTTGAATCTATGACAATGAAGGTGGATGGAATATCTGAAATATTATGACTTCACCATCACCTATCATCCCGGTAAAGCAAACGGCGTAGATGATGCTTTAATTCATAAGAAGGATGTCATTTGTGTTGGTATGAGATGTTCAGTGTGGGAAAATCTTGAATATGTGACTAGTTGGCGACCTCAACCTGTCGATTCAGTGGACAAAGACAAGTTGTGTGTCCATGTGGCTAGTTTGACTATTACACCGACTTGGATCTCAGAAGTCATTGATGAACAATTGGAAAACTCTAAGATGGAAGAGATGAAGGCCTTGATCGAGAAACTACAATCTAACTTCTCTATCGGAGTGGATGGTGCTATCCGTTTCAGATAAAGGTTGTGGATTCCTGACGTGGGTGATCTGAGACAAAAGGTGCTGAGTGAAGCACATGGGTCCAAGTACACTATTCATCCTGGAATAACAAAAATGTACAAGGACTTACAGTGAAGCGTCTCGTGGAAGAACATGAAGAATGATATAGCTTTATTCATCATGAAGTGCTTGACATGTTAGCAAGTCAAGATTGAACATCAACGACCTGGTGGTCTTCTTCATCCTCTTGAAATTCCAGAATGGAAGTGTGAGAAGATTATAATGGACTTCATTACTAGTTTCCCCAAGTCCAAGAAAGGTTATGATGATGTTTGGGTGGTTATTGATCGGCTTATGGATCGTACACCTGCATGGAGTACCTGAGGTGATAGTTTATGATCATCACCCAAAGTTTACTTCTTGTTTATGGGGTCAGATTCAGGTGGAGATGGGTACTGACTTGCATTTCAATACTGCTTACCGCCCGCAAACTAGTGGTCAATCTGAGAGAACAGTTCAGATTCTGGAGGACTTGCTTCATGCTTGTGTGACGGATTAGGGTGGTGCATGGTATCGATATCTTCCATTAGCTGAGTTTGCTTACAACAATAGCTACCAAGATAGTATTGGTATGTCACCTTTTGAAGCTTTCTATGGTAGACCATGTCATTCACCTTTGCATTGGGATGATGTCGGTGAATGTTCTCTAGTGAAGACTTATGACATGCAAATGATGATAGAAAAGTTATAGTTGATAAAGAAAATGATGAAAGCTTCTCAAGACCGATAGAAGATGTCTACTGAGAAGAAAAGGTCCGATGTTAACTTCCTAGTAGGTGACTATGCATTTCTAAATATCAATCCTATCCGTTCTATTGCTAGATCCAAATTTAAAGGCAAGTTGAGTCCCCGCTATATTGGACCATTTGAAATCTTAGATAAAGTTGGAGACTATGCATACCACTTAGCTTTACCTTCTTCCTATGATAAGATTCATAATGTGTTCCATGTATCTATACCGAAGAAGTATGTGAAGGACTCTTCTCATGTACTTACTGTTGAGCCTTTAGATATGCATGAGAATTTGACCTATGAAGAGCTACCTGTGAAGATCCTTGACTCCCGAGTAAAGCAACTGAAGAACAAAGAGATTGAGATGGTAAAAGTTTTGTGGAAATATCATGATCTCGAAGAAACCACTTCGGAGTTGAGAGATGAAATGTTACGTACTCACCCTTATCTTTTTTCTTGATATTTTGAGGATGAAATCCTTTTAAAGGGGTGGAGTGTTGTAACATAATGAATCTTAGATGTAATCTTCATGTAAACCTTTTTCCCAAGTTCCCCTTTCATTTCTATCCTTAATGTCGTTCATGTTTAATTAGTGGAATTTATAGTGTTTTAGTGAACATTTATTCACTAATTGTATCAATATAAGGGTTTATGTACAAATACCTCAGAAAAAGCTTATTTAAGGATCTAAAATGCAAAACCACCACTTTAGTAGAAGAATGGTATATTAATTTGTGCTAGAAGTGTAAGGCCCTAAACCTTAATTAAATATATTAAACAAGCTTAATTACCATAATTAAGTGCTCTAAACCTTAATCTAACTTTTTTATGTGATTTGAAAACATAAAATGAGCCTAATTTTCAAATTTGGTTTGATTTGGATGTTCTTTGTGCAAGTTATGCAATTTTAGGTACATTCTGGACTTTTATGTAATTTACCCAATCGGCAATAGGGGTGTAAATGGTGTGGGTACGGTGCGGGTCTGGCCATACCCATATCTATACCCATCTAATTTAGTGGGTTCGGTTCCAGTTCTATACCCGCATAATACAAAACCAAGACCCGCACCATACTCGTACCCGTAATAATAGCAGGTATGTGGTGTGTGTATGCGAGTAAGCAGTTCTAAAAACCATCATATTATTTATGTAAGAGAAATGACTTTGTTCTATATATTTTAATGCAACAAGATATTGTTATTATATAGTATATTAACATACAATAGTTATATTAGATAATGTTATATTTTATACATTATTAACTGAGTTAATTGTTTACATATTTGTAGTTATCAACATAACGTTAACTTATGTAGAAAGTAATGTAAATTAGTAGACATTTGGATTTTAAGTTTACATATGTTGTTCATTATTGTAACTAGAATAGTTAATTCTTAACTATATGACTAGTCTCAACCTTATTGTGGTTAGAGTAAGATATAATCTCAAAAATTATATTAGTTAGACTAGTAAAGTATGATATATATAGCATATTATTTACGTAGTTACTTATGTATAGTGGGTACATGGGTCTAGTGGGTCTGGGTCCAAGCATACCCATTATTGGACCTGGTTATATGCGGGTCCAAGGGTAAGCGGGTATAAAAAATTAGACTCGTGATAGGTTTTTTATGGGTCTAGATTTGCGGGTCCACGGGTCTACCTGTATCCATTTACAGCCCTAATTGGGAGGTTTTCTTTGCAAAGTATCACCTGAATTTTAATCCTTAGATATTCCCTTCCCATTATTGAGATTTTAAACCATGGGGCACCTGGTTGCACCTTGGTTTGAAGGTGTTTCTCTCCAAGGGCATTATAGGGATTACCCTCTTTATAAATGAGCTTATCTTTAAAAGCTATCAACCAATGGGGTTATTTCTTTGATTGGAGAATGGTGGGGATGGCCTAGAAGCCTCCATGGGCTTTTAGGACTGACCTTGGATATACAATAAGTCTCTATGATCTATCCTCTTGCATGGCCATGAATCCTTAGCCTAAGGACACATGGAAAGTCCCATAGACACCTCATGCTTGCCCCCTTCTTTATAAAGCCATGCCTACCCCTTCCTACCTCCCAATCCAAGAATCAATCCTCTCCTTCTCTTTCCTCTATCTTAGAGAATCATTCCTTCTATGTTTGTCCATGAAGTTGTTGTCCCAAGGTAAAAGAGGGTGCCTACCTTGGTGAAGAAGGCTCCTAGGGTTCCAAATTTCTCTATTTAGGAATTTTTAAGCTCCTCCTTGGTGATTTTGACCAAAACTAGTAAGTATCCTCATTTCCTTCCCTATTTTCATACTATTAGTATTCCTCCCACCTTCTTACAGGTCGAAACCATGACCTTTCATGGTATAACTCCACCTAGAACCATAAAACATATCATCTCCATGCTCTTTTGCTAGGGTTTGCACCTCTAAAGTGGAGAAGGTGATCTTTGCTCAAGAAAGGAGCTTGGCTTGGAGCAACCAGACCTTCTAATCATGGGATCCTTGCTGTTTGGACCTTCTTACCTTCCTAGAGGTGAGTTTTGTTAACCCCCTTCTAATATATTGCATACTACATGCTTAAAACTCATGCTTCTATGTTTAAAATCGATGATCTCCATCTCTTTTTACCATGTTCTTCTAGGGTTTTGGTTTCTAACTATTTTACCTTCTCTAGAAGCTCTAGTTTGGTTACCTATGCAAATTTTAACCTGATCTTGGGTCAAATGGTGTTTTCTCCCTCTCTCTTCAATTATCTCGATCAGTTTGATGATGTGGCAATTTCCTATTGGTCAGTATCGAAAAATTCATATCTTCTAACCCGCTTATCCAAATTTGTCAAATAAATATGTTTTGGAATTAGAAAATTAATATCTATACAATAAATATATTTTCAAAGTCTGACTTCATGGTTTGATGAAGGGTGATTTTTGTAAAATGAATTTAATGCATAAAAATCATAAAAAGTACATCTTAATCCTCATAACTCCAAAATTAACATTAAAATATGTTTTCTTAATTAGGAGAACCTAATAAGTTCATTGGTGATATTTTTAAAAGCTAAATCCAATCTTTTCTAAAAAGTTCTGAAATTAGGGTTTATATACATGAATGTGCACTATGTACTCTAATACATGTTAATACATTGAAAATAGGCAAAGTGGAACTTGGACTCAATTAAAGTGGTAAAAGTTAGTAATTGATATAAGTAAGAGAGGTATGTGAATTCCTTACACCCTATGTTGGGATAATTGTAGCCAAACCCTATATTTCCCTAATGAGGCTTAAATGAACCCTAAATCTTCTATTGTTGAATCCTAATGTTGTTCATGCCTCAAATCAGATTATAATTTCTTCTTGTTTGGGTTTTATACCCCACTGCCATGCTTATTGAATATTATGACTACTCTTGCCATGAATACTTTTCTAGCATGTAGAGTTATGTTCTATTTAATTTGAAGTAACGGTACTTATGTACAACCACCCGTAGAGGGCATGTATTTAATCACTCTGGGGAATGTTTTTATTCTCCCCTATATAATTGTGTAGGTGAATGTGAATGTCGTATTCTCCCCTCACCTATAGGTTAGAGGTCTGGTAGGTGCCTCAACCCTACTTAATTAGGTAGACATAATTATCTTACATGCAAATCCTTTTTAATATAATTGTTAATGGCAAGTTTCTTTTGAATATAGCCTCATACTCTTGTCATCTTCATCTTATTATGAACCTTAACCCGCTCTTATTTGCTTTACTTATCTTGTTATCCTAGACTAGTTTTGTGACACATACCTTGTTTTCTCTCCCCTTTTACTGGGTGCTTTCCCAACTACCTAGGTGCTGGTGCTGAGCAAGGAGAAGGACAAGTTTGAAATAAGTTATCTCAGGAGTAGATCTCAAGCTATCTGAAAGGATGTCTAGGTTGCTATAGCTAGATCCTTTTCTCTTATCTTTTTCTTTTGGGAACAATCATGTAATGAACAATGAAAGCCATGTAATAGGCTTAGTACTTTTATTCCACTGCTATTGACATTTTATAATGTATCTAGTGCATGTTTATTTACTTGGAATATTATACATGCATCCCTTAATATCTTTTGTCTTTTTAAAAAGATGGATGTTTTGTACTTCCTTTAAATTTTAGTAAGGAGATGATCTCACCTCTTTATAGAAGTTTATCCTGCTTGCATGTGAGTGAGGACAAAAGTACACAGTTAAGGCTAGTGGTGGTATGTGGAGCCAATAATCATTCTTGAAACTATACTAGAGCTTTAGGCAGTGAGCGCAGGCATTACAAATGGTATTAGAGCCAAAACCTCTCCCGTAGGTGGGCCCCACATGGTCATGTGGCATGCCATTTTTATGTCGTGTGGTCCAGGCATGTTGGGAAGGGTTGTACATGGTGATGTAGACACCCTTGTGCTGGTATCCGTGATCGAGAGATGGGTATCCGTGGGTCCTTCCGGGTCTGTATTGAAATGACGAAATATTATGAGACAGTATAATGGAGCCTTAAAGAGGATTTCAAGAGTCTAAATGGGGGAGATTGTAATGTCTCAGGGTTTGGGGCCTTAGATAAAATGATCTTAAAAAAATTATTGGACTACCCATACCACCAAGGTTCACCTCCTTTTTAGGGAGACCATCACTAAAGAACTATGTGGTTAAGTGTGCTCAACCCAGAGTAGTACTAGGATGGGTACCCTATAATGACCCATTTTCATATTAACATCTAATTAGCATTTACTTAGATGATTGTATGCTTAACTAGATTGATCATTATTTAAGCATGATTAATAATGGTAGTATAATTATTTACTAATGGACATGCTTTCTCTTACTGGGTTGCATATTAATTGTTGGTGTATGCAATATAGTACCTATCATGAGCATGGCCATATAATTATTTTTAGGTTGAGATGAAATTTACTATTTTTGCACCAGTATGTGTTCGTCTTAATTAGCTCAGTCTATATTTGTCTTACTTGGAGGTAGTCAACTAGTTGACAATCAAGCCACACTCTCTTAGTGGGTTGCATGTAGATCATTGTCTAAGATGTTTTGTACTCATCGATCTAGCATGTCTATTTTTTCCACCAACATATTTGTGTCTTAGTTAGTCCAGATTGTCTTTGTGCAAGTTAGAAGGAGTGAGATGTCTGTTGGGGGCAGACATAATTCAATTTGGTTCAATTTACCACTAATACTACAAATATAAATTGTACGTATTGGCTTTTGAAAAATTTAAATTGAACCAAACCGTTGACCACTCAAAAAATTAAACCAACAAATTGTTAGTTTGTAGTCTGATTTGGTTTAGTTCGGTTTCAAGTTGTAATCTAAGAAAATAAGTTTTTGTTAAAAGTTTCATGATAATCTAACAACTTTTCATAATGTTTACCAATCCATATAAAATGAAAAATATCTTCCAAATAAATATTATTTAACAATGGTTAATCTAAGAACATATATAAATCATTTGTTGAAATAATCAAATGAGATTAGTTTTTATGCATTATACCATGTAGTTTAATTTTGTTTATTGAATTCCATTTATCTAACATTACTTTTACATCTTAACATACACATTTTTTAAACATTATATATATAATTTTGTGGGAATGTTTTTACATAACAAAACTCTATATATTGTTAATATGTAGACATATGTATTTGTTCAGTTTGACTTGATTAAATTGTACCCTCAAATTGAACCAAAATATTATTTAATGGTTTATAAAATTTTGAAATCAAATCAAACCATTTATCCTCATTATACTAAATTAAATTGGTTAGTTAGATTTGATTTTGTTGGTTTTTATGATCTGGGTGGTTTTGTGCACAAGTCTATTGTCTATTAATAGAGTTTCTCTCTCTTAATGGTATTATTAGTTGTGTGCAAAAGTCTTAAAATTTATAACTTGATCACAACCTCACAAGTATAATGGTATGTATATTATATTCAAGATTGTCGAAGGATCAAGGTAGAGGTAGGTACAAGCATGCTAATATTCAACAATCTAGATCGATTTACTAAGGTTGGTTTGGTTTAAGGTTGATCTACTTTGCAAATCTAAGAAAGCAGTAAACACTAATCACTTAAAGAGAGGTTTAGATCAGATTTAAAAGATCTTAGTTAATCACTTCCATATAACTAGTAATATACAACCATGGGATTTAATATACTAATCAACATGTAAATGAGGTTTGTTGTCATCATACACCTCTCAGTGATACAAGGCAATCCTAATCTGCACATAGCACTCCCATGCTTATGCTTAGATTTGGGTCGCAAACCTTTGGATCCTCAACATAATCCCAGTCACTCATGTGGTCAAGGATATATTTCCAAGAACGCTACTCTGTTCTTCTCAAGATGTCTTCCCATATCATACAAACAAGCATAAAACTTGCAATCAAGATAGTCAATCATGCAATCAAGCAATTGACACCATAGCATATCTTGGAACAACAAATTAACAAGTATTAATAAGGAAATCCTAGTTCACATGAGTAATGACATGAAATCTACTCTCCCATGCAAAATAAATGGAAGTATACTTGTTCACGATGGTGAAACACAAGTGTAGGGTTCAAAATTCGAAGTTAAACATGACTAGAGAAGAAAAGATCAAGAGAAACCCAAGGAACAAATAAGAACAAGGAGAATTCTGGTTTGGAAACAAAATTTCTCTCCTTTCCAGTGCTTCTACTCCAACAACCTTCTCTTTTGAGGGGTCTGAATGGAATGGAGAAGATTCTATTGCAATCCTTGAAGAAGAATGGAGTAGAATAGAGGTCCACTCCTGAGTAACTATTTCTTCCTCCCCAAAATCGCCTCTCCTCTGATTTGCTACATTCTTTGATCGAAAAGTGTTTTAAAATGATGAGAGATAATTGGCCTATATGTGTGCCTTCATATTTAAAATGAGGGATGGTTACTTTAATAATTCCCAAAAATCAACTGAGACATGTTGTGTTTTAGGAAACACATGTCGTATTGTTGTCACGGACTCGGAAACTGTAAACTAGGGAAGTTATCAAAGTGTAAATGTAGAGAAAAAACATAAATTAACAATAAAATAGATGCATACACCATACACAATCTCAATATTCAACATGTAATATTATTACAACATTAATTATTACAACTTATATTTACATATTGAAACAAGAATTTTACAAGTCCATGACCATGTATGTTGACTAGGATCTTTAATCAATAGGTACATCTTGGACTTGCTCATAAGTCAACATTTATCCCATGCTAGCTCTGAACCTAAAAACTATTAAAATAGGGAAACAAGTCAGCACAATGTGCTGAGTACACGGTGTCCATAAAACACATAAAATACTAGAAATAAATCATAATTGTACAGTATTACAAAAATATTACTTAACAAGATTTAAAAGAAACAAGAACAACATTTGACCAATATCTTAGTTTATTTGACAATATTTTATTATGAGGTTTCTCATTATGCTGGTATCAACAAGCATGCTTATATATACATATGGCTCCATCGCCCCAATGAGATGGAGGAGATCACCATTTTGTACAAGTTTAACCCTCCAAAGTGGGGAGGTCGTTTGTACCCGATATCAAAATTATCATAATTATCATCATCATCATAATTTGGCCAGTCATAATGGGCATATCATTTATGTTCAAGATTATTTGCAATACACACACACACACACACACATATATATATATATATATATACATATATATATATAATTTCAAAAGCTTATTCAATAGAAAATAAAGTAACACAAAAAGTGCATAATCCAGTCAATTTAAAACATATCAAAATGGTCAAGAGGTGAAATAGAGTACATTACACCTAATATATGCTTCTAGTCCAAATGGACTAGACAGTCATCAAAGAGGATAGTCCCACGTACCTAATCAGAGATTTTCTAATGATTTTAAACCATATAGATCACTGGTCATCGTATGATTAATAACAAATTAATCATCATTAATACATGTACATTATAATATTGGTATTTTAGGTCCAAATTAGGGTTTAGACCAACTTAGGTATATGATATTTTTATATTGATGTACATGTCATAATCAGAGTTTGATCTCATTTTCATTTTTTTATGCTTTAGCTATTTTCTAGAATTACTATAGAGTTTAAAGCATCTAATTGGTCTTTAATGAGGGATGACCTAATATGTTGAAATAATAATCAAATCAGAGTCTAGAGTTTGGAGCCATATAATGTTGAGGTTCAATAGGAATGACCTAATATCATTTATACCATTTAGTACATACTAAAAGCATCTATAATCTTCTAAAATGATATATTTAGATTTCATGTCTCAAGGTCCTTAAGTAATGAGTTTATAATTTTCTAGTCCTTTTTATGAGTCTACAACTATTTTGTGGGATTTTATTGGCCATTGGGTCTATTTTCTATTTATTTTACAAGATTAGGGTAGGAAATGCAATTTTTTGTTAGTCTTGTTGGTATGTATGCCCTGAAAGCCAATCATATGATGATTGGATTGGCATACGTCATGATTGATTTAATAAGTATCAAAGGCAAGCTTCCAATTTATTCTAGCTCAATCGATTATGAGATAAATGATGGAGCAGAATGAATGTCTAAAGAATGACAATACTCAATAACGTATGTCTTCAGGTTGAGGACCTGAACAATGAGATCATATGGATGCTAAGAGTATGTACATTCTTGTTATATACCTAGTCATATGTCATTATGGAAGGTTGATAGACAACAATGACACATCAAGACTAGAGTGTGTGTAGGTTGATGATAATGTCTCATTAGTCATGATATATGATATCAAACCAAGCACACAGATACATGTTGGAGAACAGTGTATCAGACAGACCCACCATGAAAGTGACACATGGAATCATGACATGGTAGTCAGAGTCATCTCTCATAGTGATGGTGGTGATTGTGATTCTTAGACCTGAAATCACTGCACTTATCGAATGTGATTGGGTACACTTTGACATCATCAAACAAAATCCTGAAACATGGGTTGTTATAACGGTGATGATTAGGTGGCTTTGACGCATGACTCAGACTGTGAGTGATAGATATGGGATTTGTCCCTCCTAAGGGATTATGATGTCCGGACCACTTGATAAGCGAGACTGAGAAAGGCATGCACATGCACATGTGAATCAATATATGATATTGATGTCACACATATCTCAGGCAGTCTGCTCTAGTTCAAGAAACATGAATGAACGTTGAAAGGATGACAACTCAATGCCTTGAGTTCATTTAGGATATCAAAGACAAAGGAATTATACATTCACTGAAACACCAATCACAGACCGTAGGATTGAAAGTTGTTCTCCAACTTTCCTCACTACTACAGAAATGGCTTATAACGTCACTTTTAAAGGTGTGAGTTGTAATAATACACCGAAACCTAACCAATACAACGTCGGTTTATAAAATAAACCGACATCAATCTGTGAAGGGCGACCAGACATGGGTATCACTTTTATTCAGTGTCGGTTCCTTAATAACAAATTGATGCCTAAAAGTAACCGCCAAAACCAATATTTTCAGCGAAGAAAATTACCTCCAAAAAGTAACATACATCGTAGGTTTTTAACAAAGAAACTGAAGACGAAAGGTTTTCTGCGAGACAGAAATTTTACCAATTTTTATCGTCGGTTGTGTTACAATAACTGATGCCATTGTGTTTTCACACGCATAACTGTGAAAATTTTCACCTCCCTTTAGTGTCAGATTTTATAAGGAAACCGACGACTATGGTCTTAATTTGAGAACATTTATTTTTGTCAACATATAAATATAGACGTCAGTTTTTATATTTGGAACCGACACCTATAATTGAACAATAGTGTCAGCTTTTTGTTGGTAACTGACACTGATAGTTTTTATTGTCGGTTGTTGTTAATAACCGACACTTATTGTTAACTTAACAACGCACCCGCGCGAGGCAGACTCTTCCCCTTCTATTTCATTCATTTCCGCTGAGGGTTTGCTGGTCCGACGATTCCTCTGCTCCACCGCCGCTCGCTGTTGCTCTGCCTCCGCCTCTGCCTCTGCCACCATTTGCTGGTGCGCGCTTTGGTCGTCGGCACCGCCGCCACTCGTCGTTGCTAGTCGCCGCTCCTCTGTTGCCGCACCTCTGCTAGCTTCTGCCTCCGCCGCCAGCCGCCACCAGTTCTCCGGTTGCTGCTCTCCAGGCCAGCCGTGGCTCTAGGGCTCTGCTCCCTGCTCTCCAGGTCACTGCTCCGCTCCGACCACAGCTCCTGCATGTCCAACGCCATCACAAAGGTACCCTGCTCCTTCTCTTCTTCCTCCTCTTTTTCCTCCACCCTCAAGCAGGTACCCTGCTCCTGCTCGAATAATGTAGGAAATGCGTAGATTGTGAATAAAAAATACTCTCATTCACATTAATATTACCATGTTGTATATGGTTTTGATCAGAAAAATGTATAGATTGTGAATAAAATATACTTAAATCTCTATTATTCTTCTTGTTACAAAGGTATAGTTAGTACACAAATATTAGATGATATTCAAGAAAACCCTAGTTTGATGAGCATGTTGTTAATCATGTTAATTATGATTCTTTTATTTATTCTGATGTCAGTATATAATTATGCGATCCCAACATCTTAAATTGAATTAGAATGATTTCAATGAAATATAGGGTTTTAAAGTTGATAATCATGTACATGCGGAAATAGGGTTATTAATAACGTAGTATGTTAAATATGATGATTAGGGCTATATATATAATGTCTAGTAAAGATTCCTAGACTTTTTGCCATTAGGGTAATTTTTATATATGTTTGAGTAAATTAGGATTATAATCTACCCTTTTGTCCTATATTTGATGCTAATTGTGCATATATGTTGAGTTTCATCTTACTCTTACCTAAGAAATTTTTTTCTTAATCTCTTATACATCACTATATTTAAGGTTAGTCTGTCTACTAGAGTGTGGGGATTAACCATGTTGCCTGTAGTTTATAACATTGCATTGTGAATCATTGCATGTTTGAAACTATTGATTTCTTGATTTATTATTTAATAATGCTCTATAGATTAGGATTAAACATGTTGCTTGTAGTTTATACACATTTATTATATATAAGAATGACAACACATGAATTTGTTGGCCTAGAATCCCATCCAAGATTTACTCATTAGGAGTAAATCTTGGATAGTCTCCAGTTTGGGACTGTTCTTGAACACCTAATCTCACTTAGGATGTAAGTGTATAATGTGTATTGGGTTTTCAAGAAAATTTTGACAACATTTCCCCGCTGTTCTCTAAATAATATGTACTTAGAGAACAGCGGGGAAATGTTGTCGAAATTTTCTTGAAAACCCAATACACATTATACACTTACTAGTGAGTTTAGGTGTTCAAGAATGGGACAGGTGGTACACATTTATTATATATAAGAATGACATCACATGTATTTGTTGGCCTAAAGTTTTAACCATGCATAAACTCTAATCTGTTAACCCTAGACGTTAATCTTATTGTAATATATAGCTTGTTTTCTCTTTGATCATAGAATGGATAAATCATGGATGTCCATTCGCAATCGCTGCACCCCAGAGTTTATATATGGTCTTGACCAGTTTATTAGATTTGCCGAGGAACATAGGAAACAACATGGAGATAGGTTCTACTGTCCAATGTGAACTTTACAATGTGAATGTGAACTTTACAATGTGAATTACTTTACTATGTGAATGTGTACTTTATAATGTGAACTTTACAATTAGTGTTACTTTACAATGTGAAATTTATAATTTGAATGTGAACTTTTAGATGGCTGATCAGGACCGTGTTCATGATCACTGTGAGGGTGAGGACGTGCTTGCACCGCCTGACAATGTAAGTTTTAAGAATATATCCCTAAGGTTTCTATCTATATGTTCATTTATAATTATATTATGTAAGTGTGATTTTTTTATCAAATTTTAGGTTGGTGATGTACCCCCTGAAGAAATTACAACACTTGATGAGCAGCAAAAGAAAATTGAGAAAGTGAGGGGCATCACAATGATGAATAAGTTAATACAGCAAAGGGGCAATGGACCCAAATTGGCTGTGGATTTCGATCAGGCAGGAAATCCATATGGAGTGAACCGCAACTCATTTGTTTCATATCTTGGGGTTCTTACTCGCAGCCATTGTAGTCCTATCCTAGAATCATGGCATAGAGTTCCTAAGGGGAAGAAAGACCACATATGGAAGGAACTATGTGTGAGTTATTATTATTTGTAATTCTATATGTGTAGATTACTAATTTTTAGGATACTAGTTAATAACAATTCTATTTAATTTGCAGAGCATATTTGATCTAGATGAAAAGCTCCATCGTGAATGTGTGATGCAATGTTGTGGGAGGGTCCTAAGGAACTATAGGACCAATCTCACCCGAGATTACATACGTGATGCTGAGAATAGGTTATTGATTGATTCCAATTCTAGACATTGATCAATATTTCACTAACTCTACACTAATAATTTTTGTTTGTATTCTCTTTGAAAAATAAATATAGGAAGAAGGAAGCCACACAACAATGGAACTACTTGGACCTCAGTGTACGACCACACAATGGGTCCAAGAGGATATGCATGCGTTCGCCAAAGACTACAGGCTAAGTCTACTCAGCCTACTGCTACTCAGGAGACTGTAGAGTCCTCTACTGCTGCTCCTGCACCTCTGCCTTGTCATGTTATGTGGATAGTTGGGAGGCAAAACAAGAAGGGAGATATACCGAAGCCCGCAACCACTGAGGCGGCTGCAAAAATGGTAAAAATCAACTCTTAGAGCAATCTATCGATATTGATTATTGTTATGTTTACTTATGAATTTTTGTTGATGGTGATTAGTGGGAGATGCACGAGCAGAGGAAGGAAGACAAGTTCATCCCTCAGGGCACAAGGGATGAACTAACAGTTGCTCTGGGTAACCCAGAGCATCCTGGATGTGTAAGGGGTGCAGGCGCTGGTATGGGAATCAAAGCGTTCTTTGGGCCATCCCAGCACAAACTTGTCCCAAAAGCAGGACTTTCACAAGCTGAGGTAACTTATTCTTATTTTAGAATGTTATTGCGAAAAGGAATTCAATAATTAGAAATTAGCATTTCTTTTATCCATGTATAGGTAGATTCCTTAATTGATAGGAGAGTCGAGGAAGTAGTTGATAAAAGACTCCAGGAAGCATTTAACAAGTGGTAGGCATCTCAGACTGCCACTCAGACAGTACCTGTGGCGAACCTCTCTTCTCCTACTGCTCGTACTGCAGAGGTTGGGAGTAATCCTATAGACCCACAACCTAGCACGTCCTCTGTAAGTATTTTTATGGCATATATAATAGCTAGTCTGTTCAAGATGATCATATGTCTGTGTATATATGCATATAACATTCTTTACGTAAATTTATAGGGGTTGAAGCCATGCCGACTACAAAGTGAAGGATATATTGTTGCAGATGCAACGGCTTACCTACCCCTTAAAGGGTGCATGTTTCATGGGAGTCCAGTACCAGATGGCATGGTATGTGTGAGCTCGATACATATACTCGCTGGCTGGACGAATCTTGCACTGCCTCATGCACACCCAGATGCTGAAACACTTGGTGAGGCAGTAGGCGGAGTGATACTGTGGCCCGAAGCGGATGTCCTCTATACTGATATTGTATGATAAATTTTCATTACTTTAATTTTTTAGTGTGTATATATATGAGTCAATTGATATGAAATTATATATATAGGTCAAAAATACGAGACCCGCTACATCTTGGCCTCCACCTCCTCGACTACCAAGTTGGCTTCTAGGGGACCTACACGCCTCGATAGGTCTTAATTGTAGGAGTGTGGCAGTATGGATCAGTGAACATAATCCAAATTACCCTATAAATGTTACTGTTCTAGAGACTGCTGTAGGTAAATCATATGATAACAATCTATTTATACAAGTTTAGCATACGTATTAATGCATACATAATAGAAGTTATGGATACGTATTAATGCAGGTCAAACATTCGGAAACAACATATTTATACAAGATATTTTGGAGTTGTTTAGTTATGAATGGCTGAATACATCTATGATAGAGCTGTGGATATGGTGAGATTAATGCATACGGCAATCTGGTTTATACATCCATAAACCTTATTTTATATACGGCAATCTGGTTTCTTATATATTAATGCATACGTAATACATGTTTTGCAGCCACTTACACAAGACATGTATAGATTTTGGGTTTTCCCATGTGGGATTTTTGGTTCCATCTTTGATTAGTCTTGTAGATACAGACCCGTCTTCAGTTACTTCATACTGTTGTGATGCTTTTGAATATTTTGGTAAAAATAATACGACGGTGATAATAGCTCCATTCAATATCGGGTAAGTTTACTTTGCTTGTAATTTGGACTTAAGCAAATTACATTTTTATTGCGGATATTGAGTTATTAATTTTCTACTTTCTTACCTGTAGTGCTAAGCATTGGGAGTTATTAGTTATTGTCCCCAAGACATTCACCCTCTATTATCTAGATCCTGCGGGGAGTGAGTTGGATGTATTATATGGACATGCAATTAAAAGGCCATTATTCTCATGAGAAATATTTTATGTTTTTATATTTGTTAACATCTGTTACTGCATTACTATTTAATTATGCAATTTAATGTGTTACATTAACATTTATAGGGCTTTTCGAGAGTACAAAAAATCTGGAGGAAAGGTCCCCAGGAAAAAAAAATCTGACACTCATTTTGGAAAATGTGAAAGTAATTTCCTGACTCCAATGTATATATTATTTATGTGAATTGTGCTTATTTGTATTTTTGAATATTTTGTATGTTTCAATTTATAGTGTGCTACACAAGACAACGACTGGGCATGTGCCTACTATGTGATGTGATTTATGGACCTAATCATCAAACATGCCGTATTGGAAATCGATAACATACAAAAGGTATTATACATAGTCTCGTTAGATAATATGAAATATATGAATCTTATTATATATTATTATAATTATGTATGTATGTCACTCTCTTTGTAGGTCTTTAAAAGTGAGGACTTCAACATAGGTACAAAGCATTTTGATGTACATGCTCCCTATATGAGAGATGAATTGGATGTTGTAAGAGAAGATTGGGCAAAATCCCTGTAAAGAATGGGAATTTTTCAATATGATTTTGCTGACAATGATGAATAAAGAATAACTTTGTTCTCATAATTAATTTTGTGTGAATGTAAATGATTTTTTATGAATTGTCATGTGTGTGTGAAAATCATCAATACATGAATGTTTCTACATGTGTCTGAATGTGAAAAAAGATGAAATAAATGGAACTGTAGGTTGCTACTGGTTTCTACATGTGTGTGATGAAAAAATAATATGAATTAAATGTTCTTATACATGAGTGTGAATCACATATATATAATATTGTCCATCATGTTAATTTTGTAGGTTTGTGGCCTGTTGTTGGCTGATATCAATGGATGTCGTTAAACCTGCAGTTCATAACTGAATTGTAGGTTTCTCATTCTGCGACCAGCCACAGCAGGTCTGCAGACTGACAGAAAAAAAAACATAAAATAGGCGTCGGTTATTTGTATAAAACCGACGACATATGGTTATAGTGTCGGTTGTCATACTAGTAACCTACGTCGATTTCCCTAATGAGGCCAGACACCACGGTCGTGCTGGCCAGCACGGCCGTGGCAGCGAACCAGACATAAAATAGGCGTCAGATATTTGTCTAAAACCGACGACATATGGTAACAGTGTCGGTTGCCCTACTAGACACCACGGCCGTGCTGGTCAGCACGTCCGTGGTAGAGGGTATATGGCATCAATTTCTAAGCTAATAACTGACGCCTATACCCCCTGCTGGCACGTTTTCGACATGTTTTCGGTGGCGCGCGAAGGGTTGTGGTGTCGGTTTGAGAACCGACGTGTTACAGTTGGGCTTTTAGCGGTGTCCACATAGGTGTCGCTTAAAAACCGACACTAAAGGCCTTAAATAACCAACACTAAAGGCTGATTATGTACTAGTGCCTTTTCACTTGGGTAGCAATGATGTACAACTAGGTACCAGTCTTTGCTTGTGATGTCATAAGCTAGTTATGGACATTTACTACCAATGTGAAATGGGACCTATAGGGTCACACAGAAAGGATTAACCTGGAAGAGGAGTTTATCCATGAATGATTTTTCAATTGATTACTAAAGTGTTTAGGTATTAGTCAAACATTCAATCAATAGACTTGACTCAAAATCATCAAGTTCAAGTGTTGAACCAACGGTTTAGAGTGTCAGATTGATTGAGAACCGAATTGACTGTGTTCTGCACAATCTGGACCACCAACTGACCAGTTCACTGGGTGAACCGATTGGCTCATGGTCAGTGAGACTACCAGTTCACTCTGGTGGATTGATCGATTCATTTATCAATGAGCAGTGTCGAATTTTTCTAGTTTGTGAGAAAAAGGTTTTTTTCACTTGTTCAATTTGATTGGGACAAGAATTAATATTTGCATTAATTAGAAATGAATAAGGAAATTTAATTGTGGGCAAGTCAGGAAGTGAAACAATCGGTTCACTAAGTGAACCGACCAGTTTACACTCCCAACTGACCAGTTCACTAGTGAACCGATCGGCTCACCTTGCTAAATGACCGTTTCATTTATGAAACATCCGGATCACATGCCGAAGTGCAAAGTATTCATGGAAATTCTGGACCCTTATACTCCCGCACAGACTGGGAACCCTGACCCTGCCCTCTACTATAAATAGAGGGGTACAGGGGCTTCTCCAGAGACACAACTCAGAACATCAGTTTCTCTACAAAGTTATTGTCCTCTCTGGTTGTGGTAGCTGAGAGAGCCCAAGTAAGTTCTGCTCGTCCAGGGAGGAACAGTGAGGGAAAGACTACTATAGAATAGCAACTAGTTGTGGGAGAGTGTGTCGGTGACTAGTACGCTGATAGAAGGGGACAACTCCTTCTAGTTTGTTCTTCAGGATGACTAGAGTTCCCAGTGGTCTGTGTGGACTATCTATAGAGGCAGGAGACTTCTGCCACTCAGGAGGACGACAGTCAATCACAATCCAGGTCAAGACCAGGAGCTGCACAGATGTCATCGAAGACAAGTGGTTGAAGATCGCACTAGCTGCGAGGTATTTTTTCTTAGCAAGCCTCAGGACCAGGTATATCTCGCTAAAACCATCCTTCCCATTACATAGATATTGATGTGATCTACTAGTTATGGGTTTATGGTCAAGTAAAATTTTTGTTTCCGTTGCCTACTCCGACCATGTACAACCCAACAGTGGTATCAGAGCCACGTCAATACTCTATGTTTTGGGATATTCGATATGATAGGATTTTGGTTTTGTCGTCTTTTATTTATTGCATACGATGTGAATATTTAAATGACTAATGTGAATATCCAATTAATACCACATGATCCCAAACTAATATATACATATATGATATGGTATATATATACAATCGATATGTGTCGCCCTAAAATGGTTTTGATGGTGGATGTGTAGCGTGGTTATGGCCTATAAACCCTATGTGCATGTGTGTGGTTGGTTATGGTTGTTTGCATCTCGGTCTGCACACAGAACCCTCTTCTTCTATTTTGAATGTAACTCGAGATAACTTAATAATCTCTTCTACCTTTGCTCCCCTCGAATGTAACTCGAGGTTTCCCAAAGATATATGTAAAAGTAGGATAGCTTTATTTCTTGTTATGATGAAGACTGAAGATGACTGCTTGATGGACCGAGATGACTGACTGAGGGGCAGTTGGTGGCCTGAAGAGGAGCCCGACGACCCAATGAACCGATCGTCTAGAGGAGCCAGGCAATCGGTTGGTGACAACCAACCGACTGGTTAGGAGGCGAGTCGATTAGTCATAGGATGAGATGATCAACCTGGAACGGCCTAAGCACAGATCTTCATCAACAACATGTTGTATATGATGTAGACCTTAGATGACCATAGTTCCTTGTGGCTCCAAAGAACTACAATAGGATGGCCATAATCATTGCTTTATTGTTATTGCATGTTTTTATTTGTGGGATATATCATGTATATGATACGTACTATATATGTGGTGATTGGATACTTATATGCATATTAAAACCCCTTAATAAAATATTAAGTTTAAGATGCCTTCCAAAAGAAACACCCATGAAAAGCTTGATCGACTAAGTGTAGGCATGCCTTCGCGTGGTGCACCGTCTATCTCGTGGAAGTGTGATGGTGAATATGTGGGTCTGCCTTTAGGGTGCATATTCATTGTGTTGGCTTTTAGGTCAGACTTAACAAGGTGACCTTGATTGGATCAAGCACCTTGAGGCATAAAGATGAACATGGTAAGGAGTTGTGCATGACATCTACCCAAGAATTACATATGATGCAATTGGTAAATGTTACCTACCTTAATAATTGATTATGGACGTTGGCGTTGGCCGGGTAATACCTCAATTGTTTTGGATCTTAGTTCACTAGAAGGTTGTACGCTGCAATCTTCCAAATTGATGGTGAGGGATAGTGGGAGTGATAATTAATTAAAGACCTTATTAATATCATCAATTTTCAAATCAAATCAAAAAGAGTTTTGAAATAAAATTGCAAATTTCCTTTTTGTAGAATAAATGGCTACCAACAAAAATCACTTTTCATTGTGATCGATCCTTGAGAAGGACATGCTAAATGGGAACAACTTCCATGACTGGTTTAGGACGTTGAGAATTGTTCTCACTCAAGAGTGAAATCTCTATGTCCTAGATACAACAAAGCTAGACGAACCCACTCCCACTGCACCAAAGGCTGAAAGGGATGCTTACAAGAAGCATATTGAGGATGCCATTGATGTGAAGTGCTTGATGTTGTGCTCAATGAACTATGAGTTGCAGAGACAACATGAGAACATGGAAGTCATTGAGATGGTTCAACTTCTCAAAAACATGTATCAAGACCAAGCACGACAAAAGAGATATGATGTCTCCAAGGCATTGTTCAAGTGTGTCATGATAGAAGGAGATCTAGTACGCCCTCACACACTCAAGATGATTGGATATGTAGAGAACCTAACTTGATTGGGATTCCCTTTGAGCCAAGAGTTAGCTACTGATGTGATGCTGCAATCGTTGAAAGAATCCTACAGTCAGTTTGTGATGAACTACAACATGAACAACTTTGATAGGCCACTGACAGAGTTGTTGGGCATGTTGAGGACAACCGAGGCATAGATGAAGAAAGACAAACCCAAATCTGTGATGATGATCAGTAGAAAGAAGGGAAAGTCTAAGGTCAAGGGCAAAGCAAAGAAAGGTTTTGATGCTAGCCAGCAACTCAAGTCATCTTCAACTCTCAAAGCCAAGGGAGGGGTGAACAAGGGAGGCAAATGTTGCCATTGTCATGAGCCAGGACATTGGAAGAGAAATTCCCTCTCTACATAGATGAACTAAATAAGAAGAAGGGGATGGAAGTCTCCACCTCAGGTATTATGAAATAAACTTAAAACATTTCTTTATCTTAGGTATATGATACCAAGATTTAGATCTGACATATATGATGTGCAAGATCTGAAAAGAAGCGATGGCCTTTATGAAATGACTAAGAAGGAACACTCATAAACATTGGATCAAGTGTTGCTATCATAGGTAGTAGTACCTTTTAGTTTATTTCAGCCCAAAGGGCATGTAATAGAGTTATGAATTGCTATTTCATTTTTCCAATAAATAGAAACATTTTATTTCTACATCTTATAATGACAAGGATGTCTATCAATAAAGTTCATGTTTCAATTTCAAAGATATGGTCTTTTATGGGATTGCCTTATCTTGTGGTACTTGGTATGCATGAGATAAAATACCTAAAAGTTATTGATGACTCAAACAATAAATTAGCATTATCATCTAAACAAATGAATGAGAAATTCATCTCTAGGTTCCATGTTGATGGATAAACTAGACTCTCTTGGTTAATGAACATTAAGAGATATGAATGTCTTGTTTATTGGGCATGATGACAAGTCAATATCCACCAGATGTAGTGGGAGAATGACTATTCTCTTAGGTATAATACATACTGATGTATATACATACCTATTGGAGTAAATGATGATACTTCAGATATGGATATCTTGAAATGTTCAAGAGTATCATAAATGAAGAACAAACTTGGTAAAAAGTATTAATTCTTGATATGATCAATGAATGAGATACTTAAACCAAATGCTTGAGGACCTTGTGAATAACTATGATAGTGTATCATAGAGAACTCATGATCAAGCTAGGCATAATGATGTCTAAATCAAAGAAGGAATCATACTCTAAATAGTAAGAGCATGATCATCAAACAAATAACTAATCTTCTATAATTCTTCTAAAGAACATGCTTTACACTAAATAAGGTACAAAAGGAGATTAAGAATCACAAGTGTTGTGGAATCTCAAATTCCTTATGTAACAGATACACCTCATATATCCAGTAGATAACACCTTGAGCTTGATGGATAATGATATCCTACAAACTCAAATGTGATGAATTGGTCATATGATGATGAGCCAATAATCTATCTAGATGATGTTGAGGAACCAGATTTTGAGTTATGGCTTGAAGCCATAAGATCCAAAATGACTTCCATGCGAACCAAATAAGGTATGAACTTAATGGTAGCACATATAGGGATAAAATCCATTAGTGTAATTGGGTCTTAAGAGTTAAGACTGACATGGATGACATTTGAAAAGCTGATTGGTTGAGATAAATTCAAGTGAGTTCAAGGTGTTGAACCTGATGATTTTATTTAACCAATTGTAGTGGCTATAGGCCATAAAGGATCATGCTTGCTATTGGAACTTAAAGACTATGAAATTTGGCATATGAATATTAAAACTGCATTCCTAGAAGGAATAACATGAGGTTGTGTACGTGACACAACCTGAAAGGTTTTATAATTTTGTTAATGCAAACAATCTGTAAGTTAAAAGAGATTAATCAATATTATTGGTTGAATACAAGCATCTCAGAACTAGAGTCTTTACTTTGATTATATAGTCAAAAGATTGATTGATATATTGAAATAAAGAAGGGATATGTGATTACAAAGATTTAGTGGGGGCGTATTCACATTCCACATGATGATGAGGAATGAAATGAGACTGGTGTGGAAATACCTTCTTTAAGGGAATACAGAGAAATGTACTATGTGATAGGAATAGAGACCTATAGAGATAGCTCTCGAAAGTCTCTTGACCTTATAAAGAGAGAGCATACATTGGAAGTATGTGTTGCATGGTTTAGTATGCAGAGATTTAGTGGGGGAAAACTAGTCCATGTTACATGGAGTTAGTCTCTCAGATGCCTAGTGTCCCAAATTATTATGAAGAATAGGAAAACATAGATATATTCCTTATGCATTCGCAATTGGATCTATCATGTATGTAATCATCCCATTATCTTGTGTGTATCGGACATGACAAGAAAATATATATGCATTCATCATCTTGTATGTATTGGACATGACAATATGATATGCTCATACAGTTATCTTGTATGTAATGGACATGATGAGTAGATGTCTGTCTACTTCCAGTGAGAGTCACTGAAATACCATAAAGAACTTATTTAAGTACTTATGAAGTATTAAAGGATTAGTTATATGGTAATAAAAGGAAGAGTTGAGTGTAAATGAGTTACACTGATTCAAGCTTCCAAAAGAACAGAAAAATGATCGCAAAATGCAACATATAAAAGTTATATTCAGTTGTAAAGTGAACAAGAGTTGTTAAGTGGAAATGTTTCGAGTAAAATTAAAAGCCATTTAATTCTAAAAGGGAATGTTGAGTATCCTTGTGTTATGAACAATAGAGGATAATATATGGATCTAGAAGTTCATATAGATGAACTTATAGATATTCCAACGATTGGTGACAGAGTAGAGATACTAAGTTAAACAATGGAGCTAATTGTTAGGCAAGGAATATATGATAACATATTACGGCAACTCCATCTCATACAAAATGTCGTACAGTGAGGAGATGTGAAACATGCAATATATCGACTAAAGAAAAGTGTTTCTAACTCACTGGATAAGCACTAGCACAACAGAAACATGTGGGACATGTTTAAAGATCACTAAGAATATTTTCAAAGGTGATTGTCTCTAAGTGCAAGTGGGATTCTGTTGGTGTGTATGCCCTGAGAGCCAATCATATGATGATTGGATTGGCATATGTCATGATTGATTTGATAAGTATCAAATGCAAGCTTCCAATTTATTCTAGCTCATTTGATTATGAGATAAATGATGGAGCAGAATGAATATCTAAAGAATGATAATACTCGATGACGTATGTCTTCAGGTTGAGGACCTGAACAATGACATCATACAGATGCTAAGAGTATGTACATTCTTGTTATGTCCCTAGTCAGATGTCATTGTGGAAGGTTGATAGACAACAATGACACATCAAGACTAGAGTGTGTGTTGGTTGATGACATTGTCTCATTAGTCATGATATATGATATCAAACCAAGCACACAGATACATGTTGGAGAACAGTGTATCGGACAGACCCACCATGAGAGTGAGACATGGAACCATGACATGGTAGTCAGAGTCATCTCTCATAGTAATGGTGGTGATTGTGATTCTTAGACCTAAAATCACTACACTTGTCGAATGTGACTGGGTACACTTCGACATCATCAAACGTAGTCCTGAAACATGGGTTGTTATAACGGTGATGATTGGATGGCTTGGACACATGACACAGACTGTGAGTGATAGATATGGGATTTGTCCCTCCTAAGTGAGTATGATGTTTAGGCCACTTGATAAGCGAGACTGAGAAAGGCATGCACATGCACATGTGATTCAATATATGATATTGATGTCACACATATCTCAGACAGTCTGCTCTAGTTCAAGAAACATGAATGAACATTGAAAGGATGACAACTCCATGCCTTGAGTTCATTCAGGATATCAGAGACAAAGGAATTATACATTCACTGAAACACCAATCACAAATTGTAGGATTGAAATTTGTTCTTCAACTTTCCTTTTCACTTGGGTAGTAATGATGTACGACTAGGTACCACTCTTTGCTTGTGATGTCATAAGCTAGTTATGGGCATTCATTGCCAATGTGAAATGGGACCTATAGGGTCACACACAATGGATTAACCTGGAAGAGGAGTTTATCCATGAATGATGTTTGAATTGATTACTAAAGTGTTTAGGTACTAAATCAAGCATTCAATCAATAGACTTGACTCAGAATCATTAATTTCAAGTATTCAACCAACTGATTAGAGTGTCAGATTGATTGAGAACCAAATTAACTATGTTTTGCACAATCTGGACCACCAACCAACCAGTTCACTGTGTGAACTGATCGAATCATGGTTAGTGAGATGACCGGTTCACTCTGGTGAACCAATCGGTTCATTTGTCCAAATGAGTAGTGTTGGATTTTTCCGGTTTGTGAGAAAAAGGTTTTTCATTTCACTTGTTCAATTTGATTGGAACAAGAATTAATCTTTGCATTAATTAGAAATAAATATGGAAAATCAATTGTGGGAAAGTCTGGGAAGTGAAACGACTGGTTCACTAAGTGAATCGACCAGTTCGCACTCCCAACGGACCGGTTCACTAGTGAACCGATCGACTCACCTTGGCAACTGATCGTTTAATTTACGAAATGACCAGTTCGCCTGCCGTAGTCCAAATTATTCATGGAAATTCCAGACCCTTCTACTCCTGCACAGATTGGGAACCCTGACCCTGACCCTGCCCTCTACTATAAATAGAGGGGTACATGGGGCTTCTCTAGAGACACAACTCAGAACATCAGTTGATTTGCAAAGTTGTTATCCTCTCTGGTTGTGGTAACTGAGAGATCCCAAGCAAGTTCTACCCGTCCAAGGAGGAACAATGAGGGAAAGGCAACTGTAGAACAACAACATGTTGTGGAAGAGTGTGTCGGTGACTAGTACGCTGACAGAAGGGGACAATTCCTTCTAGTCTGTTCTTCAGGACGACTATAGTTCCCGGTGGTCTGTGTGGACTATCTATATAGGTGAGAGACTTCTGCCGCTCAGGAGGATGACAGTCAATCGTAGTCTGGGTCAAGACTAGGAGCTACAAAGACACCATCGAAGACATGTGATTGAAGACCGTACTAGTTGTGAAGTATTGTTGCAAAGCAAGCCTCAGGACCAGGTATATCTCATTAAAACCATCCTTCACATTACATAGATATTGATGCGATCTACTGGTTATGGGTTTATGGTCAAGTAATTTTTTGTGTTTCCGCTGCCTACTCCGACCATGTAAAACCCAACAAGGCTTACCTTTCTGAAATAACTTGAATCATCATATGAAGTTTCCTAATGCGCCTAGATGTGCACCATGTAATTCATTGGGATGGGGCTCGTTGTCTTTTGTGGGCTGTTCATGAACCGTATGACTGCTAGATTGAACCAGTCTGATTCTCCTGCTATGAATCTGGCCTAACCCTGCCCCTCACTCACTATTACACACTGCGATTGGGCATCAGGCCTCTATCCGTATGTGAACGAGGTGTTGCTGCATTGCTACATCTCCAACGGTGTAATAGTCTTCTCTATGAGTCTTTCACTCAATGTAATCCCTTCGTCGACTTCTCTAGGGTTGACAACACCCTGGCGGTGCTAAGATGCAACTATGGAGAATAGGAACCCCTCTATTAATCTCTTTCTAATGGAAAGGTGCTCGATCTCCAAGACTAGTTCCAAGGTGCCTGAGTTCATGTCTCCTTCTTGTCTTTCTTACACTAAAAAATGTATGACAAGACATATTAGACATATCCAAGGCATAACGGGAAAAGCCAACTCTCAGACCTCAAACCAACCCAACATCCTCATGCCCTGGCACTTGTGACATCCCCTTCATGGTCAGTCATTTGAGAAGGTAGGAAAATCTTGCGATCAAGCTTCATGAAACTTTCAAGAGACTTCCCATTTAATGACAATGTCTTTCATCCTAATCAGGCATCCCAACACCTCCCTTTTCATCTCTCCCGTCATCTGGCATAACCTCTTGTGTGAGGTCATGGAGATAGTCTGAGAGGAAGTATGTCGTACTTGGTGACCCTGACATCTCATCTGTACTGTGAGGGGTCGTTGCGGTGAACTTAGTGAGGTGGATCCCTTTTTCTACCAAAATATTCAATGAAGCTCGAGAACAACCATCTATAGACGTATAGGATTTCTGTCAGGTCTTAGTTCTGCTCCATTTTAACTAGAGGTAGAAGACGGGTAATAGCCACATGATCATCTACCCAGGGCTAGGATTGCATCATGTTTCCAGGTTGTGGGTTGTGCCCAAGCAAAAGGGATAATTCAATGTGACACATTATTGAAAAATACATCTTGGATCTAAAATCAATTAAAATATAATCATGTTATAAAAATTTCAAACATCCATATCTCTCACATGGCTAATGCTAATAATATGAAATCCTAGACCGCAGTTTCTCAACATGTAATATATCATTGAGAAAAGTTTGAGACCAAAACTCTAACATGTGTTCTTTAAACTTAATTCCTCTAATAACCTCACAATAAGTTTGTAAAGCTTAAATATAAATCAATTGATCACCAAACCTTGATGAAACACATTCAATCTCATTACCATGATAATTATGCATTCCAATATTCATAATTCAACCATATGAATTGATATATATATATATATATATATATATATCTTAATTGATTCACAAAGTCGTAAGTACTCCAAAGTGGTACTCATATAATGATAGTGGACTTAAGGTATACAACAATTATCCTCCAAAATTATCAACACAAGACCAACATGTTAAATTTGACTGTATAACACCTCATGATCCATAAATATCTATTTTATTTAGGTGTGTCTTCAAATACTATATCGGGTAATGTAGCCCTAAATTTTGGGTTATCACATTCACCCTACCTTATATGGAATTGCATCCTTGAAATGGAACTAATTTCATACTCAAGTTGATATCAAAGAGCTTCTACTACCGTCATGGCACCATTTTTAGTTTCCACATCTATCATTCTTTTAGACAAACCCAATGTGGTCACCGTAGGATTTTAGTGAATCATGAATGTACCCACCCTACCATATATAGATGAAAGTACATTTTATGTCTTAGTCATAGCATGGCACTTTTTTAGGATTTACATCATGTATTCCCTAATAATTAGGGTTTTATCCAAGGTTTCATCTTTCACTTAGTCACCTATGTAAGGTGATATCAAGATTCATATCATTTAATAATATAATTTCATAGTTAACATCATTATTGTGGTTGTTGATCAACATCATACTAGGATTTTATTACTTGAGAAGGGATTACTCAACAAGTGTAAAGAATTGAGATCCATCACCTCTCTACTAAAATACAATGGTAAACAAAATCCAATTTGGATAGCAGCAGAAGATTAAAATTTGACTATATTCAATTTAAATAAAGAGTACATAATTTTTTTCCCAAAAAGGGTGTACATGCTTTATACAAAAAGAGGATCTAAGTATAGGGGAACTAGACTACAACAATATGTCTCTAATAAGAATAACTTGATAAATAATTTCATGAGGGGAGGATGGACTCCTTTTTCCTAGTCATAAGCTGGTTCACCATGCTCCTATTGTGCACTCTGATCCTAACCTGGGTGGTTGGGATCACCCAGCAAGAGGAGAGAAAATGTATGTGTCAAATAAATAATAAGGACAATCATAAACTAAACCATGAAATAATGAAGATTAACTATGCTAAGATGGTCAAGAATATGAGGCAAGTAAAATAAATAAGAATTATGCCAGTTTAAATAATAGTAAGATTTGCATGCACGGTTTAATATGACTACTTTAAGCTAATATAGGGCTAAGGTACCTACCTAACCTCAACCTCTGGGTGAGGGGGAGTAACACATTCCCAAGCACCTAATATATATAATTAGGGAGAGTGGTCACATTCCCCTGGGCGAAATAACACATACCCAATATGGATGGTTTGTACTCATGTACAATACATTAGTTAATTAGTCATTTACATCATCATGCTAGAGTAAATCAATGGCAGACTTAAGAAATTTAATAACTTTGCAAGTCAAAGACCCTAGAACAATTTATGCAATGATAAGAATTAATGAAAATAGGCTCATGCCTCATTGGGAAAATATGATTGGATTTAAAGCATGTCAACTTAGGGTTTAAATGCACATACCTCTTTTCACACGTAAAGGTTAACTTGAATAGTATAGTTTGATCCACAAAGTCAACTTTTCATCCTAGATACACATTATGTATATTAGATAAGTCAAAGTGAACTCATATTATATTTTATACCATTCTTACCCTACTTCGGATCATTTAATGTCATGTTAGGGTTTATGATTTTAATTTTTGTTGAGAGAATATGTGATGCTTTATATATCTATCTTAGTTCTAATTACCCATTTTTATTCACATAAGTAATTCATATATATGTGGATAATAATAATATTTAGTCTTCCAATTTAGGTTTAATGATATTATTTTCTTCTCTATAATGTGTATCCATATTATTCCTAACATCATGCTTACCATGTATATTGGTGTAAGTATATTCCACATGAATATCTATTAGGTTCACTAATATACACATGCTTTGATCTAACTAACATGTCATCTAGATATATGTTTATAAAATTATATTCCTTTACACATTATTATCTCTTTCACCATTTATTTCATAAGAAGACAATATAGTTAGATGCATTCTTATAAAAATTTCAAGTTTCCTCAGATCAATTTAGATGAGAGTGTTTCCTAGATTCATTTGTATTTCTAGTTATAATGTAATGCACACACACACACACACACACACACACACACACACACACACACATATATATATATATAGTCAGGCTAGAATACACTCGAGTGTATGGATCACATGAATACACTTAAGTGTGTTTGCATATCAAGACTATTTTTTGCAAAATGTAAACCATTGGTCTTAACTATCATACTATAACTATGCTACATACAAATTGGTCACAACCCATTTGTATGAGTGTAAGTCACTCATCCAAGGGCAACAAAATCGACGTGCGAAACTAATTTGAAATGTATAATTTTTGCGGTCTTTATAACATGACCTATAAATGTCCAAATGTGCTCAAATTTTGCGTATGAGATATTCACAACATTTTTAAGAAGATCAACATATTAGATTTTTGAAAAAAAAAATTTTGCATCATGAAAAACTACTTCAGTGTATTCTGTTCCGAATACACTCAAGTGTATTCTGGCCTGACTCTTTCTCTCTCTATATATATATATACATATATATATACATATATATATACATATATATACATATATATACATATATATATATATTGTTTCTAATGTAAGGGATACACTCACTAATGATTCTTGGGGCTTGGTAAAGTATACAATAATAAATTATGGTGATTCATTGATCATTTTGGATATCAATCTACCCGGGTCTTATACAATATCTTCTATTTAATTTCAAGTATCCACTTTAACGTATCATTTTAGGTTTGATTTCATACAATCTAATATTTGCATTTGTATACAACAAAGTTGATAGGTAAGCTAATTGACTAGTTCATGTTATGGTTTTAAATAACTAGATTATCCTTACCTCATACTTATCCCATTTTTATAATCTATCTTCTAAAACAAAACCATTGAATGTGAAATGAAGACTTACATGTCTAGGGTTACCATGGAGGTTGCATGTCTGGTTGATTCACAATGAGATGGGGACCCAAACACATCATCACTTTCTCTATAATCATGTGACCCCGAAAGGAGCAAGCTATAATGAGTCACCATTGTCAGTTTGAATGAAGGTGTTTGCAAACGTTGTGGTGTTGCAGATCTGGTGGTTGCAAATGACGTCGACACTGTCAGGGTTGACAACGTTGCACTTGGTGACTACGACGCACTCCTTTGATGGCGTCGAGGTTGTTCTGGAAGTGTTGTTGTGTTGCAGGCATTTCTTGGTGATGATGGATGGAGGTTATGTGAGTCCTCAACAAGGAGGATGGTAAGGGACCTAGGTAAGGCAGTGGTATGATGATGAGAAGCCCCGAAAAGGTGGTGGAAGGTGTTAGTGACACCAACGTAGAGTCGTGGCCCAGGATTCTGGCACTGACGCTGGTGAGAAGATGATGTCAGGCAGTAGCAGCACCAACGGCTGCCTTGAGTGGTGGTTGTCAGATGGGTGCATGTTTAGGGGATCATTGTGTTGACCTAGAGGTTATACATTGCCTATATTTTAATCATGACTTGGATTGTATGTCATCTTTTATCTGTGTGTGATATATGCCTTTAAACTATTGTTTAATCCATTGCATACATGTTTGGTTGAGTTTTGGAGAAGACGTGTCTTTTGCTCTTCTACCCCCTACCTTTTTTATAATGTCAAAAGGGGGAGAGATATTTCAAGTGATATCTCATGTCTTGAAACTCAATCATATTGGTTTTTTCTTTGCTATAATGTTACTTTTGCTTATGAGATCCTTTTCTTGTTCAATTCACTATCCTTTATGTGAACTTGCAAAGGACTACACATTACATGTATATTGGTATTGCTATGTGTAGAGAAACTAACCATGCAAGTTAGAGGAAGCATAGATTGAGGGGGAGCAATTCACATTGTTCGTATCAGGAACCCCCCTAATTCACAAGGCAAAGGTATAACTTTCATATCCTTTTCAATATGCTTGAGGAATGGTTTGTCATTGTCAAAAAGGGGGAGAATGTTGACCTAGAGGTTATACATTGCCTATATTTTTATAATGACTTAACCATTCCATTCATATGTATCTAATATGTGTGTTTAAGATTGTTTGCAGGCATTAGGTACATGAAAAGGATCCAAAATCCAAAGCCCTAGAATGGGTCAAGTTCAAGTCAAAATAGCTACAAGTGTGCATTTTGGGATTTCTATGTAAATGACCTTAGAACTTTTTTGTAATCACTTGTAATGATGAATTGACTTGTAACTAAGGTGAGAAAATTGATTGGGACATAAAACACCAATGTTAGATCACTTTTAGATGCAATTTAGAAAATTGATTTCAGGCACTTGGTCGGTCGAGTTTCCCAGCCTTAAAACTCGACCAATCATTCTTAAGTCAATTTTCTGAAGATAGCATCGGTCGAGTTGTGTTTACACAGAACTCGATCGATCAAGTGGCTGACCAAAAAGATCTTTAGGGATCGGTCGAGTTTCCCCAGGACAAACTCGACTGACCGTTTGAATATCAGTTTTGTCTTTTACTTGATCGGTCGAGTTACCTTTATTGAAACTCGACCAATTGCACTGTATGGAAAAGTGCAGAAAAGTGCTTCTAGCCGTTGTGGAGTTGCAACAAGTGAAAATATATCTGTTGTAAGCCACAAAATGGCTAGTTTTCGTTCTCAAGTGTTCCCAAAGGCTAAGAGGCATCCCCATCTATAAATAGGACCCCTTGGGGTTCATTCCAAGGTTGAGCATTCAATGCAAACTCTATGTGAGGTTCCTATTCTATAGTTGAGTGCTTCCTACAGCCTCATCTCTCTCTCTAAGCTTAATCACTTGCTACATCCATTAGAATGAGTAGGAGATTTGTAAGAGAGCTCGTCCTACATGTATATCTTGTGAGGCTCTCACTTCCACTACCTCCCTTTCTCTCATTTCAACCATGAAGATGAAGGTTCTCTGTCTTAGCTAAGAGAGATGAAGAAGAACAAGGGAAGGCGTCCCTTAGTGAAGATCAAGGCTGAAGACTTGGAGCAAGAGTGGGTAAGCCCTTGGTGAAGGCAGAAGACTCCTTGCTCAAGTGGGTAAGTCCTTGGTGGAAGCTTCTCCGAGTGAAGGTGAAGTCAAAGGCAGAAGATCTAAGAAGAGTGGGTAATTCCTTGCAGGCTGAAGACTTGTGCAAGAGTAGGTAAGTCCTTGGAAGAAGGTGGAAGACTCTTGCAAAGTGGGTAAGTCCGTGGTAAGGTTGAAGAATCTTTGTATTGGATAGGTAATTCCTTTGTTTGGTCATGTATTGTAAGTCTTATGAATGAATATAAGAATGCAATGGTTAGGAAATCCTAGAGGTTGACCTCTCTAGGTAAGTGGACTGACTCACTTCTAGTTTGAAGTGAGGAACCACTCTAAATAGCTTGTCTCTTGGTGTATGTTCAATCTCTCTCATCCTTGCTATGCATGTTTCAGTTGCACTCAAATTACCTATTTAGCAACCTTATCTTATGATATATCTTGAAGGTCTAATGATTTTTTAAGTGCATTCATCTCTATTCACCCCCCCCTCTAGAGCATCTAATCACCCATCTAGGATCCAACACATTGGCGGTTGAGCATCATGGCAGATCTGAACTTTGATGGTGGTGTTTGCAAGTGGTGCATCATCTGGTGGGTTGCAGTTGTCGTGAAGTGTGCCCATATTTTGGTGAATCGATGAGGAGGGAGAAGAAAGACTGACGACGTGTTGGAGTTTGCAGGTCGGTACCCTACGGTGGTGGGACACTGTCTGGTTATGCTCGATGTGGCGTAGCTTGGCTTGGCACCGCTGGAGGAGGTAGAGAAGAAAGTGGCCTGGAAGACAGTTGTTAGAGCCATCCAAGGTGATGAGAAGAAGGAAGACCAACGACAACCATCTTGTCGTCGGCTGTTGGCGGCTAGGGTTAGCTGTGTGGGGGGAGGACATGGGAATATGAGGAAGATATAGAGGAGGGGGCAGCCAGGAATTGGAGGTAACATAAGTGAAGAGAAGATCAGAAATGCTCGTCAGGTTCATCAATAGGTCCCGTTGGCACAAAACACTCAACTAGATAGGGACCATGAGACCAAGGAAGGGAAGGGAGGCAACAGACATCGCCCATTTCTGAGAGTGAATAACATGATGTCACGTGAGATAGAGGGAAAGGAAGTAACACAGTGTTGTGTTATGTTGAGGGGGAAATGCATTTAGGAAAATTCTTAATTACTTAGTCAAATATCCATATTAAAACCTATGGTAATTGAGATTTTAAATACCAATTCAATTGGGAAAGAAATTGCCATTCAATGGTCAAACAATTTAAAGGGCAGACTAAATAGGAGTCAAGGGGGTTTCCTTTTTCCATGCAATAGGCATTTATATAAATTAGAGTTGCTTATTCATTTAATTAATTAAGAAGGTAGAGAAATACCAATTGACTTGAAAATTCATGGGTTTGCTAATTAAAGTGTGTGGAGTTTAATATTACATTAATTTTCTCCTTTTGAACGCAAATTTATATTTGATTGTATGCTAAGTGCCTAATAAATATATTTAGCACCTTTCTTAATAAATTTCAATATAAATTTCTCATTTCTCATTTCTTATCCCACAAAACCATAAAATATCTAAATTAATATAATATATTCATTATATCTCATTAATGGTCATTTTACATAATTAGACTCTCATTAACACACAATTTGAAATATTTGTGCAAACACCCATTCATTGGCATGAATGTGGGTAAATGTAGTTCAATCCATCAACTATAGCTCAAATTCAACATTGATGCCAAAGAGAATAGAAAAGATAGGAAAATTTAGGGAAAAGATAAAAAAAGGATAAGAAGGAAATGAAAGGATTGAAAATGGGTAAAATTGCAAATAAATCCAAGATTCAGTATGTCACAATAGGCTTGCATATTAGGGTTTCACCCTTTGGTGTGAGTTATCCTCATCTAGAAGCATAGGTTCATAAGCATATAGGTTAAGAACTATATTTTTTGTCATTTAATTTATGATCCAAAGACATTTTTGTTCCAAGATCATGATTTCAGATTTACATATTTCATGTATGATATTGAAGGAAGGATAGTGTACTAGGTGAAGCTTATTTAAGTGGCATATCACACATATATCAGACTTCTAGCTCGAGTGATGTACACTCATTGTCCATTATCTGAAGAGGAATTCCATAATCCACATCATGGTTTCATCATCGTCTCACTTATTGCTAAGGATGAGATTCAAGGCTGAAGCCACTCAAGCTAGGACATAACTTAGTCAAATCATGAATCCTAACCACACAAATTTCTACCCACATCAAAAAATCTACCTAACACTCAGAATTGGTTACATCAACTAGCTATGTTCTCATGGAACCACCAACCCGAGTATGAGGCTCATTAGAGGACATATTAACGACTTCCACTAGGGGGGCATCTCTTTCACCTAGATGTATTTTTAAATAGATATTTGACAACCTCTTTTCTCTAGGGTTGGGTTGTTTCACAAGAAGTCTAGGGTTCATAATTGTTCTTAGGAACCACATACCGGGTGACTCAACCCATATACTTAGGATGAAATGTAATTTATAAATCAAAATTATAAGGAAAGTGTTCAACATTTACTTAATATTGAAAGGAGCTATAATCACGCTCTATGCCACAACATAAAAATATTTAAATGCATTAGAGTAGTAATTAATAATAGATGTTTGGTCTCTATTTATACAACTAATCAATGTCAGAATTAGAAATACCACATTGGTTAGTATAAAATGTCCACACACTGTATATAACTAATTGTGAAACATATATGTATCAACATATATTTTCAAATACACATAATGAGTTATTTAGCCATAAGATCTCATCGTATCCAAAGTTTGATCATAGTTGTATTCAACCAACTAAATAAACAACTTCATAATATCTCTCAAGAATACACTAGTTTTGTGATCTTGACCTACAATGTCCTCCTGGATACAAACCATAATTGTTGACTTTTCATCTAAATTGTGTAACCATAGTGCCAACTTGGTACATTTAGTAAGGGACTCATTATCAAATGTTCGGAATTGATATATCTCATATATTGGAGTTTAGGTCATCTAACCTTCTCCCATGATGGGTCACCCTCTCTAGAGTTCACCCTATCAAATGTCCCATGCTAGAGAACATCCTTTGTAAAGAGCTTGAGGTCCATGTTTGTCCCAAACAAAATCCCACTTGTCATATCTCAACTGATAAAGGTCTATGTACATTGATGCAATCCTACCAGCTAAGTGTAACACAAGAAAATTGCCACAATAGCAATAAGTGTTGTATATGATGCAAGAGTGGCTAGGGTCGCATGTTCAAAATTCATCTCAAATCACTAAAACAATATTTATCCTCAAATTTGAAACTTAGATCATCATTTATCAAACTCATACTATCATCAATCAAGCTTATTTATTCTACACTACACTATTGGCCTAACCTTTATTATGGCTCTAGACGATATAAATACGACATCTTTCCACTGAACACTCTCATTTAGACTGAAGTTTCTCCCTTTCAATTAGGTTGTATGAACACCTCCTATTCTCCTGTGCGAGGGGCACATTTTTATATTCACATATATATAATAAAATATTATATAGTTTTCTCCATGAAATAAGCGTCAGACAAAACTATTGAGGCTCAAGCGGGTTGGAAACAAAACCAAATCAGCAAAACTGAGTGTCCCCGACAAAGTAGATAGTATAGTGTCATGTCACCTAGTGAAATGGATGAGAACATAGTGTAGACTAGTGGAGATACCCAAAACACATGTGCACCTATGTGTAGGGTTTCTCTTCCCACGATGCCCATCATCTCTAAACATTGTAACGTCCCATAACGTCACATTATAAAAGATGATTGACACCATAGTACTTGTTATAAAACATCACTAGTCCATACCTAGTTCTCAGACATCTAGGTTCTAACCTAGAGGCTAAGTCATGCCCAATTTACAACATTAAAAGTTTCTAGGGTTTCAAGTGAAAGGTAAAATTTAGTTTTATATTTCATAGTGAGCAATTTTTAGGTGTAGCTATTTTTCATGCTCTAATACCATCTATCATGGACTTAGAAATTTATGAAGTAGAGAAAGTTATCAGAGTGAAAATGCGGAAGCAAAAGCATAAATGAACAATAAACTAAATGCATACACCATGCACAGTCATAAGATTCAACATGTAGTATTATTACAACAATAATTACTACAACTTACATTTACATACTGAAACAAGAATTTTACAAGTCCATGACCATGTATGCTAACTAGGATCTTTAATCAATAGGTACATCCTACACTTGCTCACAAGTCAACTTTTCTCCCATGCTAGCTTTGAACCTAAAAATTATTAAAATAGGGAAACAAGTCAACACAAATGTGTTGAGTACATAGTATCCATAAAGCACATAAAATACTAGAAAGAAAGTATAATTGTACAATATTACAAAAATATTGCTTGGTAGGAATTAAAAGAAACAAGAACAACATTTGACCAATAGCTTAGATTATTTGACAAAATTTTATTACGAGGTCTTCCATTATGTTGATATCAACAAGCTTGCTTATATATACATATGGCTCCATTGCCCCAATGAGATGGAGGATGTCACCACTTTGTACAAGTTCCACCCTCTGAGGTGAGGAGGTTGCTTGTACCAGATATCAACATCATCATCATTATCATCATCATCATCATAATTCAGGCAATCATAATGGGCATATCATTTATGTTCAAGATTATTTTCAAGACATATATAAGTATAATTTCAAAACCTTATTCAATAGAAAATAAAGTACCAAAAAGTACATAAACCAAGCAATTTTTAAAACATGTCAAACTGGTCAAGAGGTGAAAGAGTACAATACACCTAATATATGCTTCTAGTCCAAGTGGACTAGACGGTCATCAAAGAGGATAGTCCTACGTACCTGAATTAGAAATTTTATAATGATTCTGGACCATCTAGATCATTGATCAACACCTGATTAATAACAAACTAATCATCATTAATACATGTACATTATATTCTTAGTATTTTAGGTCCAAATCAGGCTTTAGCCCCACTCTGGTAAAATTTGATCTTAGGCTAGTGTATCATATTTTTATACTGATGTACATGTCATAATCAAAGTGTAATCTAATTATCATATTTTTATAATGCTTTGGATATTTTTATACTGATGTACATGTCATAATCAAAGTGTAATCTAATTATCATATTTTTATAATGCTTTGGATATTTTCTAGAATTACTATAAAGTTTAAAGCATCTAATTGGTCTTTAATGAGGGACGACCTAATATGTTGGCATAATAATCAAATTAGAGTCCAGGGTCTGGAGCCATATAATATTGAGGTTCAACATGATTTTTTATGATTTTAGATCGATGTGATATCATTTATACCATCGGGTACATTCTAAAGCATCTATAACCTTCTAAACTAATATATATTTAGATTTCATGACTCAAGGTCCTAAAGTAATGAGTTTATAATGTTCTAGTCCTTTTTTGAGTCTACGACTATTTTTTGGGGAATTTATTGGCCATTGGATCCATTTTCTATTGATTTTACAAGATTAGGGCAAGAAATGCATTTTTTGGTTAGGCTTACCTTTTTTTAATAACTTGAGCCATTGGATGAAGTTGCCTAATGTTCCTAGATGTGTACCATGTCACTCACTAGGATGGGGCTCCCTGTCTACTGTTGGGCCACTCACGAACCATCTAGGTGCTGGATTGAGTCAGCCTGGTTCGCCTACTACAAATCCAACCCAACCATACCCCCCACTCATTGCTACACACCGTGATTAGGTATTAGACCTCTATCCTTCTGTAAAGGAGGCACCACCTCATCGTTGCCTCTCTGACGATGCAATAGTCTTCTACACGAGTCGTTTGGCTCAATCTAATTATAAGCCCCCTAAACTTGCTTAATGAGTTGAATAAGATTATTTATCATAATTGAATTCTTATAACCCTAATATAACCTTTTTATATACTTTGAAATTATAATATAAGCTTAAGTTTCAAATTTGTTCCAATTTGGACATTGTTTGAACAAGTTATGCGATTTTATGCACATTTTGGACTTTTCTGCAATTTACCAAATTGAGAGGTTTTATTTGCAATTGATCACTTGCATTATGTTTCTTGGATATTCTCTCATCATTCTTGAGCTTTTTGATCCATGGGGCACCTAATTAAACCTTGGTTTGAAGGTGTTTTTGTCAAGGGTATTTTAGGGTTTACCCCTTTCATAGATGAGCTACCTTCAGTAGCTATCAACTAATGAATTATTTGTTTTGCTTGGAAATTCAAGAAATGAGGGATATGCATGTCTCTATGGATAGTGGGGGAGCTGCTTGTGTGTGTGCTTGTATATTCTTAATAGTTTAAGGCCATGGACACTTGGAAAGATACTAGAACTTCAGCTTTTTCTTTTTCTTTATCTTAAATTTTCATATACTTATCACTAAGCACAAAAACGAGCCATTTGCTCTCCACCACTTCCATCCTTCTATGAGCCTCATTCTCTCTCTGTGCTTGTGCGAATTTCCTATCCAAGGAAGAAGAAAGAGGGGGTCTTCTTGGAAAAAGAATCTAGGGTTGCAATCGACTTCCTTTTAGGGTTTGAAAAGCTTCCTTCTAGTGATCTTGACCTAAAAGAGTAAGAATACCCTTATTCCCTCCATTTATTTCTTTGTTATCCTTCCTCCTACCTTTCTCCATGTTGGAACCTTGCTGTTCCACGGTAGAAATTGCTCTAAAGCTCTAAAACCCTACCTCTCTTGCTCCTTATGCTTAGGGTTTGCTCACTTGATAGAGAAAGGTGCTAGATGGACGAGTTCACAACTTATGCTTATATTTTCTACCCTACCTGCTCGTTTTTATTCTGGTTGGGAGTTTATCTTCTAATTAGAGGTAAGTTTTATAACTTGTTCCACGTTTATTGCTTACCATAAGGTTGCTAGCTCATGTTCTTGCTTGAAAATGATGATCCATGCACTAAAAAGCTATGCTTGAGTTGGATTTCGATTTTTATAATGTTCTCTATTCTAATTTCAGTTCTAGATGAACCTATGATCATGTGTACGTTATTCCTAAGGTATAATATGACTTGGATCAGGCTAGTTTGACAACCTATGGTGCTAAGCACCTATCAACTGATGGTCAATTTTAGGGTTTTAAGCTGATTTCTTCTATAAACCCATGACGCGATGATGGTAACATTGCAACAACCCTATGGTATTGTCTTCATGAAAATTGATGGTGGTAACCAAGGGTGTCAGCTGAAGTTCACCCCTTAGGTCATGTTTTGGCCATTAGAAGTCTAGTGATTAACAACTAAGTACCCTAATGATGTTATCAATCAATGGTGATATTAGTTTGATATTTGATGTTGATTAATGAATATTGTGTTGATCAAACAATCTATGGTGACTTAATGGTCACTAATGATGGTGTATCAGGTCTCCAAAACTTATGGTGAGTTAATCATATAATTTTAGTATCAATTAAGCCTTAGACCAATGGTTTCTTGGGTCACTTGATGCAATGGTTGGACCTATACTGTAATTGATGGTTTTAACATATGAACTTGACCCATTGGTCAAGATCTAATGCTTATTTCTACAATAAAGTGTAATTATGGCTAATGTAATATGTTGGTCCTAATAATGTGATTTAGATGGTTTCCTTTATATGATCAACTTAAGGAGCTTACTTGTTGACAATGGATGACTTGTTTTAAATGAACAGTCAATTGTGGGTTTTACCCTACTCTCAACAGAACCCTTATTGTTATTAACCAAAGGATGTCTAGGGTTAAATGGAAAATTTTATATATCACAACTCAATAACATCATATATGATTCATACAAGGTGTTTACTTATGTAAACAACCAATGGTCTTACCTTTTAAACATCCAATGGTTCTGGGTGACATTGTGGTATGGTGATATGGGTTGAATGATGATGGAACAAATGGAGGGTTACCCTTAATAAGGTAGTCTTACCTATTCACTCATATGAATAAAAGGGATGATAACCATATCGTGTTGATATGTAACCCTAATCAGGTATAGCTTGTTATACCTAGCTTTGATATAACTAAATGATGGTAATTGGGTATGAATAGTCCTTGAATGATTAATACAATCATGGAGTACTCTCTTATTGTTGTTGAAACCCTAGTATGCTATAACCCGATGGTTACACCTTGATTTATGTGTGGGATCATATTTGAGAATAGTATGGAATGTGATGGTGATGCTTCACCTTATACATCCATGATCTAACGGGGATGCCGTGAGTTAGGGTTTGGGTATAAGTGATGATTAGTAACATTAATATAATTTATCTTGTTGAACCTAACTCTAATGAAGATAGATAAAAATGATTATTCATGTTTAACCTTCTTATATGATGGCATGATGGTGGAATAACCTCCTTAATATGATCATAACCTTACACTACTACATTTTTGGCCAGTAACGTCACTGCCCATGGCGTCGTTTTTACTAGAATAACCAAACGAATAGACTACTACATAGGTTTTATCATAAAAACCGACCTTATAAGTTTCCCATGGCGAAAATTCACACGATTTTGGCTTCGCGCCTCGATCTATAGGGTCGGTTTTTTAAAATAACCAATGCTATAGGGTCAACAAAAAACGCAGGCACCGCTTTGGAACTCTAGATTCGGTTTTTATATATATCCAACCTTACAGATGTGGTTTGTAGCGTCAGTTATCCTAAAAAACCGTCGCTATAGGTTAAGTCTGGGCACCATTTTTTTAATAGACTTTTAGGGTCGGTTTTACCCAAAACCGACGCTATAGGTCTTCTACATTGCACATAGTAGCCCGATTGTAAGGCTTAGGTTGCCATTTGCTGCTGCTGCTACTCCCCGCTCTCGCGCTCAAAGAAAGGCAGTGCCGCCTCTACAAAGGTGACCTCCCCCAACCATCTCCTCGTCTAAAAAGAGGCAAACTAGCACCGCTTTCCTTGGACGACGACGCCCAAGCTCCTTACCACCATCTCCGGTGACGACGATGCTCCTTACCACCATCTCTGGTGCCATTTTCCTTGGACGATGATGATGCCTTAGGCGTTGCTTCTCTCTCCAGTGCTTTCTTCCTTGAAAGTCGACAACGATGATGCCTTAGGAATTGCAAGGGCCATGCACATCTCTCTGATTCTTTTCCCGTACAAGCTCCCTCACCGACCAGTTCTTCTCAAGGTATTGTCTCTTCTGCCTCACTCCTCTATTTACGTCTTACTTTCAAGCAACTTACCAGGTAGCACGGCCGTGCTGGGCAGCACGGCCGTGTCGGCTGAGTTGTAGAATCATCAAAATTTGTCAATTTTGAATTTGTTACTGCTCCTATGAAATTGATATATGCTGACCCCTAATTAATACATTATAACAGAATTGAATCATGCATTTGTGTTGTTGCAGGTGCTATTGACTTGTTGTTGACTTGCATATATTTCTTCTTCAGCTTACAAGTGAGGTATAATATTCTCACTCTCCCAATGTGCCATTTTATTTGACTAGTAAATCAACCAATAATAAAAATATGTATTCATTCATATCTACATTTTGTTATCAATCACATATGTAATCATTATATATACATTCCAAAAATATGAGGGTAGACATTGTGTAGTCTCAGATTGACACTTTAGGGTTTATATATGAGATCATCGATGCATGATGTTTAACTTAATATATAAATATGACAATAATACATTTATGCATGTATCAATTTGAAACATGTTCAAATTTTACTCATAGGAGTAAATTTTGGATAGTCCCCGGTTTGGGACTATTTTTGGATATTTAATCTCACTTAGGATGTAACTGTATAATGTATGTTTAGTTTTGAAGAAAATTTTAGTAGTATTTCCTCATTTGTTCTCTGGGTACATATGTGAGTGGTTATTTACCATTTACATCAGTGTACTTGGAGAACTTAGGGGAAATGTTGCTGAAATTTTCTTCAAAACTAAACATACATTATACAGTTACTAGTGAGATTAAATATTCAAAAATAGGATAGGTGTTACACTTTAGTATAAAAGTAATTAACTTCCTATCAATAAAAACTTACAGCTTATAGTATCAATATTAAATTCTTAGTTTTATAATTAATTTTTAATGTGATATAGAAAATGGATCGAAGTTGGATGTCTATCAAGAACTGTTGTAGTCCAGAGTTTGCCAAAGGTCTTGATGAATTTATCAGATTTGACAGATAGATTCTATTGTCCATGTAGAAATTGTGGTAACAATTTGAAAGTTGATACTGCTGAGGAAATTAAGGATCATGTCATATGCAATGGGATCATACAAGGTTATAATGAATGGTATTGGCATGGAGAGAAAATTAATAATGGATCAGAAAATGTCGATACTAATAGTTGTGGCATAGAAGATATAGATAATGATGATAATTTCAATGATGAACCGATTCAGGATGTCCCGATTCAGGATGATATGGTTGATGAGATGCTACGTAGTTGTCAGGACAATGTCATTGATCTACCTTATTTATTTGCAAACATTGCCCATGATGCTGAAAAACCTTTATATAAGGGTTTTACTAAGTTCACGAGGTTGAGTGTTGTGATGCGATTATATACTCTTAAAGCTCAAAACCGGTGGAGCGATAAGATTTTCACTTCACTATTGTCTTTGTTAAAGGAAATTCTTCCTGAAGGCAACGAGCTTCCAATTTCAACATATCAAGCAAAGAAAATAATGTGCCCAATGGGAATGGAGGCTAAGAAGATTCATACATGTCCAAATGATTGTGTGTTATTTCAGAAGAACTGTAGTAATTTAATAAATTCTCCAAAATGTGGTGTGTCAAGGTATTAGACCACAAATTCAGCTAAGGCTAAAAATGGCTCTCCTGTCAAGGTGATGTGGTATCTACCAATAATACCACGATTTCAACACTTATTTGCTAATATAGAAGATGCGCAAAATTTGTCTTGGCATGGGGAGTTAAAGGCCAATGATGATGGCGTCCTACGACATGCATCTGAATCACCACAATGGAAGAAAATTGATTTATTATACCCTCAATTTGGTAAAGAACCAAGAAACTTAAGACTTGGACTATGTACAGATAGAATGAATCCCTATGGTACATTAAGTAGCCAACATAGCACGTGGCCTGTTATGATTGTTATATACAATCTTCCTCCTTGGTTGTGTATGAAAAATAAGAATGTCATGTTGTCAATATTGATATCAGGGCCCAAGCAACCATGAAATGATATTGATGTTTACCTTCAACCTCTAATAGATGACCTAATGAAACTATGGGAAGAAGGTATTATGACATATGATGCTTCACATAAAGAGATCTTCAGTTTGCGTGCTATGTTGTTTTGCACGATTAATGACTTTCCAGCTTATAGAAATTTGTCTGGATATAGCATAAAAGGATACAAAGCATGTCCTATTTGTGAGGAAAATACTGATTCAATCAGACTGAAGCATGGTTGTAAAATCGTATATCTTGGTCATCGGAGATTTCTCCCACTAGTGCATCATTATCAAAGGCAACGTAAAACCTTTAATGGGTCAATTGAGGAACGAAGTGCTCCTAAACCTATACCAGGAAATGTTGTATATGATAGGGTGAAACATATTGTTAATGAATTTGGAAAGAGTTCAAGTAGTCGTACACTCGCATGAGACAAATATATATACAAGAAGAGGTCAATATTTTGGGATCTTCCTTATTGGAGATCTTTGGCAATTAGACACTGCATTGACGTCATGCATGTTGAAAAAAATATTTGTGATAGCATCATTGGTATGCTATTAAACATACCAGGAAAGACTAAAGATGGCATCAAATCTAGAAAAGATTTAGAATTAATGGGTATAAGAAAAGCATTATTAGTGGAGATCAGGGGTCGTCGCACATATTTACCACCAGTTTGTTACACTTTGTCAAAGAAGGATGTAAAAATTCTACTAGTTGTTCTCCTATTCCCAAGACATCTATTATTCCATAATCCACATTCGATGAGTTGGGAAGTAAATGTAAATGTTTGTGTCGATACTTAGCCAACCAAAGCTCTGGACTACAAATGTTGATCAATTTAATAGAAGATGCAACTGGGAGGGACTTTGACAATTATATTTTTCTTGATGATATTATAGAGTTGTTCCAGTATGACTGGTTGAATACTTTGATATTAGAAGTATGGATAAGGTAAGGATCTATCAATATAGAAAATTCCAATACACATTTTTAGCTTATTTCTACATATGAAAATAATAAAAAATGTTTATCAGCCATTTATATATCGAGGCCACAAACTTTGATATAAAGAATGTTGGATTCTTAGTTCCTTCGGTCACTAGTCAGGTGGAGACACTTATTGAGGAAGTGAGTGAGTACTTCTCTGATGCATTCAAATATTTTTGTAGTGTGGGAAAGGAAATTATCCTAATTCTTTTTAACGTCCAGTAAGTATTATTATTCAATATAATTTTAATAATGAACAAATGTATTTATTTTAATGTTTGTTTTATTCTTACTCAGATCTAGACATTGGGAATTAGTGGTGATTGTCCCAAAATTGATGACTCTTTATTATCTTGACCCAATGGGAAAAACAACAAGGGGTCACAAACTGAAATTGTCAGCTATGGCGTAAGCATAAATATAGTCAATGCTTCAACATGATATTTCTATTTAGAATTTCTATTTTACCAACTATCGTTTAATTGATAGGGGTATACAAGCTTTTCGTGAAGGTGGAGGACAAATACCCACAAAATTAAAGACATTGACTTTGAAAAATGTCAAGGTAGCTACTTTGACAACTGCTTAGTCTTATATGTATTAATTTTCAACTCTTATGTGTCAACTCTTATAGTCTTCAGTTTATAGTAGTTTACTAATATTAAGTATAATTCGTTATTTGTAGTGTCCTATACAAAATAATGGTTGGGCTTGTGGCTACTGTGTAATGAAATATATGCAAGCTATTGTCAAACATGCATCAAATGACATTCAGACTATAGATCAGGTAATAAAGAATAACATAATAAATTTATAAGTGAGTTGTAGTCATTTTATAAAATATTAGCATGTGCATTTTCTGTTACAGATATTTACAACTCAGCCTTACACACGTGAGGACTTAAATGAATTCTGAGAAGAGTGGTCAGATGCTTTTCTAAATGAAGTCAATATAGCATTGGAATAAATATGTCAGTTACGTTCCATTTATGTATGTGGTTTCAGTACTCTTTCATATTTACTTTTGTATCTGACATTTAATATCATCTCAGACTTGCAATCTATCATTTTTTAAATTATGATGTGACTATGTGTACTCAACTCAATATATGAATCATTTTTGTTATGAATGTGTGGCTTGGAATGGTGACGGTTGAGCATCAATGCTCCCCTCTCCCATATCTTATTCTTGTTCTTCTGTTTTGTTCTGTTCAGTTTCTGCATAAATTTTAAAAAAAAATAGACGCTATAATGTCGGTTTTCTTAAAAAACTAACCTTATAGGTGTCTTGGCCGTTCCGCGTAGAACGGTCATGCTACATAGAATGGCCATGTTGGGATGAGGTAGAACGATCGTGCCGCGTAGAACGGTCGTGTTGAGATATGGTAGAACGGCCGTGCCGTGTAGTACGGTCGTGCTAATATAGACCAACACGGTCGTGCTAGGCGGCACGACCATTCTATCATATTCCAAAACTCTATTGAGTTGATTTTCCTCATATAACCGTCCTTAGAAAGAATCTTTAGAGTCAGTTATTTAGTAAAAAAAATGACGTTATAGGGTTCCGGTACAGTTTCATTTCTCATTTAGGTTTAATTTTTGAGAGCCTATAGGGTCGGTTTGTACTATACAAGGTCAGATTTTTTTGGGTTAAAAAAACCGACCCTATAGAGAAATTTCTGTAGCGACGGCCACTTAGGCGTCGGCTGAAAAGTGACGCTATAGGCTTAAAAAACTGACGCTATAGACCATTTGTGTACTAGTGTTAATGTGTTAATTGGTGGTTAACATAGCCACATGGTTGATACTTTCTTATACTAAACATGTGCATTATGAATATGATGAGGGTTAATCATATCTAGATACCTTGCATGTTGATATAAAAAAGGAATGTTATTAATATTATTATAACCATGCTATTATTGTTTATGAATATATCCTAGCTCATTAATGCAATATTGTGTTGATATGGTGTATTATATGTAAGTGATGTTGTTGAGCCTTGTTATAAGGCATGGAAAGATAATGATGATCTTGCAGGGAATAGTATGATGGTCTTAATGACCTTTGGGAATGGTTGAGCCCTGAATGAGGTGTAATCCTCTTGTGTTGATAAGGGTTGATACCCTGTGATATCGTGAAAAGGACTTGTATCTTGTGATAGTATGATGACTAGTGTGGTCTCATGAATGGCAAGTCATAGTACCATGTGATAATGAGATGAGAAATTATGTTTTACACATTTTATATTTTTTGAAGTTGTGATATTTATATGCTTGTTAGAAGTGAATTAGGGTTTGCATGTCCACTTGTTTGATGCAGCCTTAATTCACCCAATTGGCATAACTAATCAAGTGAAACTCTAATCATGTAGTGCCCTATGCCATAGATCCATCAAAGTGTCAGAACTTGCCAGATGGTGAAACAAGTATTCCTATGGGAAACTCGGAGCGCATACTATTGAGTATGTGGGGGTGGCAAGTTGAGGATATATCCTTGTCATCCACAATGCAGGTTGTGGAGGATGGATATGGTCATGCCTCATACATCTGATGTGATTATATACGTGACGAGATTGGAGGACAACTGTGGTTGTACCTCGAATGGTAGGGTATGCGTACCCACCTCCTTTCACTAGTGTCGTGACCTGTACTAAGGACGGACTAGGTTGTTAGCAGCTTGACCTTATGTGTCTTTGTGGGGGACCCGTACTGATCGGGGGTGGAGAAGATCTTAGGAGCTCAGCTCTTCCTAGATCTTGTATGGCACTAATTTCGACTTAGCAGTGGTCGGTTGGATTTTGAGTGATATCTTCAAATTCCTCAGGGCATAATAAAAGATGTAAGACAGTCATGTAGCATATTTGTTTAGGGTTATACACAATGCTTAATATTGGATGATAACCCTTGTTTGCTTTCTTTTCATTGAGATCATGTTTAGTACAATAATAGATAATATATATATACTTATGTTGTAGTTATGCTCATGTTGTAAACATGCTTATGTTGTCAAATATACTGACACTAATGGTTAAGATGATGTTGCTACCTATGTTTAATATTGCTAACCATGCATATGTAATTATAAATGCTTAAACTGCTAATCATACCTATGCAATTAATTGTACTATGATGCTAATTCTACTCATGATATAGATCTATTCACTTTATTTGAGATGCCAATATTGATAGCCATGTTATGCTAATAGACATATTCATGATGTTAGGGATGATTATGCTACTAGATTGCTTGCACTGTTAGAAAGGAATATGATGGTAGTCATGTTAATGATAAAGATTGTTATTAGATGCAATTTGATGATATTTGAGTAGATATCTATCCAGAGAAATTGATTTATTTGTTATCTATATATGCATTGATGATCATACTTGTTGCTAAGATGATTTGCTCAATCGGTTTAGTATACTTGAACTGTTCAATATGTTCAATTTATTATTAAATACTCCAACTGCCTAGTTATACTATTTGAAATGTTGTAATCAATAAGCATTGTTGGAGGTTATATCTCTTGTTGGGACATAGGTCTCACCCTTGTGGTTTGCCACATTTTTTTAGGTAATCGAAAGTGACGAGAACAAACATGTGGCAGCAAAGAGGAGCTATAGTAATGAATCCTTGAGAAAGTTGATTATATGTCTAGTGTTTCCTAGAGTCGTCCATGTACTCTCAGGTCTGGGAAGGAAAAGTTTGTATATGGTGTTTCAAAGGAATCGGAATTTTGTTAGCATATTAATGCTTGTTTGTGTGGCATATACAAATATTGTTCTCCAGTGTATATATGTTGTGGCTAATGTGATAGAACAATTTGTATCAAATTCTTGGCATAGTATGGATAAAAATAAAGATGTTGGGCTCTCAACAAATGTTTCTGAGAAGGTGTTGACGTTGGAATCGGTTTTAATTTATATTTTTGGGTATGTGATTAATTGGTGATTGATCTAGTTTTATGTTTAGAGTAATCTTATTTAGTGTAACGAGTTCTCACAAGTTGGTATCAGAGCTTTAGGTTCACTGAGTGTACATGGACACTAGCTAGGACTTAGGGCTAGGATGATGTCTACATTAGGAATATGACATTAAAATATGGTGCATACTACCTAATCTTAGTATTTGGGTGCCCTGGCCAGGTATTCAATTATTGAAAAAAAGTAAGTATGGAACTCTTAGATTGTTATCTTTCTCATTACTCTGAGCAAGTAGTCATTTTGGGACAATCTAAAGAGCATAATGAATAAGAAATCATGGTGTGAATATCTCAATCCTACCTTAAAGAAGATGAGAATTGCATCATTATCTATCAAAACCTGAATGTTTGGTAACTATAAGAGAAAGATACAACACCATGAAATCTAAATCTGAATACAAATAAGGAAAAGAGGAGTTCTTGAATATGTGATTCAAGAAGATAATAAAGTAAAAGATAGATAAGTCTATGCTTATAAAGTGATTCAAGGTATGAAATCCACATAAGATGGGGAGAACTCCAATGATAAGTATAAAATGAAAAATAAATGATAACAATGACAAAGGAATGAGGTGGAACCTGAGATAATCTCATACCAACCTATGTTTGTAAGAAAGTGTTAATGTAAAATAAGCATGGCGTTTGAAAGAAATTAAGGTAGATGATCCATGTTTAATGAAGAAAATGTGGAATATGATGATTTACCTATTGATAAGTGGTTGAAAAACATAATAAAATAAGATAACAGACCCAAGTGTGATAAATAATCATCAAGTAAGGATTAATGTGATATGTTAATCATGATGATTCCTATGTTAATGGCAAGGAAACCAAAATGAAAAGGGTAAAATGATACATAGGAAGTTGTAACTCGCATAATGAAAATAGAATTGGTTACCTTTTTGTTAGTGACCCTTGAACAATGTTGCGATGATGTGGGAAGTGTGCTTCCCTTTGTGTCCTTCCTTTCTATGGCACAAATTTCAAGTGGATCATTGTCACTTGGTACGTGTGGATTCACTGCAAACAAGAGGGTGGATAGCTTATTATAGCATAAGGTTGCTTGGACTATGGTTCCAAGATCATAAAGTTTGTGATGAGTTTGCTTTTGAGCCTTCCAATAATTAGGAAGACTCTTCTTATATGTATTGAGATTTGTTATGTTGGTAAAAGTAGATGAGATAAGGATGTGAGTTCCTTATAGTGCATGAGGTTGACACCAAGGTAATGAATCCTAGTATCCAAGATGTATCAACATTATGAGAAATATGTGAAGGTTGTAGATGTTTATTAAATGAACATTCCAAGTATTCCTCTCCCGTAGAGAGAGAGAGAGAGGGATAGAGAGTTGATGATGATCCTATAAATGTTGTTTGGAAGGAAAAACAAAAGTGACTCTATAATGTTGTGTATGGTCTAGTGATAGTTGGGCAAGACCACTATCAAGGATTATATGGTTTGTTGATACAATAGATATAATTTCAGGATGATAGCTAGAATTTAAAGTTGAAAGTTACTATTAGATTTGTACATGTGACACAACAAATTTCTATGTTCCATATTTGCAAATGTCTTCTTATGTGGGGGTTTTTGTGCTGACCCAAGGTGAGATATGTATGAATGATGTGACATCACCATGATATGCAAGTAACCATGTGAAGGCAATTGGATAAGGTGCAAAGGAAGTACTCATCTTTGTTTACCTTGGATTTCGAGGGTGAAATCCCTGTTAGGGGTTTATAGTTGTAAGGCCCCTAAACTTGCTTAATGAGTTGAATAAGCTTAATTGTCATAATTTAATTCTTATAACCCTAATATAACCTTTTGATATGATTTTAAATCATAATATAAGCTTAAGTTTCAAATTTGGTCCAATTTGGACACTCTTTGAGCAAGTTATGCAATTGTATGCACATTTTGGACTTTTATGCAATTTACCCAATTGAGAGGTTTTATTTGTAATTTATCACTTGCATTATGTTCCTTGGATATTATCTCATCATTCTTGAGCTTTTTTATCCATGGGGCGCCAATTTAACCTTGGTTTGAAGGTGTTTTCCTCAAGGGTATTTTAGGGTTTACCCCTTCATGGATGAGCTACCTTTAGTAGCTATCAACTAATGAATTATTTGTTTTGCTTGGAAATTCAAGAAATGAGAGATAAGAATGTCTCTATGGATGGTGGGGGAGCTTCTTGTGTGTGTGAATGTATATTCTTAATAGTTTAAGGCCATAAACACTTGGAAAGATACTAGAACTTCAACTTTTTCTTTTTCTTTATCTTAAAGTTTCATATACTTATCCCTAAGAACAAAAATGAGCCATTTTATCTCCACCACTTCCCTCTTTATATGAACCTTGTTCTCCCTCTATGATGTTGCAAAATTCTTGTCCAAGGAAAAAGAAAGAGGGGATCTTCTTGGAAAAAGAATCTAGGGTTCCTTTTAGGGTTTGGAAAGCTTCCTTCTAGTGATCTTGACCTAAAAGATTAAGAATTTTGCATTTTTCCATGTGAGATTTTTGGTTCCATCTTTGATTAGTTTTGTAGATACAGACCCTTCTTCAGTTGCTTCATATTGTTGTGCTGCTTTTCAATATTTTGGTAAAAATAAGAAGACGTTGATAATAACTCCATTCAATGTCGAGTAAGTTTACTTTGCTTATAATTTGGACTTAAGAAAATTACAAGTTTATTGTGGATTTTGAGTTATGAATTTTTAACTTTCTTACCTGTAGTGGTAGGCATTGGGAGTTACTAGTTATTGTCCCCAAGACGTTCACTGTCTATTATCTAGATCCTGCGGGGAAGGAATTGAATACATTATATGGACACACAATGAAAAGACCATTATTCCCGTGAGAAATATTTCATATTTTTATATCCGTAAACATATGTTATTACATTAATATTTAATTATGCAATTTAATGTGTTACATTAACATGTAGGGCTTTACAAGAGTTCAAAAAAGCTGGAGGAAAGGTCCCCAGGAAAAAGAATCAGCCACTAATTTGGGAGAATGTGAAAGTAATTTCCTGACTCCAATGTATATATTATTTATGTGAACTGTGCTTATTTGTATTTTTAAATATTTTCTATGTTTCAATTTATAGTGTTCTACACAAGACAACGGTTGGGCATGTGCCTACTATGTGATGCGATTTATGGACCTAATCATCAAACATGCCGCAATGGAAATCAATACTATACATAAGGTATTATATATAGTCTCATTAGATAATATGAAATATATCAATCTTATTATATATTATTAATTATATATATGTCATTCTCTTTGCAGGTGTTTAAAACTGACTTCAGTACAGGTGGAAAGTTATTAGATGTACATACTCCCTATACGAGGGAGGAATTAGATGTTGCAAGAGAAGAATGGGCAAAAGCCCTACAAGTAGTGGGAATTTTTAAATATAATTGGGGTTCTAATGAAAATGATGATGATGCTGAATAAAGAATGATATTTCTAACTTTGTTCTCATAATTATTTTTGTGTGAATGTGAATGACTTTTTCTGATCAATTACATGAATGTTTCTACATGTGTCTGAATGTGAAAAGAGATGAAATGAATGGAATTGAATGTGAATGTAAATGACTTTGCAGGTTTCTACATGTATCTGATCAATACATGTGTCTGAATGTCAATGACTTTGCAGGTTTGTGGCCTATTGTTGGCTGATATCAATGGATGTTGTAAACCTGCAGTTTAAAACTGAACTGCAGGTTCTGCATCATGTTGATCAGCCATACAGCAGGCCTGCAAACTGATAAGAAAAAAAATATCAGAACATAGGCATTGGTTATTTGTATAAAACCGACATCAAAGACATACGACGTCGGTTATTAGCAACAAAACCGACGTCTTTGTGCCCTCACTGGCTTGGTGGGGGGAAGGGTAATGGCGTCGGTTTTTGTTTAATAACCGACGTGTTTAACCATGATATAGTTTCAATTTTCTTTACTAATCGACGCTTATAGTTCCCTTGTTGGCACATTTTCGGTGGTGGGATGGGTTTTGGTGTCAGTTTTTGTTTAATAACCGACGTCTGTGATCATGATATAGTGTCATTTTTTGTTAAGAATCGACACTTATAGTTCCCTTGTTGGCGCATTTTCGGTGGCGGAAAGGGTTATGGTGTCAAAATTGACACTTAAGGTGTCGACTTTTAGCAACACCCACTTGGGTGTCGCTTGGAAACCTACGCTAAAGGCTCTAAATAACTAACGCCAAAGGCCTTTTCTGTAGTAATGCTATGAATGGATCTCAAGTGTAATTGTATGCACAAGTGATACTTTGGGTGTCCTAAGGCATGCCCTATTTATAGGAATGGCCTACTAGTACTTAGGGATGTTCTAGACACTTTCTAGGGTGTTCTTAGTGCTCAACTAGTTGTTAGGTGTCCACTAACTACATTGCAATAGTTAGTTGTTTAATGCTGAAAAGTGCAGTCCAAAACCTTTCTCGGTCAAAAAGTTTGTCGACTGAGAGTCTCTTGGTCGAGGAATTTGTCGACCGAGGAAAGGTTTGGAATGAGTGTATTGCAACGTTCATTTCCAACTACCAACCACTTTTCAACTCAGTCTAACGTCTATAGAATTTGCTAGAAGGACTATTCTCGATCGAGAATATTGTCGACCGAGAGTGTCTCGGTCAAGGAATTTGTCGATCGAGAATGTCCCTGTTCCAATATGTTGAGCCATGTACTAAGTGTGTGTATCAATGTGTAATTGTGCTTATATCTTAAGGGAGGATCTTTCTAAGTGTTGTGAGTGGATAGGGAAGATCTAATGCTTGATTTACATGATGTCTAAGTACTTGTACATTATATATTTGTACAAGTTTTTACATTGAGTACAATCATGAAAATAAAGTAATTTAAGCATATTGATCTTCCAATTTGTATTGCTCTTCAACTATCTACTTCCTTATTTGTTTATCCCTAAAACACTCAAATAACAAGTTAGATCCACATGAATGAAATGTTTGTCATCATCAAAACAAAGGGTTTAATAATGTCCAATTTAGCCAACAATCTTCCCCTTTTTGAAGATGACAAATATTCCTAAAATATAAATCAAGGAAGTTTAAATAGCATGAGTTTCATACCTGATGTTTACCTTATGTAAGTACTCTCTTGTTTATCCAAAGAGGTCTAGAACTCTTTTAAGGAATACATCAACAATTTATGTGAAGCCAAGAGATTATGAAACTCATTTATTTTGATTTATATTCTTTCTCCCCCTTTGTCATTTCAAAAAGATAGCCATATAACCATTAAGTATGACTTTTATTTCTCCCCCTTGATTTGATAATTTGATGCTCAATTTTTAAATCAAGGGTATTCAACACAATTTAATGCAAACCACTTATTATAATGTCAAATTTAGCCACAATTTATTTCTCAATCATTTGCAAAGGATGTTAAGCCTTGAAATGATATGAGATCCTTTTAGGTTCATGGCATATGTGTTTTGATTTCTCAATCATTTACAAGATATGTTAAGCCCTAAAATGATATGAGATCCATTTAGGCTCATGATGGATACATGTATTGATTTCTCATCCATTTTACAAGGGGTGTTAAGCCCTGAAAATGATATGAGATTTTCTTTACAACATAGTAGGATCAAGAAATATATCTTTAATCAATAATGAGGTATGTTAAGCCCATATTGATATAAAGAGTCCATTTTAGATCAGGATAATTCAATAATCCTAAGGTCATAGCTAGTTTTTAAAGTTTGATTTGATCAAGATGTATCATAATGTTTACAAAGTTTTGTGAGCTCCCCCTTAATCTTATAATCAAGATAGTTTAAGAATAACAAGCATTTAAATTTGATTACAATAAAGATTGGCAAGTTAGAGGATGCTAAATATCTTGGCCTTCCTATCTTTCTCGGTAAACTCAATAAGAATTATTGTGGTAGACTTATTGATAGAATCAATAGAAGAATGGAAGGGTGGAAATCAAAGACTTTGTCATTGGCTGGTAGGGTAGAGCTGGTTAAATCTACTTTATCTACTTTACATCTTTATTGGATCCTTTCCTTCCCTCTGCCTAGCTCTGTTCTGGATGACATTGATAGAATCTGTCGCAATTTCATATGGGGGGACTCTGAGTTGAAATCTAATCTTCACCTTATAAAATGGGAGAGTATCACTTTACCTAAAGCTGAAGGTGGTCTTGGTTTAAGGAAGAGCAAAGAGGTGGCAGAAGCTTGCATCATTTTGAATGCTTGGGATGTGGCACGGAAGAAGGATTCATTGTGGGTTAAATGGGTGAATGAGAAGTACTTAAGGAAGGAAACTTTTTGGAGTGTGAATGTATCCACTAATTTTTCGTGGATGTTCAATAATCTCATTCGTATCAAGGATGTTTTGCTGAAATTCTTTGAGATAAAGATTGGCAAAGGGGATAGTGTTGATATTTGGAAAGATCCTTGGCTTAATGGGAGATTCCTTTATGACTTTTTTGAGCTTAATTATTCTGTTCGTGTTGGTTTACCTAATGGTGCTAAATTGGACACTATTATCAAAAATGGTTGTTGGAATATCAAGGATACGAGGTGCTCTAAGACTTTGTTGGATATTCTGGAAAATGTGTATATTTATAAGGAACAAGATGACAACTATTGTTTCAAAGGACAGAAAGAGGTAAGGATGAATGTTATCTGGGACCATATTAGATCTAAAAGTGAGAAGAACGACATTTTCTCGCGGCTTTGGAAGACTAAAGCTAGTATGAATTCTAAGTTCCACATGTGGAAAGCTATCCTTAATAAGCTTCCTACTACTGATTACTCAAGAAGAAGGGGGATTTCTGTTGTTTCAATCTGTTATCTCTGTATGAATGACTATGAGGACACGTTTCACATTTGCTTTGGTTGTCGTTTCATGAAGGAGTTATGGAATAAAGCCCTGGATAAAGATTTAATCAGTCTTGTTCCTATGAATTGGGAGAGTATCATCAATTTGAAGAGTATTAATGCTGGTGTTACTGTTCCTAGTATTCTCTATCATTCTTGGGTTGAACGAAACAGAAGGGTCCATGATAACATAAGCAAGGATGTGAGTACGCTTTGGAGGATTATTGAACATGACATTACTCTTATTATTCAATGACTTTCTCTGGTTTCCTGTAGTTGATGGCTGCTCCTTCTTTCTCTTTTGTTATGAGAAGCAGAGACGGCTCTGTTCTTTTGCTTCTTGAGCTGCTTTCCTCTGTCTATCTATTGCTCTAACAGGTCCCTTTGCTTGGTTTTCTTCAGTTTTTATGGTGAGGTCTGTTGGATGCCTGTAATTGCTACTGGTGGGTGTGATATTCTGGTTTTGATGGCTGGGTCCTTCTTTGTTCTTCTGTTTATGTCTGAAAGTGGATGGAGGTTTAGGAATGCTGTTTGCGGTTTTGGAGGGCCAAGCTCTTGCAATGATGGTCGAGTTCTTTGTGCTGGTCTTTGGTGCTTTGCTTCTTGGGTTTCTTTTATGCTGATATGTTGAAGGATGTGCTGACCTCCTAATATGTTCCGGATGTTTTTTGGACCTCTTGTCTTTGGTTGATGTTCTGTTGGGATTTCCTTGTCTACAGTCATAGTTGTAGGATGAGCTGTCTTGATGGCTTATTTTGCCTTCTTTCCCTAGCGCCTGCTTCTTGGAAGATTGGTCTGAACTCTCACCATTTTTGTGATGGAGGGTTGAGTCACCATCATGCGTGGATGTCGACGCTCCCCTCCCTTTCTATCATGGTGGTTCGGTTTTTTTTGTTCTGATTGACCTTTTTTAAAGCTGCTGTAGCTCTTTGTTCTGCAGACTTAGCCTTGTTCTTGTTGATGGTTGGCTGGTTCTGGATGCTTTGGTTGTTTTTTTGCTGGCTGGTGTCATGATGGAGGATCAGATTAGTTCGTTTATCTTGCTGCTCTTATGTTGGTTCATTTGATGGATAGTCTTACATGAGACAGTTTGCTGAAGTTTGATGGTTGAAGTGAGGGTCGAGTCACCATCCTGCGTGGATGTCGACGCTCCCCTCCCTTCCTATCATGGTGTTTGCTGCAGATTGATTTGTGATGATATATCTTCTGTCTCTGTTCTTCTTGGTGTTGCTGATGTGGCTGTCTGACTGGCGGTTTGGGGGTGCTGTTCGTTTGCTATGATCGTTTCTTCTTCCTTCTGGTGATATTTTTCTCCCCTCTCATTGCTTTATGCAATGATGGTTGAGTCTTTATGTTGATCTGTGTTGCTCTGCCCATTGGAAGTTCTTATGATGATCTACTGAAGGTTTTTTTATCTGGAGGAGTTGGAGTGTTTCTGTTCCCTCCTCTTTCCTCTCCTTCTTAGCATACACTGTATAGTTTTTTCTTCCTCTTTTGTTCTTTTCTTTCTCCATTTTCAGTTGAAGATGGAATGCATTGTACAGAAACCAAAAGAAAAATACAAAAAAAGCTAGACGAGTTTTCGACCGACCAAAAAAAATTTGATTACAATAAGTCAAAACTTTTATGAGAGATTTGCACTAAAATCTTATTTTCAACATGGTGAACAAGTTTCAGATCAATATACTATGATTGATTGAAAAGAAATGATTTACAATTAAGCATTTTGTCAAGCTTATTTTAGGTCGACCTTGACTTCGACTAGGGTACCCCTCGGTCGAACTTAATTTCGACCGAGAGGCATTTTCTGTAGATTTCCTGTTTAAGCATTCTCAATGATTTACTTGATCTATGATTGAATATTGGAAGCATAAAGCCTTTTATGTAACTTGATCAAGTGTATACCAATGTGAAAGAGTTTATATCAATTTGAAATATTATAGCTTTTATGTCAATTTTATATAATGTGATGATATCTTTGCTCTTAGAACAAACATTTAGATAAAACATTCATATTCTAAGCAAGATACCTAAATTAAACTTGTCTTAATTATAACCATTTAGCTTGCCTTTTTCTTCATATAGGAACATTCCTTTTGAGAAGATTTTATTTGCATAAATAAAACTTTGATGTCCATAGTATCATCTAGGAAAATGTACTCATGTATGAAAAAATAATGTACTCCATATAAATAAGTTCCAATGATGAAGTTTTCTAAGGTATATGATTCACAATTTTCAAATTGACCAAGGAATATTTTAGGTAAACCATGTGGAAGATCATATTTAATCAAACTTTTGATAGCAATAGTTGTAGAGACTTATTTTTGCAATAAAGCATGTCTACTTGCAGTAAGAGTATACAATTCCAGTCAGCATCATTTTTCTTTGTAAGCAACATTATTTACAGCAATTTAGGTAAAAGCATCATTATCTCACAATTTTATTTAGTTATGATGCAAGACTATCAATATGTTTTGATTTGACAAATTTGTCTCAAAGTTATTTTCTTCAAAAGGTTTCCTTTAATCTCACTAATCATCTTAGTTAGGTATATTGATAGCAAACTGAATCAATTAAAGAGGTTTAGCAGAACTTGATTCGTTCGAACTTTTCTTCGATCGAATACATCTCGGTCAAAGATTTTCTCGTCCGAGTTTTCTGCTATTTTTACAGGTTTTATCAGGTTGAATCAGTGTCAGATTCGGTCCACTATTTTTCGATCGAGGATTTGCTTGGTCGAACTCTATTTCGACCGAATAAGTTACTATTTTGGCAGTAATTTCAGGTTAAATACAGAGCCTTCGTTGGTCGAATATTTTATCGACCGACTTACTTTCGGTCAAAGTATTTTTTGATCGAGAGTGTCTCTTGTAGCAATTTGTTTGTTCAAGTTATGGGTTAATTTGATTATTTTGTTGTTCCTTTATGTTTAGTTGAGATAGGACATAAAGATAGTCAAATTAGAGTCTTTGGTCATATCTCAACTTAATTTTATTCGTATTCATTCAGTTTGGGGTTTTTGGAACCCATATTAACTCAACATCCTTTTTCTTGTAAGACATGAGAAGGAATAATGTCCAAGCCTTAAGCAATAGTTACAACAGATTGAATCTATCACATTTCTCTTTTTATAAGTTTGATTTAGATTGTTCTTGGGTACATATGTATAATTGCCTTTAGGTACATTTTGTCTTCTAGGTTTAGGTGTTTTAGATTTTCCTTTGGGAACATAGCCTAAACCTCTTTTTCCAATTTGTCCAATTGAGTTATTTAGTATTTTATCAAGAATGTTTTTATTTTTAATATTACTAATTTCCTTTTGGAGTTTTGTGATTTCATGCATTCTCTTTTTAATGTTTAGGTCAGCTTGTTTTAGATTGGATGATAGAATATCTCTTTCTTTTGCAATCTCATCATAGTTTTCATGGTTACCCAAAATTGGTTGTTTTTTAAGATCATTTACTTGGGCTTGCAAGTTTATCTTTTCTTGAGAAAGAAGATTGCAATTTGCCTCTATTGATTTTAACTTAATATCATGGTCTTTGATGGTTAAGTTCAATGTGTTTTTAACATCTTCATTTTTAGATGTAAGAGTAAGAAGTTTAGCATGTAGATCATCATTTACTTTAATAGATTTTTTGAATTTCTTCTTACAATCAATATATTTATCGTGTGTTTCTTGAAGGCTAGTGATTAAATCTTCTTTTGATAAATCAAATCGGCTTTCCTCATTTTCTTCTTCACTTGTTGTAGCAATAAAACAACATACCTCCTTTTGGTGAGTGCTAGCTTTATGGAGCTTTTATTTCTTTATCATTTTTGGATATCTAAGTGTTGTGTGCCCCATTTCTTCACATTCAAAGCACTACATATTGCTTGTTAAAGGTTGACTCACGTTTCTCCTTTCTTTATAGAGGGTGTAGAGATCACCACCCACCATATTCAAGACTCGATTAGAGCTCCTTGAAGCCTGCTCTAATACCAATTGAAAGATCCTATTGGGGGGTGAATAGAGTTTTATGATAATTTTAGGTAAGGTGTTTAAAGTGGTTCCACCCTTAACAAATACTAAGGGAGTCAGTCCACTACCCGGTTGTTCCCAACTGGGATTTTGAAAGCAATTGTATTTTATTACCTCACAAGGATGTTACAGAAGATACAACTACCTTCACAACCGTTAGGATAGCCTTCACCTAGAAGTAGTCCCACCAACCTTGAAGCAGCCTTCCTCGAAGTAACTCCAAGTTCCCCCTTGAAGTAGCCTTCCTCTTGAAGTATCTTCCCGTTGAGACAGCCTTCTTGAAGTAATCCTAAGTCCATCGAGCTACCTTCACCACCTAAAGAAGCTCCAACAACCTCCTTTCCACAGCCTCCAACCTAGGAGTAGCAAAGGAGAACAAAATACAATAGAAGGAACAATATTGGAAGAGAGAAACAATATTACCAATTGAGTATATCACTTTGATCTTATATCAAGCGTATTGATCTCCTATCCACTGTGGATGAACGTGGTAGTGTGGTGGCTAGGAGATACTGAGCTATAGGATGCTAGTGTAGAACAGATTGCAAGTATGGCTTTTGCTAATTCCTCACTACACTACTACAGAAATGGCTTATAACGTCACATTTACAGGTGTCAGTTGTATCCAAGAAATTGATGCCTAAACCCTACAACGTCGGCTGAATACACAAACTGACATCTATATGTGAAGACCGGTCAGACATGGCTATCACTCTTTAGTTAGCGTCGGTTGCACAATAAGAAACCGACGCCTAAAATCACCCACCAAATCCAATTTTTTCTAATGCAAAAAAAAATCCTCCAAAATTTCACATACGGCGTCGGTTGTGGACTAAGAAATCGACGATGAAAGGTTTTTCGCGAGATAGAAATTGGGCCAATTTTTGTCGTCGATTTTCTTGCAATAATCGACACTGAAGTGTTTTTGCGCGTTGTCCCCGTGAAAAATTTTACCCCCCTTTGGCGTCAGTTTTCGATGGCAACGGACGACTATGGTCATAATTCAAGAACATTTTTTTTGTCGGCATATGTAGATAGACATTGGTTTTTCTAGTTGAAACCGACGACTATCATTGAACATAGGTGTCAGTTTTTTGTGGTGACCGATGCCTATTGTTTTAAGCAGTGATTTTTTATAATAACCGACGTCTATAGTTAACTTAATAGCACCCACGCGAACCAGACTCTTCCCCTTTCTCTATTTCATTCCCGACATTCTTAGGTATGGTGATTCTGCCGCCGATCTCTCTAATGCTCGCCTAGTGCTCTGCTGCCGCTGCTCACCTGGTGCTCTGCTGCCTTGCTCTCTTGCCGCACCGCCGCTGCCACGCTTGCCACCACCGCCACTCGCCTGCCGCCGTCGATCTCTCTACTGCTCGCCTAGTACTCCGCCGCTTGCTCGCCTATCGTGTGCCACACACCTTGCTCGTGTACTACCGCCGCCACCGATCGACATGTACCCTTCTTCCTCTTCTTCTTCCTCTAGGGTATTCCTACATATGACAGTAGTAGCATCTACTACTAGGCTTGGCTTCTCTATGTTGGTTGTTTGTTTTTTTCCTTTGTTGATGCTCCCCTGTCACTCGATGAGTGATGGTCGAGTCTTTTCTGGGCTTGCTTCTTGGTTGGTTCTCTACAAGGTTACATGCCTATTTGCTTCTTTGAAAAGGGGGCGTTATTCTTTACCTCTCCATTCTTCTCATAGATACTCCCAAGATCTAATATACCAATCATTTTTTGTTAAACCCTTGATAACAACTTCAGATAGGTGCTTTGTGAGGCAATCTATGTATGATCTCTAGGTAATGTGATAGCAAGCTTAGATTGATGTCCATCTATGTTTTATCCCTAACACCAAAAGTGGATTAACCCGGCCTCAACATATATGTTCATGCTTAATATGATGCAGTAAGACATTGAATGATAGGTAGTGATGGTGAAATTCATTCCACCCTATGTTACTTTCATATGATAATCAATATTTAGTTCAACCCTTTTATTAATCACAACCTTAGAATAATCAATATTTAATTCAACCCTTTTATTAATCACAACCTTAGAATAATCAATCAATCTAGCTTTTATCTTAAATATTAGTTATTGTTTTTTTACCTTGATTAGTCGATTCTTAGATACATTGTCCTTTGGGATTGATTTTGAACTATACGATCCATCCACTTTTAGGTAGTGATTATTGTACGTTGGTTAAGGAAAACTCTAGTGATTTCACCCCTAGTAAATTTGCATGTGCAATATCACACATGTGACTATTATATGACTATATATTATTGCATAACTATATGGGAAATTACATGTGAATCCTCTGTGTTAACCTAATTGAGACATATTACCCTACAAACCCTATCTTATATAATTTGTTGACTTATTTGAGTGTTTCATCCTAAACTTGATCTGATGACAACACATGTATTGAGATTTTGATTTGAATGGCGATTCGAAACCCATGCCATGGTTACCCGAAAGTTGATGGGTGATAGATTATGGATATGGTGGGGGGATGCAATGCAGGGTCGTAGAAAGAGCCAAAGAGGATGGGAAAGATATCAGTTTGTCCCCTAGTCAAATCACATCCAGACCTGCACAAAGATTAGACCAAGATTTTAAACCATCGCTCATCCATTCGTCCCCGTTCGTCATGGAGTTTGTGAAATCTAAAGAAGAGAATGAAGCCTACCAAAGTTTCCTCCACTACATATGTTGTTATGAATAACCTCTGCTCATGCTAGTCATAGGTTTGGATATGGATAAATGTTGATAAGGCTATTACAATGGAAAATTGTTAAGAGTTGTTATCGTTATAACAATCTGGAAAAATGTTGCTTTTGTTATATACTGGGCATGCTACTTAATTTTCTATGGTATAGCTACCATGCGTTTTGTTACAAATATCTATATATTAGATTAAGGACATGTTTTTGTTGTGACATGTTGAGTTTTTTGCTATGTTATACACACCACGATTTGTGTTATAAAATAATACATTGATTAATTTAGGAAGCATTGATATGTTGTTATGGTTGTCTACAAGTGTTTTTATAAGAAAATTGTGTGTTGAATGGAGTTGTGAACAAGGGACTGGTGTTATATTATGTTGGCCTAGAAACCCATCCAAGATTTACTCATTAGGAGTAAATCTTGGACAGTCCCCAGTTTGGGACTGTTCTTGAACACTTAATCTCACTTAGAATGTAAGTGTATAATGTGTATTGGGTTTTCAAGAAAATTTTGGCAGCATTTCCCCATTTGTTCTCTAAGTACATATGTTCTTGGAGAACAGTGTGGAAATGCTGCCGAAATTTTCTTAAAAACCCAATACACATTATACACTTACTAGTGAGATTAGGTATTCAAGAATGGGATAGGTGGTATACATTTATTATATATAAGACCTTAAACCCTAAAGTTTTAACCATAAACCCTAATCTTTTAACTGTAGACCCTAATCTTGTTCTAATATATACTTGTTTTCTCTTTGATCATAGAATGGATAGATCATGGATGTCCATTCCAAATTGCTGCACCCCAAAGTTTATTTCTGGTCTTGATCAGTTTATTAGATTTGCCGAGGAACATAGGGAACAACCTGGAGATAGATTCTACTCTCCATGTAGGCATTGCGGTAACAACTTGAAAGTCAGCACTGATGACTAAATCAAAAGTCATGTCATGTGCAACGGGATTGTACAAGGCTATACGGAATGGTACTAACATGGAGAGATTTCAAACCTGAAATCAGTGGATGTCGATAGCAGTGCTTGTGTGGAAGAAAAAATTGCCTCCGATGACGTAGATGTGAACGAACCAGTTCTAGTAGACATCATTGATGCGATGCTAGATAGTAGTGGGGTAGAGCACACTGATCCACCTCCCATGTTTAGAAACATTGTGCATGATACTGAGATACCGTTATACACAGGCTGTAAGTTTATGAAGCTTAGTGTTGTGTTGAGATTGTATAAGCTGAAAGCTAATAATAGATGGAGCGACAAAAGCTTCACGTCATTGTTGTCTTTGTTGAAAGAAATTCTTCCTGAAGGAAACAAGCTGCCAATCTCAACATACCGATTAAAGAAATTGTTGTACCCAATGGGAATGGAGGCCAAGAAGATACATGCATGCCCAAATGATTGTGTATTATTTTAAAAGGACTATGTGGATTTGAAACATTGTCCAAAATGTGGTGCGTCAAGGTATAAATTGACGAGTTTGGGGGAGTCCAAAATTGGTTCTCCTTCCAAGGTGATGTGGTGTCTACCTATAATATCATGGTTTCAATGCTTGCTTGCCAATCCGATAGATGCGAAGAATTTGAGGTGGCATGTAGATGTTAAGAAAAATAATGATGGGATCCTACGACATGTGTCTGATTCCCCACACTGGAAGAAGATTGATTTATTGTACCCTAAATTCGGTGAAGAAGTCAGGAATCTAAGACTTGGGCTTTGTACAGATGGGATGAATCCGTACTGGACATTGAGCAGCCAACATAGCACTTGGCCAGTTATGCTTGTTATACACAATCTTCCTCCCTGGTTGTGTATGAAAAATAAGTATGGTATGCTGTCGTTATTGATATCGGGCCCTAAACAACCTAGAAATGATATCGGTGTTTATCTTGAACCTTTGATTGATGACTTGAAGAAACTCTGGGGTGAAGGTGTGATGACCTATGATGCTTCACAAAGAGAAATATTTCGTTTCTACGCTATGTTGTTTTGCACTGTGAATGACTTTCCAGTATATGGGAATTTGTATGGATATAGTGTCAAAGGATCTAAAGTGTATCCTATATGTGAATAGAACATTGATTCAATATGACTAAAACACTGAGACAGAAGGTGGAGTGATAATGTGGCCCAAAGCAGATGTCATCTATACTAATATTGTATGGTAAATTTACATTATGTTAATTTGTTAGTGTGTATATATGAGTCAATTGATCTGAAATTATATATACAGGTCAAAAGGAAGACACCCGCTACATCTCAGGCTCCACCTCCACCTCCTAAAGTACCAAGTGGCTTCTAAGGGACCTACACGCCTCATTAGGTCCTAATTGTAGGGGTATGGCAGTATGGATAGGCAAACATGATTCAAATTGCCCTATAAATGTTACTATTCCAGAGGATGTTGCAGGTCAATCATACGATAACAATCTATTTATATAAGTTTTACATACGTATTAATGCATACGTAATACAAGTTTTGCATACGTATTAATGCATGTCAATCATACGATAACAAGCTATTTATACAATATATTTTGGAGTTGTTTCATTATGATTGGCTGAACACAACTATGATAGAGTTGTGGATATGGTGAGATCTTATTGATACATCCATATACCTTGTTTTATATACCATGATCCGGTTTCTTATATATTATTGCATACGTAATACATGTTTTGCAGCCACTTACACACGATATGTACATATTTTGCATTTTCCCATGTGGGAATTTTGGTTCCATGTTTGATTAGTCTTCTAGATACATACCCTTCTTCATTTACTTCTTATAGATACAGACCCTTCTTCATTTACTTCATATTGTTGTGCTAATTTTGAATATTTTGGTAAAAATAAGAAGACGGTGATAATATCTCCATTCAATGTCGAGTAAGTTTACTTTGCTTATAATTTGGACTTAAGAAAATTACATTTTTATTGTGGATTTTGAGTTATTAATTTTTAACTTTCTTACCTATAGTGGTAGGCATTGGGAGTTACTAGTTATTGTCCCCAAGGCGTTCACTGTCTATTATCTAGATCCTGCGGGGAAGGAATTGAATACATTGTATGGATACACAATGAAAAGGCCATTATTCCCGTGAGAAATATTTGATATTTGTATATCTGTTAACATCTGTTATTACATTACTATTTAATTATGCAATTTAATGTGTTACATTAACATGTAGGGCTTTACAAGAGTTCAAAAAAGCTGGAGGAAAGGTCCCCAGGAAAAAGAATCATCCACTAATTTGGGAGAATGTGAAAGTAATTTCCCGACTCCAATGTATATATTATTTATGTGAACTGTGCTTATTTGTATATTTGAATATTTTGTATGTTTCAATTTATAGTGTGCTACACAAGACAACGGTTGGGCATGTACCTACTATGTGATGTGATTTATGGACCTAATCATCAAACATGCTGCAATGGAAATTGATATTATACATAAGGTATTATATATAGTCTCATTAGATAATATGAAATATATCAATCTTATTATATATTATTAATTATATATATATGTCATTCTCTTTGCAGATGTTTAAAACTGACTTCAGTATATGTGAAAAGTTATTAGATGTACATACTCCCTATACGAGGGAGGAATTAGATGTTGTAAGAGAAGAATGGGAAAAAACCCTACAAGTAGTGGGAATTTTTAAATATATTTGTGGTTCTGATGACAATGATGATGATGATGAATAAAGAATGATATTTCTAAACTTTATTCTCATAATTATTTTTGTGTGAATGTGAATGACTTTTTCTGAATTGTCATATGTGTGAATGTGAATGACTTTTTCTGATCAATTACATGAATGTTTCGACATGTGTCTGAATGTGAAAAGAGATGAAATGAATGGAACTGAATGTGAATGTAAATGACTTTGCAGGTTTCTACATATATCTGATCAATACACGTGTCTGGATATGAATGACTTTGCAGGTTTATGGAGTGTTGTTGGTTGATATCAATAGATGTTGTAAACCTGCAGTTTAGAACTGAACTGCAGGTTCTGTATCATGCTGACTAGCCATACAGTAGGCCTGCAAACTGATAAGAAAAAAAATCAGAACATAGGCGTCGGTTATTTGTATAAAACCGACACCAAAGACATATGGCGTCGGTTATTAGAAACAAAACTGACGTCTTTGTGCCCTCACTGGCTTGGTGGGGGAAGGGTAATGGCGTCAGTTTTTATTTAATAACTGACGTGTTTAACCATGATATAGTGTCAATTTTCTTTACTAACTGACGCTTATAGTTCCCTTGCTGGAGTATTTTCGGTGGCGGGAACGGTTATGGCATTGGTTTTTGTTTAATAACTGACGTCTCTGATCATGATATAGTGTCGGTTTTCATTAAGAACCGACACCTATAGTTCCCTTACTGGCGCGTTTTCGGTGGCGGTAAGGGTTATGGTGTCGGTTAGAAACTGACGCTGAAGGTGTCAACTTTTAGCGGCGCCCACTTGGGTGTCGCTTCGAAACCGACGCTAAAGGCTCTAAATAATTGACGCCAAAGGCCTTTTCTGTAGTAGTGCTATGAATGAATCTCAAGTGTAATTGTATGCACAAGTGATACTTTGGGTGTCCTAAGGCATGTCCTATTTATAGGAATGGCCTACTAGTGCTTAGGGACGTTCTAGACATTTTCTAGGGTGTTCTTAGTGCTCAACTAGCCATTAGGTGTCCACTAATTACATTGCAATGGCTAGTTGTTTAATGTTGAAAAGTGTAGTCCAGAACCTTTCTCGGTAGAGGAGTTTGTCGATTGAGAGTCTCTCGGTCGAGGAATTTGTCGACCGAGGGAAGGTCTGGAATGAGTGTATTGCAACGTTCATTTCCAACTACCAAACACTTTTCAACTCAGTCTAACGTCTATAGAATTTGCTATAAGGACTATTCTCAGTCGAGAATATTGTCGACTAAGAGTGTCTCGGTCAAGGAATTTGTCGATCGAGAATGTCCCTGTTCCAATGTGTTGAGCCATATACTAAGTGTGTGTATCAATGTGTAATTGTACTTATATCTTAAGGGAGGATCTTTCTAAGTGTTGTGAGTGGATAGGGAATATCTAATGCTTGATTTACATGATGTTTAAGTACGTGTACATTATATATTTGTACAAGTTTTTACATTGAGTACAATCATGAAAATAAAGTAATTTAAGCATATTGATCTTCCAATTTGTATTTCTCTTCAACTATCCACTTCCTTATTTGTTTATCCCTGAAACACTCAAATAATAAGTTAGATCCACAAGAATGAAATGTTTGTCATCATCAAAACAAAGGGTTTAATAATGTCCAATTTAGCCAACAATCTCCCCCTTTTTGAAGATGACAAACATTTCTAAAATATAAATCAAGTTTAAATAGCATGGGTTTCATACCTGATGTTTACCTTATGTAAGTATTCTCTTGTTTATTCAAAGAGGTATAGAACTCTTTTAAGGAATATAACAATAATTTATGTGAAGCCAAGAGATTATGAAACTCATTTATTTTGATTTATATTCTTTCTCCTCCTTTGTCATTTCAAAAAGATAGCCATATAACCATTAAGTATGACTTTTATTTCTCCCCCTTAATTTTATAATTTGATGCTCAATTTTTAAAGCAAGGTTAATCAACACAATTTAATGCAAACCACTTATTATTATGTCAAATTTAGCCACAATTTATTTCTCAATCATTTCAAAGGATGTTAAGCCTTGAAATGATATGAGATCCTTTTAGGTTCATGGCATATGTGTTTTGATTTCTCAATCATTTACAAGGGATTTTAAGCCCTGAAATGATATGAGATCCATTTAGGCTCATGATGGATACATGTATTGATTTCTCATCCATTTTACAAGGGGTGTTAAGCCCTAAAAATGATATGGGATTTTATTTACGACATAGTAGGATCAAGAAATATATCTCTAATAAATAATGAGGGATTTTAAGCCCATATTGATATAGAGAGTCCATTTTAGATCAGGATAATTCAATAATCCTAAGGTCATAGCTAGTTTTTAAAGTTTGATTTGATCAAGATTTATCATAATGTTTACAAAGTTTTGTGAGCTCCCCGTTAATCTTATAATCAAGATAGTTTAAGAATAACAAGCATTAAAGTTTGATTACAATAAGTCAAAACCTTTATGAGAGATTTGCACTAAAATCTTATTTTCAACATGATGAACAAGTTTCGGATCAATATACTAAGATTGAGTGCAAAGAAATGATTTACAATTAGGCATTTTATCAGACTTATTTTAGGTCAACCTTGACTTTGACCAGGGCGCCCCTCGGTCGAACTTAATTTCGACCGAGAGGCATTTTTTACAGATTTCTAGTTTACGCATTCTCAATGATTTACTTGATCTATGATTGAATATTGGAAGCATAAAGCCTTTTAGGTAACTTGATCAAGTGTATACCAATGTGAAAGAGTTTATATCAATTTGAAATATTATACCTTTTATGTCAATTTAATATAATGTGATGATATCTTTGCTCTTAGAAAAAATATTTAGATAAAACATTTGAAAACCTCTAGTGGGGGGTGAATAGAGTTTTATAGAGATTTTAATAATTAATTAAACTCAACCAACCACAATGAAAATATTGGACAAGGAGACACAGGGTTTAGAGTGGTTCCAACTATAGCAAATACTATAGCCGTCAGTCCACTACCCGGTTGCTTACCCAACCGGGATTTGAAAAGAAATTTATTTTATTACCTCGCAAGGACTTTACATAAAATACAATTTCTTTTCCCAAACCCTTCAAGCAGCCTTCACCCAGAAGTAATCGCCCAACCTTGAAGCAGCCTTCCCTTGAAGTAGGTGCACCAACTCCCGTTGCACCAGCCTTCTGAAGTAGCTTCCCGTGCGATAGCCTTCTTGAAGTAGCTTGAAGTCCCCTTCTCCACCTGAGAAGTCAACCCTCTCCAATCCGCAGCCTCCAACCCTAGGAGTAGCAAGGAGAGTACAAAAGATAAAAAGGAACAAGAAGGAAAATAGAAATTACAATACCGTTGTAAGCACAAGGCTTGATTTTCCTATATCAAGCGTTTATATCTCCTAACCAAAGTGTATGACAATGTGATTGTAGTGGATAGGATATACTAGCCTATAGGACACGAAATGGGAGCAATAGGAATGAATGGCAAGTGTGGGAATTGCTCTATTGCTCTAAAACAGATTGCAAGTGTGTATTCAAGCTCAAGTATAGCACAAGTATATGCTAGGTATATTTTGGTGTCCTAAGGCATGTCCTATTTATAGGAGTGGCCTATGAATACTTAAGGACGTTCTAGACAACTTCTAGGGGCTTCTAAGTGCTTAACTAGCCGTTAGGTATAAGTTAGGTGCGTTAGTAACGGCTAGTTGCTTTATTCTGCAGTTGTTGTCAGAGACCATCTCGGTCGACAATTTGTCGACCGAGATACCTACTCGGTCGAAGTTTTGTCGACCGACAGGCTCTCTGGATCAAGTGTTTTGCAACTGTCAACTGCTGTGTCTAACGGCTACTTTTGGTCAGTCTCGGTCGAGAAGTTTGTCGACCGAGAGTGTCTCGGTCGAGGAGTGTGGTCGACCGAGATTGACTCTGTTTTCAATCTTTCAATTTAGATACTAAGTGTGTGCATGAGTGTGCATTATGTGATCCTATTGGAAGGAGATGACCTAACTAAGTGTGGTGTTTAGCTAGGGAGATCTAACGCTTGATTTACATGAAGTCTAAGTACTTGTACATTATATATTTGTACAAGTTTACAAATGATTACATTGCATGACATTTACAAACATTCAAGCGTATGGATTCCCTAGAACTTTGTCATCACCTTGTTCCTGCACACTTAAGTAGCTCGTTAGATTAATAAGAATGAAATGTTTGTCATCATCGAAACAAAGGGATTTATCATAATATCCAATTTATCCAACAATCTCCCCCTTTTTGAAGATGACAAACATTTCCTAAAATATGAAATAAGGAAATATAAAGCATGTGAGTTTCATACCTGAAGATTACCTTTTGTAGCCATTCTTGTTTTACAAGTGTGAGTGCTGGCCATCAAGATGAAACTCATTTATATTTATATTTTTGATTTTATATTCTTTCTCCCCCTTTGTCATTTCAAAAAGATATCCAATTTGAATAATTTTCTTCTCCTCCTTAATTTTATATTAAGCTTCCCCTTAAATAGATATCCGTTTTATATTATTTTTGTCCAATTTTAGCCACAAATTTATTTCTCAATCATTTGCAAAGGATGTTAATCCTTGAAATGATATGAGATCATGTTAGGTTCATGGCATATATCTATTGATTTCTCACCCATTTTACAAGGGATGTTAAGCCCTAAAAATGATATGAGAATCCCTTAAGCTCATAATACATAAAGATGTCTTCTAACCAAATACAAGGGATGTTAAGCCCTGATTTGACTAGAGAATTCCTTTAAGAACATGATATATCATTTTTATGGAGATTCATATATTTCTTATTTCTTCCTAGATTTCGTCATAGTTTTGAGAATGCTAAGGTTATGACTAACTTTAATGAGCTCTTGATCAAATTTGTTTTTATGAGCTCCCCCTTAATCTTATAGTTTAAAGCAATTTAAAACTTTTAAGGTCACAAATGGTTTTTAAATTTTGATTTTTGACCTTTATTAAAAGTATGCTAAGATTAAGTACAATAAATGATATCCAAATAAGCATATTTGTCAAAGCTTATTTTAGGTCGCCCTTGACTACGACCGTAGCGCCCCTTGGCTAAATTTTGTTTTAACCAAGAGGCAAAAATTGCAGATTTCCAATTAAGCATTCATATCAATTTTGATGCATGTTTAAGTGATACTAAACATGAAAGCATAATGAATATTTTAAATCTTTTAAAGATATCAATTGAAAACATTGTTCTTTTTGCAAGCATTTCTAAGATATAAATCACCAATAAGTCCTTTTGCTTGCTTATGTAATGATAGAACAATTAAAAGCATGTAATGATAAAACAGAAATTTTCTTTAAACTAAGCATAATTTTGGTTTTTAACCAAATTCATTTCTCATAATCTTTCAAGAATGATTTCCATAATTGATACTTTATTATACAGTCATTAATCACGAATAGACAACAATTTTGAACAATTTCAAAAGAATTCAGCAATTTTTACAGCATTCTGAAAAACAGTGATATGCTCGGTCGACAATTTCTCGACCGAGGTTCACTCGGTCGACAAATTTTCGACCGACCGAATTTCTAGAAAGTGTTCAGAATTCTATTTCAAGTACAATATAGACTGTATCTAATTTAATTATTTCAAAGATCAGTTTGAGATAAACATATGAATGTCAAAGTAACATTTAGATTATATCTCAACTAATATTCAAATCTTTTAAGTTTTAATTAACCTTAATTGATATAAATTTGTTATCCCTATATGTTAAGTTGAGATAGACATAAAGATATGCAAATTAAAGTCTTTGGTCATATCTCAACTTAGTCTAACCAATTCAATTTGGGGGTTTTGGAACCCATACTAACTCAACATTCCTCTTCTTGTATGGGCATGAAAAAGAGTAATGTCCAAGACGAGAGCAATAATGGCAACATATAGAATCAACCTCAAGTCTTTTTCTATGGTTTTGTTCTAGGTTGTTCTTTGGTACAAATGTGGCTTGATGTGCTCGTGTCTTTCTCCAACTAGGTTGTTGATGAGTTTTCCCTTTGGGTTTATAACCTAGTCCTCTTCTCCCTATTTGATGATAGGAATTATCCAACATTCTATCAAGGATTCCATTGTTGCTTAACCTACTAACTTCTTGTTGCAACTTTACGATCTCATCCATTCTTTTCTTAATATCTAGTTTTGCTTGATCTAGATTAGATGATAAAGAATTCCTTTCTTTCACTATACTATCATAATCTAGATGTGTACACAAAATAGGTTGTTTTTGAAAGTCATTTAACTTTACAAGTAATTCAACCTTTTCTTGATATAGAAGATCATAATTTGTTTCTAGAGTAAAAATTTTCACTTCACTACTACTTAGAGATGATTTCAAAGTACGGTTTTCAGAAACAATGTCATCTTTTTCAAAACCAAGAGTATTCAATTTAGCATATAAATCGTCATTTTCAGATGTAAGAGCAAGAAGTCTAGCATTTAACTCATCGTTTGTTTTACTAGATTTCTTTAATTTCTTCTTACACTCAATATACTTATTGTGAGTTTCTTCAAGACTAGAAATTAGCTCTTCTTTTGATAAATCAAGAAGGCTTACCTCTTCTTCTTCTTCCTCATTGGTTGTAGCAATGAAACAATTCTTATGGACCTCTTTCTTCTTTTCTTTCCATGGACAGCCGATTGTTGTATGGTTTGTTCCTAAACACCAATTGCATCTTGTTGAAAGTTGGTCCAAGTTGCTCCTTTGTCTGCGGTCGTAGTCACCTCCACCCTTCATTCTTCAAGACCTGGTTAGGGTTCCTTGAAGCCTGCTCTGATACCAATTGAAAACCTCTAGTGGGGGGTGAATAGAGTTTTATAGAGATTTTAATAATTAATTAAACTCAACCAACCACAATGAAAATATTGGACAAGGAGACACAGGGTTTAGAGTGGTTCCAACTATAGCAAATACTATAGCCGTCAGTCCACTACCTGGTTGCTTACCCAACCGGGATTTGAAAAGAAATTTATTTTATTACCTCGCAAGGACTTTACATAAAATACAATTTCTTTTCCCAAACCCTTCAAGCAGCCTTCACCCAGAAGTAATCGCCCAACCTTGAAGCAGCCTTCCCTTGAAGTAGGTGCACCAACTCCCGTTGCACCAGCCTTCTGAAGTAGCTTCCCGTGCGATAGCCTTCTTGAAGTAGCTTGAAGTCCCCTTCTCCACCTGAGAAGTCAACCCTCTCCAATCCGCAGCCTCCAACCCTAGGAGTAGCAAGGAGAGTACAAAAGATAAAAAGGAACAAGAAGGAAAATAGAAATTACAATACCGTTGTAAGCACAAGGCTTGATTTTCCTATATCAAGCGTTTATATCTCCTAACCAAAGTGTATGACAATGTGATTGTAGTGGATAGGAGATACTAGCCTATAGGACACGAAATGGGAGCAATAGGAATGAATGGCAAGTGTGGGAATTGCTCTATTGCTCTAAAACAGATTGCAAGTGTGTATTCAAGCTCAAGTATAGCACAAGTATATGCTAGGTATATTTTGGTGTCCTAAGGCATGTCCTATTTATAGGAGTGGCCTATGAATACTTAAGGACGTTCTAGACAACTTCTAGGGGCTTCTAAGTGCTTAACTAGCCGTTAGGTATAAGTTAGGTGCGTTAGTAACGGCTAGTTGCTTTATTCTGCAGTTGTTGTCAGAGACCATCTCGGTCGACAATTTGTCGACCGAGATACCTACTCGGTCGAAGTTTTGTCGACCGACAGGCTCTCTGGATCAAGTGTTTTGCAACTGTCAACTGTTGTGTCTAACGGCTACTTTTGGTCAGTCTCGGTCGAGAAGTTTGTCGACCGAGAGTGTCTCGGTCGAGGAGTGTGGTCGACCGAGATTGACTCTGTTTTCAATCTTTCAATTTAGATACTAAGTGTGTGCATGAGTGTGCATTATGTGATCCTATTGGAAAGAGATGACCTAACTAAGTGTGGTGTTTTGCTAGGGAGATCTAACGCTTGATTTACATGAAGTCTAAGTACTTGTACATTATATATTTGTACAAGTTTACAAATGATTACATTGCATGACATTTACAAACATTCAAGCGTATGGATTCCCTAGAACTTTATCATCACCTTGTTCCTGCACACTTAAGTAGCTCGTTAGATTAATAAGAATGAAATGTTTGTCATCATCGAAACAAAGGGATTTATCATAATATCCAATTTATCCAACAACATTCATATTCTAAGCAAGATACCGAAATTAAACTTGTCTTCATTATAACCATTTAGCTTGCCTTTTTCTTCATATAGGAACGTTCCTTTTGAGAAGATTTTATTTGCAGAAATAAAACTTTAATGTCCATAGTATCATCTAGGAAAATGTACTCATGTATGACAAAATAATGTACTCCATATAAATAAGTTCCAATGATGAAGTTTTCTAAAATTTATGATTCACAATTTTCAAATGGACCAAGAAATATTTTAGGTAAACCATGTGGAAGATCATATTTAATAAAACTTTTGATAGCAATAGTTGTAGAGACTTATTTTTGCATTAAGTCATGTCTACTTGCAGTAAGAGTATAGATTTCCAATCAACATCAATTTTCTTTGTAAGCAACATTATTTGCAGCAATTTGGGTAAAAGCATCATTATCTCACAATTTTATTTAGTTATGATGCAAGACTATCAATATGTTTTGATTTGACAAATTTGTCTCAAAGTTCTTTTCTTCAAAAGGTTTCCTTTAATCTCACTAATCATCTTAGTTAGGTATATTGATAGCAAACTGAATCAATTAAACAGGTTCAGTAGAACTAGATTCGTTCGAACTTTTCTTCGATCGAATACATCTCGGTCAAAGATTTTCTTGATTGAGTTTTCTACTATTTTTACAGGTTTTATCAGGTAGAGGAATTTGTCGAACAAACCGCACTCCTTCGTATACGTCAGGTGGAGGAATCGCCCACAATTTTTTCTGAGGAATTGGCCGTGATATACCCGATCCAGGTTGAATCAGTGCCAGATTCAGTGCACTATTTTTTGATTGAGGATTTGCTCGGTCGAACTCCATTTCGATCGAATAAGTTACAATTTTTCCAATAATTTCAAGTCAAATACAGAGCCTTCGTTGGTCGAATATTTTCTCGACCGACTTACTTTCGGTCAAAGTATTTTTTGACCGAGAGTGTCTCTTGCAGCAATTTGTTTGTTCAAGTTATGGGTTAATTTGATTATTTTGTTGTTCCTTTATGTTTAGTGGAGATAGGACATAAAGATAGTCAAATTAGAGTCTTTGGTCATATCTCAACTTAATTTTATTCATATTCATTTAGTTTAGGGGTTTTAGAACCCATACCAACTCAACATCCTTTTTCTTGTAAGGACATGAGAAGGAATAATGCCCAAGCCTTAAGCAATAGTTACAACATATTGAATCTATCTCATTTCTCTTTTTATGAGTTTGATTTAGATTGTTCTTGGGTACATATCTATACTTGCCTTTAGGTACATTTTATCTTCTAGGTTTAGGTGTTTGAGATTTTCCTTTGGGAACATAGCCTAAACCTCTTCTTCCAATTTGTCCAATTGAATTATTTAGTATTTTATCAAGAATATCTTTATTTTTAAGATTACTAATTTCCTTTTGGAGTTTTGTGATTTCATCCATTCTCTTTTAAATGTTTAGGTCATATTGTTTTAGATTGAATGATAGAATATCTCTTTCTTTTGCAATCTCATCATAGTTTTCATGGTTACACTAAATTGATTGTTTTTGAAGATCATTTAATTGGGCTTGCAAGTTTAACTTTTCTTGAGAAAGAAGATTGCAATTTGCCTCTATTTATTTTAGCTTAATATCATGGTCTTTGATGGTTAAGTTCAATGTGTTTTTAAGATCTTCATTTTCAGATGTAAGAGTAAGAAGTTTAGCATGTAGATCATCATTTACTTTAGTAGATTTTTTTAATTTCTTCTTACAATCAATATACTTATCATGTGTTTCTTGAAGGCTAGCGATTAAATCTTCTTTTGATAAATCAAATAGGCTTTCCTCATTTTCTTCTTCACTTATTGTAGCAATAAAACAACATACCTCCTTTTGGTGAGTACTAGCTTTATGGAGCTTTTCTTTCTTTATCATCTTTGGATAGCTAAGTGTTGTGTGCCCCATTTCTTCACATTCAAAGCACCACATATTGCTTGTTAAAGGTTGACTCACGTTTCTCCTTTATTTATAGAGGTTGTAGAGATCACCACCCTCCATCTTCAAGACTCGATTAGAGATCCTTGAAGCATGATCTAATACCGATTGAAAGATCCTAGAGGGGGGTGAATAGGGTTTTATGATAATTTTAAAAATTGGAGAAGGAGGTAAGGTGTTTAGAGTGGTTCCTTATTTGTTTTTAGAGTGGTCACAAATGTGGCACTTCTACGGGGGAAGTTCTCTCGTACTCCAAAAAAAGTTTTTACATTGAGTACAATCATGAAAATAAAGTAATGTAAGCATATTGATCTTCCAATTTTTATTGCTCTTCAACTATCCACTTCCTTATTTGTTTATCCCTGAAAAACTCAAATAACAAGTTAGATCCACAAGAATGAAATGTTTGTCATCATCAAAATAAAGGGTTTAATAATGTCCAATTTAGCCAACAATCTCCCCCTTTTTGAAGATGGCAAACATTTCTAAAATAAAAATCAAGGAAGTTTAAATAGCATGAGTTGCATACCTCATGTTGACCTTATGTAAGTATTCTCTTGTTTATTCAAAGAGGTATAGAACTCTTTTAAGGAATATAGCAATAATTTATGTGAAGCCAAGAGATTATGAAACCCATTTATTTTGATTTATATTCTTTCTCCCCCTTTGTCATTTCAAAAAGATAGCCATATAACAATTAAGTATGACTTTTATTTCTCCCCCTTAATTTGATAATTTTATGCTCAATTTTTAAAGCAAGGGTAATCAACACAATTTAATGCAAACCACTTATTATTATGTCAAATTTAGCCACAATTTATTTCTCAATCATTTGCAAAGGATGTTAAGCCTTGAAATGATATGAAATCCTTTTAGGTTCATGGCATATGTGTTTTGATTTTTTAACCATTTACAAGGGATGTTAAGTCCTAAAATGATATGAGATCCAATTAGGCTCATGATGGATACATGTATTGATTTCTCATCCATTTACAAGGGGTGTTAAGCCCTGAAAATGATATGAGATTTTCTTTACGGCATAGTAGGATCAAGAAATATATCTCTAATCAATAATGAGGGATGTTAAGCCCATATTGATATAGAGAGTCCATTTTAGATCAGGATAATTCAATAATCCTAAGGTCATAGCTAGTTTTTAAAGGATTTGATCAAGATTTATCATAATGTTTACAAAGTTTTATGAGCTCCCCCTTAATCTTATAATCAAGATAGTTTAAGAATAACAAGCATTAAAGTTTTATTACAATAAGTAAAAACTTTTATAAGCGATTTTCATTAAAATCTTATTTTCAACATGATGAACAAGTTTCATATCAATATACTAAGATTGAGTGCAAAGAAATGATTTACAATTAAGCATTTTGTCAGGCTTATTTTAGGTCGACCTTGACTTCGACTAGGGCGCACTCGGTCGAACTTAATTTTGATCGAGAGGCATTTTCTGCAGATTTCCAATTTAAGCATTCTCAATGATTTACTTGATCTATGATTGAATATTGGAAGCATAAAGCCTTTTAGGTAACTTGATCAAGTGTATACCAATGTGAAAGAGTTTATATCAATTTGAAAGATTATAGCTTTTATGTCAATTTAATATAATGTGATGATATCTTTGCTCTGAGAACAAACATTTAGATAAAACATTCATATTCTAAGCAAGATACCTAAATTAAACTTGTCTTCATTATAACCATTTAGCTTGCCTTTTTCTTCATATAGGAACGTTCCTTTTGAGAAGATTTTATTTGCAAAAATAAAACTTTGATGTCCATAGTATCATCTAGGAAAATGTACTCATGTATGACAAAATAATGTACTCCATATAAATAAGTTCCAATGATGAAGTTTTCTAAGGTATATGATTCACAATTTTCAAATTGACCAAGGAATATTTTAGGTAAACCATGTAGAAGATCATATTTAATCAAACTTTTGATAGCAATAGTTCTAGAGACTTATTTTTGCAATAAAGCATGTCTACTTGCAATAAGAGTATAGATTTCCAATCAACATCAATTTTCTTTGTAAGCAACATTATTTGCAGCAATTTGGGTAAAAGCATCATTATCTCACAATTTTATTTAGTTATGATGCAAGACTATCAATATGTTTTGATTTGACAAATTTGTCTAAAAGTTCTTTTCTTCTAAAGGTTTCCTTTAATCTCACTAATCATCTTAGTTAGGTATATTGATAGCAAACTGAATCAATTAAATAGGTTCAACATAACTTGATACGGTCGAACTTTTCTTCGATCGAATACATCTCAGTCGAAGATTTTCTCGACTGAGTTTTTTGTTGTTATTATAGGTTTTATCAGGTTGAATCGGTGCCAGATTCAGTCCACTATTTTTCGACCGAGGATTTGCTCGGTCAAACTCCATTTCGACCGAATAAGTTTACTATTTTGCCAGTAATTTTAGGTTAAATATAGAGCCTTCGTTGGTCTAATATTTTCTCGACCGACTTACTTTCGGTCGAAGATTTTTTCGACCGAGAGTGTCTCTTGCAACAATTTGTTTGTTCAAGTTATGGGTTAATTTGATTATTTTGTTGTTCCTTTATGTTTAGTTGAGATAGGACATAAAGATAGTCAAATTAGAGTCTTTGGTCATATCTCAACTTAATTTTATTCATATTCATTTAGTTTGGGGGTTTTGGAACCCATACCAACTCAACATCCTTTTTCTTGTAAGGACTTGAAAAGGAATAATGTCTAAGCCTTAAGCAATAGTTACAACAGATTGAATCTATCTCATTTCTCTTTTTATGAGTTTGATTTAGATTGTTCTTGGGTACATATGTATACTTGCCTTTAGGTACATTTTGTCTTCTAGGTTTAGGTGTTTGAGATTTTCCTTTGGGAACATAGCCTAAACCTCTTCTTCCAATTTGTCCAATCGAGTTATTTAGTATTTATCAAGAATTTCTTTATTTTTAAGATTACTAATTTCCTTTTGGAGTTTTTTTATTACATCCATTCTCTTTTTAATGTTTATGTCAGCTTGTTTTAGATTGTATGATAGAATATCTCTTTCTTTTGCAATCTCATCATAGTTTTCATGGTTACACAAAATTGGTTGTTTTTGAAGATCATTTACTTGGGCTTGCAAGTTTATCTTTTCTTGAGAAAGAAGATTCCAATTTGCCTCTATTAATTTTAGCTTAATATCATAGTCTTTGATGGTTAAGTTCAATGTGTTTTTAAGATCTTCATTTTCATATGTAAGAGTAAGAAGTTTAGCATGTATATCATCATTTACTTGAGTAGATTTTTTTAATTTCTTCTTACAATCAATATACTTATCGTGTGTTTCTTGAAGGCTAGCGATTAAATCTTCTTTTGATAAATCATACAGGCTTTCCTCATTTTCTTCTTCACTTGTTGTAGCAATAAAACAACATACCTCCTTTTGGTGAGTGCTAGCTTTATAGAGCTTTTCTTTCTTAATCATCTTTGGACGGCTAAGTGTTGTGTGCCCCATTTCTTCACATTCAAATCACCACCTATTGCTTGTTGAAGGTTGACTCACGTTTCTCCATTCTTTGTAGAGGTTGTAGAGATCACCACCCTCCATCTTCAAGACTCGATTAGAGCTCCTTGAAGCATGCTCTAATACCAATTGAAAGATCCTATAGGGGGGTGAATAGGGTTTTATAATAATTTTGAAAATTATTTAAGCAAACAACCACAAAAAGATTGGAGAAGGAGGCAAGGTGTTTAGAGTGGTTTCACCCTTTGCAAATACTAAGGGAGTCAGTCCACTACCCGATTGTTCCCAATCGGGATTTTGTAAGCAATTATATTTTATTACCTCACAAGGATGTTACATAAGATACAACTACCTTCACAACCCTTAGGATAGCCTTCACCTATAAGTAGTCCCACCAACCTTGAAGCAGCCTTCCTCGAAGTAACTCCAAGCCCCCCCTTTAAGTAGCCTTCCTCTTGAAGTAGCTTCCCATTGAGATAGCCTTCTTTAAGTAATCCTAAGTCCACCGAGCCACCTTCACCACCTGAAGAAGCTCCAACAACCTCCTTTCCACAGCCTCCAACCTAGGAGTAGCAAAGGAGAACAAAATACAATAGAAGGAACAAGATTGGAAGAAAGAAAGTGGGATGGAGCCCCCGCTAGAGTTCCCGCGAGGGGGCGGCGGCGGATGAGGACAAGGAGGTTACATACGTGACAGAGGAGGGTGAGGCCATGTATCTGCGCATGCTGACACCCTATCAGACACTAGCAGCAAATCCCCGACAACCATCGTCAATCCACAAGCACCATCGGAAGTCTCGAACGTCCAAGAGAAATCCTACAGTGACACCATGACAGGCCGTAGAGTCTCGAATCAGGTTAAGGTCATCTCTCCTGACACTTTAATGATAGAAGATATACACATCGACAACACAGGCTCAATCCCGGCCATCACGGTCAACCCCAATTCCCTGCCACAACTTCTAGAGCCATACAAACACACTGTCATCGTCAAGCTGTTGGGCGGAAACATATGGTTTCAGGCTCTGGTGGACATATTGGCAATCCTCTGGTCACCTACCAACTCCTTCAGAGCCATAGATCTGGAAAAAGGGTACTATATTGTCCAACTGGGCAACAACGAGGACTTCGACAAAGCCATGTATGGCGGCCCGTGGGTGATATTTGGTAATTATCTATCAGTACAATCATGGAACGCCAACTTCCGACCATCTGAACTTATGCCTCACAAAGTAGTTGTCTGGCTTAGAGTCGTAGACCTTCCCATCTTCCTCTACCAGAATCAACTCTCGTCAAGCATAGGGAACCTAGTAGGGAAGACGATCAAGATTGACACCACAACCTCTTTCGGAGATCGAGGGAAATTCGCACGCCTAGCTGTGGAGGTGGATACTACCCAGCCACTATTGTCTGCGATCCTCCTCAATGGCGAGAAATATCGTCTAGAATATGAAAACATGCCCATAGTTTGCATGCAATGTGGTAGGATGGGTCACGCAGACGTTGAATGTGCTTTCGTTAAACCTTTCGTCCCATCAGAGCCATCTACTTCCCATGCAGCAGCAGCGCCGCCAGCATCACTCCTCTACTCCCAGTCCATTCATGCCCCTAAACCCGTGCGCCACACAACTCAGAAGGGCAGGCAATCTGGGGGGAAGCAAGCAGCCTCGTCTGGTCCAGCCAAACAATCAACAGAGGGGGCCAAACCGAGCAATACCTCGAGCGAGATAGTAATGGACGACGAAGATGATTGGCAAATAGTCAAATCTAAAAAAATAAGAAAAAAGGCCCAAAGACCCAGGAACCACAACCACAGCCGAGAATCCCAGCCAACAACTATGTTGTGGTCCTTGTCGACGAAGAGGTCTCTAAGGGACGGAATGTCATCCCTAATGATGGAGGTGCATTCCAGTTGAAAAGTGCCCCGACCTCCAACACTGATCATCCTCCAGATACTTTTTCTTGGGAGATAAGGGGAATGGAAATGGAGTCATGCTTAGAAACTGGAAGGTAATTTATCAAAATGTTTTAGTTAGCCCAGGGACCACAAGAAGGGAAAGATTGCCCATGTGGTCAGCGCCATGGGAGATAACCAGTTCAAGAAAAAGCACCTCAACTTTTATGATGAGAATCTCATCATGGAAGACGCTATCAACACAGGTGACTCAGTAGAGGAAGTAATAGCTGACACAGGCCAAGCAGTGGGCCTATGTGCGGATATTAACTAAAGCACCCCTCCCTTTTATGTATAATATGCCTAACATCTTGTGCTGAAATGTCCAAGGAGCTCACTCTTAGGACAAACTTCATCTACTTAAGGAATATAAATGGGAACACAAACTTAACATTCTAATCTTAATTGAAACTCGTTGCAATGGCTTCTCTGCAGATACTATCATTAAAAAATTGGGATACTACTCATCACATAGAGTAGAGGCTCTTGGCTTTTCTGGGGGCATCTGGATCCTATGGGATGATGCCCACTGCAAAGTGGACATTATCTTCAACCATCGGAAGTTTATTCATTACAGAATCAAGGACTCCTGGGACATCACATTTGTCTATGGAAGCCCTAACCCCATCAAATGTCAGTTGCTATGGTCCAGACTATCGGAAATTGCCCCCATTGTCAAGGGTGCTTGGGCTGTGGTTGGCGATTTCAACACCATGCTAGACATTTCAGAGAAGAAGAGTGGGAAATACTTTGATCATCGCAATAGTCGTTTGTTCAAAGAACTCCTCGTCAAGACTGGTCTCTCAGAGATTAAAATGCACGGCCATTTCTATACTTTCAAATGGCATAGGCTTCTGGAAAAACTAGATAGAATCATAGCTAACAATGAATGATTACATGTTGATGGTGGCTACAAATCAATGGTCCTTCCTCAGCTCTATTCTGATCACAACCCCATTCTTATCTCTAATATCAGGCAACAAAGCCACAAAAGGCTGGTCTTCCATACAAAGGCAAGCTGTGTTATTTCCCCGAACTTCCATAAGTCATTGCTACCGCAATGGAATGAGCAACTTCCTTATCCAGAACCACTAAACATCTTCCAACATGTAGCCATCAAATGGGATGCAGTCCAAAGGCGCAATACAAACAAGGTGAAAAGGAATCTCATGAACAAAATTGATAATTGCCAGGTACAATACAATACTTCTCCTAATTCTACTAACGACCTTCTATCTATCTCTGTTGAAGAGCAATACATTAGAATCCTCCTTTAGGAGAACATGGACTGGCAGCAGAAATTCCATATCACCTGGCTTCAAGCCGGGGATGGGAATACAAAGTTTTTCCATACCTACATCAAAGCAAGGTGACACTTTGCTCAGATCAGCAGGTTACAAAATGACGAAGGTGAGTGGGTGGAAAACCCATTAGAACTCAAGCAGCTGATCCGCAACTACTTTCTCAAGCTTATGATAGTAGGCAATCAGCCATCAACCCAGTCTACTGTCATCACTTCCTACCCAGGATGATTCGTCCAACTTTCTCCTCAGAAGAGAAACTTCATTGCACACACGCCCAGTCCAGATGAAATTAGAAGCACCACCTTTCTTATGTCGTCCTCCAAAGTGTCGAGGCCCGATGGAGTCTATACTAAATTCTTACAATCTAACTGGAGTAAGCTTGGCAACTCAGTCATCAAATCTGTATAAGCCGCATTCAACACGGGGAATATCGATAATCGGCTAGCTGATTCCTATATGGTTCTCCTACCGAAGAAAAGGCAACCAGTGAAGTGCTCAGACCTACATCTTATCTCCTTGAACAACAGCTACTTTAAACTTATCTCAAAAAAATTGGTGGAACGCCTAAATTACATCTCAAGCATTGGATTTCGGAAACTCAGTCTAGCTTCATACCTGGAAGGAGAATCAGTGACAATATTCTTCTCGTACAAGAAGTCATTCACTCTATGAAATAAAAGAAGGGCAATACAAAGTGGGTAACCATCAAATTGGACCTGTCTAAGGCCTTTGATCGTATGAAATGGCCATTCATAGAAGATACCCTAGTCAAGGTGGGACTGTCGAGCATCACTGTCAAGCTAATTATGAACATCATTACCTCTGGGAATACATCCAACCTGTGGGAGGGTGTCCCTCTTGACCCATTCTTCCCCTCACAAGGTGTTCGCCAAGGGTACCCATTGAGTCCATACGTGTTTGTGCTATGCATGGAACGATTATCACAATCAATTAACCAGACGGTGACAGATGGTCACTGGAAACCTATTCATCTCACGCGCCAAGGCATGCCCCTATCCCACATCTTTTTCACCGATGACGTCCTCTTAATGTTGGAGGCGAGCCCAACACAGGCTACTAACATGTTGGACATCCTCAATCTGTTTGCCACAACGTAAGGTCAAGAAGTATCCAAGTCAAAATCGTGTTGCTTCTTCTCATCGAACACTTCCAGAGGAGAGAAACACACTTTCTATAGAAAAATTGGGATCGATCATACTGAGGACCTAGGGTGTTATCTCGGAGTTCCTATACTCCATCACAGAGTTAATCGAGCAACACATCAGCACATCACCACCACCATCCAGGAACACATGATAGGGTGGGCGGCAAGGCACCTCTCCCTGGCAGGGCGGATAACCCTTGCTAAATCCACGCTACAATCCATTCCGTCCTACACTATGCAAACAGTTTGCCTTTCTCCTCGCCTCTGCGATGACATTAACAAGCAGGTTAAAAACTTCATCTGGTCCAGAGGCAGTAATCAAAAGAAGTTGTCCTTGGTTTCCTGGAATAAAATTACATCCCCTAAGGCCATGGGCGGACTGGGTATCAAGGATGCCCGTGACCAAAATACAACCCTAATGCTAAAGAATGTATGGTTCTTCCTCAATAATCACATAGCCCCATGGGTTAAGGTTACGAAGGAGAAGTATATGCGTGGAAACACAATCAGTAAGAAACCCAGCTCTTCAGCTTGGGCGTTCATTAAGAAACACATTGACTCCCTCTCAAGCATTAGCATTAGTCACATGACTATTAATTCAGGCACAAGCACAAATGTGTGGACGGATAAATGGGTTAATGGAGAAGCCATCACCGAGCTATACCCCTCCTGGAGTATACCAGCCGACATGGCTGACCTGAAGGTTAGTTCTATGTGCCTAGAGAATGGAGAATGGGACTACTCCTTTGTCCATCACTTTCTTCCTCCGACTTTTAGAGATAGAATCAATCTCATTCCTATGCCAGTTGATGTGTCAGGTGAGGACACCTGGTCATGGCCGTTTGAAGCTTCGGGCGTCTTCTCTGTGAAGTCATCTTATTCTTGGATTTGCTCAGATAGGAACATCAACTCTCACGACAACTGGGATTTTATTTGGCACCTAAAAATCCCAGAGTGATTGCACATCTTCACATGACTTCTTCAGCACCGCACTCTCTTAACAAATGTCGAGAAGCAACACTGACACCTTAATGTAGACACTGTCTACAGCAAATGCAATAACGCCCCTAAAAGTCTATTACACTGCATGTGTGACTGTCATTCCAGTAGGCAAGCCTGGTCTGGACTTGGCAAGGGAACTGATTTCTTTACTGACAACGAGGATGCGTGGATCCAGAATCTGACCTCTGCCGGTGATAATGGCGCAGCCTGTTAACAAAACATTGTAATAGTTTGGCACTTATGGCAGGTAAGGAATGACAAGGTCCATAAGAACCTTCCTTCTAATACTCAACAGAGAATCCTTTTCATTAAGCAAAGAACACAAACCATCCTGAACCTTCCTTAGCCTAAATCATACTCCCTGGGAGCTAGTGACTCACACAAGTTCACCAAGCCAAACTTAGTAAATGGTGTAATCTTTGTGGACGCGGCATTCAATAGCTTCTCTAAGAGAGCAGCAGGAGCTGGCATCCATGCCATAGACAATAAAGGAAGATGCATGTGCGGATGAGGAATCCCCTTTTACTCTTCATCAGTGCTTGAATTAGAAACCAACGTTGCAATCCTGGCCGACCAGCTGTGTCAGGAGCTAGGAGTGTCTCAAGTGCTCATTCTCTCAGACTCCAAACTGAAAGTGAGCCTACTTAACAATGAGTAGCCTCCCATCACCAAGCTCCAACTACACTGGAGAAAATTTCAACTCATCAGAACCGCCATTCAACTCACGATACTCCATGTCCCTCATGAACTGAATAAAGTTGCGGATGAAGTATCCAAGCACACCCTGCACACCTTTACTTCTTGTAATTTCAGTTTACTTAAGCCATATTGTCTAGTTTCAGATCTACATATCAACATAGATCTCTTTTGGTCTGCACTAGAGCGCAGAATGAATAAAAGTTAATCTCTAGTTACAAAAAAAAACAATGTTGCCAATTGAGTACATCGCTTTGATCCTATATCAAGCGTATTGATCTCCTATCCACTGTGGATGAACGTGGTAGTGTGGTGGCTATGAGATACTAAGCTATAGGATGCTAGTGTAGAACAGATTGCAAGTATGGCTTTTACTAATTTCTCACTATGAATGAATCTCAAGCGTAATTGTATGCACAAGTGATACTTTAGCTGTCCTAAGGCATGCCCTGTTTATAGGAATGGCCTACTAGTGCTTAGGGACATTCTAGAGACTTTCTAGGGTGCTCTTAGTGCTCAACTAGCTGTTAGGCATCCACTAATTACATTGCAATGACTAGTTGTTTAATGTTGAAAAGTGCAGTCCAGAACCTTTCTCAGTCGAGAAGTTTGTCGATCGAGAGTCTCTCGGTCGAGGAATTTGTCGACCGAGGGAAGGTCTGGAATGAGTGTATTGCAACGTTAATTTCCAACTATCAACCACTTTTCAACTCAGTCTAACGTCTATAGAATTTGCTAGAAGGACTATTCTTGGTCGAGAATATTGTCGACTGAGAGCGTCTCGGTCGAGGAATTTGTCGATCGAGAATGTCTCTGTTCCAATGTGTTGAGCCATGTACTAAGTGTAACATCCCTGACCTGGGTTATGCCTTAACCCTAGTTGTTTTGTTTAAGAAAGATAATTATATGCTTGATTTTATCTTTTGAAAAGTAATTAAGGCTCAAGAGGAACTTATGTTGCAATTTTAGTTCTTTTTGAATAATGTTGAAATAATGTTTTGTCTATTTTGGACTAAAGTGCAAATTACCCAAGTTGAGGGGTTAAATTGAAAATGTTACATGATAAGATGTTCCTCATGTGTTGAAGCATCATGAGAATGAAGATGATGCAATGGTATGGCTTATGGTAGCCTGAATAACAAGAAAGAGCTGGTTAAGCAATGTTTGTGCATTAAAACCTAGTTTTGGTGTAATGTATAATTTACCCAAAACCTAGGGTTCAATATACAAAATACCACTTCAAGAGGGTCCCTAATGTTTCTTGGTATCATGCAGAGAAAATATAATGAGATGGGTGCCTCATTTGAATCACTTTGGAGGAGAGACAATCTTGATATTAAAATAATCAAGATTTAAGTATAATTGGAATTTTATTTCAAATTAATGCAAAAATAAATATATTAATTGAAGAGCCCTTTAACCAAAAGGTGATGAATTATTTTGAAAAAGAATGGACGACCATGTGCCTTGCAAAGGTACGAAAATATCTTAAGGAGGTGAAGAACCCACTCATATTATTATAAGAAAAAGAAATATCCACTCACTTATGGATATTATTATAATATGATTTAAGGTGCTTAATTTGTTTTTCTCTAAATCATGGATAATTGAGAGGAATATGATGCAAGGATGATAGCATCGTATCTAAGGAAGACAAGGGGGCAAGTGGCAAAGAAATGGAGGAGTTATTCCCTACTTTCTCTCTCCTAAAATGAATTTTAATATAAATGCATATAAGCTCATTTATCCATAGCTTGAAAGGGGAATTTCGAACCCACTTTCACTCTTTGCTTGCAAAACGACCAAGGAGGCTAAGGAGAAATAGGAGGATGAGTTCCAACCTGTAGGTAAGCTTCTTGATCACTTTCAACCATGATTCCATGGTGGAAATCAAAAATAAATGATGGATTTCTTCTTTTTTCTATCAATCTTCCTTTCTAGCCAATCCTTTTCACTCAAAGCTTGAGGACGAGCTTGGGATGTTTGAAGGTGTTGCTTTTACCATTAAATACGTGGAGGTTGAAACTTTGAAGCTCAATTGAAGGCGGGTTATATAACTTGAACCCTTGAACCTTGTTATTGACTCCATATCTTTATCAATTGTTGATTCCTTCTTTATTCCCGAAATTTTATTTGGTTGATTGATGCAATCACCATGAAAATCACAGAAAGTTCCGTGGGTTTATAGCTTGATGATGATGACATCATCATAAGCACACACCTCCACAAATTTCTATTACAAACAGTTTTAAGACCTTGGTCCAAACGGTTTCACCAAACCGTTTGGAGACCAAACGGTTTGCCAACCGTTTGGAGGTTTGGATCCCAAACCATTTGGAAGGGTTGACCGTTTGAGGTCAGGACCCTAGTACATGTTGTATGATGATCTAATGGATCCAATTGATTGATTCAATATATGGACAATCCTCCAATTAGAAACCCTAAACGGGTTAAGTGCTGAAATATCAATTGGTTTATTTAAAACTTTGGGTTGACTAACCCAAATGGTCTCAAGACCGTTTGGAGGTCTAGGGTTGAGTATGTTTGAGTAATCGAAGATCTATAGATATCAAATTGAAATGCAATGAATAACTAATTTGAAGATCAATTCAATGATGCAAACCCTAATTGATTTTCACAAATTTCATTAAAAGTTTGAGTCAAACGGTCTCAAGACCATTTGGAGGTCATCCAAACGACCTCAAGACCATTTGAGATCAGGTCATGTCATGGTTTGATGATGATCCAATGATTTCAATTGGACTAGTTCCACAATGTCAACCATTGATGGTTCCTCGAATTCAAAACCCTAATTGATGGTTTATTGATTATAAACCCTTGTTCAATTGGGTTCAAAACCCTAATTGAAGGTCCAATTGAAGGGTGATTCAATGGTCCAATTGAAGAATAAATCAGTGGTTCAATTGATAGATGGTTTAATGATTGAAATCCTGAATTGATAAAGTGATGGAAGACCTTTTTGTTCCATTCGGTTTTGAGAGAGTTTGGACCAAACGGTCTCAAGACCGTTTTAGACCAAACGATCTCAAACCCTTTGGATACCCAAGTGGTTTCAAGTGTAAATTTTCCATATAGTTTCATTATTGTTTTGCTTAAACGGTTTCAAACCATTTGGAGCATCAATGATCAAGAACGTTTGGGATGTTTCAATGTGATTAAGTCAATTGGAAACCTAAGGTGATGAAAGATAAAATGACCCTATGGTTGTTACTGATTTATCTCAAAGATAATCACTAGGGTTGTACCTTTAAAGGTACTAAGTAATTGGTAACCCTAGATGAGTTAATCCCTGAAGCTTAAGTAAGCAATATTTTAATACACTATGTCAACCCTAATTGAATGTATTTGATTAAAGGGTTGGTTGGCCCAATTTATCCAAGTTTGACATAGTCAACATCCTAGAGAGGATGAGAGAGAGAGGAATCCATACATGTAGGATAATCTTGTAATGGATAAGCCTCAAACACCTTCAATATGAATAAACTAAGATTTTAGGGTATGATCTTTGATGAAGTGATCATGAAACCCTAATTGAGAAGATTGATGAACATTAACACTAATTGAGGGTGATGACATGTGAAACCCTAATTGAGGGTGATGCCATGTGAAACCCTATGCAATGGTATGATGAGGAGCCCTAATATATGGTGAAGGTATGTGAAACACAAATTTTGAATTATAATATATGAAGCCCTAATCTTGGGCAATATGATGACAAACCAGAACCCTAATAATAAAATAGTGGGTAAAGCCTTATAAAGGTGAAATATCTCAAATGGTTGATTATAGGCAACCTTATAGTAAGTAATGCCTTAACCTGAGATGAGTCCATATCATTGAAGATAGTTGGACCATTCTTGTGTGTGGCCTATGCACTTCATGGTAAGAGTGATAGGTTAGTGAATGAAAGTATTAAGATGGGAAACACCTTAATCCAAGATAAGTCGATAACTCAAGAAAGTTGGAAGTGATGAGGAAAGTGATACATAAAGATATGATAGGTATCACTTTTAGCATTCCAGGGTTGATATACCTTGATGCACCTCAAATCCAATATACTTGGACAAGAAACACATGAAGTGTGTTATGTAAATTATTACAATGAAATGTAATGAGTTTGATATACTTTGATAAGTATAGGCTAATATACCTTGAGAATGGGGTTAAGCCAAACTAATGAGTATGATGTAATCATACTAGGATAAGGATGAGAAATGAACTCATACCCTGTATTGATAATCATTTAATGATAAATGTTAAGAGTAATAAACATGATTGAATACTCAAGATGTTAATGGATGCTCCTAGAGGTGTGGAGCAATATATTAGGGTTGATTTGATAAATATGAAATCCTAATTAATGTGAGATGGGAAAACCCTAACCCTAAATTGGGTAATGAGACATGAGAAACCCTAATGTAATGTGAATAGTAAGCTCTAACCCTAATGAGGAAATAGTGGTGTTACTATTGTTTTACATGAGGTAATATGTTATTGTTGCCTAGTGAGAGGTGACAAGAAGTGTAAGGGCCTTGTGAGCCATATGGTTAGATGTTTCCTAGTGAGAGGTGACAAGATGCTTCGTGGGCTTTATGAGCCATGAGAACAATTGTGGCATAGTGAGAGGCACCAAGATGATTATAAAAGTTTACTGTAAGATATGATAATAATAAACCTAATAAAAGGAACAATTGTTTTTAATAAAGAATATGAACATCTATGAGGGCTAAACTCAGGGTTCATAGCCTAGAGAAGGATGTGATGATCAATGATGAGTTAAAGGAATTTATATTCCATGATCTGTGAAATCAAGATTGGTTAAAGTCAAATGTCTGGCTGTGAAATCAGGATTGGTAGTATCCAATGATTGGCGGTGTAATCAGGATTGGTTAAAGTCCAATACATGGCAGAGGTGCAATGCCTGTAATCAGGATTGGTTAAAGTCCAATGTCTAGCGGTGTAATCAGGAATGGTTAAAGTCTAATACCTGGCAGAGGTACAATGCCTGTAATCAGGATTGGTTAAAGTCCAATGCCTGGCGGTGTAATCAGGATTGGTTAAAGTCCAATGCCTGGCAGTGTAATCAGGATTGGTTAAAGTCCAATGCCTGGCGGTGTAATCAGGATTGGTTAAAGTCCAATGTCTGGCTGTAAAATCAGGATTGGTTAAAGTCCAATGGCTGGCTGTGAAATCAAGATTGGTAGAGTCCAATGTTTGGCGGTGTAATCAGGATTGGTTAAAGTCCAATACCTGGCAGAGGTACAATGCATGTAATCAGGATCGGTTAAAGTCCAATACCTGGCAGAGGTATAATGCCTGTAATCAGGATTGGTTAAAGTCCAATGCCTGGCTGTAAAATCAGGATTGGTAGTGTCCAATGCCTGGCGGTGTAATCAGGTTTGGAAGAGTCCAATACCTGGCCGAGTCTTAATTCCTGTAATGATGACACAAGATTGGTAATAACCCAATGCCTGTAATGATGACACATGATTGGTAATAACCCAATGTCTGTAATGATAACACATGATTGGTAATAACTCAATGCCTATAATGATGACATAGGATTGGTAACAACCCAATGCCTATAATGATGACACGTGATTGGTAATAACCCAATGCTTGTATTAATGATATACAAGTACATGGTAGATATAATCCCTTATCTGTTTAGCAGATTGGCTAAGGCCAGCAAATTGAAACAAGAATGTCTCAGGGGTGACATATCAAGATAATGAGTGTCACGAGAGAAGTTTGACATGATGATATAGATTGATAGACAAATTATATACATGTTTTTCCTATTCCTTATGAAGAGAATAGATGATTTACTGTTCTATCATAAATAGTTGCAATACTTTAAAAGACGAGAATGTTTTAAACTGCTTATCCTCTGTTCAGTTTTATATCATTAAACTGCAATAATAATGTTTCTGGCGGAGAGTTATATCTCTCGTTGGGGTAATTACAATTGTCTCACCCCCGTGGGATCCAACATTTTTAGGTGGACAAGGATGGAGGAGACTGAGAATATCTTGCAGAGGAAGAACATCAACAGCAACAGAGACAACAATGACAACTCAGGTTGATGGTATTGTCTGTCGTGTCTTGTAGATAGAAGTCTTGTGTGTCGTCTCTGTACTCTCATGTCCTCGGAGTTAGTAGTTAGTATTTTGACATGGGTCTGAGTTTTTGGCTTGATGCCTCGAGGTTCTTATACTGTGTGTGTTTAGCTGTTAACAAGGCAGTGGATATTGTAACCCTCGAGAAGAGATGGTACAAAATATGTACTTATGAACCAGGATGTAAATGTAATATGTTGGTTCTTGTTGAAAGAGTTTTCCTATGATTGGATCTCTTTGAAAAAGGTTTTAATTTTTAGTGATTTTCAGTAATTCGCTGTTAGTAATTGCTTCCGCTTAGTTAATGATGTATGTTTTGAATGCTTCACCACAATTTAGTGGTATCAGAGCTCTAGGTTAGTTGAGTCTACAGAGACATAGGACTATGGTATCGAGTCTGTTCTAAGTGTACCTCAGTGTATCTTATAGTGCCTTCTGCTTATGCAGAAGAAGATATATAACTCTAAGATGTCTGGAGAACACGAGGAATACGTTGCTGAGAACAATGTTGTTGCACCAGTAGAAGGTGTCAGGGATTAGGAAAGAGAAGAAATAGTGCCTGAGAATCCCCATGTTGATGAATTCATGATGGGAAACCCAACTTTTTCTACACTTTTTGGGCAATTCATGACTATGGTGATGCATATGACAGACTGAATTCTAGAACCGGCACCTAGGGCACCAGCTTCCAATGAGGGATATGGGTCTGGTAAGACCTTTGAAAAACTACGTCGTGTAGGAGCCATAGAATATGCTGGGACATCTAACCCAACAGATGCTGATCTCTGGCTCACTGAGTTAGAAAAGGCTTTTAAGATCCTTAGTATCCCGGATGCTGACAAAGTTAAGCATGCCATGTACCTTTTGAAGGGTAGTGTTGGACATTGGTGGGCTATAGAAAAAATAAAAAGGAATGATGAAGAGGTTGGTTGGGAGGAATTTCGTCGAGAATTCTTCAATAAGTATTTTCCAAGGACATATTTAGATGAAAAGATCTCACAGTTTGAGAAGATTCGACAGGGAGCCATGTAGATAAGTGAATATGAGGTTAAGTTCATGGAACTTTTACGATTTTGTCCTCAAATGGCTGATTCTGAGGAGGAAAAGATTCGACGTTTTGAGAAGGGACTGAATGCTGAAATGTCTATTCCGGCATCTGCCCTAAAAAGTAGAGAGAGGTTTGTCACATTTGTGGAGTCAATTCAAAGGATAGAAGGGTCTATGATAAAGAAACATGATATGAACCTTAAAAGGAAGTCTAAACAGTCACTGGAACAAGGAATTGGTGGTACTAAACAATCAAAGATTTTAGTAGTACCGACTCAACCACAATGTAGTGCACCCAAGCATCAGTCACCTAAAAGGCTCCGAGCTTGCTATAGATGTGGACAGAGAGGACATCTGAGGTGGCAATGTCCAAGTAGAAAGTGATGAGGTGAACCAACAGATAAGATACTAGATAACTTGTAAGAGGTAGACATGTCAAGATAAAACTTTCTATTTTGAAATATCCTCTACCCTCTACTATAAGAAAGGTAGTGTTGTTTTGTTCATCCGTATAATCCTTTAAGGATATGAGGAAGAGATAAGTAGGATGAAAACTTGTGTTTAGTTTAATATTGTTTTATATGTTTTGAAATTTCTCTTTCTTCATTAAGGAAGGGAAGAGATGAAAAAGGAATTCAGAGAAAATCTGAGATATTAAGTATATCAAATTTAAAGAGATGAAATGTAAAATAAAATAAATGCATACTACCTAATTTCAGTTCTTGAATACCCCGGCCAGGTATTCATTTATTGAAGGCAATGTAAGTATGACATACCTAGATTGTTATCTTTCTGATTACTCTAATCAAGTAATCATTCTGAAACAATCCAAAGAAGCCTAATCAAGAAGGAGATGTGGCATGGATATTTTTACCACATTCTAATTGATATACAGAGGAATTTGATTTAATTATAAATCAACTTATAAACAAAAAGGAAGATGAGAATGTGATGTGTTAGATACCAAGGTAAGAGATTCTGGTATCTGAGAAATATCAGACTGTTTTATGATGGTTACCTGGAATGGTTAACTGTGGAATCAGTCCAGTTACCTAATGTAGTATGGACATCATATGTTAGGGGTTTATGCTTTGCATAAACATAACATTGATGAGAATGAACTATTTGAAGGAATAATTGTAAAATTATTACAAGAAAAGTTTATTAAATTAAATTAACAAATAACCTCTATCTAAATAAGAAAAGAGTTACCTGACACAAAATTAACTCCATAGTCAATAATAAAAGGACAGTGGAGTATGTGCCCTATGTGTTTGATTCTATGAGAATTTTGTGTGAAAGAACGTTGTATTGATCAAAGTTCTATGGTGTCTCCATAACAATGAGATGTTATGTGGAGACTTGATGATATAACGAAAGAATAATATTTGTCTCCTTTTATCTGGGATTTTGGGGACGAAATCCTTGTTAGGGGTTTATAATTGTAACATCCCAGACCTGGGTTATGCCTTAACCCTAGGTGTTTTGTTTAAGAAAGATAATTATATGCTTGATTTTATCTTTTGAAAAGTAATTAAGGCTCAAGAGGAACTTATGTTGCAATTTTATTTCTTTTTGAATAATGTTGAAATAATGTTTTGTCTATTTTGGACTAAAGTGCAAATTATCCAAGTTGAGGGGTTAAATTGCAAATGTTACATGATAAGATGGTTCTCATGTGTTTAAGCATCATGATAATGAAGATGATGCAGTGGTATGGCTTATGGTAGTCTGAATAACAAGAAAGAGCTTGTTAAGCGATGTTTATGCATTAAAACCTAATTTTGGTGTAATGTGTAATTTACCCAAAACCTAGGGTTCAATATGCAAAATTCCACTTCAAGATGGTCCCTCATGTTTCTTGGCATCATGTAGATAAAATATAATGAGAGGGGCGCCTCATTTGAATCACTTTGGAGGAGAGAGAATCTTAGTATTAAAATAATCAAGATTTAAGCATAATTGGAATTTTATTTCAAATTAATGCAAAAATAAATATATTAATTGAAGAGCCATTTAACCAAAAGGTGAGGGATGATTTTGCAAAATAATGTACTACCATGTGCCTTGCAAAGGCACGAAAATATCTTAAGGAGGTGAAGAATCCTCTCACATTATTATAAGAAAAAGAAATATCCACTCACTTATGGATATTATTATAATATGATTTAAGGTGCATAATTTGTATTCTCTAAATCGTGGATAATTGAGAGGAATATGAGGCAAGGATGATATTATCGTATCTAAGGAAGAGAAGGGGGAAATTTTCAAGGAAATGGAGGAGTTATTCCCTACTTTCTCTCTCCTAAAATGAATTTTAATAGAAATGCATATAAGCTCATTTATCCATATCTTGAAAGGGGAATTTCGAACCCACTTTCACTCTTTGCTTGAAAAACGACCAAGGAGGCTAAGGAGAAACAGTAGGACGAGTTCCAACCTGTAGGTAAGCTTCTTGATCACTTTCAACCATGATTCCATGGTGGAAATCGAAAATTAATGATGGATTTCTTCTTTTCTTCTATCAATCTTCCTTTCTAGCCAATCCTTTTCACTCAAAGCTTGAGGACGAGCTTGGGATGGTTAAATATGTTGCTTTTACCATTAAAGATGTGGAGGTTGAAGCTTTGAAGCTCAATTTAAGGTGGGTTATATAACTTGAACCCTTGAACCTTGTTATTGATTCCATATCTTTATCAATTGTTGATTCCTTCTTTATTCCCGAAATTTTATTTGGTTGATTGATGCAATCACAATCAAAATCACAGAAAGTTCCATGGTTTTATAGCTTGATGATGATGACATCATCATAAGCACACACCTCTACAAATATCTATTGCAAATGGTTTTAAGACCTTGGTCCAAACGGTTTCACCAAACCGTTTGGAGGTTTGGATCCCAAACCGTTTGGAAGGGTTGACCATTTGAGTTTAGGACCCTAGTACATGTTGGATGATGATCTAATGGATCCAATTGATTGATTCAATATATGGACAATCCTCCAATTAGAAACCCTAATTAGGGTAAGTGCTGAAATTTCAATTGGTTGATTTAAAACTTTGGGTTGACTAACCCAAACGGTCTCAAGACCATTTGGAGGTCACCCAAAGGGTATCAAGACCATTTGGAGGTCAACCAAGACTGTTTGGAGGTCTAGGGTTGAGTATGGTTGATTAATCGAAGATCCAGAGATATCAAAGTGAAATGCAATCAATAACTAATTTGATGATCAATTCAATGATGCAAACCCTAATTGATTTTCACAAATTTCATTAAAGGTTTGATTCAAATGGTCTCAAGACCGTTTGGAGGTCATCCAAATGACCTCAATACCGTTTGAGGTCAGGTCATGTCATGGTTTGATGATGATCCAATGATTTCAATTGGACTAGTTCAACAATTTCAACCACTGATGGTTCCTCGAATTCAAAACCCTAATTGATGGTTTCTTGATTATAAACCCTAGTTCAATTGGGTTCAAAACCCTAATTGAAGGTCCAATTGAAGGGTGATTCAATGGTCCAATTGAAAAATAAATCAGTGGTTCAATTGATAGATGGTTTAATGATTGAAATCCTGAATTGATAAAGTGATGGAAGACATTTTTGTTCCATTCAGTTTTGAGAGATTTTGGACCAAACAATCTTAAGACAGTTTGAGTCCAAACAGTCTCAAACCCTTTGGAGACCCAAGTGGTTTCAAGTGTAAATTTTCCATACGGTTTCATTATTGTTTTGCTTAAACGGTTTCAAACCATTTGGAGCATCAATGATCAAGAACGTTTGGGATGTTTCAATGTGATTAAGTCAATGGAAACCTAAGGTGATGAAAGATAAAATGACCCTATGGTTGTTACTGATTTATCTCAAAGATAATCACTAGGGTTGTACCTTTAAAGGTACTAAGTAATTGGTAACCCTAGATGAGTTATTCCCTGAAGCTTAAGTAAGCAATATTTTAATACACTATGTCAACCCTAATTGAATGTATTTAATTAAAGGGTTGGTTGACCCAATTTATCCAAGTTTGACATAGTCAACATCCTAGAGAGGATGAGAGAGAGAGGAATCCATACATGTAGGATAATCATGTAATGGATAATCCTCAAACACCTTCAATATGAATAAACTAAGATTTTAGGGTATGATCTTTGATGAAGTGATCATGAAACCCTAATTGAGAAGATTGATGAACATTAACCCTAATTGAGGGTGATGCCAAGTGAAACCCTAATTTAGGGTGATGCCATGTGAAACCCTAATTGAGGGTGATGCCATGTGAAACCCTATGCAATGGTATGATGAGGAGCCCTAATATAGGGTGAAGGTATGTGAAACTCAAATTTTGAATTATAATATATGAAGCCCTAATCTTGGGCAATATGATGACAAACCAGAACCCTAATAATAAAATAGTGGGTAAAGCCTTATAAAGGTGAAATATCTCAAATGGTTGATTATAGGCAACCTTATAGTAAGTAATGCCTTAACCTGAGATGAGTCCATATCATTGAAGATAGTTGGACCATTCTTGTGTGTGACCTATGCACTTCATGGTAAGAGTGATAGGTTAGTGAATGAAAGTATTAAGATGGGAAACACCTTAATCCAAGATAAGTTGATAACTAAAGAAAGTTGGAAGTGATGAGGAAAGTGATACATCAAGATATGATAGGTATCACTTTTAGCATTCCAGGGTTGATATACCTTGATGCACCTCAAATCCAATATACTTGGACAAGAAACACATGAAGTGTGTTATGTAAATTGTTACAATGAAATGTAATGAGTTTGATATACTTTGATAAGTATAGGCTAATATACCTTGAGAATGAGGTTAAGCCAAACTAATGAGTATGATGTAATCATACCAGGATAAGGATGGGAAATGAAGTCATACCCTGTATTGATAATCATTTATTGATAAATGTTAAGAGTAATAAACATGATTGAATACTCAAGATGTTAATGGATGCTCCTAGTGGTATGGAGCAATATATTAGGGTTGATTTGATAAATATGAAATCCTAATTAATGTGAGATGGGAAAACCATAACCCTCAATTGGGTAATGAGACATGAGAAACCCTAATGTAATGTGAATAGTAAGCTCTAACCCTAATGAGGGAATAGTGGTGTTACTATTGTTTTACATGAGGTAATATGTTATTGTTGCCTAGTGAGAGGTGACAAGAAGTGTAATGGCCTTGTGAGCCATATGGTTAGATGTTGCCTAGTGAGAGGTGACAAGATGCTTCATGGGCCTTATGAGCCATGAGAACAATTGTGGCATAGTGAGAGGCACCAAGATGATTATAAAAGTTTACTGTAAGAAATGATAATAATAAACCTAATAAAAGGAACAATTGTTTTTAATAAAGAATATGAACATCTATGAGGGCTAAACTCAGGGTTCAGAGCCTAGAGAAGGATGTGATGATCAATTATGAGTTAAAGGAATTTATATTCCATGATCTGTGAAATCAGGATTGGTTAAAGTCCAATGTATGGCTATGAAATCAGGATTGGTAGTGTCCAATGCCTGGTGGTGTAATTAGGATTGGTTAAAGTCCAATACCTAGCAGAGGTACAATGCATGTAATCAGGATTGGTTAAAGTCCAATGCCTGGTGGTGTAATCTGGATTGGTTAAAGTCTAATACCTGGCAGAGGTACAATGCTTTTAATCAGGATTGGTTAAAGTCCAATGCCTGGCGGTGTAATTAGGATTGGTTAAAGTCCAATGTCTGGCGGTGTAATCAGGATTGGTTAAAGTCCAATGCCTGGCGGTGTAATCAGGATTGGTTAAAGTCTAATGCCTAGCGGTGTAATCAGGATTGGTTAAAGTCCAATGCCTGGATGTGAAATCAGGATTGGTAGAGTCCAATGCCTGGCGGTGTAATTAGGATTGGTTAAAGTCCAATACCTGGCAGAGGTACAATGCCTGTAATCAGGATTGTATAAAGTCCAATACATGGCAGAGGTATAATGCCTGTAATCAGGATTGGTTAAAGTCCAATGCCTGGCTGTAAAATTAGGATTGGTAGTGTCCAATGCCTGGTGGTGTAATCAGGTTTGGAAGAGTCCAATACCTGGCAGAGGCTTAGTGCATGTAATGATGACACAGGATTGGTAATAACCCAATGCATGTAATGATGACACATGATTGATAATAACCCAATGCCTGTAATGATAACACAGGATTGGTAATAACCCAATGCCTATAATGATGACACAGGATTGGTAACAACCCAATGCCTGTAATGATGACACAAGATTGGTAATAACCCAATGCATGTATTAATGATATACGAGTACATGGTAGATATAATCCCTTATATGTTTAGCAGATTGGCTAAGGCCAGCAGATTGAAACAAGAATGTCTTAGGGGTGACATATCAAGATAATGAGTGTCACAAGAGAAGTTTGACATGATGATATAGATTGATAGACAAATGATATACATGTTTTTCCTATTCCTAATGAAGAGAATAGATGATTTACTATTCTATCATAAACAGTTGCAATACTTTAAAAGATGAGAATGCTTTAGATTGCTTATCCTATGTTCAGTTTTATATCATTAAACTGCAATAATAATGTTTCTGGCTGAGAGTTATATCTCTCACTGGGGCAATTACAATTGTCTCACCCCCGTGGGATCCAACATTTTTAGGTGGACAAGCACGGAGGAGACTGAGAATATCTTGTAGAGGAAGAACATCAGCAGCAGCAGAGACAGCAGTGACAGCTCAGGTTGAGGGTATTGTCTGTCGTGTCTTGTAGATAGAAGTCATATGTGTCGTCTCCGTACTCTCAGGTCCTCGGAGTTAGTAGTTAGTATTTTGACATCGATCTGAGTTTTTGGCTTGATGCCTCGAGGTTCTTATATTGTATGTGTTTAGCTGTTAACAAGGCAGTGGATATTGTAACCCTCGAGAAGAGATGATACAAAATATGTACTTAAGAACCACGATGTAAATGTAATACATTGGTTCTTGTTGAAAGAGTTTTCCAATTATTGGATCTCTTTGAAAAAGGTTTTAACTTTTAGTGATTTTCAGTAATCCACTGTTAGTAATTGCTTCCGCTTAGTTAATGATGTATGTTTTGAACGCTTCACCACACTAAGTGTGTGTAGCAATGTGTAATTGTGCTTATATCTTAAGGGAGGATCTTTCTAAGTGTTGTGAGTAGATAGGGAAGATCTAATGCTTGATTTACATGATGTCTAAGTACTGTACATTATATATTTGTACAAGTTTTTACATTGAGTACAATCATGAAAATAAAGTAATTTAAGCATATTGATCTTCCAATTTGTATTTCTCTTCAACTATCCACCTCATTATTTGTTTATCCCTGAAACACTCAAATAACAAGTTAGATCCACAAGAATGAAATGTTTGTCATCATCAAAACAAAGGGTTTAATAATGTAAAATTTAGCCAACACCCAATGGTATTGTCTTCATGACAATTGATGGTGGTAACCAAAGGTGTCAACTAACGTTCACCCCTTAGGTCATGTTTTCACCTAATTAGAATCCTAGTTATTAACAACTATGTACCCTAATGATGCTATCAATCAATGGTGATATTAGTTTGATATTTGATGTTAATTAATGAAGATAGTGTTGATCTAACAACCTATGGTGACTTAATGGTCACTAATGATGGTGGATCAGATCTCCAAAACCTATGGTGAGTTAATCATATAATTATAGCATCAATTAAGCCTTATACCAATGGTTTCTTGGGTCACTTGATGCAATGGTCATACCTATACTATAATTGATGGTTTAAACATATGAACTTAGCCCAATGGTCAAGATCTAATGTTTATTCCTCCAATAAAGTGGAATGATGGCTAATGTAATATTTTGGTCCTAATAATGTGATTTAGATGGTTTCCTTTATATGATCAACTTAAGGAACTTACTTGTTGATAATGGATGACTTGTTTTAAATGAACAATTGATTGTGGGTTTTACCCTACTCTCAACAGAACCCATATTGTTGTTAACCAAATGATGTCTAGGGTTAAATGGTGAATTTTATATATCACAGCTCAAGAACATCATAGATGATTCATACAAGGTGTTTACTTATATAAACAACCAATGGTCTTACCTTTTAAACATCCAATGGTTCTGGGTGACATTGTGGTATGGTGATATGGGTTGAATGGTGATTGAACAAATGGAGGGTTACCCTTAATAAGGTAGTCTTACCTATTCACTCATATGAATAGAAGGGATGATAACCATATTGTGTTGATATGCAACCCTAATGAGGTATATCTTGTTATACCTAGCTTTGATATAACTAAATGATGGTAATTGGGTATGAATAGTCCTTGAATGATTAATACAATCATGGAGTACTCTCTTATTGTTGTCGAAACCCTAGTATGCTATAACTAGATGGTTACACCTTGATTTATGTGTGGGTTCATATTTGAGAATAGTATGGAATGTGATGTTGATGCTTCACCTTATGCATCCATGATCTAATGGGGGTGTCGTGAGCTAGGGTTTGGGTATAAGTGTTGATTAGTAACATTAATATAATTTATCTTGTTTAACCTAACTCTAATGCAAATAGATAAAGATGAGTATTCATGTTTAACCTTCTTATATGATGGCATGATGGCGAAATAACCTCCTTAATATGATCATAACCTTAATGTGTTAATTGGTGGTTAACATAGCCAAATGGTTGATACTTTCTTATACTAAACATATACATTGTGAATATGATGAGGGTTAATCATATCTAGATTCCTTGCATGTTTATGTAATAAAAGAATGTTCTTAATGTTATTATAACCCTGCTATGATTGATTATGAATATCTCCTAGCTCATTAACGCAATATTGTGCTGATCTGGTGTATTATATGTAAGTGATGTTGTTGAGCTTTATTATAAGGCATGGAAAGATAATGATGATCTTGAAGGGAATAGTATGATGGTCTTAATGACCTTTGGGCATGGTTGAGCCATGAATGAGGTGTAATCCTCTTGTGTTGATAAGGGTTGGTACCCTATGATATTGTGAAAAGGATTTATATCATGTGATAGTATGATGGTCTTAATGACCTTTGGGCATGGTTGAGCCCTGAATGAGGTGTAATCCTCTTGTGTTGATAAGGGTTCATAACCTATGATATTGTGAAAAGGAGTTATATCTTGTGATAGTATGATGACAAGTGTGGTCTCATGAATAGCAAGTGAATAGTACCATGTGATAATGAGACGAGAAATTATGTTTCACACATTTTATATCTTTTGAAGTTGTGATATTTATATGCTTGTTAGAAGTGAATTAGGGTTTGTATGTCCACTTGTTTGATGCAGCCTTAATTCACTCAATTGGCATAACTAATCAAGTAAAACTCTAATCATGTATTGCCTTGTGCCATAGATCCATCTGAGTGTCAGAACTTGCCAGATGGTGAAACAAGTATTCCTAAGGGAAACTCAGAGCGCATGTTGTTGAGTATGTGGGGGTGGCAAGTTGAGGATATATCCTTGTCATCCACAATGTAGGTTGTAGAGGATGGATATGGTCATGCCTCATACATCTGATGTGATTATATATGTGACGAGATTGGAGGACAACTACGGTTGTACCTCGGATGGTAGGGTATGCGTACCCACCTCCTTTCACTAGTGTCGTGACTTGTACCAAGGACGGACTAGGCTGTTAGCAGCTTGACCTTATATGTCGCTGTAGTAGACCCGGCCTGAATGGGGGCAGAGAAGATCTTAGGAGTCTGACTCTTCCTAGATCTTGTATGGCATTGATTTTGACTTAGAAGTGGTCAGTTGGATTTTGAGTGGTATCCTCAAATTCCTCAGGGCATAATAAAAGATGTAAGACAACCGTGTAGCATATCTATTTAGGGTTATACACAATGCTTCATATTGGATAATAACCCTTGTTTTCTTTCTTTTCATTGAGATCATGTTTAGTACAATAAGAGATAATATATATGCTTACGTTGTAGTTATGCTCATGTTGTAAACATGCTTATGTTGTCAAATATACTGACACTGATGGTTAAGATGACGGTGCTACCTATGTTTAATATTTCTAGCCATGCCTATGTAATTATAAATGCTTAAACTGCTAATCATGCCTATGCAATTAATTGTGTTATGATGTTAGTTCTACTCATGATATAGATCTGCTCACTTTATTTGAGATGCCAATATTGATAGACATGTTATGTTACTAGACATATTCATGATGTCAGGGATGCTTATGCTACTAGATTGCTTATACTGTTAGAAATGAATATGATGATAGTCAGATTAATGATAATGATTGTTATTAGATGCAATTTGATGATATTTGAGTAGATATCTATCTAGAGAAATGGATATATTTGTTATCTATATATGCATTGATGATCATATTTGTTGCTAAGATGATTTGCTCAATCTATTTAGTATACTTGAACTGTTCAATCTATTCAATTGATTATTAAATACTCCAACTGCCTAGTTATCTACTATTTAAAATGTTGTAATCAATAAGTGTTGTTGGAGGTTATATCTGGGACATGGATCTCACCCTTGTGGTTCGCCACATTTTTTTAGGTAATCGGAAGTGACGAAAACAAACATGTGGCAGCAAAGAGGGGTTATAGCAATGAATCCTTGAGAAAGTTGATTAGATATCTAGTGTGTCCTAGAGTCATCCCTGTACTCTTAGGTCTGGGCAGGAAAAGTTTGTATATGGTGTTTCAAATGAATTGGACTTTTGTTAGCATATTAATGCTTGTGTGACATATATGAATATTGTTATCCTATGTATATATGTTGTGGCTAAGGGGATAGAACAATTTGTATCAAATTCTTGGTATTGTATGGATAAAAGAAAGATGTTAGGCTCTCAGTTGACGTTGGAATTGGTTTTAATTTACCCATATTTTTGGGTATGTGATTAATTGGTGATTGATATTGTTTTATGTTTTGAGTAATCTCATTTAGTGTAATGGGTTCTCACAAGTTGGTATCAAAGCTTTAGGTTCACTCAGTCTACAGGGATACCAGGACTTAGGACTAGGATGATGTAAAAATTAGGAATATGACATAAAAATATGGTGTATACTGCCTAATCTCAGTATTTGGGTGCCCTGGCCAGGTATTCAATTATTGAAGAAAAGGTACGTATGGAACTCTTAGATTGTTATCTTTCTAATTAATCTGATCAGTTAGTCATTTTAAGACAATTAAAAGAGCATAATGAATAAGAAATCATGGTGTGAATATCTCAATCCTACCTTAAAGAAGATGAGAATTATATATATCAAAACTTGAATGTTTGGTAACTATAGGAGAAAAATACAACACCATGAAATCTAAATCTGAATACAAATAAGGAAAATAGGAGTTCTTGAAGATGTGATTCAAGAAGATACTAAAGTAAAAGACAGATAAGTCTATGCTTATAAAGTGATTCAAGGTATGAAATCCACATAAGATGGAAAGAACTCCAATGATAAGTATAAAATGAGAAGATAAATGAGAACAATGACAAAGGAATAAGGTGGAACCTGAGCTAATCTCAGACCAACCTATGTGTGTAAGAAAGTGTTAATGTAAAATAAGCATGATGTTTGAAAGAAATAAAGGTAGATGATCCATGTTTAATGAAGAAAATGTGGAATATGATGAATTACCTATTGATAAGTGGTTGAAAAAACATAATAAAATAAGAGAACATACCCAAGTGTGATAAATAGTCATCAAGGAAGGAGTAATGAGATATGTTAATCATGATTATTCCTATGCTAATGGCAAGGAACCCAAAATAAAAAGGGTAAAATGATACATAAGAAGTTGTAACTCGCATAATGAATATAGAATTGGTTACCTTTTTGCTAGTGACTCTTGAACAATGTTGTGATGATGTGGGAAGTGTGTTTCCCTTTGTATCTTTCCTTTCTAGGGCACAACTTTCAAGTGGATCATTACCACTTGGTACGTGTGGATTCACTGCAAACATGAGGGTGGATAGCTTATTATAGCATAAGGTTGCTTGGACTATGGTTCCAAGATCATAAAGTTTGTGATGAGTTTGCTTTTGAGCCTTCTAATAATTAGGAAGACTCCTCTTATATGTCTTGAGATTTGTTATGTTGGTAAAAGTAGATGAAAGAGGATGTGAGTTCCTATAGTGCATGAGGTGGATACCAAGGTAATGAATCCTAGTATCCAAGATGTATCAACACTAAGAGAAATATGTGAAGGTTGGAGATGTTTATTAAATTAACATTCCAAGTATTCCTCTCCCATAGAGAGAGAGAGAGGGAGAGAGAGAGAGTTGATGATGATCCTATAAATGTTGTTTGGAAGGAAAAACAAAAGTGACTCTATAATGTTATGTATGGTCTAGTGATAGCTGGGCAAGACCACTATCAAGGATAGATGGTTTTTTGATACAATAGATATAATTTCAGGATGATAGCTAGAATTTAAAGTTGAAAGTTACTATTAGATTTGTACATGTGGCACGACAAGTTTCTATGTTCCATATTTGCAAATGTCTTCTTATGTGGGGGTTTTTGTGCTGACCCAAGATGAGATATGTATGAAAGATGTGACATCACCATGATATGCAAGTAACCACGTGAGGGTAATAGGATGAGGTGCAAATGAAGTACCCATCTTTTTTTACCTAGGATTTCTGGGGCGAAATCCATGTTAGGGGTTTATAGTTGTAAGGCCCCTAAACTTGCTTAATGAATTGAATAAGCTTAATTATCATAATTGAATTCTTATAACCCTAATATAACCTTTTGATATGCTTTGAAATCATAATATAATCTTAAGTGTCAAATTTGGTCCAATTTGGACACTGTCTGAGCAAGTTATGTAATTTTATGCACATTTTGGACTTTTCTACGATTTACCCAATTGAGAGGTTTTCTTTGCAATTTATCACTTGTATTATGTTCATTGGATATTTTCTCATCATTTTTAAGCTTTTTGAGCCATGGGGCACCTATTTAAACCTTGGTTTGAAGGTGTTTTCCTCAAGGGTATTTTAGGGTTTACCCATTCATGGATGAACCACCTTTAGTAGCTATCAACTAATGAATTATTTGTTTTGCTTGGAAATTAAAGAAACAAGGGATAATCATGTATCTATGGACAGTGGGGGAGATTCTTGTGTGTGCTTGTATAATCTTAATATTTTAAGTCCATGGACACTTGGAAAGATATTAGAACTTCAACTTTTTCTTTTTCTTTATCTTAAAGTTTCATATACTTATCCCTAAGCACAAAAATGAGCCATTTGCTCTCCATCAATTCCCTCCTTATATGAACCTTGTTCTCCCTCTGTGCTTATATGAATTTATTGTCCAAGAAAGAATAAATAGGGGATCTTTTTGGAAAAAGAATCTAGGGTTACGATTGACTTCCTTTTAGGGTTTGAAAACCTTCCGTCTAGTGATCTTGACCTAAAAGAGTAAGAATACCATCCTTCCCTCCATTTATTTCTTTGTTATCCTTCCTCCTACATTTCTCCAGGTTGGAACCTTGCTGTTCCATGGCAGAAATTGCTCCAAATCTCTAAAACCCTACCTCTCTTGCTCCTTATGCTTAGGGTTTGCTCATTTGATGAAGAAAGGCGCTAGATGGATGAGTTCACAGTGTATGCTTGAATTTTCTACCCTACCTACTAGTATTTTATTCTTTTTTGGAGTTTATATTCTAATTAGAGGCAAGTTTTATAACTTGATTCACATTTATTGCTTACCATAAGCTTGCTAGCTCATGTTCTTGCTTGAAAATGATGATCCATGCATAAAAAAGCTATGCTTGACTTGGATTTTGATTTTTATAATGTTCCCTGTTCTGATTTCAGTTATATATGAAGTTTTGATCATATGTACGTTATTCCTAAGGTATAATATGACTTGTAATAGGTTAGTTTGACAACCTACGGTGCTAAGCACCTATCAACCAATGGTCAATTTTAGGGTTTTAAGCTGATTTCTTCTATAAACCCATGACCCGATGATGGTACCATTGCAACAACCCTATGGTATAGTCTTCATGGCAATTGATGGTGGTAACCAAGGGTGTCAACTGACTTTCACCCCTTAGGTCATGTTTTGGCCTAATTAGAAGCCTAGTGATTAACAACTAAGTACCCTAATGATGCTATCAATCAATGGTGACATTAGTTTGATATTTGATGTTGATTAATGAATATAGTGTTGATCTAACAACCTATGGTGACTTAATGGCCACTAATGATGGTGTATTAGGTCTCAAAAACCTATGGTGAGTTAATCATATAATTTTAGCATCAATTAATCCTTAGACCAATGGTTTCTTGGGTCACTTGATGCAAATGGTCGGACCTATACTATAATTGATGGTTTAAACATATGAACTTGACCCAGTGGTCAAGATCTAATGTTTATTCCTCCAATAAAGTGGAATGATGGATAATGTAATATGTTGGTCCTAATAATATGATCTATAAGGTTTCCTTTATATGATCAACTTAAGGAGCTTACTTGTTGACAATGGATGGCTTGTTTTAAATGGACAGTTGATTGTGGGTTTTACCCTACTCTCAACAGAACCATTATTGTTGTTAACTAAAGGATGTCTAGGGTTAAATGGTGAATTTTATAGATCACAACTCAATAACATCATAGATTATTCATACAAGGTGTTTACTTTTGTAAACAACCAATGGTCTTACCTTTTAAACATCCAATGGTTCTGGGTGACATTGTGGTACGATGATATGGGTTGAATGATGATGGAAAAAATGGAGGGTTACCCTTAATAAGGTAGTCTTACCTATTCACTCATATGAATAGAAGGGATGATAACTATATTGTGTTGATATGTAACCCTAATGAGGTATATCTTGTTATACCTAGCTTTAATATAACTAAATGATGGTAAGTGGGTATGAATAGTCCTTGAATGATTAATACAATCATGGAATACTCTCTTATTGTTGTTGAAACCGTAGTATGCTATAACCTGGTGGTTACACCTTGATTTATGTGTGGGTTCATATTTGAGAATAGTATGGAATGTGATGTTGATGCTTCACCTTATGCATCCATGATCTAATGGGGATGTCGTGAGTTAGGGTTTGGGTATAAGTGATGATTAGTAACATTAATATAATTTATCTTGTTGAACCTAACTCTAATGCAAATAGATAAAGATGAGTATTCATGTTTAGCCTTCTTATATGATGGCATGATAGTGAAATAACTCCTTAATATGATCATAACCTTAATGTGTTAATTGGTGGTTAAAATAGCCACATGGTTGATACTTTCTTATACTAAAGATGTGCATTATGAATATGATGAGGGTTACTCATATCTAGATTCCTTGCATGTTTATGTAATAAAGGAATGTTCTTAATGTTATTATAACCCTGCTATGATTATTTATGAATATCTCCTAGCTCATTAATGCAATATTGTGCTGATCTGGTGTATTATATGTAAGTGACGTTGTTGAGCCTTGTTATAAGGCATGGAAAGATAATTATGATCTTGCAGGTAATAGTATGATGGTCTTAATGACCTTTGGGCATGGTTGAGCCCTGAATGAGGTGTAATCCTCTTGTGTTGATAACAGTTGATACCCTGTGATATTGTGAAAATGATTTTTACCCTGTGATAGTATGATGGTCTTAATGACCTTTAGGCATGGTTGAGCCCTGAATGAGGTGTAATACTCTTGTGTTGATAAGGCTTGATACCCAATGATATTGTGAAAAGGACTTATATCTTGTGATAGTATGATGACTAGTGTGGTCTCATGAATGGCAAGTTAATAGTACCATGTGATGATGAGATGAGAAATTATGTTTCATACATTTTATATCTTTTGAAGTTGTGATATTTATATGCTTATTAGAAGTGAATTAGGGTTTGTATGTCCACTTGTTTGATGCAACCTTAATTCACCCAATTGGCATAACTAATCAAGTGAAACTCTAATCATGTAGTTTCCTGTTCCATAGATCCATCTGAGTGTCAAAACTTGCCATATGGTGAAACAAGTATTCCTAAGGGAAACTCAGAGCACATACTATTGAGTATGTGGGGATGGCAAGTTGAGGATATATCCTTGTCATCCACAATGCAGGTTGTGGAGTATGGCTATGGTCACGCCTCATACATATGATGTGATTATATATGTGACGAGATTGGAGGACAACTGCGGTTGTACCTCAGATGGTAGGGTATGCGTACCCACCTCCTTTCACTAGTGTCGTGACATGTATCAAGGACGGACTAGGTTGCTAGCAGCTTGACCTTATGTGTCGTTGTGGTGGACCCGTACTGACCAGGGGCAGAGAAGATCTTAGGAGTCTGGCTCTTCCTAGATATTATATGGCACTGATTTTGACTTAGCAGTGGTCAGTTGGATTTTAAGTGGTATCCTCAAATTCCTCAGGGCATAATAAAAGATGTAAGACAATTGTGTAGCATATCTATTTAGGGTTATAAACAACGCTTCAGATTGGATGATAACCCTTGTTTGCTTTCTTTTCATTGAGATCATGTTTAGTACAATAAGAGATAATATGTATGCTTATGTTGTAGTTATGCTCATGCTATAAACATCCTTATGTTGTCAAATATACTAACACTGATGGTTAAGATGATGGTGCTACCTATGTTTAATATTTCTAGCCATGCCCGTGTAATTATAAATGCTTAAACTGCTAATCATGCCTATGCAATTAATTGTGCTATGATGTTAGTTCTACTCATGATATAGATCTGTTCACTTTATTTGAGATGCCAATATTGACTGCCATGTTATGTTACTAGACATATTCATGATGTCAGGGATGCTTATGCTACTATATTGCTTGTAATGTTAGAAAGGAATATGATGGTAGTCAGATTAATAATAATGATTGTTATTAAATGCAATTGGATGATATTTGAGTAGATATCTATCTAGAGAAATGGATCTATTTGTTATCTATATATGGATTGATGATCATACTTGTTGCTAAGATGATTTGCTCAATCTATTTAGTATACTTGAACTATTCAATATGTTCAATTGATTATTAAATACTCCAACTGCTTAGTTATCTACTATTTAAAATGTTGTAATCAATAAGCATTGTTGGAGGTTACATCTCTTACTGGGACATGGGTCTCACCCTTGTGGTTCGCCACATTTTTTTAGGTAATTGGAAGTGACGAAAACAAACATGTGGCAGCAAAGAGGAGCTATAGTAATGAATCCTTAAGAAAATTGATTAGATGTCTAGTGTGTCCTAGAGTCATCCATGTACTCTCAGGTCCGGACAGGAAAAGTTTGTATATGGTGTTTCAAATGAACCTGACTTTTGTTTGCATATTAATGCTTGTTTGTGTGGCATATACGAATATTGTTCTCCTATGTATATATGTTGTGGCTAAGGCGATAGAACAATTTGTATCAAATTCTTGGCATTGTATGGGTAGAAGAAATATGTTGGGCTCTCATGTAAATGTTTCTGAGCAGGTGCTAATGTTGGAATTGGTTTTAATTTATCCATATTTCTGGGTATGTGATTAATTAGTGATTGATCTTGTTTTATGTTTTGAGTAATCTCATTTAGTGGAATGGGTTCTCACACTAATACCTCCATCGACTTCTCTAGGGTTGAAAACACCCTGGCAGTGCTAAGACACAAGTGTGGAGGACTGGGAGCCCCTTTATGGATCTCTCTCAGGTGGCAAGGTGCTCTAGCTCTAAGACTAGCTTGAAGGTGGTTGAGTCCATGTCTCCTTCTTGTCTTTCTCACACTTGGAAACATATGATAAGAAATCTTGGATAGATCCAAGGCACAATAGGAAAAGACAACTCTCAGACCTCAAACCAGCCCAACACCCTCATGCCCTGGCGTCTGTGGCATCCCCTTCATGGCCAATCTTTTGAGAAGGTAGGAAAATCTTGCGATCAAGCTTTATGAAACCTTCAAGAGTCTTCCCATCCAATGGTAGTGTCTTTCATCCTAATCAGGCCTCATTTTGCCTCCTTCTTCATACCACCCTTTATATGACATAACCTCTTGTGCAAGGTTATGGTGATAGGCTGAGAGGAAGTCAGTCATACTTTGTGACCCTACCACCTTATCTGTACTGTGAGGGGTTGTTGTGAAAAACTTGGTGAGTGGATCCCTTTTCTGCCAAAATATCCCACGAAGCTCGAGAACAACCATCTATAGTCGTATATGATTTATGTCAGGTCTTAGTTCTGCTCTATTTTAATTGGAGGTAGAGGATGACTAATAGCCGCATGATCATCTACCCAGGGCTAGGATTGCATCATGTTTCCAAGTTGAGGGCTGCACCCAAGCCAGAGGGATAGTCCAGTGTGACACATTATTAAAAAAAACAACTTGGATCTAAAATCAAACCAATAACCTCACAATAAGTGTATAAAGCTTAAATATAAATCAAGTAATCACCACACCTTAATGAAACATGTTCAATCTCATTACCTTGATCATTATGCATTCCAATATTCACAATTCAACCATATGAATTGATATATATATCCTAATTTATTAACAAATTCATAAGTACTCCAAAGTGGTACTCATATAATGATATTGGACTTTAGGTACACATCAATTATCCTATAAAATTATCAACACAAGACTAACATGTTAAATTTGACTTTATAACACCTCATGATACATAAATATCTATTTTATCCTAGGTGTGCCTTCAAATACTATATCGGGTTACACAACCCTAAATTCTGGGTTATCATAGTCACCTTTAGTAACTAACGCTAAAACTGCTCTGCTCAAAGTGTACACACCATGTACTTGAAGGACACAACATGTATCTGGGAGTTGGTGAAGTCCTGGGTGAGATCTGATCTGATCGGACCCAGCGTGTGCTATTAAACACATGTGGTGTTTTGACAGAATTTTTGGCGAGACCATCAGACTGAGTGGACACGGCGTGTAGTCTTAGAGACACATTGTGTTTCTACTCTTCAGGGGGAATGAAATTCATCTATAAACTCACACACCATGTGCTAAAACACACACGTCGTTTTCCTTGTAGAAACTTCAAGAAATCCTTTGTAATATGTATGATCTCTTGGGAAATCTAACTAATGTCGAATTTTGGTTGGATTGACTCCATTTTCTCGACATTGTCATGTACTCGTGGTCACAAACATGAAATGAGTAAGATAACTAAAAAATGAAGAATCTAGCATGATTGAGCATGGAATTGCAGTCAAAATGAGTGAAAAGTACATCCAGAAATAGTCCAAAAGGTGATATGATTTGTGCACATCAGATCTTCCTAAGCTCAAACCATTACTTATCCTCAACCAAAATGAAATAGATATATGTCTGATGATGAATAGATGGGCACAACATCAGACCCACATGAATATAAATTGCTAGATCAGATGATGGCTATATTATTATTTAGGTATGTGACTAATCATGAAATCAATTATTTATCTTAGGATAATAAATGAATTTCAAATAGATATTCAAATTACTTTAGATGAATCAACTACATAGAAAATCAGTAGAAACATGGTGACAGAGATAAAGATATATTTTCTACATAATTCTGTTGATAGATTAAATGAAATGAAATGAAAATCGCTCCATATATATATATATATATATATATGTGTGTGTGTGTGTGTGTGTGTGTGTGAGTGTGTGTGTGCAATGACATTATTATTCAAATCATAAATATTTTCAATATTGGCTTCTTTTGTATGGTACTCGACTGCTAGTTTAGGCTTACTCACACATGGAATACCATTTGGGGATTCATTTCCCTCTTTCAAATGTAATCTCCAACCTTCATTATGTTGTAGAAAATGTGGGTAACTTAGGCATTTTTTGTGGGGTTTAAAATTTTTCAAAACAAGATCCACAATTCCCTTATGATTTGGGCTCTACTTTGAAACCACGCGATCCTGCGCTAAGTCACTTTTCCCAAATTATTCAGAAGTTTCATGCAGATGGATAATACAAAAGGTGCAAAATCATTCATTTTTGCAAATAAAAATTCTCAATTAGAATGATGAAAAAACATTATAGAATTGGTAATGTCATCATATGATACTCAAAGATATAAAGTTGAGAGATTCAAGGTATTTGAATTGTTACACGATTTAAGAGCATGAGTGAAATAATTGCAATCCATGCTTATCCAAATACCTAAATGTGGATATGAATAGCCATGGTTAATAAAATCAATTAGGATGATGTGTGCCCAACTATCAATTGTGTAGCCATTATCTCAATGTACACAAATGATTCAAGAAAAAGAAGGGACATTGACCATAACACGACTGTCAACTCATCATCATCATGCAAGATCCCAACAAGATTGGGTGAAATAGATTGGGAATTTTTACTCACAGAAGCAAATTGGAAAAACAAATGACATAAGCAAATGACATGAAAGGGAAATCAACTAAAACTAAAAACTACCTATCAGTTGCTCCCCCCAAGCTTAAAATTTGTAGTGCCCTCATCGCATCAATCAAACTCAAGTGGAAGCAATTGGGTATCTGCCATGGTAAATCAAAATGAAGGGCAATGCCCTAATATCCAAATGTAAAATGTTGGCTAAGATTATCATCATCGGGAATTATGATAGAAGTCGGCTCATGCTAAGGTGGAGGCGGCGGTGGAGGCATGAGATAGTGGTTTCGAGAGATATGCCATGTATCCATCCTCTAGAGCATGTTGTGCATATTGGAGTATTACTGGATCATGATGTCAAGGCAGACTTCCTATTGGTCAAAATGATGTTATATATAGCGATAGAGATGGTGGACGTCAAGCATAGCCCATATGTACTCCATATAGGTGATAGTGGAGGGAGGTCGAGATAATATCGATGCAATGTTGGAAGTTCTGACTTGGTTACCAGAGTCAATCTCCTCATCAAATATGAATTTCCAACTGTCTTTGTTATCAAGGTAACTCCTTCTAAATCAAGGAACTCAATGTACTCTTTATGACCAACAAAGTGTTGCCTGAATTTGTTATCATAGAAGGGGTCCATGTAAAGTGGCCCAAAGGATGTGAGAATGTTCCTCCCAGGAGCATCTTCCAATTCCATCAATTCAACATTAACTTTTCAAGCAATGTGGGTTATTAGTCCTTCAATCATGATGTCACCATATTTCTTCCGACTAATTTCAAGGAACCAAAAGAGGATATAATAACCATCATTAATTTTAAAATCATGAAGCATTGTCTACAAGAAGAACAAATCTTACTTTCCATAAATGCCTTGTGTTTCTTTTCTAGCAAATACACAAGTGCTAAGGAATATATGGTTGTGGATATGTGATGCTATAGGTTGTGCAACATCATGTATGCGATCCTCACTGATTTCCCTCCAAAAATCATCACTTCTAAATTGAGATGGATATGACACTACTCCTCCATAATGGCATTGAAAGGCATCACAAAATTGCTTGAAGGTAATCTTATAGTTGCAAACAAGAAGTCAGAAAATAATAATAGAAAATGGCTCCCCGCAACTACTTGCATCCTCTTCCCTAGATATTGTCCTCGTATATGACTTCTTTGGGTTGTTCTCATCATGCAAAGTAGTAAGAAATTCATAAGTTGGTCTTGATAGGTAGGGTTTACAATGCAACATGTATACCTGAACCCTAGTTCTTTGAGAAATTCCAAGACTTCATCCTTGAATCACAGCGCCTCTAGTGACTCTTCACAGGTTGTGTGTAGTTAAAACCCTATGACTGGTCATAGTTTGAAAATGGCTTATCTTTTTTCTTAGTGATGTTAAATTCTGTTGAAGAGTTATAGCTTGGTGCGTAAGAAGAACTCTCTCCCGTCTGGCACTTTGCCATTTGCTTGGTAGAAACCATTACTCTCTCTTTTCTCTACTTGAACGCATGATACATCGTGTGTACTATATGACACAGTGTGTCTTTTATTCGAGAGGAGGTGATTTTGAACGGGTTGACACAACATGTTTTCTGACGCACATGATGTGTCTTTTGTGGTTTGGGTGTCTTGCAGGTTGAGGAAGACCTAGTTGTCACATTGTGCTCAGTTCATGCACGTTGTGTCGTCTGGGCTTGTCAGCGATCTTCAGGTCAAGGATGAGCTAGATTGAGGAAATCAGGAGTCAGATCTGGCGTTCCTCTAGCAATGGCAGCTTCGTAGTGTGTTGGGATGTGGCAGTGTTGTAGAGGTGGAACGTGATCCTGGGTTGCAAATGTTGAAGGGGTCTCGATAGAGGAGAAGGTGGACCGGTATCCTTTGCTAGATGAAGACGACAGAGTGCACAATGGCACCTTCAAGGGAAAATCTAGGCTGACGATGATGGTGGATCGAGCTTGTGGAAAAGTTACTTGCATGATTGCACAGATTGACGATGATGATGAGTCTAGCTGCTAGGATCATAGGAAGTTGAGAGATTTTACACACTGGATACACGGCTGAGAGGCTCTAAACATAACGTGAGGGAGTGCTAGGGCGAAGTGGAGAGACTAATTTTGAACTCGGGTTAAAAAAACCCTAATTTAGTCACTCAAACACATTGTGTTTGCTAAAGCATGCATAGTGTGCATGTGTATAACCTCTGTCTTTTTTATTTTTGTCTTGCTCAATAAAGACATGTCGTGTCTTATATAGGACAATCCGTGTTTCTCTTCAAAAAACCTATGAATATAGACCTTCTTTTATGCACACCATGTGATAATAAACACACATCGTGTGAGATTCCAACATGGTGACCTGCAACTTTCCATTTATTTGTACACTTTGTGTGTTTGTTATCACATGTCATGTTTGTTTCCAAAAAAACTTCAGTTGGGAATGTCCTTGCTGACACATTGTGTTCTTATCAGACAAACGACATGTGTCTATCCAACATATTGATCAAACATTTCCCTGAATGGTACATTTCATGTATCCTTGATGGTTTTCTCAAAACTTCTTTTGCTCGAAGGTTACACACCAAGTACTTTATATAACATGTTGTGTCTGATTGAAATTTTGCAAATATAAGTTCTTTTACTTGATTTTTTGCTAGGACCTGTAATGACGATGATATATACGATATAAGGGTCTAAATTATTACATTCATCAATGGCAAATTTATTTTGAAAAGGATATGTTCTTGAGTGAAATAAAATCTATCTTAGTTGTGGGGTCAACTCCCACAAGGTCCTCCATTTAGAGTCTAGAGTGAAACTTGAGTCTGCAGCATCAAACATCTAAGAGGGAGCAGAAGGCTCCCTGATCTATCTTCTCTCCTTTGATGTAGAGTTTGTAGTGTTGTCCATTATCTTTGAATGTAGATTATTTTCCTTACACCTCTACGGTTATATATGGATAAAATTCAACACTAGGAATGGTTTGAACCATTTTAAACACAACTTCCCTGGAAAGAATTTTTGTTTAGAGTTGAACAACAACACTTGGTCTCTTTCTTTGAAACCTTTGCTCTGGTTCCTCTTATCATGCCATCTTTTTGTTTTCTCCTTATAATTTTTTTTTTTTCATTTCATATGGATCTAATATGAGGTCTTCTAGTTCCTGGAGTTGTAGTAGCCTTGTTTCTCCTGCTTTCTTCATGTCATAGTTGAGAAATTTGATTACTCAAAGTGCTATGTCTCAAGTTCTACCAGGTTAGATGATAAGATTTTCCACAGATCAGCTTGAACGGAGTCGTTCTAGTCAGTGTCTTGTAGGCTGTCCGATAGGCCCACAATGTATCATCCAATTTCAATGCCCAATCTTTCCTTGAGATGGAGATTGTCTTTGCTAATATTGCTTTCAATTGCCTATTGTAGATTTCAAATTGCCATGAAGTTTGTGGATGGTAAGGTGTAGAGATTTTGTGCTTGACTCCTTACTTGCTCAATAAGTTGTTGAAGTTCCACTCATTGAAATTACTGCCTCCATTGGATATGTGCCCTTGGAACATCAAATCTAGGAAAAATAATCCTTTGAAATAAATGAATCACTAATTTTATGTCAGGAGCTTATGTAGGAATTTCCTCTACCCACTTTGATACATAGTCACATGCCACTAGGATGAACTTATAGCTGCATGAAGAGGGAAAGGGGCCCATATAGTCTATACCCCATACATCAAAAACCTCAATCTCTAGAATTGAGTTCACTGGCATCTCATCTTTCTTTGAATTTGCTCCCGATCTTTGGCACCTATCACATGATTTAATAAATGCATGCACATCCCGAAATAGAGTTGGCCAGTAGAAACCTACTTGAAGAATTTTGGTTGAAGTCTTGTCTCCTCCAAAATTTCCTCCGTAAGGAGAGGAATGACATTTTGAAATGACACTCAAGATCTCCTCATTTGGATGCATCTCCGGATCATCCCATATGTACATTGTTTAAATAATAATGGGTCATCCCAATAGCAAAATTTAACATCACGAAGGAACTTATTTTTTTATTGATAAGTAATATATGGAGGAAGGCATCCAATGGTTATATAGTTTGCAAAATTAGCAAAGCATGGTATCATAAGTGAATTCACTGCATATAACCTCTCAATAGGAAGATTGTCATCAATAGGGATATTGTCTTCGGTGTAGGTCGTGAGATGTGAAAGATGATCAACTACATTATTTTCTATCCCCTTATTGTGTTTAATCTCCAAATCATATTCTTGTAGTAGGAATATCCAATAGATTAAATGGGGTTTAGCATCCTTCTTGTTCATGAGATATTTGAATTGCACCATGATCTATACAGACAAAGACTTTGGACGCCACAAGATATTGTCGAGATTTATCAAAAGCATAGACTATGGAAAGCATCTCTTTTTCTATTGTGGCAAAATTGATTTGTGCATCATCTAAGGTTTTCTTGCATAATGAATAACATGAATCTTGTTGTCTTGCCTTTGTCCCAAGACTGCCCTATGGAATATTCAATGACATCACACATTATTTCAAATGGGGCACTCTAGTTGGGTGGCTGAATGATAGGGGCTGAGATGAGAGCAACTTTCAATCTTTGGAAGGTTGTTTTGCATTGTTCATTGAATATGAATTCCACATCTTTTTCCAACAGAGAGCAGAGAGGCTTTGCAATCTTCAAAAAATCTTTAATGAGTCTTCTATTGAATCCAGCATGTCCCAAAAAACTTTAGACTTCTTTTAGTGTGGTTGGAGTTGAAATTTTATCAATGGCTTCTACCTTTGTTTTATCAACCTCAATTCCTTTACTTGAAATGTCATGACCAAGAACAACCCCGACTGTACCATAAAATGGCATTTCTCCCAAATAAGAACAAAGTTGACCTGTTTACATTGTTTCAAAACTTTGGTTAGATTTAACAAACAATCATCAAAGGTATTTCCATAAACACTTAAATCATCCATTTAAAAATTCATTATGTTTTCTATGAAATCACAAAATATAGCCATCATACATCTTTGGAAAGTGGCTGGTGCAGTACATAGCCCAAAAGGCATTTGCCTATAGGATTATGTCTCATAAGTGCATGTGAAGGTTGTTTTATCTTGATTAGATGGATAAATAGGAGTTTGGAAGAATCTGGAGTACTTGTCTAAATAGCAAAGTAAGAATGATTAGCAAGTAATTCCAACATTAATTTGACAAAAGGCATAGGGAAATGGTCCTTTCTTGTGGCTTTATTTAGTCTTCTATAGTCAATGCACATTTGCCACCCAATTACCACCCTTGTTTGAATTAATTCATTATTGTCCCCTTTCATTACAGTGATTCCTCCCTGCACAACGTGTATGACACTTACCCAAGGGCTATCAATAATAGGATACATTATTTATGCTTGTTTTAGCATAAATATCTTTTTCTTTACAACTTCCATCATGTTTTGATTTAATCTTCTCGGTGGTTCCATGCATGGCTTATCATCTTCTTCTAAGGCTATGCAGTGCATGCAAATGGAAGGATTAATTCCTTTCAGATCATCAATGGAATATCACATCTTTATAAAGTCTAAGTTCTTTCAACAATTTATCCTCTTGTTATTGACTCGTTTTAGAACTTATTATGATAGGAGATGTGAAATTTGAGTCTAAGAAAGCATACCTCAACCTTGGTGGGAGGGGTTTAAGTTCTACATTTTTTTTCTGGTGTAGTGATGTCACTTGCCTCCTTCTCAATTGATGCTTCATGGGAAGATGAGTTTGATGCAACTTCATAGTTTTCTTCATAAAGAACGGTCATCAAGTCTTATTTGACTTCTTCACATTCAAGGTCATTAAAAACTTATCTGATAGAATTCTTGTCTTCCTCTAGCAAAGTATCAATGCTATCCATCAAGTAAAGATATTCCTTAGTGATGGGTACTTTCATAGCATCATAAACATAAAATACTAGAGCTTCATCCCCTATTTTGATAGTCAACTTCCCTTCTCTCACATCTATAATATAACCTATAGTCTTGAGAAATGGTCTCCCAAAAAGGATGTGATTTATCAGATCTTCATGCATGTCTAGGACTACAAAGTCACAAGGAATATAGAATTTCCCTATCTACACTTGGATGTCTTCAACAACTCCTCTAGGATACTTAATTGATAAACCAGCCAACTATATTGACATTGAGGTAGTTTTAAGTCTACCGAATCTAGCTTTTGTCGTATAGAAATGGAATTAGACTAATTTAATTAGCACTAAGATCAACTAATCCCTTCTCAAAAGTTGAATCGCCAATTTAGCAAGGGAGAGTGAATGCACCCAGATTGTCAAGTTTCTTTAGCAATAGGTTCTGAATGATATAACTTATTCTTTTAGACAACATTGTTGTTTCAACTTGGTCGATCCTTCTTTTATTTGTGAGAATATCTTTTAGGAACTTGACATAATAAGGCATTTTAGCTGTGAATTCAACTAATGGAAGATTGATATAGAGTTTGTTCAAAATGTCCATAAACTTGCTCAATTTAGCATCATCCTTTTTGTTGACAAACCTGTGAGAGAAAGGAGCATTGGGCTTGCAAAAAGAATCACCTTGTTGAGAATTTCCAAAAGTCTTCTTCCTTTAGGTTTCAGTTGTCTCTTCTACAGTTGTATCAACAACCTCATCGAAATCTCTCTGAAGGTGATGAGGATCCTCCAATCACCACTCCACTCTTTAGCGTCATGGACTTGCATGTCTCTTTAGGATTCATCTCTGATTGGCTCGACAAGGAGTCAGAAGGGGTTCTTTGATTAGCAAGAACTTGTTGTGCAATTTGGTTTTCCAACATCTTTGTATGAGTAGTAATGCCATCCAACTTGGAAGAAAGTTGTTGAATAACAACTTTTATAAGCTGACCATGTTGTCAGAATTCCTCATTTTGTTTCATTTGAGCTGAAACTAAACCTTCAAGAAGAGATTCTAAGTTGGACTTCAATTGTTGTTGTTGTCTTGTTGATTGAAATTTTTGTTGACATTGTTGTTGAAGCCCGGCGGATTGTTTGCCATTGGTGGCCTGCTCTGCAAGTGCAATTATTGTTGAGGGTTTTGAGAATTTTTGATGCAGTAGGAGAAATTTGGATGATCACTCCAACCTAGATTATAAGTATTGGAATATGGATTATAGGCTAGCTTGCTCCCATAATTTCTTGTTGCATTGCATTGCTCCATAAACTCCTCATATGGGATAAAATAAGGGTATTTTGAAGAAGCTACATGTCTCAAGGCTTCATTTGCATCACAAATCAGGTGTACTGGTTGAGCCAGTTGGGTATTCAATCTCTTAAACTTATGCGTCAAGGCATCTAACTTGGCAAAAATCAGATCAACGTCATCAACAACATAGATGCCGAGTTACTTCCCAGAAGTAACAAAGGACGAGGAGGGTTGATTACTCCTCTCTGAACTCCATTGACAATGGTTGATTGTCATGTCTTCAATTACCTCCCTGTAGGACTTTTTCATTAAAGCCCCATTGGTTGCATCATTTATAGACATCCTGGTATTATAGAAAAGCCCATTATAGAATGTTTGAAGAAGCAGACACTTGCTGAGACCATGGTGATGACAAAGACGTTGGAGGTTTTTGAACCTTTCCCATGTGTCATACGAGGTCTCTCCATCTCTTTGAGAGAAATTGGTAAGATGGCCTCTCAATTGGGTCATCTTGCTTGGCGAAAAATATTTGGCATGAAAAGCCTTCAACAGTTCTTTCCATTTGTTTATAGAATTCCTTAGAAAAGAAGAGAGCCATGCCTTGGCTATATCCCTCAAAGAAAATAGAAACAAAAGTAAGTGTATACCATTAGGAGAAACCCCACTAATCTTAAAATTGTTTAGGTATAGCAAGAATTTAGCTACATGAAGATTAGGGTCCTCCATGGGAGTCCCTCCAAAAAGGTTCTACAGAATCATCGAAATGATAGTCAGGTCGATGGAAAAGTTGTTTGCTGCATCCATGGCATGTTGAGAGACCCATTATACTTATGGTTGCGGGAATAGGGAAGTCCTTAAGAGGATGATCATCTTCCATTAATTGTTCTTGACAGTTCTGTGAAGATGGCAGTGAAGATGAAGGTGATGATGGTTGTGAGTTTCCCAAGCTTAAAGAGTTTTCACTCCTCCTTGCTCTTATACGGCTGCTCAAGGTACGTTCAATCTCTGGGTGTAAGTATATAGATGGCTGAAGACCACATTTCAAACACCGCATGGAGTCCTGCAAATTCATACGTTGGTGATAACACTTATCAAATAATAGAAGATATTGTAGATGATAAAAATGATGAAATGAGGAGGTGATATAGTCTCACTTACTAATTAACACTTCTAACTCTAACAAAATAATACCAATGCTACCTGAAAATGGCGACAAAAACTTGTCAGTCGTGTCCACAAGTCTTAAAATTTATAACTCTAGCACTACCTCACAGGTATACGGGTGCATCTAGTATATTCGAGATCATCCAAGGAGCAAGGTAGATTTAGGTGCAAGCGTGTTAATCTTCAACAATCTAGATCGATCTACTAAGATTGGTTTGGTTTAAGGTTGATCTCATTTGTAAATTAAAGAAAGCAGTAAACACTAGTCACTTAAAGAGAGGTTTAGATCAGATTTAGAAGATCTTGGTTATGGGATTTCACTTCCATATCACTAGTCATATACAACCATGGGAATCAATATACTAATCAACATACAAAAGGAGGTTTATTGTCATCATACACCTCCCAATGATATGAGATGATCCTAATCTCCACATAGCACTCTACTTATGGTTAGATTTGGGCCGCAAACCTTGGATCCTCAACATAATCCCAGCCACTCCCATAGTCAAGGATATGTTGCTAAGAATGCTACTCTGTACTTCTCAACGTGTCTTCCCATATTATATTAAGAAGCGTAAAACTTGCAAGCAAGATGGTCAGTCATGCAATCAAGCAATTAAACACCATAACATGTCTTGGAACAACAAATTAACTAGTTTTAATAAAGAAATCTGAGTTCACATGAGTAATGACATGGGAGCTATTCTCCCATGTCGAAGAAATGGAAGCCTACTCGTTCATGATGGTGAAACACAAGTTCATGGTACATAATTCAAAGTTAAACATGACTAGAGAAGAAAAGAGTAAGATAAACTCAAGAAACAAATAAGAACAAGGTAGAACTCAGGCTTTTAGATGAAATTTCATCCTTGTTGGTGCTTCTACTCCAACAATCTTCTCTCCCTAGGTGTCTGAATGGAGTTCTGAAGCTTCTACTACAATCCTTGAAGAAGAATGGAGTGGAATAGAGGTCCTCTCCTGAGTAACTACTTCTTCCTCTCCAAAATTGTATCTCCTTTGATTTGCTATGTTCTTTGGTCAAAAAGTATTTCAAAATACTGAGAGATAACCGCCCCATATGTGTGTATTCATATTTAAACGACGGATGATTACTTTAACCATTCCCAGAAATCGATTGAGACACCCTGTGTTTTAGGGAACACACGTCGTGTCGCCTTTATAACTAATGCTAAACTACTCTGCTAAGAGTGTACACGTTGTGTACTTGAAGGACACGTTGTGTATTTGTGAGTTGATGAAATCCTAGGTCAAGTCTGATCGGATTGGACGCAGTGTGTGCTATTAAACGCACGTCATGTGTTTAGACCAAACGTCTGGTGAGATCATCTGACTATGTGGACACGACGTGCGGTTTGAGAGACACACCATGTTTCTGCTCTTCAGGGGGAATAAAATCCATCTACAAACTCACACACTGTGTACTAAAACACACATGTCGCGTTCCTTACAGAAATTTTAAGAAATCCTTTGTGAAATGTGCGATCTTTTGGGAAATCCAACTAATGTTAGATTTTGGTTGGATTGACACCATTTTCTCGTCATAGTCATGTACCCATGGTCACAAACATCAAATAAGTAAAATAACTAAAAAGTGAAGCAACTAGCATGATTAAGCATGAAATTATGATCAAAATGAGTTAAAAGTGCATCCAAAAATAGTCCAAAAGGTGATATGACTTATGCACATTAGGTATGTATGATTCAACCTGCTTGTGTGGTCATTTTTAGTCTTCTAGTTTGTATTAACAACCTATCTTTCTTCTTATAAGTTGGAGGGAGTGAATTGAGTATATCCTAAAATGTACTCTTTTAGCGGATCATGTATAAATGATTTTATGGTAATGTATTACTAATAATGATATAAAGTAATATTTTTAGCTTTAGATTGTTGTAATTTTGGTATGACACACTATAGGTTGGAGGGAGTGCACCTTTTTTATGTACTAGTTGGTTCATTTAGAATGTACATTCCAACAAACAATATTTTTATGTTTTGATCAAACTTGGATATCTATGTGCTTACATGTTGGAAGGAGTCAATATCAAAATTTTATGTCATTTAGTTTGTTATATACATTATTGTGTATGTCAAGTTATATTAACCACAATCCTGACTAAAAAAATCAGTTTTAACAAAGGTTTTACCTACGACTACAACTAGATGTCTTTGCAGTATTTTTTATTTAGTTGTTTATTTGTGCAGTTGGGGTACATCACAATTGGGGTACACCAAGGACCCACACTCAGTCCATATTTGTTTGTTCTTGTTATGAATGAGTTGACAAAGAATGTTTAGGATAATATTCCTTAGTGTTTGTATCTGCTGATGATATTGAATTGATTGACGAAACTAAAGTTGGATTGAATGATAAAGTTGAACTTTGGAGAAAGACATTCGAATAGAATGGAATGATGATTAGTAGGAGCAGAATTGGGTATATGAATTGCAATTCATCCTATCTCGCAGTGTGAATGGTGGAGCCAAGTTGGACAAAGTAGATATACCAAAATTGGATAAATTTCATTACTTGGGTTCTATTATTCAAATAGTTGGAGACAACCAAAATGGCGTTTGTCATGTGATCACTGCAAGATGGTTGAAATGGATGAGTGCAACTAGAGTATTATGCGATCTGAAGATCCCTCTCAGATTAAAAAATAAGTTTTATAGAACAGTTATACAGCTAGCCATGCTCTATGAGAGTGAATGTTAGATGGTGAAGAAATAAGGTCTCAACAAGATGAACGTGGCTAAATGCGTATTCTGAGATAGATGTGTGGGAAGACAAGAAATGATCGCTTGAGAAATGACTATATCAGGAATAAAGTGGGGGTGATGACCATTGATGACAAGTTGCGCGAGGGCCGACTCATATGGTGTGGACATGTGGAACACAGACCGACTAATGCGTCTATACAAAGCAATACTATTGAGTGAAGCACAATTGATAGAAGAAGAGAAAGACCTAAATTAATATGTGAAGAGGTTATAAAGAGATTTTGAATCTCTATATCTCGACAAGAATATGAGCCATGATAGAGCTGAATGGAAATGAAGGATCCATGCAGCTGACCCCAACATAATTGAGATTGAGGCTCAGATGATGATGATGATGTCTATTTGTGAGGTGCTATTAGTCTAGTTACTATTCTAGCTAGACGTGTGTGGTATTTTCTATTCCAACTCTCTCTCTCTATGTTTTACTAACTTTTATAAATCTTTTCTATTAGGGCTATTTGGACACCTTTCATCTAATCATTCGAACGGTCTCTGCATCTAATGATCTTTTTAATTATTTTTTCAAAGAAACTAATGATAGTCTGATATACACTATTTGAACAACTTGTTTTAGTTGTTACAATATTTTTATCCAACGTCTAAGTGAAACAACTTAAGTTTGCTATTTTTTCTACAAAAGCGGGGATACACGTTATTTGTACTTTTTCGTTGGGCTAACTTTTATTTATTTTTAAATTGTATGTCTGTATGGTTCTCTACTACTTTTTATAATATACATAATTTACTGTTATTCCATCACCCTTTATTTTTTTTATCAATGCGGTGACAACTATTATTTGAGCATCTTGCTTTTGCTGATTTTATTATTATTTTTAAACAAAATTAGTTACAAAATTTGGTATTGTGAGCTAGTTTAAAAATTTGTTTCAATTGGTAAGAAACTATTAGCTCCAATTCCACTAGTCTAGTTTTAGTTTAATGATATTTTCTTGGCAAAAATGTTGATAGTTTCTATTCATGCACTTTCTTATGCAGATTTTTATTTTTCTCTTCTATAGAAGTCGTGAGATAGTTGGTGTAAGCGTTACTTAAAATCTTGTTTCACTTGATATGTAATTTTATACAGATAATTACTTAACTATATGTATATAAAAAATTTTCGTCGACGTATAATGCCGTGTCTTTTAATTTGAGGAAAAGACAACGTGGCATTCACCCCTCCATAAGAGTAATTACAGGACCATACATGAGTGACAAATCACCACAAGTCAGAGAATGTAATTGCTACTAAAGCAACTTATTTTTTCTTTTCTTTATCAATAACGACTATAATTACTATTTGAGCGGCTAGATTTTTTAAGTTTTTAAGAAAGTGAGCTCTATATAAGGTGTTATTTGACTAGTTACATTTTGGTTGGTCAAAATGACAATTGTTGTTTGAATAGTTTGCTTCTACTGTTTTTTCTTCAGAAAATTGATGACACATGTTGTTGTTGGACTTCATTAGAACAACTTGCTTGGCATGATACATAACTTCTTTTTCAATGAATATTTGAATAATTTCTTTTTACTGAAGTGGTGAAAACTGTTATCTTTGCAATTTCCTTTAATTTTTTTATTCTCTTTTTAACAAAACAAATTGATAAACACTGGAGTCAACGTTATTTGAACATTTTGATTCACTTGGTATGTGACTTCTTTTAATAGAATGGTTATAAACTAAATTATAGCCTCATATGTACATAATAGCGTATTTGACTGCCACTATTTTTGAAAACTTGTACGAGACAACATCACATTAGACCCATCACACAACACCCACTTTTGGCAAAATATAGTGAAGAATTAGCACATGTCATAGAGTGTAACTATTATTCAAACTCTTGATTCTACTTTTATTTCTACAAGCGTTAACAAATGTTAGTTAAGTAATATCGGACGTTTCAATTTAATTACACTAGTACATAACTAGTTTTAATTTAATTCAACTATTACGAGTGAGTATACTTAGCATGCATTTCTTGTGATTTTCTCACTCTCTTCGGACACGTTTGGTTAACCGGATTTATTGAAATCCTATATTATGTTCATCCTGCATTATTGAAATGTTGCATTCTTAAATTTTCATAAAGTAAAATTTCATGTTTGGTTTGTTTGATTTTATAAGTGTGGGATTTTTTTTCTCGTGTCTGCCATCTTGGCCCTGATAGATTTTGGCGTTCGGGAGAATTTGATGGAGACCAAAATACAAGATTCTTATTCTGTTTGAAAATCCTGGGATTAGCCCCATCTCTCCAATCCCGCAAACCAAACATAAAATTTGCTGGAGTGGAGTTCAAAATACACGGTAAAATCCAGGTAACTAGTTTTCTATCAGTGAAACAGTTTAGTCGCACACGGGATTAACTTTTTATTTTTTCGGGCATAATGAGGGGATTAACTTGTATCATTTAGGATTTGTCCGTATGATTTTTTAAGAACTAAGATTTGGGCACGCTCACGCTGGTTACGTGCAGCTTCACGCGCCCCCAAACCAGCCTCCAAACCACCACCACGTGGCAGATGCTAATTGGGTGGGTTTTTTGAAATTATGCAATAAGCAAATAAATTTGCGTTTATAACTTTGAACCGTAATGAATTTTTTTAATAAAACAAAAACCGTTGGTTTCGTTACGAAAAATGTAATTTAACAAGCCTAATATTGACACATTTTTGAGAAAAAAAAATAAAAACGATATACATAAGTTAATTGACAACCAACTATGGTGCCCATAAATGGTTATTGGCACCCAAAAATGGTTAGTTGACACCCAAAATGGTTCGTTGACACCTAGAAGTATAAAGATGACACCCAAATAAGATAATTGACGTCCAAAATTGTTCATTGACACCTGAAAGTTTAAAATGACGCCCAAATAAGGTAATTGACGCCCAAAATGGTTCATTGACACCCAAAAGTTTAAAATGACGCCCAAATATGGCATTTTGGATGCTATGTCGCCTATAAATGGTTATTTACACCCAAAAATGGTTAATGACGCCCAAAATGGTTCATTGACACCCAGAAGTTTAAAATGACACCCAAATAAGGCATTTTGGATGCTATGACACCATAAATGGTTATTTACACCTAAAAATGATTAATTGACGCCCAAAATGGTTTCTTGACACCCAAAAGTATAAAGATGATGCCCAAATAAGGTAATTGACGCCCAAAATAGTTCATTGACACCTATAAGTTTAAAATGACGTTCAAATAAGGTATCGACAACCAAAACAACATAACGACACCCAAATAACTTATTGGCACCCATAAATGGCCAATGACACCCAAAGATAGTTAATTGACACCCAAAATGATTCATTGACATCTAGAATAACCGATTCATACTATTTTTATATTTTTTTGTTAAAAATATATCAATATTAGTCTTGTTGGAATGTATTTTTCATAATGAATCTAATAGTTTTTGTTTCGTCAAAAAAGTCATCATGATTCAAAAGTTATAAGCAAAATAAATTTATTTATCAATTACATATACTTCACCTAACATCCAATTAAACCCCACCAACCTATCAAAATCAACGACCTTCGGACTTGCGTGACCAAATCATTTTCTATTTTTTAACGAGACCGAATGAAAAGGTAACTCAAGACGTCAATCTGTTATTTTACCTTCTAACCGTGGTGACTGCGCGGATCGAAGTCATTCTCCAGCCGTGTAATTTCTTAAATTGCGACTCCGTCGTTCGCCTTCGCCGGCCAACCTCCCCCTTTTTCCTCGTTCTACCATTTCCATGCAATGGCCGCAGCGCCACTGCAGCCGTCGTGTGGGAGGAGGAGACCAAACCTTCTGATAACGGGCACGCCAGGGACGGGGAAGACGACTGCATGTTCGCTGCTGGCGGCGGAATCGGGATTCCGACATATAAACGTCGGGGACATCGTGCGAGATAAGGAACTTCACGATGGTTGGGATGAGGATTTCGACTGCTTCATCATCGACGAGGACCTTGTGAGTAACCTCTCTGTCTCCAGCGTGCAGTTCTCCCAAAAAAAAGCGTTCTGGATTACAGTACTGTAACAATAAAGGCGTTAATCTCATATCTCTCCCATGCTAACTTTAGCTAAGCACTTTAAGTTTCTTTTACTGCGATCAATGCTCGGTATTAGTTCTGACTAATGTTCTGAACAGCTCAATCTAATCCTTCGGACTTTCCTTGGCAACTTTGATACCCTTTGTCCTTGGATGATTAATTTTATAGTTCAATGTTTTTGTAGAGCTTCTCAAGAGGGTCCGAAAAATTATGCATAGTAATGTTAAGATCCCTAAATTGTAGATTCTGGAAGATTGACTTTGCCATATGGAAAGGACGGGTGGAGCCTGTTGCACATATGCCTTCCATATTTCTTTTTTGGAGTGATATAACATATATTGCCAACTATATGGAACATTATGTGAAAGACATATTTGCTTACTGAACTAACTTTTCTATCTAGGCTCCGATTGGTTTGTCGTAATTGGCCCGGAAAACTTATGAACCGGAGTTCCTAAGACAGTTTTGTATGATTGGTGTAAAGTAAGTCTTGGAATTTGAGTTCCGTGACTTCCGGTGAGTTACGGGTTAAATACAAAACACAGTTCATGAGTTCCCTCTTAAAAAGAGTGGAAAATGAGTTCCGGACAACTAACAACAATTCTTATTAAATTATGTTCTTCATTTGTTACAAATGGAACATGGAAAATATTTATGACTAGAAATATTAGCGACATGGATATAGTTCATTGCTAAAACTATAACATAATATGAAAAAATAACATACACTATGATCACACTATGTAAAATATTTTACACTATAACTACCATTATTAGTGCGATGTACAAAATAAAAAATACAAACATCATGAAAAAACACACACCGCACCATGTGAAAACAATGTGATTTACCTTCATATTTTTATTATTCAAATTTAAATAATATGATGTAAAAAATGATAATTAACCATGACCATGTACGCATAATACAATAAAAGTTCCCCACGAAAAATATCAAAATTAATATTCTACAATCTGTAAACAATGATGAACCAAAACTTATATTTACAAGCACATGAAATGTGGATACTATTACAATAATTTGTACACACAAAATGAAATAAAAATAATATTTATGTGATTTGAATCATAATATTTTTATTAAGATTATACTTGTACCATAATAAAATATTTTTAAAAGAGCGACATCTGCACCATAACTACTTGTTGAGGTTATTATGATTTAAAAATATTATGATTTTTCACAGTAAAAATTAACAATGTTTCTAACGATTTCAAAATTTACACTTACAGCAAACCGATCACAAGGAAGTGAATGGAACTTAAGTTCCAAAAACTGAACTAGAGTTTTCAGAAAATGAATTCCACAAAACTTATGATTTACACCAAACCAATAGGACCCCTACTGCAAATTTTTTAGTAACTATAATTTGATTATTGTTGATGATGCTGTTTGCAGAGCATCTTAGATAACACTGTTGAAAACAGACCCACACTCGTCAAGGGCCCCTCTCCTATCTAGCTCTCCTCATGTAACACTCCATGAACGACTAGTCCCGCAGAATGATGGATGTGAGCATGTGACTTGATACCTAGACAAGCTGGCTTGAGCATTTAACAACCGATTCGACTGGAACTTATTCCTTCAACCAAAGTCTTTCAGCTAATTGAAACTATCCCAATAATAATGACAGCAAAAATTAAAAAAACAACAGTGAAAGACATAAAAAGAACATAAAAAAACACAACTATGGAAACTGATAAAAGTAGTGCGATGGAAGTAGTATGCAGGAGTACTATTAGATTTCATTGTCATCATCATCTAAGCATTAGTACCAATCATGTTGGGATCAAATATATTGATCCTCTTTTCAAGTTCAGCGCTAATATAAGTAATATTGTATCAGACTGTATAATAACAAAATAGTAAGACGACGGTGGTTAGTTACAAATAGCAATGTTTTAAAAAGCCGTATGCGTTATACGTTCGGAGAGGTCACCTTATAGAGTATATGCGGTATGCGGAAGTATATACGGAAGTATATGCGGCTTTGATTTTTTTAAATTTATTTATTACGATTATATATACACTAATTTTTTATATTTGATTTGTACTTATCAATCATTAACAATGAACAATAGAAAACTGCCAGCAATAATGAACAACAGCAAACAGCCAACAATAATGAAAAATAGCAATCAGGTACCAATAAACTGAACGAAAGCAAACAACCAACATAAAAAACAATTACCATAATGTAATCAGGAAAGCATGCACTAAGTCAATAATTATCCAGTAGTCAATATTTTACAAAACAAGAGGAGGAATTGCAAACGTAAGAGGAGGAATTGGAAGAGAAGGAAGGGAGCAAGCGAACAGTAAGTATGGGAAACAGAAAGATTAGAAAAGGAGGATAGACGTGAATGGAAGAGTAAAAATAGAAGAGAAATCGGAAGACAAAGAGGGAGGAGATAGTAATTGGAAGATACGATGGGAGGAGTAGAGGTACTACAATAAGGAGGAAATGGAAGCCTGCTGGAGGGAAAAACTAAAAAGAAATCGAAGAAGAAGAAGAAGAAAAAGAACATAGGTGGGAAAAGAAAAAGAACAGGAGGTACAGTAATCGTGGAGGATAACCGGCACAGGAAAAAAAGGAGAAGAAAAGCAAGAGGAAGGATTGAGAGGATCAATTAGATATAGGAGGAAGATAAAATTGCAAAACAATCAGTAGGGAAATGGAATGAAAGAAAAAATCTAGCAGGAAAGGCAATAGAAAAAAACGAAGAAGAAATCAAGCAGATGACGAGGAGAAGAAAAATGAGAGGAGGAAAGGAGTACCTGCGGTTTGAGAAGAGGAGGGCTAGCTGCCGGACATCTGCTGCTTCTTGAGTAGAGAGAGGTCGCTATTTGAGAGGAGAGGAGCGCTGCAGCAGTTGGGTGAAGCCGCCGCCACCGCAGCTGGAATGAGGTGAAGTCGTAGCCGCCGCTAGAGTGAGGCGAGTCCACCGCCGTCGCCAACGTGTGTCGTGTTTGGGGGAGAGATGGTTGGAGACGAGGGTTGCCTAGTTCCCTAGCTGAGTCGGGCAAGAGAGGGGAGGTTTGTGTCATGAGGCGTCGAGGGGAGTGGGGAGAGTCGGATTCTTTCGAGCCAGGGTTATGGGTTGAAGTAAAAAAAAATGTTTAATAAAAAAACGCCGCTAAACAGGCCGAATATGCGCCCGTGTGACCGCTTATTCGGGCTTGGTCCGCTTTGAGGCCCGCTTCACTATATACGGTATTTCCTTCGGCCGCACCGCTTATAAGGCCGCATAGGCCGATTTTTAAAACACTGACAAATAGTATTAGCAAACATTGTTGTACATGTCTTTACTTCAAGAAACCATTTAATTTGATGTTCCTTTCATACTAATTGACATTAGATCATGGGAATGCTAAAAAGTGTCAAACAAATTAAAAGTTATTCTTCCCACTAAATATCCTTACGTGGATTAAACCAATCTTAATTCCAATATAAAAAACTTGACATGCCAGAAATAACTAATCTGACCCAAACCAGGTTGGTCCAACTCAATTCAAACATATTCCCAATTTATCATGTTATGCAAGTTTTCAGGGCATTGCCCAAGTCATATTTCATTGTTTTGATAGAAGGGCATAAGTACACATACTTTTGGTATATCAACAATCTGCCAACCCAGAGCGGTACGGGTAGCCATCCCAAAGGTTGCCACTTGGGTCAGGCTCCCCTCCCTTGCAGCTGCAACGACAAGTACAAATAATGGATATCTACAGAGGAGGTTCACATGATCTTTGAGAACCCCCTGAGCATCTGATTGAACTAGAGTTCTTGTCACCATTCCTCTGATGTCATTAAGGCAGATGGAGGATCATCCTAGTAGTAAAATTGCCGCCTTTCCTCGTATTTTTCTTCATTTTAGTAGTTTTTCTTCCTGAAATCGGTGGATTTGTTGTCAATGATTTGGATTTAGGGTTGGGATGAGAATAAAAGGAAATCTCTTCCCCTATTATAATGGAATTAGCGTGCTTCAAGGTCTAGGGAGAAATGCACAATAGGGCGCTATTAGATCGATCTTTGAATGGAATAAGCGCCTAAACTGACAACAAATTGTTGGGACTCCAATGTTTGGTCTCTTAAAAAAATGTATCATTACGACATTTAGAAGGCTATTGATCATTAAAGTTGTTGGATGGGAGATCTACCGCACACGAATGTTTGAGTCGTCTGGGCTTATCCCAATTATATTATTGGTCTTAGAAAGGCGTTTTTAGCTTTTTGTTGATTATGAAGCAATATGCAATTTGAGTATTGTTAAGAGAGTGTCTTAAACTCTCCAGAAAAGATTTCTTGATGAACCAGACATCTAAGCCAAGCCTCAACATCTTCAGGATATACATTCACAGTCTTACATTAGACTGTATGGTATGTCTGGACTGTATTTGCACTTATGGTCCAACCATTGTTCAGGAAAGCGGTATGCGGTGCACGGACGGGGAGGGTACCACATAGAGTATATACGGTATGTTGGAGTATATACATGAGTATATGCGGTTTTGGATTTTTTAAAATATATTATTTATTATATAGTCGTTCAATAATATATTGATCTCATAAATAAAAATATAGAAAAATAGGTTACACACTTATATATATTTACATGTAAGCATTTTGCCATACATATATGATATGTGCATACATATATCTATAACTATATATGGAATATGTTTGTAATATATGTACAAATATTAAAATGTATGTATGGAAGTGTACTAATATGTGTAGTGCGTGTGTATAAATGTGAACTAATGAAAATGTATACATATATGTAAAATATGTTTGTATATGTAGTTATATTATATATGTATATGTATGTATACATATGAATATGTCTAAAGGTTTTTTAATGTAAATGTACAAATGCTTGTGGGATTGTTATATATATATATATAGAGTCAAGCTAGAATACACTCGAGTGTATCCGGAGCGGAATACACTCAAGTATTTTTTCATGATGCAATATTTTTTTTGAAAATCTAATCCGTTGATCTTCTTAAACATCTTGTGAACAACTCATACGCAAAATTTGAGCACATTTGGATATGTATAGCTCATGTTATGAAGACCGCAAAAATTATGCATTTCAAATTAGTTTCGTGCGTCGATTTTGTTGCCCTCGGATGAGTGACTTACACTCATCCAAATGGGCTCAAAATTTGTATGTAGCCTATTTATAGTATGACGGTGAAGATCAACGGTTTATATTTTGCAAAAAATAGTCTTGATATGCAAACACACTTGAGTGTATTCGTGCGATCCGTACACTCGAGTGTATTCTAGCCTGATTCTCTCTCTCTCTCTCTCTATCTATGTATCTATATATATATATATCTATATATATATATATATATATATATAGGGTAATGATCTACTACGGATCGTGACATTTGCGGACTGTGCGGACTGCATAGTATCCTCGCGGCTCAATTGCAATTGTCATGTCTTAAAGCCGGTCATTTGGCCCTGAAGGGGCTTATTACTCGCCCTGCTTGCATAGCTTCTTCTCTGCCCCGTCTCCCACTGTGTGGGTGGCTTTCTGAACGAGCTCCATCACGCTAAGAAACAGGACCTCTCCCTCGTCGACAGTCCATGACGAAGACGTACATATCATCCACGCCCCTCGGACCGTGCGGACTTGCATTACCCTTGCGCCGACTGTTTCTCGTTTCAGTTCGGATTTATATGCAATTGTCTATTTCAGCTCACTGATGGAACTGCATCTCCAACACTGTTTACAAAAAGAACGTTTTGGAGTCTGTACAAAATTTATGATTGAGCTACAACATTGTTGGTAAATTCATGCAGCCTTGATGCAAGAGCCTCAAGTTCAGTGCACAATTGCACTTTGCTGTTGCTCGTCAAACTTCAACAATTGGCTTCTTCTCCTTGAACTGCCTCCATGTATGTGAACCTGTACTCAGCAATGTGATGTCCTAGACGTGATTTCGCACAGTCGCTGATGGATAAGGGCGATCTGATGGTCGAAAGAAGATGATGAATTATATTATAAGCTATCAAAATGAAATGTTCATTCCGAGCTATAGGGATAAATTATGCTTAGAGCTTCCTCATCGGAAGAGAGAAACAAATTCATGGCGAATGGTGTAGTGACTTATCAATATTCTTCAGAAAAGGATGGAATAAACTGAAATCTATGCACATCCATGTTCGTATAATGATTATAGTGGAAGGGACCTAACAAGCTAGCAGATAAGCAGCACACATGTTCGCAAGTACGTAAATTGGACGTTGTACATAGTATACTCCCAATGTTGTCCTTGTTTTTGCTGTTCGATCGTAAAGATCCTTTCCATGAGGAAATTAGATTACTTCTAGTTCATGATACATATAAATTGATCTTACTACGTAGGTCACCTCTATACATCTATAAAAACTCTAAAACGAGGCCCTCCAAATGTTAATCTTCTCATTCCATTTAAACATTATCTGATTCCTTGAATCCAACATGAATGTGTTAAGACTCTTGGCTAGGAAGCATCTAGAGTTGTAAAATGATAGGTCTACTATTATGTTGCTTGGCCTTCTGTCCACGGTATGCAGCCACTGTAATATCATGACACCTACTGACATGGATGCCCAATGCAAGAGGTACACACTAGTGAGCTTCATGGGTGATTTCCGACAAGTGCTAATGCACAGTCCAGTGAGGACCTACTTACATAAATAACCAAGTTCAGTTCTGCTCTCCAGGTTATGCTTATTGGCACACTGAGAACGATATTAACAATTGCAAATAAATAGAAGAGTTCAAATCATGAAATAGATGAATCAGAGAGGAGTAAGTTTCGGTTTCCTATTAGGAGCCACTAAAAAATAGTTGGAAGCAAATTTTCTTATGCGAAATTGTATGATGGAAGTTGTGGTCGGAAGCAAGTTCCTTATAATTAAGCTGGAAATTGTATCATTGTACACTTTTCATTTTCACAGCGCTATCTTAACATTAGACGGGAGCATTTACATGTGCCATTGTTCGTTCTTATGATACGGTAATATCAGTAGAGTTTGCAAGGAAAACAGATGATCTGAGTTCATTTACTTTATAATCACAATAGTACTGTGTATCAGACATAGGACAATATGAAAATGGCATGACTCAGAATTATTTAATTGGCGCAGTCGATATTGTTGCGCGGTTTAATGGCCTCCCTACTTGAACAATGACTTGAATATTCTGCTATACGTTGAATCTGAAGGATCGTAGTTATATAGTCAGATGTGAATTTAGATTTTAGATTATATAAGAACAAGATATACTAAGATCAATTAACAGGCAGCCTTTTCCCATAACTTATGACGAGAAGCATATTAAGGTGACCATGAGGACACCTAGCCAGCCGCTAAACTTTTTATTGTTGTGCTGAACTTCGTTCCTCCATTTAAATTTGAAATTTCATTGTTCTCAGAAAATTCGATGATGCAGGTGCAACGAAATTAACAATATAATAGTTCAACCAATGAGAACGAGCAATGCATAGTCATGAGTTTTTTAAATGTCCCAGCGGTCCCCTGATACTTATGTTTGCAGCGAAGTTGACTACCTTTTACGTTGGTCATTTTGGGTCAACACTTTTCGACAAACCCTAAACTTGCAAAAAAGGATTTCAGGGTCTAAACCCTTGACCCCAACCCGGCCCAAAGATTTTTTCAATCTTGTCGGGTTTGACCCATAAATCCAAAACCAAAGAGCACAAATTTTAAAGATAAAGCTATAATTCGTCTAATCTTTGAAAATAATTAAATATAATCAAAATTTTCAATGTAAGCAAACCTAAAATGTGATCAAAACACAAATAAATTATTAATATAGTATGTAAAAGGGTTTTTAATACAATTTTATTAAAAGAATAATCATAATAATAAATTAATGAAAATAATAAAGTAAAATATTACAAACCTATGAAATTTTCAAAAAAAACATAATGAGAGGTGTATTAGTAATTTAATTGGCCATTGTTTGGGATAGATTGTGGTATTTTCCATTTAATTTTAATAGATAAATGTGAATTTTGGGTCAATTTGGGTCTCCGGACTGAGACCAGACTTTAGATAATTTTGGGGTTTTCATATTCGAGTCAAATTTGAGTCAGGTTGAAAAACCATAGACCCTAACCCATTAATCAATTCAGGTTCGAGTCGGGCCCATTAATTGGGTCTGATCTTACCAGTCCTACTCACAGATACACAAGAAAGTGTCAGTTTGCATGTTGCAGAAACTTAAAAAAAATAACCAAACCAGTCAACAGTGTTGCTAATTTTGGAACAAAGGAACAACACCAATGTTCATATTCACAAGTTTTGATACAAGAAATATAAAATTTAACTTAAATAATAATCCCTTGTCTCCACACAAAACCATCAATTTTTCTTTTTGTTCAAAACATACACTACAAAACACATGCTTTTTTCCTCCCTTACTAAAAGTGACATATCAAAACACTTGTTGGGATTATGATGGTGATGGGAGACCCGAACAACAGGGCCCAGCGAGCTTGTTGCGGGGATGCAGAAGCGTAAGATCGAGCAATCCAGTCCAAATACGTACAACAAAGATCAACAGTGAACAAGCAAGCAACCACAAAGACGAGATTTATAGTGGTTCGGCAAATTCCCAACGTGGGAGCCTACATTCGTTGGCGGAGATGATATTATTGATGGAGAGATTACAGAGATGATGAATACTGAAGAAGAAGAAGTAACATTGCTGTCTCTGCGTTCGTGCAGCGTTATGTTCGTGGGATGTGTTGCGATGCACTTATTCCACTCACACATTCCTCTTCGATGAAGATGGCGCAGTAGTGGTATTTATGATTGTCTGCTTCAGATATTCTTCATTCCAGATGCACTTCAAAAGAAAGACCTTCAAAAGCTCGAGTATTTCCAGCCTACAAAACACATCTCAAAGACGTGTCGTCATATGTTTTTAGTTAGGAAGTATTATTTAAGGGGGACTAACAAGTTTTGTGTGGGGACTAGCATATCTATCTTTCAGTTATGGTTTATTCGAGTCATGTAACTCCAAGCTTGGACATGTGTTCACCCATGCTCCAGCTTGAGGGGGAGTGTTAGAAAGTATTAGCCTATTTAGTTAATAGGTTAATCAGTCTACTATGTACATAGGCCTGTTTGCCCATGGCTCATTAGGGTTTAGTCCGCTTCCTTGTGATTGCCTCCTCTCCTATATATAGAATATGAGTGTACATATCAATATACAATGAATACACTTGTTCACAGTTGGATTTATATTTATCAAATTCTTTTGGAAGACCTTGAACCCACATTAATTCACAAGTGGTATGAACCATGGCTTTATCCTCTTCCTCAGTGCTCGATCGTGGAACAACAATCTACTTTTGACTGCGCCAGGTAACTAGATCTACAAAAGTGCAATAAGTAGAGGTAGATTTGCGATCAATTTTATCACCAACATAATCCGAGTCAAAATTTCTAGTAGTTTTACAGTGCCCATGTTGCTTATATAGAAGCCCTTTTCAAGGAGAGCCTTTTAAATATTTGAGAATATGACAGATATCACCCCAATGACATTGTCGAGGTTTGTCCAGTTATCAACGGAAAGTCCGACTGCAGTAGTGATATAAGCTCTGGTGATAGTTAGGTAAATTAGTTTAGCATCCACTCTTCTACATTGCTTGTTGTCAGGATATGGAGAAGAGTCATCTTTCTAGTTTGTGTTGGGATCCAGAGGAGTACTAGTTGGCTTGGCTCCCAATATGTTGGTTTCTTACAAGAGATCAATCACATATTTACGTTGAGATAGACAAACCCCAGAAGAAGTACGCAGAACCTCAATTCTTAGCACGTATCGGAGTTTGGCAAGGACTTAGGTGACGAAATGTTCTCCCAGATAATCCTTGTTAGCCTAAATACCATCATGATCACTACCAGAAAAAATGATATCATTTGCACACAACCAAAATCATAAGCCCAGAATCAATCTTCTTAACCAAATCAAAGGCTCAAAATGAGATCGTCTAAAATTAAATTGAACAAGAATTTCACATAGTTTATCAAACCATGCTGATGTGGAACACATAATGAAGAAGATAGGAAGAAGATAAACGATAATCTCAAAATTCAATTTATAATCAACTGCCTGGGACAAGCTCCCAAGGCTGGTATTTATACTAAAATACATGAAACGCTAGACTCGAAACATTGCAGAACTTGTCTAACAAAATCTAAAATTAAACTAAACCAAATAAACTACCAATTAAGTGCATATAAACTAGATAATTGCACTAGGTCCCTAATAACAAAACAAAGGTAAAACAATTATAATAATGATGCATTTGTCCTGCATCAACTCTCTGGGGTTCAAAAGACGAGCCTCCAGTGAGTCGTGTACATATCCTACGCGGGCTTCCCCATTAGAGGCTGATGGTATAAATGAATAGGACGTTGTCGAGCGATCAATGTTGGAGTATTGTCAACCTCAAGCATGCCATAATGGTTATGGAGTAGTAGAGACTTTGTCTTTGGAGCATCTACAAGCATCGACAACACCAAGGTGGCAGTTAAGCTATCATTAACTGGAAGAGCGTAGATGTCGTTTACGTGGTGCAAGGTTGTCATCATCATCCACTGAAGGAAGCATCGAGGAGCGAACATGCACACTATCAATATTGCTTGGATTGTTGATGCCATCCCTTGAGGTGGTGGAGGCATCGTCTCAGACTCATCTTTGTCAGTTGCTGGATCACGAGTGGGGAGTGCTATCTTTATCATTTTTCTCATCAACCTAGTCTGCATTGTTGTGGCTCTGGTCACTTGAAGGAGGTGCATACTCAAGCTCAGAGTCCTCGAAATGAAGTCAAATGTCTGCCGGAACTGGAAGGAGCAGGTCCACCCTATTGTTGACTTCTTGTTGCTTGTAACTCCGAGGTAAGAATCACTGCACGAACAAAGGATGCTATTAGAAAGTGTTTATTTATGTTATTAAGTGTCTTTGTAATATGGGCCCAAGTATGTCTTGGCCCATTAGGACTAAGTTGTGTCTTTGTAAAGAAACGCCCCCGGCAGCGCTACGTCCTATATTTCTTTCGGGGGTGTTTCTTTATCATTGTCTACCCCAACCACTCTTAGTTCTTTCGAGGTTGGTGTGAGGGGGAAGAGGAGAGATGAGATGGAGTAGAGGAAGATTATATTTTGCTACTTTATATTTTTGTGGATCTTGATGCACATCTTGAAGAATTTGTGGACTTCTATTGACGCTTACTGTTATATGCTTCTTGGAGAACTGACTATTATGGAGCTTCATGCATTGCTCGCTTATTTAAGATGATGGTCTTCTATCCGGCTACGTCAACTCTACTATCTACTTTTTGTGCGTGCTTTCTTTGCACGTTGACTACTACTGCTGTGCGCCAACACTCTCAGGACTTTTCTACTGTGAACCAGCACTCTCTGGCTTGTCTATGCTTTATGCATGTTGACCTTTTTTACTTGTTCGTGCCTTGTTTGCATGCACTCTCTGGCCCGTCCGTGCTCTGTTTCGCACGTTGACTACTACTGCTCTTGTGGCCCAGCACCCTCTGGGTTGCGACTTTAGCGACTATGATAAAGACCATGATGTTCTGCTGCTGCTTACTTCTGCTCCAGATGATCGAGAAACTTCTGCTCCACATGATTGAGAAAATTTTGCGAGTTGCTTGCATGCTATGGAGTATCTACTTGAGGTGGAGCATCTGAGTGTTTGAGTGCTTAATTGTAATATTGAGGGGGAGAATTTTTTTTGTATGGGCTTGGCTTATCCATTTTTTAGTACGTATGTCTATTTCCAAGCTGATTTGGGATTCTCCCAACTTCAACTTGAGGAGGAGTATTAGAGATTCTGTTTATTTATGTTATTAAGTGTCTTTGTAATATGGGCCCAAGTATGTCTTGGTCCATTAGGATTAAGTTGTCTATATGCTTCCATGTTCTCCTATTTATAGGAGCGGGATTTCCTCTCATCAATACATCAACTAGCCTTCTTTTCTTATCTAAGAGATGCAGTTCAGTCCATGTGTAGACGGGCTCAACTAGCTGTTGGTTGTTCCACCATGCTAAGGCAGCTCCCCTAAACTTATAGTGATGATTAGGAGTTTGGTTGCTCAACCATGGTTTTGGATATCTGGAAATACTTGTCATCACAATCCAATCAGTTAAGCACTATCTTGGAGTCACGCTCACCATAGAAGTTTGGTATCTTTATGTGTTGTGTCTTGACATGGCTCGAGCATGGAGTAATCCGATTCCTGTTCTTGCTCAAGAGTTGCATCCCATTATCGTGGGCTAGATGTTGCGGATATTTGTCTTGCTTTTGTGCAAAGTCACCCAATCGACATTGAATATCTGCTAGAAATGAACGAATTGCGTCCATATTGTTGTCGACTTGTTGAAGAGTCACCATTATTTTTTGGATGAAGAAAACCTCCTTGAATATGCGGCTGGGTTGCGTACTTGTATGGTGCGGGGAAGATGTTGGCGCTGGATAGTGGATTGTCTTATGGAAATAGAAGGAACGTGATGGAGTTGAGAATCAGAGAACATGAAGGGCTAGGTAAGAAGATAAAATAAAATTATAGTTGGTTTGAGGGGGTGTGACAGGGAGGAAGATTTGTAGCACATGGAGATGCACAATAGAGTTCGTATCGTTGTTTGTTGGGTGGGGTGAAGGGGATTAGCGTGATCTGTGAAGGAGGCAGGGAAGAGGCTTAATAGAGGAAGGGATGGACGCAGTGGCGCGGGAAGATCCCAAGTTTGCCTGCTGCGATCTGGGGTATTGGATGAGGGATAACGGTGCCTCCACAACAGTGGACATGTAGTGGGACTATGTTTTGTGTTAATGAGGAGGCATGGAGCGGAAGTTAATTGTGTGGAGACTGTTTGCGGTGGGTTGTTCACATTGACAGGAAGGGGATTAGCATGTAAGGATTCTGGTTGGTTTGTGGCAGTACGATTGTTGCGAGAGGGACAAAGAACGACAGACTGTTGGTGGGTTTGAGTATCGAGAAGACGGCCGTTGGCAGTTGCTGAAGGAGTTCGCTGGGTCTGTAGAGTTCAGAAGGTGGGGTTGATGGTGGGTGTTGGGTATCAGACAGACACAAGGAGGGAAGCGGGAAGGACAAGCGTTGGTGGGTGGGGTAGCGGGTTTGCAGGAGAGGCAGGGAACAAGGAGGTGTTAGGCTGATGGGTGTGCGATGGGCGGTTGCTGGCTTGCGACTGGGAGGGTGTATTGGTCGCTGGGGTGGATTTGTGAAGGGGGCGACGAGATGTGGGGTGAGCGAGTAGGTTGTGTTTGGGGAATACAACGGGAGGCAAGAGGGCGAGTATGTGCAGACATGTCTCCTTCAGGGCTATGGCAGAATAAGCAGCCAAAGAAGATGATCGAAGCACAAGAGCCGTCAAGACAGGCTGGTGATGGTTGCACATTTTGCGTGATGTAGGAACAGGGAAACACTTAGGAAGAAGATGATGAGGGGGGGACTGCACCCTAGTAATTAGGGTTAGACTCTGATACCATTTGATGTGGAACACATCATGAAGAAGAAGATAGGAAGAAGATAAATGACAATCTCAAACTTTAATTCATAATCAACTGCCTGGGACAAGTACCCAAGGCTGATATTTATACTAAAAGACATGAAACCCTAAACTTGAGACAATTGCACAAATTGTCTAAGAAAATATAAAATTAAACTAAACCAAATAAATTAGCAATTAAGTGCATACAACCAGATAATTGCACTAAGTCCCTATAACAAAACAAAAGTAAAACGAAGTTAATAATGATGCATTTGTCCTGCATCACATGCTCTAGGTTTTTTTTAACCATAAATTGCCTTTCAAATTCTGCAAACCTTAGAACACCCCCCTCGAGCAACAAACCCAGGAGGTTGCTCCATATAGACTTCCTCATTCAAATCTTTGTACAAGAAAGCATTCTTCACATCCAGTTGAAATAAGAGCCAATAATGATTGACCGCCATAGAGTTAATCACACAAACAAAGTTAAGGCGGGCAATGGAAGAGAAGGTCTCAAAATATTCACCTCCATAGGTCTAAATATATCCTTTGGCGATAAGGCGAGCTTTCAATCGTTCAAGTTGGTACTTAATAGTGAAAACCCATTAGCATTACATTGGAGAACACTGAACATGAGAATCAACGAGATCCCATTTATGCTGATCAGTGTGGGCACGCATTTCAACTTCTATCTCCTGGTGCCATGCCGGATGTTGTAGAGCTTGAGCTGTAATTTGCTGAAAGTGCAACAGTGAAGTAGACAAAGCTCGTGCCAAGGTTGGCCCTAGAACATATGTTGCTTATGGGATGCAAAGTACGAGACCAAAATCCTTTTTGCAAACCAATCGAAAGATTGAAGTCAGAATGTTACTCGAGGTGTGTTTTGATCTACCGATGAAGGGAGAGGATTAGGCAATTGAGGGGCCTGGGAGAGTTGCGGATTAGCTATGATGCTGATACACCTTAAGGGGTTGAAAATGAAATGCGCGATTGTCATGTGATGCAACCTCAAGAAAAACAAGTAGAGGGGTATCGACCTATAGATCCATGGTCAATGAAGAGCACGTCTCATAAAAGTAAAGCGTGTTCTAAAAGAAGACCACATCCACACTCCGAAGCCACTATTTGGCATAGGGTCATAACACTTGTACCCTCTTCGAGTTCTACAACTTCCCAAAAAAATACATTTAGTGAGCACGAGTCAAGCTTTGTCAATCCAAGACGGAGGTTTCGAACAAAACAAGTAGTTCCAAAATTTTGGGATGAATAGCGAAAAATGGTTCATCTGATATAGAATTGTCAGATAGTAAGTAAAAGGCTAATCAATATATTGATAAGAGACAACCCTGCTCCTATATATAGGAAAACAGGGAAGCGTACAAACTTAAACTAAACCCTAATGGGCTAAGACGTACTTGGGCCCATAATACAAGCAGAATAAATAACATAAGTAAACAAACTCTCTAACAAGAACACTATAAGTGGTTGTTCAACACAGAAGAAGGCACCCGTTTTATCAGAAAGCAAGTAGTAGGAACAACTTCAGGCCTAAATCTTAGGCACATAATAATGAAGTAGAATTGTTCGAGCTACTTTCAGAAGCTAATAATTTTTCCTCTTAGCGACACTGTTTTTTCTATGGTGTGGGTGCAAGAGGTTTTTGAAAACTGCCCTTACTTTCATAAAAATCACTAACAGAATGCTGCATAAATTCAAGGGCATTACCAATACAAAAGTTTTTAATAGGCTTAGCGAATTGTGTTTTAATTTCAGCAAAAGAGGCGACTATCACATCAAAAATATGCACACGATCCTTGCGCGAAAACAACCAAGTAGCTCTAGAAAATCATTTGTGAATGTAATAAATTACTGAAATCCTGATAGACTTGTCACAGAGCAAGGACCCCTGACAACAACACACACCACATCAAACAAGGATTTAGAAGCAATAGTCTTTTAACTAGGAAAAATAGAATGAGTTTGTTTGCAAGGCTGGCATGCTTCATAGTGAAACACAATATATAAATACAATAGGAAGTAGGCATTTCAACTTTTTTCATAGATGGGTGTCCAAGACCATGGTGCCACTGTTGTCCAAATATTGAAGAAGACAAAAGAGCAATGTTAGCAACACATGGAATATCAAGGTAACATAAACCATCTGGTCCCTCATGGCCCGAACCAATCCTCATATTTGTGCGGAGATCCTAAAAGACACAAGCATCAGGGTCAAACATAATAAAGCACTGAAGATTTTAAACAACTTTGCTAACAAATAGAAGATTTAATGGAAATTTTGGAACATAGAGAATAGATTCGAGCAGTAGATTGCTAGGCGTCCAAATATTTCCAATGCCGTGCATCGGCGATTGAGAACCATCAGCCACAATGACATGAGGGACAACTAATGATTTAATAAGGTCAAAAAATAAAACAAAATTCCCCTAAGATATGGAATGAGGTACCAAATGGGTGACCCATCTATGTTTACCATATATAGTAGGAGATGCAAAGAAAGTAGAACCTTCATCTGAGTGAGCAACAAAAGTTTGAGCTAGAGGACATTCTTAAAGAAGCTTTTCAAATTTGGAGCAGATTTAGTTAGTCGAAGGAGTATTATAAACAGAAGCGCAATGACTTGATTAGAGCCCATGTTGGTTCACCATGTTTGACCCAACTTCGGTCTTCGGTATGATAATTGCGGCCACAGAAGTTACAATGCCTTTGTCCAAAAGGAGGCGGGCCACGTCCAGGTCTAACCCCCCCTAAAGAGGGACATGGACCTTGGCCTCGGCCGCGTCCGTGATCCCTTGATCGAACTCTAGAGGGAAATGGAATTGTTTATTCAGTGAGTAAAACAGGCTACATGATAGTCTCTAATATAGCTAATGAGAGTAGAGACATAAGTACAAGTGAGCAATTTGGGACTAAAAGTAAAACAGTAAAACAACAAGTAAATAACACAGTAACACAGTATATCTATACTCCCCCTCAAGCTGGAGCGTAGATGTCAAACAAGCCCAACTTGTCAATCAGAGGCTGAAACCGAGCTTTAGGCAAGATCTTGGTGAAGATATCCGCAAGCTGCTTGTCAGTGCCAATATATGGAGTGCAGATATGTCCAGACAGAACTTTCTCCCGAACAAAATGGCAATCAACCTCAATATGCTTCGTGCGTTCATGAAACATGGGGTTGCTTGCAATAAAAATCGAGGCTTTGTTCTCACAGAACATAGGAATGGGACTAGAATAAGCAATTTCAAACTCTTAAAGAAGGTCACGGACCCACAGAAGCTCACATGCAGTATGAGTCATGGCTCTATATTCGGCCTCGACACTGGATCTAGCAACCACAGTTTGCTTTTTGCTCCGCCAGGTGACTAGGTTGCCTCCCACAAAGGTACAATATCCAGAAGTGGACTTTCGATCAGATCGACTTCCTGCATAGTCAGAATCAGAAAATCCAGATAGATTGTAATGGCCATGCTTTTTATACAAAAGAACTTTACCTAGCGAGCTTTTAAGATATCGTAGGATGTGTCACATAGCGTCCCAGTGGCACTGCCGGGGTTTATCATGGTACCAGCTTATGAATCCCACATCAGCTGCTAGGTCAGCCCTAGTGACTGTCAGGTAGATAAGCTTGCCTACCAGCCTTCGAAACTGGTGACGATCATCATAAGGTGGAGAGCTATCATCATCCCAATCCATGTTGGGATCTAGAGGAGTGTTGGCTGGCTTGCAGACCAGCATGCCGGTTTCCTGCAATAAATCCAGAATATATTTTCTTTGTGAAAGACATATTCCTGCAGATGATCTGGCAAGTTCAATACCTAGAAAATATCGCAGTTTGTCAAGATCCTTGGTGATGAGGTGTTGTGCCAAATAATGTTTGGTTGCCTGGATACCCGCATTATCATTGCTAGATAAAACAATATCATCTACATATACAATCAAAATAACAAACCCTGCTGCTGACTTACGAATACATACAGAATGATCAGATTGTGATTGCTGAAAGCCAAAAGTAATTAAGATCTGACTGAGTTTATCAAACCAGGCACGTGGGCTCTGCTTAAGACCATAGATGGCCTTTTTGAGTTTACATATTTTGAAGGTAGACTCCCCCTGAGCAAGAAATCCCGGCGGTTGCTCCATGTATACCTCCTCTTGAAGATCTCCATAAAGAAAAACGTTTTTGACATCAAGTTGATACAGAGGCCAGTCTTTATTTACAGCAATAGAAATCAGAATACGAACAGAATTCATGCGTGCAACTGGAGAAAAGGTCTCGAAGTAGTCAACACCGTATGTCTGTGTGTAACCTTTTGCAACTAATCTGGCTTTCAGGCGTTCAATGGTACCATCCGGTTGATATTTAATAGTAAATATCCAGCGGCAGCCAACGGTATGGCACGAAGAGGGACGATCAACCAGATCCCAGGTGTGACGATCACAGAGTGCATGCATTTCTTGCTCCATAGCATGTTTCCAGGCAGTAATGCGAAGGGCCTCTTCGGCTAATTTAGGAATTGTCACAACAGACAAAACAGAATTGAAGCAAGCAAAGCTACCACAGAGATTGTCAGATGAACAGAAATGACTGATAGGATGCTTAGTACATGATCGAACGCCTTTCCGTAAACTGATAGGAAGATCCAGGTCAGAAAATACCTCAGTGGATGGTGGATGATTTGGTTCGGCCGGGGCTTCAGAAGCATTGTGGTTCTTTGACCTGCGCTGATAGACTTGTAATGGGCGTTCTTTAGGCACATCAGGAGACGGTAAATCCTCAACAATCACCGGTAACGGTGTGGTAGCCATAATATCAGTAGACAATTTTGCACCATCAGTAGAATAGTAAGGCATATGCTCAAAAAAGGTCACATCCGCACTAACAAACTACTGTTGTTTAATAGGATCAAAACAACGGTAGCCTTTTTGTGTACGGGAATATCCCAGAAAGACACATTTGACCGAGCGAGCATCAAGTTTGGTGAGCCCAGGACGAAGATTTTTCACAAAACAAGTACTCCCAAAAATGTGAGGAGGCAGAGAGAATAAGAGTTTATCAGGAAACAAAATTGCATACGACACCTGATTTTTCAAAACAGAGGAAGGCATGCGATTGATGAGATAGCAAGCCGTAGAGACATCTTCAGGCCAGAAATGATGGGGGACTTTGTAGTGTATGAGAAGAGTGCGAGCAACCTCAAGTAAGTGACGATTTTTTCTTTCAGCGACGCCATTTTGTTGAGTGTAAGGGCAAGTGGTCTGATGTATGGTTCCTCGGGCAGCACAGAAGGAGGTAACAGATTGTTGCATGAACTCAAGTGCATTATTAATATGAAAATTTTTAATAGGGCAATTAAATTGGGTGTAAATTTCAGCAAAGAAGGTACAAATAGTATCCAACACAGTATCTCAACCTTTAAGTAAAAACAACCAAGTGGTGCGAGAATAATCATCAATAAAGGTCATAAAATATTTCACACCCGAGTGACTAGATACGGAGCACGGTCCCCAAATATCAGCATGAACAATGTCAAAAATTTCTTTAGAAACAATAACTTTCTTAGCAGGAAAAACAGACCGAGTTTGTTTGCCTAAAACACAAGTTTCACAGGAAAAATTGTTCTCAGATAAAGTAGGGAATCAATGTTTTAATTTGGTAGTAGATGGATGGCCCAGGCGAAAGTGCCACTGTAGTCCCGTCACTGAAGTAGATAGCATAGCAGAAGCAGCAGGAGGTCCATCCAGATAATATAACCCATCTGGTCCTTCACGGCCCGAACCAATCCTCGTCTTCGTGCGGAGATCCTTCAAAACACAGCCAGAAGGATCAAATTTAATAGAGCACTTGAGTTGTTTTATCATCTTACTGTCTGACAACAGATTAACAGGAAACTTTGGAATATATAAAACAGAATGCAATTGCAGTTTTAGTGAAATAGGAACCGTGCCAGTGCCGTGAACTGCAGTTTTGGAGCCATTTGCAACAGTAACATATGATATAGTAGCAGTTTTATTTAGAACAGAAAATAGACGAAGATCACCAGCCATATGAGTAGATGCACCCGAGTCAATGCACCACTGTTTGTTACCAGATGATGGAGAAGCGAGCATGGCAGAGGGTCCTGGTGTAGACGAGGATGGCAGCTGTGCGAGATGCTCCTGGAACATCTTCTCGAACTCCGAACGTAACCATTCCGCGTGTACAGGAGCAGCAGGTGCGTCCGCGGTAGAGTCAGTAGTAGTTTCTGTAGCAGCCTGGTTAGCCCAAGCGGGCTTACCGTGCTTAATCCAGCATCGATCTTCATTATGATTGTTCCGGCCACACCAGTTGCAGTAGTGAGGGCCGGAAGGAGCACCACGTCCAGGAGCAGATGATCCTCGACCTCCCAAGGGAGGAGGGCGACCGCCATGGCCATGACCGCGACCACGACCATACACAGAATCAACAGAGCGAGCAATAAGTGCAGGGTGCTCAACAGTAGGAGTAGGAGTCATGGACGGAAGGCGTTGGACTCTTTTGAGAACATCCCGAAGGGTAGGCAGCGGATCACTTGACATGATCTGGTCAACCACACCAGAAAACAAGGCAGGAAGAGCAGCCAAAAACTGAACAAGTTGCAGTTCGTTGCGTTGCTTCTGAGCAATTTTGATGTCCGCCATCAAGGGGTGGTAGAGTTCAAACTCATTCCACAGAGCCGAGCATTGATTGTAGAAGTCATCAATGGAAGTGTCAGGGAAGAACTCTTTTTTAGCCAAGTTTTTGAAAATTTCAAAAACTCGTTTGGGATTCTCCTGATGAGAGTAGACGTGGGACAATTGATCCCACATAGCCTTAGCATCATGAAGGCAGAGAAGTGATTGGCTAATCCGGGGCTCAGTACTGTTGAGGATCCAAGACATGACGCCAGAGTCATCCTTGGACCATTGTGCATAGCTTTGTCTGGTTTTGTCATCCACATCAGCAGTAGGAACAGCAGGAGGCTCAGCCGTAAGATGGTGATACCGGCCTTGTGCTTTGACATATAGAACAAATGACGCCGACCACAAATAATAGTTGGAGCCGCCGTCGAGCTTCACCGTGGTGACACACAGAGAGCGAGGAGGCTCAGATAAGGCCATGATAGAGACAGTAGTCAGCGCAACAGCAAAGTAGATCAAAGACCCACAAAGGGGCAAATAACAACAACAGGGATCTGACGAGTCAGATCAGAAAACCCGTATAGGGCAAAATATGCATATATAGAGAAACCTACGCCGTCATGAGGAAAGCTCAATGTTCCTTCATGAGGCGCAGGCAGAGAAGACGGTGAGACGAAAGACTCTCAACTTAGACGACCAGTGGATGTCCGAACTTGGATACGAAGATCACCCGGACGTAGAGGGAGAGGAGAGGTAAAAACCAGTGGCAGTCGGAGCAGGGATGGGAAGAGGAGCCGAAGGGGAGGAGGCTTGGAGGGTGGAGGGAGGAGGCTGTGAGGGGGGGTTGGCGGTGGGAAAAAGGAGGATGGGGAGGGGAGGCGGCGGCGGGAGAGGAAGGGGAGGAAGGGGGGCGGCGGGTAGGAGGGGGGGTGGGCGACTGAAGTAGAGGAGGGGAGGGTGGGGGAGGGGGGCGGCGGATGGGGAAGAGCTGGGGGGGCGGCGACTGAAGTAGAGGAGGGGAGGGGTCTACGGCGTGGGGGGGAGGCAGGCCGATGGCGGGCAGGTGGGGGGAGGGCGGCGGGGGGGGGGAGGGGGGAAGGGGCTGGTTTTCTTTAGTCACTGCAGACTGGTGGGTGGGGAAAAAGAGACCTTCTCTTGATACCATCTAGAGGGAAATGGAATTGTTTATTCAGTGAGTAAAACATGTTACAAGAGTCTCTAATATAGCTAATGAGAGTAGAGACATATGTACAAGTGAGCAATATGGGACTAAAAGTAAAATAGTAAAACAACAAGTAAATAACACAATATATCTATACGAACAATAAGAGAAAATGTGTTAGAAGACGTGAAGGGTAGAGAAGATATCAACGTAAGATGTTGGACCCTTTTCCGGACGTCACAGAGAGTAGGCAAGGGGTCACTAGATAGATTTTGATCAATAACATCAAAGAAAGAGGTTGGTAGACTAACAAGAAATTGAATTAATTGCAGTTCAATGCGTCGATACTAGACTTTAGTGATGTCAACATAAAGAGGATGGTAGACCTCAAAAACTCATAGAGCACAACACTGATTGTAGTAGTCCTCGACAGAGCCATCAATCAAGGAATAAGGTATCCGATTTCGATACCGTTTCGACAACACGGAAACCGAAATTTATGGAAATTTCGACAAAGATAAATGCAATTGTGCCCATTTCGATGCCAAAATGAACGAATTAATTTATGAAATTTTAAAGGCGTGATCTATACACCTAAATGCATTGTTTTATGCAATAAAATTTTATGTGGGGGTAGGTTAGGGAGGGGTCCTTCATGTGGGAGGTAAGGGAACTGTCCTGTTTATTGAGGATTTCGATGAAGGATTTCGATGACAAAATGTAGGAATTAATTTATGTAATTTTGCAGTTATGAGCTATATACATGCATGTACTTATTTGTGCTATAACATCACATATTTGATATGTAGGGTGTCCCCCACACATTTTACTTGGGTTGATAGTTTGCTGTTGATATTGACTCGACAGTCAACCATTTCATTGGCCCTAAGAACATTAATGCAGTGTTTCCAAGTAAAATCATTATTTTTTGGTGTATTTGGCTTCCTAGGACCCTCATTGTCTAATAAACCACCACTAGGATACATGTTGTCCGCATTGAAGAAAATAAAATATAGCATAAAGCATGCATCGTATTAGTATTTGATAATTTGAGTAGCAAATATTTGGGAATGCAATGTAATTATGATATATTATAGGTATATGCTATGCATGAGTAATAAATGGTGAAATAACCCCAATCCCCCTTTAGTCCTATTAAAAAAACAACAATAACATAAAGGATTGCAATTATCGAAACTTCCATCGAAATTTCCATCAAAAATTTTCAATTTGTGTACAAAAAACCTCGAAATTGGTGAAATTCATCGAAACCGTCAAAATTTTTGTCGAAATTTCGATAAATGCAATCTTGTTGCCAGTTTCGATTGAAATCGGTATAGTCGCATGTTTCGGTACCAGATGCTACCGAAATCGGTATTTTGGGGCGAAATTTCGGTGATTTCGCCGAAACCTCATTCCTTGCCATCAATAGAGAACCTTTTGGCTAGGTTCTCATATATCTTAAACACTTCCTTGGGATTCTGTTGATGAAAGTAGACATGTGAAGGTTGATCTACATTGGCTTTGCAGTCCTAAAATGAAGAAGAGATGGGCTGATTTTGGGTTCATCACTATTGACCATCCATGTCAACACTTTGGAATCTTCCTTAACCCAAAGGTCATATGCTTGTTTTGCTTTATCATCGACAATTTCAGCAGATGCGGGCAGGGCAACAATAGTAAGATAATAATATCGCCCTTGTGCCTTGACATACAACTCGAATGAGGCAGACGATGTATGGTAGTTAGAACCATTCAACTTGATAGTCGTAACACAACATATAGAAGGCATTAGTAGACTCCACGATAACAGAAAGTGGTGTGGAGGAATTTCGGGAGCAGCAACAACAGATTCAGAAGTGTGACAAAACAAGCCTAGCAACAACAGTTGAAGATCAGTATCAGAAAAAGAAGACCCAAGGCATGGGTTGTAGCAAAAGAGGAACCTACGACATGATCCAAAAATTCAAAGCTGTTTATGATTTATTACTCTAATCCTTATACATCAAATTGGGTCCGCCAACCTTCAAAGTTGGTTCAACTTTTGAAAGGTCAGTCAATCTTTGGCTGGCAATGACCCAAGGAACAATTGCTAGTGACCACCCTCAGCCGCATGGCGACCTCTGAAGGTTGGGCGACCTTTCAGGGGTCGAATAACCTTCAGCAATGACCACCACAGCATTAGCAGCCATGGGTTGGTTGATATCGACTTGAACTAGCACCCGTAGGCTTGAAAGGTCGGCCGGTCTCTCTTAAGGTGGACATTTCTTTTGCCTAAACTTGGGCAAAATCAGTTTAATTGCAAGTCCAAGCATCGAAACTAATTCTGACCGTAACCAAAAACCAAACTACATGCTAACTATATTTTACTCATTTTTAACATATCAACTCACTTCTAACTAATTTTTAAATAATTTCTTTTTTCATACCTCAAGTTAGGGTTTTGTTTCTCCAGATTTCAACTAAGTGAAGAATCACGTTCTAACATATTGTAGTTCACTACACATCAAAATTACTCTATCTTACATTCACAATCCATTCACGTAGTGGAATCAAGTTTTATTATTAACATTCCAGATTATTATCTATTTGGTACTAATTTAAACCTTACGTCAATTTTTTTAGCAATTCCTTTGGAAATAATGAAAGCAAACAATTAAACATGGATCATGGTTTTAGTAACCCTAACTATCGATAAAAAAACCTTATTACAGTCTCCCCTTCTGATAAAATTGTTCCTACATCTTCAGAAGAGGAAATGATAATTGTTAAGCATCACTAATTCAAACTCCCCGTCACTTCCTCTACACCATGGTTCCTTCATAAGTCTTCACTAGTGGTATCATACTAGTCAATGCGTCAAGGCGACACGACGTTCCAGCTGAACACCTTGCGACTAGGCACGACTAGGCTTTGCTTAGGCGACCTTTAAAAAATTAATTTATGTATATGTTATGTATATATCCATATGTGTCGAGGTTTTTATGAACATTCCCTACTCATATACACACATTTTATAGTTATATATCTATTTATATACATATTTATAGTCGATCTCCCCATATATATATTCTATTGTATAATAAAATAACCAATTACATTTCCATTTATTACCATTAATAATATTGTCAAGAACAAGAAAAGATTTATTGTAAAGAATGTAAGAGTGTTATCAACAAGTAAATATATATTTATTGTCATACATAACTACAAGTATTAAGCAATGTATACTATCCTTCATAGCATAGCTACTGATTACTGAATACAATCTGAATTGAAGGTGCAAAATAAGAAAAATCAAAAGATGCGTATTAAGAGTATTAGATCCTGGTCAAATAAAAAAAGAGTATTAAATCCAATAAAAATTGATATTTGGTACATAACATAGGCAACGATATTGATTTTGAATATTGGTACAGCCACATTAAACATTAAAATACATGAATATACAACCAGACCCACAAAACTAGGTCAATGTGGCATTATAAATAAAGCGGCATCGCCTAAGCGCAACCCTGGGACGCCTTGCTGCTTAGGCGGCCGCCTAGGCTAGCGCTTTGACAAGTATGAGTGGTATTTCTATTTTCTTAAGCTTCTGAATAAACATTGTAGAATATGAAATCGACCCTCAACTTAGGAAACATCGTCACACAACCAAAACCAGTACCTCATCTAGAATCATTTGAAGTTACATGATGAGGATTATGAAAACCTTTTCTCTTGGTATCCACATTCTCTGAAAGACTTTATATTGTTGGCTAATGTGCCTCTTGTTTTGGTGACTAAATACATTTTGGTTTCTTCTCGATTTCTATGTAGACACGTTGCATCCCCAGCCTTTTATCCCCCCCCCCCCCCCCCCCCCCCCACACACACACACAATGAAGCACTGATACTCCAAAACTAGGCGTCCTACTAGTACTAAATACATATCTGATACCGATACTCCCTAGATACTCTCTAATATGTACCATATGCTTCTTAAGCTGTATCCAATTTTTTTTATAAGCAGGGCTCGATCTCAATACAACCCGGATATGACCAGCCCATTTAGCAGCCAAGGGAGCACCCCACTCACGTGATCCCTCAAAATCCCAAAACCATGCGACTCCTTAACTCTAGACTTCCCTTTATAGATTGTGATTTGAGAATAAAATTGGATTGTCTTAATCTATTTTTTTTTAAAATAAATTGATGATTTTTGTTTAAATTTTATAAATAACAATAAAAAATTCCCATATCCACCCCGTACCTATATCTTATATTTTTCAGAAATTCCTGTATCCCCGTACCGTACCCGTATCTGTACCCATATCCATATCCGTGCTTCATATTTTTTTTATCAATGAGCCGCCGAAGCGGTTCTTGTCTAAGTGGCTTAAAGCTAGAAAAAGCTGTCCAAAGAACCCGCTTCACTACAATCCGCTCAACATGCCACTTCAATAGTAACTCCTACAGGGCTGCCGGGCTGGCCGTAAGTGACGAGGGGACTGCTTTTTTATTAACAAATATATAGAATATGGAATCTGATATCTATCTATCCAACTGCCATTATAAACCAGATTAACGAACTTGTGACATCACAATGGCCATTCTTGGAGTAGCATAGACCTTTTCCATCCAAGAAGGTATTTTGAGATATCAGAGGATATTGTGTACTATATTCCAGTGATATTGTTGGGGTTTTTACAAGTCATCTACTCACCAAGCCAACAACAATAAGAATACCAGGGAAAATTACTGTCAGTTATATAAGTTTACCTACTATTATCCTATATCACTAATTTTAAAAAAAGACAAGTGAAGACTTGTCATCCCGGGGAGTATTAATATCAAGAGGTGCTTCTATTGGTTTGACACAAAGTGTACCAATATCACTGAGTGCAATTCATATCTTCTCTAAAACAAACTAAGTGTACCAATATCACTGAGTGCAATTCATATCTTCTCTAAAACAAACTAACAAAAGAAGAGGTGCGACCAACCCAAATTCTTAAAAAAGAATGCAAGTTACCAAGATTTTTAGATCTGTTTCGAATTATTAATATTGTTTTATTGCCTGAATTCCATTAGAGTACGTTCCCATATAGGGTTGGTTATAACATCAATACAAACTAGCAGAACAATATCTAAGCTGCTCTTTGTTACAAAGAGTGAGTGATCAATGTGGGTTCTGTTGAATCCCTTCTTTAAGAGAATCGAGCTCAATTTTCAAGACTTTGCTTATGTGATACAAAGCTTTCCGCAGATGGTAGACCTTGTATACTTCCCTAGCAACGAACATGAAGATGCTCCATGAAGATCCTCTCTCCCAAACCACTGTATACGAAAGCTTCTGTAACATATATTTGTAGGAGTGGGCAATCAAGGTTAAGAACGACAGAAATAAAATCCGAATCAAAATAAGCCACACACATAGTCACAAATTTGGTATTCAGGATACGTACGTCCAAGCTAAAAATTTCGGTATTCGGGAATTATCCGGTGAATTCAGATAAAAAGGGTCAACTTATGGCAAAAGTTCCGTCAACTATATATATATATATATATATATATATATATATATAAAGTATAATGTAAACACAAAGTGCAGACATAAATTCAAATGAAGATCAAATTGATGACCTCTAATAATTGCAATATGGCTTACCAAAGTGATCTCAATTGAGAATCTCAATTAGATGACAAAGTTCTATGGACTAATCGCAATTGCAAATGAGAACAACAAAGAACAAATTGTAATACAGGAAGAGGGGTGCATACTTGCAGTGGCCGCAATGGGTGATTTAGAAGGTCGACAAGCTTGAATAAGAAGACATGGAAGCAGAGCCATTGAAGAAGGAAAATCCGGTGAATCCAGGAACGAAGAAGGGGTAACACAAAATTAGAAAGGGAGAAATGTAAGAAGCAAGAAGACCAGGGAAAAGAGGGGACAATGGAGGAGGAAGTGGAAGAAAGGATAGGAGATGGTGGAGGGAGAGTTGAAGAAATTAACATCAGGGGAAACAGGGAATTAGAGAGAAAAAAAATGAGGCAGCAAGAACAGGGAGAAGAGGGGAATCAGGGACATAGAGAGGAAAAAAATGAAGCAGCAAAAGCAGGGAGAAGAGGGGACGATGGAGGGGGAACAACTGGAAGAAGGGGAAGCAACAGTAGGATGATAATGGAGGAAGAAGGGGAAGAAGCAAGGAGAAAGAGGGGAAAATACATACAGCTACAGGGGACGGAGGAGGAAGAAAGGGGAGAAGTGGAAGCAGTAAGAGGTAACTAGGAAGAGTGAAAACTTGTAGAGGAAAAGGAAACAGAGGAGGAGGAAGGGGAAGAAGAAGAGAAAGTCAGTGAGGAAGAGAGGACGATGGAGGAGGAAGAAGGGGGAGAAGCAAGGAGGAAAAAGGAAGGGGAAAGTACAGGTAGCCGTTGAAGCTAGCCGTCATGGAGAGTGGTTGCCGCCAAACAGCCATAGGTCTCTGCTGCCGCGATGGAAGTAGCTACAGCTCCTCCGATACGCTTCTTCGTCGGGGAGTAATTGCGCCATGGCTGCTCCCTCGATTTACGGTCAAAGGGGTCGAGGAGTCGCGGGCTCTGCATGAAGACCCTATTAAATTTTTTGAACAAAACTCCTAAAGAGGCGGGCATACAGAACTGTTTAAAATGCCAAAAAAACATATCAAACACATTTAAAACGCAAGTCGCACATAAAACGCGAATACACGTGAATTAAACACAATATACGGTTTGGAGTATAAAACGGGCGATACATACATAAAGGGAATAAAAAGTGTTTTAACACATGTTTAAAAAAAAACAGCGAATATTGTGACTATGGCCACACGACTAGGGAGGATTTCTTAAAGTAGCAAATGCCATGAGTTTGTGTTGGCAACAAGTTTGGCTTTGAGGCGCTTAATAACAAAGACCTGATCAGAAGTAGTCTAGATTGTAGTCATATGGAGGGTCTTCTGGATTTGTATGCCGTGAAGGCAAGGTAGCAATTTCATCTTCCATTTCTTTTTCCAACGAGGGTGGGATAGAAAATCAAATGTGTTCTTTGGATCAAACTAGTATTTATAGACAAAGTGAAGCATAGAAAAGAAGTGTTGCTCTCTGTCTCGAGAATGAAACCTGATATTATCATATGCGGCACCCCTATTCTTGCCTTTGTAGGCAAAAATTTATTCATCCAACTCAGATATAGCATAAATAGCAGAAGGAAAATCTACTCCACTGTATTGATAGGTGACCGGCCTAAATCGCGCGTCCAAAAAGTGGAGCGAATTTGAAGTAGTCGGACTTTTAAATTTATAACCCGAAACCTTCTAGGCCCCCGCAGCTTTGTTTACGGGGTCGAAGTAGATATACGGGGTCGAACACAAGGACAAGGTGGTAGTGTTGAAAACGCGGAATCGACACGTTACACTCCGGTATGGGTAAGGAGATGATAAAGTTCCCCAAGGGAACAACAGGCTAAGATCGATAAAACAAAAGAAAACTATCTCCAACTGGAGCTACGAGGAAAATTAAGGTTTTAGGGGTTTATCAGTTTTTAGGGGTTTTCGCGCAAAGGAAACAGAGAGATAAAACTACTGCTTTAGCAAGGAACGAAGGAGAAAACTTCGGTAAAACAAGCGGCAACAGAAACATCCTGTACCCCTCCTCTCGAAACGGGTACCTCTAACTAAGCATCAAAACCCCTCTCGAGGTTGCTGGACTTAAGTTAGAGTGGAAATGTTACTAAAGCAACTCCGATCTTGGGCACTCTCGTACTCCCGTATCGGACCAAACACTAGAGCCGCAACACCTCTCTCGAGGCTGCTGCAACGGGAAAACACGATTCAGTAGCTAATCGAAACGCGATCCAAGCATACAAGCTAGAGTTCGGATGTTAAACAAGCAATCATCCAACAAAAGGGGCCAAACAAAAAGCAGCAGATAATTAAAACTCTTCTAATCCATTAGCATAAAAGGGGTCTGATTACATTGCATAAGTAAAGAAAGGAAATGACTGAAATAAGTAAAGATAAATGTCGCCTTCTTGATTTAGAAGGCGAAAGACGGTAGCAGCTCCTCCAGCCCGATACTAGGCGGGAGCCTTGCCCGATACACCCGTGTCGGGCGACACACCCTCTCGGGCGACACACTCATGACGGGCAGACGTATCGTGCGGGGCGCTCATGCCCGATACGATCATGTCGGGTGGCACCCTCTCGGGCGACATGCCGTGACTGGTGATGCGTATCGGGCTTGGTATCGTGTTGGGCCAGAGTGTTGCTTCCAGTATCGGGTACCCGTATCGGGCGTCCTTGTTGGCCGATATCGGCCTGCAGCGGTGCCCGGGGCCGCCCCTAAGTGAACCATTCCCTCCCTCTCGGGATGGGGAAGTGCTCACCTAGAATCGCCCGGTACACCTCTGAGGCACGACACACTAGCTCCAGACGCTTTCCCAAGTGGCTTTTGAGAGATTCCGACCCGTCCCATCGGAGTCCTGTAGCTGCTATTTATAGGCAGCGGTTGGGGGAAGTTATGGTGCTCCGGACGTCACGTGTTCTTCATCCGTTCTTATTATCGCGGATTCAGAGGCGCCCGATATGTGTATCGCCCGACACAAGGATGTCGGGCTGTCGGTCATCGTGACGAGTGGCGCCTGCCGGTGGGTGGCCTGTATCGCGCGACACACTTCAGCAGTCGTGGCGAGTCCGGCTCCCTGTCGGGTAAATTGCGTATCGCTCGTCCGCTTCCTCTTGCGCGGCGCCCTCGTGTCGCGCGGCAGTGTATCGTGCTGCCCTGTCGGGCTGTGAGCGTATCGGCCGGCTGGTTGGTAGGAAGGCCGATGCAGGTGGAACACGTTCGTGGGCCGGGACGGACCTTTTTGCTGATAAATGAGTTAAAAATCAAGGAAAACTCTGCAAAAGATGATAATATTGAGTTAGAAGCGTAGCGTGGCCTGCTTATGCAAAAATATGACAAAAAGGAGAGGAAATCAATTTAAAAGGGCAGATTTGATAACGAAATAAGGGCCAAAAACATCACAAAATTTGGTGTTATCAATAGGCTCTTCATGAGGTGATTAATTAGTATCATCATATATTTAACATAGGTACAGTAAGGTTGGTTGATAGAACAATGCAGAAGGATGTTATATGAGTTGATACACTTGTCAACATTTCTCTTTTATTGGCTCAAGCTTTGATGCTATGAAAATGATGTATTTTATTAATAAAAGAGATGAGATAAAATGTATTTAGAAGATTTGTATAAACAACAGTAGACATGATGGTACTCTTAGTTGATGTGCGACTAAAGATGTATAACACATTAACACTTAATTCCAACAAACAACTCCACATAGTACATCCACCTAAGTAGCATGGATGAGATGGATCATGCCTCTTAGAATTGTGGATTTGTCAAGAGTATGTCTGTGACCTTAGTTTAGGAGTTGTAATTTTACCAAATGTTGTGTCAACTACTTCCATGGCTTGTTGAAAGCTTATGACGTTGGTCTTAAATGCTAGGCGAGGCTTAATTTATGTGTTTCTAGGTGGCTTAGTTTTAGCAAGTTTAGGGTCACCATGGATTTTGAAGTCTGGTTATACCTGAGGATAGCCCTGAGGATAGTGGAATGTAATGCTTTTTATTGGCTAATGTTTTAAGTAGGCCTGAAGCGTCTATAACTTTCTTTAGTTTCTTGGATTTACGATGTAAACCAACACCATTATATGTTCTTGCTATCACTTGATAAAATTAGTACTTTAGTCTCCTTGAGATTGCAGATTGAGAGGCTCTTCGAGCATATTAAGTTGAAAGCTTATAAACATGCACGAGAATATAGATATATACTACTAGAACATCCAATGAATGTGACCTGGCATAATCACAATAAAAAATCTTACAACCCCAAGTAGAGAAGCGAGAAACACCGTGATGGAGGTGAGAGTATACATGGAAGAAGAGAGAACTAAATCCATTTCCCATGCGATTAGACTTGGCAATGGGTCGAGTTTTGTTAGACCTGATCCCAACAGACCCGACCCACAATGGACCCGACCCAAAATAGACCCGAACCCGAGAAGACTTGAATGGACATGAACCCACACAAACTCGAACAAAAACCAACTCGACCCGACTTGACCTGAACATTATAAAATACTCGCGCCGTGGGGCTGCAACCTTGTCGGGCTGTGTTCTCGTTGGGCAACCAAGTTGTTGGGCCACCATGCCATCGGGTTTACTTGTCCATCTGTGAGTGGCCGACACTCGACATGAGTTCTCGAGTGTAGATCTTTATCATGGCAACGAGTTGTTTTGCCATCAGTTAGGGACCAAAGGTCGGGGACTGAACTTCAACTATTATAAATATTAGAAATAAATATCACAAATCCAAAACCCGACCCGACCAAACTAGACAAGAACCAACATGACCTCGAGTTAGTACTGACCCGACCCAAAAACTAGACGACCCAGAATAAATCCAGTTTTTAGGTTGGTTCGGGGAGGGTCGGGTCGGTTTTTTTTCCACCCCTACACGCGATACACATAAGTGAAGAGAATAGTACCTGATTTTGTTTGTATGAGAAGAATGTGGCATCACATCGTCTTTAAGGATGAAGATGACAACAACTATCCTCCAAAAGCTAGTTCTTGGACACAAATATCTAAATATTTTTTTTGCAAGTATTGCAAAAAATGTTTAAAGATAAATTCTATAGATACCTTACAAGGAGGACAATGCGCAAGTGAAATTCATTTTCCTTTTCCTTCTATGAAAAACCAATAAAACTCATGCTATATGAAAACCAAGCTATTGAAAGTGCCAAATGATCTTGTAAGCCGAAACCTCAAAAAGTCTATTAGAAAACATCGAGACATGGATCCAAACTTTGAAAAGTTGGGCGATCAATCACCAAAATATTCCACTTTAAGGGTTGGCGGTAGCGAATCCCTAAGCCCCTGTTTGGTTCAGGACTGGGATTATGTAGTATGGACTGGGTTAGTCGGGGTTAGTCAGTAGATCTGGATTGGGGTAGTCTGGATCCAGTCTGATTCTGTTTGGCAACCCAGTCTAATTCTGGTCAACTGGTCTGGATTGTGTCAGGTTTCAGTCTGATTCTGTTTAGCACCAGTCTGGATTCAGTCTGATTTTGTTTGGCAACGTAGTCAAGATCTGCTTGTTCTGTCCTATTCTTACAGAACTGTTTTAACAATAACAAAATATGTGAAGCTGTGATGCCACTACAATACAAGTATAAAATTAACAAAATAAATGTAATTTGATACATAATGTGGGTGATATTTTTTGTTGTTTAGTGAAATGAATAGTAATGAGTATGCCCATTTTATGTGTTTATTTTAAATAAATTAAACTTTACAATTGTCTTGCATGGCATGTTCATTTTGTATGTATGTATACAGTTGTTCATATTCGATCTAGTAATTGGTATCTGACAAGATAATTGTAATTGACATTATAGAACATAAATTACGCACAAGTAGAAGAATAGTTTGAAAACAAACATGTACATATGACAGTTACACATAATTGTTCATAAAGTAGACCAAACATCATTTGAATGATAGTGTTATTAAAATGGCCATAATTGTTCCATAATAAAAGACATGACAGAGTAAAGATGATAACGTTTGCATCAGAACTTAAACAACGCCGAAAAAAAGCTGATAAGAACATAATGTGGTCCCGGGAAAAAGCGTCACGAACCAAGGGAGAGCGGACAAAAAATGAACGGCTTGCCCTGGGCCTAGACCTACACACTCATACACACATGCTAAGACGGTGACCAGCCACTGTGCTGGCCAGTCTTCGGTGTGGACGATGATTGTTCTTGCTTCCACGTAGGACCTTCCTAGTTGGCCCACTTTAGGGCCTCCTCGTACTCGTCCCGTGACACGGGACAGTCCTCCTGCAACGGTTGAGGTTGTTGTATGATGTCGTCTTTTGGTCAATCAAATAGCAACGGCGGATGAGGAACATGGTTATTGACCCCATCCTTTCCTTCTTCCTGGCTCTCAAATTTGGCCCCCTACTGTGCAGACTTGCAACATATTTTTTGCAGACAATATATTTTTCAACATATTTGTGTATCTTTGACGGGGACATCAATATCTTTTCAAACTTTGGTCGTGACTTTGAACGCGATGTCGACATCTAAATTTTTAAAATAAATATAAGTAAGAGCAAACAATCAAAATAACAAAGTACGTATGACAACAGTTTGTACAAGTTAAAGTTGGCAAGCAAACTTAGATAAGTAGAAGTTTGAACGTGATATAATACTTTTAAACAGAATAAGTAAGTACAACTTTGATGAAATGATGGCAAAAACAAAGTAATGATGGCCATAAGTTTTACAACAAAATGTTGCCAAGCAATCATAAATAAATACAAGTTGGAGCAACTATGTTACAATTTCATTTGTCTGCTTCACCGCCTAAGGCTGTAGTTGTGTTGGTGATTTTGTCATTGGTAAGGTATTCAGCAACTCCTGGTGGATAGGTGCGACGAGTAGTCACAAAGTTGTGTTGAACGGCGTGTTATGAACTCTCTCATGAGGTGTTGTCAGCGCAGTTGCACCTCGCTAAAAGATATGTAAGGGCCCCCTGTTATGTTTCGAAAGTCACGCCACACCTCCCTCCAAGCATGCGCATTATATACTCCATTCGCACATCTCCCCATGTCATATTGGTTTCTCATCAAACCTCTGAGAACCATATCAAGCACTGTACACCATATAACATACGACGTGGTGTGTTCAGCCATATTACAAATTTCTGTATGTAATATATTGCAATAGTAAGGCTTTATTCTTGTATGTGAAGCTAATATGATAATTGAAATATAGATATTTTAATGTGCATATAACAAAGGGCCTTGTATGTAGTGAAGCCATAAATAAACAACATTGTGATAAAGTAAGAGCATACATGTAGCAAGCGTATGAAGTAACTTTAAAAACAAGCAAGCTCAGGGGTCCGATTACAACAATTAAAAAGAGCATACATCTAAATGTAAACATGGACATTGTTGTGATGGTTTTCATTCGTTGCCTGCAACACCTACTCCTGCAACATGGTTGATTTTTTCAGCAGTCGTCTCGTTTGCCAGGGCTAATGGATGCCTAGGCATCCAATTATACAAAAGGAATTGATTTTGTCTGATAAATTGTTTCCTTAAGTTCTTCCAACGAGTTTTCAGCCTGTTCAAATCAATGCTAAGCACCCCGATTATGTTATGAAAGCCAAGCAATGTCTCCCTCCAAGCCTCTCTAGTATATGATCTGTTGACACATCTTCCCAGGTCATACTGGTTTCTCATCACATCAAGTAGGATTTGATCGTGCTCCGCACACCATATTAGACGACCAACCATGGAACAAATTCTGTATGTAAGATGTTGAAATAGCATAAGGGCTCCTTTCACAATGGTGGATATAATGCTATAATTCAAATATTACGATTTCGTGTGCAAATAACATAGGGCATACAATCTGATACCATCCATAAGCATGCAACAAAATTACGAAAAAACTATGATGCTTGTGATGTTAGTGTAACAACAACGTTATGGAGTCATCGGAGGTGAAGGAGTATCTAAAAGAAGAGTACAACTCTCCTCCAACTTATGAACAGAAGTTTGTAGAACTTCATAGTCGTTCTTTCTGTAGGTGTAAACATGTTCGGAGTTGTGATGGATTTCAATAAAGTCCTTCATGTTCATCGCCTGGCCCCACACTGACTTGCACTCGCAAGTTAGTAACGTAATCTCAGCCTTCAACGAATCAGTTGTTGGGGGGAGATCGACTGCCCAATGAAAGTATTTGCATCGGTCTTTTCCCAAAAATGTTTTCCCAAATTCGAGTTAATAACGAATACGCGTACTTAGCAAGTGCAACTGATTATTTTTGGTTTTACTAGTGTACCTGACTAGAAGGACATATGTAATACATTTCTCCCGGCCTTTCGCTCAGAATGCCAAAGTCATATAACCCTGCATCCTCTGTGTTTAGCCGCAATGCTGCAACCAGACTACAATTACACCTCGATACTTTAGTTGGATTCATCGACATCTAAAACATGATTGATGATTAGTAACATAAATTCGGGTTCAAAACATAGATTTCTACGAAACATAGTTGAAGAGTATTTCGATAGGACCAGTTGAATGTTCTAACATACAAGTGAAGTTTAGTTGGATAGATCAAAATATACTACATCTATGATGTATTGTATCCATCTTCCTCTGTTGAAGAGTCATTATCACTCGGTAGGTGAAGTCGTTCACAAAGATATATGCGCCTCTTCCGCAGACTTTCAATTTGTGCTAGTAGCCTATCGGTGTCTGCTCTTGTGGAGCAGACAAAGTCGCATGGTTGTGACCATTGCTTGCGTTCGTTGCGTGCATATGCAAGTTGTGTTACCAACACATCCCTAATTTCGTAAGCGTGGCCACTATAGGTTGTACTCGCTGCGCGGGCAACATCATACGACATCTGGTCGGAACAAGTGTCGGGTTTTAGAGGAATCAGAGAAGCAGCGGAAACAAATTTTTTTTTTCTCCCCAAACCCGGAACAAAAGGAATCGCGTCGACATCTATATAATAGGAAAGATGGTTTGTGAATCATACCTTGTCTCGAGGCTTGCTCGGCGACAATACCACGCGCCTTGCGCGGTCTTCACCTCCGGTCTTGGACGGTGTCTGTGCAGCTCCTGGTCGAACCGGGACTGAAGACTCCTCCTACCGGACTGTCGGATGACAGTTGTCCTCCTGAGCGGCAGTGACCTCCCGCCTCTGAAGTAGTCCACACGGACCACCCGGAACTCCACTCTCCTTGTCCCACAAGGAAGTGGAAGGAGTTGCACCCTCCTGTTGACGTACTAGTCGCCAACACACTCTCCTGCTGTCAATTGCAACTGCAGTTGTCCTTCCCTTGCTGCACCTCCCTTTGCGGGAAGCACTTGCTCGGGCTCTCTCTCGGTTACCAAAACCAGAGAGAACGACAACTTTGCAGAGCAATCAACTTGCACTGAGTTGTTCTTTGAGAAGCCCCAATACCCCTATATATATAGGCGGGTCATGGGACAGGGTTCTCTGTGCCCGGCAATATGGGACTAAAGCAGGAGTAGAAGGGTTCGGGATTTTCCACAAAAAACAACCATCTCGCAACCTGAAATGATCGGTTCACAACTGAACCGATCGGTTCGGCCATTGAGCCGATCGGTTGGACCTGAGCCGATCGTTTGGGGCACTCCAACCGATCGGTTGGTGCCCTGAACGGATCGGTTCATAGTCCTAATCCGGCTCAAAAGGACTTTCCTTGTTTCGTTCCCGATTGGTATCGAATACCAATTTTATTCCCAATCGAATTGGGCAATTTGAAACCAAAGGAAAATTCTTGCCGACATGACTTTTCCCAACTGGTCGGTTGCACCAGTTGAGCCGATCGGTTCAACCCTTGAACCGGTCGTTTCAACCTGGGCATGAGCCGATCGGCCTGGACACTCCAGCCGACCGGTTCAACAACCTCAGCCGACCGGTTCATCACATGAACCGATCGGTTGGGAGCACAGGTTGGGAAAAATCAGTCAATTGCGATTTCAATCAATCCGATACTCCAATCAATGCGTCCAACACCTTGAACCATACGATATTGAGCCATCGATTAATTGAGTGTTTAATTGAACTACTAAAATCCTTTAGTAATCAATCTAAACATTGCTTGTGGATAAAACTCCTCTTCCAGGTTAAATCCTATGTGTGTGACCCTGCAGGTCCATTTCACGTTGGCAGTGAAAGTCCATAACACTTATGACTTCACAAGCAAAGAGCGGTGCCTAGTCACACATCATTGCTACCCAAGTGAAAGTAGAAAGTTGGATAACAACTTTCAACCTACAATCCGTGAATGGTGTTACAGTGAATGTATAATTCCTTTGTCACTGATATCCAGAATGAACTCGAGGCATGGAACAGTCATCCTGTCAATGTTCATTCATTTCCTTGATCTCAGAGTAGACCGAGTGAGATGTGTATGACATCAATATCACATATTGATTCACACGTGCATGCGCATGCCTTTCTCAATCCTACTCATCAAGTGGCCAAGGATATCAAACTCCCTTAGGAGGGACAAATCCCATATCTATCACTCACCCCTCAAAAGCCCCATGTGTCAAAGCCACCCAATCATCACCTTTATAACAACCCATGTTTCAGGATTGCGTTTGATGATGTCAAAGTGTACCCAACGACATGTGTTGAGTGCAGTGATTTCAGGTCTAAGAATCACACTTACCACCATCACTGTGAGAGCTGACTGTGACTACCATGTCATGGTTCCATGTGTCATTCTCACGGTGGGTCTGTCCGATACCTTGTTCTCTAACAAGTACCTATGTGCTTGGTTTGATATCACTATATCATGACTAATGAGATTCTGTCATCAACCAACACACAATCTAGTCTTCAGTGTTATTGATGTCTATGGCTATTTCCACAATAACAACCGACTAGGGACTAAACAAGAATGTATACTCTTAACATCCATATGATCTCATCGTTTAGGTCATGAACCTAAAAGCATATGTCATTGAGTAAGACAATCTTTAGACATCTATCATTATACACCATCATCTCAGAAATAGTTTAAACATATAGATTGGAAATTGCCTTTATTATTATTCAAATCATTTACAAAGTATCCCATTACAATCATCATATGACTTGCTCTATGGGCATGCATACCAACAACAAGACCCCTACCACATGTAAAATACGACATGTGGGGGTTGTCTTCAAACCGTCCATTTGCCACATCTGTGGCATCCATGTACACTCGTACGGTGCACTGGAGACCACATGGACATGACGACATTCCATTATCCATTTGAAGACAGACAACATAATGAAACATAATGTGACATTTTTTAGAAGTAGGCAAAATTTTAGTAAACAATAGACTTTGAGAACACAAGTGAATTCGTAGATCAATTTTGAAACGCTAACATTGTATTAAACAAACATTTGAAAGCACATGTCAAGCCGTAGATGAGTTATCAAGCACTAGAGAAATGATGATAAGTACAAAGTAAGCTCAACGAGTATCCCAAATGGTATTGGAAATTGTTTCACGTAATACATCACCCTCCCTTGCATCGGTCGGAGTTGTTTGTTGTAGCGAACTCAGGTCGACGCCATTTGGTGGGATGGCAGATGTTGAACTGTTCTCTGGGATTTCCTCCATCATAGCGTTACCATCATTTTGGCGACGCATAAAATTGTGGGGATACAACAAGCCATTACGAGGTGACACTGCGAATGTATATGATATGTCACCCCCTTTTTAAGGTAGGCAAACCGCCTCTTAAGCACACTGAATGCTCTTTCTACAACATTATGTAATTGAGCGTGGCGGTGGTTGAACATCTCTTTGTTGTTGTTGTAGGAATGTCTGTTTCCCCGGTACTCAGATGTATAGTAAGCTGTGTTCCGATAAGGTGCAAGAAACTGACGAGTGTTGGCGTACCCTGCATCAACTAGGTAAAACTTTCTTGGCGGAACTTTAAAACCGCCTGTGGTCGTTGCTGCTTGTAGGACCCTTTGGTCAGCAGCCGAGCCCTCCCACCCAGTAAGGGCATATGTAAACTCCATCGAGAAGTCTACTACAACCATGACATTCCCTTTTCTGTTTCGGTAACGATTTTTCTTGTCGTGTGTCACCAAGACGGGGATGTGTCCCGTCAATAGCCTCGATGGCATTCTATAACACCAAAATCGGGTGTCAACATACAAACAAATTGACAATGATTATAAATTGTAGGGGATAACTATTACCTTGAAGTAAGGGTAGAACCTTTGGCTCTCTAATGTACGACGATGTGTTGTGGTTGTGGTTGGCATGACAACATAGTCATGGCACAACGCACACACCCCGTCTAAAACTTTATTGAAATTTCTACTTATGATTTCACTAGAGGGAATGTAGTCCTCAGCTAAAACATGATTTGTATGGCCATGCCCAACTATCTGGAGGAAGTAGCATACAACCTCAATTGATGAGACTCCTCTACTACTTTTTAACAAGCCACGACCCTCAAGCTTGTCCACAAGGGCTATTATAGTTTGTGGTCGCATTCGGTATATAGGTCATAAGCCCTCTGTTCATGACCGGTTATGATTTCTAGCACCTTTTAGTGGCCACTCCTAATACTAGCTGACCTAGGTATTGAAGTGGTACGTCATCATCATTAGAAATATCATCCATGATGGAGTTTGCCATTGACTCAACTATTGCATCAACAATGCGATTTGCTGGACCAGACTCGATATCTAAAATCTGTGTAAGGAGGTCTCTTGGTTCTGTATGACCAGTAGCAGACATGATGCCTACAAGCAAAAGGATAAAAAGCTTGACATGATCCCTAAAATTCAAAGAGTAACAACATGAACATTATATGAAAGATGTGACAGAAAATGAACTACATCAACATTAGATACGAATTAAATGCCACGCGCAACAAATGTTTCACCGTTAAGTAATTATTACAACAATAACGAATTGGTGTTCATGTTCCCAAACATAGAAACCAACAAGGCAAAATAAATTTCTAAAGTTCTAAAAAAATGATATTGGAAAGCAAACAATAACCTGAACCATCCTCTAACTTATGATGCTGAAGGGTCTTTGCTATTCCCACTTGTGCCAACATCATTGGTTCCAGTTTACCACACAGATGGCATACTTGATGTGCTGTTGAAGTTTGGTGACGGGGACTGCGAAGCAAATCCCTACTGAGATGGCAAAAAAGAGGATGGCATTGAAGGTAGTGGTGTTGCACTACCCGCCTTGGGACCTTTCCCAAAGGTCTTGCAACCATATTGTTATTTTGTGCGGTGTATGTGTAAGGCTGAGGTAAATGTTGCGGTTTGTTGACTCCTTTATGGCGTTCACACGTGTTGTAAATACATGGCTAGGGGTATCGGGGAAAGTGTCATTGAAATGTTGCAAAATCGTTGCAAACTCTTCTTTTTCAATGGCTCTGGTGGCCACACCTGTGCCTAACTCGTGTACCTTTGCGTACACCGGTGTGAATTCAGATAACACTTCATGAGAAAGCACACATCACTCTTGTGACATTGATGGTCGCTTCCTGCGCCTGTGGATAGGAGTCCTTCCCCCAACACCCTGGGTATCTGTTCCGCCTCCCCCGGTGTCATTCTCACTTTGCATCCCAGGTGCGCCTATGTCCGGTTACCCTACTGGGTTTTCTGTGTTCATGGGTGTATCAGACGCATCTAAGTCGACAACAACTTCATCCTCGGAGGCAACGTCGGACGGTATTTGTCTATCCATAGAAGACATTGCATGGTGTCCTCTAGCAATGTTCCTCCCCGCCATCAACTCGATATCGTAGTAGTGGGGGAAGGGTCGGTTAATCAACCTAGTAAGATCCTTGTTTGCCTAAGTATTAAATTTTTTTTATTAGGAAATTTATATGTAAATGTAGGACATTACTTTTGAGGTCAGGGTATGATTATTGTACATACCGCAATGCTCTCCCTCCACTCAGGGGTGTCAGGCAACTTGGGCTTGTTCCTAGTCTCATCCCATCCGACGCCACTCTTGTTGGTGATAAGCTTCAATCTGGCATAGTCCTTCCTCAGGTTCCACCGAGTTTTGACCTGCTCTAAGCCTCTAACAAAAAGACAGACTTCCCCATCCTATTTTGCAAATCACGAAGTGCCTCCCTCCAACCGTCCCTAGTAAACTGGCTGTCAATACACTTGCCTACGTCATACTGCCTCCGCAATGTTGAAACTAGAGCGTCGTCAGACTCTCTTGACCAAACAATACACAACTTGGGGTCTGCGGAAGACATACTCGCGTAGGTGCTGCAATATATAATGACAGTGAGGGGTGTTTACAGTACTAATAAATATATAATGACTTACATGGTTATTAATAGGTACAAAAAATGGGTGGATATTATACATCGGAGACAAGATTCACCATAAAAACCTATGTACAGAAGATCAACTTCATTTCATCACTTATAGCAAGATGTAACCCAAGATCAGCATCTTCATTCATTTCCTCCTGCAAACCCTACCCTCTCTTTGTAACATTTCATTTCTTTTTATGAATTATGAGAGCTACTAGGTTGTTAGGTTATTGATATAGATCAATTGAGGTGCTTGGGTCATTTGCAAATAACCCCCCAATATTGTATTTCATTTAATTTAAGCAGAATTTTCTGTCAGAAATGTTAAATGATACGTTTACTTATTTAACCCCGGCAATGATGTCCAACAATTTTGTAAATTTAGTAAGATGTCTGAAATACATTTTCAGACATACAGTCCAAATTTCACCAACAACGGACATAGCAATAAAATTTAAAAAATCAATTAGGCCCCTGTTTGGGTTTCAGTCTTTCATCAATATGTCCGGCTGACTATTTTCTGATATAACTCAGCTGATAAACATATGTATACCTCGAGTAAATTTAAGATATCTTCACATGAGAGTTATCTAACATTCCTCCAATTTTCAAATTAATCTGACCGACCAAAAATATTTTAGAAATCATACATGTCACTGACATTCTTATCACTGAATTTCTGACAACTATTCCGATTACTGTTACTTATTCTCCTAGGTGTGCTTATGTTTTTTGCTCCTAATGAAGAAAAACAATTTTCTTTAATTGGGAATCTGTCCAAACAGAATCATCACAGAAAGAGATATTCTCAAATATCATGTACAGTTTGTTATTGGAACCAACAAAAAAAACATTGATCATAAGTGAACCATAGGAGGGGAGGGGTTCAGAACTTCAGATAACCATGTGGCTGCTATTATCCGATAAAACTCTGCTGATAAACATCACAACTATATAATAACCTAATAAGTGTATAAGATTGAAGGCTGACAATACCTGTGATTGACATCCACATTTGCCACCACGAAGTCCACATCATTTGAGCAATAATACATTAAAAAAAAGAAAGAAAAGGTCACTATCATTATATCGGGAGAAAGACAGGAGATGGCATAGACTTATGTGAGGCAATTATATGAACAACTATAATAACCTAATAAGTAAATAAGATTGAAGTCAATTTCTTTACAAATGTAATGCAGTCAATATAATTCAAGGGTCAACCAAAAGGTCACAAAAATTAAAATGTAATATAGGAGAACTACAGTCAGCTATTAGCTCAGTTTTTCATGTTACTGATCATAGCAAGCTTTAGCAACACACAAGAAAAGGAAAAAAACAGAGATTGATACGTCATCAATGTAGGGTAATCAGTAATCATTAGACTCATGTAATAATAGGATGATAGAAATTGACCCAGAGGTAAAAGTGACATCAAACAGTTGATGCCGAAGAGCAAGGGGGAGACAATTGGGGAAAAGAATACATAACCGAAACACAAATCAGAGGCCACATCTTCCTCGGGATGCAAAGGAAAACTAAAATTGAAGAGATGGGCGTATTACTAAGAAAGGGGACGAAACAGAGACGGCGAAGAGTAACTACAAATAAATACTGGATTCTTGGGTATAAAGTACACATGTAGAAATTGCCTCCTCATAAGACCTTGTTTGGATTCTTGGGTACTAAAAAAGAAAAGCACCATGAACCTATCGACCATCAAACATGAATAAGTTACCACAATTGCAAAGATCAATACATGAAATTAATTTTCTTCTTGCTTGACTCGTAATTAGTGCTACATTGCTATAAAATAATTTATATTCAACCCACTAATAGGTAGAAGTTTGATTAAAATCAGTCGAATCCCTCCAATACGTAATTAGACATAGATTGGACCAACTAACACACTTAATACAGACGGCTGAAACACACAAACAGACTATTAAAACCCCTTTCCACCCCAAACTGATTTTTGTGGGACCCGTGATTGATAACACACTTCCATACACATACTACTAACAGTGAGCATCTGATTAACAACATCCGACTTCCATTCATATTGGTCTGATTAGCACAAAAACAAACTGGGGGAGCACACAAATTTATCAGACCAATAAGCACACAACGAAACTGCTGGAACACACTACTGATTGGATCTATGAATGCGTTCACTCAAACCATATCACATATCCATCCTCTTTCTTTGGTTTGGTAATACAAAGTAACTCAACAAACAAAAGAAAGTCATACAGAATAAGCAAATAAGTTGATAGCTGAGGACCTACTAAGAAAAAAAATGGGATGCAGATACCAAATGGTCTATAACAGAATTTATTATGTGTTCAATTTCGTATAAAACAGAACGTGGAATATATATCCTACTTGGACACAATTTTATTAGGATAGCTAATTTAATTTATGGTTATATGTAGTCATTTTGATAATCTATACCAAGAGTGTACATGTACTAATTTCGTATATAATTACTTGTCTAATGAATTTGGTCTAAACTATGTGTCATTTGTAAGGAAACCTACTTTCAAATATACAAGGTTATATGACTTTGTATTGTAGGGTCAAGTAATCAACTTCAAATTATTGATGCCTTATCAGAACTACCTAACATCAAATTAAGTATAGCATAAACATTTAGTTATGAACAAATATTAACATTTGTCAAGAAAAACGGTAAGATAGATGGTGTGTATCAATTGTCCTGGTATCTAATTTGAGAAAAACGGTAGTTACGGTTGTGAACCCGTGTTCTTTTTTGAGTATCATCTATTAACTCTTTCTAAGCAGTACTACATGAAGCATTTTAGGGCGAATGAAATACCTGGATTGACGATTGATACAAACAGGCGCCACATCGTCCAAATTGATGGAGCAGCACAGAGCAAACATCAATTAAACAAGGAAAATAGTTAGTTTGAATCAAACATGACGACAAAAAATAAAAAAACAAGAAAATCGGTTGCAGAAGAAGACCCACCTGAGCAATGCGGAGAGATCGGCGAATGTGGAATCACAATCGGCAGCTTCTGTGATCACCTGGACTACAATATGCAGATGCAATAGCATCACTTCGACTAAGGACAGACCCAATTTATAGCAGAAGGTATACCCCCAACTGATAGGGTTTGTCTATTGCCTCTGCCCCTTCCCGCCTCTTCATTGAAACCCTGCCAAACAATGGTCAAATTTACTACTCAGACACGACGGGGTCGATGTTACAACACGCCTTACCTGCTAGCACCTGCTCGCCTCCTCCTTTGACCAGCTATTCTGCCCGTGATGGTCTAGCACTCCAGCTGCTCACACAGCCAGGGGATAGGGCGATAGGATATGGGCTCCTGTTCCGCCTCCTACAACCTGTTCCGCTGTCGGGACAGAGGATAGCCCTCATCTTCAATACGCAGACGACGTCACAGTCTTCTCTCGGGACAAGGGTATGCCTTTCTTCCGTCTTCCTCAAGAGCTGCTGTGCGAGCCGCGGAGTAAACGAGGGAGGGAGGGAGTCGGGGGTGTCAGGGGGAGAAACGAGCGAACAATGCGTAATCCGGATTGCAATTCATAGTCCTGCTCAGACCGGGACCGAGTTGGTCCGGATTTGGGGATAATGGAACACCAAAACGGGCCCGTTTCGGGATAACGAACCAAACAACATTTCAAGCCAACCCAGGTCGGATTTCGCTGACCTGGCGCAAAATGACACCTGGTAATCCAGACTCAGTTCCAAACCAAACAAGGGCTAACACTTCGAAGTGGTCTCAATTATGGGCCGTTCTTTGCCAAACTTTGACAATGTTGATCACTCACTACAATCTTTTGTCCATTCTTTGTTGAAGTCGTCGATGTTTCAACAAAGTCGGGGACAATTAGTCGTAATTTAGTTGATCCCAGACCAACTCCTTGTAATGGCTTGCCGCTATTTGCTATGACATAGGAGTGCCTTAAGTTGTCTTCCTACAACGATTATGCCCTTCACTTATGCCGTGTGGTTGTGTGGAGACTTTGAGGCTTAGAAAACTAGATTTTGGAGTCTTGGAGGACTCCAACCTTTTGAAGAGACTTAAAATTGAAGATTCAAAGTTAGTTGTTGCCTGTTGTGTGTCTAGCCTCTCTGCTATGCAACTGTATGTTCAAGCCTGGTGGAAGGGAGGAAATGCTATATTTTGAATATTGTGCATTTACACGTTTAGGGCAATTTTGTATTTTATAATGATAATAATATATTTCATATAAATGGTGACTTTTTTTGATTATCGAGAGAACTGCCCCCGTAGAAGCGCCACTTTTGTGACCCCCCCCCCCCCCCCCCCAAGACAACGTAAAACGCTCGGGCCCTGGGCGCCCCGCCCACCCGGGAACCGGTTAAAGCGCACAATTAGCCGGCCTACACGACGGGTTTTATTTCGGAGGCGGCCGCTGGGCTTCGAACCCGGGTCCCTTCATGAGTGGATACCGTGCCAAACCACTTGAACCATTCCTCCCGGCATAAATAGTGATTCAAATTATGAATATTATATATTGTATTGCAGATTTGCTTGTTTGTAGGTGCAACACTATATTGTGTACCTACTTTGGGTTAGGAAGTTGTGATTTTATGTTATATTATTGACATATATAAGTTAGACATTGCATAATTACTGTCTTCAACCAAAATTGCCTTCAAATTCACATTATTTTTTTAGAGAATGGAACAACTTCCTCGACGTTTCCACACCTAATGGAGTCAAAAGTCCTGCACCATGCATCCAGGTATTGACTTTGGGATACCCACACTTGAGGAAACTCCTTTGCAATTAGGATGAATTCAAATTCGAGTTAGAAATAGAACAATGAATTGTAGTTTGCAACTACGAATTTAACATTATTGGTGCTTTCTACAGTAGCTCTGATTTTGATGTCTTCTGGCAGAGTTTGGACATCAATAGGACAGAATGTTGATCACTGTTTTGCTAGGCTCTTCAATCAAACACAATATATGTTTGAGGCTTTGAGCTCTCTGTGAGTTGGTACAAGACAGTAAAACGCCTGTCTTGGAAGTGGCTTAGGAGATTTGTTCCAGTTACTTGCAATATGCTTATAAATAAGTTGTTCTTAAATCCTGCATCCATTGAGAGGGGGAGAGTTCCCCTAACACTCCATTACCTAATGGAGGTTCAAGGCAAGGATGGTAGGTAAGTCAAGTAATAGCCCAGCGCTTTGGAAACTTAAAACACAATACTGATCAGAAAATCCAATAATAATTAAATCCCATTGAGGATTGATATGGAAACCTCCTGGGTACACTATGGTCCAGTCACTACTGTACGACACCTTTGATAGTAGATCCATATCTTATGGTCTTAGACGTATTAGAGGTGCCGATCATGAAAATTAGGATTAATAAACCAGTTAAGCAGTGGGAAGGCATGTGAAGTCATCTGAAGGGTCTTCTTTGTTTACCCGCCTGAGCTTTCCTTGGTCTCCCTACCCTGCATTTGTTAAGATGTCGTTGTAGACAGGTTTGTTCCTCTCTACTTTGGAAGACCATAACTTTGGTGAAAGTGGATGTTGTTCTTGTGCTGATGCTCATTGTATGTTCTCATGCTGCTGACACATTCTAAAGAGGGGTAGATAATCTGGAAGCTTTACTTGGAAAGGCGAGAAACTGAATAGTTACTGCTGTGTTATACATTGGGAGAAAGTATAGTTACTGAAAGGTACCACGACATAATGGGATGGGCTCAATCCATTCCGGCGGTGTGGATAACTTGGGGGGGGGTATTGTCCAGGAAGTACTATGCAGAAGTGAGATTGAGATCTGTGGCCGCCTCAGATGGGTTTGCCTCTTTTCTATCAGGTAGTGCAAAAGGTGCTTGTGCTACATAAGTACTGTACTATACGACCTTTTGTTAGAGAACTATGCTAAGTGGATTTCCTTTCAATAAGATAGATGGTGTGAGATACTCACTTTGCTAGAGCTTCACTTTGTTATATGAATGCTCTACTAGGCAGGCTGTAGCGTACAGCTCACTCTTTCAAGATGTTAGATGGCTGATATTACTCCAGATAACATCCAGTCTGAGCACGTTCAAAAGCTTTACTCAAGAATTGCTTTACATATGGTTGCATCAGTGAGGAAGCTGTTTGTATTGGGGAATAAATGCACGGAGTCATCAACTAATGAAGCTGCCATAAGAATAGGGCAAGGCAATCCAAATCATTAAATGGTTTCCTGGCATAAGGTGTGTCTTGTTACCATCCTTCCAACCTTGATACATCTGTATAATTAGTGGATTTGCACTCTAGACTGGCAGCTGTGGATGTATTTTGATACCTTACTACCGTGGACAGCTGTAATTGTCTCCTGCTGCATATTTGGTGAGAATTTGAAACATTTCTATGGGGTCGTTCTTTGTAACAAATACAGGGAACACACCCACTATCCCTTAAAAATAAATAAATGATATAAATAGAGTAAATAATATAAATACAATACAAAAAATTTGTGTGTAAGATTTGACTGCTGATTTCATTAATTACACCGCGACACTAATCAGACGCTAGTACAGCCATCTATACCACTCTTTATGATTAAATGTATGAAAAATTCCCATCTGTTCCTTTGGGGAGTCTGGTTTCTCTACAAAGATATCATATTAGACAGTGGAAAATCCGTTCCTTATTATAGTTTATGAAACAAATGAGGTGATAATGATAAACTCAGGCTACACAGGCTATACATGCGTAATGGTTTTCTCTCCCTATTTCTTTACTGTATCCATCTAGTCCAATTGTATTACAACGTCCAAGCAGTATGTAGCTAACGGCTTCATCTGGAAGAGAAACATGTTTGAGTTTGTGTACATGCATTTATTTTTCAGCAACCTACTAGGCTTGGTGTTTCTCATCTATTACTTGATGGATATTATGTATACATCTCAAAATCATGTTATGCTCTTCTTACAGGTCTGTGATGAGTTAGAGCCTATGATGGAAGAAGGTGGAAATATTGTAGATTATCACGGCTGTGATTTCTTTCCTGAACGATGGTTTGATTGTGTAGTAGTCCTCCAAACTGACAATGCTGTTCTCTATGATCGTTTGTCAAGCAGGTATGATTGCAGTTTACGTATATTTGACTCTTATTGTGTTTGCTTAGCTGGTCTCAATAGTATATTACTCTAGATACCTATCTTCCGACCAAAGACCAATACATGATATTATATCCCTATATATGTGTTATCTTTAGAGAATGAGATTTAGATTCTAACGAATCACGATGTTCAATTCTTATATCCCTTGAAAATAAAATCCAACCACAAGATCTTGATCCTCACCTGGAAAACAATCTATAGACAAATTTTTGATGCCATCTAAATATCTTTAGGTCATCCTTTTAACATGTACAAAATCTGAGTTTCGAAGATGTTTCAGGCCATCAGTTGACATTTGAGCTGTTTATATGCAAGGGCAGTATTTGCCCAAATGAGCCCATTTTTTGGGTACAACTAGTTTACCTATATAGATCGATGCTGTCCATTTTGTAGTCCAAATATTCATTTTGAGAATATACAAGCATAAAAAAAATTCTAGCTTGAATTACTTCTAAGCCTAGAAGCAATATACATTTGTGGTCTTTATGCATCCTCTTCTTTATTGAAGACACTGAATGTTGATAAGCAGTGAATTACTAGGACTGCAAGTTTTGACCAGCAAAAGTGTGAACATGCTAAACTGGGTGTTGTTGTTGAATGTTTTCTCTAGCATTTTGACTAAACACTCTCCATTTTTAGAGCTATATCCATTCTATATTCTTTTGTTATATATAACTTTAACTTCATATATTTGCATTCTATAATAGTTTTCTTAGGCACTCTTCCTTCGGATTAAGTTTAAAATATTAGATTTGATATAAAATGACAATCATAATGGCAAGATTTTCAAACCCGACCCGGGATTCGAGGGTCTATGGTTCAACCACCGGGTCGACTCGGCTGACCCAATGACATCAACATGGCATCATATACTCAATATAATTATATATACACGTGTATCTTTTTATGTTGATACAATCCACTATATGAAAGCATGTCATGATGAATTATGAAACATTTAAGCTACAAAACCAAGCATCCATCCATAAAGAAGCTAACAAATGGTTTTGCAACGCTCAAAAGATGATATATAGCTTAATAAGTGTATCATTAAATATGGAATGTTGGGGTTGAACAGAAGGGGTTCAAAATTATGCGCATGACCACCGAGGGAGGAAAAATACAATTAGCAAAACCCAGGGTCTTTGACCTGAGGTTTGGGCCAATGGTTGAATCAACCAAGCCATCGGGCAACGTTGGGTTTGGTCAAAAACAAATTTTAGCCCCTCCAGACCCACTAAGCCTACCGAGTGAGGGTCAACTGGACATGCCAGGTTTCCAAACCCTGCATGCAAAGTGCGTAATAGTACTACATAAAGGGTTTCCTAGTTTTGCAAGATCTAGTAGAATCATGTGCACAGTTGTCAAGGCGGTCCAGGGGCCCGCCTAGGCGGGTGCCCAGGCATTTCCGACGCTATAGATTTTTCAAATTTTCTGATTATCATATTTTTGAATTAAATATTTCAATTTTGTTTGTAATTATGTAATCATGACAATATTTCATGCTACTTGTAGAAATAAATATAAAACTATCTAGTGTGTATTCATACTTGTCAATGCGGCACGACGTTCAAGCAAAGAGCTTTGCAACTACTCGCGACTAAGCGTCGCTTAGGCGACTTTGAAAAAACTAGAATGTAGGTAAACATATATTTAATGATTCTCAGAAATTTTCTCCTTTAATATATGTTTATTTCACTATTATATGTTTACGTACATAAACTTGTGGTGAACTCAATGACATACATATGTATTTTGGTAAGAGAGCATAAAAAATTACAATTTTCTAAAAAAGTTTACTTAGTATTGCCAACACAAGAAGATAATTCCAAATAATGTACAAGATTGAGATTTAGTACATAAATAAAAATTTAATTTATTGCAAAGTATTGACTATCTTTAATAATATAGCCACTAAACTGAATTTAAGGCAACAAGGAAAAATATGAAAATCTAGGAAATGTTTATTAATAAAAAATTATTATAATAAAAATGATAGTTGGCACATAACAATCACAAGAATGTATATTTTGATAGGACACATAATTAAACCATAAAAAATCATTAATATGCATAAGAATGTAAGAAAATAACATAAGGCACCAAATTAGGCAAAACACTGGATAAAGCGCACCCCCTGGGACGCCTTGCTGCCTAGGCTGCCGCTTACGTGCCTAGGCGATAGCCCTAACAACTATGGTTGTACTACTTAGAACCAGAACATGTATTATGTGCATGGAATAAAATTTCAATCGAAATTGTGAAATTTTGCTCGAAATTTCGTTTTTTTTTCAATCGGACATCGAAACCTATGATCGGACACGAAATGCAGGAAATGAGACGTAATTTTGCAAAAATTTCGATCCTAGGTGCGAAATTTCGCAAAATAGGGTGAAATTTCGCAGCAAAAAGGCCAGTTTGGGCCGTAATTTCGCGAAATGGTACAGAAGCACAACTTAAATTTCGGGAAATTTGTTCCTAAGGCTGCTAATACTACATCTTGGGTATTTTGGCAATTGTTTTTGAATCTCTTGCATCTAAAGCCTATTTTCCTTAATTCTAAGGCATGTTTCCGCTATCTCTAGACCATCTATACATCACCTTCATCAATTTCTACACTTCTATAGAGATATGGAGAGATACTTTGAAAATAACAAAGTTCTTTCTTGGATCTATGTATAAATGTCCCATGTAGCCTAGTTAAATGCAAACACTAGACTTATACAACTTGTTCGTAACTTTGTAACTTGTAATTGTAAGTTATACATTCTAAGCTATAACTTGAAGTTTTTAACAGTCTAACTGTCTAGCAGACTTGCCATTTCTGATCATTTGTGCACTCACTCATCAAGACATGGATCCCACCCTAACCTCTAAACATATAACTTTAATATATAATCTAGTGTATCTTTGTCTAAACATTGTGTATGCAAAATTTCATAATCTAATTCCTTCATTTTGTCATCGAAATTGCCATCGAAATTCTGTCGAAATTGTTCAACTTCCTTCACTCACAAATGTGGGAGACCCCCCACCCCACGTATCCAATATGAAATATTATTGTATATTTGAGTAGATCTTGGCGTTTAGATCGTCCTGGTAAATTTTCATAATTTAATTCGCTTATTTGGTCGTCGAAATCGTTAGGGCCATAAATATCAAAATTTCGTACGAAATTTCGAAAAATTTATGTTTCTGGGCCATCGAACACGACATCGAAATCGGACATTTAATTCTATGATTATGTGCATAAAATTTAATCACTTGAACAAAACATTGCACACTTTGCATAGAAGAGATCACAAGCATGATTAGGAAAATGGACAAAGTCGTGCCAAACTTTATTTAAACAATTATTATAAGACAAAAATAAGATAACTAATGAAAAAAGACAACCTTAGCTATCATGATCATAGCTTAAGGTCCTAAGTGTCAGTTTCATCACTGGAATTCTGTATGTCATCATCTTCATCTTTGGTATATGAATCATCTCCATCTTCATCAAAGTCATCTTCACCATCATATTCATCATAATATTCATCAACTTGCCCTTTCCCTTGCCCTTCTTTGATGTCTTCGGCTTTGTTGATTTGGATGTAGAAGTCTTTATCACCTTCCTTTTGTGAGAATATGTAACAAACTTTACTTGGGTGTTTTCTTCAATATTCGAAGGACCTGCAACTCCTTGTCTCTTGATTCTACTCTCTTCTTCAACACCCATGGCCTCATCTACAAGTCTCCATGTGAGGCCCCATGGTCGGGAAGTGTGGCATCAAGTGGAATGCATGCCATCTACTCACTTTTCCAATTAAATTCCTCTAATGCAATTGGATCGAAATCGTTGTTGTCGTCCATCATTTTTTCCTGAAGTTCAATAAGTCTGCGGTTCTATTGGATATATACCAACTTATCCAATCTCTTTTGCAACAACCAGTTCCTCTTTGTGTGAATTTACATGCACATAAAATATAATTTTTAACTTGGTAATTTATTAACATATCAATTCCAACAATTCATACCTCAATTGTCACATTTTGTTGTACTACTTACAAATTCAAATGTGCTCTAATTTCGTTCGCAGCTGGAGGAGGTACAAAAAAGACTAAGGATACATATGGCTATCCTTTTCAAGGCTGGAGTCTCAAAGCCATATATCTCCCACCAAGCGAATAATCAAACTCATAGTTAGTTGTTGACATCTTAAGTGAAATAGTAAAATGTGACGTCACTTGTCATGTACATGCTTTCTTTGGTGAAATAGCATCATATTTGTCAAACAGACCACAACAATAGATGTACATCTCCTTCTCTGTAACACTCTTGTGAACCTCATCAACATCGCTGACCATCTTTGGAAAGCAATTAAGGAATGCAACTTCTGCATTATCACACTAAACTTGTGTTGTCTCCTCCCTACTGTTGAAGAATGCACCAGGGTTTATGAAAAAAGCAGCACTGTGCAATTTTGAGGCTATCTGCCGCACATACTGACTCCTCACAATTTCAGAACCCCTCACAATAGTGGAGCAATGTGGGCATCCATGGGACCTCATTCTGTAACCCCTTGCTAATTCATGGTCTACCCTGTAGGCCGGCCCGTAATTCTATGCCCCGGTCTTGCACATTAGTCTGTGTGGTCTCAGTGTCGACGTCGTCATTGCCACTAGGAAAAAGATGCAAATCGCTAGTTCGATTGGGAACTTTCCTCTTGTTCTAGTCCATGTGCTTTAATATATCCTTTTGGATTGCTGTAGTGGTTTTGTTGCGTTTTACAACATTTGATCCCTTCCCAGTTTGGTGCTCTTTCAACCTCTTAATACCTCTGTTAACATATATTCCTGTTTTACATATTCTATTAGTTGTTTTGTTATTTCCATATTATATGTGGACCTCTCTGTAAATGTTTCAGTGTTATATATATGAGGGTGCACACATTGTGCAACCCTACGCTTCCCAAAACTGTTTTGTGTTTCACATGGTACCAGAGCAGTAGATCCAGCCGCCACCCTCCCACCCCTCTCTCTCTTCTCCGGCCGGCCGTACCCCCCCCGCCCGCAGCCGCACAGCCGCCGGGCAGCAGCCGCCGGGCTCGCCGCCAGGGCCGGGCGCCCTCTCCGCCGCAGGGGGCAGGTGAGCCTCCGCGGTCCATAGCCGCCGGTACGTTGGCTCTGTGAAGTTCTGCAGCGGTCCGGTGGCTTGAAGTTGGTGTGACGTAGACCATTTTTTTTTCGGTTTTGCCTGCCTGCCCGTGTAGGCCGCTGTGCCACCGGGTTCTGTTCTGCGCTTCGGCGTAGACCGTATGTGAGAGGTTCTTCTACGGTGCTTTGTGCCTGTCTGACGGCGTAGCCCGTCTCCTGCCTGCTTGTGCCTGCTTACTTCTGTGCCTACTGCTCACATGGCGTCCTCGAGTGATGATTTCCGCCGTCAGGTTACTACTGTGAAGCTTGATGGGCGCAACTATCCACATTGGGTATGCTCCATGACGATCTATGCCAAGTCCCAGGGCAAGTACTCACATCTTACCCGTGCTGGTCCGCCAATACCCGCAGAGGACGCTGATGCTAAAGATGTGAAGGCGTATGACGACTGGGTTCGTGACGACTCGACTGTAATGACTTGGATTCTCAACAGCAGCATTGAGAAGATCAGTGTCACGCTTCTTCACTTGCCTACGGCGAAGCAGATGTGGGATCAGCTCGTTGGTACATACTCGCATAGTCAGAACCCCAAGAAAGTGTTTGACATCACCAAGCAGCTGGGACGTCTACAGTTCACGGGGGCGGACATTGCAGATTACTTTTCTGACTTTACTGGATTGTGGGGTGAACTGGAATCCTATCACCCACTCTCCACGGACCTGGCTACCATGCAGCGTCAGCACCAGGAGCTGCAGCTAGTCCAGTTTCTTTGTGGACTGCCCGAGTCCTACGCTGGAGTTGTGGACCAGATCTTAGCCAGTGACCCTCTGCCGTCACTACAGAGTGCCTACAAGCGTCTTCAGCGCTTGCCTTCGTCTTCATCGTCTCTGACTACTGATGTTGGATAATCTTCTACTCTTGCTGCCGCGTCTGGTCGTGGCTGTGGTCGTGGCCGTGGCCGTGGTCGCTTTACTGACAGCCGTCCTCCCTTGGGTGGAGGACGAGGACAGACTGCTTCTGGTCGCAGAGCCCCTTCTACTGCTCCTACTGCTGGTGCGCGTCCTCAGTCAGGACAACGCCTTTGTACCTTCTGTGGCCGGTCCAACCATATTGAAGAAAAATGCTGGGAAAAATATGGTAAGCCGGAATGGGCCAGTGCAGCTGCTGACTCCACTACTACTGCATCAGAAGGAACGACGCAGCCTACTGACTCTGCCTCCTCGGGTGCGACTGCTGACTACATCCGTGCTGAGGTGGAGCGTCTTCTTCTTGAGCGTGCTGGTGCGTCGTCTACAGCTTCGACTAGTGGAGCTCATGCAGCCACTTATTCTGGTTATGACACTGCCTTCCTGAGCTCTTCTTCTACTCCTGGTAATACTAAGTGGGTCATCGACTCCGGTGCCTCTTCACATATTTCTGGAAATCGGTCACTGTTTCACAAATTATATAAACCTTCTCGACCCTCATCTGTTATGCTGGCTGATGGTTCCAAGTCTGCAGTGTCTGGAGTAGGGGATATTGTTTCTGACTTTCTGCTGAAATCTGCCTTATATGTGCCTAAATTTCCTTTGAATCTATTGTCTGTCAGCAAAATATTGAGAAGCCTACAATGTAGTCTGACTTTTATTCCTGGTTCATGTGTTTTTCAGGACCTTCGCACGAGGATGAAGATTGGTGGGGGGTATGAAGGTGCTGATGGACTATTCTACCTGGATCATTTGCCAAAAGCAGCTAAAGCAACTGTGACTCCTGCATTATCTACCTCGGTTTCTGCTTTACAGTGGCACTACCGGCTGGGACATCCATCATCTGAAAAGCTTCGACATTTAGTTTCTGATATTGACATTTGTAGTTTTCAGTGCGAGTCTTGTCAACTTGGAAAGCAGACTAGAGCTGTTTATCCTAGACGCAGTCATATTAGCAGTAAAAATATGTTTGATCTAGTGCATTCTGATGTATGGGGCCCTTCTCATGTGCCGAGTCTATCTGGTCATAAATATTTTATTCTGTTTATTGATGATTTTTCAAGGACTACTTGGTTGTTTATGATGAAAAGTAGGTCCGAAGTTTTGTCTATTATCAAGTTCTTTTTTGCTGAAATAAATACACAATATGGTGTGCCTGTCAAAATTTTTCGTACTGACAATGCGCTGGAATTTGTTAAAAAAGATGTGGATGTTTTTTGTAAATCTGTTGGTACAATACATCAGACCTCCTGTGCTTATACACCTCAGCAAAATGGTGTGGCTGAGCGTAAAAATAGACATGTGTTAGAGGTGGCTAGAACTATTATGATGCATGCACATGTTCCTCGCTCGTTTTGGCCTGAGGCTATATTGACTGCTTGTTTTCTAATAAATAGAATGCCATCTTCTGTGATTGGAAACAAAATACCTATTCAAGTTCTTCAACCAGATATTCAGTTATTTACTGTGCCTCCTCGGATTTTTGGATGTACTTGTTTTGTAAGGTTACTTGGACCTACTTCTGATAAACTGTCTCCTCGTGCTGAGAAGTGCATTTTTTTGGGATATTCTCGTACCCAGAAGGGATACAGATGTTACAGTCCTACTGCAAGGAAATGGTATACTAGCAGTGATGTAGTTTTCTTTGAGGATACCCCTTACTATTCTACTCGTGGTGACAGTTTACAGTCTGATCTTATTGCCTCTCCTCTACCTGTTACTACTGATTGTGTGCCTGATATTACTGAGAATGTCACTACTGAGGCTGCTCAACCTCCTATTATAGTTTATCAACGCAGGAACAGAACACCTTCTACTCAAGAAACCCCCCCTGAAAACCAATCTTCACCTCCAGAAGGTTCTGCTACACCTGAGGTACATTCTGATCTTCATTTACCCATTGCTCTTAGAAAGGGTACTCGTTCCTGCACATCACACAGTATTGCTCAGTTTGTTTCTACTGATCATCTGAATGTTCATTCTAGCAATTTTGTATATGCCTTATCTGCTGTTGCTGTTCCAAAGAATATCCAGGATGCTCTACGGAGTACTGGATGGTTGTCTGCTATGAAGGAGGAAATTTTGGCTCTTGCTGAACGAGATACATGGGAGCTGGTGGATCCACCTCCTCAGTGTAAACCTGTAGGCTGCAGATGGGTATATGCTGTGAAATATCAACCTGACGGCACTGTTGAAAGGCTGAAGGCACGGTTAGTTGCTAAAGGCTACACCCAAACTTATGGTATTGACTATTTTGAGACATTCTCTCCTGTTGCTCATCTTAATTCTGTCAGAATTCTTCTTTCTGTTGCTGTTAATCTTGACTGGCCACTGTTGCAACTAGATGTGAAAAATGCCTTCTTGTATGGTGACTTACAAGAAGAAGTCTATATGGAGCAACCTCCTGGGTTTGTTGCTCAGGAGGAGTCTCACAAAGTTTGCAGGTTAAAGAAGTCTATTTATGGGCTTAAGCAGAGTCCCCGTGCCTGGTATGATAAACTGAGTAAAATTATGATTGACTTTGGATTTCTGCGCTCTCAGGTGGATCATTCTGTTTTCACCAAGAAGACTTCAGCTAGTATTATTATTCTGATTGTCTATGTTGATGATATTATCATATCTGGCAGTGATTCCCTTGGTATTCAGGCTACAAAATCTCATTTAGGCAAGCACTTTGCTACCAAAGATTTGGGCAGACTTAGATATTTTCTGGGCATAGAAGTTTCTAGAAACTCTAATGCTCTTGTGTTATCTCAGCGAAAATATGTCCTGGACATACTGCAGGAGACCGATATGCTGGGAGCGAGACCTGCTGATATTCCTCTAGATCCTAATGTAAATTGGGATGATGACTCTTCTCCTCTATTTGCTGATCATAAAAGGTACATGAGGCTTATTGGTAAACTCATTTATTTGACTGTCACCAGAGCTGACATTTCTACTGCAGTGGGTCTTCTTAGCAGGTACCTTGATAAACCCAGACAGTGTCACTGGGATGCTCTTTGTCAGATTCTACGATATTTGAAGAAGTCTCCTGGCAAGGGACTTCACTACAGGAACCATGGACACTGTTCTCTTGAAGGGTACTCTGATTCTGATTATGCAGGCAACAGAGTTGACAGAAAATCTACTTATGGATATTGTACGTATGTTGGAGGTAATCTTGTTACCTGGAGGAGTAAAAAACAAAATGTTGTGGCCAGGTCTAGTGCTGAAGCTGAATATAGGGCCATGGCCCATACTGCCTGTGAATTGTTGTGGGTGCGCTCTCTGTTAAAAGAGTTCGGGATTGACTCTTCTTCTGCTATACCTATGCACTGTGACAATAAGGCTGCTATCTTCATTGCTAATAATCCAGTCTATCATGAGCGCACTAAACACATTGAAGTAGATTGTCATTTTATTCGGGAATCCATTCTTACTGGCAAGATCTGCACTCCCTTCACTCGTTCTGAAGACCAAGTTGCGGACATCTTCACCAAGCTGCTGGCGAAGAAGCAATTCTGCACACTGACGGATAAGTTGGGCATGATTGATATCTATGCTCCAACTTGAGGGGGGGTGTTAACATATATTCCTGTTTTACATATTCTATTAGTTGTTTTGTTATTTCCATATTATATGTGGACCTCTCTGTAAATGTTTCAGTGTTATATATATGAGGGTGTACACATTGTGCAACCCTACGCTTCCCAAAACTGTTTTGTGTTTCACAACCTCCATTGCTTATGTGGCCATACAAGCAACACTGCACTTTATTCTTGTCCGAAAGAAAGGGTTGGAAACCATATTTCCAACCAGGGTCAGTGGACTTGGCCTTTCTGCTAGAATCTTTAACCAACACTGTATAGCGGTCATTATGTATACCACTGTTACTACCTGGGATACGAAAAACCACTCCATTAGTGGTTGAGTAGTCCATCCTACAAGTTATTAATTATTTGATGTTAACGCGTTCAAAATCAATAATATAAGTTGACAATAAAATTTGTTTTTTGTTACTGTGGTCAAAACTACAAATATCAAAGTCATCATTTTCGGGATTAGTAAGCCATATAATATTTTACTTGACATGGTTTAATAGTTTACATGTACATGACATGTTACTAACTTTTACAATTCCAAAAATATCAAATTCATGTTACCAACTTAGTGTTAAAGTTCTAAAAATTGCAAAATTTGGGTCAGTGGATTTGGCCTAATAGTTTACTGATACTCTGTTCTTTTTTTTCTTTTTAAATGGCGATTCTATTCATGCCGTCGTCGGGGCTTGAACCTGAGACCTCTTGGTAACAAACCAAATATCTAACCACTGGGGTGTCCAATCTTTGGACTACTGATACTCTGCTCTAGATTCTAAAAATATTAAATTCAATATGTTACAGATCTACTATTGCAAATCACTTAGTATTGTAGTGTTAATGTTTAGAAACTAGAAAGTAATATGACTTACTATTTTTGCAATTAATAAAGTCTAAATGTCTAATATTGCTTGCCTTTGTAGTTGTACTTATTTGTTGACACTTGTGCCTTGTTGACAGACGGGAAAAGGGCTGGAGAAAAGCAAAATCATTTCCTGGTCTTTAATAAAACAAACTTGAGCTTGTAGAAAATAAAATGGAAAAACGGCTCAGGGGAGGAACAGGGGATGATGGGTTATAGGGCAAAGAGGCAAAGGAAATAATCTGACCTCTCAATCACAAAGGGCTGTAGAAACAAAATACAACACTCCCCATGTTACATACTAAGGGTTGTAGAAACAAAAATACAATCTCCTGTGTGCACGCTGCAACGAAAAAAAAGGAAAGAGCTAGCTTCAGTAAAAAGCAGGGGAACCTTAGAACGTACAATACAAATAGGGGAAACAAAATAAATGAAGGGGGTGAACTAGGAGGTGGTGGGGGAGGAAGGAGATGGAGAGGGGCATATAGGGAACCAAGAGTTGTTGGGGACGAACCAGGAGGTGGTGAAGAAATGAGTCCGAGAGTGTCCGGTAGGGAACGTGGTGGGAAGGGAACATAGGTAGTGGATGAGGGAGAAGAAGGGAAGGAGGGGAGGGGGAGCAAGAAAGGAAGGCAAACTTGTGGACCGTGTAGGGCGGCTGTCGGGCTGCGCTCATGTTGGCACACAGTTTGACGAGAGTGGCCTGTTTCTTTCTAAAAAAAAGGAGCAAAATGGAGGATCAAGAACAAAGGAAGTGGAGGGGGGGGGGGAAGAAGGGATAGGAGGGGGAGTACGAAAGGAAGGGAAGCGTACCTATCGTGAAGCCTGGCTGGGCGGCAGGAGATGCCTACTGTGGTGCGCGACTACAAAAACTTCATGCAGAATTGAGATTTTAGAGAGGAACCGAGAACTTGACGGTCATGGTTGAGGGCATGACGGGTTGATTGGCATAGGGTTTATTATATAAAGGTTAATTTTTATTTATTAGGAAACTTTAGTTTTATTTTACATTTTAATTAGTTTATTATTTGGGTTTTGGTTAAAATTGTAATTGGGCCTTTATGGGCCCAATGCTTGGGCGGAGTGCCTGGCTCGCCTAGGCAGACGCCTAAACACCTGATCCACCTAGCCTGCCTACTGTTGATAAAAGTCCCTAGGCGCCTAGATTGGGGCAGACCTTGAGCTGCCTAGCCCGCCTAGGTGCTCACCCTGATAACTAAGATGGCATGTTAGGCATTCTCCCCCCTTTCCACCATTGATTTTTATTATCGTGGCTGGTCTGTAATAATAAAAGACGGCTACTTGTTGATGTATTGATAAGAGGCAATCCTGATCCTATCAATAGGAAAACAGGGAAGCGTACAGACTCAAACTAAACCCTAATGGGCCAAGAAATACTTGGGCCCATATACAAAACACTTAATAACATAAATAAACAGACTCCATAATAGCTGGTATATTGGATGCACCAGTTGCTTTTGAAATATCTTGTGGATGGGATGCTGTTAAGATGTGCATACTGCATCACATTTTGTATTTTGATTTGTGCTTATCTAGAACTAAAATGGTGTAGCACTGGGATTCCTGGGATATCAGGCCCAGCCTTAGTATTTGTTAGTTTGAACCTCTTAAGCTGATAGTTTGAGACTGATGGTGCAGACCATAGGTCACCATCAGGCAAGTTCACAAATAACAGGGGTTGGGCCCTCTACTACGTCACCCAACATACAAATACAATTTTCCCCCTCTTTGGAACAACAAGGGTTGGTGAACCACCGCTGCCCCAATAACTGCATAACCCCGAGATGTGTGACGGGGGTAATTTATTTTTGTAATTTTTTTTCTCAGCCCAACCCACAAACAAACTTAAACAGCACAAGATATAAAGCAAAAAATAACCATACATAGGGAGAGTATAAAGAGCTCCCTAGAAGTCCTTGTCATTAGATTCTGTGGTATCAAAGGAAAGATCTAGTGATGAGCCACCTGGGATAAAGGGGGCAATGCTGAAGAAACATATACACTCAGCAGGCTAGGCCGATTGAGCATCTCTAAGCCAAATGAACAAACAACCATAGAGATGAGGGTTAAACATTATTAAGTAAACCACGATATGTAATCAACATAAATAGGCCTATGGATATGAGAAGAAGTGATAAAGACCTTATGAGACATGTCTGCTCCTTTCTTTACAGATGTGGCCTGAGGCACACGGTGGAGATCAAACTCATGTTTGAAGATATCTTTTTTTGGGCTAAGCGCTGAGTGCTCAAGATTATTAGAAGCTATATAGGATTCAATGTCAATAGAAGGCGAGAAAGGTAACCTAGTGTATAGGCCCCATATCTCTGGAGCAGAGGGGCAAGTGAACAAAGTTTATATAGTTGTCCGACTTGTCTCCATATCATATTAATAAAGATGGAAAAGGAAAGGACCACTGAAGGCGAGGCCCCATTTAGCCAAGTTCAGACAAGAAAGAAGATTATCCATGCCTTGGCGGCTATAAAATTACATAATTCAATTCATTCTGTTCTATAGATATACATCATGTTTAATGATTATCATAACCATTTCCCCCTCTTTTACATATATATAATAATAATATATCTAAACATATACATATATTTATGGTTAATTCTTTCATATACGAGAAGTTATATTGTATCGGACACAAGTCATAACCAAATTGCATAATAATGTTTCTTAAATAACAACAATTCCAAAAAAAAAGGAAGAGTTACAAATAATGTTAGTGAGAAACAATTCATTCAATAAATTGAGAGTTAATGACATGGCTGCAAGTCTTGAGCAAAGTAACGACAATTTTTTCATAGCATAGCTCCCAAAATAGAATCTAAACTTGAAGGTGCATTATTTTAAAAATAAGAAAATGCACATTAATATCCATTAAACCCAAACACAAAGAATACTTGGTACTTAGTATAGACACCAATGGTTAACTTAAACTTTAGGATGATAAAAAAAAACATTAAGATCCATATTTATGCCCAAGACTCGCAAAAAATGAGCAAAGGCTATTGATTCTAGGCAAGGCCTGGGGCAAGGTGCACCCTCTTGGAGCATCTAGGTGCCTCCGCCTAGGCGTGTGCTTTAACATGTAAGGTTCAGTGCATGGTTGTATGGGCGGCTAGGTGACCATGCGTTTCCTGGGGACGCCCAGGCCGTCCAGGCGCCCAGACGGAGGCCCAGGCATTTCCATGCGTTTTGTTATATATATTATTTTAGTGGATGTATGTTCAATTTATGAATCAATATGATCCCTAGATATATAACTATAGATTCTAAATACAAAATAGTGGATAAATAAATACAAATAAGTAAATAAATTAATACAAATCAGTAGATTAATAAATACAAATCGGTAGATATTAAGTACAAACCAGTACTCAGTAGATAAATAAATACAAACAGTAGATAAATAAATACAAATCAGTATATAAATAAATGCAAATCGGTAGAAAAATAAATATAAATCCGTAGATGAATAAATAATTTCAAAATCAGTAGAGAAATAAATATTGAATACAAATCCCAAATTTCAAATAAATAGATGAGGCAATAGCAATAGTTGATGAATAGTTGTTGAGGGTAGGTTAGATTAGGGAATTCATATATGGAATATACATTATAAATACAAAATAGTGGATAAATAAATACAAATCATTAAATAAATAAATAAATACAAATCAGTAAATAAATAAATACAAATCGGTAGATAAATATATGCAAACCAGTACTCAGTAGACAAATAAATATAAAACAGTAGATAAATAAATACAAATCAGTAGATAATTAAATACAAATCAGTAGATAAATAAATACAAACCAGTACTCAATAGATAAATATATACAAAACATTAGATAAATAAATACAAATCAGTAGATAATCAAATACAAATCGGTAGATAATCAAATACAAATCGGTACATAAATAAATACAAACCAGTACTCAGTAGATAAGTAAATACAAAACAGTAGATAAATAAATACAATCAGTATATAAATCAATACAAATCGGTAGATAAATAAATATAAATCAGTAGATGAATAAATAGTTTCATAATCAGTAGACAATTAAATATTAAATACAAATCCCAAATCTCAAATAAATAGATGAGGCAGCAGCAATAGTTGATGAATAGTTGTTGAGGGTGGGTTAGATTATGGATTTTATATAGTGGTTTAGAATTAATAAGATTCATATTTAGGTTTTAGAGTAGGATTTAATTTGATATTATACTAACAAGAGTCTATTTACTATTAGGAATTATATAGTAATAGGAATCAATAAAAAAAAATCTTAATGGGCCTGATTAAGTGGCCCAATCTGCCTGGGCGGGTCGCCCAGTCTGCCTGGGCAGACGCCTAGGCCGCCTAACCCGCCTGGGTACACTAAATGTACTGGGCGCCTGGCTTTGGAGGACCCAAGGGCCGCCTGGGCGCCCACTCATACAACACAGGTTCAGAGGCTAGTTACCATGTGAGAAGAAGCTTGGCAGACCTAGACTACTTCCTAACTATGCTGGTAGCAAATATTTTGTAACAACTAGGCCATGTTGATTGTTGCTGCATGTACTTACAAAGTGCCTAGTTGATCTCAGGTTAAACTTGCATGCCTTTCAGATTGAGAGAAAAACTTTGATCCGCTGAGTGCTACAGCTAATTACCGTTTCTTTGATAGTTGATACCAATGGATCAACATCTATTGGCCTCACCTGCCCGTGGCTTCACAATGCTCCACTGCTGGTCCTTCTTGTCTGAATATACTTATCTCACCATGTCTCAACTGTCGCTTCCCTCACTGGCCGGCAAGGACATTGCTGGCCATGCTAGTTTTTTTTTAACTGGATGGAGTGGGTGTTAGGTTAGGAAGCTGTCAAGGAATAATTCAGCACATCTCAAAGACACTCTTCTCATAGAATGAGAACACCAAGTAATCCATGCAAATCCACATTAGCGATTAATGGTAATTAATGTCTTTCTTACAACTACAAAAACAACTCTGTTTCTGAACCAAATGAAGGTGGTTTTCATAATATGAATTTTGGGGAAACGACAAAACAATGAACATGTGGAATGGAAAGATGCAGAATTCCCTCATTTGTCATTTCCCCATCTGGACTCTAGAGTACTTTCTGGCATTGCCAGTGGGCACAGACTGGCTTCTGATTTTTTCTGAGATACCAAATTCAAATATTAACAAAAAAGCTGGCATGATGTTGTTGCTGGTATCCACCAAAACCCTAAATATTCACTAGCACTACTTTTTTGGAAATTGTTATAAGTGGCCACTATTCCACAGAATCAAGGTTTCTTTTGCGTATCTAATGTTTTATCTAATAGAATAATTTCTACATATTCAGGGTGTGGGACATGAGTTGCAATGCTTAAAATGTCATAAATTATGTTTGTTTTAAACACTTGGAGATTTTTGGCACAATTATTTTATTTTGGCGATAAAAATATTTTCTCTGTTTTTAATAATTTATGAAGTCTGGTGGTAGAGCAAGAAACCTCGACCACATGAACTTCCTTGTCAAGGTACATAGTGGTAGGGTTGCGGACTGGTGTGCCTTTACTGGCTTGCGACAAGCTCTGCTTTTCATCGGTCTGAGACATATCAACACGGAAAATATTTATCCATGATAGGCTTTGTTTTTTTATATTATGTGTTAGAGAGTCCGTTTATTATTGTCTTTGTAATATGGGCCCAAGTACGTTGTGGCCCATTAGGGTTAAGTTGTGTCATGTACGCTTCCCTGTTCTCCTATATATAGGAGCAGGGTTTCTCTTATCTAATACAACACATAGCTGTCTTTTACTTTCTAAGATGGTATCAGAGCATCCGTCCTAGGGACCAAAACCCTACGTGAGAGAGAGAGAAAGAAAAGGAGGAGCGCCCCCTAGCGGGCGGCCATCGCCCTTGGTGGAGATTGGCTGCCCGCAGGGAAATTTCAGATTGTTCTCCTTACTTTCCCTGCTTGCGTTATCTTCTATACCCTACGTCGCAGCTGCTACCAGCCCTGCCGCCACCCACTACTGCTTCACCGCCGCATACCAAGTTGGGCGCCACATGTTGCGGCCCTCTACTCCTAATCCTTCCACCGCCATCTCCCCTTTGTTGCTGCGGTACTTTCTTTAGCCGCCTGCACCCCCGCCTACTGCCTGCATGTGCCGCGGCGCAACTATTGCCAACCTGCAATGCCCGCCTCCGCTCCACTTCCCGCCGGCCCCTGCTGTCTCACGCCCCCGGCTACAACAACCTGCCCCCGCCAATTTTGCCGCCGCAGCCCCTTGCCATCGCCACTTGCCGCCGCCAAGCGGCTTTGCTTCCTGCCCCTATGCCGCCGCCAAGCGGCTTTGCTGCCTGTCACGCCGCCAGCCGCAACCTCTACATGTCCTTGCCAGTGTGCCGCCGCCAACACCTGTGACCTGCCTGCCGCCCACCCACAATACTTGTTCCTGCTTCTATCTTCTTCCGCTGCCGTTGGCTGCTATTTAGCCCATCCCCTTCATGCATAAAAAATTGTGTCGCTCAATATATTTTTCTACTACCCCTATATATAAACTCTACATATTTGTGCTAATCGGATCCATTTTGTAGACTAATCGGATTTTTGCGGGGACTCCGTCCCCGCACCCCCGGATTTGTTGCCCTACGGGCTAAACAAATCCCCCTTTTGGGTCGGAGAGAGATCCATTTATTTTTCTACCCGGATCTACCTAATCGGGTCATTATGCACCTTGATCGATTACCTCCACATATTTGCCTATACAACCCTTGCCTCTACCATTGCTTTTGACTCTCCACTCCAACCACTCTCTTGATTCTTTTCGTGGTTGGCGTGAGGGGGAGAATAGAGGATAAAGAGTAGAGGGAAGAGATGAGATGCGAGGAGAGATGAAGGAAGAAGAAATGAAGAATCTAGTTATGCTGCTATGTGCATCTTCATGCCACATTTTATTGCTGTTCTATGGATCTCGTGTTACATATACTACATGATAATTTTGATGCTATGTGGTGCTTTCTGTTGCTATTATTGCTTATTCATCATCTACCTCCACTGCTGCTATGAAGTTACATATTGGGACGTTATTGTTGTTGCTTGTGCTATGATTATCACATTTTACTTACGACTATCTATCTGTCCGTGTTTTATTTGCACGTTGACTTTCTACTGTGAACCAACACTCTCTGGCCTCTGCGAACCAACACTCTCTGGCTTCTGTGAACCAACACTCTCTGAATTTATGACGTCTGCTATTGTGGCAGATACTGTATCAAGAGGGAAGATGATGAAGATCTTTGTTGCTGACTTTACATGGAGCTTGCATATTGTAGTTATTTGTTAGCTACTCTGTCCACTGGTCTTATATCTGCCTACGTCGTCGACTTTTGCTTCTGTGCGCCAGCACTCTCTGGCATGTCTGTGTTTTGACACCTTGACTCTCTTTTTGTCCATGCCTTGTGTGCATGTCGACTCCCTACTACTGTGTGCTAGCACTCTCTGGCTCGTCCCTGCTCTGTTTCGCACGTTGACCCGTCCGTACTATATTTGTACGTTGACCACTACTACTGCTGTGACCCAACACTCTCTGGGCTGCGACTTTAGTGATGAGATGAAGGCTATGCTGGTTTGATACTTCTGCTCCAGATGATCGTGTTGCTACTTATTTCTGTTCCAGATGATCGAGAAGCTTCTGTGACCTACTTGCTTGGAATATCTTTACGAGGGGGAGTGTCTGAGTGTTTGAGTGCTTAATTGTAATATTGAAGAGGAGAAATTTCTTGTATGGGCTTGGTTTATCTTTTTGTTTTGTTTCTTTATCTTCTAGTTTGACTCTCTATTTGCAAGCTGATATAGGATTCTCCCAACTTCAGCTTGAGGGGGAGTGATAGAGAGTCCGTTTATTATTGTTATTATTGCCTTTGTAATATGGGCCCAAGTATGTCTTGGCCCATTAGGGTTAGGTTGTGTCATGTACGCTTCCCTGTTCTCCTATATATAGGAGCAGGGTTTTTCTCTTACCTAATACAACACACATCCGTCTTTTACTTTCTAAGAATATGATTACAAATTCCATATATTTTGCACCCTAACATCTGTGCGACTCTGCAGAGGTTACATGGGAGCAAAGCTTTCAAACAATATTGACTGTGAGATCTTTCAAGTTCTATTGGAGGAAGCAAAAGCCAGTTACCCTGAGGACATTGTGATGGCCCTGCAGAGCGACTGCATCGAAGACATCAGCAGGAATTTGACTAGGCTTTTACAGTGGATCAGTAATTGGAGGCCATCAGCTGTAAGCTGAATCGAACTACATTTTCTATTTAGGAACAGGGGGAGGGTATAGTTACCATATCTTTGGAAGATATCATAGTCATTTTACAAACAGTTTTCTACAGCATGCAGTTATAGTAGAGAATACTAAAATTTATTACAGCCTGTACTTATTCATTATCATTTGTACACGTTTGCATATGACAGGCCGATGCAAGACTGGCTCGTACAAGTCAGAACTGAAAATTCCAGTCATGGAAATTGAATCGTCACACGAGTGTTCTTGTGCAGTCTGTAAAATTTCTGTCAGAGGGTTGTATATTCACTTATACATTCATTTAATTACGAAATAGGAATGGATTTAATAGGGAAAATTATTTCAGCCATGCGCCCTCTGACCAGGAAACAAAACTGAAACAGCAGGCAATACAGAACTTGACCAGAGACCCAGTCTAATCCGACTTAGCTGGGTAATGTGGTGGTCATGTTTGGTCTAAAATGTCACTAAACAGATCTATTGGTCTGGACATTTAGGTGGCCACTTAGATCAAACACTAAAGACCATTAATGCAAGTGTGTGCAAGCACGCTCGCATGTGGATGTGTATGCGTGCACCCGTGGGATGGGTGTGGACGTGCTCATCTGTCGTATGCTCTCTATGATAATATAATGAATATAGTGATGTACTTTTTTCCCAACGAGCATTGTAATATATATACTTATAAAATAAACTGTATTAAATGCTAAAATAAGATTATTTTATCAATAGTGAATGATGTTCTTAGTTATGAATATTGTGTTGATGACTGATACGAGATGACATTATCAACCTTTTGATTGACAATCTATATGCTTAGTTACATGATGAAAAAAATTAATATGCATCCGCATAAGCTTTTTGACATACCTCTAATATTCTCATTGTATCAATGTTCAAAAAATATATTTATTACATATTTGTCCATTTCGTCTATACCATATCTTGTTTTATGATTTTAAACGAAATCAATAGATGAAGACAATTTTTGGCATCAAAATGAAATTGATAGTTTGTATCTATTCCAGAAAATCGACCTTGCTAGACATGGATGGAACTGCCTCATAAGTGGTCACAGTTTATAATTCACCAATCTTATTTGATGCCATTTCCAAATAGACTTGAGTCACTATTTAGATGACCATGCGGGAAAACCTAGAGTTGGATGACATATAACCTTACATGGGATTATCCGGTGGATTATCGAAGTGTGTTTCAGTTCAGGGAGGGTCAATCTGACTCTGTTTGGCAAATAAACATAACTAAATATAAAATAAATCAATTTGTTTCCTAGTGACAATGTAATAATAAAAAAATCAAACCTGAGATGATTTCAGTTATGTCAAAAATGGTATATCAAAAACACATTTTTAACAACGATAGTTAAAATAATATATTTTGACGACTGCTGTTGGAATCTAAGCTTTTCTCAAAAGTGGTCAAGCCTAAGTGGTTCGTATTATGTAGGTTTTCGAGCAGAAAGTCTGGATTTTGAATCCTAGCATATGCATTTCTAACTTGTTTCTTTTGCAACATAATAAGCAGAATTCCATTATGAACAAGCTAGTATTTAGAAATTTATGTGTATTATATTTAACCTTGTAATTATTCCCATGTGCAATATAGAGGCATGACGACTGAGCCCAAACTTAGTTTCCCACTACAAACACGGGCAACTCTTATTTCCCACTACAAACTTTGGCAACTCTACATGCCCAACACATTGCATATTTTTTCTCTTCTAGCTGTTAGGTAGAAGTGAATAGACATTTGGCAACTGTTGACCGCAACATAAATTGGATTTCCATATTTGACCAAATGGATGTTGATACATGTAAAATACGAGTACTTTTAATGACTGTTTTGATACAATCAATGTCTGGTTTGACTGCTGAGTTTTCATTTGTATAAGGAAACATATATTAAGGAATATTGGTGTTAGAATATATAGATAACTAGTTACTATATGCAGACTTTTATCCCACAACTAATTAACCTTGAGTTACAAGGGCCTTACAAGGGCAAGTGCTGTATCCGCCACTGCAATATAAGTGTGCTAGTAAGTAAATATTATGTGTTACAAGAATAAGAATAAATTTTACTGCTTCTACGTCATTTTTGCAAAATCACTATGTTAATTTGATCTGTGGTTTTACCAGATTTGACCGGACCACACCCATTCCTATTGTCATTCACATCCTTCCCTTTACAATGGACTCCACTACTATAATAAGTCAAGCTCTAAAAACGTTAAATTTGATCATCCTTGTTTCACTTCGACCTTAAATTTCTTTTCGTACAGCCCCGCATGCAACAACTGAATCTTCAGAAGGAGCATTTGTTTGGAGCGGGATTGAGATTTTGAATGTAATTCGGATTAGATTGGGTTGTCAAATCGTAATCTTATTTGTTTGTGCTTCGTACTATGACTACCATTTTTCTCTATAAACTAAACCGACTAAACTATACGATAAGATATTAAGATGCTTCAATAGACCTGTCTTCTAATTTACAAGTTCTCCCTAAGAATGACAGTAGATTCGATTGTTTACTCTTTTGGTTTTTGCGAAAAATACTCATACACGCAGGCTAACGCGCACATCTTGGTGCACACGTGCACATTCACTCATAATCTATGAGCGCATGCATAAATATGTGAACTTACATGGCACATGCACGCACATGCTTACATATGTGCAAACATACTGTTGCTTGTTTGCATATGCATAGAGCTCTGTACAATTAATTTAAAAAATATAGCTATTTACAAGCTGTAATGTGTGGGACCTGTCAAATGGGTGGGTGGGTTGAGTTTGAGTTGGGTCCTTGCGGGTTTGTGTTTCGCGGGTGCGGGTCAAAAAGACCCAATGTTAAACGGGTGGGGAAGTAGCACACCCAAACCCGACCCAACGGGTTGCGGGTCGCCCACGGGTGCCCATATAATATGTGCATAGTGAAAATATATTGCTTGTTTATACACTACGACAAAGAGTAGAATGATTCATTAATAATTTTCAGTATAAACATAACAAAATGAGGGCAAGCTTTCACTATTTTTTGTGTCCAACACAATGTAATTTCTATTATGATGTTTTGAAATAAAATGTAAGAGACAAAATGAAAAATAACCATTTCTGTAATGTACAATAAAAAAAATTAAATGATATAGATGTTATAAATAGCATAACATATTACCATAACAACACTATATTTTGTCATCTTATGCTAAAAGTTCTTGACGTGTCATGTTCTTATGATTGTCCAATACATAAAGTGAACAAATGAGAATATAATTGTTATAATTGAATATAAAACAATCATTATACTATATATTCATTAGCATAAAAATAATATAGAAGTTAACGAATTTGTTTCCACTAGTGTAAACAATTAACAAAGGATATCAATAAAGAAAGTTAGACTTTAACTCTTTATATTGTATACATTACACGTCATCAATTTAGTTGATTGATAAATGTACATGTGTTGCATGTCTTAAGAGTCATATAGATAATATATTTATATTAATATATTATTTAGTTTAATGGGCACCCGCGGATGCCCACTGATCACCCGTGAAACCCACTAAATAAACGTGTGGGTGTGGGTTTCGGTGATTTCTAGCGGGTGGCAAATTTCGCCCCCCAAACCCAACTTAAACGGGTCGACCCGTGGGCGCCCGCGGATTTTGACCCAGTTTGACAGGTCTAGGCGTATCCATGATCTGCAAAATTGAGAGTTCTTTCACAAAACTTAGACAATTGCTTTTCTTAGTGTCATATGCATAGTCCTTGCACCAATTTTGAATTACTTATTATGCACCCAAAGGCACAAATGCGACGTTCTAAAAATTTTAAGTTGCAATTTTTGTCCTAGGATGATGGACTTTTAAGTACCTAAATGACCTCAAACAGCGAACATATGATTTTTTTGGTATCCATCGTACATATGCAATCCAAAACAATATTGTACATATTTGCACAAACTAATAATTGATTTTTTTTCTTTTGAAATCTAGCACACGTGTGTATAGAATACACTTGAGTGCAATAGAGATACACGATATACTCAAAACATTTTGTACCATCCAAAATTTTAATTTCAAAACCCAAGTCATTGATCTTCTTAAACATCATATGAATATCATACATGAAAATTGTGCTCATTTCAACACTTATAAGTTATGCATCTAAAGACAATAAACATTCACACACTTAAAACGTTATATGCGTCGACTTTGTTTCTCTCAACTGAGTGCCACAGACTCAAATTTTGTGTACTCTGGATCATTATCATAATAACAAAGGTCAACGATTTGGATTTTTAAAATAAAGAATGATATTGATATGTAAATAACACTTGAGTGTACTACACAATCTATAAACTCGAGTGAATTCTAGCCCGACAAGTAAAGAATCATTCTCTTTTCTCTTTTTTCCCTAGTTGGCCATAGATCTTGCTTGGAGAAGCTTTCTTAGAGCTTTTGTGTGATGTTTGGAGGTGTTTAGGTGACTTGCTTGCGGTGTTCTCACTGGAACATACTTTCTTCATCTCTAAGACGAGCAATGTATCTTCTTTTAGCATCCTTTGCCTACAAACTTGCATGCAAAATCCTAATATATCAAGTTGTTACCCTATGTGCTTAAAATGGGAGATTTGTGGATTGTTTTGTAACATTATGAATTGTCTTTCCTTCCTCTAGCTTTTAATGATGATGCACGGTGATAATGATAAGCCTTCTTGTGGCCATAAGGCTAAAAATTCGATATACATGTGTTCTAACCCTAAAAGTGAAGTTTTTATGGGTTGTTTGATACCATGTTGGGTATAATATGAAATTACAATCTTACTTAATGTTTGCATGTCTTTCTATGACGAAAATATTTCTTTTCCTAATTGTTATTCTACTGAATTTTGTGAATCATATATTTAATACTTAAAGATAGCTCATTTATACCTAAATATTACATTTCAATGCGAAATTTTGTATTAGCAATAACTTTTACTTACTTTAGAGTCTTTCATGATTTTTTTGTTGTGTTTCACGATTATAGTGCGAAGGGAATGTACCTGTGGAGGTAAAGTTTGAGCCTTTGTAAAGGTATGCCTTTGGAATGGATGAAAATGGTGATTTATGCTATGTATGACACGACACATATCATCAAATGTTTTATCTTCTAGAGTTATTATACTTCATTTAAGTAATAATACATCATTATATCCTATTTTAACACTTGGTTCATTCAAATTGAGAGATGAGTAAATTGACCTAATTAAACAAGTAAAACCCTAATCATCTAGTGTTGTGTGACAATAGAAACTATCCTAATGACTTTGTAGTGATCTTGGATTGTAGGAGGTGCTCAGAGCCATATACTACTGAGTATACACATGTGACTGGGGGTTGTTCTTCAACATCAAATGATGGATATGGATGAGTGTGGTCGACTCCATATCTCTAATGGCATGCCCCAATGTGAATGAGATATGTGATTATAGGGTTTGTGTCCAATGTCAGAATGTGTTGTCTCTTGAGTATGCAAGACAGGTTTGAGAATGTAGACTTTCTTTTGATATCTATAATAGTATGTTTGTCCATGTGCCCACCACTTTGTTCATACTCACACCTTATGAGGCGTGATGAGCTTTTATGGAGAATAGTATTCCTCAGACCTTGTACTATGAGCTAGGGGACTTCAAAGTCACTAGCTAGTGGTTTGAGTGGTATACCACGTTTAGGGTTCCCTTGGTGAATCACATATTTAAGTTTTTTTGCTCTTCTACACCTGCAAAGTAATACTTATTTACTTGTATCCATCATACTACTACTTCATGCCTAAAGGAAATTACTGTATGTCATTACTATCCTTACTAGTTTGTTAATAATAGATTTGTAATTATATGATGCTACTTATTGTTATATCATACGATGGGACACGGGTCTCACCGTCATAGTTATTTGCATTTTTAGGTGGAAAAAAGTGTAACCACGACTCTAGTCAAGAAGGGACTTCCTTTGGAGGACAATAGTATCTTGGAGGTTGGTGATGATATTTTTTCGGTGTGTCCTAGAGTCTACCATGTATGTTGGGGTCAGGGCATGGTGGATTTGATCAGATGTATATACAACTCAAGTTTTTTGCATGTATGCCTTATTTATAGTTTCTCATGTTGTAAACTTAAAATATATAGCTTTTGTATATGGGTTGTGACAGAGATCACTCAACAATATCATGTACAATTACCTATTTATGAATGAATAAATGCAATGAGACTTTATGTGCATTTTTTCTAGAAACCAAATCATTTTTTTGTGTGTTTTAGATGATTTTTGATTAATATATGATTGATGTTTTGTTTTGATAATGTCTCTGTGGCGCGTTGGGGCACAATATTTGGTGGTATAAGAGCTTAGGTTCATTGTGTATACATGGACATAGAACATTGTGTTTATTCTCGCGTGATCTCTATATCCAACTAGTGTTTATGATTATGTAGATACATATAACCCACGTCAAGAGCATGTAGAGATTAGTTACGTAGTGCCGGGAGGTGGCAAGTGGAAGAGGGTACTAAAGTTGGGAGTACTTGAGGTGGGGATAGAACAAGCTATACCGCCTCCCCCGAACCCAACAACACTAGTTGACACAATATTTTAAGCAACGTCTGGGCGAGTGATGTCTTTCATCGTGAACTTGGTTGAGTAGGTACCTATTCCGCTACTCAAGGAACCATCACAACGTTCCAAGTCATTTTAGGCTCCGAGGAAGATCTTTGAGAGGCTAAAGAGGGTTGATGCCACCGAGTATGCTAGGATAGATGATCCAACAGACGTAGATCTTTGGTTGATGGGGCTAGAGAAGGCTTTCAAAATCATAGACATACCTAAGGAGGACAATCTACTTGTTAAAGAAAAGTGCTGGCCGTTGGTGGGCCATAAAGGAGGAGAAGAGGCCTGGTGAGGTGAGCACATGTAATGAGTCTTTTAAGGAGTTCTGTAGCAAATACTTTCCAAAGTCTTATTTGAAGAAAAAGATGGCTCACTTTGAGCTACTTTTTAGGATGTTAGCTTGGACAATTAATGAGGTGAATTCATGGTGTTGTTGAGGTTTATCCTCATCTAGCCTCTATAGATAAGAAGAGGATTCAAAAGTTCGAGAAAAGTTTGAATAATGAGGTGGCTCAGTTGACATCCACTCTAGAATCACATCAGAACTTCTCAAACTTTGTTGAGACATTCAAGTGGATTCAGAGGAAGAGGTGAATCGTCATGACATTGATTCTAGGAAGAATCATCTCAGTCACATGGGCATCAGTCTATAGATTACAAGAAGCCAAGGTATTTGACACCATATCAACAACAATAATACTAGCAGCCACAATAAAGGCTCGCAGTGTCAGAGCCAAGGGTGAAAGTTTAGTCTTAATGGTATCCCAATAAGGGAAGAGGACGTGGTTTTCCACCATATAGTGCAAATAGTTTAGGATCCATGTCATTGACAAGTCATCTAGGCCATAGTATGGGAGGTAGTGTTTCACCTGCAACACCTGTCACTCATCTCCATCTTTTTTTGAGTTGAGATAATGTTTCTAGTTTGGGATGTTTTGGCATGTGAGGAGAGGTTACTAGTAGCAAAGGAAGAGCTAGAACAGGTCCCAACATTATAGTGGCAGTGACAGAGGACATGTCCAAACTTCTCAAACAAGGTCTTTAGGACCATCACAGAAAGGTCAAGGTCAAGGATGTGGAACACACAAAAATTTGAGTCTATTAGAGATATAAATGGGCAGGATAGGGTAGGATAAAGACTTACCTTACCCTTACCCACATCAAAGTCGTGGATAACATGTAGAGTAATTACCCTTTCCCTAAAAACCTTTACCATACTATAACATACCAAAACCTATCATCTTGATTCTAGAAACCCAAACCGCTTGGATGTGATGCTTGTATGCTTAAACCCTTAGCTTTGTCTAAACAAGTATACACATAAACCATAATATGCTCATTTGTACCCTAGTGAATATCAATTGCATATATAATGAGTAACTTAGGTATAAACTCAACAAAGGTTACATGAAACTATAATCATCCCTAGATCTATAAACCCTCATAAGATGGCGACTTGAATAAATGGAATCTAACATGGGATTCATACATGAGGATGAGGTGTATGTGATGCATAGTAGTCTGGTTGACCTAAGCCCTAAGTTGGAGTTGGATGACCTTATGCACACAAATAAATAAGTAAATAACTAAATAAATAAATATATATATATATATATATATATATATATGATGTATTACCAACATTAGATTTTTGGTTCGCATAACATATATTAATACACACAAATGGACCTGATCACCTAGATATGACATGGTATGAAAATGAGTTTCATGAAATATGTAATATATGTCACCTTGTTCACTAATACACACGTAATGATTTAAATGTGTCATCATATAAGTCAATATTGAATTAATATATTTTATGGATTAAATAAATAAAATATGCAAACTCGTGCAATGTGATACATCAAAACCCTTCTTGATAATGATATGATGAAAATAGGACGTAACTAATACATGTTGACGATACTTGGGAAATACAATAATACATATTAAGACAACGAGGATAAATTCTAATTGTATTCAAACTCATAAAAGGAAGTCTTAAGAGTTAAATATACTTTCATAGTCTGATTCCTCATATTTATATTTGCTTACGGATTAGGTTTCACATAAAAAAGTAGCCATATATTCCTTATTTCATTTAGGAAATAAATTATTATATAAACTACAAAAATATAAAATAATATACTTATTGACATGAAAAGTGAAAATTAATGATCAATTCGAATTCTACATGTATAAATTAGCCTAGGTATCAAGTTTCACTTCAATGGAACCTTGTTTGTGCCCTCAAATAAATTAGGAAATTAAAGTGGTTAAAATATATTTCAAGAATTGATATTTAAGACATTAAAGTCAATTTCCAAATTCCAAAGGTGACACATGTTTCTTGATGCATCTATTGTGTGAATTTAATTTTGGACGTAGGATGTTGATTGAATGGGCGCATATCTTTCTTCTACTTAATTTCCTATTTGTTATTTACAATGATTTTGATTTTCTCTATTCTCCAATCTCATTCTCAAATATTTTCTTGTGAAATTCTTTCCTTTGCCTTTGTCGCTGCTTTCCGTATTGGGTTTCGTCATCTATATATCCCTAGTTGTATCATGCCCCTTCCACCTCTCTACTTCTACCAACTTGGACCACCATGGATTCTCCATGCCTCCATACCTATATCCAATGATTTTTTGACCACCAGAATACCTTCACGAATCGATGTCGACACCCCATTGCATCTAACGGGCTGGTGACCCCTTCTATGGACTCAATATATCCACACCCTCTACTCAGACTCTAGATTGGTGTCTTGGACCTCCACAACTGCCTAAAATGTTGCAGACTATCTACAAGTGTCTTCAGTAGGATTCTCCTCCTATTAATTCAGATTCAACTCCCAGTAAGAACAATACCATCGTTATCTTTCTTTTCTAGTCAGTTGATAAATCTTGACGTTCCTCATGACTTCAACGCTTGTTTTATTGCCAAGCTTTTTGGTTTCAGTCGAGGATTCTATTTGTGCAATTTGTTTCTGCCTCATTTTGGTCTCTCTGTGTCTTTTGACCTCACACCTTCTACCATTAGTGGTGGAACGGAGGATATAAATTCCACGACATCACAATGTCTGTGACCTGGCTCTTAGGGATAGGAAGGATTTAGGAAATCCACTTGCTATACTTGCTTGTGGAATAGGGTCATCTTGCCCAAGATTGGATTGAGGCCTAGAGCTTATGATCAAATGATTGTGGGACTCTCCATGAAAAACTTTGAGAAAATATGTTTTATTGTTTACCCCCTCTCATCTATTTTTTGGTTCGGTTCTCTCATATGTATATTCATTACTTTCAACATATTCCTAATCCAGTTTCTTTAAGAAATACCCTAACCGTGTGGCCATGCTCTACATGGCCAAATCATTTTTACCCGCCTCTCCAAAAGGATAATGCTCTAAACATGTGATTTTTTTGAGGTCCTTGATTAGTTAGATTTATAAAATTCATCATTAGTAAACCATAAGTCATAAAATTAAGAAAAATATGTTTCTTGATTTTAATATTTTCTCTACATGGTGGTATGCTTTCATGACGTAGTTTTAAAGTAACAAATATATGAATTTTATAAGGATTGTCCTATTTGAGTGTAATTTCTAAATGCATAAGTAATAATTATAAGTCATAAAAATATAATATAATAAAACATGTTATTTACTCAGTAAATATAATCTACAAGATGATGTGGTTTTAATAACCTAATTCATTAATGAAAAAGATGACTTTTAGGGCTATTGATTTAATAAGAAGTTAACCCTAATTTCATAAATGACCTTAATAGGTGGTTTGTGAATCTGATTGGAGCTATGGTTGACCTTGGATATATCTAGATTTTATATCAGGTTCATTGCATCCCTGTTAATCATATTGAGAAATCACCTAATTTTTTTTCTTCTCTCATGGTCCTTTGGACATGTTATCCTATAACTTCTCTCTCTTCTAAGAGGTTGACTCATACCATTATTTATATGCCAATATGGATATTTTCATCTTCTTATTTGATGAACATTCTTGTTGTACTCTACTTTGTATCTTGTTCATCCTATTTTATGTGGTAACCCTACTTTAAGGAATTGAACTAAATGAAACCTTAGCTTTCGAATGATGACCTTTTATGATCTTATGACACATCTTACTTGTGAAGATGCTTGGATATTTTTTATGGGTCCTCTAATCCCATTAATATCATTAGGATGTTCTAACCCCTTATTTAAGCATGACTATTCTTTATCTTGGCCTCCCCATATGCATGTTTGACTGATTAGTCATAACTAGAAGTAGTGACACCATATATAGGCACTAAGGTTTTTTCCTCCTGCCATGCACCAAGGTTTCATTACTCTTAAAATATATTGTTATTTGGGCACTCAAGTTTCAGTTCTCCTACCAATCAATTGAGATTTTAGTCCCCCTGACAATGCATTGAGGTTTTAGACCTTTTGTCATGCACTGAGGTTTTAGTCGTCATAAAGTTTATTATTATTTACAACACTGAGGTTTTATTTCTCCTTCCAAGAACTAAGGTTGTAGTCCTCCTTCCAATGTATAGAATCTTTAGTACTCCTGCAAATACTATATTTATTTTTCATTGAGGTTTAAGTCCTCATGCCCCTTGGTATGGAATGTATGGGTTCTTACCCTACTTTTTAGTATATTCTAGTCCACTTATTTCTCACTATGAAATATTTTATGTTTTTGACATTGTTGATGTGTCATTATTTGAAAGGTAAAATTTGTTCTTACTGATTATCTCTTTGAATGAAACACCTTTTTGATCATGCACTTGGATGTTTTTTTATAATCTTTCTGTTGATATGGGAAGCATTGATAATTATATTGAAATCTATTTTTCCTAATATTTCTCAATCTTTATTTATATGCTCATACCGACATTTTATGCTGACAACATCCACTTTGTCTTATTTTGTGGGGAATGCTTCGAACTCCTTAGGTGAAGAACATGGAGACTTGACATGATGCCCTGAACTTGGCTTTGGGGAGCTGACTCTTGGGATATATAATTAAAATAGCTCGGACATCCCTCTTCCTAGTGAAGAAGCTGTTTCTTTTATGTAAATCCCAAGTGATAGATTATTATGTAATCTTGTAAATTGAAAATAGTCATGATATATTATATCTGCTTCTATTCATGCATACCATTATTTTGATAAATGCAACAAATACACCTATACCATCATACTTGTTTGTGTGTTTATATTAGATGGATTTATTCCTAAAATTGGATAAGGGTTGACCCCTCTTTGGTTCCACTCCTTACAAGATTCTATCAGATCCATGACAATCAAATTTTGACTATTTCAATTATTTCTCTCTAAATCTAGCATGTTTCCTACATGGAAACCCTCTAAGAGACATCCTTACCTTAGAATTTTACCCAAGTTGTTTATGAGATGATGAAAGAAAGATGTAGAATCATATAACATACGTATAATGATCCTGATTAGTAAACCCATATGTGATAGGACCCATAATCTCATACCTTATTAAGTAGGGTAATTGTGACTTATCTCTGTGGATGTTACACAATTTGATTTAGGATGGAGATTCGTATGAGGATGGGAGAGCGTAGGATATAGAGATGTTATTTTTGGAAAAAAATTATGACTTGGTTATTGCATTGATTTTGAGCTCGTAGTTGATTTATGTCTCATTATTTCTCAATGAAAAACTCTATATTCTAGTAGACCACTATATGTACATTTTTTCTTTCCAATTTTATCGATGCGTTCTTAAACTAAGTCACAAAAAAGGCAAGTATGAAGTTTTGGTAGAGAAAACCGTTGTCTTAGTTAGAATATAAATCTTACATCCTAGTTTTATGTAAGGATATGACTAAGAAAAGTATGGGTTATGCTAAGAATTAGTTGACCTACCCTTTCATCTCCCTTAAGTTGTATAAAGTTGTACCCATGACTTATGAATTCTCATGCAAACTTTATGGTTGTTAGGTTTGAAGAAAAAGGACCTAAAACTCAACCCTAGATGGATATGACCTTTTATATGGAGGCATGACCTATTTATAACACAAACAAACCCCTACGGTAGATCTGTAACCCTCATACCTTTGGTGTTGTTTACTTTTTTTTTGATTTACGAGAGAACCGCCCCCATAGAAGTGCCACAATTGTGACCCCCCAGACAGCGTAAACTCTCGGGACATGAGAGGGTATGGTCTGATCACCCCCTCCCGTGCCCAATCAAATTCTGGCTACTTTTTACAGAGCGCCTTCGGCGTGATTCAAACCCGGGTCCTTCATCTGGGCTTACCGAGTCGTAACCAGCCAGGCTACTCTGGCCGGATTTTGATGTTGTTTACTTTGAATTATTACGTTAAATATTTTTAAGGGGTGGAGAGTAGTTGGTAGTACGAGAATGGTAGATTTGGAGTACAAAATCCTATTTAAGGGGTGGAGTGTTGTAACATACTGAAACCTAATATCCTGACTCTAGAAACCCTAATCCCTTGGATATGATGCTTGTATGCTTAGACCCTTAGTTTTGGCCAAACAAGGATACGAAAAACCCTAATACACTCGTTCGTACCATAATGAACATTAATTGCATATATAATGAGTAACTCAAGTGTAAACCCCAGATAAGTTTACATGAAACTAATTACACATGGATCTATAAACCCTCATAAGATGGTGACTTGAATATATGGAACCTAACTTTGGGTTTTTACTTAGGGATTAGGTCATCCATACTACTACATCCTCAACTCAAACTTAGGGATTAGGTCATCCAGACTACTACACAGAGAGGAAAATAATTGTCAGATCATCTGATTCTCAATTGTCTATGTAACGATCGATAAACAAATCGTTACTGATTAAGCGGAATTAAACATTAGCAGCGGATTGCTGGAAATCACTAAAAATTAAAACCATTTATAAAGAGATCCAAACATAGGAAAACTCTTTCATCAAGAACCAATGTATAACATTTACATCCTGGTTCATAAGTACATAACTTGTACCATCTCTTCTCGAGGATTACAAACATCAACTGCCCTATTAACATTATATACAGACAACATAAGAACCTCGAGGCATCAAGCCAAAATCTCAGATCGATTCATTAAAAGCACTAACTAATAACTTCAAGGACCCGAGAGTACAGAGACGACACATAGGACTACTATCTATATGACTTGACATACAGTATCTCCACCTGAGATCTCACTGCTGTCCCTGCTGTTGCTGTCCTTCCTCTGCTGTAGGGATTTCTATTTCTTTATCCGTGTCCACCTAAAAATGTTGGATCCCACGGGGGTGAGACAATTTGTAAATTTCCCCAGCGAGAGATATAACTCTCTGCCAAAACATTATTATTGCAGTTTATTAGAATAAAACTGAGCAAAAGGATTATATATATATTTAACAGCAGATAAATCACTATATGAATAGAGTGAAGTAATCTCCTTTTCTAAGGAGAACATTGCATCTACCCATGGTAGAGTCGTAATTAATCCATCTACTTGCAATGAATGTAAAGAGATATAAATAACATCTATCAACTAGAGATGCATAAAAGAAATGTAACATCAGCCAGTAAATTTCCGTATCTAATCCTTAAGCAAACATGCTATACGGCTGATTACATTTTAAAATCACACTTATGCCCTGAGGAGATGAGGTATACCTCTCATACTCTAACCGACCATTGTGAAGTTGAAATCGATACCATACAATATCAACGGAAGAGCTGGCATCCATGAACTCCCACATCTTGGTCAGTGTGAGACCACATGCAGGACATCTTGTGTCTCTGCTACATAGCTTTCCAGGGTATACTGGAAAGTTCCCTATAGATCTACAGCGGCGGCTGCACTCTCTTTGCAATCGAGAGATTTTATGTTTACCTCCATCGATCAGACATTAATATTATTGGGAGATTTGTGATACATCTATCCCAATCTTCAGGAGACTCGTGATACATCCATCCTGGTACAAATAATGAAGGATTGAGAGGTTTAATGTTTACCTTCCATCAATTCCCCCATTAGGACGTAAGGATATGTTCGCCCATCAACCCCCACATATTCAAAAATATGCATTCTGGGTTTTGCCGCGGAGCAACCCGTTTCACCATCAGTAAATACTAACACTGATGGATCTATGGTCAGGGCTCTACATGATATGATTTCACTTGATTAATTAAGTACATTAGCATATTATTTTAACATCAGTCAAGTTCTCAAAAAGGAACTATTGTGACAAATGCTACAAAGAAACATGTAAGCTCTTATCAATTGCTTTACCAGAACTTATAATACATTGGGAACTTAATCCCTTATCTCATTACTTGAAAGTTCACATCTCACAGCAACATCATTATGTTATTTATCAAATATGGGTATTCATACCCTCAGTTCATCACTAATCACTGTTACCACTTGTTAGGTAACAATTACCTCTAGGTCCTCAGACTGAGGTATACATGATACTTGTTACACAAGTATCTCACATGGCTCACAAGGCCCATTAAGTGTCTTGTCACCTTTCACTAGGTAACAACTTACTCATATGGCTCATAAAGTCCATGCACATTTTATTACTTTTACTAAGCAACAATAACATTAAGGCACACAAGGCCAATCAACATTTTTATTATATAAATATCATAGCTCAAATCTGGCTATGTTCATCATCTCATGATATCTGCATGGTTAATACACATGATAATAGTCATGACAATTTCACATCACACCATGCAATACAATAGTAACACCATTATTCCATTACCATGATTAGGGTTTACCATCAAATAGGGCTTTTCATCCCTTTACCCAAAAATTAGGGTTAGGGTTTCCCATTTCACATTAATTAGGGTTTCATGTTTATATTATCTATCCAACCCTAATTTATTGTTCCATTCCTCTAGGAGCATTCAATAATATCATAAGTCTTCACTCATGATCATTACTCTCATCATATATCATTAATGATTATCAATTCAAGGTACGAGTTCATCTCTCAACCTTACCATGGTATGCTTATATCATACTCATTATCTTGTCTTAACCCCTTTCTCATAGTATGTTAGTCAACACTTATCAAAGTGCATTGAATTCATTACATCTTCATTGTAATAATTTACATAACACACACTTCTTGTGTTTCTTATCCAAGTATATTGGATTTGAGGTGCATCAAGATACATCAACCCTGAAATGCTAAATGTGATATCTATCATGTCTTGATGTATCACTTTTCTCATCACTTCCAACTTACTTAAGTTAATCAACTGACCTTGTATTAAGGTATTTCCCTCTTAATACTTTTAACCACTAACCTATCACCTTTATCATGTAGTGCATAGGTCACCCATTAGAATTTGTACAACTATCTATAATGATACAGACTTATCTCAAGTTAAGGCATTACATACTATAAGGTTTCTTGTAATCAACCACTTGAGATATTTCATCTCCAGAAGGTATTACCCACTATTTCATCATTAGGGTTTTCTCTTACCTTCACCCAATTTTAGGGATAGGGTTTCATATAGCATTACATATCATCACCCTGGTTTAGGGTTTCACATGGCATCACCCTATATTAGGATTACATTATTACCCTGGATTAGGGTTTCACATGGCATTACCCTAGATTAGGGTTCCACATTCCATTATCCATAATTAGGGTTTACTATTCATACCATAATTAGGTTTTACTATTCAAACCAGTTAGGATTGCACACTCCATTACTCATAATTAGGGTTTATTATTCATCCCAATTAGGGTTTATCATCATTAATGAGGGTTACACTGTTAACCTAGATTAGGGTTTCACTCAGAATTGCCCTAAATTAGGGTTTGAATTCATCAATCAACTCAATTAGGGTTTTATGATCTCTTTATCAAGGATCATACCCTAATTGTATATCACATTTATTTTGAATGTGTTAGGCTTGACTGTTTACATGATTATCATTCATGTATGAATCTCTCTCTCTAATCCTACCCATGATGTCCACTACTCAATTCTTGATTAGATTGAGCCTACTTCTTATTCAAATACATGCATTTAGGGTTAGCATGATATATTGAATTATTGCAATATTATGCATCAATGATTAATCCCACTAAGGGTATCAATCATCTAAATACATTAAACGTTCAAATGGTTTGGTCAATTGATCTTTCAGTTACATGAGGTATCCAATTAAATTGACCAATTGAACCTTCAAATACATTAAGTATTCAAATAGATTGACCAATTGAATTTTCAATTACATTAGGTATCCAATTGGATTGACCATGTTGAACCTCAAATGGTTTTGATTACTTAGACCCCAAATGGTCTTGGTCTCTCAGAACTCAAACGGTTTGAAACCGTTTAGGCAAATTGCCCTTGAAACCGTTTAAGCAAGAAATGCATTGAAACTGAATGGACTTGGGTCTCCAAACCGTTTGAGACCGTTTGGACTCAAACGTTCTTAAGACTGTTTGGTCCAAACCCTCTCAAAACCAAATGGACCAAAAAGGTCTTTCAACACTTAAACAATTCAAGGTTTCAATCAATGAACCGACTATCAATTGAATCCTTGATTCATTCATCAATTGAACTATTGAATCATTCTTCAATTGGACCATCAATTAGGGTTTTGAACCCAATTGAACTAGGATTTATAATCAAGAAACCTTTAATTAGGGGTTTGAAATTGAGGAACCTTCAATGATTAACATTGTGGAACTGATTCAACTGAAATCAATGAATCATCATCAAATTATGATATGACCTGACCTCAAACGGTCTTGAGGTCATTTGTATGACCTCAAAATAGTCTTGAGACCATTTTCCCCATCCATCATTGAAATATATGGAATTCAATTAGGGTTTAGATCATTGGATTAATCATCAATTGAGCTATTGATTGCATTTTAATTTGATATCTCTGGATCTTCAATTACTCAATCATACTCAACCCTAGACCTCCAAACGGTCTTGAGACTGTTTGGGTGATCTCCAAATGGTCTTGAGACCGTTTGGGTTAATCAACCCAAAATTTTAAATCAACCAATTGAAATTTCAGCACTTAACCCGATTAGAGTTTGGTAATTGATTAACCATCATCTGATGAACCCTTTGGAATCAATCAATTAAATTTAATGGGTCATCAACCATCAACACTAACATAAAAACTCCAAACGGTCAACTGTGGTGAACCCTTCCAAACGGTTTGAAACCGTTTGGCTTCTAACGGTTTGATGAAACCGTTTGATTTCAAACGGTTTTGTTGAAACCGAATGAACATCTTGTTGAAACCGATTGAATAACCAATTTTTGGGAAACGTGTCCAATATGATGTCATAATCATTTACCTTCATCCATGTAGTTCCTAGTACTTCTGATTTCATGGAATTTCCAATTTCAACAAGCAATAAATCAAGAAGAAGAAAGAATCAACATAATTGCAAAATTAATGGTTGAATAATAATGTAAATGGGTTCAAGTTACATAACCCGCCTCCAATTGAGCTTCAAAGCTTCAATCTCACATCAAAAATGGTGGATGCAACTCCTTTCACTATCCCAAGGCTCGTCCTCAAGCTTTGAGTGAAAAGGAATGGTTAGAATTGAAGATGGAGTGAAGATAAGAAGAAATCAAGCATTGATTTGTGATTTCCACCATGGAATCAAGGTGAAAGAGGGCCATGGAGCTTACCTACAGGTTGGAAATCTTCCTCCTGTTGCTCCTAAGATTCCTTGTTCGTTTTGCAAGCAAGGAGAGAAAGAAGGATCGAAAAAGCCTTTGAATTGAGTTGGAAGTGGTGCTTTTATAAGGAATTCAATGAGAGAGAAAGTAGTAATTAATTCCTTTAATTTCTCAAATTGATGCCACATCTCCCCCTCAACTCCTTTCCCAAGAATCTATCCTCTTTCCCTTTGAAAAACGTTTCATTATCCATGAATTTAAAGGAAAATAAATTAAGCACCTTAACCCTTATAATAATAATATCCAAAAATTAGTGGATATTACTTTTTCTTTATTTAATGTGAGTGGGTTATCCACTTGCTTGAGATATTTTCGTGCCTTTGCAAGTCACAAGGACGTACAAACTTGTTGATTTTCAACCAACACAATTTTGGTTGAAGGGCAATCCAATTAATATAATTATTTTTGCATTAAATTGAATTAGGGTTTCAATTATGCTTAAATCTTGATTATTTTAATATCAAGATTCTCTCTCCTTCAAAGTGATACAAATGAGATGCACCTTTCATTTTATTTGCTCTACATGATGCCAAGAAACATTAGTGACTATTTTGAAGTGGTAATTTGCATATTGAACCCCAGGTTTTGGGTAAATTGCATATTATACCAAAACTAGGTTTTAATGCACAAACATTGCTTTATCAGCTCTTTCTTGGTACTCAGGCTTTTCCCAAGCCATAACTCTGCATCATATTCATTCTCATGATGATTCAACACATAAGGAACATTTAATCATGTAACATTTGCAAGTTAACCCCTCAACTTGGGTAATTTGCACTTTAGTCCAAAATAAGCAAACATTGCTTCAATATTATTCAAACAGGACCAAAATTGAAACATAGGTTTCTCTTAGGCCTTAATTACTCTTCAAAAGATAAAATTAAGGATCTAATTAAATTGCTTAAGCAAAACTCCCAGGGTTAAGGCATAACCCATGTTAGGGATGTTACAAATTATAAACCCCTAACAAGGATTTCGTCCCCGAAATCCAAGATAAAGGAAGACAAATATTATTCATTCATCACACTATCTAGTATCCACATAACATTTCATTATTATGGAGACACCATTAAGCTTTGATCAACACAAAGTTATTCCACACAAGTTTATCATAGAATGGTTCACACGAGACACATACTCCACTGTCCTTTTTATTATTAACTGTGGAATTAATTCTGTGTCAGGTAACACTTTTTCTTAATTTACAGTTTCATGTGACAGATTCTTTTTTCTGAGGAGTCTCCCATGCTCCTTATTTAATTCAACATTTCACTTTCATGATCACAATTATGTTCTGTCACCCTCTTGGGACTATAAGTCTTTTCATACCTCGGTTGTGCCTTCTAATATGCTGACATAATACTAGGATTCCTTGTTACTTGTATCAACTATCTCATTAGTTGTACATTTTCTCATCATAAAGAGAAGTTACTTATCAATTAAGAATTTATTTTAAAGATATCTTTAATTGTTATGTTTATGCAAAGCATAAACCCCTAACATATGATGTTCATATTATTTTATGTATAATTAAACTGATTTCATGGTTGACCATTCCAGGTAGCCAACATAAACCATTTGATATTTTTCAGATACTAGAATCTCTTACCTTGGTATCTATCACATGTGTTGAAAACACATCACATATTTATCTTCCTTTCATCTTGGGACATTACTTGTTATACATATCTTCACCTTGGAACCAAAGTCCAAGATAAACTGATACTTTTCTAAGTATCCATCACATGAACATTTTTATCTTATGAACAACAAGTATCTTAAGACTTACTTGATTGACATGTCCCCGAAAGGAAAGAAAGCAACATATCATATTCTTTTTATTATTTCATGAGTTTTCAACTATTCATGAATCATTTACTCTTTGTCTCATCCTAGGTTCCTTGCCCTCTGCATAGGAATTTTTAAAGATGATCACATGACATTATTCCTTTATTTGTTATTATCTAACATGTTCATGAGCATCTTATGATCTCATCACATTTCCCATTTCCTCATTATGGGAAAAGATCTTTATTATACACACAAACTTTATCAAACATGGATCACCTCCCTTGTTCTCATTCTTATCTTATGAAGAGTATAATTTTTACTTCCTCATACACACATACTGATCTAGGATTATTTTAGATTTCTCTTTCTTATTCTTAGGATATGACACATTTTTCCATTCCATATTTCTAATTTCATGATACTCATTGGATTGTCTCAGAATGGCTACTTGATCAGAGCAATAAAAAAGATAACAATCTAAGAGTTTCGATACTCACTTTATCATCAATAGTTGTATACCTGGCTAGGGTATATAAATTCTGAGATTAAGTAGTATGCACTTTGTATACTATCATATTCCTTCCTTTTCATATTATCACAAACATAAGATTTAACATTCCTCAATTTTATCCAGGCATCTCTTCTATACCTCATCCTTTTTCACACATACAAGAGAAATTATAAAGCATTTAAAGGAATACTGAGTAAAATATAAGTTCTTATCTCCTTTGTGTCCTTTTAGGACTAATCAAAGGAAACTAAAAAACAACTACTTTCTTATACTTAACACATGCAATTATGAAATGACATATCAGAATGATATTGTTTCATTTGACCTGTCTCATCTCGCGGTTTATTTGCTACCTCAGGCTGATTCTTTTCATAGAACCTTGCCTGGGACGTCTTTCCACGTCCTCGAGTGTTACTAGAAAACTATTTCCCCTGATGACCTTGATGTCCCTACCTCAGTGGTTGGGTTACCATTATGTTTCCAATTGGACAATTCTTTGCTAGGTGTCCTACCAGTCTACACTGGTAACTTTCTAAGCCCTTGATATGGTCTAAAAGGTTCTTTACCTTTTTCAAATAGCCATTGCCTTGGTGTATTAGTCATTGGTTGTACTGGTAGTACCAAAAACTTTCCCTTTTTGGAACTACTAGGCCTCTGTTCCTGGATTTGGTTAGTCCTCTTATTGATTCTCTCTTCCTTATTCTTTGTTGGAAAATTATTTATGATATGTCCAGGCTCCCTACACCTATAGCAAATTCTGCTTTTGGGTTGTAACCTATTCCTTCCCACCTTTTCTATTACTTCATCATGTTGATGTTGATGAGGAATCCTATTGGAGCCCATAACTTCATCATTGGAGGTTGGTAATATAGGTTGTATTGCTAATGCTTGATCCACTATATACATCATGGTTTCCCTAAGTTGCCCAACAGTGACACCTAAAGAAGGATTTCTTATCATAGTTGGATCATCTTGAGGGTTCTCAGGCAATTGTTCCTCTCTTGCTTGATCCCATGCACCTCTTCTTGGTGCAGCATTGCTACTTTCTGCAGCATATTCCTCATGTGACCCAGCCATCTTCAAGTTCTTCTTCTCCTATATGAGCAGAAGACACTATCAGATACACTGGAAGACACTAGAACAGACTCTACTACCTTAATCCTATGTCTCTGTAGACTCAGCAAACCTAGAACTCTGATACCAAACTTGTAACGACCAATAAACAAATCGTTACTGATTAAGCGGAATTAAACATTAGAAGCGGATTGCTGGAAATCACTAAAAATTAAAACCATTTACAAAGAGATCCAAACATAGGAAAACTCTTTCATCAAGAACCAATGTATAACATTTACATCCTGGTTTATAAGTACATAACTTGTACCATCTCTTCTCGAGGATTACAAACATCAACTGCCCTATTAACATTATATACAGACAACGTAAGAACCTCGAGGCATCAAGCCAAAATCTCAGATCGATTCATTAAAAGCACTAACTACTAACTCCGAGGACCTGAGAGTACATAGACGACACATATGACTAATATCTATATGACTTGACAGATAGTATCTCCACCTGAGATCTCACTGCTGTCCCTATTGTTGCTGTCCTTCCTCTACTGTAGGGATTTCTATTTCTTTGTCCGCGTCCACCTAAAAATGTTGGATCCCATGGGGGTGAGACAATTTGTAAATTGCCTCAGCGAGAGATATAACTCTCCGCCAAAACATTATTATTGCAGTTTATTAGAATAAAATAGAGCATAAGGATTTTATATATATTTAACAGAAGATAAATCATTGTATGAACAGAGTGAAGTAATCTTCTTTCCTAAGGAGAACATTGCATCTACCCATGGTAGAGTCGTAATTCATCCATCTACTTGCAATGAATGTAAAGAGATATAAATAACATCTATCAACTAGAGATGCATAAAAGAAATGTAACATCAGCCAGTAAATTTCCATATTCAATCCTTAAGCAAACATGCTATACGGCTGATTACATTTTACAATCACACTTATGCCCTGAGGAGATGAGGTATACCACTCATACTCCAACCGACCATTGCGAAGTCGAAATAGGTACCATACAAGATCAATGGAAGAGCCATCTTCCATGACCTCCCACATCTCGGTCAGTGCGAGACCACATGCAAGACATCTTGTGTCTCTACTACATAGCTTTCCAGGGTATACTGGCAACTTCACTATAGAGCTACAGCAGCGGATGCACTCTCTTTGCAATCGAGAGATTTCATGTTTACCTTCATCGATCCGACATTAATATTATTGGGAGATTTGTGATACATCTATCCCAATATTAGGGAGATTCGTGATACATCCATCCCAGTACAAATAATGAAGGATTGAGAGGTTTAATGTGTACCTTCCATCAATTCCCCCATTAGGACGTAAGGATATGTTCACCCATCAACCCCCACATATTAAAAAATATGCATTTCATGTTTTGCCGTGGAGCAACCCGTTTCACCATCAGTAAATACTGACACTGATGGATCTATGGTCAGGGATCTACATGATATGATTTCACTTGATTAATTAAGTACATTAGCATATTCTTTTAGCATCAGTCAAGTTCTCAAAAAGGAATTATTGTGATAAATGCTACAAAGAAACATGTAATCTCTTATCAATTGCTTTAACAGAACTTATAATACATTGGGATCTTAATCCCTTATCTCATCACTTGAAAGTTCACATCTCACAACAACATCATTGTGTTATTTATCAAATATGGGTATTCATACCCTCAGTTCATCACTAGTCACTGTTACCACTTGTTAGGTAACTATTACCTCTAGGTCCTCAGACCGAGGTATACATGATACTTGTTACACAAGTATCTCACATGGATCACAAGACCCATTAAGTGTCTTGTCACCTTTCACTAGGCAACAACTTACTCATATGGCTCATAAAGTCCAAGCACATTTTTTTACTTTTACTAAGCAACAATAACATTAAGGCACACAAGGACAATCAACATTTTTATTATATAAATATCATAGCTCAAATATGGCAATGTTCATCATCTCATGATATCTGCATGGTTAATACACATGATAATAGTCATGACAATTTCACATCACACCATGCAATGCAATAGTAACACCATTATTCCCTTACCATGATTAGGGTTTACCATCAAATAGGGCTTTTCATCCCTTTACCCAAAAATTATGGTTAGGGTTTCCCATTTCACATTAATTAGGGTTTCATGTTTATATTATCTATCCAACCCTAATTTATTGTTCCATTCCTCTAGGAGCATTCAATAATATCATAAGTATTCACTCATGATCATTACTCTCATCATATATCATTAATGATTATCAATTCAAGGTATGAGTTCATCTCTCAACCTTACCATGGTATGTTTATATCATACTCATTATCCTGGATTAACCCCTTTCTCATAGTATGTTAGTCTATCAAAGTGCATTGAATTCATTACATCTTCATTGTAACTATTTACATAACACACACTTGTGTTTCTTATCCAAGTATATTGGATTTGAGGTGCATCAAGATACATCAACCCTGAAATGCTAAATGTGATATCTATCATGTCTTGAAGTATCACTTTTCTCATCACTTCCAACTTACTTAAGTTAATCAACTAACCTTGTATTAAGGTATTTCCCTCTTAATACTTTTAACCACTAACCTATCACCTTTATCATGTAGTGCATAGGTCACCCATTAGAATTTGTACAACTATCTTTAATGATACAAACTTATCTCAAGTTAAGGCATTACATACTATAAGGTTGCCTGTAATCAACCACTTGAGATATTTCATCTCCATAAGGTATTACCCACTATTTCATCATTAGGGTTTTCTCTCAACTTCACCCAATTTTAGGGATAGGGTTTCATATAGCATTACATATCATCACCCTAGTTTAGGGTTTCACATGGCATCACCCTATATTAGGATTACATTATTACCCTAGATTAGGGTTTCACATGGCATTACCCTAGATTAGGGTTCCACATTCCATTATCCATAATTAGGGTTTACTATTCATCCTGATTAGGGTTTCATATTCCATTACTCATAATTAGCTTTTACTATTCAACCCAATTAGGATTTCACACTCCATTACCCATAATTAGGGTTTATTATTCATCCCAATTAGGGTTTATCATCATTAATTAGGGTTACACTGTTAACCTAGATTAGGGTTTCACTCAGAATTGCCCTAAATTAGGGTTTGAATTCATCAATCAACTCAATTAGGGTTTTATGATCTCTTTATCAAGGATCATACCCTAATTGCATATCACATTGATTTTGAATGTGTTAGGATTGCATGTTTACATGATTATCATTCATGTATGAATCTCTCTCTCTCATCCTACCCATGATGTCCACTACTCAATTCTTGATTAGATTGAGCCTACTTCTTATTCAAATACATGTATTTAGGGTTAGCATGATATATTGAATTATTGCATCATTATGCATCAATGATGAATCCCACTAAGGGTATCAATCATCTAAATACATTAAATGTTCAAATAGTTTGGTCAATTGAACTTTCAGTTACATAAGGAATCCAATTGAATTGACCAATTGAACCTTCAAATACATTAAGTATTCAAATAGATTGACCAATTGAATTTTCAATTACATTAGGTATCCAATTGGATTGACCATGTTTAACCTCAAATGGTTTTGATTACTTAGACCCCAAATGGTCTTGGTCTCTCAGAACTCAAACGCTTTGAAACCGTTTGAGCAAATTGCCCTTGAAACTGTTTAAGCAAGAAATGCATTGAAACCGAATGGACTAGGGTCTCCAAATGGTTTGAGACCGTTTGGACCCAAACGGTTTTGATACCGTTTGGACCAAACACTCTCAAAACCGAATGGATCAAAAAGGTCTTTCAACACTTCAACAATTCAAGGTTTCAATCAATGAACCGACTATCAATTGAATCCTTGATTCATTCATCAATTGAACTATTGAGTCATCCTTCAATCGGACCATCAATTAGGATTTTGAACCCAATTGAACTAGGATTTATAATCAAGAAACCTTCAATTAGGGTTTGTAAATCGAGGAACCTTCAATGATTAACATTGTGGAACCGATTCAATTGAAATCAATGAATCATCATCAAATTATGATATGACCTGACCTAAAACGGTCTTGAGGTCGTTTGGATGACCTCCAAATGGTCTTGAGACCATTTGCCCCATCCATCATTGAAATATATGGAATTCAATTAGGGGTTAGATCATTGGATTAATCATCAATTGAGCTATTGATTGCATTTTAATCTGATATCTCTGGATCTTCAATTACTCAATCATACTCAAACCTAGACCTCCAAACGGTCTTGAGACCATTTGGGTGTTCTCCAAACGGTCTTGAGACCGCTTGGGTTAATCAACCCAAAATTTTAAATCAACCAATTGAAATTTCAGCACTTAACCCAATTAGGGTTTGGTAATTGATTAACCATCATCTGATGAACCCTTTGGAATCAATCAATTAAATTTAATGGGTCATCAACCATCAAAACTAACATCAAACTCCAAACAGTCAACTGTGGTCAACCCTTCCAAATGGTTTGAAACCGTTTGGCTTCTAACAGTTTGATGAAACCGTTTGATTTCAAACGGTTTTGTTGAAACCGAATGAACATCTTGTTGAAACCGATTGAATAACCAATTTTTGGGAAACGTGTCCAATATGATGTCATAATCATTTACCTTCATCCATGTAGTTCCTCGTACTTCTGATTTGATGGAATTTCCAATTTCAACAAGCAATAAATCAAGAAGAAGAAGGAATCAACATAATTGCAAAATTAATGGTTGAATAATAATGTAAATGGGTTCAAGTTATATAACCCACCTCCAATTGAGATTCAAAGATTCAATATCACATAAAAAATGGTGGATGCAACTCCTTTCACTATCCCAAGGCTCATCCTCAAGCTTTGAGTGAAAAGGAATGGTTAGAATAGAAGATGGAGTGAAGATAAGAAGAAATCAAGCATTGATTTGTGATTTCCACCATGGAATCAAGGTGAAAGAGGGCCATGGAGCTTACCTAAAGGTTGGGAGTCGTCCTCCTATTGCTCCTAAGATTCCTTGTTCGTTTTGCAAGAAAGGAGAGAAAGAAGGATCGAAAAAGCCTTTGAATTGAGTTGGAAGTGGTGTTTTTATAAGGAAATTCAATGAGAGAGAAAGTAGTAATTAATTCCTTTAATTTCTCAAATTGATGCCACATCTCCCCCTCAACTCCTTGCCCACAAAGATATCCTCTTTCCCTTTGCAAAACTCTTCATTATACATGAATTTAAAGGAAAAGAAATTAAGCACCTTAACCCTTGTAATAATAATATCCAAAAATTAGTGGATATTACTTTTTCTTTATTTAATGTGAGTGGGTTATCCACTTGCTTGAGATATTTTCGTGACTTTGCAAGGCACAAGGAAGTCCACACTTGTTGATTTTCAACCAACACAATTTTGGTTGAAGGGCAATCCAATTAATATAATTATTTTTGCATTAAATTGAATTAGGGTTTCAATTATGCTTAAATCTTGATTATTTTAATATCATGATTCTCTCTCCTTCAAAGTGATACAAATGAGATTCCCCTCTAATTTTATTTGCTATACATGATTCCAAGAAACATTAGGGACTATTTTGAAGTGGTAATTTTCATATTGAACCCTAGGTTTTGGGTAAATTGCATATTATACCAAAACTAGGTTTTAATGTACAAACATTGCTTTATCAGCTCTTTCTTGGTACTCAGGCTTTTCCCAAGACATACCTATGCATCATATTCATTCTCATGATGCTTCAACACATGAGGAAAATTTAATCATGTAACATTTGCAAGTTAACCCCTCAAATTGGGTAATTTGCACTTTAGTCCAAAATAAGCAAACATTGCTTCAATATTATTCAAACAGAACCAAAATTGAAACATAGGTTTCTCTTGGGCCTTAATTACTTTTCACAAGATAAAATTAAGGATCTAATTAACTTGCTTAAGAAAAACTCCCAGGGTTAAGGCATAACCCAGGTCAGGGATGTTACAGTCTATGTTATTGTTTTGCTTTAGGAAGCCCTAAATATCCCTCTATTTATAGACGAGGTTAGGTACAGGGTTTCCAGTGTATTCAAGATCTATGTGGGAGTGGAAGGGACCAAAATATTTTAAAATTTTGCAACCTGCGAGACATGAAATGGTCATTTTGAAGTCCATACGGTCATATGGTATTGTGAGACGATCATCTCGTTCTATGAGAAGGTCGTCTAGTAGTTTCCTGATTTAACAAAACTATTTCTAATGAATGCAAACATTAATTCCTTATTCCAATCAAATTGAACAACTGAAACGAATAATCTTTCTCATGAATTGGGGAAATTTGCTAGAACCTTCCACCGACCCAATCGAGCTGATCGGTTCATCAGGTGAACCAGTCTTCTCACTCGCTCAACTGAGCCGACCGGTTCACCCAATGAGCCAATCAGTTGGGTCTAATTCATGTAGAATTCCATACAATTCAATTCCAATCAGCCTGACTCTCCAAACGACCATCTCAAACCTTGAAATGATCATTTGACACTCGAAACAACCGTCTCACCTAGTGTGACGATCGACTGGAAGTGTAGTCATCTGATCGGTTGCCTGAATTGAGTACCTAAACACTTTAGAATTCAATACAATCATCATTCAAGATTAAACTCCTCTTTTAGATGAGTTCCTATGTGTGTGATTCTATAGGTCCCATATCACGTTGGAAGTGAATGTCCATATCTAACTTATGACATCACAAGCAGAGAGAAGTGCCTAGTCGCACATCAGTGCTACCCAAGTGAATGGAAAGTTGGAGAAAACTTCAACCTACAATCCGTGTACGGTGTTGTAGTGATTATATAATTCCTTTGAATCTGATACCCAGGATGAACTCGAGGCATGGGATTGTCATCCTCTCAAAGTTAAACCCATGTTCCTTGAACCAAGAGCAGACTTTCTGAGATAATGCGACCTCAATATCATATATTGATTCACATATGCATGCACATGTGTTTCTTAGTCTGGCTTATCAGGTGCCGGGATATCAATCTCCAGTAGGAGGGGCAAATCCCATCTCTATCACTCATAGTTAGTCCCCATGTGTCAAAGTCACCCAATCATCACTTTTATGACAACCCATGTTTCAGGATTGCATTGGATGATGTCAAAGCATACCCAATGACATGTGATGAGTGTAGTGATTTCAGGTCTAAGAATCACAATCACCACCTTTACTATGAGAGATGACTATGGATACCAATGATGGCCTTCATGTGTCACTCTCAAGGTGGGCCTGTCCAATACACTGTTCCCTAGCATGTCTCTGTGTGCTTGGTTTGATATTGCCATATCATGACCAATGAGATTCAATCATCAACCAATCCCATGCTCCAATCTTATGTGTTATTAGTGTCTATCTACCTTCCACACTAACAACCGACTAGGGACATATTAAGAAAGTACATACTCTTAGCATTCATATGATTTCATTCTCAAAGCCACATACTTTAAGACATACATAATTGAGTGTTGACATTCTTTAGCCATTCATAATGTTTCCTCATTATTTCATAACTAAATGAAATAGAATGAATTGGAAGTTTGCCTTTATGAGTATTAATCAAATCTTTTATGGTATATGCCATGTCAATCATCTCATGATTGCTCTATGGGAATACCTTACCAAGAGAATACCAATTGCACTTAGAGTCAATCACCCATGAATGATATTCTTAGTGATCTAAACATGTCCACCATGTTTCTACTCTACTAGTGCTAATTTAGCGGTTTAGCAACACTTTGCTTATAGTCTGTACATTGCATGTTTCCTTATCTCTTTGATATACTGTTTCTCCTTTGAGATAGAACTACCGTAATATGGTATCTAATATTCCTTGCCTAATAATTATCTCTACTATTGTCACAATATTACTATTAAGTCATCAATGGTTGGAACATCTATAAGTTCATCATATGAACTTTTAGATCCATATAATATCACTCTGTGTTCATAACACAAGTATACTCAACATCTATTATAGAATAGAATTAATGGCTATTAGTTTGGAATCCTTCCAATTAAAAACATTTATCCTTTTAAACCAAACATATTTTAATTTGTGATCACTTTTGTCATTATGAAATATTGCATCGATGTAACCCTTTACATCCAACTCTTCCTTTATTTACTAGCAACCTATCCTTAAAAACTTCTCAATCATTAATGGACATCTTTAATGACATTCCAATAACCCTTATTGGAATTCAATGTCATCTTGTCATGTATTATACATATAAGATTATATGGGATAAGTACATTTATAACATTCATGATAGATCCATTGATACTGCCTATGACATCTTAATCATGGAGTTTCCATTCTTCACAAGAATTGGAACATCTAGTTCATGAGAGACTAATCTAGATTCTCTCTCATCGAATCCTTCTATGTTGAACTCCTTGAACACTTTGCTATTGTATGTGCTCAAACTTATATTTGTGAAACTTTCAAGATCTATCTCTATAGGTCTTGATCCTTATCTCATAGAATGTTTCACCTAATCCTTCATTGCTGAAGGGATTTTCATGCTAGTTCTCAATATTCATAATATTGATATGTTATTCCTCATCACATGTGGAATATTCACATATGCTTCCACTAAATCTTTTGTAATCATATATTTCATCTTTTATCTTGATTCAAGTCTAACTCTTAGACTATCTTGTCAAGTCAAAATATCCCTCCTCTGAGATGCTTGTTTCAATTCCAGTTTGACTTTGTAGTCTATAGACTTTATTTGCATTCTTAAAGTTATAAAAACCTTTTAGGTTGTATCACATACACATCCTATGATGTATTCCTTTTAAGGAATCCGATTTCTATCTTCATATGATAAATCTCTTAGTCTATTTTAGCTACAAAAACAAGACTGACAATTGGTAAATGAGTTTCTATCATGTTCAACAACTTGAACTGATTTCAAAAACAAATTCAACCAATTTGTCCTTTTGCGTTATCCATGTAGGTCTTTGCCACAAGACCCTATTGCAACCTTTAGGTATTACCCCTTTAGGTGGTGCTATCAAGGTTCTACCTTGTTAGCTTACATGGAACCCATAATGGCCTTGAGCCATTACTTAGGTTATGGTACTTAATATCTTCTCATTGATTGGTTGGCTCATCCTATTATGACCAACATATCTGAATTGTTGGATTCTCAATCCTTCAATTTCAGATATGTTTTAGTTAGAACTATTTTGTTCTAACTTGAGATGCAATAACTTGTGATTCTTTTGGTTCTCATTTTACCCTTTTGTTGAGCTTGAACATTTAGAGTTATACTTTTACTCCCGCCAATTCTTTAGGAACCCATTTACCCTATCAACAAAATATTTTTGTCACTGGATTGGGATTAATAGTAATATTCAACAGTCATGGTTTATGGATGAACCTTTTCAAGAACCTACTTTCTCAATGTAGGTTTTAATTCTTTTTACATATTGGGATATTCTCATATCATGTCATATATGATGTCTAAAAATATGGTACATGATTTAGTGGTTGGTATATATTTATGAGGATACAAGAAGATTAGATTAATTGATAATTATACCATGACTCGTCATGGTATAATTCCTTCATTCTAACACATCATTATGTTCAGATGAATTTGACTTGTGATATGTTTTCACAGTTCTTTCCTGAAGGTTCTCAAGATATTGATGTAAAATGTTTAAACATTTGATCTCATCAAAGTTTCTTAATACTTTCATCAAAGTTATACTTCATTTATAATCTCTTTGAACACTTTAAGAGATTAATGTTTCTATTTTACTGAGTACATATCATCATATTACTAGTAAATGAAATGAGGTATATGATTTATCTATAGCATTCATTCCATATGATCTTCATGCATCATATGTATGAGGTCAGATGGAAATGTTATCCTCCCACTACATCTAGTCATGTCACATTGTGCATAAATAAGGCTTTGCATGTTTCCTTAGGCTTAATAACCATGGAATATATATTAACATCAACATGTATTCTTGACATGAATTTCTTATATGTATGTCCATGGTGACTATTGCTAATGATAGTCTTGAGTTATCAATTTCAGTCCTTTGGTATAAATGTTGAAGAATTTATCCAAGATTCTTTCAAAGCAAAGATCATTATATATTTGGGAATTGCTATACAAGATCATATCTTTTGAAACAAAATATTATCATCCTTGTCATACAAGATGCTTAAACTAAATGTTTCTATTTGTTGGCATAATGAAATAGTAGTTCTATTAACTCCATTACATGCCCATTGGGCTAATATAAATTTAAATGTAGACTAAAGCTTCCGCAACTCTTTCTCTGCCTTGTCCATCTTTGTCCTCCATGAGGGCTTTTATTCTTGTTAGAACCTACACATCAAGTATGTCAGAGCTCTTTTTGGTATCACATACCAAAACAAAGAAGTAATCAAATTTATCTTATAATGTTTAAAGCTGAAGAGGAGGCCTCAATGCCTTCCTTCTTCTTATATAGTTCTTCTAACTAGAGTGGGAAATTTCTTTTCCAATATCGAGGCTGTTGACAATGGTGACGATTGCCTCTTTTCTTTACCTCTCCCTTTGCTTTGAGATTTGAAGATTTGGTCTTATGTCTAGCTTTGTAACTCTTCTTAGCTTTGCCTTTGCCTTTAGAATTTCCCTTTGTCATGCTGATCACCATCACAGACTTGAGCTTGTCTTTGTTCAACTGTCCCTCACATGTTCTCAAGATGCTCAACAACTCTGTCAATTATTTTTCAAAGTCGTTCATGTTGTAGTTCATGACAAGCTGACTGTAAGATTCTGGAAGAGACTATAGAATCACATCAATGTCCAACTCTTGACCTAAGGGGAACCTCAGTGTAGCTAATTTTTCCACATACCCAATTAGCTTGAGCACATGAGGACCTATAGATCTCCTTTTGCCATGTTACATTTGAACAATGCCTTGGAGACATAATATATTTCTTGTCTTGCCTGATCTTGGAACATGTTCTTGGGATGTGTGACCATCTCAATCACATCCATGTTCTCATGATGTCTCTACAACTCATAGGTCATGAAGTATAGCATTAGACACTTGAAATCCACGACATCTTTAGTTGCTTGTTATAAGCATCCCTGTCATCCCTAGGTGTAGTCGAAAGGGGTTCATCTGGTTCTGGGGTCTCCAGAACATAGAGCTTGCACTCCTATAAGAGAATGATTCTCAACATCCTAAACCTATAGTGGAAGTTGTTCCCATTAAGTTTGTCCTTCTCATGGATGATCACAGAGAAAAGTGATTGCTGTTTGTCACCATTTGATTCTACAAAAGAATTTGCAATTTTTTCAAAAATTCAATTTTGATTTGATTTGATTTGATTTAAATTTGGGTGATAATAATTAGGTCATTAATTAATAATCATTCTCATTAAATTTTTCAAATTGATAACCCTCAAGTATCAATTTGGAAAATTGTAGCGAACAATTTCTAATGAGCCAAGGTCCAAGGTAATTCAACTATGACATGAACAACATCAACATACATGGTCAATTATCTAGGTAGGCAACTTTCCGATTGCATCATATGCAATTCTTGGATAGACGATATGCACAACTCTTTGCCATAATCATCTTCATGCTTCTGGGCTCAAACGCTTTAAGAATCACCAGTTAAGCCTGACCCAATAGCCAATATGATATTAATGCACCCCACTTTGGCGACACCTACATTACTACCATCACACTTCTATGAGGTAGATGACACATCATGCTTTGGCATAACCTACATTTTGTTGAACAATCTTTTCATGTGCATTGCTATTAGAAAGCATCTTAGACTTAATATATTTGATTTGAGGGATTTTCTATATATCATATATATATACATATACTATATCCAATCACCACATATATAGTACGTATCATATACATGCTATATCCTTCAACATAAACATACAATATAAATAAAAAGATATGGTTATGGCCATGTCTACTATAATTCCTTAGATCCATAAGGAATTACTACCACCTAGGTCAATCATCACATCATATGTATGAACCTATTTTTGGTGTAAATCTGTGCTTTCCAATATGGGTAGATCGGTTCAACCCTTGAACCAGTCGTCTCGTCTCTTGGCTGGTCAGTTGGTCCTCAGGGATGGTCGTCTAGCCTCCTGTCCAACCGATATCTGGACACCTTCCATACAGTTGGTTGGGCCCACCAGGCAGTCGTCTAGCTCCTCCTCTTTGTCCTCCACGGTCCTCTGGATGATCGTCTCATCTTATGAACTGGTCATCACATATGAAAATGATCATCTTCATCATTGTTGCAAGAAAGGAAATTATCCTATTTCTACTTTGTTACATTATAAAGAGAAACCTAGAGTTACATCTGAGGGGAGCAAAGGTAGGAAAGAATTAACTTTACATTGGTAATTAGGAGGTAGAGGTTCGGAACACAGATCAAGATAAACATGAATAAAACCAAACCATTCAACCACACACATATATTGGGTTTAGGCCATTACCATACTACACATCCACCATCAAAACCGCTTTTAGGGCAATGTGTGTAAATTACTATATATATTAGTTTGAGATTATGTGGTCTTTGATCAGATATGCATATGAGAAAGTTAAAATATTCACATCATACACAATAAATAAATGATAAACTCAAAATCTGATCATATCAATTATCTTAAAACATAGTAAATTGACATGGATCTAATATCATTGTTGGGAAATATGGGCATAGATTATAGCAACGGAAACAATTTCTTTTATCTATCCATATTCTCATAATAGCAAGATCAAGTTAACTATTATGAAATAGGAAAGATGGTTTAACGAGTGTATACCTTGTCCCGGATCAAGTCTAGTGACTATAAATCATTGCAGTTACAACTGTCTTCTAGTTGCTCTTGGACGGTAGTTTTACAACTCTTAGTCTTCACCACAAATGATAGACTGGCTCAACTTCTACAACGGTTCCCATGGTGTCGCCACAGACTACAAGATGACGTTGTCCTCCTAGAAGCAGCCAAAAGACTCCTACCTCTAGAGTAGTCCACACGGACCAACTAGAACTCCTATCATCCTACTAGAATTGAGAAAAAGGAGTTGTCCCTCCCGTTGGCGTATTAGTCACCAACTTGCTCTCCCACAATGAGGATCCTCAGTTGTTCTCTCCTGTAGCCATCCTTCCCTAGTCAGGTAGGAATTGCTTAAGCTCTCTTGGTTACCACAACCAAAGAGGACAACAATTGTTAGAGCAACTGATTCTCAAATGTCTGTGTTATTGTTGTTCTTTGGGAAGCCCCCAATACCCCTCTCTTTATAGGCGGGGTTAGGGCTAGGGTTCCCAGTATGTTTGAGATCTATGTGGGAGTGGAAGGGACCCAGAGATATTAATTTTTTAAAACTTGTGAGATAGAAACTATCATATGGTAGTTTCTTGATTTGACAAAATCATTTCTAATTGATGCAAATAGTAATTCCTTGTTTCAATCAAATTGAACAATCGAAATGAGTAATCTTTCTCATGAATTTGGGAAAGTTGTTAGAACCTTCCACTGACCCAATCGAGCTAACCAGTTCTCCAGGTGAACCGGTCCTCTCGCTCAGCCAAGCCAATCGATTCACCTAGTGAGACGATTAGTTGGGTATAATTCATGCATAATTCCAGCCAATTCAGTTCCAATAAGCACGACTCTTGAAACGACCATCTCAACCCTTGAAACAATCATTTGGGACTCCAAAAATAGTCTCACCTAGTGAGACAATTGACTTACAGTGCAGTCAACTGATCTATTGCGTGAATTGAGTACCTAAACACTTTAGTAACCAATCCATTCATCATTCAAGATTAAAATCCTCTTCTATATGAGTTCCTATGTGTGTGACCCTATAGGTCCCATGTCATGTTGACAGTGAATGTCAATAAGTAACTTATGACATCACAAACAGAGAGTGGTGCCTAGTCACACATCAGTTCTACCCAAGTGAATGGAAAGTTGGAGAACAACTTCAACCTACAATCTGTGCAAGGTGTTGTCGTGATTGTCTAATTCCTTTATCTCTGATATCTGGGAAATACTCGAGGTATGAAATCGTCATCCTCTCAACATTCAACCCATGTTCCTTGAACCAAGAGAAGACCGTCTGAGATAATGTGACCTCAATATCATATATTGATTCACATGTGCATGAACATGCATTTCTTAGTCTTGCTTATCAAGTGGCCAGGATATCAATCTCCAGTAGGAGGGACAAATCCCATCTCTATCACTCACAGTGAGTCCCCATGCGTCAAAGTCACTCAATCATCACTTTTTTGACAACCCATGTTTCAAGACTACGTTTGATGATGTCAAAGCATACCTAATGGCATGTGATGAGTGCAATGATTCCAGGTCTAAGAATCACAATCACCACCTTCACTATGAGATACAACTTTGATCACCAATGATGGTTTCCATGTGTCACTCTCAAGGTGGGTCTGTCTAATACAATGTACCCTAACATGTATCTGTGTGCTTGGTTTGATATTTCCATATCACGAGTAAGGAGATTTAGTCAACAACCAATCCCACACTCCAGTCTTATGTGTTACTGGTGTCTATCTACCTTCAATAGTAACAACTGTCTATGGACATAATAAGAATGCACATACTCTTAGAATTCATATGATCTCATTCTCCAAGTCACGTACTTGAAGACATACATCATTGGGTATTGTCATTCTTTATACATTCATAATGTTTCCTCATTATCTCATAATTGAATGAAAAAAAATGAATTGGAAGCTTGCTTTATGAGTATTAATCAAATCCTTTATGGTATATGCCATGTCAATCATCACATGGTTGGATCTATGGGCATACCTTACCAACATTATAACTCTTATTGATAATGATATGATGAAAATAGGACTCTAACTAAAAAATCTTCATTATAATTGGATAATACAATAATACATGTTAAGTTAATGAGGCTAAACCCTAATTGTATTGGAAATCATCAAAGGAATTCTTAAAAGTTTAATATAATCTCATAACTGAATTCCTCATGTATAAGTTTTCTTATGGAAAAAGTTTCACGTGAAACAAGTAATCATAGATTCCTTTATTTCATTTAGGAAATAAATTATAAGATGAAATAAAAAAGATTAAAGAATATACTTGATCACCCCAAATGTGGAAACTAATGGTGAATTCGGATTTCATGTCTAAAGTAGCCTAGTTGTCAAATTTCACTTTTATGGAACCTTGTTTGTGCCCTCAAATAAATTAGAAAATGAAAGGGGGTTAAAAATACATTTAACTGATTGGTACTTAAGACATTGAAGTCAATTTTCCAAAGTTGAAAGGTCATACAAGTTTCCAGGTACATCTAAAGCACAAGTTAAATTCTAGCTGTGGGATATTGATCAAACAAGAACCTATCTTTCTTATACCTTCTTTATTTGGCATCTACAACAATTCCAATTTTCCCTTCTCTCCAACCTCTCTCTCTAATATTTCCTCATGACACCAATTTTTACTCACAGTAAGATCAGTACCCCCTTTCCCTTTCTTTTCTTGTTAGTAGAGAAATCCCAACGTTCCTCTCAACCAAAACACTGGGTTTGTTGCCAAACTTTTTGGTATGGGTCTAGGATTCTATTTGTGCAATTTGTTTCCAGGTCACTTTATCTCTTCTTGTCTTCCAACCTTACACCTTCTAGCAGTAATGGTGTAAGGGAGAATCTAAACTTCGTGGCATCATGATGTGTGTGAATTGGCTCTTTGGGACCAGAACGAGTCAGGAAGTCTTGTTGGTATATTTGCTTGTAGAAAAAAATAGTCTTGCTCGAGATTAGATCAAAGTTTGGGGCTTATAGTCGATCGATCATGGGACTCTCCACAAAATAACATGGGACAATGTTTTAATGTTTATCAAAAGTAAATTATACTAATCCTTATCAGTCTACTCCTGTGAATGTGGGGGTGTATCACTGTGTCTCTAATATTTCACCTATGCATATTAGATTTGGAGTGCTGGAGAATCTGGTGCTAAGGCTGTCAGCACAACAACCCAGGGTATTAAATGAGTTCTTCAATCTCTATCACGTCTTGGAATGTCAGGGGTATTATCAACAAGATTAAAGGTGTTTTGGAGGAAGTTAGACGTTCCAGGAGTGACATTGTGGTGTTGCTTGAAACTAAACTCAGACAAAAAGGTATCTCTAGATTTATGGAGAAGTATTTCTCAGATTTAAATTGGTGCTCAAATCACGAGTCCCATGTTTTGGGAAGAGTAGTTGTTCTATGGAAAAACTATATTGTTACTAAAATGTTGGAGACTGATCAATGTATTCACTTTGAGGTTAAAGCTAACGCGCTTGTTGTCTCTTCACTGCTGTTTATGGCCACAATGGGGATTATGAGAGAGTTAAACTCTGGGATACTATTGAAGATATCTATAAAAATTTGATTGGTCCTTGGATCCTGATTGGTAACTTTAATGCTGTTAGGAAAGCCAAAGAAAAGATTGGAAAGCAACCTCCTACTCAAAAATCTATGCTTGATTTTAATAACTATATGATTAACTTTGGTCTTATTGAACTCAATATGAATGGTCCTTGTTTTACTTGGGATAACCATCAAGATGGTGATCATTTTACCACCTCAAAAATTGACAAAGTCATTTATAACAATGAGCTTTTGGCTTATATTCCTGAATTTAATGGTGAGATTATCTCAAATAGTATAAGTGATCATTGGAAATTGTTATTATCTATTAGAAATGCAAGAAGGATTAGATCTCCTTTCAGGTTTGTGAATGCTTGGGTGGATCATAAAGAATCTCTTGCAGTGGTTAAAGGAGCATGGGATATTGAGGTTAGTGGGTATGCTATGTTCAAATTTTACAGGAAGCTCAATAATCTAAAGAACACCCTTATTTCTTGGAACAAATCTTTTGTTGGAGATATTTTTGAACATGAGAGAATTGATAGGGAAAATTCCAATGATGCTCAGGATAAAGCCGGTATTTCCCCTTTGGATTCTGATCTTAGGTCTATTGCTAAGAATTTGAGGACTATTGCAAAAGATAGTTCCAAAACTGAGGAATCATTCTTAAGACAAAAGTAAAGGGTTCAGTGGATCAAGGAAGGTGATACTAACTCAAATTTATTTTATTCCTCTATGAAGACAAGGAGGCATATGAATAAAATCTTAAGTCTTAATGTGAATGATTCCATTGTGCATGACCCATATGTTATTAAGTCTTCAATGTTTGAGTTTTACTCAAATCTTTTTAATAAGTCTGACGATGGTGATAATGTTTGGAGGGAAGAGTGGACTTCTAATAAGCTTTTTCTGGCACAGAAATCATCCCTTATTGTCCCTATTACTAGGAAGGAAGTAGAGGATGTGATTAGTAATCTCAGTTTTTAAAAATCTCCTGGACCTAATGGTTTTAATGACATTTTCTGTAAAGTTTCTTGGGATATCATTGGCAATGACATCTTTGAGGCTATGAAGGAATTTTTTTGTAATGACAATCTTCTAAAGGAGGCTAACAAAACGTTCATATCTCTCATTCCTAAAAAGGGTGATACCAACCTTATTTCTAATTGGAGGCCTATCTCTCTCTCCAATGTTTTTTATAAGATCATCTTGAAAATCCTTGCTAACAGGTTGCAACCTATTCTTGACTCTATTGTTGATAAAAATCAACGTGATTTTGTGAGAGGGAGAAATATTAGCTGGTCACTGTCAAAATTCTGAATGATTTTAAGGAAGTTTCTTCTAAACACTTATGCATTCAAACTGATATATCTAAGTCTTATGACTCAGTTAATTGGAAATTTTTATTCTCCTTTATAGGATGGGCTTTCCTTCCATCTGGATTGAATGGATAGCGAATATCTTTTTTACTACTTCTTATCAGGTTCTAGTTAATGGTGAGCCCACTGAGGTATTTTATCCATCTAATGGTATTAGAAAAGGAGACCCTATAGCTCCTTATCTTTTTGTCATTGTGATGCAAGGCTTCTCAAATTTGATGAAGAAGGATGCTAATGATAAAGTTATTTCTCCTATCAATGCTTCAAAGAATTTAGCTATCTCTCATTTAGCCTTTGCCGACGATCTTATGATCTTTATGAAGGTGATGCTCTAAACTTGAATAACGTCTTGAGTAAGTTTTTTAGTATGTCTGGTTTGTTCATTAACTATGATAAAAGCTCTATTTTTCTTAGTAAAAACTCAGAAAAAGCTGTTCTTGAAGTGCTTGGTATTAAGGAAAACTTGGAGGATGCCAAATATCTTGGGTTGCCTATCTTCTTGGGCAAACTATCAAAACATCTCTGTGCAACTCTTATTAATAGAATTAAGAAAAAAATGGAATCATGGAAATCGAAACTTCTTTCTTTGGCTGGTAGATGTGAGTTGATTAAGTCAGCTTTGTATATTATTCATCTGTACTGGATCTTCTCTTTCTCGATACCTTCTACAACTATTGAAGAAATAGATAGAATTTGGAGGAATTTTTTGTGAGGTGAAATTGAAAAAAAGAAGAATGTCCATCTTGTGAAATGGGACAAAGTCTCTCTTCCTAAGAAAGAAGGTGGGTTAGGTTTGAGGAAAATGAAAGAAATGGTGAAATCTTGTCTACTTATGAATGTATGGAATATTGCAATAAAGAAAAATATGCTATGGGTTAAGTGGGTGAATGAGAAATATCTTAAGAAACATTCTATATGGAATTTGGTACCATCTCCTAATTTCTCATGGTTATTTAAAAATGTTCTCAGAGTTAGGAAACTTTTTTAGATATCGTCTATTTAAATATTGGTTCTGGTCAAATTTTTAGTCTTTGGAATGATCCTTGGATCAAGGGCAAGTTTCTTGGTGACGTGGTGGACAAGAATGTATCTATTAGATCTGGGTTTCACAGTTCTTTACTATTGAACAACACTATTGAGAATGGAAATTGGAATGTGCCTGAAAGTAGATGTTCTAATTATATTACTGATGCTATTGTGTCTAATGGTGCTCAGATTTTTCAAGCCTATTCTATCTCCATTAATGGTAAATCTGAAATTAAGGTCAAGGATATTTGAGAGTCCATTCAAAGTAAGGAGAATGAGAGGAATGTGTTTACTTATCTGTGGAGAACTAAAGCTCCTAAGAAGGTGCTATTTCATTCTTGGAAAGCTATCCTTAACAAGCTTCCAACTTCTGATTATTCGAGAAGGAGAGGTATCCAATTAGCTTCCATGTGTTTCCTTTATTGTAAAGGTTATGAGGAATCTTATCATGTTTATTTTACTTGCCATTATGTGTTGGTATCTAGAAGTTAGCCTTAAGTGATGGTATCACTGAGAATATTTTGAGCTGCTGGGATGATTTCTTCTCTCAATCCTCAAAGACTCATAATTCATGTTCTGTGTTTATCCTTTATCATTGTTGGATGGAAAGGAACTGTAGGGTTCATGAGAGTTGTAATTGCAAGGTTTCCATTCTATGAAGATGTATCAATGAGGACTTTGTGTTGTTCTCTGAGTAGCTCAATGTTCATGATGCTCTTTCTTCTGATGTTTGGGATCTGCTGTGCCTTTTTTGGATTTTTTCTGATGTCTAGTTTCTTTTATCTATCTTCTATTTCTAGTTTTTCTCTCTTTCTTAAAAGGATTATAGCTCAGGGGAGTATATAAGATCTATATTTGGATATGCTGCTGCTTTTACATTCTGTTTTTGATTTTCTGGTGTTTCGTTTATGAAGCTTCTGGTCATCTTTGCTTTGGTTTTCTTGGCTTCTGTTCTATGGAGAGGATGTTCAGATGGCTAGTCTTACTTCATTATCTTCTATTTTGGATTCTGTCACCCTTAAGAGGGTTATAGCTCAGGGGAGTCTGAAGATTTGTATATGGAGGTGCTGCTGCTTTTCTGCTTTCTGCTATCATGATCTGGTGTTTTGTTTTTTCTGAAGCTACTGGTCCTCCTTTGCTTTGGCTCTCTTGGTAGCTTCTAATGAGATAGTTGTTTTCAGCTTTCTTGTATAGACATCCACCTTTTTTTCTATTTTCCCTTGAGATATCTTTCTTGTGTAGATACCCCCTCCTTTGTCTCATACTCATATTTCTCAATCTTTTGTTTTCTTTTTCCCCAGTGTGGGATTTCTTTTCATTTGGTGAGTTCCTTTCACCATGTTATGTACTTTGAATAAAAAATACAAAAAAAAGCAACAGGGCATTTGGTTGACAAAAAAAAAGGTGGATGACCTAGCTAAGACAACCTTTAGGACTAGGTGTGGTCATTATAAGTTTGTTGCTATGCTATTTTGATTAACCAACACACATGCATAATTCATATATTTAATGAATATAGTGTTCAAACAATATTTTGATCAATTTGTGGTGGTGTTCATAGATGATATCTTGATCTACTATAGGGAAAGGGAGCAACATGAGAAGCATATACATAAACATTGATTTTTTTAGGCAATATAAATTGTATGCTAAGTTTAGTTAGAGTGAATTTTGGCTGACTGAGGTGTCTTTATTGGTCATGTCATCTCTGGTAAGGGGATTTGTGCAGATCCTAAGAAGATGGAGTCAGTGTTGGAGTGGGAGCATCCTGGGACATTAGCAGAGTTTTGTTGATTTCTTGGTTTAGATGAATATTCCAGGAGGCTCATCAGGAACTTTTGTGCCATGGCCTTACTATTATCAAGGATAACCAAGAAGAATGTTTTGTCTATATGCAATGAGGATTGTTAATGTATCTCTTAGTTGTTGAAGGATAAGATGACATCTACACTTGTTTTGGTTTTCTAGAGATATGAAAAGGATATATCATCTTTTGTGATGTGTCAAAGAATGGGTTAGATTGTGTGTTAAAGAAGGACAAGCACATGATCTCTTTTACTGCTAGACAACTGAAGAATCATCAAGAGAATAACCTAGTGCATGACCTAGAGTTGAAAACTGTGTTCCTAGATTTGAGGAATAGGAGGCACTGTCTTCATGGGAATAAGTGTTATCTTCACTGATCACGAGAACCTCCAGTTTACCTTGTCACAGTAGGAGTTGAACGTGAGACAGTGGAGATGGATGGAGTTGAACATGAGAAAGGTGAATCTTGTAGCTAACATTTGAGTAGAAAGTCAATTTTTTCTTCTTCATTAGGCACAATATAGTTGTATTAGAAGGCATATAGATGGTTTTATATGCTGGTGTCTCTTTGGAAGATGAACATATAGATGGAGTTCTCCTTTTTGGGAGGTTTGTTACTGCAGTTATATTTTATCTAGTTTTGATACAAAGAATTAAGGATGAGCTTCAGGATGATACCTTAATACAAGGTATCATATCAAAATTTGGTAGAAGGAAGCATGATAGATTTTGCAATAAGAGAATGGGACAATATGTTTTCACAACAAGATGGTGGTTGCTGATGTTGGAGGCTAGAGGAACATGGTGCTTTAGAAGCACATTCCTTGATTTACATTATTGCATATATATGTCACAATATGAAGGATGTAAATTATTAGTCAGGGACGAATCATGATATGTCAGAGTTGATGGTGAAGTGTCATGTATATCCGTGGTTTAAGGTGGAGAACCATAAGCATGCATGATTGTTTTAGTCATCACCAACTCGTGAGTGGAAGTGTGATCATATTACCATGTATATCATGGCTGGTCTTCCTAGAACAAACAAGGGTTATGATTCCAGATGGTTGATTGTTGATCATTTTACAAAGTATATTAGCCAAGACTACCTATACAAATGAGAAATTGGCGTGCGCGTACGCGCGCGCACACACACACACACACACAAACACACACACACAGATATATATATATATATATATATATATATATATATATATATATATATATATATATATATATATATATATATATATATATGGGCCCATCTTTATTGCCCGCACGGGTAGCTACCCGTCCACCCTTCTGACCACTTTTTTTCAAATTTTTTTTTCGCAATTGTAGATGACTATTTTGTCTAGCTCTCCAAAAAAATTTAATCAAAAATAATATCATTTGCCCCTCCAAAATAAAAAAACCCATCCTTATATATATCTGCTATATATTTTGTACTGAGTTACTCTTTTATTCGTGTAGTTACTTTTTATTCACCATAGTTAATTTTTTGACAACAGAGTTACTTTTTTGGCTGCCGGGTAGCGAAAATCTAGGCTACCCGCGCGGGAAACGAATGAACGCCCTATATATATATATATAGATGAGATAATTCATCTTCTTGGGGTAATGGATGTGATAGTGTCATATAGAGTGCCTCATTTTACAAGGAGGTCTTGGGACCATTTGCATGGAGCTTTAGGGACTCATTTGAAGTTCATCATGGCTTTTCATTGGTGTACAGATGGTCATTTTGAGAGGATGATATCGATTTTGGAAGATCTGTTATGGGTTTGTATGCTTTAATTTTGGGTATTTGGGATATTCACTGAGCTTAATAAAGTTTGTCTATATTATCAATTATTAGAGGAGTACAAACATGGTGATATATGAGGCTTTGTACATAATCTATTGAAGACCACATCTTTGCTGGTCTGTGGTAGGTGAATATCAGCTGTTTTAAGTGGTGTAGCAGATGAAAAAGAAGTTCAAGATCATCAAGCATCAATTGAAGGTAGCAAATGACAAGCATAAGTGATATGCAGATAATCATGATAGGCAGCCTGAGTTCCAACTTGGAGATCTTATGTATCTCAATGTCTAACCTTGGAAGGGTATTTTGATGTTCTAAAAGATGTGTAAGCTGGATCCCATTTTTATGAAATCTTACCCTATCATTGAGCATGTTGGAAACATGGTCTCTAGGTTAAATCTACCACTAGACTTTATCCATATGCATAATGTTTTCCATGTTTCTATGCTAATGAAGTGTCATCTGATATAGAGAAGAACTTGAAGGCTATGGAAGTACAACTTGATGATGATATATCCTATGTTGTGGGAATAGTGTTGATATAGACAAGCATCCTCAAAATTTGAAGAAGAAGGATATCATATTAGAGAATGTGTTATGGCATCAGTGTGGTGTAGAGCAAACCACATATGAGTTGAAGGATGAGATGCGTAGGAAGTGCCCATATGTGATTTTGGGATTTCGGGGAAAATCCTTATTAGGGGTCTAAGGTTGTAAGGCCTTGACCTACCTTAACATCTAATCATGTTTTCTAAAATATTTTAGTGCTTTAATAAGTTATGAAATCAATCGATTAAGTGGAATATTATTTTTTATTTTCTTTGCACTTTGTTTACCCTAATTTATTAAGTGGAATACCAAATTATTTTTGTTTGCACTTTGTTTACCCTAATTTTGTGATTTATTAAATATAAAAAAACTAATATGAAATTTCAGCATATATGAGGATCTAGTTGCAAGTTATGTGTAGAAATATGAGTTCATTTTTCCATCCAAGTTTGTGCTCAAGTAAATGTGCTTTGGATTCTTTGGAACATCAATAACAAGTCTTCTTCCAAAGGTTCTACCCTAACCCAAGCTTGGTTGAGTAGGTGGTGGTGCCTAGGCTCGATGGGCTACCATGGACCTCGTGGCTTTACACACTCACTATCCTTAATATGCAGGTTTAGATGGTTCCTCGATGGCTTAGGTATAGAGGTCATCTCGTTAGTCTAGGTGGGCACCTTGATAGGGTTAGGTGGAAAATATTTTATGGATTGTAGAGAGGTACCTTATTATCTTGATGGTATTGACCCTCAATAGCTTGTTGAGGTTGAACATTGGTAGGTTTATTGTAGAGGTACCTTCAATAGGTCGAGGAGGAAGTACCTTCAGTAGGATTGGACCCTCCATGGATCACCCTTGATGGGTGGGAGGCGAAGAACCTCAGTATTTTAATGGCTTCACCTAAGTGGGCCTGCTTTAGACTTCTGAACTCGTTTCCCTATATAGAACCCTATCCCATAGACCCTAGCCTCATTTAGCAACCATGATATTTGTCATAACATGGAGGAGAAACCAAGGTGTTTTAGGAACATCTCTAGTACCATGATAACCAACATTTAGATCTTGCATATGAATCAAAGTTCAAGATCAAGCTTCCATAGGTTGTTCCAAAGCAAGTTATTTTCTTCTAACCCAAACCATGTTAGATATACTATGTATATTTATTTTTTTACTATTTTCCTATTTGTTTTCTTCATTTTTTCTGAGATCCATGATCATATATGGTGGTTTTAACTTCATATATCTAAAGAACTATCCTTTTCTCTCTTTTTTCCCTAGTTGGCCATAGATCTTTCTTGATGTTTGTAGGTAACTTGGTGTCTTTATAGTAATTTTCTTTCTGGATAACATTTTCTTCATCTCAAGTAGAGTTATATAACTTCTTTTAGAATAATTTTCGTACAAACTTGCATGCAAAAACCTAATATGCCTAGATCTTGATCTATGTGCTTAAAATGGGATTGTTATAATTTGTAACATTATGAATTGACTAAGAATTTTCTTGCCTCCCCATACCTTCAAATGATGATGCATGATGCTATCGATAAGCCTTCTTGTGAACATAAGGCTGATAATTCAAAATACATGTGTTTTAGCACTAAAAGTGGAGTTTGTATGGGTTGTTTATTACCATGTTAGGTATCGTACTGACTTATAATCTTATTTACTATATGTATGCCTTTCAATGGTAAAGATAATGTTTTTTCCTAACTATTATTCTGCTGAAATTTCATAAATCACATATTCCATTTTTAAAGGTAGCTCATTCATACCTTAAAATGACATATATATGCACAATTGTATTAGCCATAAGTTTATCATACTTTGGAGTTTCCCATGAAATTGTGTATGGTGCTATATAGTTATAGTTTGAAGAGTAATTTATCCTAGTAGTAAAGTTTCATCCTTTATAAAGGTGTGGTGTTGTTATGGCTAAAAATGGTGATTTGTGCTATGTATGGGCGCATGATGTATATTATAAGACATTTTATATCTTTTGGAGCCGCTTATACTTGATTTATGTTATAATACATATATATGCCTCATTTTCACCCTTATTTTCTTCAAAATTAGAAAACAAATTATGTGGCCTAATTAATCAACTGACACCCTAATTATGTGGTGCCCTTAGAATGTAGAAACTATCCTAGTGTTTTGAGAAATTGTTAAATGAGTATCCTTGTAGAAATATTGGATAATGATAATGTGCTCTGAGTCATATTTTTTCGAGAATATGTGGGTGAGTGAAGGTTGTTTTCTTCATCCAATTTTGGATAATAAATGAGTGAGATCAAGGTTGTAGTTGCAGTGACATACGTCAATGCGAATGAGATATGTGATAATATGGTTTGATATCCAATGTGATGAGGCATCATGACCCAAGTAACCAGAACATGCCTGAGAATGTAGAATTTCTTTTGAGCTCTCTACGAGTAGGTTTGTCCATGTGCAAACTACCTTGGTCATAGACCTATTGACCGAGGCATGACATGGTCTTAAGGAGACCGATAAACCTAAGACCTTATATGGTGAGATAGGGAACTTCACAATTATTATCTAGTGGTTGAAGTGGTACAACACAAATCTATCCAGTTCCTAATGATAAAACAAGTACTCAAGTTGTGTAGTATATCTTTTTAGGGTTCTGTTGGTGAATCACATTGTGATGCTTTTAATTCTCTTCTAGACATATAGAGTAATACTCATTTACTTATGTACAACATTTACTACTATTTCATGCCATATCAATATTATTTTCTATCATTCATTCTGTCCTATTACTATGTTAATAGTACATTTGAGCATAGAATGACATCTTTTGTTTATCATATCACTAGGATATGGGTCTCACCCTTGTGCTTATCCACATCTTTTAGGTGGGAACCAACATAACCGTGTCTTTAGTGGAGAGTATCCTTCCTTTAGTAGACGCCATTACCTTGGAGGTTGGTAGTAAGGACTAAGATGCGAGAGGGGTTCCACTCCTCACTAAATCAAATAAGAGTCATCATTCATAACAAACATAGTTTTTTTCTCAAAAAAAAAGAATAACTTTTATTTAATATTTCATAAATGGATATAATTAAGGCCAAAGAGTACTAGAAAAATAAAATGTAATGACTATTTACAATTTTAAGAGATACATAATAATATCCCACTTGGGGTTTACATGAAAGAAACAACTTCAACATCTAATATGAGGGAAGTTCGATCTACTTCAAATATATCTCCTAAAAGCCCACTCCAATAAGCAAAGTCCTGGTCACCAAGTCAAGTCTTCCATGTCCTTCACCTAAGGGGTTTGAAGCATACCACACAAAACATGACAAAGTGGAAGCTGTCAACATAAAAGTTGATATGTGCATTTAAATAGAGATTGGGAAATATTAGGTAAAAAGGACAACAATAAACTATTCAAGGCTTCCCAAATCAATAGAAAGATATCAAAGCATCCAAGTGGGTGATCAAGAATATATCATAAAAAGTGACTAATCAAAAGATGAGTCATCATTAAGAGTTCATAATGAAACTTGTCAATGAAATGGATAACAATCCTGAGCAAGACATCAATCTGATTCACATGTGACAATATTAGAACAACATAAAACATGTTTGTAGGAAACACCACATATACCATGAATATGGGGTGAGTAGGAACATATACACCTATGCTCAAAATATGAGGTGAGAAGGAACATATATAAATCTACTCTAAGCAAGACATGATACACATCTTCTCTATAAATTATTCATTACAGGAATTTATACCTGTGAAAAATTGATCGTGTGGTAATCCACACACATAAAAAAAGCACACATTCAAATTAACAATAGTCACCACATGATGCATAACAAACAATAATCAAGTTCAAATCAAATATGAGGGATGAGATCATCTAAATGTTATCCTGTCGGGTAAGAGGAGCCTTAAACTACCCTTCAACCACAACCACACTGAAGATGTATCACAAGACCACAACAGGCCATCATATGAAGATAGGGTTCCATGCCTCAAATGGAGAAACTTAGTAAAAACCACATATTTGGATTACAACATGAAATAGAAGGAACAAGATACAAATTAGGATCCAACAAGCATATACAATGAATTAAATAGGTCATAAGATCTATTTCATTAAATTACATCTAAACAGGCCAATCGAAACATGAAAGAGTAATTTCATTATACTAATACCTCATAGAGGTTTTAGAGAGAGAATCTAGAGGGTGATTGCTCAATATGACTCACGGGGAATGCAACATACCTTAAAAGACATGTAAAATGTCAAGGTACAAATCCTAAGATAAACAATAAGATATTCTTCACCTATTAACACATTGAGCATAAAAATCATAAATTAATATGCATAATAAGAACCCTAAAATTTATCAACTCTTTGTTAAAATGAAATTAGGTTATGAAAATTATGACAAACAATAGGGTTTATGTTTTTTCCAACATATATTTATTTATGATTTTAGTGATAACCATACTATTAGTTACAAATTTTCTAACTAAACTAAATTGACTAAAATATCAAAATCAAGGACCAAGGTAAAGACCAAAATACCCTCGCATCGCATTGTTGGATGATGATGTATGATAGGATATATGTGTAATTGTACACACATAAACCACACATGATCAAACATGAAATTAGAAGAAGAAAAGTCTGAGTATGCCTTTGAACATGTGACAGATATGAAGTGCAATTGAGAGTAAATCCGTAAAGGCCTCATTAACTAAGTTTCATCACCATCAACTCGTGAACGAGCCAAAGTCTTCAGCTAAGATCCGAAGGAAATGTGCGCTCTCAAAATAACATCAATAGAGACATCCTACATATTAATCATGCTCTACCACTCTTGGTGAACCCAGGCAAAGCTTGCGAGTCAAGTCAGAGCCCATCCTACAACCACCATCAAGGTAGGAGAAGAGCAGTAGATCTGTGACCACAAAATAGGGAACTAGCACAATGACTTAACACCTACAACGACTCAAACACTAGTAGGAAACACAAAGAAGGTGAGACTAAAGGGAAATGATCATAGAATGTAAAATCATTAAGTGGGAAGCACAAAGGGGGAAATGTAATATACCTTGGAGCAGGTGAGAGCTTCAGTTCATAAAGCTTCAAGAAGATCCATGGACGAGACATATGTGTTTTATAGCCACGAAAACATCATAGGCCCTCCAAAGAACTCAAAGTAGAAGAAGGAACAATCGAAGTTGGAGTGGAGGTATCAATATGTCAATAGCGTGAAAGGGGTTCCTGAGATTGTTATCTGAGATTGTGTGGTGGAAGTTAGGGAATCTATATATATAGAGGAGAGGGTTCACGGGAGCTAGGTTTCTAGCCGGAGATGAACACAACATGGAGGAAGGAAGCTGGGATGTGGAAATAGAGTGCAAGCCACAAAATAATGGGATATATAGGGTCCTTGGGTTTAGGATGATACAAGGAAAGTAAAGGAGATGAAATTAGAGGAGGAGGAAGGGAGATATAGCTAGAGAAGAGAAAGAATCGAAGGAAAATGGGGCAATGTTGACTCAAAATATGAAAGAAGCTGGAGAGGAAGACAACCAACTAACCATAAAGTTAATCACTGAAGGTAGGAAAGAGTCTATATTTTAGGATACTAGAGTGACAAAAGAAATATAAAAAATAGTTAAATTCATTTTTTTACTAAAGTGATATTAAAATGTTATTATTTTTCTTTATTAATCAAATCGGGGGAGAAAATAATGTTCAATTAATACAAAATTTGGGACCTAGGTTTAACTGACATGTAGAATATGAATTTTAAATTCCTTTCCACTTTTGAGTAAACCTTTATTTTATTGTATATTTTATATTTAATATAATATTTTATCCTAAACAAAATTAAGGCATCTATGATTATTCACTTAATGCTAAAATTGTCCAATAAACCAACTAAAGCATGGGGAATCTGGGTATAAGTATAGTTTCTTCTTTTGAGACTATTTATTATTTGACCTCATGAATTTGGGGTTAAAACTTAAAAGGTGTCATTTCCATATATATTCACCAATTAATTATGTATGGACAATATCTTGATATTAGATTCATTTTGCTATTATATTCAAATGACTTATCATGGAATTGATGGATAAGGAAAAGAAAATTCAGCCTTTAAGATTTCTAATTTCTGGATTGTTTGGAATAGTTTAAGAGATGTGGCGATAGAGCTTGGAGTAAGGAGATTACATGTAATCCAAAGTACATATTTTACAAAAAAATGATGGACACAAAGAATATCTTGAAAGTATCGGCAAAGGAGAAAATAAACATCCCAAAGATGCTTGTATATATAACATAAGCATGCATCGAAATATGGCAACAATTTCTCTCTAACCCTCTGAACAAAACTTTAATTATGAAAGAAATAGAGTTTAGAAGAATGCTAGATGATAAATTCTTACATCAGACAAAGTAGACAAAAGTGGAGTAATGATGGTGACAAAATCCCACGTCTACCACACTGCTATTCAAAAAAGAGAATCAATAGGATTTTAGAGTTGGTGAATGGAACATAGATGGTTGTGAGCAAATAAGATGAGCTAGAGAGCCAAGATCTGGAGGTATGGGTTGTACAATAAAAATCACCATGAGCCATTGCTTCATAAAGACTTAGATTCGAAGTACAAGCTCTCTAGTCAAAATAATATTATTTTTCTAGCTTCGTAATAGTATTTTATGAAGGGAGACTTACACACACATAAGTTTACAGTTGAAAAAATAAAAATAAAAATCACATTATACTTGTAATTTGTGTCTTTTTTATAATTTTGGTCATGTATTTATAGTTTAATACCTTTCTACTACAAAGTGAAACCACAAATAACAACCATGTTACCCACACAAGCAACAAATTTTATCTCCTTCCATGTACACACAGACATACACACACACAAGCACACATGAGCGTGCATAGACACACATTGAGTATAAATATTTATACATGCTTGCACAAAAATTGCTATATATAGGAATCCAAGTCAGATAAACCTAAACGAGATGGGTGATTTATCTTGTCAATATAAAGAATACAACAAACCAACATATAGACACTGCATTGACAATTGAAATCATTTTTTTACCATCACTAACGTATCCCATGAAAGAGACAAATAAATTCCTTGTAATTTTTTTTGATCTCTAAGTCATACAACATCAACTTTACCACTCAGGTGCCACTACATTAGAAATTCCTTGTAAATTTTTACTCTATAGAAATGTGGTATATTCACATCATTTCTAATATTTTTGAGAAATTCTAAGTTCAAATAAGTCACTAAACAATCATTTAAAGATTCAAAACTCCTAAATAATGAGCTTAACCACCATCTCAATAATAATGGTTGCTGAAAGCAAAACCACATGGCTAATTTTAGAAATCAATACATGTTTTCGACCAAAGATAGAAGAAAGAGACAAGTCTAATAATTTTTAATAAAAATTCTACCCAACATCAGATTTTTATAATAGATTCTCCTAGAAATATGATCATGCGTTGTTATGGAATGCCTATTATTGTGACTGACCAATTTTTTTTATTAGTACATTTTTCTCATCCTAAATTTGATTTTGAGTGATGTAACTCTCACAGCCAAAAGATGAAAACTCACGCCTTATGTGTACCAAGGGTGAAATTATAATATTCTCTATAATTATCTGAATGTGAAATTAGGCACCCAAATGATATGAGCCGATGATTAAGGTTCCCATTACTATTGTGATGCAAAATTGCAGCTAGCTGCAAATATTACATAATAAAGCAATGTGTTAGAAGCAATGGCATAACTACGTAGTGGCATGAGAGGGCACGTGCCCTATACATCTCCAGGTAAAAGGTTCAGATCCTATAGAGTTTTTTATTTTTTTCGAAAATGTGAATGGAAGTGACCAACCTTCCATAACAACCCATCTCACCTAATACCATGTCGACGAAAGAAAAATAAAAAAACTACATTTTTCCTTCTATGAAATACGAACAGACGATTAGAGGAACCTCGCGGGTGTCGTCTTTTCCGTATGCTCTTTAAGCATCAGACTTAGGTCTGTCAATGTGTTTGGATAGACTTGTTTATCTTTACCTGTACTATGTAGGAGAAGGGGAAGGGTAAATAATATTTTTGTCTTTTATCCACCTATCCACTATCCTCTAATCTGAATATCTTAGTGGGTAAGGGTAAGGATAAACCATTACCAATACCCTGTAATCCGCTATCTGCCAATATTTATGTATATATATATATTAAATATATGGTCATTGTGTTGTTTGAGTTTATAAAATATTTAATATTATGTGGTCTCATTTTGTACAATACATAATATTCTTATCTACTTCTTATGTAGTTAACTTGGTTGTGTATGCAAAAGTGCAAGACACATGTATAAAACTAATCTATATTCATTAAATACTTGTGTGATGTAAGACAAATATGTATAACAACAACAAGATTTAATTTTTAATGTGATACATATGTGAGGTGATGTTATCCATTTTATTTGTGCTTTACTATTTTGGATGCAATAATATATTAGAGGGTATAAGACATGTATGTTTCCCATAATAACTCTTTGTGACATAATGTCATTTAATATCATTTTAATGTAGCAATCTTTATCTTTTGGGAATAATTTATTTGTGCACACACTAATGTTAGGATACTACCATTTGTATATGCATTCAATACAACACAAACACTCTATATAATGTTGTATAAGATTACTTAGAATCATTTTAGATATTTAAAAGTATTTTGGAGCATCTTGATATTTCACTCAAATATATAAAAGTGTTAGCTAAATCATTATTATTAATATTAACACAAGATTTGAATGAGACATATAAATTCCGTGCTTCACTTTTATCCTTTCCATTTATCCTGTGGGTATGAAAGTAAAGGTAAGAAAATGATAAGAATATTAATGGAGCAGGGAGTGACCCATATCTTTACTTACCACACTTGATGGATAAAGTAAGAATAAAACCTTACCCTCTCCATACCCTCCCCATTGACAATCCTAATCCGGGCCTCTATTGTCTTCTGTCTTTCTCGGATTCTCCTCATTATTGGCCGTTGGCTTGTATTCTATCATGTTCCTCCGTGAGTGGGAGCACATTGCCCCTTTCACAAGAATTTTCAACTCTACTGACTCCAGATGATTTTTACCCTTCTCAGCTTCTCCTAATTATTGGTTGTTGCCTTTTTTTTGAATAATCAGATTAAACTGATTACAAAGCATCTACAGAGATCGAAAACAAATACGGAAACCATGCAAGGTCTTCTTCGTAGTCATCTAGTTGCGAGGTTGGACAGCTATTCCATGACAGGTCTGCAACCGACTGCTTTAGACACTGCTTAGCTAGTTGATCGGCAAGTTTATTCAGATTCCTTCTCATGTAGACAATGTCCTTGATAGGTGAGTTTCTCCAGATGTGTCTGATAGCTTGGACCCATAGTAGATACTTGGTCGGCACCTCCTTCTCTCCCGTAATCCACTGGACTGCATTACTGGAATCACTTATGATAAACTCTACATGGAGCATATTGTTCTTGCTCGTTCGAATCCCTTCAGCCTGGAATGGAGTGCTCACAGAAAGGATGGTTCACTCAGTCTGTGTCCTAAACCAACATACTTGAGTAAGGGCTAGTATACTATTTACGATGATGATGGATCAACCGTTCGGTCAGCCTCACCCATAACCGCCCACCCCCCCCCCCCCCCCCATCAACTTGAGCATGGGATCATGGGAAGGTTGTCTCTTCACTAACTGTGCTTCCTTCACTCTTGCACTAATCGAAAGGTAGGAGACTGAGCGTGCGTCTCCAATCTGCATATCAAGGGCTAGGAAAGGTAGATCCTAGGAAAGGCAGATCCGTGGCACTCCTTGTCAAAGACCACAGCCGCTGGATCAGTGATCCAAGGACAAAACATGACCACGTAGGCCATCCAAAGATCATATGGTGCGTGACAAGGCACAAACTTAGGCTAAAGATATCAAGCCTTGATCTAATATACCTTAATACTACACATTATAATCAAACTTGGTGCCAAAAATCAACTGTTTAATTTGTCAAATAAATACATCAAAAAGGCGCGCCATAAACTGAAGGATCTTGATATATATATATATATATATATATATATATATATATATATATATATATATATATATATATATATATATATATATATATATGATGTCAACACCATTACGCATCCATATTTTATCAAAACACTTGCAAGTCTTAACATTCCTCAAACACATGAATACTTACATCATTATACATTTTAAAGATTCAAAAGTTCAGTCCATCACATCCTACACACCTTAAAAGAAATATTGTCCTCAAAATTAAGCCAAAAATCCACTCCATCACAGGGGTCATGTGGTTATTCACATCTTTTAGGTATGTTGGCAATTTAGATAGGATGTGGTGATCAACGTTTAACAAGATATCACATAGTTAAGTTTAGAGTTTCCGTATAGTCTCTCTTTTTGAGTTATGGGTGGGGAGTTGATGATAACATGTTACCCTATTTCTCTTAGTGTTTCTTACTACTGCAAGTTGTAAATTGAATTGGTCATATTATGTTGTTAAAGTTTCATAACCACAAACAAAACTTGTAATCCTTTTGATGTAACATATATGAAGGTTTAGTTATTAGCTATCTTGTTTACATATGGAATGATTCAGGTGTGTAGTAGCACACTTTTATGTGATATAACACAAGATTTTACAACATTTTCCCATAATTATGGGATCATGTTATTCAAAAATTTCCAACTCATTTTTTAGGTTTGTTAGGTTTAAGTTGAGGTTTGTCTCGAGATTTATCGTAATGATCAATTAGGGTTTGATCAGTTGGATAGGTCCTTACAAGTATGGTGTCCGATTACAAATTTGATGAGTCTTCATAAATAGAAGGAATTACGATTAAAATGATAACTAAATGATGAACTAGTGTGAGCATGAGTAATGCTACTTCAACACAATGTTGGGTTGTTCTAGTCAATGTCCAAGTATTGAGGGAAATGTTAGTGTGCAACTCTCTGAGTGCTATGCTTATGAGTACTCTAGCCAAGAAATCCGTTGACAAACCACCCAAGAGTAGAATAACATAAGAACTCAATGAGAAAAATGATATAAAAGTTGAAGAGAGATGAAGATGATGTATTAAATCCTAATATGTTAAAAAATAGTAAGTACAAAAATAGTTGAATAAGTGATGGAAGGTTCTGATCTTGTCCTTTGATAAATATAAAATCAATGTCTTCACTCATCAAAACTTAAGAGTTTGATGGTTAAAAGAAAACTTATAAGACTATGGTGCTTAATTTGAATGTAACTAATGTAGTAAAGAGTTCCTAAAACTTGAAAGATGGCTTGTATGGGGGGAAATCGAGTGTTTGAAGCTAAGAACCTAGAGGTCGATAAGGTTAAGGAAATATGACCTAGTATCTAAAGCCTTAGTTTCCTATAGGTATCAAGGAGATCTTAAAGTAGTGAATACAATTAAGGAGATGTTTGAGGAATTTAAAGAAGAATACATGATTAATGAAAGATTTTAGATGACAAATAATATAAGAAGAGAGGAACTCAGATGATGAGTATGATCTGAGGTCATGATGATTAAGAGTGATAAATGAGAATAGTGTAACTTGAGGTAATTTTAGGCCAACCGGTGTGCTCATTATGAAGGGTTGAAGTAAAATAGTCAAGATACAATGATGAGATAAATGATCTCTTATGGATGAAAGGATATGAATAATGATGAGGAATATAAGAAAATATAAAGTGAAATGAGGAGATAGAAACCCTAACTTGATATATTGTCATATTCATGCTACATAAGTATGTTGATAATCAAGATGGAAATTGAGGTTGAATGACACAAAAGGGGTGGCTATAATGTTTTGTGATAATTATAATGAAACTTTTAGGTTCATACCATGAAGAGATAAGAATAACTGATGATATTATGACTGAATATGACTTGTCCGAATTCATTTGTATGCTTAGAGGATGAAAAATACATGAATTGGATGTTTAGGGGGAGAAGATTTGTTTGACAAGAACATGTTTCAACCATAGAACAAAGCGAAGATGATGATACTTAAGAGAAAATTCAAATTATGTAGAGTGCATCCAAGTAATGATGAGTTAGATGTGATGTATTAACAATCTAACAGTTGTTCCATTGGAAAATAGAATGTATATGTGCATGGAAATGTCCTTTAAATGGATGAGTTTTAGGAACACAATAACTAGTTTCCTTAATATAAAAAATCATACACACACACATATCTCTAACTAAGAATAATTACCTGAACATGTGTAACACCCCAATTTTCGTATCACATGAGCATGAAAGCTAAATTTTCTATTCTTGGGAGTGTTACAAACATGACACTCATTACAATAATATTGAAAGAAACCAACATCGAGTAGTGTATGAAATTTATGTCAATTATTCTTAGAAAAGAAACTTGGTACATCAAGCTTCATAAGAAAGTCTATATACATGATACAAAAGTATGCACTCTTTCTAATTATCTTGGATCGTGTAGACGGAGCCCCACCAAGCAAACCTCTTAAAATTGTAGATGTGTCCTCTATATTGACCGTTCTTCCTGAATATTAGTACCTTCTGACATCTCATCGCCAGCCTTGCACTAATAGGGATACACATTAGAGTAAGTTGCATTAAATTTCTATTAATATGAAAATGAAATAATATACCTAAAAGAAAAAAAATGCAAATAAAAGAGATGAACTGAGATTTGAAAGTTGTGCAATTCTTTATGAGTCAATGTATCTTTTATTTATGACTTTTATCTGATTTGTGGCCACTAATATACAATAATTCCTCCAGTATGGCACCAAAGTTCCCTCTGTGGTGCAATGCACCCTCTGTTGTCACAACGACCCTCTTTTGACACCGAAGTGTACTCTATTTTGCAAAACACCCTTTGTTGGCACATTATGTCTCTATGAGACCATAGTGTCTGACACTATGCATCCTCTAAGTTATCCTAGGACTCTCTAGTGAGGACTTATGCAATAATGTATATAGATAATGTTCTGGTGTCATTTTCTACCTATGTTTATATTTCTTATTGCTGAACCAAAGTCTATTATCTTTGAACTATTATCTCTTAATCTGTATCTCTATTCTGAATTGAATCTAAATCTATATCATTACTCTTTAATTCAAACCGACTCTAAATCTGAATTAGAAATCTGGTATTCTTATTTTCTAGGTAAATCATAGTCTGAAGCTATTTAATTAGATGACTTAATTTAACTCTATTGTTAGAAATATGACATTTGTGTCTAGAAACTTGAGAAAATAAATTGAACTGAATACGTAGTACTAAGTATCTGGAAGTATCTTAAGTATCAACTATCTAAAATATGATGTTATAATAAGATAACTCATTATAAATAAAGTCTCATTTCTTAAAGCATCATTTGACATGAAATAAATGTGATATGTTGAGTATTTGAAAGTAGCTTAATATACAAGTTACTTTATAAGTAAGTTTGTAAGTTGAATCATAATAATAGTGAAACCCAATGGACATGTCCCACTACCTGTCGTAAGACAAGTCTTATCAAGAAACATTTCTTTAGGTCCTTTTTCTAACCTTGTCTTGAAAAACCAAAAGGCCTATCAATTTTCATGTTTTTTAAGGGTAAAGACATTTAGGGTTATTAGTGTTCTCAATTAGGCTTTCTAGGTGCATGTATTTGACTCTAAAGTGAATTATAGGATCATACACATGGTCTATTATCCTAGTGATTACTTGGGTGTATTGTATTAATCTTTGTAGTATATGAGTTGGAGTTAAGGTATCAATGACATTCACTTCTTCTATTCTCATTTCATTATCCCAACCTTTGAACTTTGATTTAGGGTTTTTTCATACTAACCCTTATATGTAGACATAATGATATTATGATTCATAATTGATTTCTTCACATGAATGAAAAGGTCCATATATATTTTTGATTCAAATCTTGTTAATATCCTTACATACACATTAACACTATGTCCTTATATATAAATTGTACATATTTAGGATTACACATAATATAGCATCACAGTCTCTTAACATTACTCATCAAAATGACTTATCTTCAATCTAGGTGATTAGGAATTTGTCTTGACAATTAGTTTAAATGATTAACATCTCAACCCTAAGATATGATCATTTAATTTTAATTCACCAATCCTAGTCATATGATATAATTAGTATGTACTTACCTTAATATTTGATTATATGAAAACCATTGTGGCAAGTTTACTATTTCATTGGGATTGTTATAGATTTATGAGTCCGTGGATATAGTTTGATGATATTTTGAAAAATAAATCATCTATTAGGATTTTCTATTTTTATCATGGCCAACAAATACATGATGATGTAGAAGATTAAATGAAAGAAAAATAAAACAAGGGAACTTCCAGTAAAATTGAAGACTCCTGCAAAACCAGATCAAAGGCCCTCACAAAGCGTCAAGCAGGGATCATTCTCCAACTCCTTGGCTAGAATAGCTGGGAAACATCAATGTGCCTTATGATAACCAGTGGGACTCGCACCCTCTCAACCATCAGAGATGTTGTGGAAAGAAGAAGAGAAGATAGAGAAGGAGGAAAGAAAGTATAAATAGGGGCGAGCATGCCCACTCCAGTCAGGAACAAGAAAAATAGGGGAATACCAGCTGCAACTGGGGAGAGGAGAAAGAGAGGGCCTCATGCCCTTAAAAGTATATGGAACCAACCCCTAGACCTACACAGAGTCAGATCATGCCTACAAGGAGAAAATAGAGAAACCATGATTGTCGATGAACACACCATGCACGACCATGTTGAGATGGGAAGAGGATAATTACCTTAGCTGGAGGTAGAAAAAGGAGTCTAATAAGCTTCATTCAGCCTCCACAAACTCCCATGTTGGGTTTCAATGATCTACACATGCATAAGGATCCTCATTGATGAGCTCCAAATTAGGCTGCATGACAATTTTTCGGGAGCCCCCTGAGTGCTTCACAGCCAAAAATTAGGCCGGTTTTGAGGCCGGGGAATCTTGAGGATGGTGTATCTGTGGGAAATTCAAAGGAAGAGGTCCAGAAGTAGAGAGCCTTGGTGGGTGGCCAGAGATTGAAGGTAATGTGATGAGGGATTATCGAGGTAAACAGATGCAATTGGACCCATAGCAGGGTCTCAGGGCTCTAGCTTGAGCTTTTTTGATGCCTCTAGGACTAAGATTGGCACTCAGTAGCTGTCAGCACTAGTGGTATAGAGGATTGATGGTACAAAGAAGTGAGTTTTTCTCCTTGCATGCAAAATATGGTTTGTGTAAGTGTATAAAAGGTATGGATTCTTCTCTTAAAATAATCATAGAAATTTGTTTCCAAAATGCACAAGTATTTTGTGAGAAATACATGATTGATTGGAGAAAGGGATTGGTACCAAAATGATCAGAGGTTGTAGAAGACAATTAGAGATTGGGATGTATTTAGTTCAATTTGTTCTCAATCTATCAACCTATAAAAAACCTACACAAATAGAATTGTGGAAAATTTGCAATTATCTCATCTAAAATGAGATAATCTTGTGCAAAAAATTATTGCCTACTCAAACAACTTCTAAATAATACCAAATTGTTAGCATCTGCTATCATAGCGGGACCACTGTCTTCTAATATGGTGCACATAACACAATGCTTTATGGGACAGTGATGTAAGAATCCTATAGGCTGAATTCATTTTAAACATGCCTACAACGGACCGATGCTGACGGTTAGACTGTGAAACATCACTGTCTTTTCATCGACACAAGGAGTCCTTGCCCTTTGACCGTTTTCTATCCTTCTCCTCATTGTTGGTCGATTTTTATTATCGTTGGCCAGGAGTGTGAGCATAAAGTATTTTTTCGAAAAAGTTTTTAACTCAAAGTTGGCGGCAGTATAATCGTCGAATAAATCGAAGTTCATCTCATTTGGTATTAGCTTCTCTTCTACGCACTTGTCCAATATCTATATATACTTTGGTGGATCGCAAAGGAAGGAATTGTTTTATTCTAAGTTCTTCTTATTTATGTTTAATTGTCATTTTTAATTATAAACAACAATATACACTAATATGCATATACTTTATCCAGTAGGACAACTATGAAAGAGCGAGTCTAGTACAAGAATATTTTCTTTTTTGTTGCATATCTTAGACGTATACATATTCTTCGTTTCTTGAACTGACCTTGCAGAATTTTCTATTATTTGCTTGGAGTATGGAGAAGGCCTAAACACCTTGCTAGTAGTAATATAATTTTGTGAAGAAGCCTCACATCTATAACTAAGTTTTATCCAAATATTCCAGGTAATTATTTTTATTGTTATATTCACTGATATGTTATAATTGGAATTTAATCAAGATTAGTACTTTATCTTTTGGATAACATATTTAGAATACTGAATGAATGATGTCCTCATATTGAGATTTAAAATACTACTATCACTTATATAATGGGTAGGTTCTCAAGAAGAAGCAACCCCATCAATTAGAGGATAATGCAAATTTTATTCAAAATCAAGAAGTACAAGTATCGAGTCCTCTAAAGATATAACAAGTCAAATTAGATTTATTAGAATTAATAATTGCTCTAGGGTTGAAGCCAAACGTATCAAACTATTGTGCTAATGTTCATGACACCATACATGGATCTTACTTGCAAAATGGTGCTTGTCAATCTAAAGCTCATAAATTACCTCTACACACTTTGTTCAAAGGTTTCTTCGATTAAATCCATCCTGGTTCAATCAGTACCCCAATTGGTTAGAGTACAACATAGAAAAAAATGTTGCATACTGCCTCTATTGCTATCTTATTCCAGAAATTGGTCATGATCCTACTTTTTTTAGTAGTGGATACACAATTGGAAGGAAAAAAGAGTTCAAGAAGCATGTTGGTAATTTCTCAAGAGCTCTCGACAATGCTCTATAATGTGTAATGGTATAATGAAGAAAGATCAAAACATTTATTTTTCACTATATAATCAAGATGATGAAGTTAAAAGAGAATATTGTACATGGCTATATGCATTCTCAGATTGTGTTCGATACCTTTTAAATCAGGGATTAGCTTTTTGTGGTCACAATAAAGGTTTAAATTTTCTAAATAGAGGCAACTTCATAAAGATACCACAAATTCTTAATTCCCAAAATGAGGTATCAACAAAGTGGTTTTATATAATGCTCATGTAAATCTAAAATTAACTTCTATTGACATACAAAAAGATCTTTGCAATTTCATTTGCTACTGAAATCATGGATCACATGGTAAAGGAGATTGAGAATGGTGAATTTTCTATTCTTGTTGAAGAAGCACACAACACATCCATGAAAAAATAAATGTCCATCATGTTAAGCTATGTCAATGGAAGAGGGCCCGTTATTGAAATAATTGTTGGGATTATTCATGTAACTAATACATCTTCTATGTCTCTCAAGTCAGAATTCCTTTCTCTCTACAAAAAAACTAAGTATTTCACAAAAATGAGGATAATGATAAAATGTCACAAGTAACATCAAAGGAGAATATATTGGATTAAAAAGTCTATTTTTGAGAGAAAATACAACAACTTTCTATGTTCATTATTTTTCTCATCAACTCCTGTTAGCTCTAATTGGAGTAGCAGAAAGACATCCACTTGTAGCATCATTATTTGAGTCAATCACACATATTGTTAATATAGTAGGTGGCTCATGTTAGAGATGTGACGCTCTTTGAGTAAAAGAAGTGGAAATACTAAATGTGCAAATAAATAACGGTGAACCTACATTTAAAGAAAGATTCAAGCAAGATATTGTCACTAAAAAGTGATTAATACATAATGGAGTTCACGCTACACATCTTTAATAAATTTTATCCGCTTATTTCCTTCTAATGTTGTTATTTTGGATGTTATTGTGGATGATGGAACTAATGCAAAACAAAGAGGCCTTGCATGTGTGTTCTCTAAACAAATTTAGATTTGAGTTTGTCTTTCTATTGCATTTGGTGAAAATTGTTTTGGGTAAAACATATGATCTATCACAAGTATTGAAAATAAAATATTAGGATATTATCTTTAGGAATTGAAGAGTAATAATGGAAGATATTCATTCAAATAGTAATTGACTTTTTCAAGAAAGATGAGATAAATGTTTTTGACATGGATAAAGTATTTGTACCACATGGGAGATCAAGGAGGAGTTTGTAAAAGGTTACAAATTGACATCATCATCACTTTGAGATTTTCAACACCATAATTGAATGGTCACTGACAAAATTAGAATGATTGTTTCTGTGAGAATAATACAAAGTTACTTCTATGTGTTGTTTGTCTTGATCAAGATGATGTATTTCCTTTTTGAACTAATTTAGCTTGCTCAATTTTATCCTTTTGATATTTTATGAGGTGGATAAAAAGAAGCTTTACATATAGTTGTGTACTTATAATCTAAATATCTAGACTTCTGACTTATCACATCTGAGAGGAATCGATATCTACACTAAAACTAGTGGAGTGGAAGAAATATAAAGATTTTATGTTGGTATTAAAACTTCCAAAGCTAGAACTTATTCTACACATTGAGACAACATCATCAGAAAGAGTTTTTCATCTATGAGGATAGTAAATAATCAATTACACAACAAGATGTAGGAAAACTAATTTAATGATTGTCTGGATCCTTATATTTTAAAAGAAATTAGTTCTCTAATCAACAACGATAGCATTATAAAATAGTTTTAAGGTATTCTAGTCGTCATGGTTAAATCTAGAATGCATGATATTATTTTTCTATTTATTCTATGTTTGTGCACATGATCATCAATATTTGTTTCCTTATGTCATTTCCCATCCCAATATGGGTATTTTTAAAAATTGATATTTATGTAATGCCCTCCTAGAAAAAATTTTGGTTTTACCAGTGGTTGGAAGTCAGGATGTACTATGATAGAAAGGGAAGTATAAAGATACATGAAGTGTATAAGGTATCTTAAGATATTAGGGTTACTTGTGACTTTTAACTTCTAAATTCACATTTTGATTAATTTAAATATTGGCTTGTATTGCAATTGTTGCATTGCTTCACCTATAGTATACATATATCAGTCTAGATAACCAGACTATGGATGACCATATGATATAGATAAGTGCTAGACCAATTTATATTTTCGTGTGGCGACCTCCTATTTTTCCTCATCTTGGTTGATAGTCTTCACATACCAACTTGAATTTTATGACCGGTCCATTCCTGAATAGATTGACCTAGACCAGCTACAGAAATAAAATTAATTTCTTCACATGTATTAATTAATTAAATAAATGCTCTTGTCAGTGCAAATGTTTAAAAATGGTTGTAGGGAGTATATTCCACATCATTTTATTTGAATTATGATTAGTACATTGACTTTGATCTACCCAACTTAAGATGGTCTGCACAACTTATTGACTTTGTGTACTCAATGTTTTTGGATCATTATCTTAACTGTAATTAGTAGTGATGTGAAAAAATTGTAAAAAAATTATTTAAAAAGTAATTCTTGTAATGAATAATGGTTGAAGTTTAATGTATAATGAATGTATATAACTATTATAAGTTCTTATGAATGAAATTGTGTGGAAAGGAAAGACGAGGTTATTTAAAGTAGCACTGCACATCAAAATTTCTGTGAAACGATTATTGAATAAATGTTAGTTATACTTGTGAAACTTCAAATCACAATGAACTAGAAAAATAAAATTAGTAATCAACATTCTTTCATATTTTAAGATAATGATAATCTTAGTGATTTGTTGTGACCCTGGTCCCATTCTTATTCTTTGTATGGTCCAAATCAAGAAAAGTGGTATTCTTGTCAATCCTTGGTCTGAGAGTTATCCTTCATTCATATTTTGGTTCTAGACTGACGTAAGAACCCAACCTCAAGTGGAAAACATGGACATAGATGTACATCTATGACATTACAGAAAGGAAAAGGGTACACCCAATTTATACAAAGGATCCATGTAGAGGAAACATGGGCATCCTTCCTTTGGGTTCCAGATCCGAACTGACATCCTAACCTAAAATCGATGAATACACAATACAAGATGACAAAATGGGGATGATATGAAGTGAACTACAAAAGGTTCTTGAGAAACAAATCGAGAAGTAAGCAGCAAAAAGGTTCATTTCTTCTGAGGAGTGATCACTTTGACGAGTATGATCTTGGTTTCTTGATTCAGACAATGCTTTTTTGGAACATACATGGAAAAACAAGCCAAAAGATGAGAGACTTGTCGGGTGCAATTTGTAGAAGACATAAATCCATAGTGGTAGTACTCATGGAGCCTTTGATACATTAAAAAAGAGAGCAAGAATTCCATGATATAAATGAACTAGATGAGGCAAAGAATTTGTCTTAATTATGATGACTCTTTATATCCTCCAATCGTTGACTCCCACATACATCATTGGACCATTCAGGTTGATAATAACTGTGGAGGAAATTGCTACATCATTGTAGTTTATGCCAAATGCTTGATCCGTGGTAGGAGAGAGCTTTGATCGATATTGTTGGATCTGAATGAAACCATTGAAGGTAACTTGTGGTCGATCATTGGAGACTTTAATACCACTAGAGTCCTAAGTAAAAGAAGAGTACCCAACCCCCAAACCCAACATTGTGCGTGACATTAACGCCTGGATCTTAGATATGAATATGAATGGGATTCCTTTGGTGTCTCTCTTTCACTTGGGTTGACAAGCAAAGAGAGACCCTAAAAAATTGTAAGATCATGACAAAGGATTCATAAATACCACCATGACAAGTAGCTCCTATAGGTAGAGGATAAAAAATCTAACTCGAGACATATCTTTGGACCACTATCCACTATGGATAAAGAAAGATACTATTACGAATCTGTAGAGACCCTGCCTTGGCAGTTCACGTTCAGAGAAGCTTGATTTGCATGGAAATTGCTTAGAAAATATAAAATAGGGATGGATGTTGGAAGGTTGGGCCGAACCATCACTTACTTCTTCAATAAGATGAAGAATGTGAAAAGAGTTATCTCAAGATGGAGAAAACGGTTTTTGGGAATCTGATATATAAGTAATCTGATGTGGAGAACATGGTGCACCACATGAAGATAAATTTTGACTGCAACTCCATAGATATCAATGAAATATTATTAAAAGATGTAGAAAGAGAGTTGGGCCACGTTACAGATTGAATAAGAACCCATATGGAAAGAAAAAACAAAAATCAATCGGCTACATGGTGGGGAATATAATAATACGTTCTACAATGTTGTGGTCAAGGGATGGGCTAAAATACAGTTGTCAAGAGTTTAAGATAGGAGGATGGCAAGTAACTCGTGACACTGAGGATATTTGTAAGGAAACTATGCATCATTTCTCTTACTTCCTTAACCACCAAGGGGATACAAATGAGGATGATACTTTCCAGACACACATTTTGGAGGTTATCTCCATAGAAGATAACATATAAATTAATGCCATTCCCACATTAGAAGAAGCTTTAGAGATAATCAAACAGATGGACAACCACTCTATGTTGGGTATGTATGGATTTACAATCGAATTTTACCTAGCTATGCGGGATGTTATCAAAGATGAATTATGTGAGGTGGTGAAGAGTTTATTCAAAGGTGAAAAATTACACATAAGATTTTTCTATAGCAGGATGATTCTAATATCAAGGAAATAAAACCCATCCTTCACTAGCTTTGACTTACAATTCGTAGCAATGGAGAATGCATCCATTTACATCTTGGCCATGATCATTAATAGTAGACTGTACCCAATCCTATGCAATATCATTATAAATAACAAGGGATATTTGTAAAAGGAAAAGCAATCAATCATAACATACAAATAGCCTGAGGACGGGTGTATGATTTGGGTTGCCATATGGATAACCCAAACTTGATAAAAAAGATTGATATGAAGAATGCTTATGACATGGTCAATTGGAACTTTCATAGTGTGATACTTATGAAGTTTGTCTTTGTACAGGAAGTGGTGAATCTATGTATGACTTTTTTGAAAGAGGTCTAGATCTCGTGATGTTGAATTAGAATAGAAAGGTTGTTCCCAATGAAGAGAAGTCTAGGAAACCCAATATGCCCTTCTATCTTCACAATCTTTAAATATGTCCTCTATAGAAATATCAAGATGGATATGTAGGTAGGCTTGCAGGACATATTCATAACCAGAAGGGGCATGTAGGCTCTAGACATACTTATCTAAGCCAATGACTTAATTGTTTTCCCTTCTTCTAGGACCACATCAACATAGCATTTGATGTATACAGTGAAGGAGTATGAAAAGACATGGATAAGTGATGAATATAGAAAAATGAGCTTTATTCTTGAAAGTGATGTTGTATCTATTATGAACTATGTGGATGATTGTTGACAATATCCAATCATGTCTGTAATTTCTTGAATATATAAGTGCTTTTCTTATAGAGGGGGGAGTTCAACACCAATATTTCCAATTGCTGATTGACAAAGTCCAAGCAAAGAAAGGCTGGATGGAAAGAGTAACCCTTATCTTTTGTAGGTAGGATAATATTGATTAAATCCACTTTGGGCTCAATCCCTCTCTACTTGATTTTCATCTCTATGGTGCCAATCTATTTATTGAACAAGATAAACTCTATCATTGCTGCATTCCTTAGGAAAACTAGGGTGGGATCCAAGAGGAACTCTTGGATTTCTTGGCAATTTTTGACGACTAGCAAACCAAAATGACATCATTTATGACCTAGACCTTACTGATGAGGTGTTTATCCTTAGAGCATTTTGGGAGGTTGTGACTGGGTCACCACTATAGGCTTAGTGTTTTAGAGAAAAATACAAAAGAGTGAGGATACTGGTGGATCTAGAGCATTCTTTTTATCTCAAATTGAGTGATTCACCCTCCCCACACTAGAGGAAGAAATGGAATATACTACCAACCATGATGCAACATCTTAGGTGTGATATTGGCATTGGTGATAAATAATTTTGGTATGACAATTGGACAATCTATATGATGGTGCATTATCCAAGGATAATAGGTGAATCAAATATTAAGCATCTTGGTTTAAGATATGTAGTTAACGTATGTCTGTTGGGATTGGGCCATGTTGGAAACACGGATAATGGATGATATACTTTTAATGATCACCAACTCCTACCTGTATATCAGTGAGGAAGATGACTCCTGAATGTGAACTCTTGATTATAGTGGCTCTTCTGGTTGAAAACAGCCAAGAAGATCTTGGGGATGTACCAACAACACTGCTTTGATCTGCCCGATTGGATAAGGAGTTTGGATACCCATCCTAAGGAAGATGCATTGGTCTAGAAGTCCTTAACAAATGATTTTTCCTAGTGATGACAATATAAGAAAATGTCATATACAATTTGGATCTTTTAAACGATTGCCAATATCAGGCATCCCATATGTCCCTTACAACATGGATATCAAGATGCCTATCAACTCTCTTTCTATTGATAATTTGAGAAGTAAATGCAAAAGTAGCTATGTCAATACAAAATCAAACCTTAACCACCATTAAATTAAAGGAAGTAATGGACACAATGAGAGGCCTAATTATCAACACATGTTTCAAAAGATGGCTGAAAATAAATTTTGTGATAGTCTACCATAGTTCACCTTCAATTTTTCCTATTTATATGTTGAGACATGTTTCTTTAATTAGATGGAAACCTCTGAATATCCACAATTTGAAGATGAACCTGATGACTGGAATAGATAAGGAAGGCAACACCATGTGCAGAAGGTGGATGGTTAGTATTGTGAGAAACCATGCATGTTGAATGGTAATCGCATTTAGATCATGGATCACCTCGAATGGCTACATGGAAGACAACTCACTAGAAACGACAATGACATTGAAGTCATGTAGCGATATGAACCTAAGAATATCTTCCATACAAATGGATGATAGTTTTATTGTGCACATGATACTAGGAAAAATGAAAACCCCTTGAAGTTTGCGGCCATGTGCAGATCTTTGAAGCAATTGCTAGGAGAGAACTTTATCAATGGATTTTAAGTGGAAAGAGAGACTAAATCGGTGCCATATGGGCTTGATTTTGGGGATCATCCTTTGAGGATTTCACCTTGTTCCATGACCCCATACGACTATCTCTAAAAATTATAGGCACACTAACTTTAGATAGAAAACACACTCCATACATTATACATAGATGAAAATTGGTATAGAGGATAGTCTTTCCTTTTTTGTGCTAGGATGAGGGTGATACTAAGATTGGGTCTCCCACCCTTATTTTTTGTGTGATGTAACCATTCCATGATTATTTTCCTACAATGAGGAGCACATGATGAATAACATGTACTCCTAAATTAACAAATAAAATGAGGAGATAATCACAAGAGGGCTTTAAATATTTAGGAAGTTGTAAAGAGAGTAGTGATGAATGCATATTCATCCCAGTTTTAGTGTATTATTAGTCTAATTTAGCATTCATATAGAATAGTTTTACTCAGAAATAGCTTTGTTTTGATATACTTAGGTTTTTATGTTAATTTTTAGGAATTTGATACTTTTCTTGACTCCCTTTGTAGGTTCTGAATTCTATCACTCTGCAACAAGTTTGCCTAGGGGCCCAACTTCCCTTTAGCGGGTGGGAGTCAACAGGAGGATGCCTCTTGCGGGGTGCGGGGCTGTGCCCCAATTTTTTGGGATTTTTAGCACTTTCAGAATGAAAATCAATACACAAAATTGTGTTCAAAATGAAAATCAACCCGTCGATCAACATTAAAAATCATCAAGTTATCAAGCCATCGACTCAATGCTCGAAAGCCTTGTCAACCTTCCAGGTCGATGACCCATCGACACATTGGTCGACACTCAGAAGGTCGACACTCAAGAACTCAACATCAACAATCGGCTAGCAACCAATAAGATATCATCCTATCGATCGACAATCCTGTCGACATGCTTATTGACGTACACAACTGCTTGACAACCCATCGACCCTCAAGGTCGACAATCCCGTCGATCAAAAGACTGATGATTGGAAGTCCAAAAGCCATCGACCCTCAAGGTCGACAGTCCCATCGACGGATGGACCCATCTATTGACACTGATAGAAAGAGGTTGACACCAATAGGGAATGTAAGAGGTTGACAACCTCAACCCTATAAATAGCCCACCCGCGTAGCTGTACAACTCATCTCATAAATTCTGTAGACAAAATCACCGAAGCACTACCGTTGAGATCAGAGCAAGGAAGAGACCTATCAACCAAGCTAGTTCTACTGACCTAGATGGTCGACGCCTATCGACCCCAAGCACGAATATATAGATCCTTTCCTTCCACAACTCCAAGGCCATTGATCTCTCTACATGTGATTGATATCTTCCCTGAGCTGCTATTCATCTACCTGCTCCTAATGCAAGTCAAGGTTAATACCAAAAGGAGAAATAAAGACGAAAGTCCACCATCACACACCACATCGAGCCGCTTCCACCACCATCATTACCATGATGACATCCTCTTCCTCTTCTAGTGATACTAATCTTGCCATTTCTAGGAAGTAGTCTTTTCACAGGGGTGTGGGGACTAGCCCTACTATCCATTTCTTAAAATTTTATTCATGTTCCAATTCTTGTATGGACTCATATAATTAATAGCTAATCATTTATTGCATGTTTTGTGGTTGATCACCCGCTTTATGTGATTTATTATAATTTTTACCATAAGAAATTCAACGTTTAAGATTTGAATACCAATTAGTTTTGATTGACACCCTGAAGAGAACTTCCGATGGAAAGTCTTCAGAGTAGTGGATATATGGTCCGTAAGTAAAGAGGCTTCAAGCTTATAAGGATATCTACTCATACAAGTTTCTAACGCCGAAAGGGGAAATTTTCATAACTTCAATTATATCTTCATACACGTTTAGATTTGAATGATTGTGTAGATTCAAGTAGTGGCGGTGAAACCCAGTTCCACCCTAGTATTTCCATCCATTGATAACTAGAACTTTAATATAACTCTTTTACTCTTGCAAACTTAGTTAAATAAACCAATCTCAACTTTTGAGATAAATACTAGTTCTTCCTAAGTTACTTTAATTAGATAGTTCTTAAAAAGTTGTCCCTTGGATTCGATCCTTAACTATACTACGATAAGATCCATCCTCTTGTGGGTGACATTATTGCACTTTGGTTTTGGTAAACTCTAGGAATTATATTCATAGTGAATTTACAATGCGATAATATTCCACATCAACTAGATAATAAAATAATGAGGAAATCATTTTAAGAACCATATAAACATTTACAAGACCTTGCCAAATAGATTATTTCCACAAATTAAAGTAACAATGATGTTGTGTAGAAGTATAATGTAGACTATTCTACCTACTCTAGGGATGAGATATTGTAATGGTCTAAACCAAAGGGAAAAGAGGACTAAAATTCCAATAGCCAAGGACAAGGGAGAATAGCACCCTGACACTCAAATATTTGAAGTGGGACACATGCCTTATATATATATGGTTGTACAGAAGTATTGTTCATATAGAATAACTAGTCTAATCATCAACCATCCATAATAACATGGAAAGATAAAAATGATTCAATCATCAATATTTTCAATGATGTATATATCATTTTAAAGTAAAGATGATAGGTTAGTCATAAACCCAATTCAAAGAGAATAATTGTACATTCCAAAAAAATTAGATGATTTTCATTTATGAAACAAGAATTTTCAAGTATAAATAATAAATATTAATGAAGATAATGCCAAATTGTAGGAATTAGGATTTTAGCATATAAACTCTAAAAGAAAATAGAGGATATCACATATATGATCTTCACAACTAATTCTTTAAATGTATTAATACATGTTTTGGTCCACAAAAGCCATGTTTTCTTCCTAGAAACACTTTCTATATGTTATTCATATCAAAGTGAACACATGTATACATTCATAGTATATATATTGTTCTTATCCTAATTCTGATCACTAAGGCATATTAGGATTTTCATATTGTTGAGTGAACATATGATCCATTATATCTAATAATGTCTTGGTGGTATTTCTTTCATATAGATATATAAATCCATTCCAAAATAGGATCAACATTTTGTCATCCATGGACACATATTAAATCACTTAGTTAACAACTATAACATGGGTGGATTAGATATTATATGCACATGTTTTTTTTTCTTCAGAAATGGTTACATATTGATATTTCAGAATGTCTCTTTGTTAAGAGTCACACTTGAGTCTTTGATTTACATTTCTCTTTCTGATCATTTTTATAGTTCCTCATTACCTTTCCTTGATTTATATTGACCAAAATACCTTAAAACACTATTTTGGGTATGAAATACCTTGGTTATTAACTAATCTCCCACCTAGGACTTTTTAATAATATCATTCTGAAATTAGTTGTTGCATTTTTTCGAGGTTAACCCGACTTAATTGTTAACTATTGTTATTGATACACCCATCTTAATACATACATATGTATGTATATATATGTATATATGCACACACACACACACACATATATATATATATATATTTATGTATTACATATGTGTCATCATCATCACCATCATAATCATCTAAGACTCAGTCCTAACTATGTTGAGGCCAGCTACATGAATCCTTTATTTCTATTCAACTCTATCATGGGCCATATTCTGGTCAAGATGTAGAGATTCAAAATCTCTCTTTATAAGCTCATCCCATGTAAATTTAGGTCCTCATCTTCTACTATTTATTGTGATTGAATCAATAACATTTCTTCATATAGGTGCATTAGCCGTTCTATGTTGCACATGTCCATACCATCTAAGTCAGCCCTCGCGCAACTTGTCCTCAATGGTCACCACCCCAACTTTATTCATGATATAGTCATTCTCAAGCGATCTTTTCTTGTCTTCCCACATATCCATCTCAGCATACACATTTCAGCCACATTCATCTTGTTGAGACCTTATTTCTTCACCACCCAACATTCACTCCCATAGAGCATGGCTGGTCGTAAAGCTATTCTATAAAACTTAATTGTTAACCTGAGAGGGATCTTCCGATCCCATAATACTCCATTTGCACTCCTCCATTTCAACCAACCTGCAGTAATCCTGTGACAAATATCATTTTGTACATCCCCATCTATTTGAATAATAGAATCCAAGTAACAAAATCTATCATGTATTACATATATGTATATATACATATATATAATACACACATAAATACATTGTCATGCTAGATACACTCGAGTGTAACAGAGACATAATACACTCAAGTTGATTTTGAAAATGCATTTTTAAAAAATCTAAAACATATATTTTCTTAAATAACTTATGAACATACTATGTATAGAATTTGAAATCATTTGGACACTTATAGGTCATGCATCTAAAGCTGATAAAAAATTATGTAATTGAAATTTGTTTTGTGGGTCGATTTTGTCGGTCATGGAAGGCTGACTTATAAAAATCCAAAAAATCTCAAAATTTGCATGTAACTTATATTTGTCATAACAATGAATAGGAAGTGCCAAAATAATGATATAAATATGTAAAAACCACTTGAGTGTATGGTTTAATTTATACACTTGAGTGTATTCTAGCCTGACTATATATATATATATATATATAGAGAGAGAGAGAGAGAGAGAGAGAGAGAGAGAATTAAGAAAATAAATTATGAAGAGGAGAAATTGATGAAGATATTAAAGGATACCACAACAATGCCATATTCAAAGGTAGTTGATAAAAAGGAAGTATGTCCAAAGAGAAAGTCCCTCAGAAGAACATTCCTAGTTAGAAGGCTAACCACATGATTGTAACACTAAAAGGAAATGAAATTATAGTGGGATAGAAGAGAGTGAGGTTGTCGAGATGTAAGATACATCATCTTCTGGTACAAGTGCAACCAGCCAAAGTAATCAACAATAAGAGAAAAGCCCCAAGACATCAAACAGAAAGATAAAAAAGAAGTAGTGTCAAGATGAAGCCTTATCACATCAACCTAAGAAGAAATAGGTCAAAAACAACTAAGAAGGAATGTACTAATAACAAGGATGTTGTAGGTAACCAATACCTCACCTACACTCTCTTTTACTTTTGTAAATCTTATTTCTAGAACATATACGAGATTGGTAATCATCACATAGAAATTTTATTTGTGGTTATTGAGCTCCATATCAGTGATGAAAACTCTAATACTATTATTAAAAATTGGGATTTGATAATTCTCTTTTGGTAGACGTTGTTGATTTTTCTAGAGGTATATGGGTCTAATGGATGGTTGCGAGTCATCAAGTTAACATTATTTTGTAGTCACATAGATTTCATTCTATGTGAAGTGAACTGAGTATTGTACATGTTTATCCAAAAATTCATTCATTATGAAGTGAATGGAGTGTTCTACATGTTTGTTTATGTGATCCCCAATGTAACTTTGAGTAAGTATCTTTTAAAAAATTTGGAACACATTAGTCACGTTACACAAGGAGCTTGCAGGTGAGGGATTTAATTACAGTTCTAGCACCACATGAAAAAAAGAGATGGGAAACACTTTAACCACAATGAAGAAAACCTAGTGAATGAATCATTGAGTGTTGATTAAAACAAGTTTAGTGTTCTCAACTACTCAAGGATGAAATTTACTTATACAAAAGGAAAATTACATGAGGTCTTAGATAAAGTGGTTGTGAAAAATAGTTCATAAACCAATTAAATGACATTTTTAGAGCATCTTGCACGCATACACTCAAACCATAGTCCGAATTTGATAAGGGCATCAAGTGCAATAACAAGAAAATGCAATATCATATGTAATAATCATGATAGAATATGAAAGACTTCAAATAAACTCCCAATAGTTTGGGTCACCTAACAACCTTACTAGGAAACAATCTCAATCTATTTCCTTACTTTCTTGGAGCCCGGTGTCTAGTGAGAAGAATAATTGATGATTGGGGTTGAAGAACATGAGAGAGCATAATTGTGCATTGTTAATGAGAAGTGGTTGGGAATTATTCACCAACAAGAATACACTTAGGAAGGAAAATAAGTATAATAGTTATAGTGACACATGTAAATGACCAATCACTCCATTTTGATAGGCAAAGTATGATCAACGACATGTTATAAAGATAACATCAATGCATGATTATGAATGGATAGAGCACGGAGATGTGGAATGAAAAATGGGTTAGGGGATTTCCAGCTCTAAAAGAGACGGTGATCAAACAAATACCTGATGAAGTCAAGGACCTACGAGTTGGAAATGTGGTTGATCTAAGGAGCAAATGGGATGTTTCTTTTCTTAATGAATTCCTCCTTATAAGAATTTGCTTCAAAATTTAAAATGTAAAACTCATAAGTTTTTCTTGGGAAATGGTCTAAGGGCATGTAATTAGAATCAACTAGGTAAGTTTATAGTAAATTCAGATCACACATTTCTATGGAAAGATGTGGAAGTGAAGATATATGGACCCTAGTAGAAAATATAGTAAGCATGAATGCCAAGAAAGTATGAAGCTTTTATGTGGATAATGGGTCAACATGCTCTTGTAAACACAAGAAAAGAGTTAGAAGATAGATAAAAATTGATAGTAGTTGCACTAGATGCAATATAGAAGAGGGAGATATTATACTTGCCCTTCATGACTTTCATAAAGATAATGAAGTTTAGAATGAAGCTAGTCAGAATTAGATGATGCCTAATTTCTTTAACAGAGACTTGAATGCATGGTTAAGAAATAACACCGAATTGAACCATATTGTGGAGTTTTCATGTACTTGTTGGATCATTTGGAAGTCTAAAAACTAGAAGGTTATGGAAATATTTATAAAATAGTAAGTCAACAGAATCATATAAAACATCATAAATATTCATTTAGTCTATACTAATGTGCATGATGAAGAGAACACCATGTCTTAGGAAGACTAGCTTCCCCATAGGAAGGATGGGTAAATTTCAATGTGAATGTATCTTGCAAGAAGGGGAGACAAGTTGTATATGTTATTGGAACATCTTTTATAGGTAGGTGTAGAGAAGATGAGGGAACTTTAGTGCGGTCCAATTTCATCATTGAAGCTTTATTTATTGCATTGTGCGTGCTTTGGAAATTTCTTAGAATGTGGGAGACATGCAAATCATAGCTGAAGCTAATAGCTCAAAAGTTGCAAAAGATTCTAGGCAGGAGGTCAACAATTGTCCTTTATTAAGAAAATGGTAGATGAAGCTGAGGAGTATGGGAAATAGAAACTTGATTGTAAAGTTCAGACAAATAAGTAGAATGGACAACCATGTTGCAGATGTCTTGACCAAGCATCACTTGAATAAAAACACTTTTCAACATGTATGTATGCCCTTTCCCTATCATATTTCACAAATTATCTTTATGGAGTTAGATGTAATGGTATTACCACCAACTTCATTCCAGTTATTTCAAATTTTGAATAATTACTTTTGTACAATAAAAGACTTGCGACAATAGGGCAAGATGAATAAATGACCTCTTCGATCCCCCTCCCCCCTCCAAAAATATAAGAGCCTAGCCTCACCCACAAGGTTTGGGTCTACCACTAGGAGTGCATGAGGATAGGTTCTTCTTGATGTTGATGCTTATGTCATGAGAGGGAGGGTATATCTCTTAGTGTACGCATGATACCTCAGAAACAATTTTGTAAAAAGTTTACCTAACACATAAGATCCCTAAGAAATATAAGATACCAAGTATGATGCTTACTTTTGATTACCACATTTCAATTTTAAAAAATCTTGGATAACCATCGAGAGCTTGGTTGGTTTGTTCTAGTTCGACCACGAAGAATACTTTTGCAATCTAACTTTGCATTGAAAAATAATAGTATGAAACAACACCCTTCCATAGTATCCATAGTTAAGTTTGCACCAAATATCAAAAGGGATCAAAATAGAACTTTTTCAAGTGGATCTTTAATCATTTCAAGTGGATCTTTAATCATAATAGAACTTTTTTGAACATATAAGGTTCATCGGAAATAATGGTGTTAAAATAAATAAAAGATAACAATAACCTTACAATACCTTTCATCGCATATAGATTGAAAAAGTTTTTCATGTTATTGGGATTGACAAATCTCCAAGCCCATAGGGGTTTGATATTTCCTACCAAAATAATTGGGACACAAATAAGGAGCTTCTTGTAAAGATGTTTGAAAATTTCCATACAGAAGGTGAAAACCTTGAGTAACTATCCATCCTTAACCAGGGTTGATAAAAATATGGATAAACGTACTTTCACTAGTCATTTACACATATTAGTCTTATAAAGAACTCCTATAAGATTATTGTTGAGGTTTCTTGTAATAAAACTAAATAATATATAAATGATATCGTGGGTTTAGGAAAAACCACTTTTATAAAAGGGAAACATATACTACATACCTAAATAATGACAAATGAGGTCCTTTAATCTTGTAAATAAAATAATGACCCCTTATTATACCTCAAATCAAACTTTAGAAAAGTTTTTGATAACATTAATTGGAATTTCTACATGGTTTTCATTTAAGGATACAACTTCTTGGATAAATGATCCAATTATATATATCATTGTATCAACTTGTCGTTTTCTTTGATTCTTATAAATGGTTCCTTGTTTGTCTTTTTTAAATGCTCAAACACTTAGTCAAGGTGAACCATTATCACCATATGTTTTTTGTGATTGTTACATTCAAATCAACATCAATGTTTAGGCTAGGAGTGAGTTTATTCTACTATCAAAGACTGATTGTAAGACCATAAACCTATCTTAACTTTATATTCACTATAATATTTCTTTATTATCATAACTTTATGCTTGACTATGATTTGATACCCATGGATTTAGTAGAAACCCAAATTTGATAAAAAATACAATTTGTGTATCCTGATTTCAAGTTCACTTGTAAGTTGTGGACTCAATTGTAACTTTATGTAATATGAGGTCTTAATTGAAAATTTTGTGTGACATATAAAAACTTGAATTTTCCTTTATATTCATGCCTTATTAATCCTTGAAATCAATTTTCTAAGAGATGACTCCAATTTCACTTCAATTGTAACTTAGTTTTGCCTTGATTTTGAAATTTTATGGATTAGTATGGAAATTCAACAAAATTAAGATCGAATTATAAAATAAGTGTATCTAATCAAATTTCTTTATTCTTACTCATGCTTAATTTTAGGCTCTTTGAACTTGGTTTTCATGGTATTTTCATCCTGGGGTTTCTAACCCTAAATCTAGCCTAACTATGCACAGAGTGAATGACCTTCAATAGATTTCTATATGGCTTGGTAGGTTACAACTCTTCCTAGCCTCTATACCTAGGATATTGAGTTTCCCTCAGTGACAAGATATTCAGGTGTACCCTAACCAGTTATCTAGGACTTGAATAGGCATTTTTAGGGATGTGGTTTTATAGATATTCATGTGTAAACCTCGATAGAATTTGTTGGTTGACCATGGATAGATTAGTCATTTGACCTATTAGATCTCATCATATAGATAACTACTTTCTGACATGTTCACCCTTAATATGTAAATTTCATATCTAGAAATTAGTAGGGTAAATCGATACCTTGGGTGTCCAAGAGAAGATGACTTCATAGGCTACGAATGGTTAAACTCAATAGCTTCACATTTTGACCTTTGATACCTTAACTCTTTGACATATATAGGTCCAACCAACACATTTGAAACTTTATGTAATTGTTAATCTTGATAGGTATATTATATACCTAAACTTTTACTGGGTACCTTGTTCGAATTTGGAAGTTATGATCTCAATACCCTTATTCTGCCCCTTGCTAGCTCACTTCAAGTAGGGCCTTTTGGTCATTTGAGTCTTTTTCTGATATAAACACCATATCCCTCAACCCCTATACTTTTTAACACCCTTGATACATTATAGAAAGAGTAGGGAGACAAATAGACTCTACATTAAGGCTTATAAGTTGATAGGCCCCCTTGAATCTTGATAACTTGGGTCAAGTGTGTGCAGGTTGAAGATCAAACAACTCTATGGTGTTTCTAAATTTCTCAACCTTATTTATTCCATTAAAAATGTAATATCATATCCCCTAGTCTCTTATTCCTTATTCTTTTCACGTATTATTCTTCTTAGTCCAAAATCCATGGTTTTTCATGGTGGAAACTTGTTCATTTAGGTAAAGCACCTTCTTTTTTCTCTTTTGACCTTGGGTGCCATAATTCCTTCAAGGGCAGCCATATTGGAGCTGATATGTGATCTTGGTCGTAGAAAGGAGGTCAGTTGGATGTGTTTTTGTTATTACTCATTTTTTTCACCAACCTAGGCAAGTGATATAACATGTAATACCTCCTTTTGGCTATAGTGTATCTACAAACCCTAACCTTTTTATAATGTGTTGAAATTACTTAAAAGATGAAAACTTATGGTCTTATTTGGATGAATATAGTGAGAACATGAAATTTTAGTCTTATTTTGTTTTTTAAGTATGTCTCTAGTACATAAAATACCATTCGCTTAAGTGTTTGTTGGCTGAAATGATGGAAAACATGCTTAAGAACCCTAAAAGTGCTCACTTTGTAAATGTTTGATGCCATTTTTGTGGTGAATAGAATGGAGACGCATCCTTACCAATATTGAGGTTCTAAAATGATTTTTAGGACTTTCTCTAGTCATATATGCTTCTAGGTTTTTGTTTGGGTGAAATTTTATATGCAAAGGTGGCTCATTTTGCCCTTCTAAACCCTAAGTGACCCTTTTATATCCTTTTATTGTAGTAATAATAGAAATCATACCGTTTTAAGTTTTAAGTGACCCTTTAATGCACTTTTTAATTTATCATTTATGTCTTTTGAAGATATTGACAATATTTAAGGTGTATTTTATTTTCATATTAGGAGTGATCTTTGTTTTTTCCTTACTAATGTGATAGGCCTACATGTTCCTTAATCTTGACACTAGCATAATTTGTACTCCCATTGGCTTCTTTCCCTAAAATTTTGGGTGTCGTTTGGTTACTATATCTTAAAGACATGAGAAATTTTTTAGGAGGATGTTTCTTATTCCTAGTTTGGCCTTAAAGGTAATTTGAGATGTTATATGTCCTAGTTTGTTGTTTTGGTCCTTTTAAGGTAGATAAGGGTTAGGTATACCATGCTTGTATTGTTAATGATCCTAAATTTAATTATGAATCCTGAGGATGAATATATTAATGTGCATGATGTATCTAATGGAGACAATTCATAATGTATGTATGAAGTGGTATGGAGGTTTACAATCAAACATGACCCTTATGCAATCTAGGTCAACCTTAATCAAAAGATTCCATGTGGTGATATATATCAACCTCTAAGATTAATATATGTTCCTATCCTATTTTATACCCCTATATCTTATGAAATTGACCATGTGTGACATAAAATGTGACAATATCAGATAAACTTTAGATATGGGATATACAAGAAGGCATGATATGTAGATGGTTTTTCTGATAAGGAGTGTTTTAAGTGGTCAAGCACGACATCCCCTAACAAAGGGACTCGGGTTCAAATCCTACTTGTTGCCTTAGTTTACCACCCTCACGGATGTTTGGCCTCCGTCACATGCATGGGAGAGGGGAGATAATACATCTCTTTATCCCATACCTTGTGGGTTTTTCCTTGACAAAAATGATGAGGGTACCATCATTACGATGAGAGACCATTGTGGTCTAAGGGTTAAGTTTAAATTTACTACTATATATAATTTAGTTATAAGATACTGGTAAGATTTTTCATACTCTTAATATGGATTATTTTGTGGTCAGATGTGTTTGATATACTTTTCCCTTGAAATAATCTGATATGATATACTATATTCAAGTAGTCCTGAGAAGTTATATGCCCTTGATGATGTAAACTTAATTATAAATAACTAGACACTAAAAGACACATGAAATAATGATTTATTTATTTGAACCAAAATTTTCTAAAAACAATGTGTAGTTCCCCATGACAATCCTACATGGTTATAAATGATGATTATGAGAAGTTACACTTATGGGATAATTGCATATATTTTGTTATTATGTATGAATATTTCAAATGAAATAGTGGAAGTGAAATATTCCATGTTGATTCCTTATTAAAGGAGATGTGGTAGGACTTGATGCATTGGGCCTTGTTGTGGCCGAGATTGGTAAGTTGGGCCTTGTTATGCCCTATTTGATGAGTTGAGACTTGGTATGGACAAAGGTGATTACTTGTACCCTAATTTGAGTGGTTTGGTATCAGTGATTACATTTTAAATTTTCTTAAAATATTAGACTTGATTAATATTTTAATTACTTATATGTTTTTGTATGTAACTTGTTTGATGATATTGAAAAATGAGTAATTACCTTAATTAATAAAGTGTAACTGTAATCATGTAGTACAAAATTCTATAGATCCATTTCCTTGTGTTAGTAGGGGAAATAGTTAAATGATCTAATCTTATAGCAATTTGAGAACTGTGAGAAGATGTTCAGAGATATATATTGGTGAATATGCTACAACGCTTGGGGTTGGTGTACCCTTACATGTTTAAATATTATTTGGAGTTAGTTGAAACCGAAGGTCAGCTAATATGTGATAGAGAGAGGCTTAGGTCATAACTTGGTTTTCTGAGTTTGATTCCATATTTTTAGGTGTTGTGACATGTGTACCCAGAGTGCACCACTGATATTTGTAGAATTGCCTTTGAGAAATTCATAGTACATATGCCTATGTGCCCTCTACCTATTGTTAACCTCATTCTAAATCTAAGGTGTGGAGAGATATAGTGGAGTTTGATAATACTTAAATATTATGTAGGTCTAGTCAGGGTATCTAAACGACAAGCTAGTGTTTGGGTGGTACGCCTCAAGCTACCCATGCCATAATAAAACATGAAACTAGCCCTGTAGTATACCTGATTAGTAAAATTAGTGAATCACATGGATGCATGTATATTATGCTTTTATATATTAAGGTATTATATGTGATTCATAATCTATTTTGGCATTTGTATATGCTCTGACATATGCTCTATTTAGTATCTACTTCTTCTTGAGCTACACACACTATTAGATATAATTATATAACCCACTCCTCCATGTAAACATAAGATGCTAATAGTTGTTATAATCACATTCATGGGACATGGGGGTTGTGACATCCCCATATTTTCTAAAACTTAATCTAATGTGTGACGTCCAAATTGAAACCTCACCTCAGTGAGACTACAATTTAAACACCCCACACTAGGCTAAGAAGAAGAAGATCAGAGGAAGCTAGAAGGAAACAATAGTAGCACATGCACATGAACAATAATAAAACCATACAACACATGTTCACCATTCAACATATAATTACATAATGAATTGTTACAACATTTGATATTACATATTGAACAGTAAACTTTACACATACACGTCCTACCACTAAACAACAAGATCTTAAGACAATAGTCCACCTGTACATCAAATCGCCACACTACTCTCAACTATCATGGTTCTTCAAGATCATGTATCCACATACCTAAAACAAAGATTACATGTGGTACACGTCAACACAATATTCAATAATATTGTACTGAGTATGCCTACATGTCTTTTTATAAACCTCTCATTACTAAGCTTGGCAATAAGATAAAATAAATTCTTGGTAGTAACAACAGAAATATATAAAAAAACATAACTGAACAAAGATGTTTATTAAGAAAAGAGAATGCATGTTTGAGGCACAATTTCCATTATATCATCCATGCATTTACTACCTGAGAGTTGAATGCATTAAGGCCTTTATGATATACTACCAAAGAGTTGGATCATTTCACAATGTGATATACCACCAAAGAGTTGGATCACTTCCAAATACTTTACTACCAAAGAGTTGAAGTACTTTACTTTCCTACACTTTACTACCAAAGAGTTGAAATGCTTGGATATAATGTAACACATATATTATGTTCCACGTGTTCATATCCATAAGTATGGAAAATCAAGCAAGATATCATACAAGAACAATCATTTCATCCAATATCATATGCTAAGTGTTTACTACACATATAAAGCAAGCATACTGTATAATAAGCCAAGTAAGAGGTCATGACATACCTTCAAGAAACACAAACCTAATCCACACATTCCTGATATCAACTATATCCTTGGTCAGCCCTGATAAATACAAGACCACACATACCATCATCAGATTCTCATCATTTTAATCCTAGTATGTTCATTAGGATTTTACTTATCTCTTTAGGATATTCCCATCATTACTTGTCTTATCTTCTTATAATTAGGCTACTGGTCTTATATTCCAGATTAAGATACATAATGTGATTATTTGATTAGATATGATTATGTGCACATATTAACCCTAGGTTACATCATTAACCTAAAATAGGGTTACAACACATGTATTAAGGGTCATATTCATATAACATGAATTCTATGCATCTAACTGATATCAAAATTTCATATTAACTTCCAGTTACTGATATGAGGGTGTTTCAATAAATTCCATCATTTATTGAACATGTATGTATTTATTGCATTTTATTTAGGGTTATTTGCCCTAATTAGGCATATGGAGAAAATTTCATTATTTAGTGCATCATCATCCTATTATTTGACATCACATGGAGTCTATATCATGCTATGGAGTTACTAGTAAATTATCATAAGTTTAGGCCACCATTTGATATTTATTACACATGATATAAGTGTAGAACATATTACATGATATCACTGATATTTAAGAATCAAAAGACTAATATGATGGTTCCATGTTATTCTACGCATTTTTTAGAGAATTTTGGTATAATATTTGTATTTTTCTGATAATCGAGCTATATACTGTGAATTATTGTAGATCTAGGTATTTTGTAGAATTATTGGGTGATTTACCTTTTACGTCAAATTAGCAGTCTCCATGTGAACACTGGGAGGCATTGCTCTTTTGCTTTCTCTACTTGAGGTGCCGACCTAATCTTTGACATGGACTCGGTTCTGCTTGATTATGCTTGTTTTCTCATACTAGACCTGGTCCGCTCGATCTCTCTTACAACTGGTATTTCTCGCATCCTCATGCGATCCTCTATCTCCCACTTTTGTGCGAGACTTTGTCGAGGCTCAGTTCTCCACCTGACGCCTGCTTTCTTCTGTGAACACTACTGTTGAGTCAGAACTGTGGCGAGAAATCAATCGTGGTGCACCGTCGGTCTATGCCTACCTCAAGTCTCAACGCTTCCGAGTTGTATCCAACAACTTCACATCAGCAACGTCGCAACCCTAGATCTCCATCCCGATTGGCTCGCCATTGTGGGAGACATCTTCTCCTCCGCCACAGTTGCAGATGCCATCCAAATATCTCATGAACCCTCCCTCACAGTTCCATATCCTCAAGAGGCTTACTTGGCAACTGGATTTAGGTCTTTGTGGAGCTCCTTCTTCCTTCTCCATTTTTCACTATGGGCGCCGGTACAGGATCCGACTATATTGAGATATCATATCAATATCGTCCTTCCTGCCTTCATATGAGAAAGCTCCATTAGTTGGTCTTGAGGCCCCAAGCTTCTTCATTGTAGCTTCACAGAGACCCTACGCTCTACCCGGCCCCAATCACCACTGGCTTGCTGCAATGGAGTGCTCACAGAAAGGATGCTTCACTCAGTCTGTGTACTGAACCAACATACTCAAATAAGGGCATGTATACTATTTACTATGAGGATAGCTCAACCCTTCATTCAACCTCACCCATAACCCCCTCCTTCAACTTGAGCATGGGATCGTGGGAAGGTTGTCTCTCCACTAACTGTGCTTCCTTCACTGTTGCACTAATCGAAAGGTAGGAGACTTAGCATGCATCCCCGATCTGCATATCAAGGGCTAGGAAAGGAAGATCCGAGGAAAGGGATATCCGTGGAACTCCTTGTCAAAGACCACAACTGCTGGATCCAAGGACAAAACATGTCCACGCAGGCCATCCAATGATCATATGGTGCGTGACAAGGTACAAACTTAGGCTAAAGTATTCAAACCTTGATCTAATATACCTTAATACTACACATTATACTCAAACTTGATGCCAAGACTCACGTATTTAATTTGTCAAATAAATATTTCAAAAAGGCATAAATATAAGGATCTTGATCATGATGTCAACACCATTACGCATCCATATTTTATCAAAACACTTGCAAGTTTTAACATTCCTAAAAAATGAATACTTACATCATTATACATTTAAATATTCAAAAAGTTCAGTCCATCACATCCTATACACCTTAAAAGAAAATTTTTCCTCAAAATTAAACCAAAAATCCAGTCCATCACATCATATACATCTTAAAAGAAATTTCGTCCTCAAAATTAAGACATCCTCTTACTTCAAGGAAAAACTAAGAGGTCTTCATCCATACGTAGGACACCACTCTATGTGAAACACATTCATAACCAGAAGCTCCATAACTATTTTTATATCAATCCTAGGAGATTTCAAAAACATCTAGGATGAAGCCCTTAACATATAACGTCGATCAAGGGTTTATAAACTCTGGTTATTTCATTTCATCTTTTTCATTAGGATTCTCATATTTCCTTTTACCCCAGCATTTAGGTTTCAACATTTACTTATACAATTTATGAAGGATCTAATCTTTGTTAACCCATTTTATCCTTCTAAATCATATCAAAGTGTCATCATCATCATTATGTTGTGTCAATTGTTAAACTATATTCTTATATCTTTATTAAGCACTAAGTTTAACACATTTTTGACATGTGTCATTAATATGCTCTTATTCATCTTCCACATATTAGGTTGCACTCTTTGTTAGTGATTTCATAACTTGATTAACCAACTATATCACATTATCATCACCATTCATGTATATGGTTAACCATTTATATCATATAGAGTTGTCAAACTATCTCTAGGTTTTTCATCATGTCATATCCATATATTAAATTTCAAGTTTAGATCACATTCTTACATACATTATATCATGGTTCTGCTAAATGAACTTATATGAGTGGTTCCTTAAACATATATCAAAACTTCATCTAGTTCAATTGAGGTTCTCCTGGCCCATACCATAAGGGTAGTGCCATGCTCAGTCTCTCTGAGCTAACTCAACCCAATGAGTATCTCATATGCATATACTTAATCTTTCCTCTCTTAGTCTAGGGTTCTTGGATTACCTCATTAGCACTAGTGATAGCTTTACAAGCTCTAACCACATAAGCACAAACCAAACCACAATATGATACTCTCTTTTCATAGATCTCTAACCATGAAATACTATATCTCATCTCTCTCTTACATGTACACCACTAGAGTCTTACATGGTAACCACCAACCTGAGCATGATGCTTCATAGAAACCAACACAGTTACCTCCTTCAGGGTCTTGGGACTCTCTCTCCCACACCCAGATGGTAGGTTCTTATATTCATATTCACATATGCACATATAACCAACCTCTCTTTGTTTCTAGGGATTGGTCCTCCCAAGGACATCTAGGGTTCAACGATACTACATGAATCATGCATAATGCAACTCAACTCAATCACTCAGGAGTATTCTAGTTTAGGACATATCATATCACATATGTCTCATCATTCTCATATCTTGGAGTTTAGCTTCTCTGACCTTCTCCCTGTGGGTCTCACCCTCTCTGGAGTTAACCCTAAAACTAATCCTAACACTAGAGGTCCTCCTTCGTAAAAGAGATTGAGACTCTTGTTGATTCACATCCTATCTTATCTTATCTTATCTTATCTTAGAAAAGCATATATACTTGCATCGTAAAACCTTATCTCAAATACTCAAAACTAAACTGAAATCCTCAAAAACAAGCATTGATCATCATAAAACAACCTATATTACTATATCAAACTTAGATCACAACATAAAAACTCATATTATCTATTCCACCTGTCACATATTGTAACAAGGATTTGGACATCTAATCTAGAACTACTCTCTCTCCTAGACTGATGTCATTCACTTTCACTTAGGTTGCATGGCATCCTCCTACTTGTACAAGTATGGGGACACATTTTGTAATACTTACATATATAATAAATATTATATAGTTTTTCTCTGATAAAACACATGGTAGAGAAAACTATCGAGGTTTGATCCGATTGGAATAAAAAACCAAATCCACAAAATGAGTGTCCCACACATAGTAGAGAGTCTAGTGCCATGTCACCTAGTAAAAAGGGTGAGAACACGATGTAGATTAGTGTAGCTACCCTAGACAATGAGCGCTATATGTCTAGGATTTCTCTTCCCGAGATGTACGTCACTTCCAAATAATGCAACGTCCCACACCACTGCACTATAAGGAAAGAACGACACCTAAGGACCTACTATACAACAAGCACCAGTCTAGACCTAGTTCTCAGACATCTAGGTGCTAACCTAGAGGCCAGGTCAGATCTAGTCTCTAAAAGACAAGTAATCTAACCCTAAAGATTATTATGTTCAAGGTTATTTTCTTTTTGAGTTTCATAATGAGAAAATGCCAAACTTTGCTATTGTTCATGCTCTGATACCACCTATGACATCCCTAGATTTTCTAAAACTTAATCTAATGTGTGGTGCCCAAATTGAAACCTCACCTCAGTGATACTACAATTAAACACCCCACACGAGGTAAAGAAGAAGATCATAGGAAGTTAGAAGGAAACAACAATAGCACATGCACATGAATAATAATAAAACCATACAACACATGTTCATCATTTAACATATAATTACATAATGAATTGTTACAATATTTGATATTACTTATTGAACAGTAAACTTTACACATACATGTACTACCACTAAATAATAGGATCTTAAGACAACATGTCCACCTGTACATCAACTCGCCACACAACTCTCAACTATCCTGGTTCTTCAAGATCATGTGTCCACATACCTAAAACAAAGATTTCATGTGGTACACGTCAACACAATATTCAAGAATATTGTACGGAGTATGCCTACGTGTCTTTTTATATGCCTCTCATTAATAAGTTTGGCAATAAGATAAAACTAATACTTGGCAGTAACAACAGAAATATATAAAAAAGCATAATTGAACAAAGATGTTTATAAAAAAAGATAATACATGTTTTAGGCATAATTTCCATTATATCATCCATGCATTTACTACCTGAGAGTTAAATGCATTAAGGCCTTTATGATCTACTACCAAAGAGTTGGATCATTTCCCAATGTGATCTACTACCAAAGAGTTGGATCACTATCAAGTACTTTACTACCAAAGAGTTGAAGTACTTTACTTCCAGCACTTTACTACCAAAGAGTTGAAGTTCTTGGATATAATGGAACATATATATTATGGTTCATGTGTTCATATCCATAAGTATGGAAAATCAAGCAAGATATCACATAATAAAAATCATTTCTTCCAATATCATATGCCAAGTGTTTACTACACATATAATGCAAGAATACTGTATAATAAGCCAAGTAAGAGGTCATGACATACTTTTAAGAAATACAAACCTAATCAACACATTCCTGATATCAACTATATCCTTGGTCAACCCTGATAAAGACAAGACCACACATACCATCATATGATTCTCATCATTATAATCCTAGTATGTTCATTAGGGTTTTACTTATCTCTTTAGGATATTCCCATCATTACTTGTCTTATATTCTTGTAATTAGGTTACTGGTTTTATATTCTAGATTAAGATACAATGTGATTATTTGATTAGATATGATTACATGCACATATTAACCCTAGGTTACATCATTAACCTAAAATAGGGTTACAACACCTGTATTAAGGGTCATCTTCATCTAACATGAATTATATGTATTTAACTGATATAGAACTTTCATATTAACTTCCAGTTATAGATATGAGGGTGTTTCCATAAATTCCATCATTTATTGAGCATCTATTTATTTATTGCATTTTATTTAGGGTTATTAGCCCAAATTAGGCATATGGAGCAAATTACATGATTTAATGCATCAACATCATAATATTTGACATTACATCGAGTCTATATCATGTTCTAGAGTTACTGGTAAATTATCATAATTTTAGGTCACCATTTGATATTTATTACACATGATATAAGTGTAGAACATCTTACATGATATCACAGATATTTAAGCATCAAAAGACTAATAAGATAGTTCCATGTTATTCTACACATGTTTTTGAGAATTATGACATATTATTTGTATTTTTTTGATAATCAAGCTATTTACTGTGAATGATTGCAGATCTAGTTATTTTGTAGAATTATTGGGCGATTTACCTTTTAAGTCCAATTAGCAGTCGCCACGTGATCACTGGGAGGCGCTGCTCTTTTACTTTCTCTGCTTGAGGCGGCCGGACTATTCTTTAACCTGGACCCAATTCTGTTTGATTATGCCGGTTTTCTCGTACTGGTCCCGATCCGCTCGATCTCTCTTACGACCGGTCTTTCTCGCGCCCTCACACGATCCTCCGTCTCCTAGTTCTGTGCGAGACTCTGGTGAGGCTCGGTTCTCCGCCTGACGCCTGCTTTCTTTTGTGAACACTGCTGTTGGGTCAGAACTGTGGCGAGAGATCAGCCGTGGTGAGCCACCGGTCTATGCCTCCCTCAAGTCTCAACGCCTCCGAGTTGTATCCAACAACTTCACAGCAGTAGCGTTGCAGCCCTAGATCTCCATCCAGGTTGGCTCGCCACCGTGGGAGACATATGCTCCTCCGCTATAGTTGCAGATGCCGTCCAAAGATCTCATGGACCCTCCCTCACAGTTATAGATCGTCAAGAGGCCTACTTAATTGGCAACTAGATTTAGGTCTCGGTGGAGCTCCTACTTCCTCTTCCGTTCTGCACTATGGGCGCTGGTATGAGATCTGACTATATTGAGATATCAATTCCGCTCTTCCCGCCTTCGTCTGAGAAAGCTCCATCAGTTGGTCTCGAGGCCCTAAGCTTCTTCATTGTAGCATCACGGAGACCCTGCGCTCTACCCGACCCCAACCACCACCGGCTCGCTGGAACTTGGGGTTAAGGTATCAATCACATTCACTTATTCTTGTCTCAATTCATTATCTTAACCTTTTAACTTTGATTTAGGGTTTGTTCAGAGTAATTGTTATATGTAGACATAATGATATTAGGATTCATATTTGAGTTCTTCACATCAATGAAAGGGTCCCAATATATTTTTTATTCAAATCTTGTTAATATACATACATACACATTGACTCTATGTCCTTATACATAAATTGCCCATAGTTAGCATTTTACTTAATATAGAATCATAGTATGTTAATGTTATACATCAAAATTACTTATATCTAATTAAGGTGATTGGGATTGTTGGCTTGACAATTAGTTTGCTTAATTAAATTCTAAAACCTAAGATATGATGTTAATATTAGTTCAACAATCCTACTCATATGATATAATGAGTAAGCATTTATTGGAATATCTGATTAGACGAAAATCTTAGGGTGATATTAACATTTAATTAGGATCGCTATAGTTTTTGGGTCCCTGGCTAGAATTTGGTAATGTTCTAATCAACATGATAATTACTATGATATTCGAAAGTTTTGATCATGTCTAACAAATAAATGATGAGGTAAAGGATTAAATGAGAAAAAGAAAACAAGGGAACTTCTAGTAAAATGAATAACTCCTACAAAACTGGACCCAAAGGCCCTCACAAAGCGTCAAGCAGCGATCAGTCTTCAACTCCTTGGCGAGACTAGCCAGAAAACATCAATGTACCTTATGATAATTAGGGGTAACTCATGCCCTCTCAAGCATCAAAGATGTTGCGATAAGAAGAAGAGACGATAGAGCAGGAAGAAATAAAGGAAAATAGAGCCAAGCATGCCCACTCCAATCAGGAATAAGGCAAATATGGGAACACTAGTTGCAATAGGGGAAAGGAGAAATAGAGGGACTCATGCCCTCAAAACCATTTGGAACCAACCCCTAGACCCATGCAAAATCAGAGGATGACTGCAATGAGAAAACAAAGAAACTATGATTGCAGATGAACACATCATGCATGATCATGTTGAGATGGGAAGAGGAGAATTACCTTAGCTGAAGGTAGAAAAAGGAGTCGAGTAAACTTCATTCAACCTACACAAACTCCTATGTTGGGTTTTAATGATCTGCACATGCACATCAATCCTTGACGACGAGCTCTGAATCAAGCTCCATGACCCTTTTTTGGGAGCCCCCTGGGTGGTTCACAACCAAAGCTTAGGCTAGTTTAGAGTATGGGGAATCTTGAGGATGGTGTATCCATGGAAAATTCAAAGGAGGAGGTCTGAAAGTAGAAAGCCTTGGTGGGTGGTCAGAGGAGAGGTGATGAGGGGTTCTGGAGGTGAACAGATGCAATCAGAGTGAGTGCAGGATCTCAGGTCTCTGGCTTGAGCTTTTTTGATGCCTCTAGGGCTAAGATTGGCACTCTATAGCTGCCAACACTAGCAGTACAGAGGACTGATGATAGGGAGAAGTGAGCATTTCTCCTTGCATGCATACTAGAATTTGTATAAGGGTTTAAAAGGCGGGGTTTCTTATCCTGAAATCAATGGAGAAATTTGTTTCCAAAATGTACAAGTATATTGCGAGAGATACATGATTGATTGAAAAAGGGGACTGGTGCCAAATCAATTGAATATTGAAAAAAAATCCAAGACTGGGATGTATTCAATTCAATATGTTCTCAATCTAACAACCTATAAAAAAATCACAAATAGAACTGCAAAAAAGTTGCAATTATCTCATCTAAAATGAGATTATCTTGTGCAAAATTTATCGCCTACTCAAATGAATTATGAACAAAACCAAATTTTTACCATTTTCATATTTAATGTCTTGAATATTCTCTTAGTGTTATTTTTGTAATCAGGCAATCAGATTAATTAATTTGATGTAAACAACATAATTCCTTATTATTAAATAACTAATTATTGAATATAATTAGATCTTAAAATTTTAGGTATTAACTTATTTATATGTTACCTCGTAACAAAAAAAATTAGTGCATGTTGGTAATACAAATTAAATTAAATGACCTCTTGGCTATGTAATTGACCATGTCTAATATGTAGCTCAAAAATTACAAAAGTACCCAAAATGAGGATGTTACAATGCTACCCACCTTTGATGAAATTTCCTCGTCAAAATTTGATTAAACTATAGGAGGCTACACACCTTACCTTTCATACACTAACTCTTGACAATTGTCATAAAGTCTCATAGACACCTTCAAAGTATAACCTTCTTATGTATAATTAACTATGTCTCACAACCTTATCAAACTATCATATACAAACAACATGGAAATATGTATGAAAATCTTAACCATAAACGATTATTATTCTTTACTCTTACTTTGAAGACGTGTACTCTACTACATGGGTCTCATGACCTATAGTAAGGTGAATAGGTCACATAACCTACACATAGGTCCTGAGTTATGTATATAAATTGTCTTGCACCAAGATCCTAGGCCTCATGACCTCCACTAAGGGCCTGGGTCATGTCTCTTGATATGACATGCCCTAAGGCCTGGGTCTAACTCCATAATTTCATTTCATCTCATTACATCTAATCTTATATGAATCTTAATGCATTTTGACCTCATGGTCTTACCATGATCTTAAATCGTAATACATGGTTCTTATCTTAGAAACATAATCATAACAAAATGCATTCAAATTTTATAATCTTATCATGTATTTAATTCTTAGATTTTAATTATTATAAGAAATGAGATTGTCTTGTGCAAAATCATTGCCTACTCAATTGACTTATAAACAAAACCAAAATTTTACAATTTGTGTATTTTAGTATCTAGAATATTTAGTGTTAGTTTCCTAATTAGGTAATCAAATTAATTAATTTGATGTAAACAAGATATTCTTTATTACATAACTAATTATCAAAATACAATTAGATCTTGAAATTTTAGGTATTATCCTTTTTACACGTTATCTATTAATATAAAACTTTTCACTACATTTTGGTTATCCAAATTAAATGAAATTATGTTCTTGTCTATCTAATTGACCATGTATAATATGTACTTAAGAAATTACAAAAGCACCCAAAATTGAGGATGTTACAAGATGAATGTAGAATATGATGAATGTGCCCATAATGGGTGTATGTCAAGCATGATAACAAGAATAGGATACACAATAATGATAAAGAAATAATAAACAAGAGCAACAAAGTATGATAATGTTAGTAGTTCCTAATAAGATGCCAAGGAACCTGGATAAAACAAGGAATAATGCATACAAAGTTAAAACTTAGAATCAATTATAATTAATCTACATAATTATGAGATTTTATTAAGTTTAAACCCTAATTATGATTAGTGATAACATAAGTTGTGCCTAAGTGCTTTGGAGACAGATTTAAGTGTTTCTTGTTGTTGTTCTTTGTCCTAACATTGGGATTGTAGGGGAAAAGTCCTTTTTATGAGTTTATGGTTATGAGAACCTAAACCTAGATTAACCTTAAATTCATTCTTATTTTGATTTTAGTCATAGATGTATTTTATATTAAGATTTTAGACCAATTATTTAAGTGGAAACCCTAATTCGATTCAAGATGTACTTTGTGTACCTTGATTTCAAGTGAATTTGCAAGTTATGGACTTAACTGTAACTTCATCTTAATATACAAACTTAATTTCAAATTTTGTGCAACACATCTAATTTTTTCCCTTCATAGTCATTTTTGTTCATACTTTAAATATTGGTTAAAGTATGAATTCAACTTGAATTAAATTGCACCTTAGTTGCCATTATTCTGAAATTTCATGTACATGGTAGGGTAGTATGCAAGTTTACTAAAATTAATGTTAGAATTTCCAATTGAGTGTAAATTATAAAAATGAATGTAATCCTAAGTATTAGTGCTTAAATTTTTAGATTTTGAACTTGGTTTGCATGGTGTTTCATCCTAAGGTTTCTAACCCTAAATCTAGCCTAAGTATACATGGATGAATGACCTTTAATAGATATGTCTATGAATCGATAGATAGTGGCCCTACCTAGCGTTGATTCCTAGTCTATCGATGATCCCTTTATGATAATATATTTATGTGTGCCCTTATACTTCACCTAGGACCTCGATAGGTATATAAATTGATGAGTTTTGATAGATGTTCATGTGCAAACTTTGATAGACTTTGATGGTTGAACCTTGATAGGTTGGTCATTTGACCATGGTAGGTATCACCATATGGCTAGATACTTTCATTTATGTTGACCCTTGATATGTGGATTTTATATCTTGATTTTTGTAGGCTAACTCAATGCCTAAGGTGTCCAAGAGGTGAATGTTCGATAGGCTATGAACGGTGAATCTAGATAGCTTTGTTTCTAGACCTTTGACCCCTTGACTCTTTGTTCTTGATATAATCAACCAAATGCATTAAAAATTTATTGATATTGTGAACCTATATCGGAAAAAAAGATAGATAAAATTTGAAGGGTACCTAAATCAAATCTGGATTTTGTAAACTCCACACCCTTGTCCGTATTGACCCTTAATAGCTCACATCAAGTGAGACTGCTTTGGTCATTCGAGTCTTTTGCCTATAGATGCACCCCATACCTCTAATCACTTACTATTTTAAAATCCTTGAGACTTATTAGAATGCGTAGGGAACCTAATAACCAAGATAGGGTGGATTAGATTTGGATAAGTCCCCTTGAAGCTCGATAGCTTGGATCAAGTGTATGCATACATATCTATGCATGTTGAAGCTCAAACAACTCCATGGTGTTCATAAGATTCCCAGCCTTATATATTTAATTAATAGCATAATATTATCCCCCGTAATATCTTATTCCTTTTTTTATTGGTATACTATTTCTACTTGGCCAAAATCCATGGATTTTCATGGTGGAAGCGTGCTCATCTAGATAAAACCACCTTCTTTCCTTCTCTTTGCCCTTATTTACCCTATATCCACCATGGTAAGTCATATCAGAGCCAGAAAGGTGATCTTGGGCATGAAAAGGAGGTTTCTTGAAGGTTTTGTTTTTTACTCATTTTCATCACCAACCTAGGCAAGTGATATAACATCTACTACCTTCTTTTTCCTACAATTCATCAACAAAATCTAATCTTGCTCTAATGCACCTCACTTGCATAAAAGATGAAACTTTAAAGTCTAAATTGGATGGATAATATGTGCATATGTTTTTTAGTATTACTTTGTATTGTAAATATGGTTAAAGTACATACAATTCCATTTTTTTAAATGTGTGTGGGTTGTAATGACGGAATACATGCTTAAAAATCCTCAAAGTACTTGTTTTGTAGCTTTTTGATATCATTTTCATGGAGGATGAAATTTTGGTGCATCCTTGTTGATTCTGATGTGTTTAAAATTATTTTCATGCCTTTACCTAGTCATTTATTCTTCTTTATTTTTTGGAAGAAATAATATAAATAAAGGTGTCTCATTTATGCCCTCATTTTCCCTTCTAAACTATAATTGACTCTTATAATATCCTAATCTTGTATCGAGCAAAACATCTATAAAATTTCAAAGTTTCAGATGAAATTTTTTGAAAATCTAATTTATGTTCGTGAAGCTATTTCCAAAGTTTCATATGTATATGATTTTTCTTTGAGTATTTATCTTTGTTTTGGACTTAATAATGTGTTAGACATAAATGTGGCCTAATCTTGAAACTAGCATAACTTTCACATTAATTACATTATTGTCATGCAATTTGGAGATCTTTTTGGTAACCATCCCGTAAAGACATGAGAAAAAGTTTAGGTGTATTTGATACTTGCATAAGCACTTATCCATGCTTTAACCTTAAAGAGGATTTGGGCCTTTATATGCCCTAGTATGGTGTTTTTGGTACTTTTAAGACAAATAATGGTAAGGTATCCCATGTTGTTGTTAATTAACCTAAAACTGATTATGAATCTAGGTGAATAGCTATATGAATGTGGACGTCACTTTTAATATTGAAGTCAATTGATCATTTATATATGAATTGGTATGGGGTTTACATACCAAAGTTGTCTTATGATAGTTAGGAAGTCCTTCATCGGAAGATGAGACCTAGTGGGATATATCACCTTCTCAGGTTAAGATATATGCCTCTACCCTTTTCTCTTCCTATAATATCATGAAATTGACTAAATGTGACATAAAATGTGACATTATATGATGAATTTTGGATATTACATATAGAAGTAGGCATGTTGTTTTGAGGTTTTTTCCTTGATGTCATCATTGGGATGATGGTAGTTTCCAAGGGTTGAAGTTGTGATTGCCATATAAATGAATTAGAAGATTATGGAAAGGTTTTTGATACACTTACTATGGAGAATTGTTTTGTCATATGTGTTTGATACATAAGCCCTTGAAATAGTGAGATAGTCTACTCTAATCAAGTAATCCTGAGAAATTGTATTCCCTTAATCATGATGCAAAATTTATAATAAATAAACAGGTCCTGAAAGACACTTGCAATGATGATTTATTTATTTTAGTTATATATTCTTCAAAAGAATACAATATGTTAGTTCCTCATGACAACCCATTACATCTTAAAAGTGATGGTTAATCTTGTTGGATGATTATGATTGATTCTAAATGATGATTATGAGAAGTTACACTTATGGGATATATGGAAATATCTTTTGTTTTTATCTATGCATATTTTAAATGAAATAGTGGACGATAAATAGTCCATGTTGGTTCCCTTTTTTTAGCTAATGTGTCCCAACTTGATGCTTTGGGCCTTGTTATGGTTGAGATTGGTAAGTTGATCCTTGTTGTTCCCGATTTGATGAATTGATCATTGGTATGGCCAAAGGTGATTTTGTGTGCCCTAATTTGGGTTGTTTGGTATCTGTGATTACATTTTATATCTTCTGGAGTTGTTAAACCTTTTTAACATTTTGGTTACTTATATGTTTCTTATATGTAAATTCTTCCATGTAGTAAAAAATGAGTAATGGGCTTAATTAATGACAATTGTAACACCAATCTTGTAGAGCCTTAAGTTTGTACATCTACTTCCATGAGTCAGTGAGGAAAATAGTGAAATGAGTCTGTTATAACCTAGTTTTTCCCATGTTTTAATATATTTGTTTACAAATAATGTAATATGAAGGACACCTTAGAAAGATGGTTCCCTATGTGTCTTGTTTGAAAATTGTGGTGTGAAAGTGCAAATACTCCATATTGAATATATATCATGTAGTTTACTGGTTTTAACAATCCATTAATAGGCATTGGATAAAATAAAGAGTGAAAAATCCAATAATTAAGAGATTTCTAAAAGTAACGAACAATTGGTATTTTTAAATATGGAGTTATGTGGAATACTCTAGAAAAGAGAGTTTTGTGCATAAATAAAGAATGGTGATTTTGTTAGTTGTTGGACAATTGAAATATAAGATAACATGCAAGTTGCCAAAAGAAGATAAGATATATGGTGTTTTAAATAATTAAAAGAGTAATTATCTAGCCAGTTTGGCAACACATGTTTGGAGACATCAATTAGCGTTGTTTTGATCTAAATTTTGGATTCTTGAAAATAATAAGGAAAAGAGAATAATTCTAAATTTTGGGAGAAATGGGATATTCTATGATTGTTTTAATAAAATACTTAAAAGAGCAAGTTTTATATGTATAAAGACATCCCAATAGTCCCAAAAACTAAATATGAGTTGGGAAAGGATTAATGAGTCTCCATAAGTGATTTAAGGAACATATCAAAGAAATAAATAAAGGATATATGTATTTGACAAACAATTTAAGGATTGAATTATCCAAACTGTACCATATGAGGAAATGCTCTCCTTAATGGATCTCATTTTCCGAATCCAAGGCCTAATAGGAATGTAATAAAAGCCAAGGATTTTACATACCAGAGATGTCTTTTAATACTTTTAGAAGGTGGCAATAAGTATTTATATAATACCATATGTACCTTGCCTTTTGGGCATCTTTCTTGTGCTTTAAGAGAGAAAAAATAAAGAGAATGAGAAGGGAGGTTATAAAAAAGTAATGTTGGTGTTTAATAGAAACACCTTTCCATGTCAATAAGATCATGACCCACCAATTTTATAAGGCAGGCACATATACCTCCTTTTCCAAGCCAAAGAGTCTCGTCCTCCTCTCCTTTCTTCCTTCATAATAGACCTTAGGGTTCGTTTGAAGTTATATATATTTGGACCATTAGTACTCATTGCTTGGAAGTCACCAGGAAGGCCACCATGACAATGGGTTTTCCTTGCATGTCTAGTTCATGACCAACCAGAGTGGAGTCGACTGTGGCACCTAAGTGATGTAATTACAACTTCACAACTGCGTCCGTAGCAGCGTACCTCAATCTTGTGCTTGGTGGAAGTGCGAGGCAGCTAGGGGTAGAACGCATCATGATGCTCCTAGTAGCACCACGCACATAATCACTCTACTGATGATGCAGAGAAGCTTAGAGGGCTCATTATTCTTTGATGATGGGACAAGCCCTAGCTCTAGGTGGGGCCGACAAGGTGTGATGGAGGCAGGGTCACCGACGTCCAGCCCTTTAGAGGTCATGAAGGGAGAGTCAACCTTAGGTTGACCATGCAATGGCGGGGATGATGCCACTCCTCCTATCTTGAGCTTACTAGATGTGAATTTTGGGAGAAAAATTCATTTTTAAGGAGGGGTGAATGTAATATCCTTAATTTTGTGAAATTGAATTATATAAATGAATTGATTTGTAAATTCCCCAATAGTATTATTGGTAGAATAATAATGTTAAACACCTTATGGAATGGGTGCTTGTGGCACAAGATAAATAAATAGAAGGAATTTATACATGAATAAAAAGTTAATGGAATTTTGAATGTTGGTTTTGGATGAATAGTCAAATTTTGAGGATGTTATAACTACTTTTCCCCATGTTTTAATATATTTGTTTGAAAATAATGTGATATGAAGGACACATTAGAAATATGGTTCCCTATGTGTCATGTTTGGAAATTGTGGTGTGAAAGTGCAAATACTCCATATTGAATAGATCGTGTGTATTTTACTGGTTTTAATAATCCATTAATAGGCATTGGATAAAAGAAAGAGTGGCAAATCCAATATTAAAGAGACTTCTAAGAGTAATGGACAATTGGTATTTTTAAATATGGATATATGTGGAATACTCTGTAAAAGAGAGTTTTTGTGCATAAATAAAGAATGGTGATTTGTTAGTTGTTGGAAAATTGAAATATAAGATAACTTGCAAGTTGCCAAGAGAAGATAAGATATGTTGTATTTTAAATAATTAAAAGAGTAATTATCTATCCAGTTTGACAACACATGTTTGGAGACATCAATTAGGATTATTTTGATCTAATACTTGAAAATAATAAGGAAATAGGAGAATTCTAGATTTTGAGAGAAAGAGAATATTCCATGATTGTTTTAATAAAATGCTTAAAAGAGAAAGTTTTATATGTATAAAAGACATCCCAATAATTTCAGAAACTAAATATGAGTTGGGAAAGATTAATGATCTCCATAAGTGATATAATGAGTATATCAAAGAAATAAATAAAGGATATAAGGATTGAATTATACAAAGTGTACCATATGAGAAACTACTCTCCTTAATGGCTCTCATTTTACAAATTAAAGGATTAATAGGAATGTAATAAAAACCAAGGATTTTACATACCGGAGATGTCTTTTTAATAGTTTTAGAAGGTGGCAATAAGTATTATTAGAATACCATATGTACCTTGCCTTTTGTGCATCTTTCTTGTGCTTTAAGAGAGAAAGGATAAAGAGAACAAGAAGGAAGGTTATAAAGAGGTAATGTTGGTGTTTAATAGAAACACCTTTCCATGAGAAGAAGATCATGATCCATGAGTTTTATAAGGAAGGCACACCGACCTCCTTTGCCAAGCCAAAGAGTCTCTCCCTCCTCTCCTTTCTTCCTTCATAGTATCCTTTTGGGTTTGTTTGAAATTATATATATTTGAACATGAGTCCTCCTTGTTTGGAAGTCGGTAGGAAGGACACCATGACAACAATTTTTCCTTTCTTCTCTAGTTCATCACCAACCATAGTGGAGTCAACTACAGTTCCTACATGATGCAACTACAACTGCACAACTGCATCCTCAGCAGCGTCCCTCAATCGTATGTGTGGCAGAAGTGCGAGGCAGTGAGGGTAGAACGCATCATGATGCCCCTAGTAGCATTGCACACAGAATCACTCTGTAGATGATGTGAAGAAGCTTAGAGGGCTCGTTGTTCTTTGATGATGGGACAAGCCCTGGCTCTTAGTGGGGCTGACGAGGTCTAGTGGAGGCAGGGTTGCTAACGCCAAACCCTTTGGAGGCCAGGAAGGATAAGTCAACCTCCAATTGATCAAGATATGGCGGGGGTGTCACTTCTCCTGTCGTGAGAAAGAGGGTAATCTGGGTCAAATGACCCAAATACCCCTAGAGTGCAAGTTTTACACGGGGGTGGGGTGTTGGCATATTTTCACACCTGAGCCGGCCCAACACATAAGAAAATAATACTCGTTGATGTGTCAAGCCCCGATTGGATCAAGTAACATAAGTCTTACAAATATTCTAGCAATTGATTGGTAGGTCAGTAATATATTGAAATTATATATAAAAATGATCGAGAAAATGAGAGGAACACAAAAAATGTAATTGAGACTTGATGATGCTTCCTTTTCAAGAAGTGCATAAAGATGCAATCTTTAATGTAAAAATATGTATAAGAACCCTAGTTTTATGATTTTATTGGCCATTACTTATTTGACCGAAGTTAATGGATAAAGCTTAATCTTCTTGGATAAAAATAGTGTCTTAGACAAATTTTGGGGTAAAAGTCCATAATATTAGGGTTTTTAAAAGTGGATAATCAGTGTTATGTGTTAAGATTATGATTAAAGCACATAAACCCTAGATTTATATCCTAATCATGATAAATGTGTTTCTTGAGATGTAATATGAACATAATGGTAATTTAACATGTTTGTGGTTGTAATGATGTAGAATTAGGGTTTCTAATGTGAATAGACATGGATATGAAGAAATAGGGTTTTGAAGTTAAAGATGACAACTTTAATGAACTCAGACTAATCTAAGTGATTATAATGAAAGTGATATGTTGGGGTTTCACCTAATGTTAAATATGGGATGGAAATAGGGTTAATACCCTTATTCCTTGTCTAAACCCTAAACCCTGGAATATCACTGAGTAGGTTTTAATCTAATTCATGTGATGGTGAGAATTTAGGATTTATATGCATGTAGATTAAAGTTGATTGCATGGTTTGCTTGCTTGATTGGATAAAATTCTTGAAGTATATTTTGCATGATAATATGCATGGCTCACCATTGAGGTTTGTGTTTACACCTATGACTACCCACATTAGTTTGTTTTTGTTTTCTCATTATTTCTCTTAGATTGAACAAGTTGGTTGTTTATTTAATTTTTTTCAATTATAATGGCACTATGAGTATCACATAAAGAAAGATTATGTAAAGAAAATGTTTGTTCTTATTTGCAAGTATTTGATGGTATATATGTTGTTAGTCTACTTGCACACTTTTTCATGCACCCCATGCATGTAGTATAACTTGTTATACTGATCCTCGTTTTGATTTCACAACATTTTAGGTACATACTAATATGATATCAAGATTTGATGGACAAATGAAATTACTTGAAGACATTAAAGTTAACTTGTAAGGAGGATTAGCAAGATACTTGTTGTCATGTATAGTAATTCTCATGGTGAAAGTTCATGTAAGCATTCTGTAAACAATATAGTGAAACAGTGAAATTATTTTCAATTACTTGTTATTTGATTAAAATCTAGATCTTTGGGAAAATATTAGGTAATGGCTCTCATATTTTTGGCCTTCCTTAATTGGGGGTTATTGAGAAGTGTGGTCATTACAGAGTCAATCTTTTAGCAATCTGCGAATGTGAGAAGATATTTAGAGCCATATATTTGTGAATATATGGAGACGCATGGGAGGTGTATACCCTGACATCCTTCAATTTTATTTGGACTTTTTTGTGACCAATGATTTGATGATATGTGTGTTGATAAGGTATGCCCATAGAGTCAATCATATGATGATTGACGTGGCATAATTACCTAAAAGGATTTGATTAATAATAACATATATAAAGACAAGCTTCTAATTCATTTGTTTCACTCAGTTATGAGATAATGAGGATACATAGTGAATCTCTAGGGAATTATATTACTCAGTGATTTATGTTGTCAAGTTACTGACCTTGTGGATGAGATCATATGGATGTTAAGAGTACATATCCATATTCTATTTATGTCCCTAATCAGTTGTTATTGTGGAAGGTTGATAGACAACAATAACATGCACGATCGGAGTGTGAGTTGGTTGATGACTAAATCTCATTAGTCATGATATGGCAATATCAAACCAAGAACATAGATACATGTTAGAGAACAGTGTATCAGACAGACCCACCTTGAGAGTGACACATGGTTGTGGTGGTCACAATATTCTCTCATTGTAAAGGTGGTGATTGTGATTCTTAGACTTGAAATCACTACACTTGTCACATGTCATTGGGTACGCTTTGGCATCATCAAATGCAATCCTAAAATATGGGTTGTTATAATGGTGATGATTAGGTGACTTTGACACATGGTGATAGACAATGAGTGATAGATATGAGTTTTTTTCCCTCCTACTGGAGTATGATATCCTGGCCACTTGATTAGCGAGACCGAGAAATGCATGTGCATGTACATGTGAATCAATATATGATATTGAGGTCACTTTATCTCAGATAGTCTTCTCTTAGTTCAAGAAACATGGATTGACCACTGAGAGGGTGACCTAACATGAATCGACTTCATCATGGATATTAGTGACAAAGACATTATACAATTACTGCAACACCTTACATAGATTGTAGGTTGAAGTTGTTCTCCAACTTTCCATTCACTTGGGTAGCACTGATGTACGACTAGGCACCACTCTTTGCTTGTCATGTCATAAGCTTATTATAGACTTTCACTGCCAATGTGACATGGGACCTATAGGGTCACACACATAGGAACTCATCTAGAAGAGGAGTTTGATCTTGAATGACAATTGGATTGATTACTAAAGTGTTTAAGTATTCAATTCACACAACTGATTGCTTGATTAGCTAACTAGTTCTGCCAAACAACCATCTCATTGAGTGAGATGGCCATTTGGGAAAGGCTATACAGGCATCTCAAGAAGTTGAGACGATCGTTTGGGGTTAGACTGATCAGAGTTTGAATTGGCTAAATTCTGCCCTTGAACCAACCAGCTTGATGTGAATTATTTAGCTCCACTCACCAAATGGCCATCTGGGTGAGTGAGACGGGCGTCTCGCTTGGGTGAGATGGCCCGGTTGGGTCCGAACAAAGATTCAAGATGTTTCCTGAATAGTTTTGATTGCATATACTTGGAGAGAAAGTAAAATTAATATGTATATTAATTGGAATAAAAAAATTTCAAATTTGTATGCGATTGGGAAACTGCAAAATGACCATTTTGCAGTGTCAGACGATCATCTTTCACCCCAGATGACTATCTGGGTGTGCCAAATGACCATTTAGCATCTCACAGATTGTAAAAATTTAAGATCTTTTGGTCCTTTCCACTCCCATACAATCCCGTACAGACTGAGAACCCTGACCCTATTCCTCTTAAACAACAAAGGAGGGGTATTGGGGGCTTCCCAAGACATAACAAAGACAACTGAGAATTAGTTCCTCTGATAACTGTTGTCCTCTCTAGATGTGGTAACCAAGATAGCCTAGGTAAGTCCTACCTGACAGGGAGGGATAGCCAACAGGAGAGAACAACTAAGAAGTTGTCGTTGTGGGAAAGCAAGTTGGTGACTAGTACACTAATGGGAGGGACAACTCCTTCATGTCCATTTTTGGTGAATGACGGGAGTTATAGTTGGTCTATGTGGACTACTCTAGAGGAAGGAGTCCTTTGGCTACTTCTAGGAGAGAAAAGTCAACCTGCAGTCTGTAGCCAGACCACCAGAGTCATTGCAGGAGTTGTGCAGATAGTTGTACGTGGTGAAGACCAGGAGCTGCACAACCACCATCCAACAACAACATATCAGCAGTTGCAAAGGAGCAAGTTTTGTCAGTGGACTTGCTGGACTTGCTCTAGGACCAGGTATAACTCGCTAAAATCATCCTTCCTATTTCATAGTAGTTGACGCGATCTTGCTATTATGGGAATACAGATAGATAAATTTTTATTTCTACTGCTATACTTTGTACCCATATGATTGGATTTTTAGTTTTATCATTTATTTATTACATACTATGTGAATATATAAATATCTCATATGTGTATCCGATCAAATACCGCATAATCCTAAATTGATATATATATATATATATATATATATAAGAAATTTACACATGTCTCTCTAAAAGTGGTTCTGATGGTGGATGTGTAGCGTGGTTATGGACAATACCCTTTATATGTGTGTGGTTGGATGGTTTAGTTCTTATTTATCTCGGTCTGTGTACCAATCCTGTACCTCTCTCTTCCCAATGTAAAGTTAATGCTTTCCTACCTTTTCTCCCCTCGAATGTAACTCAAGGTTTCTCTTATTCAATGGAATAAAGTTGCAATAGGGTAGTTTCTATTCATACAACAACGTTGAAGATGTTCATTGGAGTTTGAGATGACCCGTTCGTGAGACAAGCCGACCGTTTAGAGGACCATGGAGAATAGGAGGATGGAACTTGAAAATCGTCTGGTGGGCTCAACTGTCTGTTTGAAAGGAACCCAAAATCAGTTAGATAGAAGGCCCAACCGACCATCTAGAAGGTGTCCAGACATCAGTTTCACAAGAGGACCAACCAACCAACCAAGAGGCAAGACAACCGGTTCAAGGATTGAACTAATCTATCCAGATTGGCAAGCATAGATCTAGATCAACAACAGCTTCATACATGTCATGTGGTGATTGGACTAGGTGGTAGTAATTCCTTGTGGCTCCAAGGAATTACAAGTAGACATGGCCACAACCATCATTTTTGTTTTATATTGCATGTTTATGTTGTGGGATATAGTATGTATATGACACGTACTACATATGTGGTGATTGGATGCAATATACATATATATATAAATCCCTCAAATTATACATATTAAGTCTATGATTCTTTCCAATAGTAATACACATGAAAAGCTTGATCAACCAAGAATATATTTGCACAAAGCATGGTGTGTCGTCTATCTCATGGAAGTGTGATGGTAGATATGTAGATTTGCACAAAGCACAGTGCAAGTATATCATATTGGATATTGGGTCATGCTTAATTGGTGACTTAGAGAGCCCAAGACTAGAGGCATGCCGATGATCATGGCAAGGTGTTGCACATATCTTCTATCCAAGAGTTACATGTGATGCAATTGGCACGATGGCTTACCTAAATAATCAAGTTGTGGGTTATTGGAAAAAGCCGACTCATGATTTTACGAAATATGGATCTTGTCTCATTAGAAAATGTGTTTGCTACAATTTTCAGAATTGATACTTATGGGGTTATCAATTTGAACAAAAGAATGAGAGTAATAATTAATTAAAAACATGATTATTAATGCCCAAATTTTAATCAAATCTAGTCAAACCAAAAATGAGTTTTTGACAAAATTGTAAATTCTTTTGTAAAATCGAATGGCAACGAACAATAATCAATTTTTCTTTGCGATCGGTCCTTGAGAAGGACAAACTTACTAGGAACAACTTCCACGATTGATTCAAGATGCTAAGAATTGTTCTCACACATGAGTGTAAGCTCTATGTGTTGGAAACACTAGAATCAGAGGAACCAACTCAAAATGCTCTAAGGGATGACAAGGATGCTTACAAGAAGCATACTGAGGACATCGTGGATGTCAAGTGTCTGATGCTATGTTCCATGAACCATGAGTTGCAAAGGCAGCATGAGAACATGGGGGTGATTGAGATGGTCACACGTCTCAAGAACATGTACCAAGATCTGGCAAGACAGGAGAGATACAATGTCCAAGGCGTTGTTCAAGTGCAGCATGACAGAAGGACATCTAGTAGGTCCTCACGTACTCAAGCTCATTGAGTATGTGAAGAACCTATCTAGACTGGGATTCCCCTTGGGTCAAGATTTGGCTACTGACGTGATTCTGTAGTCCCTTCCATAGTCAGTTTTTCATGAATTACAATATGAACGACCTTGACAAGTCGTTGACAGAGTTGTTGGGCATGTTGAGGACAAACGAGAGACAAATGATGAAAGACAAACCCAAGTCTGTGATGGTGATCAACAAGATGAAGGGAAAGTCTATTGGAAAAGGCAAAGGTAAAGGCAAAGGCAAAGGCAAAGGCAAAGGCAAAGGCAAAGGTAAGAAGAGTTCTAAAGCTAGCCAGAAGCACAAATCTTCAGATCTCAAGGTAAAAGGTGGAGTAAAGAAACAAAGAGGTGATTGCCACCATTGTCACCGACCTGGGCATTGGAAGAGAAATTGCCCACTCTAGTTAGAGGAACTAAAGAAGAAGAAGGATGGCACTGAGGCCTCCAATTTAGGTATAAATAACATAAGATAAATTTAGTTACTTCTTAAATTTTGGTATATGATACCAAATAAGAGATCTGACATACTGATGTGCAGGATCTGAAAAGAAGTAAAAAACCTCATAGAAGTACAAAGATGGACAAGGCAGAGAAAATGTTGTGGAAGTCTTAGTCTACATTTAAATTTATCTTTGCCCAATGGGCATGTAATAGAGTTACTAGAACTACTATTTCATTATGCCATTAGAATAGAAAACATTTCTTTTATGCATCTTGTATGGACAAGGATGATTATCAACAAATATTTGTTAGTTCTTCTATATCAAAAGATATGATCTTGTATGGCATTGGCTTGAAAACATTTTGCAATATTTATGTGAAATGATCCAAAGATGAATGTTTACAATATTTATACCAAAGGATTATAATTGATAACTCAAGAACTATCATTAGCATTAGTCATCTTGTGTGAATATGAGAACTGCATGTTTAAAATACATATTGATGTTGATCTAGATTCCCTTGGTTTTTGAACCTAAGGAAACATGTAAGTCTTATTCACGCATAATGTGACATGACATCCTTCACTAGATGTAGTGGGAGGATAACCTATCCATTAACCCCAAACATATGATGCATGAAGATCTTATGGAATGAATGTTATAGATAATTACTTATACTACATATTGATTTACTGGTAGTATGATGATATGTACTCAGTAAAATGGAAATATCTTGAAGTGTTCAAGGAGATTATAAATGAAGTATAATTTTGACGAAAGTATTAAGAAACTTTGATGAGATCAAATGTTGAAATACTTTACTTTGATTACATTCAGGAATGAACTATGATAAGGCGTCACAAGTCAAATCCATCTGAACATAATGATATGTCATATTGAAGGAATTGTTCCATGATGAGTCATGATATAATTATCAATTAAATCTAGTCTTTTATATCCTCACTACATACCTATCACTAAAAAATGTACCATCTAAATGGTTTGTAGGACAGCATATATGATATGATTTGGGAATGTCCCATTATGTCTAAAGGATTGAAATCAACATTGAGAAAGAATATTCTTGAGAAGGTTTATCCATAGCCACGATTGTTGAATATTACTATCTGTCCCAATCCAATAACAAAGTTGTTTTGTTGATAGGATAATTGAGCTCCTAAAGAATCAGTGGAGTAAAAGTAAAACTCAAAATGTTTGAGGTCAACAAAAGGGTACAATGAGAATTAAGAGAATCACAAGTTGCTGTGGAATCTTAGGTTCATCATGGTTCTAGTAGAATACATCTGAGATTGGATGATTGTGAATCCAACAATTTAATATGGGTTGGTCATACAGGATGAGACAACTAGTCAACTAAAAGCTACTTTTGAGTAAGATGGAATCCATGTAAGATAACTAGGTAGGACTTTGAAAAGGCTCCACCTAAAGGGGTAATACCTAAAGGGTGCAATAGGATCTTCTGGAAAAGACCTACATGGTTAACATAAAAGGATAAATTGGTTGAAAATATTTTTCAAATCAGTTCAAATTGTTGGACATGGTAGACATTCTTTTACCAATTGTCAGGCTTGTTGTTATAGTTAAAATAGACATAGAGATGGGGCATATAAAGATAAAACCAAAATCCTTAAAAGTAAGGAATACATCTAAGGATGTGTATGTGACATAACCTAAAAGGTTTATAACTTCAAAAATGCAAATAAAGTTTATAAACTACAAAGTTCAACCTAGGATTGAAACAAGCATCTAAAAAATAGGATCTTTTGATTTTGACAAGATAGTCAAAGAGTTTGACTTAAATAAAAACAAAAGATGAAATTTGTGATTAAAAAAATTTAGTGGGAGCATATATGAATATTCCACATGTGATGAGGAATGGCATCTCAATATTGTGAATATTGAGAACTGGCATGAAAACACCTTCAGTGATGAAGGATAAGGTGAAACGTCTTATAATCAAGACCTATGAGATAGTTCTTGATTGTTTCATAATGGAAGTTTGTGTACGATAGCAATGTGTTGAAAGAGTTCAACATGAATGGATTCAATAAGGGATAATACATACTAGTCTTTCGTGAACACTATATTCTGATTCTTGTGAAGAATGGAAATACCATGAATAAGATTTCATGCGCTAGCCCAAAAGTTTATCTATCATGTAAGATATTAACACACTTATCCCATATAATCTTAAATGTATTGGACATGACAAGATGAGTCAAACTCCAATAAGGGTTATTGTAAAGTCATTAAAGATATCCATTAGTACTTATGAAGTACTTACAGATAGATTGCTAGTCAGTAAGGATGGAAATAAAAGGAAGTTTTGATGCAAGCTTCCATAAATGACAAAGTTGATCACAAATTAAAATATGTTTTGATTTGCAAGATATAGATGATGATTAGAAGGAAAGGTTCTAAACTAATGGTCATTAATACTATTCTACATTAGAAGCCAAGTATGCTTGTGTTGTGAACATAGAGTGATACTATATGGATCTAAAGGTTCATAGGATGAACTTATAAATGTTCCAACCATTGATGACTCAATAGAAATATTGTGACAACAATGGAGCTAATTTCTAGGGAAGGAATGTCAGATACCATATTATAGTAGTTCCACCTCATAAGTGAAATTGTACAATGAAGAGTATAGGAACATGCAATATCCCGACTATAAGCAAAGTGTCGGTAACCTGTTGAATAGGCACTAGCACAAACAGAAGCATGTTGGACATGTTTAGATCATTAAGGATGAGATCTATGGGTGAGTGGCTCTAAGTGCAAGTGGGAGTCTGTTGGTAAGGTATTCCCACAAATCCAATCATATGATGGTTGACATGTCATTATTACCTAAAAGCATTTGATGAATAATACCATATATAAAGGCAAGCTTCCAATTCATTTGTTTCACTCAGTTATGAGATAATGAGGATATAGAGTGAATGTCTAGATAATTATATTACTCAATGATGTATGTTTTCAAGTTACTAACCCTGTGGATGATATCATATGGATGTTAAGAGTACATATACATATCGTCATTATGTCCCCGATCGATTGTTATTATGGAAGGTTGATAGACATCAATAACACACAAGATCAGAGTGCGCGTTGGTTGATGACTAAATCTCATTAGTCATGATATGGAAATATGAAACCAAGCAGACAAATACATGCTAGAGAACAATGTATCAGAAAGACCCGCCTTGAGAGTGACACATTGTTTTGGTGGTCATAGTCATCTTTCATAGTGAAGGTGGCGATTGTGATTCTTAGACCAGAAATCACTACACTTCTCACATGTCATTAGGTACACTTTGACATCATCAAACGTAGTCCTGAAACATAAGTTGTTATAACAGTGATGATTGGGTGACTTTGACACATGGGGATAGATTTTGAGTGATAATAAGGGATTTGTCCCTCCCAATGGAGTATGATATCCTAACCACTTGATTTGCGAGATTGAGAAATGCATGTGCATGAGCATGTAAATCAATATATGATATTGACGTAACATTATCTTAGACGGTCTGCTCTTGGTTCTAGAAACATGGATTGAATGTTGAGAGCTTGACATTCCATGCCTAAAGTTCATCATGGATATCAGTGACAAAGGAGTTATACAATCACTGCAACACCTTACCCATATTGTAGGTTGAAGTTGTTCTAAAATTTTCCATTCACTTGGGTAGCATTGATGTGCGACTAGGCACCACTCTTTGTTTGTGATGTCACAATCTAGTTATGTACGTTCATTACCAACGTGACATGGGACCTATAGGGTCACACACATAGGAACTCATCTAGAAGAGTGTTTTGATCTTGATTGACAATTGGATTGATTACTAAAGTGTTAAGTATTCAATTCATGCAACTGATCACTCGATTGGCTGACTAGGTCTTCCAAATGAATGTCTCACTAAGTGAGATGGTCATTTGGGAAAGGCCATACGGGCGTCTCAAGAAGTTGAGATGGCCATTTGGGGTTAGGCTAATCGAAATTCAAATTGGCTAAGTTATTTCCTTGAACCAATCGACTCAATGTGATTGAATCAACCGGTTTAGCTCCACTCACTAAATGACCATCTGGGTGAGTGAGACGAGTGTCTCTCTTGGGTGAGACAGCCCGGTTGGGGACAAACAAAGGTTTGAGATGTTTCCTGAATAGTTTCAATTGCATATACTTGGAGAGCAAGTAAAATTAATATGTATATTAATTGGAATGAAATTGCCAAATTCATGTGCGATTGGAAAACTGCCAAACGGTCATTTGGCAGTGCGAGACGACAGTCTCTGTAATGACCCCACATCCCAGAAACCCCCAATTAAGGGAGACCAAGAGGTCAGAGTCGTTATTCCAATAAACCAGATAAAAGGTGCGACAATTAATCAATAATAATTATGAAATTCTACCAAATAAACTGAGATCTGGTATAAAATAAAACTTTGCATACCTTTTAAAAACTTTGGAAATCTATTTCTATCCACAACTTGAATCTCTTCTATCTAATCCTCCTTACACTTTATTTCTTATTTTCACAATGTGTCACTTTACTGTTTGTGCTTTTCAGGGTTGTACCTAAAATGCTGACAAACATAACGTCAGTCAACATATAAGAATATTCCGGTATGTGGGGACAACCAAAATTTCACAAATATGGCTAACAATCTAATTATCACAATCAAGGTAATTAACAAGCCAATTTACGTTTTCAATGTGTCATTCTCCACCGCTTTTGCCCTAACCCTGGAATACCCCCTCTAGGGTTTCTCTTTTGCCATTGACTTAAGGCCACCTTCTCAATCCTGAGCTTGGTGCCTGGGGTCACCTCTCATGGTGCCCATTAGTCATGCAACATAGACCACCTTCTCATTCCCGAGCTTGGTTACTGGGGTCACCTCTCATGGTTCCCATTGGTCTTCCCTCCTGGGCTTGACCTTTTTGCATCATCCATCAGGGTGGCATGTAGGTGCGAGAATACACACTTATTTTACAATTGTGATAATCATAGTGACTTTATAATTTGTAAGTATGAACATCCAAACTGATAGGTTGCATTCAATGTGATTAACCATCCAGAAAACCTTTGGGAAAACTAATGCGATTAACCATAATTAACACATACCTGTCAATATGACTTGAGTGTAGAAATAATTTAGCCAAGCAAGAAACCAAGCAAGCACACACAAGTTGATCCTGAAATATGCATCTAATTTTCCTATCATTAATCATGCCATAATGGTCTATTAAACCTAGTTGTTTCCTAGGGTTACTAGTCCTTTTTAGGGTTTTGATTGCAATTAGGGTTTCACTTCATTTTTATTATTTTACACCCTAATTTTATAAAATTACTCACACACCCTAATTATCTCACCTTTCTTTCACAAAAGATCCTAAGATCATCTTTTGGCAACATGAAACCCTAATTTCGGACAATTACTCTTTTCTTCCCTTTTTCCCTTATTTAGGGTTTCTAAGGATATTAACCATCATATTAGGTTTAAAACCCTAAATATTGCAATTTAATCTTCAAAATAGATTAAGATTCATATCTAACATTAAACAAGTTAAAAATGCTCGAATTAACTTATTTGCAATGTTAAATCTATCCTTTGTCATCAATTAGGGTTTCTAACCACAAATTAATACCTCTTTTCATCAAAATTATACACTTTTGCAAAAAGATACTGATTTAGGTTTCCAAACTATTTTTAATTTATTCCTCATGTTTTCTTTATCAATTTTCATGGATAAACTTTCCTCATCTGAGTTTTCTAGCAAAAGATATGATTTTTGCAAGGAAAATCCTTTTTACTGATTTATTCGAAAACCCTAGAAAATCGATGACCGTTTGATCCATGGTCCACTGGACCGCACGGCATCCCATGGCTCAGGAATCGTGCGCCTATCTTGCGATCTCAAATATGTGAAATATGAAAATAGTCTTACCTTGTTAGACGAAGATGGGAGAGCACATTGGTAAAAGACCACAGGGTCGTCTTCCTCCTCAGCCCAAAGCACAGCGAGTCTGTGGTCAACTTGGTTGTTGACTTCTCGATCCCGTCCACCTGTGAGCGTGCCAAAGGGTCAGGGAGCTCCACCTTCCTCTGCCGAGCTCGTCTATGGGTTCAATTGTGCGCCAAGAACATGTCACGACCTCCTCCTACTCGCCGGACTCCGATGAGGCTTGCCGAGAAGACGAGGGTGCAAGTCAGGGTAGAAGGAGCAATTGGAGGCACGAGAGCACTCCTTGCAATCTACCATAGCATTTAGGGTAGAAAATAGGAGTACTGGTACCCTCCCTCACCCTCCCCTATATATAGGGTTGAAAGTAGGTTCGCGAGAATTGGGAACTTCCCCAAACGACGACCAAATCCCTACAAAGTAGGGATGGTTCTCGTCGGACTCCTCTCCTAAGTCCAAAGGAAACAAATCATGGCTTGCAAACGCTCAGGATCGCGAGGAATTTGAGAGGGAAAATCCCTCTGCAACTCGGTAGAGTCCAAGTCCTTGTGGACTGGACGATGAGTGACAAGCATTGGATCAAGATCCAATAGCTCTCATTGCACGCGATCAACCAAAAAAGAAAATCTTATTCCTATTTGCAAAATAATTCCATATTTTGGAGATAACTTGAGAAAAGTATATCTCCCAAACCATAGCTCCTTTTTATCTCAAATTTTAAGGGAAATTTTTTCTTGACATTATCTAGCTATTTATTAAATTTGGGAAACAAATTCCAATAAGAAGGCTTCCTTCCCTCCCAAAGTTATCCATTAATTAATCCAAAATTAATTAGTATTTCTTTTCCCTTTGCCATTATATTGTTACCTTGGGTCCCTTGGACCTCAAGAAATCCTAAAGGAACGAATTCCCATTATTTATATTTCTTGTTATCTAAGAAAGCAAGTGGGGTTCGAATTATCACTCATCATGACCAAACCCTCACTTCTCTCTTTATTTCAAATATTCTTGATTAATTGTTTATCTCTGGTTTTTCTTTTGATTTTGATTCCTTTTTCCATTAGAAACTATGTGGACACAAAATATTATCCAAGATGGATCCATTATCCAAATATCCACATATTTCTTGTAATATTATTATTACCTCATATTTCCTTTAATAAATCAATATTTTATTGATCTTTTCTCTCTCTTGTTGCATTATCCTTGTAACTTGGACTCCTTGGAACCCAAGGAATCCAAAAGGCACAAAATCCACTTTTGGATTATAATCTTTTGCCTTCTAGAGATTTCTACATCTTTCTTTTCTCCATCTCTTATTAATAATGGAGTTTCTTTTGTCTTATCCTTGTTATTGGACCCAATAGCCAATAAAGCCCACAAAACAACCAACAAGGCTATTGTAAATGAAATCTTTTATTCAAAACAAATTATATCATTATTTGTTCAAATATCTTTAATAGGAGAAATTACATTTCTCACCCAAAGAACCTAAAATTTGGGGTTGTAACATCCTTCCCCTCTTATAGGAATTTCGCCGATAAAATTCCACCAGGCACACAAACAAACAGGATAAGTCTTTCCTATGTCCATCATGGCTCCCATGTGGCCTCACCCTTTCCATGGTGCTTCCCAAGAACCTTCATCATGTCATATTCTTCTATCTGAGTTCTCTCTCACCTTGGCATATTGTACCCTCATAGGTGACTCAGGACATTTCAACCTCTCATAAAGCTGAATAGGTTCATGGCTCAACACATGGCTTGGGGTACCTCACATAGTGCTCTAGATCAGACTCATGGAACACATTATTCATCATGTTATCCTGAGGGGTAAGGATAAACACAACCATTCCACTAATCCATCTCAAATGGACCATGCAGCTGGGACTCATCTCTCTTAGCTATAACTTAGAGGGGTTGGATTTTCACATCACATCATCTCCCATAGTGAACTACATGTCAATCTGCTTTGCATCATCTCACGACTCATGTCGCCCCTGGGCTCTCTTTCATCCATTGCACAATCAAAGTGACTTCATCTGCACATAATGTGGTCCCTTTCCTGACCTTCACAGGGTCCCTTCACCAACATCATCTTAATGAAGTGGTGACCGACACAACCTCCCTTACAAAGCTTTTTTACATCCTAATACTGGCTATAGTGGTTATCATCACATCTTATAGAAGACAAGAACTGTCTCCATGTATCACCCTGAACAAGCACACATGCTCTTATCAGACCCTCTAGTCTGGATTATACTAACCATTAGTTAGGGGTGATAAACTATACTAACATCGAGTTCTTCATGTACCTACTTCCACCGCATGGAAGTGAATCTTTAGGTTATACTCAAGAACTTTTGAACTCGCATCATGGTGTAGTTGAACCATCTTTCTCATATGTAGTTCAACCGGATCCGTCCCCTGATAGTATTCTTTCTTTCTCATGTCATCTAGGTAAGGCGATCTACCTTAACCCATATTGCATCATGACCTTCCTTGGTCTAGGGGAGACTTACCGCAACATCCATAGTGATGAACTCCCATTCCCTCTCAGGGACTCTTTATTCTCTATATCCATCTTATGGGTTATTAGTGTTCATCCTTCACCTCCTGGCATGCATGGAGACAAGCCACATGTAACTTCATCTTACACATCCAATGTACTACTGCAACTTACTATCTTAGTAGTACCACGGTGTATGATGACTAAAAATCATGATCTCCTATATGTCGTGATTCCTCAAGATTGATTCCTCAGAAACCCTAAACCACTCTAGTTGGGGTTTCATCACCTTTCTTTCCAGAGAAGTGCATCTGAGGTTCTACAACCAACCTTTTATTGCATCAAGGCCTCGGATGGCTAACCAAACAACTACTAACTTGTTCAACATATCTCATTACATCGGAGTGTTAGCCCAAACATATCTCCTTTTTCAAACTTAGGGTTAACCTAACAACCTCTTCTAGCCTCTAGCTAACTAGGTAGCTACATCTCAACCAAAGCATCCATTACCACTTCATATCCTCAGGTGTAAGGTAAAGTTGAAGACATTCACCTCCATGTATTCCACTTATCATCTCCTCTCAGACTTTAGGTCTATCTTGAACAAGAAAACTTAGAGCTCATCTTCTTGGTTATCAAACTCAACCTTGTATAACTCACAAATTCCACATAGCTCATGATAAAAGCATCCTAATAAGATGACTACCTTAATTCTCTTGATGTTTGTAAACCATACACATATCGTTCACTCTATAAGGGTATGTTATCATCTCTATCCTCATACCTCATAGAAACATTCCAACTCACATCATCTTTATCCTGGGTGTATGGCATGCATACTGTCCTATCTCTCACTCCCATAACAAGAGGAAATAAGCATTTGGCATCCGTCCAAACACAAAGTTCTTCATGTTCCAAGAGTAGAGATGATACATCCCACATTTCCAGTACACCTTCAAATCTAAGTTGAAACGTGCAACTTATGTCTCTACATCATAATCATCTTGATACCAAAGTTACTTCCATGGAAAACTGGTTTCGAACCTACTTGGGTCACCACACAACCTTGGTCATATCCTCTAGGTCTGTAGGGTGCCGACACTTTTGGGGTCATCCCTCTTCCCTTATGCATCCAGAGAGTGCCCTCCTCATCTGCCCTTTGGGTCCCATGAGTTCATGAAGGTGATCAATCTCCTAACCCATGGCCCTCGGACTGTAACATCCCTGACCTGGGTTATGAATTAAACCTAGATGTTTTTCCTAATAAGGTTGAGTTGATTCTTAATCTTATCTTGGGAAAAGTAATTAGGCCTCATAAGAAACTTATGTTTCAATTTTGGTCCTGTTTGAGCAATGTTGAAGCAATGTTTGCTTATTTTGGACTAAAGTGCAAATTACCCAAGTCGAGGGGTTAACTTGAAAATGTTGCATGATAAGATGTTCCTCTAATGTTAAGACATCATAATAATGAATGTGATGTAGTTGTATGGTTTCCACAAGCTTGGGCACCAAGATTAAGCTTGTAAAGCAATGTTGTGCATTAAAACCTAGTTTTGGTGAAAAGTGCAATTTACCCAAAATCTAGGGTTCAATATGCAAATTACCACTTCAATAAAGTCCCTAATGTTTCTTGGCATCATGTGGAGCAAATAAAATGAGAGTTACTTCTCATTTGAATTAAGATGGAGGAGAGAGAATCTTGATATTAAAATAATCAAGATTTAATCCTAATTGAAACCCTAATTCAATTTAGGGCAAAAATGAATAAAAATAATTGAAGGGCTTTCAACCAAAATGTTTTGGGTTGATTTTGAATAAGGATGGACGTTCCTTTGCCAAGATAAGGAACGAAAATATCTTAAGTAGGTGAAATTCCACTCACCTTATTATAAAGAAAAGTAATTTCCACTCACATATGGGATATTAATATAATAAGCATTAAGGTGCTTAATTTGCTTTTCTTTAAATTGAGGATAATGAAGGAGAATTAAAGGCAAAGGGATATGCCTCGTATCCATGGAGTTGAGGGGGGAAGTGGCGGCCATAATTTTTGGATTAATTGGATTTTTATAAGGCATATTCTCTCTCATCAATTTCTTTATAAAAGTACCATTTCCAAGCCCAAACCAAGGCCTTTTTTCGTATTTTCTTCTTCCCCTTGCTTGCAAAACCGACCAAGGAGCTAGGGAGGAGCAGGGAGCACGTCCCCAACCTGTGGGTAAGCCCTTGACCTTCGTTCTCCTTGATTTCATGGTGGAAATCGAAAATAAATTATGGATTCCTTCTTATTTCGATCTCCTCTTCAACCCTAGCCAACTTTTGCAATCAAAAGCTTGCGGATGAGCCTAGGGGGAGTTGCTAGAGCTTCATCCACCATTAATGGCGTGATCTTGGAGCTTTGGAGCTCAATTGGAGGCGGGTTTTATAACTTAAACCCTTAAACATTGCTATTGCATCAATTCTCTATGCTTTGTTGATTGATTTCTTCAATTTGATGCACTCTTGTTTCTTGCTGCAATTTCCATCAAGAACGGTTGCTGTTCTTGGTTTTTATAAGGAAGGGGATGATGACATCATCCTAGATGCTTATCCAAAGAAAAGTACCAAGCCAAACGGCTTTGATAGCTACTCCAAATCGTTTTAATTTGATTGGCTATGCTGTTTCAGCAAACCGTTTAAGGGCAAACGGTTTGAAACCATTTGGAAGCAAACGGTTTCAAAACCGTTTGAGATGGTTGACAAAGAGTTGACCGTTTAGGAATTTTGTTCCTAATTATGTATTCTGTTAACCCACCAAATTTGAGGGGTTAACTCCAAAGGAATCATAGGTTGAAGGCAAATCAATTAGGAAAATCGAATTGAATTAAGTGCTGATTTTCAACCTGATCAAATTGACCTGTTTGGGAAAATGGTTTCAAAACCGTTTGAGATGGTTGACCAAGCGTTTACCGTTTGGGATTACTGTTCATAATTATGTTGTTTGATGACCCTCCGAATTTGAGGGATTAACTCCCAAGGAATCGTGAGTTGAAGGCTAATCCATTAGGGAAACCTAATTGGATTAAGTGCTGATTATCAATCTGATTTAATTGAACTTTTTGGGAAAACGGTCTCAAGACCGTTTGAGTGCGTTGACCAAGGGTTGACCGTTTGGGATTAATGTTCCTAATGATGTGTTCTAATGACTAACCAAAATTGAGGGATTAACACCCAAGGAATCGTGATTTTAAGGCTATTCAATTGGGAAAACCCTAATTGAAAACAGTGCTGAAATTCCAATGAGTTAATTGGAGATTTTGGGTTGATTAGCCCAAACGGTTTCAAGACCGTTTGGGGATCACCCAAACGGTCTCAAGACCGTTTGGGGGTCACCCCAAGACCGTTGGGAGGCTGGGGTCAAGTATAGTGGATCAATTGAAGGTCCAAAGGTACCAATCATTTTGCAGTTAAGTGTTGAATTGTTGATCAACTCGATAGACCAATCCTTGATGATTTTTCACTAGAATCCAAAGGATGGATGGGCCAAACGGTCTCAAGACCGTTTGGAGATCATCCAAACGGTCTCAAGACCGTTTGGGGGTCACCCAAGACCGTTTGGAGGTCTAGGGTTGAGTATGGTTAAGCAATTGAAGATCCAATGTCACTAAGTTGAAGTGTAATCAATTGCTGATTTGGTGATCAATTCCATGATCCAAACCTTAATTGGATGGATTGGATTTGAGTGATATGATGGGAAAACGGTCTCAAGACCGTTTGGAGGTCATCCAAACGACCTCAAGACCGTTTGGGGTCAGGTCATACCCAATTTGGTTGATGGTTCAATGGTTTCAAAGCAACTAGTCTTACATTGATTAGTATTGAAGGATCATCGATTCCAAACCCTAATTCAATTGAATCAAACCCTAATTGATGATCAATTGAGGGACAATTGAGGGTAAAATCAGTTTAAGGTTGACCTATTAAACTCAATTGAAGTATGAGTATAGGTCCAATTGATGATTGGTTCCATGAATTCAATGATTGAAGGAATCAACATTGGAAACCCTAATTCAATTGGATACCCCATGTTATTGAAGGTCCGATTGATCAAACCTTTTTGGAAACCTAATGTAATTAGGTGAGAGATACCATAAATGGTACTAATCAATAATGCATAACAAATGCATGGATCCAATATATGATTAGTGAACCCTGGTTGAGGGTGTATCCTTGTGAAACCCTAGTTGAGGGTGTATCCTTATAAACCCTGGTTGAGGGTGTATCCTTGTGAAACCCTAGTTGAGGGTGTATCCTTATGAACCCTGGTTGAGGGTGTATCCTTGTGAAACCCTAGTTGAGGGTGTATCCTTATGAACCCTGGTTGAGGGTGTATCCTTGTGAAACCTAGTTGAGGGTGTATCCTTATAAACCCTGGTTGAGGGTGTATCCTTGTGAAACCCTAGTGGAGGGTGTATCATTGTGAACCCTGGTTGAGGGTGTAACCTTGTGAAACCCTAGTGGAGGGTGTATCATTGTGAACCATGGTTGAGGGTGTATCCTTGTGAAACCCTAGTTGAGGGCGTATCATTGTGATTGTTTATAGGCAACTTTATAATAAAGTTATGCCTTAAACTAAGATAAGTCCATATCATGTGAGATAGTTGGATAATTCTAATGTGTGGCCTATGCATTATATGCTAAGGGTGAGTATTGTGTGATGGAATGTATTAAGAGGGCAAATACCTTAATACAAGATAAAGTTGGTTAACTTAAGAGGGTCTGAATTAATGAGAAATGGGGAACCCTAAATCTAATTTGGGGAAAAGGGAATGATAAGCCATGTTTGATAGTGAACCCTAATTCCTGGTTAAGGAATGATGGTGTTAATATTGTATCACATGATGTGATGAATATCTTGTATGACTGTTATCATGCCTAATAACCATGCAAGTATGATGAGATGATGAATATAGCCAAGTTTGGGATGTGACATTTATATAATAAATGTTGATTGGCTTTTTGTGCGTTGATGTTGTTGTTGCTTAATAAAAGTAACAATGTGTACGGATTTTATGAACCATGTGAATAAGTTGTTGCCTAGTGAGAGGTGACAAGATGTGAATGGCCTTATGAACCATGTGAATAAGTTGTTACCTAGTGAGAGGTGACAAGATGTGAATGGCCTTATGAGCCATGTGAATAAGTTGTTGCCTAGTGAGAGGTGACAAGATATGAATGGCCTTGTGAGCCATGTGTGATTCTTGGGTAACAAGTATCATGTTTCTTTGTAGCATTTGTGTTAATAAGTTATGCTAGAGAACTTGGTTGATGTTACATTTCTGTTATATATCTATAGTTCATTGATGATTATTCATATCTGTTGTATTCATTACAAGTAGATGGATGAACTATGAGTCTACCATGGGTAGATGCAATGCTCTTATTGAAAATGGAGATTATCTTATTCTGTTCTATGAAGAATAATTCTGCCTATTAATGTAAAAGTAACCCCTGCTCAGTTTAATTTCATAATCTTCTATAACAATGTTTCTGGCAGAGAGTTATATCTCTCGCTGGGGCAATTTACAATTGTCTCACCCCCGTGGGAAACATTTTTAGGTATGCATAAAAGGCAGAGCAGAAACCCTAGAACAGGGAAAGAGCAGCAGCAACAGCAACAGCAGGGACAGAAATAAGATCTCAGGTGGAGATATTGTCTGTCTAGTCATATAGATAGTAGTCCTATGTGTCGTCTCGGTACTCTCAGGTCCTCGGGGTATTTAGTCAGTGTTTTTGATATATCAGTCTGATGTTTTGGCTTGATGCCTCGAGATTTGTATGCTGCCTACATATATGTTTATAAGGAAGCTGATGATGTAGTCTCTGGAAAAAGATGGTACAGGATGTGTACGTTTGAAATAGAATGTATATGATATACAATGGCATTTGTTGGAAAAGATTTCCTATGTGTGGATCTCTTTGCAAAAAGTTTTAATTTTTAGTGATTTTCGCTAATCCGCTGCTTGATGAACGCTTCCGCATTAGTTAATCTTGTTTTCGCGAGACGATCGTGACAATTTAGTGGTATCAGAGCTCTAGGTTCGCTGAGTCTACAGAGACATAGGACTAAGGTAGTAGAGTCTATATTGGTGTCATCCAGTGTATCTGAAAGTGCCTTCTGCTCGTATAAGGGAAGAAGAACTCAAAGATGACTGGGTCACATGAGGAGGTCGCTGCAGGAAGAAGCAATGTTGCACTAGGAAAAGGTGCATGGGAGCAGGCAAGAGAGAGATATAGAAATGATGCCTGAAGAAAATCTAGATATGGAAAATCCTGTGTGTATAATGGTATGAAAAGTGAGGAATATGATAGTAAATAAAGTGCATACTACCTAATCTCAATACTTGTATACCCTGGCCAGGTATATGATTATTGTAGATAAGGCAAGTATGAAACTCTTAGATTGTTATCTTTTTGATTACTATGATCAAGTAGTCATTCTAAAACAATCCAGAGAGTATAATGAAATTAAATAGGAAGAGCTAAGTGAAATATTTTCAACAAACTTAGTGAACTTGCTTCGTGAATACTTAGTGAACTTGCTTCGTGAATACTTAGTGAACTTGCTTCGTGAATACTTAGTGAACTTGCTTCGTGAATACTTAGTGAACTTGAACGTGCTCCGTGAATACTTAGTGAACTTGCTCCATGAATACTTAGTGAACTTGCTCCGTGAATACTTAGTGAACTTGCTCCGTGGATAATTAGTGAACTTTCTCCGTGAATACTTAGTGAACTTGCTCTGTGGATACTTAGTGAACTTACTCAGTGGATTGCCGAATGAATTATCTCTATTAGATATATATATGTTTCTCTTTTAGTAAATATTCCTGGGTGATTATAGAAGTATGCTCTTTTATGCTTCTTCTTTTCAATGATATGAACATCATATGTTAGGGGTTTATGCCTTGCATAAACAATAAACATTGATGAGGTTGAATTAATGAAAGGAGCTTTGTATGGAATCACAGAGTTCATGATATCTCCATGATATTAAGATGATATGTGGAGACTTGAGGGCATGATTAATGAATAATCTATCCCTCCTTTTCCTGGGATTTCGAGGACGAAATCCTTGTTAGGGGTTTATAATTTGTAACATCCCTGACCTGGGTTATGAATTAAACCTAGATGTTTTTCCTAATAAGGTTGAGTTGATTCTTAATCTTATATTGGGAAAAGTAATTAGGCCTCATAAGAAACTTATGTTTCAATTTTGGTCCTGTTTGAGCAATGTTGAAGCAATGTTTGCTTATTTTGGACTAAAGTGCAAATTACCCAAGTCGAGGGGTTAACTTGCAAATGTTGCATGATAAGATGTTCCTATAATGTTAAGACATCATAATAATGAATGTGATGTAGTGGTATGGTTTCCACAAGCTTGGGCACCAAGATTAAGCTTGTAAAGCAATGTTGTGCATTAAAACCTAGTTTTGGTGAAAAGTGCAATTTACCCAAAATCTAGGGTTCAATATGCAAATTACCACTTCAATAAAGTCCCTAATGTTTCTTGGCATCATGTGGAGCAAATAAAATGAGAGTTACTTCTCATTTGAATTAAGATGGAGGAGAGAGAATCTTGATATTAAAATAATCAAGATTTAATCCTAATTGAAACCCTAATTCAATTTAGGGCAAAAATGAATAAAAATAATTGAAGGGCTTTCAACCAAAATGTTTTGGGTTGATTTTGAATAAGGATGGACGTTCCTTTTCCAAGATAAGGAACGAAAATATCTTAAGTAGGTGAAATTCCACTCACCTTATTATAAAGAAAAGTAATTTCCACTCACATATGGGATATTAATATAATAAGCATTAAGGTGCTTAATTTGCTTTTCTTTAAATTGAGGATAATGAAGGAGAATTAAAGGCAAAGGGATATTCCTCGTATCTATGGAGTTGAGGGGGGAAGAGGCGGCCATAATTTTTGGATTAATTGGATTTTTATAAGGCATATTCTCTCTCATCAATTTCTTTATAAAAGTGCCATTTCCAAGCCCAAACCAAGGCCTTTTTTCAGATTTTCTTCTTCCCCTTGCTCGCAAAACCGACCAAGGAGCTAGGGAGGAGCAGGGAGCACGTCCCTAACCTGTGGGTAAGCCCTTGACCTTCGTTCTCCTTGATTTCATGGCGGAAATCGAAAATAAATTATGGATTCCTTCTTATTTCGATCTCCTCTTCAACCCTAGCCAACTTTTGCAATCAAAAGCTTGAGGACGAGCCTAGGGGGAGTTTCTAGAGATTAATCCACCATTAATGGAGTGATCTTGGATCTTTGGATCTCAATTGGAGGCGGGTTTTATAACTTAAACCCTTAAACATTGCTATTGCATCAATTCTCTATGCTTTGTTGATTGATTTCTTCAATTTGATGCACTCTTGTTTCTTGCTGCAATTTCCATCAAGAACGGTTGCTGTTCTTGGTTTTTCGAAGGAAGGGGATGATGACATCATCCTAGATGCTTATCCAAAGAAAAGTACCAAGCCAAACGGCTTTGATAGCTACTCCAAATCGTTTTAATTTGATTGGCTATGCGGTTTCAGCAAACCGTTTAAGGGCAAATGGTTTGAAACCATTTGGGAGAAAACGGTTTCAAAACCGTTTGAGATGGCTGACCAAGCGTTGACCGTTTGGGAATTTTGTTCCTAATTATGTATTCTGTTAACCCACCAAATTTGAGGGGTTAACTCCAAAGGAATCATAGGTTGAAGGCAAATCAATTAGGACAATCGAATTGAATTAAGTGCTGATTTTCAACCTGATCAAATTGACCTGTTTGGAAAAACGGTTTCAAAACCGTTTGAGATGGTTGACCAAGCGTTGACCGTTTGGGATTACTGTTCATAATTATGTTTTTTGATGACCCTCCAAATTTGAGGGATTAACTCCCAAGGAATCGTGAGTTGAAGGCTAATCAATTAGGGAAACCTAATTGGATTAAGTGCTGATTATCAATCTGATTTAATTGAACTTTTTGGGCAAACGGTCTCAAGACCGTTTGAGTGCGTTGACCAAGGGTTGACCGTTTAGGATTAATGTTCCTAATGATGTGGTCTAATGAATCACCAAAATTGAGGGATTAAATCCCAAGGAATCGTGATTTTAAGGCTATTCAATTGGGAAAACCCTAATTGAAAACAGTGCTGAAATTCCAATGAGTTAATTGGAGATTTTGGGTTGATTAGCCCAAACGGTTTCAAGACCGTTTGGGGATCACCCAAACGGTCTCAAGACCGTTTGGGGGTCACCCCAAGACCGTTTGGAGGTCTGGGGTCAAGTATAGTTGATCAATTGAAGGTCCAAAGGTACCAATCATTTTGCAGTTAAGTGTTGAATTGTTGATCAACTCGATAGACCAATCCTTGATGATTTTTCACTAGAATCCAAAGGATGGATGGGCCAAACGGTCTCAAGACCGTTTGGGGGTCACCCAAGACCGTTTGGAGGTCTAGGGTTGAGTATGGTTAAGCAATTGAAGATCCAATGTCACTAAGTTGAAGTGTAATCAATTGCTGATTTGGTGATCAATTGAATGATCCAAACCTTAATTGGATGGATTGGATTTGAGTGATATGATGGGAAAACGGTCTCAAGACCGTTTGGAGGTCATCCAAATGACCTCCAGACCATTTGGGGTCAGGTCATACCCAATTTGGTTGATGGTTCAATGGTTTCAAAGCAACTAGTCTTACATTGATTAGTATTGAAGGATCATCGATTCCAAACCCTAATTCAATTGAATCAAACCCTAATTGATGATCAATTGAGTGTCAATTGAGGGTCAAATTAGTTTAAGGTTGACCTATTAAACTCAATTGAAGTATGAGTATAGGTCCAATTGATGATTGGTTCAATGAATTCAATGATTGAAGGAATCAACATTGCAAACCCTAATTCAATTGGATACCCCATGTTATTGAAGGTCTGATTGATCAAACCTTTTTGGAAACCTAATGTAATTAGGTGAGAGATACCCTTAATGGTACTAATCAATAATGCATAACAAATGCATGGATCCAATATATGATTAGTGAACCCTGGTTGAGGGTGTATCCTTGTGAAACCCTAGTTGAGGGTGTATCCTAATAAACCCTGGTTGAGGGTGTATCCTTGTGAAACCCTAGTTGAGGGTGTATCCTTATGAACCCTGGTTGAGGGTGTATCCTTGTGAAACCCTAGTTGAGGGTGTATCCTTATGAACCCTGGTTGAGGGTGTATCCTTGTGAAACCCTAGTTGAGGGTGTATCCTTATAAACCCTCGTTGAGGGTGTATCCTTGTGAAACCCTAGTGGAGGGTGTATCATTGTGAACCCTAGTTGAGGGTGTAACCTTGTGAAACCCTAGTGGAGAGTGTATCATTGTGAACCATGGTTGAGGGTGTATCCTTGTGAAACCCTAGTTGAGGGCGTATCATTGCGATTGTTTATAGGCAACTTTATAATAAAGGTATGCCTTAAACTAAGATAAGTCCATATCATGTGAGATAGTTGGACAATTCTAATGTGTGGCCTATGCATTATATGCTAAGGGTGAGTATTCTGTGATGGAATATATTAAGAGGGCAAATACCTTAATACAAGATAAAGCTGGTTAACTCAAGAGGGTCTGAATTAATGAGAAATGGGGAACCCTAACCCTAATTTGGGGAAAAGGGAATGATAAGCCATGTTTGATAGTGAACCCTAATTCCTGGTTAAGGAATGATGGTGTTACTATTGTATCACATGATGTGATGAATATCTTGTATGACTGTTATCATGCCTAATAACCATGCAAGTATGATGAGATGATGAATATAGCCAAGTTTGGGCTGTGACATTTATATAATAAATGTTGATTGGCTTTTTTTGCGTTGATGTTGTTGTTGCTTAATAAAAGTAAAAATGTGTACGGATTTTATGAACCATGTGAATAAGTTGTTGCCTAGTGAGAGGTGACAAGATGTGAATGGCCTTATGAACCATGTGAATAAGTTGTTGCCTAGTGAGAGGTGACAAGATGTGAATGGCCTTATGAGCCATGTGAATAAGTTGTTGCCTAGTGAGAGGTGACAAGATATGAATGGCCTTGTGAGCCATGTGTGATGCTTGGGTAACAAGTATCATGTTTCTTTGTAGCATTTGTGTTAATAAGTTATGCTAGAGAACTTGGTTGATGTTACATTTCTGTTATATATCTATAGTTCATTGATGATTATTCATATCTATTGTATTCATTACAAGTAGATGGATGAACTATGAGTCTACCATGGGTAGATGCAATGCTCTTATTGAAAATGGAGATTATCTTATTCTGTTCTATGAAGAATAATTCTGCCTATTAATATAAAAGTAACCCCTGCTCAGTTTAATTTCATAATCTTCTATAACAATGTTTCTGGCGGAGAGTTATATCTCTCGCTGGGGCAATTTACAATTGTCTCACCCCCGTGGGAAACATTTTTAGGTATGCATGAAAGGCAGAGCAGAAACCCTAGAACAGGGAAAGAGCAGCAGCAACAGCAATAGCAGGGACAGTAATAAGATCTCAGGTGGAGATATTGTCTGTCTAGTCATATAGATAGTAGTCCTATGTGTCGTCTCTGTACTCTCAGGTCCTCGGAGTTTTTAGTCAGTGTTTTTGATATATCAGTCTGAGGTTTTGGCTTGATGCCTAGAGATTTGTATGTTGCATGCATATATGTTTATAAGGCAGCTGATGATGTAGTCTCTGGAAAAAGATGGTACAGGATATGTACGTTTGAAATAGAATGTATATGATATACAATGGCATTTGTTGGAAAAGATTTCCTATGTGTGGATCTCTTTGCAAAAAGTTTTAATTTTTAGTGATTTTCGCTAATCCGCTGCTTGATGAACGCTTCCGCATTAGTTAATCTTGTTTTCGCGAGATGGTCGTGACACAGACAATGATAGTTGTTACCTCCTGACCCTATGGTCATGTGCAACTAGGGAATTAGGCAAATCCTACTTCCATCGGTCTTATCCCTACCTGACCCTAGGATAGATTTAGGATTCTAACATATTACATGTCCAAATTAGAACCTTATCCATGTCTCCATCATCTCTCTCTGCATTCCTGGGCTGACTTTCATCCTTTCATAGGGGTCATGGCGACCTGCTTACCTTGGTCAGGCCCCATACCGGTTACCTCCATGGTAACACACCCACATGCACTTAGAGATGGTTATATATGGGTCTACAGGGTCATTCTCTTACTATGTACTTTTCACTTATCTTCTCAAGATCCTATGAGACCTCTTTAGGTTACCTCAAAACCAACAAAAACTGGTATACACCCTACAAAAGGGTCCTTCTCCCAGGATGGGAGGAAACTATCTCTTAATAGCAACAAAGGTCACAAACATCCTTATGTCTAGGGTTTACATCCACATGAGCATGCTTAGCCTTAGCAAGCTACTAAGGCACAAATAGACTACCTACTAAACCATGCTAGGTCATACTTGTTCTCATTCCTCAACATTGGATCAAGATCATACCTTCCCATGTCACCAACTTAGCGGTGAGGGGTTCATCAAACATACCTTAGACTTAAGGGGTTTCCCTTTCCTCTAAACATGAGGAGTGCCATGCTCAAATCTATAGAAACTCAAATCTCATCAGGAGCATCAGGTACACCACTTCCCCTCTTAGGCCTAGGAACCCTATGTTCACTTTTCTGATATCCAACTGTCTGCTCAACTTTTTAACCATTAGACAAGCATGTACAAGGTATGACATGCACTTCCCATTATCCTTCCACTTGAGCAACACTTCAGAGTGGAGTCCTCCTCAAGTACAACCATCTAGGTATAAAGCCTCACTACTGGTTACTTAAACCTCCTCCGAGTCTAAGGAATTCTTCTTCCTATCCCTAGAAGGTAAGCACCCATATCATCTGCACATAGGTACTAGCAACCTCATCCTCTCTCTAGGGTTTGGTTCCTCTAAAGACAACTAAGATACCATCAACCTCTAGGGATCAAGCATGAGGAAACCTCTATCATCCACTTAGGTCACATCATCCTCAACTCCCACTGTTCCTCACATCTCAGAGTCTAAGCTTCCAACCTTCTTGCTTGGGTCCTGCTCTCTTTCTTTAGAGCTAACCCTACAAACAACCTTACTACTAGAGGTTCTCTCTCTGAGGTGGATCAATCTCATAAGCATACCCCTATATGGGTGAAGCCTATGTTCAACTTATGTTTGCTCAAGGTTATCCATATCTCTTTATGCTTATCACATAAGCTATCCATCATACTCTCCGACCAGGGTTTCAACCTACCGCCACACTACTTGACGTACTCTGGGTGCATGTTATGCCCTACTCGCATTAGCCCATAGGGGTTCTATATGTTCTTCACTAACCTCATCATTGAAGGAGTTATCCTTCACTCTAACATGCACGAACATTTCCAGGGTTGAGTCACCAAAGGTACTAGGTCATCCAACCTCACATGGCTCATATCGTCATGGATATCAAACTAAAAGCATGTCCACTCACACACATGATCTACCATGACATCTAACTCATCATGCCATCTCTCTCTCAAACTACCACTTAGGGTTATGGTTAGCATCATCCTCAAAGGATGTGTCATGTCTCTACTTATAATGGAGGTCTATACCTCTAAGACTAACTCTCTCTACTCATCCTCCTGACAAGAATGTCTATCCTCGAGTCTCTCCTGAGGGCATGACAACTCATGCCATACGACCTAAGCATGCAGCTATTCTTTAGTTTACGCTTAAACTATTAAGCTTATGTCCATGCCATCTTATTTACATGCTTTTCATTAATTTGGTGGAGGATTCCTTAAACCTTATCAACTTTACCCATACCTCGAGAGGGTGAGAAAAAGAGAGAAAACCCTAATCCTTAAAATCCTAAATAGCATTTGAGTTTAGAAGGGTTGAACAAGATGAGAGATTCCTAAAGGTATCTTATTTTGAGTCAAATCCTGAGACATTGGCCAGGCAGTCACACAAATCTGGGAGTCCTCGTATTCTGACTAGCGGTGCGGAGGAAAATCTTGCCAGCCCCCAGACGTGATCCTTTTCTAGACACCTCTGTGTTTCATAAAATCCTCTAATAACTCCCTTGGGTTCTACATAGTTTGTAAAATTTAATAATTATTAAAGATTAAATGAGGAACCTATGATTTGATACCAAATGTAATGACCCTGCCTCCCAGTAACCCCCAATTAAGGGATACCAAGAGGTCAGAGCCGTTATCCCAATAAATCATATCAAAGGTTCTACAATTAATCAATAATAATTATGAAATCCTACCAACTAAACTGAGATCTAGTATACAATAAAACTTTGTATACCTTTTAAAAACTTTGGAAATCTATTTCTATCCACATCTTGAATCTCTTCTATCTAATCCTCCTTACACTTTATTTCTTATTTTCACAATGTGTCACTTTACTGTTTGTGCTTTTCAGGGTTGTACCTAAAACGCCGAAAAACAAAACGTCGGTCAACATATAAGAATATGTCGGTATGTGGGGACAACCAAAATTTCACAAATATGGCTAACAATCTAATTATCACAATCAAGGTAATTAACTAGCCAATTTACATTTTCGATGTGTCATTCTCCACCGCTTTTGCCCTAACCCTGGAATACCCCCTCTAGGGTTTCTCTTTTGCCATTGACTTAAGGCCACCTTCTCAATCCCAAGCTTGGTGCCTGGGGTCACCTCTCATGGTGCCCATTAGTCATGCAACATAGACCACTGATAACCTCCAATTTTGTGATGATATCTTAGTAATATTCTTCAGTTTTCCACACTCTTCCTCAGATAAATTAGATAGAATCTCTAACTATTCTCTTTTATTGCAAACATACTGTTAGATTAACTTTGTTCTTTTTACTTACAGAAAAAGACAAAAAAATCACAAAAGACCCAAACGGTCCCAAGACCGCATGGACTCAAACGGTCCCAAGACCGCATGAAGCCAAACGGTCCCAAGACTGCATGGAATCAAATAGTCTCAAGACCGCATGAAGCCAACTGGTCTCAAGACTGCATGGACTCACACGGTCCCAAGACCGCATGAAGCCAAACGGTCCCAAGACCGCATGAAGCCAAACGGTCCCAAGACCGCATGAACTCACACGGTCTCAAGACCGCATGAAGCGAACCGGTCTCAAGACCGCATGGACTCACACAGTCCCAAGACCGCATGAACTCACACGGTCCCAAGACCGCATGAAGCCAACTGGTCTCAAGACCGCATGGACTCACACGGCCCCAAGACTGCATGAAGTCCAAATGGTCTCAGAGTCCAAATGGTCTTTAAGACCGTTTGGACCCAAAACTGACCAAACCGTTTGGACTTCACTTAAGGCCTATAAATAAGACCCAAGGGGTCCTCCCAAAAGGGGAGAAGTTTTAGACGCCCAGAGGCTGCCTCTACTACTCCAGAGCTACTTCAACTCCCATCCTCTGCCTAAAGGCTGCCGGTCTGAGATCCAAGCTCCATCCTGAAGCTACTTTCTCTCTCTTCGCCAAAGAAGGTGGGGAGAGGAGACCTCATCATCGAGCAACCTGTGAAGTGCAAAGATCATCACTCTCTCTCTTTCCAAGGGGTTGACTTTCCTCTCTCCTTTGTGGGGATGATGTTCTCTCTCTCTTCTCGCCTCCTTCTTTGCCCTAGTTATGAATGAGTAGTCTCTTTCACTAGGGTGCGGGGAGTAGCCCCGCTACCCATGTTTTCATTTCATGTAATGTAATCCATAGTTTGCAATATAGAGATGCTTTCTTTTCAGTTCAACATCAATCGTTTAATGAATGCTTGTTGCTTGATCACCAACTTGTGTTATCTTTTATCTTTTAGTATGAATTGTCTTTGTTTGTACTACTAGATTCGAATCTCGATTGAATGTTGGTTCTTGATGCATGTATCCACCGTGCATTTGTTTCGGCATCTAGGAGTGTTTTCAAGAAGTGGAGTAAACTCACTTCCATCGTTGTGCTTTCATACTATGAAATGGAATCAGTTGACGTATGAAAGCATAACCTTGGTAAGTCGAGGAACACACTTTGCGAAGGGAATGATGTAGAGTAGGTGACCATTCATTCGGGGATGGCTGGCTTTGCAACATTCCCACACTTCTCGTAGTTAGTTCTCTGAAAGGAAATTAAACCTACAAAGATACTAACTGTTTAGACTCTTATTGTAGGATATGTTTTATGTTGCATGTTTTTGGATCCATGTGTAGTGGAGGTGAAAGCCGATCACATCCTAGTGACTCCTTATCATTGATTACATCCTTAAATTTACTTACTTTCTTTACTTTACTTGCTCTGAGTTTAAAGCAACCAAACCAAACCTTTCATTTTAGATATCAACTACTAAGAGATTAAGTGAGATTATAATGTTTTCTATCTTGTTGCTCCCAACAAGACCGTTGTCCCGTGGATTTGACCCTTAACTATACTACGATAAGACTTCCATATATCTTAGCATACGTGGGTGGAGTTCTCGATCTAGTATAAGCAAGGCTAAACCTAAAGACTTACTATCTTTAGGATTTTTAGTGGTGCACGCAATTCCACACATAAGTGGAAGCTCCATCAAAAATGGGCGCCGTTGCCAGGGACCACGGAACGCTTTAATTTCATTTAGTATCTTGCTAGTTGGTTAGGGTTTTACACTTTCTTTTAAATCACTAGTCCATATCTTCTTGAGTTCATTGTATCTTTGGCATCATCTAAAAGGTGTGTCTCTTTCTCTACTCAGGCAGAAGATGTGTATGCAATCATCGCATAACCTCGGATTCTCCCCTGATCCGGAATACGACTCTGAGGTAGAGAGAAGCTTCCACCACCGTATCAGACTTAACCGCCAAAGAGCCAGGAAAATGGTTGAAGATCAACGCCAAGTTGTACTAGTAATGGAGAGGGTTAATGCCGCCATAGCCGCTCAAAGAGCACAACTCATTGCTGACACCCGTGCTCAAATCCAAGTGGAGATCTGAGCGGAAGAACAAGCCCGCATCCGAGCTGAAAATGAAGCAGCTAACCAAGCTGCCCAGTTAGAGCTAAGAAACAAGCAATTAAGGGACTATGATGTCCCCAAGAACTATGAAGACAATCATCCAGTTCGGCCTCCAATTATCAACATACCCAACTTCGAGATCCGGACACAATGGATTCAAATCATGCAGGGCATTTCATTCTCTGGTGGTTCTGGAGATGACTGTATGGATCACTTGAAGAGGTTCAAGGCACTTTGCCGACTTGTCCCACAGGCCGGAGTTGCTTTTGACGCAATAATGCTACATCTTTTCCACTTCACTCTATCAGGAAGAGCTTTGAGCTGGTATAACTCGCTTTATAGGGAGCCAATAATCACCACATGGGCCCCCTTAGAAGAAAAGTTCCTGGAGAAGTTCTTCCCCCCTTCGCTAACTTATGAAATTAGGGGGCAGATTAACCACTTCGCCCAACTTCCTGGAGAATCACTCGCAGAAGCATGGTAAAGGTTCAAGGAGCTTCTAAGAAAGTGTCCTCATCATGACATCTCCCAAAATCAATTAATAGAATCATTCTATAGGGGAGTGAGTGATGACATCAAGCAATTTCTGGATTCCTCATATGGAGGAAATTTTATGAGAAAGAACTACGAGGATGATTGGAAAATCGGCACACTTGGAGCTGAGAATCAATCCAATTGGGGACGATCGTCCGGCAAGGGAGTCCTCAAAGTTTACAAAGCTGAGGAATCAATGGAAATGAAGGCTATTGTTGAAGCCTCAATGACCATAGCTCATAAACAGCAGGCTCTTGAAACTTTGCTTGGAGAATTTGATAAGAAGAAACACCCTCAAGTCCAACATGTTAAAGCTGCCACAGGGACCTGTGAAGCTTGTCATGCATCCGATCACCCAACTTTGTCATGTGGTTTGCTCTACAATGTGATGATGGATATGCACCCACCACAACAGCAGTACGAACCAATCATTGAACAACCTGAAGAGAAAATGTCCGAACAAGTTAATTTCATTCATTCCATACCTGGACAAGCGTACTACAATCCTAATCAAACAAGAAATCACCCAGGATTTCAATACGGGAACCCTACTGGGACTGCCAACCCGCAACACCAGACACAAGGCGGATCCTCCCATAGGATGCCACCTGGATTCCAAAGCAACTTCAAGCAAAATCAAGGGAACCCCAGAAATAACTTCCCAATATCCAACTACCCTAGAAACCCCTCCGCCTACTATCAATATACCCATCCTCCTCTACACCCACAACTGCACCCTCAGTTACAGCAACCTCAGTTAGGACTGCCTCCGCAACAACCACATCAAGGGCAAAAACAACTCGCTCAGAAAAATACCACCTCCCAACCAGCAGATGAAATGACTCTGATAAGGCAGATGCTACAGTCCCAACAAACCATGCTCGCTAATCAGCAAGCTCAGCAGAAGGAGATGGAGGCTCAACTAGCACAAATTGTTGCGCAACTGAAGCCACCAGTAGGCACTTTTGCAAGACAACTTGAGTCAAACCCTAGACACGACCAAAATAGACCAGAGCAATTGAATGTCATCACTACGAGATCTGGTCGTGTCTTTCATGAAACTACCAGAATCACTCATGACAATGATGATACACCTCTCTTTATTCCAAATGCAAGCCCGAACTTAGGAACTGAGAAGTCCACAGAGAATGTGAAAGGCAAAGAAAAAGAACAAGCTTCCAAAGAGCCAGAAATCCCACAGTATAAACCTAGGATACCATATCCGGGAAGATTATGAGAGACAAAAATGGACACTAGGTTCCAAAGATTTAAGGAGGCGATGAAGAAACTATATATTGACATCCCGCTCCTCAATGCTCTCTTTGAAGTACCGGCTTGGTCTAAATACCTAAAAACTCTGTTATCAAGGAAATACATTACTGAAGAACAAGAGACCGTCAAACTAGCTCAAACCACCTCCGATATCATCCTTAATAAGATACTAAAGAAAAAGGACCCTGGTTCCTTCGGTATTCAGTGCTGTATTGGAAATGCCTCAAGCAAAAAGGGATTAGCTGACTTAGGGGCTAGCATATCAATTATTCCCTACTCCATGTGTAAACGATTAGGGTTCACTGACTTGCTGCCCACAACGATGACAATTCAGTTAGCTGACTCCACTATCACTGCACCTCTAGGAATTATCGAAGATATTCCAGTCAGAATAGGCAAAGATGCCTATGTCCCGTGCGATTTTGTCATTATGGATATCAAGGAGGATCTGAGATACCCAATAATATTTGGCAGACCTTTCCTTGCCACATCCAGGGCGCTTATTGATGTTGAAGTTGGCACGATCATCCTAAGACTGGGAAAAGAAGCAATTCAATTTCGAGTTCTCAACAACATGAAAGGTCCCAACATTCAAGAGGAGGTTTTTCTCTTAGATGCAATACACCAAATGTCCCTATTGGAAATATACGAGCCATCTGATGAGTTGGAGAATGTTCTGACTAATCCAGAAGTCAAATTTTCAGCAAATGAATTGGTCCAACAATGTTTGCAACACTTAGAGAAAGCTGAAGAAGTGCCGACAGCCACCTTTGAGGAGCTCAAATTTGTCACCATTTTAGAAGCAACAGAAGAACCCAAGGCCCCCGAGATGAAGACTCTACCATTGGGACTTAAACACATCTTCTTGGATAAAGAAAAATTATGTCCAGTCATCATCAGTTCCACCCTGGTAGAAAACCAGGAAGAAAGGATTCTTGTTGAGCTGAAGAAACACAAGAAAGCCATTGGGTACAAAATAACTGACCTTATAGGTATAAACCCAGCCTTATGCATGCATACACTGCCCATGGTCGAAGAATTCAAGCCATCAAGAGAACACCAGAGGAAGCTGAACCCCAATCTGAAAGAAGTAGTTTGCCTCGAACTTCTCAAACTACTGAAAGCTGGCATAATTTACCCAATCTCAGATTCCCAATGGGTCAGCCCCGTCTAAGTGGTCCCCAAAAAGGGAGGAACCACTGTCGTGTTAAATGACAAGAATGAGTTAGTACCGACAAGGACTATGACAGGGTGGAGGATGTGTATCGACTACAGGAAACTAAACAAATCAACACGAAAAGACCACCACCCTCTGCCTTTTTTGGACGAAGTCCTAGAACGCTTAGCCCATCAAGAGTTCTTCTGTAATCTAGACGGTTATTCCGGGTTCTACCAAATACCTATACACCCGGAAGACCAAGAGAAAACTACGTTTACCTACCCCTTTGGGACCTATGCTTTCAGAAGAATTCCATTCGGGTTGTGCAACGCACCGACTACTTTCCAAAGGTGCATGTCTGCTATTTTTGCAGGATTAACGGAATCTATAATGGAGGTATTCATGGATGATTTTTCCGTTTACAGAGATTCCTTCGATAACTATTTACTCAACCTTGGACAAGTCTTACAACGATGCGAGGAGACGAACCTCATCCTGAATTGGGAAAAATGCCATTTTATGGTAACTGAAGGTGTCGTCCTCGGACATAGGGTGAGTGACAGAGGGATTGAGGTCGACAAGGAAAAAATCGATGTTATCTCGAAGTTGTCACCGCCAAAAGATATAAAAGGAGTACGAGCATTCTTGGGTTATGCTGGGTTTTACAGAAGATTCATTAAAGATTTCTCAAAAATAGCAAAACCCATGACCCAACTTCTAACCAAAGACACCAAGTTCAATTTTAATCAAGAATGCTTACAAAGTTTCTCAACTCTGAAAAATGCTTTAATCTCTGCACCCATACTAAGAGCCCCAGATTGGTCACAACCTTTTGAAATCATGTGTGACACCAGCGATTATGCCATAGGGGCCGTATTAGGATAGAGAATCAACAAGAAACCTTATGTAATTTACTACACATCTAAAATGCTTGATGAAGCACAGAAGAACTAAACTACTATAGAAAAGGAGTTCTTAGCTGTCATTTATGTGTTCAAGAAATTCCGCTCCTACCTGATTGGAGCCAAGGTCATCGTCTACACTGACCACTCCACCATACGATATCTAATTCAGAAGCAAGATGCAAAACCCAGACTTATCCACTGGGTGTTGATGCTTCAGGAATTCGATTTGGAAATCAAAGACAAAAGCAGAGTGGAAAACGTCATCGTCGATCATCTCAGCCATATTGAAGTCAAGGATGAAGATAAAGCACCTATCCGAGACTCCCTTCCAGATGACCAACTAATGAAAGTTACCAATGGATTCCCCTGGTATGCCGACATTGTTAATTATCTAGCTACATGAATCATTCACCCTTCCGCCTCTCATCACGACAAAAGGAAATTCCTCCACGATGTAAAGCAATACTATTGGGATGAACCTTATCTCTTTTTCCTATGTGCAGACGGACTTTTCCGTCGCTGCTTACCTGAAGAAGAGATTACCCTTGTTTTAGAGTGTTGTCATTCTGGCCCCACTGGGGGACACATGAGTGCGAAGAAAACCGCTATGAAAGTTCTGCAATCGGGTTTCTTTTGGCCAAGAATAGCAAAAGATTCTCATAATTTTGTAAAATCATGCAACAAATGTCAACTTTCGGGCGACATATCTAAAAGGAATGAAATGCCCCTCACCATGTGGCAAGAGATTGAACTTTTTGACGCGTGGGGGATAGACTACATGGGCCCCTTTCCTTCTTCTTATGGTTTCTCCTACATTCTATTTGTAGTAGACTATGTCTCGAAATGGGTCGAAGCTATACCTACAATGTCCAATGATTCCAAACTAGTCATTAAGATGTTTAAAGATATCATTTTCCCCAGATTTGGAGTCCCCCGAATTGTTATATCTGACGGCGGGACCCATTTTCTGGAAAGAAGCTTTGAAGCCCTCTTAAAGAAGTACGAAGTTAACCATAAAGTTGCCACGCCTTACCATTCACAGACCAGTGGTCAGGTTGAAGTTTCAAATAGACAACTAAAGGCAATCTTAGAAAAAACAGTCAATAGACATCGCACTGACTGGTCCACCAAGCTTCTCGATGCCCTTTGGGCTTACCGAACAGCTTATAAAACACCAATCGGAACAACCCCGTTCTGTTTGGTATACAGGAAGTCATGTCATCTTCCAGTGGAACTAGAACATAAGGCTTAGTGGGCCATTAAACAACTGAATTTTGATTTCAAAAGTGCCGGAGAAAACAGACAACTCTAATTACAAGAGCTTGAGGAGCTTCGAATGACTGCTTATCAAAGTGTCAGGATTTATAAAGAACAAACCAAGATGTGGCACGATGGTCATCTAAAAAGGAAAGACATCGCCATTGGTGACAAAATACTCCTTTTCAACTCCAAGCTCAAATTGTTCCCCGGAAAACTCCGCACAAAGTGGTCCGGGCCTTTCACCATCAAACATATATACCCGACTGGAGCTGTCATAATTGTTGACGACAATGGAGGAGAAAGGACAGTCAATGGCCATCGATTAAAAAAATACTACACTCCAGCAAATAAAATGTCGAGACAGACTATTAAGATCAGAGATGCCACAACATCATCATAACAACATCGAAAACTCGTCGAGCCAGCGACGTAAAACCCAAGCACTACTTGGGAGGCAACCCATGATCTTCTTTTATCTTCTGTTCCTTTAAGTTACCTTAGGATTATCTTCTGAAAATATAAAAAATTATATAACCAAAACAAATATAAAAATATAAAAATCAAAATAACCTTAACCCTCCCAAACGGTCTTGAAACCGTTTGGAGCCAAACGGTCTTGAAACCGTTTGGGGCCAAACAGTCCTGAAACCGCTCGGCGCCAAACGGTCCTGAAACCGTTTGGATCCAAACGGTATCGAAACCGTTCGGGAATCAAATGACTGTGGCTTCCACATCCTCTACTAGATGTACACCATCATGGTACTTGGAAGACCAGTAGAGGATATGATAGAAGTGGATTATCACACATTACGAGGGAAATTCACCGCTAATCTCCTCCGCACACATGGCGCCAATAAAGGACTAACAGAAGCCTGATGCCCTTGTCCTTGTACTTCTCACACCATCACTTTGACACTCTGCGGCCAGAGTGAGTGATAAGTTAGGGGGGAGTACATTGACAAGGGTGAGGTATCATTTTCAATACCCTTCCCTCTCAACATTTTCTTTCAATTCCGTATAAATTTTACAGTATTCTTTGCGCATTTAATTTTTGTTTTAAAAGTATTTTCCCTGTTAAAATAAACTTCGCACATAAAGAGGAACATCCTCTTTTGTAACATAGTCACCCTCAGCTAACTTTAGAATCATGTTAATCCTCAGAAGTAATAACAAGAATAGCACTTAGACATATAATGGCGACTTAATAATGTCTCTCCACCACTGACTTCCATGCTTTTGTTTCACTTCTACATCTGACTCTCCACAAGTCAATATCAAGGAAAAAAATAAGCAAAACTCTCAAGGATGAGAGGAGCATCAGGCGACATACAAATCAAGAAGCCTCGCAAGTGGACCATTAAAAAGAAACCAAATAAGTGCATGTTGAAAAACTCTAAGAACAACTTTCCTCTCTTCAAATAAAAGAGGCTTGGCCGCCCAAAATAAATTCCCTAAACACCCCAAATCCTAAGCTTGTGAGTCTACGAATAAAAGCCAGAGAGTTGAATAAAACTATGAGAGTTGTGCCACAAATAAGGATCTATATAAAGAACCAATGAAGGTCTCACCCGGCCGGTATATTCAGCTTCCCTCGCGAAGGCAGATGTGTCGTGCTCGGGAATGGAACCCTAAGGTATCTAAATATATGAAGGCTTATAAAGGAATCACCCGGCCCATACATTCAGCTGCCCTCACGAAGGCAGATGTGTCGTGTCCGGTAGTGAGATCCTAAAAGCATTGACAACCCCTCCCTCACTTGAAGGGGGAGTTACACATCAAGCCTTAGCCAACCCTCATACCCACTCTAGCTTCCAGTAGGTTTTTCAGAGAGGTATAAAGCTGATTAGAGTCAACAACATGCACCGAATAAAAAGTGGTCCCAATGCAGGCTACGAGATACGGAAGAAACCTGAGACCCAAGGAACTCTCAATACCTGAAAGAGTTAAAGCAAGCAATAAGACCCGATATGACCTTAGGAGAGCTCAGGTTTATAACTGAAGCAAGAGTATGGACATCTTAACTAAATAAAATCTCCTTGCCATTACATGCCTCAACTCTATCTAACTTGAGGACAAGCTAGACTCTAAGTTTGGGGGGTGATAACCTCCAATTTTGTGATGATATCTTAGTAATATTGTTCAGTTTTCCACACTCTTCCTCAGATAAATTAGATAGAATCTCTAACTATTCTCTTTTATTACAAACATACTGTTAGATTAACTTTTTTCTTTTTACTTACAGAAAAATACACAAAAAAACACAAAAGACCCAAACGGTCCCAAGACCGCATGGACTCAAACGGTCCCAAGACTGCATGAAGCCAAACGGTCCCAAGACCGCATGGACTCAAACAGTCTCAAGACCGCATGAAGCCAACCGGTCTCAAGACCGCATGGACTCACACAGTCCCAAGACCGCATGAAGCCAAACGGTCCCAAGACCGCATGAAGCCAACCGGTCTCAAGACCGCATGGACTCACACGGTCCCAAGACCGCATGAAGCCAAACGGTACCAAGACCACATGAACTCACACGGTCCCAAGACTGCATGAAGCCAACCGGTCTCAAGACCACATGGACTCACACGGCCCCAAGACCGCATGGAGTCCAAACGGTCTCAGAGTCCAAACGGTCTCAGAGTCCAAACGATCTTCAAGACCATTTGGACCCAAAACTGACCAAACCATTTGGAATTCACTTAAGGCCTATAAATAAGACCCAAGGGGTCCTCCCAAAAGGGGAGAAGTTTCAGACGCCCAGAGGCTACCTCTACTGCTCCAGACCTACTTCAACTCTCATCCTCCGCCCAAAGGCTGCCGGTTTGAGATCCAAGCTCCATCCTGAAGCTACTTTCTCTCTCTTCGCCAAAGAAGGTGGGGAGAGGAGACCTCATCATCGAGCAACCTGTGAAGTGCGAAGATCTTCACTCTCTCTCTTTCCAAGGGGTTGACTTTCCTCTCTCCTTTGTGGGGATGACGTTCTCTCTCTCTTTTCTCGCCTCCTTCTTTGCCCTAGTTATGAGCGAGTAGTCTCTTTCACTAGGGTGCGGGGAGTAGCCCCGCTACCCATGTTTTCATTTCATGTAATGTAATCCATAGTTTGCAATATAGAGATGCTTTCTTTTCAGTTCAACATCAATCATTTAATGAATGCTTGTTGCTTGATCACCAACTTGTGTTATCTTTTATCTTTTAGTATGAATTGTCTTTGTTTGTAATACTAGATTCGAATCTCGATTGAATGTTGGTTCTTGATGCATGTATCCACCGTGCATTTGTTTCGGTATCTAGGAGTGTTTTCAAGAAGTGGAGTAAACTCACTTCCATCGTTGTGCTTTCATACTATGAAATGGAATCAGTTGACGTATGAAAGCATAACCTTGGTAAGTCAAGGAACACACTTTGCGAAGGGAATGATGTAAAGTAGGTTACCATTCATTCAGGGATGGCTGGCTTTGCAACATTCCCACACTTCTCGTAGTTAGTTCTCTGAAAGGAAATTAAACCTACAAAGATACTAACTGTTTAGACTCTTATTGCAGGATATGTTTTATGTTGCATGTTTTTGGATCCATCTGTAGTGGAGGTGAAAGTCGATCACATCCTAGTGACTCCTTATCGTTGATTACATCCTTAAATTTACTTACTTGCTTTACTTTACTTGCTCTGAGTTTAAAACAACCAAACCAAACCTTTCGTTTTAGATATCAACTACTAAGAGATTAAGTGAGATGATAACGTTTTCTATCTTGTTGCTCCCAACAAGACCGTTGTCCCGTGGATTCAACCCTTAACTATACTACGATAAGACTTCCACGTATCTTAGCATACGTGGGTGGAGTTCTCGATCTAGTATAAGCAAGGCTAAACCTAAAGACTTACTATCTTTAGGATTTTTAGTGGTGCACGCAATTCCACACATAAGTGGAAGCTCCATCAACCACCTTCTCATTCTCGAGCTTGGTGTCTGGGGTCACCTCTCATGGTGCCCATTGGTCTTCCCTCCTGGGCTTGACCTTTTTGCATCATCCATCAGGGTGGCATGTAGGTGTGAGAATACACATTTATTTTACAATTTTAATAATCATAGTGACTTTATAATTTGCAAGTATTAACATCCAAACTGATAGGTTGCATTCAATGCGATTAACCATCCAGAAAACCTTCGGGAAAACTAATGTGATTAACCATAATTAACCACATACCTGTCAAGATGACTTGAGTGTAGAAATAATTTATCCAAGCAAGAAACCAAGCAAGCACACACAAGTTGATCATGAAATATGCATCCAATTTTCCTATCATTAATCTTGCCATCATGGTCTATTAAACCTAGTTGTTTCCTAGGGTTACTAGTCCTTTTAGGGTTTTGATTACAATTAGGGTTTCTAAGGATATTTTGATTACAATTAGGGTTTATTATTTTACACCCTAATTTTATAAAATTACTCACAAACCCTAACTATCTCATCTTTATTTCATAAAAGATCCTAAGATCATCTTTTGGCAACATGAAACCCTAATTTCGGATCAATTACTCTTTTCTTCCCTTTTCCCTTATTTAGGGTTTCTAAGGATATTAACCATCATATTAGGTCTAAAACCCTAAATCTTGCAATTTAATCTTAAAAATAGATTAAGATTCATCTCTAACATTAAACAAGTTAACAATGCTCGAATTAACTTATTTGCAATGTTAAATCTATCCTTTGTCATCAATTAGGGTTTCTAACCACAAATTAATACCTTTTTTCATCAAAATTATACACTTTTGCAAAAAGATACTAATTTAGGTTTCCAAACTATTTTTATCTTATTCCTCGTATTTTCCTAATAAATTTTCATGTAAAAACTTTCCTCATCCGAGTTTTCTAGCAAAAGATATGATTTTTGCAAGGAAAATCCTTTTTACTGATTTATTTGAAAACCCTAGAAAATCGAGGACCGTTTGATCCATGATCCACTGGACCACGCGGCATCCCATGGCTTAGGAATCGTCTACCTATCTTGAGATCTGAAATATGCAAAAGACGAAAATATCCTTACCCGTGTTAGACGGAGATGGGAGGGCACGTTGGTAAAAGACCACAGGGTCGTCTTCCTCCTCATGCCAAAGCACAAAGAGTCTGTGGTCAACTTGGTCATTGACTTCTCGATCTCGTCCACATGTGAGCATGCCAAAGGGTCAGGGAGCTTCGCCTTCCTCCGCCGAGCTCGTCTATGGGTTCAATTGTGCACCAAGAACACACCGTGACCTCCTCCTACACACTGGACTCTGGCGAGGCTTGCCGAGAAGACGAGGGTGCAAGTCAGGGTAGAAGGAGCAATTGGAGGCACGAGAGCACTCCTTGCAATCTTCCGCAACATTTAGGGTAGCAAATAGGCATGCTAGTACCCTCCCTCGCCCTCCCCTATATATAGGGTTAAAAGTATGTTCACGAGAATTGGGAACTTCCCCAAACGATGAACAAATCCCTACAAAGTAGGGATGGTTCTCTTCAGACTCCTCTCCTGAGTCCAAAGGAAACAAATCCTGGCTTGCAAACGCTCAGGATTGTGAGGAATTTGAGAGGGAAAATCCCTCTACAACTCAGCAGAGTCCAAGTCCTTGTGGGACTCGATGATGAGTGAGAAGCATTGGATCAAGATCCAACATCTCTCATTGCACGTGATCAATCAAAAAGGAAAATCTTATTCCTATTTGCAAAATAATTCCATATTTTAGAGATAACTTGAGAAAATCACATCTCCTAAACCATAGTTCCTTTTATCTCAAATTTTAAGGGAAATTTTGTCTTGACATTATCTATCTATTTATTAAATTTGGGAAACAAATTCCAACGGATGATAAGGCTTCCTTCCCTCCCAAGTTATCCATTAATTAATCCAAAATTAATTAGTATTTCTTTTCCCTTTACCATTATCTGGTTACCTTGGGTCCCTTGGACCTCAAGAAATCCTAAAGGCATGAATTCCCATTATTTCTATTCCTTGTAATCCAACAAAGCAAGTGGGGTTCGAATTATCACTCATCATGACCAAACCCTCCCTTCTCTCTTTATTTCAAATATTCTTGGTTAATTGTTTATCTCTGGTTTTTCTTTTGATTTTGATTCCTTTTTCCATTAGAAACTATGTGGACATGAAATCTTATCCAAGATGGATCCATTATCCAAATATCCACATATTTCTTGTTATATTATTATTACCTCATATTTCCTTTAATAAAGCAATATTTAATTGATCTTTTCTCTCTTGCTGCATTATCCTTACAACTTGGATTCTTGGAACCCAAGGAATCCAAAAGGTACGAAATCCACTTTTGGATTATATTCTTTTGCCTTCTTGAGGTTTCTACATCTTTCTTTTCTCCATCTCTTATTAATAATGTAGTTTCTTTTGTCTTATCCTTGTTTTTGGGCCCAATAGCCAATAAAGCCCACAAAACAACCAACAAGGCTATTGTAAATGAAATATTTTATTCAAAACAAATTATATCATTATTTGTTTAAATATATTTAATAGGAGAAAGTACATTTCTCACCCAAAGAACCCAAAATTTGGGGTTGTAATAGTCTCGCACCCCACATGAATGTTTGTGTGCGCCAGATGACCATTGGAAACCCTGACCCTAACCTCTCCTACAAATGGAGGATTATTGAGGGATTCCGAAGACATAAAAAAGACAACTGAGAATCAGTTCCTCTGACAACTTTTGTCCTCTCTGGTTATGGTAACCAAGAGATCCTAGGTAAGTCCTACCTGAAAGGGAGGGATAGCCAACGAGAGAGAACAACTAAGAATTTGTCATTTTGGGAGAGCAAGTGGGTGACTAGTAAATCAACAGGAGGGATAACTCCTTCTCATCTATTATTGGTGAATGACATGAGTTCTAGTTGATCTGTGTGGACTACTCTAGAGGTGGGAGTCCTTTGGCTTCTACTTGAGCAAATTCAACATGCAGTCTGTGGGTAGACCACCAGAGTTGCTACAAAAGTTGTGCAAATAGTTGTACGTGGTGAATACCAGGAGCTGCACAACCACTGTCCAAGAGAAACTTGTCACCAGTTGTAAAGTAGTGAGTTTTGTCATAGGACTTGCTCTAGGACTAGGTATAACTTTCTAAAACCATCCTACCTATTTCATAGTAGTTGATGCGATCTTGCTGTTATGGGAATACTAATAGATAAATTTGTGTTTCTTCTTCTATACTTTGTGCCCATATTTCCCTACAGTGTGATAGAGAGAGGAATAGGCCATAACTCACTTTTTGGGTTTTATACCCTATTTTTAGATGTAGTAACATGTATACCTAGGGCATACCAGTGATGTTTGTCGACCCACCTTTGAGCATTCCATAGTAAATCCACCTATGTGCATTCTATGTTTGGTTAACCTAACTCTAAATATGAGGCATGAAGAGATCTCATGGATTCTATTAATCCTTAGATCCTATTCAGGTATAGTCAAGGTCTCACAACTACTATATAGTAGTTTGAGTGGTATACCTCAAAATACCTAGGTCATAATAACACATGTGACCAGCCGTGTATTTTACATGTTTAGGTTTAATTGGTGAATTAAATGTATGTACACTTCTTATACTTTTTTATGATGCAAGTATTATATATGACTCCTTATTTATCCTTGTATTTTTATAATCTCACTTAATAGAGTATTTACTTGATCTTGAACTACGTGCACTATTGAATATAGTTATATAAGCTGGTCTTGTTTGTAAGCATAAGATGTTCTTAGTGATATATCATGTCAAAGGGACTTTGGGCCTCACTCCTATTGTTAACCACATCTTTTAGGTATATTGACTCAATGGACGTGATCATCAAGGTTTACAAGTGATAACATAGTAATTCTAGAGTGTACATGTACTCTCACTTTCCTTTGTTATGGGTGTATAACGACCCCACCCCTCAACAACCCCCATTTAAGGAATGCTAAGAAGTTGTGCCCTTATCCCAACATTGGATCAAATAGTTTTGTAAATAATAAAAAATAATTAATAAATTCTACCACAACTAAGCTCAAAAATAGGATAAAATTTTCATTCTCAAATACTTTTCAAAATAGGAGTTTGGAACTCTACCCACAGTAGAGTTCTATATATCTAAATCCTTCAATCTTTATTTAGCTTTATCCTTCAAATGTCACTTTAAATGTTCATTCACTTTCATGTATTCCTAAAATGCCAACAAACAAACGTCGATCAGTATAACAAATTATACTGGTATGTAGTGGAAACAAAAATCTTGCACATATAGTGTAACAACATATCCATATCAAATATTTGTTACCAATCAAAATTTACATTTTCATTATCACTTCCCAAAAGTACTACCCATCCTCTGGTATACCCTCTCTTAGGGTTTAGTCTCGGTAGTGGACATTAGGCTATCGTCTTCATCCTGAGTGTGGTACCTTATGGGCCACCTCTCTAGGTGCCATGTAGTATTCCCATCCATGGCTTGACCACCTATGACCTTCCCACCATGGGCTTGGTCTGACCTTCCCTCTTAGGCTTGGCCTCTCATCATCATCATACCATAAATCATAAATCCAGAGGTGGTATGCGGGTTCAGGCAAGTCATAAGAAATATATGGTGATAATCATAGTCACTTTATGGATTGCAAGAATTAAAGTTCATCCAAGCATTTAATTGCAAGCAATTAGTAAAACCTCAAAAATCACTATGACACTAAAGCAATTAGCCATAAGCATAACCACATACCTAATTAAGAATTCTCAAGGAACAAGCAAGATATCCAATCCAAACAAGCAGTCCAATCAACCAAGTCAAGAAATCAATCAAGCAAATCTGAATCCTAAAAAGCATATATGTAATCTAATTGTTATAAACTCATCATAACACATTTTATTGACTTGGGATCCCTTTCTAGGGTTTTTAAGTTCTATTAGGGTTTCCTTAGGGTGTTCTTGGTTCTATTTCCTATTTTACCCTTTTAGGTCAATAAACCCTAAGACATCTTTTATACTCATTAAAACCTTAATTATACAAATTATCCACATAGAGGGTCTTTATTATAAATTTATATTAGGATCATCATTTCTCTATCCTATTCATAGATTTCTGAAATAAAAATCATTAAAAGTTTTATTACAAAAATTAGGGTTTCTAAGCCCATTATTGCATTTTCATATACATTGAACCCTAAATTAATCCAACTATGTGCAGATTCATATTTTTAGATCTAGATCTTCTTTTTATTAACGACGGGTTAATATTTACTCAAAATATCCAAGAAACATCATTAGATCTAATTATCATCAAAACTTAGGGTTTCTCATTAATAAAACCATTAAAGATGAAAACTTTATACAATTTTGAATTTCAAGCAAAAGCAAGCTTCAATTCTATTTTTAATGGGTTCCTTGCATTTTTCTGATCAATTTTCATATATAGTTGATCTTGATCTGAGTTACCAATAATTACTTATAAATTTTGCAAGATAAAATACCTTTCACTAATAACAGAGTGCCACGCCATTATTGGTTGCCTTTTTCTTTTCCACGTGAATCAGTGTTGTGTGAATATGATTTGTCCACATGAGCAGTGTGCTCCACACGATCCTAGTGCAGGATTGAGGCAGAAGGTCATCTTTACCCTTGTGACTTTGAGTGGAAGCTACACGCGAGAAGGGTAGGGATCTAATTTCCTTAGCCATCATCTTCTTCCTCCGTTCCTTTGATTTCATTGCGAACCAATGCCTGACCATGGTCAACCCCATGGTTGACTTTGTGACTCTACCCTCAAGACCGCAAGGTGAAGGAACGACCACCCTCAAATTGCTCTGACAGATTCAACCGTGCTCTCAATTCCTCTGAAGGTGCTCTAGACTGCTGGAATGAGGAGGACGTTCTTTGGTGAGGTAGGTAGACCAGGGCATAGGGGTAGATCAAGACTTAAGATGAAATTGGTCATAGGGTTCTGATTGTGAAGTCGAGTAGAGCCTCTTGAAGGCTCTTGTATCCCTGTTGAGGGTCAAGGACCCTCCTTTTATAGGTCGGATCCCCTGGTTTGGTCCCGCTGCTAAGGCGATTTGGGTGAAGCTTCTAGGGCTTCCCAAACTACCTCAAACCTAGGTCGATTCGGTGCAAATTTTGCTCCTGAAGCTATTGATGTAATTTCCAAAACTGCACACAAAATGTGATGCGAGAGAATTAATAACAGAAAATCTCTTATGTTTTCCAATCCTTCTCGAACTAGACAATGACCAAGCATTGTCAGATTCAAGATCAACGGCGCATGTTATTAACACAATCAAAAGAGTAAGATTACCTAATCATTTAAATCATGACATATAAGATATACATTTGATAATTGAGTCACTTTAATATTTCTAGACAAAAACATATCTCTCAATCCTTTAATCCTTTTGCTTCCAAATTTCAAGGGAAACTCCTTAATGACCTAAACTTCTTTTATCCCAAGTTTGGAACTAAAATCTGAAAATAAAAGAGGCTTTCATTCATATGCAAGTTACCCACTCAAAAGACATATTTAATTCATACTTTCTCTCTCTTCCTCTTCTATTTCCTTTATTGGATTCCCTTTTACCATCATTAACCCATTTGATTTGAAACCTAATCAATAAAGGTCATCCATACCACTTTCTGGAGAATTCTACATAATCCTAGTCTTTGTCTTAATTTCTTTTCCTTTTTATGCTTTATTAGATTTCTTTCAACTTTTCTTTCCTTTTTATCATATTGGACTCACTAACTTATTAGGATCCACGAACTCACATATTCAAAGGAAATATTTCAAAAGAAACCCATTCATAAATCATACAATTTCATACATGTACATTTTATTGGAAAAGTTGCATTTCCATTAAATAAACCCAAAAATTGGGGTTTTAACAGGGTGGGTACTTGATGATTTATATGTTAGATTGTTAATACTGGTGTTTTATACACTACAAGTTGGAAGTTGAGTTGGTCATCTTATGTTGTTATAGTCTCATAATCACAAAAAAATATTGTAATCCTTTTGATCAAATGAATAAAATAGGGTTCAGATGTTCTCTATCCTATTTACATTTGGAATGTATAGGTTTTTAGTAGTATAATTTTATATCATGTAATGTGAGGTTTTACAATGATTCCCCATAATTAGATATCATTATCATGTGGATCATGTTATTCAAAATTTTGACTCATTTTTTAATGTATTCTAGGATTAAGATGAATTTTGTGTGGGGACTTGTCCTAGTATTGAAATAGGGTTTGATCAACAGGATGAGTGCTTACATTGATATCTTGTACAATCACCACATATTCAGTTCACAATCTAAACAATCACCCTCAATAAAGTTGGTGGTCAAATTTAGTTGATAGCCTAAATGATCATCTCCATTAAATTGATGCTAAAATATTATTAATACTTTAAATATCTTAGTTACTTGTTAACCTCTGTGGACAACAAATAAACTTTTTCTAAATCCTCCCTTAACGATGTGCGTCCAACTGGAAATAACTTAACCAAGTACAATAGTATGATGCAATGTAAACAAAAACAATTCCCTATGTGTTATATGGGTTTACTTGTTTTGCTTCAAATGTGTGGCAGCCTATGTTGGGTAAGATAACCCAAAATCTTGAATCTTAAAGGATTAAATTACTAAATAAAGGTGGTTTAAATGTTCTCATTAATGCTTCACGTCTATGTATTCCTTCCTATTATGTTACTTGTATATCCTTATTATGAAAAGTCAAGTATAATTCCTATCTTGTAGAAATTTCTTCTCTCATCACCATTATGTAACTTATTACAAATAAGCTTCTCATTATTGACACCAGGCTTGAGGTCATAAAACTATCCTTATTTCCATAGAAGAAAGTGAGTTTCAGAATTATAACTCCAACACAAATGGTCTTGTCTACATGATAAACATATCAAATGTTTTTAGAACAAAATGGCCCATATTCATGTAGCAATCATTTTGAAGGGACACTCAAAGTTGAAACAATCTATTTTAAAATATGTCTCCCTTAAAATCCTACATCTATCAAATGATGAGCATGAAATAGATACGAGTTAAGTGGTGTGTCTTGGTATATTTGCAGAAACCACCAATAAAGGACTATTATGATTTGATATTGTACTAATATTTGTGTAGAAGATAACTATAGTCTTAGCTACTAACTAAATTTTGATCATCAGATTCAAAAATATGAAATTGTTTTAGATTCATACTATGATCCTCATTGAAGAATATATGTGATGGTACTTGTTGCAGATTTTGTGTGTGAGGTATACATAGGATCCTTCACAATTCACACCCCTTTGATAATAGAAGGTATAAGTAACATGATGGTAGTCAACTTGTATGTGGCCCACTCACAAGTGAGGAGGATCCACATCCAAAGTTGGGTAAGAAACATCTAGATATCAGAGTGGATCCATCTATGTTCTATATGGTCCTTTACAACATAGTGGGTCGATAAAATCTTATGTGAGTGTAAGGACATGAACAAGGTAGTGCTCACCAAGTGAGGATGTGTTGGGAAAAAGAAGAATGGAATGGTGGGAAGGATATATGAAGAAGAGAGAAGGTATATGAGATATGGTAGGGGAGGTGATGTACATGGTGGTGCGGTTGGTGATATTTTTGATCATGTTGTGATCATGGTGTTGGACACATTTGGTATTGTCAATGGAACAATGGTAGAAAATGGTGGGAAATAAGGGATAATGTGATAGGAGTAAGGAGAATGAAGGGTGTGAGTAAAGGTGTGGTGGTGGCAATAGCACAAGGGACATGGTTCGGTGTTGTCTTTCAAGGTCATGGGATTTAGAGAGGGTTGTGTATGTGATAGTGGAATTTATTGGAAAAAGAGATTAAAAACATAACATAAAGTAACATTCTCACATTAAAGAGGCCATGGGAGTTTTGTTTTTAGTAACACTCCCTAGGAATGGTTGTTCCTTTGGTATGTGTGATCAAAACATAGGTGTGTAGTTGGTAAAAAAGAAGGCAAAAATGGTCCATAATAATTGAATTAATTTTGAAAGATGATTGAATGTTAATAAACTAAAATAAAATATAAATACTTGGATCATAATTGATTAAAAATATATCAAATTGATAGAAACATAAATAAAATTTTAATCCAATGATTAATTGAGTGAAATGTCCTATATGTTACCCTAATCACCAACTAGAACACATCATGAAAACAAAATAAGATATTATAAAAAGTTGAGAGAATAAAATGGTGATTATATGAATGAAAATCAAAAGGGAGGGGAGGGAACATTGCTATGTTCACTGTTGTTATCTCAACAAAGTCAAGCAGCTCCTTAGAATAAAGGAGGCGGAGAAGAGAAAAAATGTATGGATAGAATCAAACTTGGTCATATAGCTCATCATCAAGAATATAATTATTATTTGGGTTCTCACATATGAAAATGTATTCACAGTGGTCAACCAAATCCACCAAATTTCCTAATTGTTCATCACAATATATAATTATGTAATGTTCCTTAAATCTAGGTAAGGATTGTAAATCAATTTCACCCGTCTTGCCTTGTCAACAATGCTCAAATCAAGATAATGCTCAAACACCAAGGTTGATACTCATGTATCTCATGAAAAGATGGGGTTATAAGTGTTAGAAAAGGAATCATCAACTTGGTCATGGAAATCTTAATCATAAAACACCTCAATCTTTTCCTCTATAGTGACAAATGAACCAAAGTCAATCCTAATGGGTTCCTACTCATCATGATGCAAGAATTTCAAAAAATGTCTTACCATCACAATTCATCCAAAAAGGTTTATTAACACCAAAAATATATTCAAAGCATGAGTGATCCGTCTCCACATGCTCTGTAGAATATATAGTGCCATTTACAAGTGTATATGTACCCCACTTTCATAAGATGAAAAGGGATATAGTGGGCTGAAGGTAAGGGGATAGAAATTCAACTAAAGCTATTGTTGGGTGAAGCATCTCAAGAATGGGAGGTGCAAGGTGTGACATATAACAAATTAAATTCTCATTCCATGTTCTAGTCCCAAAAAATATTTAAAAAATCACTCTTATCACATTTTACCTTAAGTGTGCATTTTGTCTCATCAATCTAATCTAGTGATTGATCATAAAATTAGCTTGTGATTTTACTTTTATGGTCCACAACATGATCCTCAAATAATTATAGATTAGAAATATCATAATAAATAATTCTCAATATCGTCAAAACCTCATGTGTATTATAAGTAGGATTTCAAAAGGACATCATTGCTTATGTCATGGTAACTCTTTCAACAACCTCCTTCATTGCCCCATCACATGTTTTTTCCTAAAATTTCCCACGCATCTTGAAAAACACAGTGGTATATCAAGGTTTAAATCAAGTGAGGTCGATGGGATGCAAAGGTAGTACTCATGTGGATATGGTGGGTACTAAAGTGGTTCGTGAATGGTATAGACAATGTTTTTGGTCCTACCGGTGGGTGTGACTAGTCATTGAAATAAAAATATAAGATGGTTAAATTTTATGAGTATTAACATAAATATAACCAACACAATTTGGAGGAAAAGAGTTAGTATTATTCACTAGGTAATATTTCAGTGGCCTAAAAACATAGCTATTGATCCCATGAAACCAAATAAAGGAAGAGAGAACATAGTAGACCTATAAAAAGTCGAATCATAAGTGAATAAATAAGATACAAAGATAAGAAAAAAAGAAATTGAATCCATAAATAAATAGAAATAATAAGAAAGTATAATAAAAAATAGGAGGATTAACAAAAACTAAGAAATTATTCAAGAAAAGAACATGGAACTATTTGGAGAACAATAATAAGAACAATATTTTGAGATGAATAAGCAATACCAAGACAAGTAAAGGGTAAGTTCAACTAATCCTTGGGCTGTAAAAGGACAATAAATAATCTAAACTAGACTAGAAACCACCTAAGTGGGAAAATGAATACAATGCGCCAATCTAGAAACACTATGTATCTAATAAAAAGTATAAGTAAATCTTAGTTAATCCAATAAGAACCTGAATATGATATAAATAACATGTAATTACAAGCTAAAATAAAATTTATCTGAAGGAGAAAGAAGAATCCAAATGAATAAAAAACTTTCTTAGAAACCATAAGTTCAAACTCGTTTCCCAACATTGATGCCGAAAATATTGTTGTGTCATATCATATTCCTCTAAATATGATGAAAATATTATACTTGAATATAACTCTAGGCTTATAGAAACCATATGCATGTTATAGTGTAGTAGATCTACAAGCACGTGAAGGGGTTGAATCACATGGATGATATATATTTTTGTTCTTTTGGATTTACTTGAACTGGAGGGATACTATTTGATTAGTTAATTGGTGTGAAAAGTAGGTTAAAATATTGTGATTCTTATTTTCAACTAAGAACATGTAAGAAAAGCATGTAGTGAAATGAGATCATGTAATTCAAGAAAACAAGGTACTAGCAAGGCCCATTAACAATAAGGAAAGAGAATAATCTAGGGTACTTATGTAACCTCTGTATACACTCTAAGATATTAACTCTAACATATCCAATCAAATGTAATTTGAGGTGATGGAATTTTCATAATGTAGGAACACCAATAGTTAAATCTAGGTTAACAAAGAAGATATCACTAGGGTACCACAACTAGGAAGAGAATTAGATATCTAGTAGAAATAAAAAAATCACTTCCATAGTTTTGGTGAATAGATAAAACGATAATTCATCCCTATGAATGAACTAAAAAACTAACATACATATATAGAACCATATTAGATATCAAGATGGTATAATAATCACATTATGCTATTAGATATAGAATGTTATCAACTAATAACATGCCATTCTAATATTTTCAAGATCACATCAAGGTTTACAAAAGGCCCTAGAATAATAACTATCATGTTAAGTACATTTAAAAAAACAAGATCAAGATAAAGAACACAATCCATATAAGAGGAGATGCTATAAGCAGGTAATAAAATGGATCGATGCCTCATCCTATTTTTATCTATTTCATGTGAAGTGATCCACCTTCATGGTGATTTATAGGGTGTCAACAACTCCAATAGGGTGGATGGAAATGGTAGGAAGACTGGAAATGGAAAAACGGTGGGGAACAATGCATTAATAGTAGGAATGGATCACGAAGTAGATGGTTTTTTGATAGAATGGGTTGGCTTCGTGGTAGGTATCATTTAATGTGTCAATATGGAGATGAATATGGAAGATCTTTGTGGGTACATGTGGAGTGAAGGAAAAACCAATGGAAAACTCCTTGGATAACACCTTTACTACAAGTGAATTTCTCCCAAAAAGAACCCTAAAACCTCTCATAATGATGACGAATAGTAGGGTATTATGATTAAATGTGTGATTGATAAAATTGGTTTGTGTGAAGGGATAAGAGTGGATATAATGAGGTAGATGGTGTTCATTTCTTAGTTGAAAACACCCATATTTTGATGATGACGTCACCTTTCAATTCATGTGTGTATAAGGATTCTACTGAGATTATTGTATACTAATAGCACTCTCGAGCTGCCCCAAATTAGAAACTTCTTGAAATTGGAGAAATAAACTCAAGCCATGCACAAAGGTCAAAGTTGAAGAATAGATATAACTATTTCTCTATATTTAATGTAAATCATTGGAATTGTTTTATGACTTGTAATTAATCTCAAAGTTGTAATTAATGTGATTATAAGAGATTTAATTTCACGCGGGAGGGGGGTGACCAGACGGCACCCTCTCATGCCCCGAGAGTTTATGTTGTTTGGGGGTAGTCACAATTGTGGCACTTCTATGGGGACGGTTATCTCATAAATAAATAAAAGATTTAATTTCACTTTGGGAGTTTTTGAAATAGCCACAAACACATAGGGTCATTGACTAAGTTTTACATGAGGAAACTCAATCGACCCCATTGTCTAGGAATTTATAAATATTTCATCATTTGAAATTTGCATGAGAAAATTCATTTGACAAGAAAATTTCAAGAACCCAGTGAGTATCATCAATTGATATTTCAAGGGAGAAACTCGACCAAGTGACCTAAATTGAATATACCATGCGTGCATGTTGGCCAATTATATCCTGTAGAAACTCATGGGGTTGTATTTTAGATGTAGCTTTTGTGAAAGTACAATTATAGCCATTAGAGGGGGTAAAAAGTGGAAATGTATCAAACATCTACCTACTCTCTTAAAAGTGGACAAAATTCATCCTAATCCAATCTACTGTCTAGTGGTAATCCTTAGTTATAATGGGACGTATAAGGGAGATTCCCAAGGTTACCTAGTGGCTCCTATGATATAGTTGAGATAAAGTTTTTCAAAGAGCCCCCAATCACTCCCTTGATGATCAGTTGCTTTAACAAATTAGAGTCGATAGGATACTTGTAAGAGAGGTATCCCTAATTATCAACTGTAAACATCTCCTCTCTCTCTCTTCCAATCTCTTTATTTTACAAAATTAGATTTATGCTCTTACTTTGCTAATGAAGGTGTCAGGCAGGATACCCATGGTAAAAGTAGGTAAGACCCTTGTTTAGGTTATTTGATCCTTGCACAAATATAAGTTAGTTATTCTTGATCTAAAAAGAGAGGGACTGTTGGTGTATGGTCTTGTGGTGATTAATACAATGTGGTATTCAAGGTTTAAAAATGATAAATTTTGACCTCTCTAGGTAGTGGAACTATGACCTTTTGATCCAAAACCACTTTAATTTTTTCACTAATATAGTGATATAATTTGTAGATATAATGAATTCATTTTTAGAATTTTTATAGTTCATTTGACACCCCTCTTGAGCTTTTTGACCATACATGTGGGATTGAAACAATACCGCCATGAGCAAAAGAAGATGGGCGATAGCATGCTTGGGTCACTCTACATTGATGGCAGTTGCTCCATCTACCCATCGATCATTGATAGCTCCAACTACCAATATTAAAAGTAGAGAATGCAATTCTACATATAAGGAATAAGATTGACATGTAGAAGATGGTGACTCTCTCCTGCATAATGCCCACTAAATAATTGAGCATGTGGGATTAAGACATTCTAAAGAGATATTTGATAAATGAATAGGCATCTGGCATCCTCTATGGTGCCCTCTCTCCATCCAAATTGAGCCATATCTCATCTTGAAATGAAATAGTGAGGATATGGAAGAGACTCTCCATAACTCATGAAGGAACGGAGAAAGTGAAGGACTCAAAAATCAACATGCTCCAACACCAATTTAACTTTTCAAAAAGACAAATATTAACTCCATCACAAATATGTAATAAAAATTATCCACCATCATAAATGGTCTTGGTTATCTACAAAGTATGTGGAGTCCGAGGAGAAATTTGATTATACTATGTTGCCTCACCTACATATTTGAGAAGAAGGTGAAAATAATAAAGGAGTCCTTCAACGCCCAAAAGCTTTAGGTGAAAGATCTAATAGGTAGCCCAAAACCTATTAAGTGAAGATTAATGCTAGATGTGTAGAAGAGAAGGAGGATTCCCTAAAAATAATAATGATGTTTCATTCAAAATCTCAAGAAACTCCCTCAAGTGAACATTAATCCCCAAGTGATGAAGAGGTTATGTGCATTACATGCAAGCAATTTAGAGCAAGCCTAACTCCACTTCCCAATTCTATTAATGTGGACAAAAGTGGCACCTCAAGAATAAAAGCCCAAAGATGAAGAAGCATCACCACCACTACTTTAAGGAGTGGGATCCCAGAGGGGATCCACTCACTACTAAACTAAAAAGGCAACTTCCCAACCAAACACCATTATAAAAAAAATCTCAAAAAGGTTTGTTAACAATTTTTTTCAACATGAATGTATCATAACACTAAAGTATCAGCGGAATATAAAGATGTTTCTATCCATTACAAACTTGTTATCATCACTAGCCTTCACCATGCAGGGAGAGATGAAAGAAAAACTACCTAAACAAAGGACTTGCTGAGGATCACCTAACAACTTCAATAAAGTCTCCCACAAAGATCCAATTAAACTTGTTGAGGTCCTGGTCCAACCTGGTTGTCTCCTCCTTGACCTATGTCTGGGGTTGGAAGTGTGCCCCACAAAAGGAATAGAGAAGATGACATCAATTAAAATATGGTATGTGCATGCTAAATGGAAATTGAGCAATGTAATGAGATAAAGGATGTAAAATAAAAGGCTTCCCATAGAAAAAGATAAGAACTACCCAATCAGGTATAAAAGAAATGAATCACAATAAAAGAGACAAAGAAGAGAAAAGTATAAAAACAAGGCATCTATGTGTTTCACCTGTGACAATACTAGACAATATAAAATGTAAGTAGGAAATAAAATGTCTAACAAAAATGTGGGGTGAGCAAGGTCTTGTATACATTTGCTCTAAAATATGAACTGGTAGGGTCTGTTAACACTTGCCTTCAATATTTTCATATGTAAGAATTTTCACATCTGCATTCATAGGTGGGAATTTTCACATCCACATAAAAAGCACATGTACATTATACTAGTAGTCACCACATGATTTATAACAAAAGAATAAACTAGAATGAACCAAATAAGAGAAATGAGAACATCCAACAAATACATAAAGTGGGATCACATGATCTTAGTCAACATCCTCCTTAAAAGTGGGTAAAAGAGCACATATCACCAACAAATGTTCCACCATGAGAAATTTATATGGAAGAGTCCAAAAGAATATCCAAACATGATAATATGATCTCAAGAACGGTAACAAATAAAGTAGTTCACATGAACCAAAATTTTCAAAAGAAAAAGAGATGTTGTGTAGGCTAATGTCCATAGGACCAAGAGAAAGAAGAAAATAGGTTATTGTTCAAAAGGAATAATAGGGGATGAAAACATACCTTAAACTAGAGTCCTAGAAACACTCTTCACCAATGCAGTTGTTTCCAAGATCAACTTTGCCTAATTACAAATTATTCACATGTATTAGGGTTTGATATTCATATAAATGTAATGAAACCCTAATTCTAAACCTTTTTATAAAAACTCAATTTAGGACTCAAAACCTAGACCAGATGATTCCTTCTATTTTTCTAACAAAGAAAACATATTTATATGTTATATTTGGGGTTAAAATGAATTAGTTACCAATTTTAGAGTTTTTTATATTAATTAATTAGATTCTAAAAAATCAACCTTATAAAACATTCAAATCAGTCTCTGATAACATTTTTATTAGAAATATCACATTTTTCTGATTCCAAAACATATTTTCACCTAATTGTTGGACAACCAGATCAAAAGATATGATGTTTGCAATTTTGACCAATCACAAAATTGAGAAATGCCAAATAATCATCACAGAAATTGTGAGAAAGGGAGAGAGATGGGATCAACCCGACTGAGTGGGCCCAATAGTGTGCATCCAAGTCACTCATCAAGGGTCCGCTTGACCTCATCTAAAACAAAGAAAACATGGGCCGAATGACTATTATGCCCCTTGCGCGAAAAAGCAAAGAAATAAGATGAGGCAAGGGTTAAAGAGTAAGAACACAAGGGGAAATCTTCCCCTTCTCCTGGCTCATGCCATGGATACTCTAGCATCTAGCTGAAGCTCGACCGAAAAATTGGGGGATTTCACAAGTCATGATAATTCGTCAGAGTGAATGCAAAGAAAGAAGGAAGAGAGTCTCGCGAACTCACCAGACGTAACAATTTGATTGCTAGCTCTGCCGAGGTCCACAGAGATGTGCCACAAACTTGAAACTGAAACCTAATCATCGAGAGCCAAGTAAAAAATGTGTGAGGAAATTGAGAGAAGCAGAGAGTTGGGTAAGAGGAGACAAAGGATTTGAGGTGTTATTTATAGACGAGGGGTTGTTCTAGGGTGTATAAGGTATGGAAGTGAGAGAACAATGGCAGCCAGATTGGGAAAATTGCACATACACCATGAGAGATTAGGAGTTATAGTTTGTTGGATGTGGAATCCAAAAAGGAACGTGTGGGTGAAGAAATCTCAAAGAATGATCAACTATGGCAAAAGAAAATCGGATTTGACATTCACAATTTCTCGGAGGCACTTTCCTATTTGGTTGTGAGGTTGATGATGGGTTTAGAGCTGTCTGATCAGAAAATCAAGAGCCCTGATCAAATGTGCAAAGATCAATTCGATTAAAATATGTGTGACAAATTAAATGAATTCCTAAACTAATTGGAATAAAGTGTGGGTGCATTAATTTCTCTTTTCTCTTTCTTCTATTGAGGGTGCAAATAAATTCCAAATGAGTTGAAATTTGACACTTAAGCTAATTTGAGCATGTAGAAATATAATATGAAATTAGATTTCCCTTTTGAAGAATTTTCATTCATTAAAGTTAACAAATCTTATTTTCTCTTTCCTCATGCATTAATAACTATAAGATTCTCCAAATTTGATGAAAATTCACCCACAAGTCAAATAAAGTATGTTGGGTACGAATTTTTCCTTAATTCCTCATGTTGAAGTTGTTTGTACATTTATTTAATATTTTTAAGGTTCTACACACTTTCTCTCTCCTAACTTCACCTTTTCGTCAAAGATTCATCAAATTGAGTGGAAATTCACCCAAAGGAATATTTTAATGTGTAGATAAAAAATTTGGCATTAGACTTTACTTTTGGAGTCATTAATGATTTTATTTTAAATTTTGGAGGAAAATCTCCTTTTCCTTACTAAATAAAATATATGTTATTATTATTTTACTAAATTTGTGAAACTTATCATTCAAGTAAACTTGAACTCAAAGAAAATGAATCTTAAGTTATTCTTATCCAATTAGTCTTCATTTGATGAGTTTTACATAATTAACATTTGTGTCCCATTCTCATTTTAGTAATATATTATTTCATTATTATTATTATCATTTTTTCAATACCACCATATTATAATCAAAAGGTTATATGTCATTTTTATGCACGAAATATTATATATTTACCTTTTATCTCATTTAGTAATATTTTCTCCCAAATATGACCATATAGTTCTCCTATGCATATTATCTCTCTTCTCATCATACCCTAATCAACATTATCTCATGTGACATATTCTATGTATCCATTATTGAACTTATGATTAATATGAGATCTTTTAGGTCCTATTTGAATATATGTCTACATGTTAGGGTGATTTATTTATGCATTAACATGTTAGGGTTTCAATTAGCTAATATTATGTGTATCTTTATCCTTGTTTGGCTAAGCCCAAAGATTTCTAACCTCGTATCCTTGGAATAGGATTAGGTTTTAGATTTCAGTATGTTACGACTAGGATCATTATAAGAGGAAACCTAGATATAAGGAGGAGTGCTTGAAGGGAAAGGAAGTATCCCATAATTCTTCTCGAGACTCTTCTCAAGCCTTGAGCTAATCAAGTTAAAGTGAAGGAGATGAGTGAAACATGGCCCCCATGGAAAGATCAATCGAATGTCATGCGGTAACTGAGATATATCTAAGTGAACTCCTTAATATGAATTTTTCTCTTATGTCTCTCTTGATACTAGTAAGAACAAAAAATCCTTTTTATATTGTTGATACCTTATACGAGGGGAAGGATGTGTTGTAACATGGTAATGCTTGCATGTTAGAAGATACTGACAATCTTAAGGAGCTCAACCTTGATTTAAAATTGCAATATAATGGTTTTGAGATATGGAACAGTGCTTATCTTAGTCAAATAAATGATCTTAAAACTAAATATACTTATTTTATTGCTAAGTTAAATGATCTTGAATCTGAACCTATTTTTACTATTAGATAAAATGACCTTGTTGCTTTACTCTTCATAAGAATTCATATTTGACTAAATATTTATGTTTTAAATCTGATCTCATCCATGTTGATGATGATATTAGTAGAATTCCTTCTACTATTTCTTCTTTTTACTCAAGTGCAGATTCGGTATAGTGTCTTTTTTACTTCACAAGGATCAAGATCAGATCCATGTTGATTTATCTTCTATTTCATCTATACAAGATAAATCAACATCTGACCTCTCTATGACTAATGTCGGGTGGAACCTAAATTGTTTAGTATGAACCTTTATGATAAAAAAGGGTATCGGGTTCTTATTTATTCAAGAACCTATCAAATTCCATTTAATGGCCATTAGAATTTCATATATTCTTCTATTCTCAAATAGAGTGTTGATTTATTGTCAAAGAGATGAACAAATTGATTCATAATTCCCTTACAATATTATAATCAAGAGGGATAAAATTAATCTCATTTAGGTATTTTGATTGAAATACCCATAAATTGTATTTTATGTATAAATAGTATTCTTGCCTATTTTGACGATCCTCGATGTAGAAGAAATAGTTCAGGAATCATTAAATATGGGAACAGTGAGGTGGATTCCATTATCAAAAAAGAAAATTAGGATTTGATTGAGTATCGATGAATAAAAGAATTAAATATAAAATATCAAATGACTGTGGATTGTTTTTTCATCTCGAAGGAAGTACACATCTTTCCTAGATCTTCACTTACTTATGTAACAATATATAACCATTTGCTTGGAGCTTCTTTGCAAACATTTCTCAATGGTAGGAAGAATCATGATGAGATCCTACTTCAAGATACCAAAAAAATCATTAGAAATGGTATTTTATATGATGGTAGAAATAAGAACAATAATGTCATGTGACATTCCATGGAGAATCCTCTAACTACTAAGGTAGTATTGATTGCAATTTTTGTAGAAAGAAAGAATATTACTCTAGCTATTATCCTTTTGGGAAAAAGGGAGCCAATAATACTATGGTTTGGATTCCCAAGCCAACCCCAAACCCAAATATTTGAAGATGAACAGTCTTAATCTTTTCACCATACCTACAAATAGATTTTATATAATGATTTCTCCAAGAACATGATGGGAGTGAAAAGATAAATCAATTCTTTTAAGAAGAATAAAGGTGGATTGGTAACCTCTAGTGACAATGGTAAGGTAAAGTGATAGGTGAGGGTAATATACATAATCCATTTAGTATCGAGAAAATATTACATGTGGATGTCTTGCATCACAATCTTATCAATATGTGGTCTTATTCATTTTTTCTTCTTTAGAATTCCTCTTGCTAGATGCCCTAACTTTCAACATCGTATACAAGGGAAGTGGGAATGGTGATATTTATATTATTTTTCTAATTTATCTTAATCCTATCTTTGGTATATACTTAGTTGTAGATAAGAATGGTAATTCTCTTTTTCATAGATGACTTGGTCATGTAAACATGCATCAATTAAAGAAAGTGAGAAAATGGCATAATCAAAGGACTTCCTATTTGGACTAAAAAGTATGAGAAATATAGAACTAACACAAAAGGAACGAAAACTAGGTCATATTATAGATCTAAAGGGGTTCCTAGCACTTAGAAAGCTCTTTAACTTCTTCACATTTATGTTTCTGGACCAATGTAAACACAATCACTTTGGGATAGAAAATATTATCTTGTGATTGTTGATAATTTCTCTACACACAAAATATCTTTCTTATTCTATAAGTATTACTCTTATAACGTTCTTATCATTTTCTAAAAGATTAGAAAATGGTGATGGTGCTAAAACTCTTTCTGCATGTAGTGACTCATGGGGGATAATTTTGATTTGTTCTAAATTGTTGTGAGGAATTAGGATGTGTGCCTAACTTATTTTCCCCTAAAAACACATCAATGAAATAGGGTTGCATAGAGGAAGAACTATTCCTAAGAAGAAATGAATAGGACCACACTTTTGGAATGTGATATACCAAAAAAATGGGTCAAACTCGTAATCACCACTTGTTTGTTTGAATTGGGTTTCAAATTTTCCACATTTAAGTAAAGCCCTATGAATTGTGGTGTGGTGGAAGACCTTCTCTTGATTTCATTCATTTCTTTGATTGTTCATGCTTTGTTTAAACACTAAGGATAGGTTATATAAATTTGATTTTATATCCTATAAAGCTATATTCCTTGGTTACACACCATCTAGTATATACTTTTGTGTTTATAATAAAGATCATGCTAGCATACAAGAATATACTAATTTCAAAATTTTGAAAATGACCCTCCCATTCTTGATATTGTTGTTTGTGATGATGTTCTATGTAATCTGATTCCAAAATTGAATGAACTATACATAACCATATTGAGAAGGAGGAGGTACTTGATGAAAAAGGTCTTGAGGAAGGATCCCAAGATGAGGAAAAGACATATCGAAATCCAAGATTTTCTAAGAACCATCCAAAGGAGATTATCCTAGGTGATCCATTTGAGAAGATCACAATAAGAGTGATCCATTTCTACAAGGACCGAGATAGTAATTATTTCATTTCATAATTGGATCCCAATTGCACAAAGGAAGCTCTCAGAGATAGCTATTGGCATTTGTATGAAAGAGGAGCTTGAGTCATTTGAGAATAGCAAGGTATGGAAACTAGTTACAAGACCAAAGGTTATAAGTTTCATAGGCATAAAGTGGACCTACTAAAACAATTTGGACAAAGAAGGTCAACTAGTGAGAAACAAAGAAAGATAAGTAGTGTAAGGATACAATCAATGAGAAGGTAATTTATTGATAAGACTTATGCAGTGGACACAAAGGTTAGAGTTTATTTGCATGTTATGTGTCTTTTATAGTCAATAGAAGTTTCTTTTTTTTTGTTGAATTTGGAGATATAGATGAGGAAGTCTATGTGACTCAACCTCCCAACTTATAAGACAAGTTATCTAAATATTTTTATCTCTTACATAAGGAATTAGATGGTTACAAACAAGGACCTTATTTTTTGTATGAAAAACTAAAGACCTTCTTTATAAAACAATTGCAAATTGTAATTACATTGAATTCTTGATTAAAATGGTTAGTGATGAAAGATTAATTTCTTATTTAATATAAATATTAAACTCATGTTTTTTAATTTAGCAGACATATAGATTAGATTTGCAAAATATCATAGACTTAGACAATGGATAGTGTAAGTCGTGTTTGTCCTGGTAGAACTCAACTGATTGGATGATAAGTGGTTTGCCAAAAAAATGACATTGACTAAGTTTTCTATCCAAAAACTTGACCCGCATTACCATACCATGATATTAGAACAAGGTTTTCGATCAAAACTCCCCTTAACTTTGATTTTCTCACCCGACAACCAACTCACTTGGCTCTCCCCTTCACCCTCTCCCTCTCCTAACCCTTGGCCTTGACCTAAAATTTGATATTTAAAGGGACTCCATCAACTTACTTCTCTCTAATTAATCTAGATCACCATAGTTAGGTATCTTTTCTACCACTCATAGTGGTGAACATTTTTTAAAATAGAACAAGGGATAACCCTAATGTGAATATGGATATGAAAGGCAAGCTAACTCTACACCTCCTTCATATGGAATTGTTTCTTTTGATGACATTTATTACATGCATGAAAATTCCATAAAATGAAAGTAGACTTGAATCCTATGTCTACATTAACTTTTAGATCCTATGATGATTCTAGTTTAAAGTATTTCACTATCACTAGATATTTTAGGTACACAATTTTCGTACTCTATGGTCACGAAGGTGTGTTATCACAATCCATTTTGAACCAAAGAATACATAAATGAGTTTTATGCCAATCTTTTACAAAATTACACTATTATGAACCTCCCTAAAAATGATAAGGTAATTACCTCTTCTAAGGTTTTTGAGACTCTAGAAAGTATCCTAAGATAACCTAAAAAATTAATTGAACCAATATAATAATTTAAATATTTGGGATAGAATATATGAAAATGCTTAGATATAATCAATGTTGAAAATTTCTGTAAGAATTATGATCTTACCATTTAAGTAAATGGCGTTCGTATGGGAATTAAGAAACCCATGTACTCTTGTTACACGAGTCATACCTCTTACCTCTACGGTAACCCAGAAGGCACATAATTTCCTTGAGAGTCAAGGTTAATGTACACCCAAAACGGAACCATACATACATTGATGAAATGGTGTCATCTATTTTCATCTTCTTGGTTACAAAATGATATGATACAATAACATTCTTCACCACACAACATCCTTTGATTCTATGACAAATACACATGAAACCCACCCCCTACCCAAACCTAATGTGTGGTGTCTATGAGCAACATACTTAAAATTCCCTTTTCATTGAGCTTAGCTATACTTCCAACCACTAGGTGACTTGTATTAGTGGGACTTAGAATTAATAAATCAATTCTTATTATGTGTTCATCTACCTCTCCTGCCCTTAACCCCATATCCAACTACTATCAACCTCCACCATACACCCAACCTCCACCTCATATGCCTAACCCCCCTAATTTGAATGACTTATATGTGTCTAATGGGCAGATTATGGGATATATGATGCATCAACATATTTGGACAAGTCTTTGACTACTTTGTCAATACACCTCTCATATTCATGATTATGTGTCTCACATTATGCAACAATATTTTGGGTATGTCACTGAATACTTACATTGATGCACCTCCCATATTCATGATTATGTGTCTCACATTATGAAACACATGAATCTTATTTACACCTATACATATCCTACATATATTGGTTCCTAACAACCCTATTATCATTCTATTGATATGCTCTCTATTCAAGAGATCTTTTCTACCTTATATCCCATCATACCTCATTTGCTTCTCCTATTACCAATCCATATTTTTTCCTTCTACTCCACATTGGGCTTCCCCACCTTCACATGCATCGTTTTGTTTGTTCATGCCTCTCCTTGCAGCCTTAGTGAATATGATTGAGAATATTATCTTACCTACATGTAATTCTAATTTTTTGGATTGTGATATCAGGAGTTGGTAGATCATCAATGAAAATTTTTCCAAGTGCCATGCCCAAGAAGATGTAGGCATGCAGGAAGATGATGACGAATAAGAAGATAATGAAGGAGAAGGTGACACCATGCATCACATCGAGGTCTATGATGATGATGAGAGAAACAAACTAAACATATCCCTACTATATCTTGAATTGTTTGTGATGATGAATACTAAAATAGGAAGTATGTATAGGTCTATTCTTTAGTGTCTTCAAGTTTAGTATTTTGTGAGACATATATTGCATTATTAAGGCACTTCACATTGAGGAATTTATTTGCATCAAAACTATATTCTTCAAGTTGTATATGCTATTTATATTCTATGTTTGCATCTTGTTTTATCTTCCTTGTAATCAAACTTTGGTTATTGAATCTAGAAACTATTATTTTAAGTTACTTGCATTTTTGAGATAATTCATTGAATTTCATATCGGGTTGTTTAACTACGTGTTTTGTATTATTTTATGTCCATATCTTAAACAAACTTTTTTCATTGATCTTCTACCCGCCATCATCTTAGATATGAAGAAGGGGTTTAATAACTTGAAATGATGGTTTTAGTTGAATGTTGTTCATATTGAATATATTTGTTGAATGAATTGAATTGTAATAGAATCATGACCCATACATTATGTAATACACACGGCTTTCAAACTTTGTGCTACTTTTTTATAACTAAGAAAAATGGTTGAAAGAATGAATTTAGGGGTAACTTGTTTACTACAATAATTAAAGTCCATCTTGAATTACAAGTATAAAAATCAATTTCACATTCTCAACATATTTAGGAACAACATTCATCTTCAAAAGGGAGAAAATGTTGACTCTTCAGACAAAATTATCCATATTTTGATGACAACTTCATCAACCCATTCATGTTTTTCTAATGATTCTATTGAGATTATTCCAAATTGATAGAAACTGTCCAATTGCTCCCAAATAAAAAACCTAGAAATTGAAGAAATCAAGTTGATACATCACAAAGATCAAAGTTGAATAAGTACATAAAATTATATGTAATATTGTATGTAAATTAGCTTTATCAATTATACGAGTTGTAAATTTCAAATGTGTAATATATTTAATAAGAACATATTTTATTACATTTTGTGATATTTATAAATACTTCAAATAGACAAGGTTATTGGTCGAGTTTCACCTGAGAAAATGTAGTCAACCCCACTATGGAGGGATTTCTAAATACTTGTAGTGGTCGATATTTTCCTAAGGGAAATCCAACCAACAAAAAAATCCAAGAAGTGGTGAGTTTCACAAGTTGAGAATTAAAGAGAGAAACATGCATAACTGACCTAACTTGGATCTGCCACAAGTTCCTACATGTCGAGTTTTTCTTAGGCAGATGTAGATTTTTAAAATTGCAATAGTATTCATAAAACAAAGGGATACAAGGTTGAAATATATATGTTGAACATCTACTACTCCTCTAAGAATGTCTAGAATTTATCCTCATAAAGTTTACTTGTTTCAGATATCTTGTGATATAATTTGAATTTCTAATGGATTTTGTTTAAGTTTTTTATTAAGCACTCACCCCCTCTCTCATCCTGGTGATCCTACAGAGATTCAAAAACTTAATTTCACTATAATTCTATACTTAGAACTCATTAAGAGTTATTTTTTATTAAAAAATAAAGGATATGGATTGGAAATGATGTAGGATGTTTGGGTAGGTGAGTAAACCCTAGAGGAGTCTCCTACTTGCTTGGATATTCACCCTAGCTTCCACCTTGAGTAAATAATGAGATGAAGATTTTTTTCCTAAAATTTTCTATTGTTTCACTTGTATACCTCCCTACTTTGTTGTGAGTGTAGGTTTATTAGGGTATGATGAACATGCAAAAAAGGCTTTAAAAGTCATTAAGTTGGTGCATAATTATAATGAGAATGTTACAATAATTGGTCATCAATTTGAACCAAAATACACCTTAAGAATATTGGGGAAAATATGAATCATGATTTTTGAGTTGTCAACATGGTCATGTTGAGGCCACTTCCCAAAAAAAAAATCTATGTTCAAATAAACAATCATGTAAGTAAACAAACAAAAAATAACAAAAAAAAAGTTAGATAGATCAATTTAAAAAAAATGGAGACTGTGTTCATGTCGTTCCCATGGCTTTAACATAAAACCTCTTGGTAATAAACCAAGGATCTAACCATCAAGGTGTTCCATCTTGATATAAATAGGTCAGTTTAAAATCTAAGAGATTAATACAAGATAAAATAGATATAAATGAAGATAGTGATCATATGAAACCACAACAAGAGACGCTATTGGAGCACACACCATATTGCTTTCACCTTTCCTACTAAGAGGAAAGGAAAAATATAGTGAGTAAATATCTCACAATCAAAGCGAGTAGCATAGTTTATTAATAGATAAGAACTAGCATTTGGTTTTATAAAAATATGTCCCCTTTTATTCCATGTTCTCATTTCTTGGAACATGCACAAGACCCTTTGTACCTACATGATCATTGTGTATGTATAATATTATTCACTAGTACATTTCTGACCTCTAATGTCACTTTTCCTGACTTCCGTTCCTACATAACAATAACACTATATACCAAACAATGTTAGTTCATTAGTATATGCATCACCATTAATCAAGTTTTGCCTATTTGGAAAAGACACGGGTACCACGTTTCCTACAACGTCGATTATATTCTAAAACAACCGACTTCTATAACCTGCAAAACACAATTTTTTAGAGAAAAATATTTGCCTCCAAATTTTTTTAGATGAGCGTCAGTTTTTATAAAAACGACGACAAACACCTTCACTCTAAATAAATTTTGCCTCCAAAGTACTTCTGGCATCAATTGGTCTTCCACAAAACTAACATTGATACTAAAAAAAATTGCAAATTTTTTTACAATCGGTGTTAGTTTTTTGTCAAGAAATCAACGTCATAGGATTCACACCATGTTCCTATGAGAAAATTACTCCCCCAAAATTGATCTATGGTGTCAATTTTCTCAAAAAAAAACTACAACTAAGCCTTACTCATGTCGATTTTTCTGTTCAGATAAGGGCCTCTGGCATCAGTTTCTTTAACTGTATCGTCGTCTAAGTGCTCAACTTAGGTGTCTATTTTTATAACTAACCAATGACTCTAGCCTTACCATGCCATTTTTTCTTTCAGATAATGGCATTTGACATCATTTTATTACAGTAAACCGACATTTAAGTCCTTACCTAAGCTATCGATTTTTGCTTGACAACTGATAAATATTTCCTTAGTTGCTAGTTTTTTGCAAACAACTGACAATCATGGACAACTTAATAGCACCTACAAAAAATAGACTTTCCCCTAATCTCTATTTTATTTTGATTCCTCCCAAGCTCTGGCGATTTCCCCCTCCATGTCGCCATCTCCGCTCCATGTTGTTGTGCTAGTTGGTGTGGTCAGTGTTGTTGTGCTCACCACCATCGTTGCTTTCCTTACCATCGTCGCCACTGAAGCTGATGTGCTAGCCGACATTGTTGTGGTAGTTGTGCTCACTGTTGTACTTGCCACAGTCACCTCCGTTGTCACTGGAGCTCACTGAACCTACTGCTCCAACCCCACCATCATCACCCCTAACAGTGTCTACAACGTCGGCAGCCTGTAGAAGTAGCTCAACCCCTCTATTAAGAGGTACATGTCGTCTCGTATTCTACTTTTTTTGGATCTGTATACAAGTAACAAAGTTAAATATAACACTCATGCACATATATGACCTAGAAAATGGTATGAGGAAATGATGCCCCATTAGGAATCACAAAAGATCAATGGAAAATAAAATCAAGGGACAAATATAGAGAAATCTGATTCAATGGATTAAAACTCTAGTTCTAGCTTGGTTATTATTTCAACAACCTATAAAGTTATGGAAACCAATGCATTTTCTTTAAAAAAATTAGCTACATTTTGTGTGTTATTTGGTTAAATGTAACCAGGGTTTTAGATAAAGCTATTTTTGTAATTTGATGAAATGTAACAATAGTTTTAATACTTAATTTGATACCAATTTTAGAAATTATAATTCTATAATTTCTTTTATAATTTAAATTCATGTATTAAGTATTTGTAATTTGGTTGTATTGCTCAATTTGAATGTTGTATGGATACATAATGACACCTGGGAATTAATTACACTGAATTGATACGAATGACCTAAATTAACTTGATTTAGACTAAAATTGTTGTGTATTACCTAAACTCTAAATTGTAAGTCTTAGTTTATACATATATATTCTTTTACTGGGTTTCTATCTACATTGAATTGATATGAATTAGAAACCTTAATGTTGGACATATATCTGTTGGCCTAGAAACTTGTCTGAGATTTACTCATTAGGAGTAAATCTTGGATAGTCCCCGGTTTGGGATTGTTCTTAAAAACTTAATCTCACTTAGAATGTAAGTGTATAATGTCCATTTGGTTTTCAAGATATTTCTTCAGCACTTCCTCATTTGTTCTCTCAGTACATATGTAGGTGAATATTTGCCCATCTACATCGGTGTACTTGGAGAACTGGGGGAAATGCTACCAAAATATTCTTGAAAACCAAATCACACATTATACATTTACCAGTGACATTAGGTATTCAAGAATGGGATAGGTGGTACACACATTCATTACTAAACTCTAGACCCTAACTTGTAAACCATAAACCCTAAATCCTAATTTGTAAACCCTAAACCCTAATTTGTAAACCCTTATACCTAAACCCTAAATGGTAAACCCTCATCTGTAAACCCATATCCCTAAAACCTAATCATGTAAACCCTAAACTCTAATCATGTAAACCCTAAACCCTAATACTTTTTTTCACTTTGATATTAGATTGGATGGATCATGGATTTCCATTCCAAATTGTTGCAGCCCAGAGTTTATTACTAGTCTTGATCAGTTTATAAGATTAATGGAGGAACATAGGAAATGAGTTGGAGATAGGTTCTATTGTCCATGTAGGAATTGCAATAATAACTTGAAAGTCAACATTGTTGACGATATCAAAAGTCATGTAATGTGCAACCGAATTGTACATGGCTATATAGAATGCTACTGGCCTGAGAGATTCCAACTATGAGATCAATAGATGTTGATAGTAGTACTTGTGTTGAAGAAGAAAATGTCGATGATGATGTACACGTGAATGACCCAATTCTGATAGACATGTTTGTTGTGATGCTATATAGTTTTGGGGTAGAGCGCACTGATCCACCTTCCTTATTTAGAAACATTGTGTGTTATGTTGAGAGACTGTTATACTTAGGTTCTACTAAGTTTATGAAGTTCAATATTGTGTTGAGATTGTATACTCTAAAGGCTAACAATAGATGGAGCAACAAAAGATTCACGTCATTGTTGTCTTTGTTGAAAGAAATTTCTCTTGAAGGCAATGAGATTCCAATCTCAAGATATGAATTAAAGAAAATGGTGTGGCCAATGGGAATGAAGGCTAAGAAGATACATACATGCTTGAATGACTATGTGTTATTTTAAAAGGACTATGTCAATTTTAAAGATTGTCTAAAATGTGGGGCATTAAGGTATAAAATGACGACTTTGGGGAAGTCCAAAACTGGCTCTCCGGCCAAGGTGATGTGGTATCTATCTATAATACCATGGTTTTAACACTTGTTTGCCAATACCATGGATGCGGAGAATTTAAGGTGGCATGAAGAGGCAAAGAAAATTAAGTATGGGATTCTACGACATGTGTATGATTCCCCACATTGGAAGAAGATTGATTTATTATACCCTAAATTTGGTGAAAATTCAGGAATCTAAGACTCGAGATTTGTATTGATGGGATGAATTTATACGAAACATTGATCGGCCAACGTAGCACTTCACTTGTTATGATTATTATGTACAATCTTACTCCCTAGTTGTGTATGAAAATTAAGTGTGTCATTGGTTGTCCTTTATGGTAAAAGGTAGGTCATAGAAAATCTTATATATGAAGAAGAGTACTATGAAAAGTGTGATGACTCCAAACCATTCTTAGTTGGCTTGCCAACACCAAATATTGAAGTTGAGACTAACTTATATATGAGTAGAGATCGCACCGAGGGAATGTTAGTTGATATGGGATCCTAATATTAGAGGCATGTTTTTGCCTTTTTAAATTTTAGATGGGAATTTTACATTCTTTATCACTTATATTTCATTATTTTCCTATTTTTGATAGGACATTTTTCCATATGGCATATGGCCATGAGTACGATGACTGTGATGGTGATTATTGCAAGGATGAGCACCATGATAATGACACTGGTGTAAGTTGTATTGATTTATTACAGAGATGTGCATTTTATAATGTCTATCTTGTTGTATTGTTGTATTATTTTATCCCATTTATAAGTTATATCTTTTTATGACTTAGATGTGGTTTTTGTCAATTTTAGCATGAGGGTGTGAGTCATGAGGATCTTGTTGAGCTTGATGAGCAGCATAGTCAGTGTGCAAAAATAATAGGCATCACCATGATGAACAAGTTAGTAGAGTAAAGGGGTAAGGGACAGAAGCTAGTTGTTGAGTTTCAAGATGCACGAAATCCTATTGGGAAGAACCACAATTCTTTTGTGTCATATCTAGGGGCTCTTACTCATAGAAAATCAGTTATAATAGTAGAATCTTGGCATACAACTGATCAAGGCAAGAAAGACTTAATATGGAAGGAACTATGTGTGAGTTAGTATCATTTACAATTCTATTTTCAAAGCTATTTATAATTCTATTTTTAAGAATATTCCATTAAGTATATGAACTTTTACAGAGCAAATTTAACCTGGATGAAAAACCACATCATAAGAAGGTGGTGCAACATTGTGGGAGGGTACTAAGGAATTATAGGACAACTTTGACAAGAGAATACATATGAACATTGAGAAGAAGAAGAAGAAGAAGACAGCCACTGAGCAATGGAAGTACCTTGATGGAAGGTGTTGGAGGTGTTTGTTGCTAAGGAAAATTTGATGAATTCAAGGTATTAAGCCTCGCTCCTCATTTTAAATACATTCTTATGAATTCATTGTATTACATATTTAACATATATTTTGGACTAACCAGGCTGTAAGCGATGCTCAAAGAGAATGGTGTGCAAAGAATGTGCACAACCACACTATGGGTCTAGGTGTCTATGCAAGGCTTAGCCAACAGATATTGCATGCATCTTCTTCTCGACAGCCTACTCCTAGGACTGTTGAGTCCTCTACTACTCATTCACCTCTACGTTACCATGATCTCTGGATAGTTGGGAGGCAAACCAAATTTGGAGAAATGTCCAGCCCCGCAACTGTTGAGGTGGCTGTAAAAATGGTAAAATTCAACTTTCCGAGTAATTACTATTGATGATTGTTATGTTCTAAGTTGACTTTGATTGTTATGGCTTACTTAACAATTACTATTTATGGTGATTAGAGGGATCTCCATGATCAAAGGAAACTAGGAAAGTTCACCCTTGAGGACACAAGGGATGAATTGATAGTTGCTCTAGGTAACCTTGAGCATCTTGGGCATGTTAGGGATGTTAGGGTTGGTGTCGATATAAGATCTTTCTTTGGGACATTAGAGAATAAGCACAAATAAGTCTAAACAGGAGGATTCTCAAAAATAAGGTATAAGAGATGATTGCAAAGGGAATTGTGAAAGCAATGAGATAATATCATGCTTATCATTCAATTCCTTAGATAGTACTTGTGGCACCCCACTTCATACAAGGTGAACCCCCTTATGACAAAGGTGGTTGGGAGTAATCTCATTGACCCACCACCTAGCACATCCACTGTAAGTATTTTTATGATATATTAGTCATGTAGAATGATTTATATAATATGTTTTGGGTTTAGATATATATATATATAACACTCTATGCAAATTTGTAGCGATTGAGGCCATGTCATCTTTTATTACAAGGATATGTCATTGCACTCAGTGCGGCTTACCCACACCTTGTAGGTGACATGATTCATGGTGCTTTGTTGCCTGTTGATGTGGTTTGTGTGACGTTGAGGCTTGTATACAACCCTTGGAAGTAGGCTGCATTTGCCATATGACCATTCCAAGCATGAGACGATAGGTGATACATAAGGCTGTGTGGCTGTGTGACCCAAAATGGGAGTTGTCTATATCGATGTATGCTAAATTTACATTGCATTTTTATCTGTATATACATGACAATTGATATGAGAATGTATATATTTAGGAGACATCACCTAAGAAACCCTCTACAACTCGTGCCCCAGTTCCTTCTCAATTACTTGGTTGGCTTCTAAAGGACCTATTTGACTCACTAGTTCCTAATTGCATGGGGTGGCAGTATGGATAGGAAACTTTAAAGAAGGGTCGCCTATGATGGTACATATTAATGAGGACATTGTAGGTCAACCTCATGATACTAGTATATTTTTGCAAGATATTGTGGATATGTTTACATATGCTTGGTTGAATACATCTGCCATAGAACTTTGGATATGGTGAGATCTTATATGGGTAGATACCTTATTTTATATATGTTAATCTATTTTCTTATATATTAATACATACATGATATATATTTTGCAAGTGCTTACATAGAGTGTTTACAAAGTTCACACTACCCCATGTGGCATTTCTAGTTCCATCATGGATTAGCTATGTAATTAAAGACCCTACATATGTTATTGAAACTTCTCTACCAAATTTAAATATTTTGGTAAAGTAAAAAAGAGTGTGATTATAGATTCATTCAATGTTGAGTAAGTTTAGTTTTCTTATAATTTTGATGTGACATTTACATTACATTATGTATTTTGAGTTTTATTTTGTTTGACTTATTTTCACTCAAGAATAAATATTGGGTGTTGTTGGTTATTGTCCCCCAGATGCTAACTTTGTATTATCTAGATCCTAAGGATGACCAAGTAGACACAATGGGAGACACAAAAGAAAAAGGCATTATTCACATGAGTAAATTTTTATATTTATGTCCAATAATATATATTATTACATGACTATTTACTAATGTAATTCAATCTGCTACATTAACGTATAGGGCTATAAAAGATTTCAAAAGATCTGAAGGAAAGGTGGACAAGAAAAAGAAATCGATACGTTGGAAGAATGGTGATGTAGTTTTCTGACACCAATGCATCTATGCTTACTTTTATTTATTAACATTTTATATGTTGATAAACTTATAGTGCCACATACAAGACCAATGGTTGGTCATGTAGATACTACATTATGTAGTATATGGACATGATTGTTAGATATGGGGAACTAGACATCAACTACATACAAAATGTAACATATATAGTGTCTTGATCATCATAAGTAAATAGTCTAATTTGATAAAATGAAAATATCAAACTCTTTAATTGTGTCATTCTCTTTCAAGATGTATGACACGAAAAGGCCCTATATGCCAACATATCTAGACGAGATACGAGAACAATGGGCACAAGCCTTGTGTTAAGGAAGTGAACTTTGAATTTGATTGGGATAAAGAATGAGTCTTCTAAATTTTGATGACATTATTTCTACATGTGGTGCTTATGAATTCTTGCAACTTTAAATTTGTTGTGAGTAAATTATTGGTGCATATGTGAATGATGAATATATACATGTGTGTGAATGTAAAGATGAATGAATACAATAAGAATGGTGTTTCTACATGTCATGAGAATGGAATTGGTGTATATGAATGTTGTATCATTTATGTGAATGAATGTGAAGATGAATTAATATAATTATATCTATACATGTGATGAGAATGGAATTGGAGAATGGATCTTGTATGTGGGTGGATTGTGTTTGTTATGGAAGGTTTTGCAAGTTTGTTACATATTGTTAAGCTGAACACAGGATGAAACATGCAATTCTATTGAATTGTAGGTTCTCCATCCTGTCGAACAGCCATATAGCAGGTCTACAGACCTACTATTTAAAAAGGAAGTTAACTGAGTCGTTGGTTGTTTCAAAAAAAGTCAACATTGTAGATCTGGGTCATCAGTTTTAGACAAAAAAGTGACATTATAGGACTATCCTAAAGTGGTCATGTTGGGCAGCACAGTTTATAGGGTTCTAGTCATCGGTTGTAATGAAAAACTGACATTGTGTCACTTAATCTCCAGTTTATATTTCTAAAACCAATGACTAATCTGTTAAAATGGTGTCAATTCTGGTAGAAACTAATGACTCAAAAACCTTTGCTGGTTACAAATGTGACCTGGTATGACAGTACGATGTCGGTTGTCATACCTAAATCGACAATCAGACTCTTGACTATGTCGGTTTCTTTTATCATAGCAACTGAGGGTGAATCTCCATCGTCAGTTTGCTCGTCTCCAAATAACTAATGTCATAGACATGTGACTATAGTGTCACCCACTTATTTTGGTAAGAAACTGACATTATAGGGTCATTTTAATAGACGCTAGTGGTAGTTACTATACTTGTGATTCAACACATTTTTACAATTACAATTGATCTAAATTATTAGTTTTTCATTTTCCCTAAAAATCATCAAAGAGTGTCTAGTAGTAGATATCCAGCATTTTCTAATATTAGTAAGATTAACTTTAGGCATGTGAAACTAAACATTTATATCAACATTAACTTCAAGGATAATGTCATAATCAAGATGAAATCACAGAGTATGTAGTTTATTTATATCGGTTAGCTTATCTAAAAGAGTAGAAACTTGTCCTTGTAAAGAATCATTTTGATAACCAAGATCATATATTCTTTTATTTTTACCAGTTTAATGATCATTAGGGCCAGTAAGTCCATCATTCAAAGAATCAAAAATAGTAGCCAAAATTAATTGTATTTATATCTTTTAATGTTCTTTAACTCTTTTCAAAGTAAGTTGAAGAAGTTTAGTGATATCATTTTGGAAAAGTTTGAAAAATATATCTCACTATCATTACTGTGTACAGCTTCTCCTTCTTGTCCATCATTTTCATAATTCTTGGCGATGGTGTATTTAATCACATGATGATAAGTTTCTTTCTCATCATCTGACCCCAAATTTGAAGAACAGTCCCAAGAAGCACGATATGCCTTATTATTTTCCTTAGATTCTTTTCTTCTTATTTTCCTCTTGATTTCCAATAATTTCTCCTTCCAATATCCCTTTTCCTAGCAATCTCTACATATAATTGAGAAGGGTCTACAATTCTTATCAAATAAAAGTTTTACTTCTTACCTTTAGAGTTCTTTTGTTACTCATTACTAGATGAGATACTAGATGAAGAAGAAGAAGAAGATTATATGGACACACTTTCGAGATTGTTCTCTTCTTATTAGAAAAATCATCTTCATTTGCATCTTCTAAACTTTTGGAGCTTGACTTCATAAGTCTCTAGATTAACAATCAGTTATTCAAGTTGTAAAGTAGAAAGATCCAAAGATTCTTCTTTGTAATAACTCTATTATAATATTTATAATATACATAATGCAACATTTTAGTAATAAGCTCTTCAATCCCAATATTCTTTGTAAGAGATTTCAATGCATTTATAATCGACACAAACATATAGTACATTTCATAATTTGTTTTAAATTTTTCCATGTGAAACAACTATTATTTATGAGAAATCATATTGATTTTAGTATCCTTGAATTGCTTAGTTCCTTCATGAGTTATAGAATCTTTCCTCCAAATATCATATTACTTTAACAAGAGGAAAATATATTAAATTAACTAGGGATAGGAAATAATATAGAATACTCACAAAAATTATAATTAAATGTAAGAAGTCAGACCCGAGAGGGGGTCCACTCCTTACTAAGTTGAGGAATAAAATCATCCATTTCCAAACATACTACAATGTATGAGGGAAAGCATGTATTTCATTTTTATTACATGTATGTTATTCATCACATAGCAAGTGTTTATAGAGTAGCAGAAAGTATAACTATTTTAATTATCACAATATATATATCATTGACATTGTTCTTCAGCATAAAGATGGAATCACAAAGTAAGATGCTATAAATAATTATCCACAACACCAGTTGCAGAGGGTAACTTAGCCATCTCAACCTATCCTCAAGCCAACTTTATGTATACACTCTTCATGTGTCCATTCCTTTAAAGCACCTATACCAGGGTGGTTTTTCAAATAACACTCAAAAAATAGACAAGAATGGTATGTGTCGGCAAAAACTAGTACATCTGCATAAAACACCTTTAAGAATATGAAGTATAAAAGAGGGTGTACCGATTAGGGGGGCTTATGTATTTAGGTAAGTTAAAGAGAAGTGTTTACCTAAAAGATGAGGAATTTTAAATATAAGATTATAAACTGAGATATATAAGAATCTTGCCTTTAAAATGTTTCCAAGATTCACAAAATCATGTAGTTGCATGCATGTATAGTATAGACTAGATCTCCCCACGTAGGCCCAGAGACCACTAGACAATTGGTCTAAAGTGGGTGGAGTAGATGCACCCAGGGTGGAGAAGACACCCAAATATATATATAGTAAGGGTGGTAAAGGAGCACCACATATGGATAAGACACGTCCTAGTGGTTATGCATGAGTATCTACGATATATAAACCAGTCTTAAATAGTCCATACATAATAGAGTGGCAAGATAACTATGTATAGTCATATCATATTCCAAGAGATTTTTTCACAATCAATGATAACATGGTTGGGGGATTATGAACCCAAATCAATAACAATGATAAAATACCAAATTGAGTCAACAAGGAAGTTATATAAGAAAATTCCTCATTATTGGAAATATAGTTCATAGTCATTTAAATGCCAAAAGTAATAGGGAATTGCACAACCCTGGTTTATATGACCGACCCTATCTCTAGGAGATTTTTCAAATGTCCCGCTCAGCCTAAAAGTGTTAATATATACATTAGTCCACCATAATATTCTTTTGAAGTAAAAAACCCTAAGATGGCTTCCGTTGGCGTGGGCGACAAGTCGAAGGGTAAGACAACGTCTTCACGTCGATCGACTTCCCCAGATCTTCGCCGGAAAAAGGGTGTGGATTTCATAGCTTCCGACCATCCCGAGGTGCCATTGGCCCCAGATTTGCCAGATTCTCAATCTTGTTCAAGCTCTCCGCAAACTTGGGAGTCAATACACCTGAGATCCCCTGGGAACGCCTTGGATCTAAATATTATCGAAGTCACATTGAGAGACGGGAAGATAACCTATCTAGACAAGGAGGTTGAGGAGAATGCGACAAGATGGAGTAACTGCCTATTGGGTTACGTGATTGATTTTTGGCCAGATATCCCGACCTTAACTGAATACTTCGACAGTATTTGGAATACAAAGAAATCGTATGAGGTTTTCGATAGAGGGTCAGGCTTCTTTCTGCTCAGATTTGAAGATGCCGCAGATCTAAACTTAGCACTGAAAAGTGAAATCTATGTTAAAGGAAGACCTTTGGTGCTCAATAAATGGGAACCTGGAGATTTGCATAACAGAGCAGTTCTAACTGACGTGCCAATTTGGGTGGATATTCATGATCTCCCTATGGAGTTATGGGATGGCAGGATGCTTAGCAGAATAGGTTCTTATTTGGGTTGTCCGGTGAAAATGGATGAGGATACGTATAATATGAAACGTCTGGACATCGCCAGAATTCAAGTGATGGTGAGCAAGAATTCTAGATTTCTGAGAAACCTTTTGTTATGTAGTGAAGGAGGAAAAGAGCACAAAATCCGATTGGACTACAAATGGATACCCTACAGATGTAAGACTTGTGGTTGTTTCGGGCATGAATGTTCTGTGAGGCTGGCCAAGAAGAAACAGAGTTCTATACAGAGAATTGGTACTAGGAAAGTGTGGGAAGAAAAGAAGAACAATGTTGATATCCTATTCGACAATATTCCTACTGGTGTGGAAGATGTTGATTTATTAGTCATAGAGGAAATTGTCGATGAAGGGGAAATAAGTATTGCTAAAGAAAAACTTAGTGAAGAAGTACCATCCACTGAAGATCTGAAACTATCAATGGAAGTGAATGTAGGATTTGAGGAAAATATTAAAAAGGGTGATGGTGCAGCTGCTACTGAATAAGTTCCTTCTACCCCTAATGTTGTTGCTGTGTTGAATAATGACTCTCCAAGAAGTGAACTCAGTTCTCAAGCTTCTAGTTCCATTACTGTAATCCATGGCAACAAAGAACCTCCTAAATGTCAGGGCAAATTGAATGTCAGTATGTACCACATAGTGGAAAATCGCAATTTTCACCGATCCAAAATGACCTTCACCTTTCATCTTTAAGTATTGAGGCTGTCAATCCGATCCAAGACTAAGATAAGGCTGAGGCTATCAGCTCAATAGCCAAGGGTCTTAAATGACCTCTATCAATATACCTCTTGGAACATGCGAGGAATAAGTAATAAAATCCTCAACGTCCATGGGGAAGTTCACAGAGCAAACAGTGATGTGTTTGTTCTAGTGGAGACAAGACTGAGAGAGAACAAAATTGTCAAGATGATGAATAGGTTCTTTAGAGATTACAACTGGTCTTCTAATATTAATTCCCATGCTCTTGGTAGGATTGTTATTGTGTGGAAGGAAGAATCTTGCACTGTTAATATTCTTGTTGAAAGTGATCAAACGATGCATCTACATATTATCAAAGAAGATTCGAGAGTGTTCGTCACTGCTGTTTATGGCCACAATGATGACTATGATAGAATGTCTTTATGGAAAGAGATAGAGAGCTTTAATCAGACGGTTGCTGAGCCTTGGGCTATCTTAGGGGATTTCAATGTGGTTAGAAGAAATGATGAGAAGATTGGCATACAACCTCCTTCAAGGAAGTCCATGGACGATTTCAATGACTTTATGCTTGATAATGGCCTCATTGAGTTGGATCTCAGTGGTCCTTTCTTCACGTGGGATAATCATCAAGATGATGCTGAATTTATTACTACCAAGATTGATAAGATTTTGTACAACTCCAGGTTTCTAAATAATTTTAAGAATTTTCATGGTGAATGTATTTCTAATACTATAAGTGATCATAGAAGGATTCTTCTTGTTATCGGGGATGCTAAGAAGAAAAGAACACCTTTTATATTTATAAATGGCTGGATGAAACATAAGGAGTTTGATGCCATTCTTAAAGAGGCTTGGAAACATAACTCAGAGGGTTTTTCTATGTTCAGATTCTATAGAAAGATGGAAACTCTTAAAGGCAAGTTGAAAGCTTGGAATTGGAGAAACTTTGGCAATATCTCGATCAATTTAAACATTGTTAAACAAAAAGTGCTTGATGCTCAGCGAGCTGCGATATGAATCCTATGAATAAGGAGAAAAGGAAGTATGTTATCAATCTGAGGAAGGAAGCCAAAGAAGCTAAGCTTACTGAGGAATCTTTCTGGAGACAAAAATCGAGAATGCAGTGGTTGAAAGAAGGAAATAAGAATTCCAGCTTTTTCTATTCCACCATGAGAACGAGAAGAACCAGAAATAGTATCAACTGTTTAAATATTGATGGTGCTCTTTGCAGGGATGATAATACTATCAAGGATTTTATCAAAAACTTCTACGAGAATTTATTTTGTAACCTAGATAAAGGTAAGACTTGGGAAGGATAGTGGAATGTCCCTAAAGTGTCTAAACAACAAGCTGACTTTTTGATTGCACCTATCTCTAGAAGCGAGGTGGACGACATTGTCAAAAATCTTAATGATGACAAATGTCCAGGTCCTAATGGTTTTAATGGGTATTTCTTTAAACACTCCTGGCCTATCATTGGTGATGATGTCTATATGGTGATTCAAGAATTCTTTTGTAACGATACCTTGCTCATAGAATCCAAGAAAACCACATTACTTTTCTTCCCAAAGGTATTGATAACTCTAGCATTTCTAACTGGAGACCCATAGCTCTTTGTAACGTTTTTTACAAAATTATTTCGAAGGTGTTGGCTAACAGATTGTAGAGAGTTTTACCTTCTATTATTGATGTCAACCAATGTGCTTTCATCAAAGGCAGGAGCATCAAAGATGCTATTTTAACTTCCAATGAGATTATCAGTGACTTCAAAAAAAGTAATAGTCGTTTGATGTGTATTCAGGCAGATATATCAAAGGCTTATGATTCTGTCAGTTGGAGATATCTTTTTTCTATTTTGTTCAGAATGGGTTTTCTGATCAAGTGGATTAGATGGATTGAAATCATGTTCCAATCTACTTCCTACCAGGTTCTAGTGAATGGTGAAGCTACATCTCTGATTTTTCCCTCAAATGGGGTGAGACAGGGGGACCCCATTGCACCGTACTTATTCATTATTGTCATGTAGGGATTTACTGAGATGATAAAGGAGAACTGTAAGGAAGACAATATTCATCCTATTAAGGCATCTAAGAACCTTGACTGTTCCCATATGATTTTCGCATATGACTTATTGATTTTCTCTAAAGCTGATGATACTAGTATTACCGGCATTGAAAAACTTCTTAAAAGTTTTGGTGATTCCTCTGGTCTCAAGATTAATCTTCAGAAAAGCATGATTTATTTGAGTAACAAGAAAGACATTGAGCTTTCAAACAGACTTGGCATGAAAGTAGGAAATCTTGACGACCCTAAATATCTCGGCTTACCTCTTTTTACTGGGAATTTAACAAAAACCTCTATTTGGATCTAGTGGATAAGGTTAAGAGGAAATTGGATTGCTGGAAATCTAATATGCTTTCTTTGGTTGGTTGACTAGAATTAGTTAAGTACACTCTCTCCACTATGCATTTATACTGGGTTTTCTCTCTCCCTATTCCCTGCTCAGTTCTGGATAAGATTGATGAAATTTGCAAAAATTTCTTATGGGGTCAATCCGAGAAGAAACACAATCTCCATCTAGTAAAATGGGATATGGTTACGTTACCTAAATCTGAAGGTGGTTTAGGGCTTAGAAAAAGCAAGGAAGTTTCCAAAGCCTGCCTTATGTTAAATGCATGGAATATAGCTAGCAAGAAAGATTCCATGTAGATAAAATGGATCATTGAAAAATATTTCAAAAAAGAATCATACTGGAGCATTGAACCTTCAACTAATTTCTCTTGGATGTTCAATTATGTCATTCATATAAGGGACCAATTGAGACCTTTGTTTTCGATTAGCATTGGTTCTGGGGAAAATATTAAGACCTGGTTGGACCCTTGGGTCAAAGGGAAATTTCTCCTAGACTATGTGGATAGCAGTATGATTATCAGATCTGGAATCCCTCGTGATTCAAAGCTTTCTAGTATCATTAAGAACAATCAGTGGTCTATTGCTAAGTCTAGGGTGATCCAAGGATATTCTCAATATTATTTAGGATATTCCCATCTCCAATTCTTCTGCTGACTCTTTCTTTCTTAATGGTTCAACAAGAGTGAAGTTCAATCTTATCTGGGATCTGATTAGAAAGGAAGGCGATGAAGAAGATATTTATGACTGGATTTGGAAGTCTAAAGGGAGCATGAATAGCAAAATTTATGTGTGGAAAGCTGCTCTTAATAAACTACCCACATCTGACTACGCTAGAAGAAGGGGTATATCTGTTTTTTCTATCTGTTTTCTCTATATGAATGATTATGAGGACACTCAGCATATTTGTTTTAGTTGTCAATTCACCAAAGACTTGTGGTCTAATGCTCTTAACGATAATTATATTGATTGTATTCCTTGCAATTGGAGTGATGTTTTGAATTATAACTCAACATCGGTCAGGTCTATTATTCCCTTCATTCTTTATCAGGTTTGGCTGGACAGGAATAGGAGAGTCCATGACAACAAGCTCATTTCCTCTAACCAAATTTGGAAGTTGATTGTGAATGATTTTGAGATGATGAATTAACTCTGCGAGGTTTCAGTGTTGGTGAATGGTGGAAGGTCCTCCTCCTCTTTGACCTTATTCTATCCTAGGAGATAGCTAGAGTTGTGCTCTGCTGCTTGCTGAAGATTAAGCCCACGCTGAAGATGGGTTTCCTCTGATGATCTACAAGTGGTCTTGGTTGTTCTTTTTTATGGAAGGTGATGGTTGAGTCCCCACTCTGGCGAGTGTTGACGCTCCCCTCCCCCTTTTCCTATTTTTCTGTGCTGAAGAAGGTTGTTCTTTTTTTGGTTTCTTGTATGATCTGTTGTGAACCTGCTGTTTCGGGTGTCTGTGTGCTTTATCCTTCTCCTTTCTACTACTGGTCTTTTGCTAAAGATGCTTGGGCCTGGTGCCTTGCTCTTAAAATTCTGATTCAGTGGTAGAATGGCTTATTGTCCTCGCTTCTGGTTAAGCTATCTGGGTTGTTTTGACTCTGGTACAGAGGAGTTGGAGTGATGTTTATTCTTTTTTATGGCGATTTTCTAAAGGTGGTTGTTCAGTGCTCTCTGTTATTGCATTTTGAGTAGTTGATCTGAAGGTTGGCGGGTTGTGCTTGGATATCTCTATTGGTGTTGCTTCTTGGTGATGTTATCCCCCTCACACTATTGTTTTTAGTGATGCTTGATTTTCTTGGGCCCTGGGATGAGTTATGTCTTCCTTCTTCTGTATGATAAGGTTACAGTGGTGTTGGGGTTTCTTGCTCCCCTCTCATAGTGGTTTTAAAGCTATAATGGTAGAGTTCTTTTGGATCTGGCTTTGGTTCTGTCCTGCGATGGTTGAGGGTCTCTCGTCTCCCTCTCATGCCTGGCTTTCACAGCTGTGATGGTTGAGTCTTATGGGTCGAGACTTGGATCTGTTATGTGTTGTTAAACTGCTGGAGGTTCTCAAGCTTATGTTGTTCTGAAGGATGACTGGTGATGCTGGCTTGGGAGTCATATGAAGGTGGTTTAGTTTATGAAGGTGGTTTAGCTGGTGGTTTCTGCTTTTCTATGGTTGGATCATCTGTTGATGCTTGCTGCGGTTTAGTGTTTTGTCTTCTGGCAGTGTCTGTTGTTTGGCTCTAATTCTTTCTTTGTTCTTTGGAAGAATTGTTGTAAAGCTTACATCTTATTTTTTTTTCCTTCTGTTTTCTATCTTCAGTTTTAAAGATGGATAGCTCTGTACAGGAACTATGAAAAAATACAAAAAAAGCAACACGAGTTTTGACCGACCAAAAAAAATTCTTTTGAAGTAAGATATTTCTGTCTAAAGCTCTATTTTAATAATGAAGTGTCCATTTGAATCAAGGGACTTTTAACTGATATTGACTTACCTTGATTACCCTTTATATCTACTTCTAGGTTTTGTTTTCAAATAGAGTATAATATGATTATGTGGAGCTATTCCCCTTACTAGTTGCTTGAAACTACATATTATTTTCTCACTATTTCATGTGATATGATTAGAGCCTAGGTTTTATGTATCATCTAAATCATCATGGAATCAAGAGTAGGTTTGTCAATATATTAAGTCATCCATACTCTAATTTTAAGTTAAATTTCTCATTGAGATTCTTCTCCTTAAATACCAATTTGTTCCAAATAGGTCCATCTACATAAACATACATTCCAAATACATTTTGCATATATGAATGCCACAATGTATATGTATGCATATGTATTTAGGTTTTTATATTTGTATCAAGGATAAATCAATATTTAGTCTCTAAACTTTACAAAAATTTTACCTTTTATCTTTCATGTAAGAATGTATTTGTAACATCCTCAATTTCATAGCTAAAGTAAGCCTTTAATGCGGGGTTTGCTAGTAAAGGCATGCTAAGGGATGTAATGAACATAATCATGGCTAGGTATGTAATTAAGTTCACAAAATGTGTAATATGACCCATATGATCAACCAATACACACATAATGACTTAAATGTGTATGATTGTAGTCGGTTGTATATGAATATAAATGAGTTGTTCCAATTAACAATAATGTGATGAATATATAATATGATGATCCAATTCATGGCTTGAGCCTTAGACCTAGCTTAGGTCTTCATGTCATGTAACTAAAGAAATACTGATCTCATGCCAGTCATACATGAGATTCAATTGAGAAATTATATTGATCGAAGACTTATTTTTCATGTTTTAGAATATAATTAGCTCATGGACCCTTTGTAAAACTATGGAATGTGCCATGTGACCTAGAGTCCAATTCTAGCCCATTGGGTCGATCATAGATTACATATGGGTTGTTGGAGTGTGAATTTGGGAATTTAGTGTTTCATGGTCATGATAAATTCTCAAGATATTTTTCATAGATGTAGAATTAAAATGTAAGATTATCAGTAAAATTTTGAATGATTTTAAATTATCTAGAGACCTAGGTAATGAATTTAGTATTTATCCAATTTTACTTAAAAGGTACTTTTGGATTGTCTATCTTATTAACCTTGACGTAGACTTTTGTCAAAGGAAATGTAATGAAAATATAATGTTAATTCTAAAATTTGACACTAAACAGGATCATAGTATAGAATATATAATTATTTATAGAAACTAGACTTTTATGCAAAACTAAATAAACAAATAATAATAATGTTCAGACTTGCCGACTCCAGAACACACAGGTGAAATAGGACTCAAACGGAGTCTAAATGAAAGGGGGTTTTGATGGGTGAGATCTCAAACAGGAAGGCTATAAAAGACTCTATTCTAACAAGTGCATGGCCTTACAAATCTAAAGTTAGGGTTTTGGCTTGATTTGAGAGAGACAAAGAATACATGAAGAAGAAAAGACGAAGAGGGAGCCATGGCGGCTATGAAAGGGTAGGGGCAGGGAGTCTCTATTCTCATCCTACTAGTGCTCGGCGACGGAACCGCCCAAACTATGGAGATTGGAAGAAGTTGATTGAGGTCTAGACATGAGTTGTGATGGCCTGAGCGCTGATATCAATGTCGTCAGAGCCAACCAAGTGGAGGTGACAATGTTCACAGGTAAAAAAGGGAAGGATTGGTTGGCATCTTGGAGTTCTTCTGGCTTGGACCTCCAATCACGGACTTTATCAAACCTTGTGGCACCACTCATCTAGGATGGCCAAGTCGTAGCCAACAAAGGCTCCAACTCGCATGGAGATCGCCCAGACACCGGCCACAGAGGTCGAAGTGTTGCTGCTCTATTTTAGGTGTGAAACATGGCAACTTTCCCCCAGATCAACGAGTGATGCAGAGATCAATACGGGGCTAGGGAGTTGAATGCTCAAGAATAAATGGAGAAGGTAGAGATTTTGGGCACCCTCCTTCGGCGGTGGGACGAGCTACTTGGATGCAACTGCTCGCCGGACTTGGTAGTCCCACCGGCGCTCCTACAGGAAGGATTCGGGGGTGCTTCTCATGCACCCGGGTCAACAAGAAGCAGGACCCATCCGGGGATCTGTGAACAAGGGAAAGGAGGGGGCACTAGACTAAATCCACCGATCTCGAACCAACAGCTGAGATCAATTCAAGTTTAGGTATTTTTAAAAATTTATATCTTGGGCTAAGAAAGTTGGATTTTACCAAATAAGGTGTCTGTGGAAAGCTTACAATGTCTAGTATCTAATAAAAATGGTTACAAAGCGTTTTTCAAACGTTTGATAATTAGTATAGTTTAATTTTCAAGATATAGAAGATTTCAATGTTTTGGATATTAAAAATAGGAAACAACTTCATAAATTCTTGAAAATTTAATAATAACTATATATTGATATATTTAACATAATTTCAAACCTTGGTCGTTTTGATATGAAGTTTGAATAAGGTTTTTAATGTAAACCCTAATAAGGGTATTTTGGGTATTTCACCCATAGTCTGATTATGAAATGACCTGATATTTTAATACAAGATCTTACTACATTGTATGATTACTTTTCTAGATATTTGATGGAGTTTCTTGTATTATTATATTAGTAATTAGTTTTGGACCTGAGTGGCCATTATGTAGAATAATAGATGATTATCTGGACATAAGAAGTGATATGTGTATGTCTAATTAGGTCTGACATTAGTAATATAATGGTATTCTACTCTGATTTCATAACTGAGTTAGTAGGTTTAAAATATGTGACCATGTTTGAGATTTATCCTTATTATATGAAGTATATGTTCATGTTATTGCATAAGATGACTCGTGTATAAACAAATATAGTAATTATACAATAAGTGTTTTTATTTAATTTCAATACCAAGATTTTATGGTGATTTTAGATTTAAGTTATGATTAGTCTAAATAAGAACCCTAAGTTGGTATATAAAGTTAGGAAGATAGGGTTTTGAGATTTAGAAATAGAAAGAGGAAACATATACATGGACTAATAGAACTATGACGATATCCAGGTTATTAATGTTATGGAACTTGGAATCATGAATTCCTTAAAGATACCCTCAGTACAAGAGGTAAGTGGTTCATGCCCATGAGTATTCGTATTTTAAGTTCAGTATGTTTATATGTCTCCTGATAAGACTTTTATAATTTATATGGTTCAATGTTCTAAGATTTTAATGCAAATAGAATATTCTCATATCTTTATCATTATGTAAGTTCAGATATCCAAAATCTCAAATCGAGGCATGTTACTCACAATAGTTGTGACCCATGGACCAAATCCATGAGGAAGTTAATGAAATATGTTTCTACAAGATTTCTTAGAAATGTTCAAAATTAATGAATAAGATTGTAAGATAAGATATGCAAGTAACGTAGCCAAACTTAGTTGGCGATTTGGGATAGTTTTGTATTGAGAATTTAAGTACACATATGTTGTCAGGATTTCTCGTATTTATAGGCATAACTATGTATTACAATTTCAATTAGAAACATGCCATTAAGATTCATACATATGTATAGATATAACAACTAGATTCCTTAGAATGAATAATATCTTGAATGTAATTACAATATAAGAATATGAATTTCAGAATATTAAGGTGTAGTCTACTTTTAGAAATAAAGGTACTTTTGGGATCAAAATGTATTGAATGAGGTCATGATGGCATTATAAGAAAATGACACATTAATTTATGATTAGGTTGCAATACAATCATCATCATCATCTAAGCCTCAATCCCAACTATGTTGGGGTCGGCTACATGGATCCTTCGTTTCCATTCAGCTCTATCATGGGTCATATTCTGATTGAGATGTAGAGATTCAAAATCTCTCTTTATAAGCTCATCCCATGTTAATTTAGGCCTTCCTCTTCTTCTATTTATAGTGTTTGGCTCAATAGCATTGCTTCGTATAGGCGCACTAGTAGGTTTGCGTTGCACATGTCCGTACCATCTGAGTCGACCCTCACGCAACTTGTCCTCAATGCTCGCCACCCCCACTTTATTCCTGATATAGTCATTTCTCAAACGATCTTTTCTTGTCTTCCCACACATCCATCTCAGCATACGCATTTCAGCCACGTTCATCTTGTTGAGACCTTGTTTCTTCACCGCCCAACATTCACTCCCATAGAGCATAGTTGGTCGTATAGTTGTTCTATAAAACTTACTTTTTAACCTGAGAGGGATCTTCTGGTCGCATAATACTCCAGTTGCACTCCTCCATTTCAACCATCCTGCAGTGATCCGGTGACAAACATCATTATGGACATCCCCGTCTATTTGAATAATAGAACCCAAGTAACGGAATTTATCACATTTTGGTATATCTACTCCGTCCAACTTGGCTCCATCATTCACACTGCGAGATTGGCTGAAATTGCAATGCATATACTCAGTTTTGCTCCTGCTAATCATCAATCCATTGGATTCCAATGCCTTTCTCCAACGTTCAACTTTATCATTCAATCCATCTTTTGTTTCGTCAATCAAAACAATATCATCAGCAAATAACATACACCAAGGAATATCATCCTGAACATTCTTTGTTAACTCATCCATAACAAGAACGAATAGATATGGGCTGAGTGTGGATCCTTGGTGTACCCCAATTGTGATAGGAAAAGTTGGTGTATCTCCTCCAGGAGTCTTGACACTTGCAGTAGAGCTATCATACATGTCTTTGATCAAGTCAATGTATTGGATAGGCACACCCTTTTTCTTCAAAACCATCCATAACACTTCTCTAGGTACTCGATCATAAGCCTTCTCTAGATCGATAAACACCATATGAAGATCTCTTTTGCTTTGTCTATACTTCTCCATAAGCCTCCTTATCAGAAAAATAGCATCTGTTGTTGATCTTCCAGGCATGAAACCAAATTGGTTGTTTGATACCTGTGTTATATATCTTAACCTCTGCTCAATAATCCTCTCCCAAAGCTTCATCGTGTGACTCATCAGCTTGATACCTCTATAGTTTGTACAGCTCTGAACGTCACCTTTGTTCTTGTAGATTGGGACTATAATACTATTTCTCCACACATCCAGCATCTTCTTGGTCTTCATGATCTTGTTAAAGAAATTTGTTAACCATGTAACTCCCTCATCCCCCATACTCTTCCATACATCAATGGGAATGTTGTCTGGACCGCATGCCTTTCTCATTTTCATCTTATTCAAAGCATTCTTGACCTCAGATGGTGAAACTCGTCGTGTGTAAATGATATCTCTTGTATTCATGTAACACGATTCACTAACATTATATGCAGTATCTCCATTGAAAAGCTTATGGAAGTAATTTCTCCACTGGTTTTTGATATCATCGTCTTTCACCAATACTCTACCATCTTCATTCTTTATGCATTTTACTTGACTCAAGTCTCTTCCTTTCCTTTCTCTTATACGAGCCATTTTATATATATCTTTTTCCCCTTCTCTAGTGTCCAACTTCTTATACATATCATCAAAGTATCTAGACCTTGCCTCCCGAACCACCTATTTAGCTTCTTTCTTTGCTTGCTTGTATCTTTGGAACGTTGCATCATCTCCAGATTTGGGCAAGCTCCTATAGATCTCCCTTTTCAGTTTAATAGCCTTCTGTACTTCATCATTCCACCACCAAGTCTCCTTCTGTGGAGGTCCACAACCTTTATACTCCCCCAAAACCTCTTTGGAAATTCTTTATATGCAGGAGCTCATGTTATGCCACATAGTGTTAACATCAGACTCCAAATTCCAAGTTACCACCTTGATGAGTTTATCATGAAAAGTCACTTTCTTTTCTCCTTTAAGATTCCACCACTTGATCCTGCTATCTTGGTTTCCGTTATGTTTGTCTTTATTGATCTTCATGTTAATATCCAAAACTACCAACCTATGTTGGGTCGTGAGTTCTTCGCCAGGAATCACTTTACAATCCTTGCATATGTTACGATCCACCCGCCTCGTAAGGAGGTAATCAATTTGGCTACAGTTGTGCCCACTCTTGAAAGTAATCTTATGAGATTCTCTTTTCTTGAAATGGGCGTTTGCCAAAATCATATCATATGCAACTGCAAAATCTAATATCCTCTCTCCTTCTCCATTCTTGTTGCCATATCCAAAACCACCATGAACTCTCTCATATCTTGCATTACCACTCCCCACATGGCCATTTAAATCACTCCCAATAATAATCTTCTCCTCGATCAGTATTCCTTGCATCAATTCATCCATGTCATCCCAAAAATCCTTCTTCGCATCCTCGCTAAGGCCAACTTGGGGGGCATAAGCGCTAATAATGTTAAAAATATTTCCCCCAAGAACAACCTTGATAGCTATGATTCTATCACCCATCCTTGTAATCTTGACGACGTCATCCTTCAACATCTTATCAACGATAATACCTACACCATTTCTATGTTTATCAATACCTGTATACCATATTTTGTATCCTGTGTCTCCAATCTCTCTACAGCATTCCCCTGTCCACTTGGTTTCCAGCAAGCAAGCTATATTCACTTTTCTTCTCATCATGGTATCCACTATCTCCAAAGATTTCCCTGTCAAAGAGCCAATATTCCAAGATCCAACTCTAATCCTTTTTTGTTGAACTTGCTTCAATAAAATTTCTATTTTGATATTTAAGGTTTAATATGTAAGTTCATATGCAAAGTTTCAGGGTTACATCATATTTTATAAGAAGGTTTAAACTATCTTGTCAGAATTGATATTTTTAGATATGTTGTACTTTTGATACTTTCATAAGCTTGACTTAAGATACTTTGTATACTTAGTATTTCTATATTCATGTCATATCCTTTCTTATAAGACATTAGACTCATGTATCATATAATTGGTATAATGAAGTAATATTACTAAATAAGAGTTTTAGAATAAGGTTTACCCAGATAATGAGATACATGTTCAAATCCAGCAATGAATTCAGTTTAGAACTTAAGAATAAGAGATTTAGATTCAAACTTAGACTACTCACTATGTGAGTAGCCAGTTTTTGAATAAAGATACATGATAAGGGTTATAGGTCCCAATCGCAATTATGTTGTACTTTGAGATACATATCCAAATTCCATAATAGATTCAGTTCAGATTTGAAAGAGAAAAGATTCAAATTTCAGATTCAAAACTAAGTACATCATTAGTACTCAATTTCAGATAAGTTTAGATTCAGAGTTTAGTAAAGATAGACTTAAGATAATTAACTCAAAACCTTCACATAATACATTCTATAATAAGTCCTCACCAAAGAGTCTCGGGATGATTCAGAGGGCGCACTGCGCCAGACACTGCGGGTGTCATAGAGGGCATGTTATGCCAACAGAGGGTGTGTTGCACCATAGAGGACACTTCGGTGTCAACAGAGGGTGCGCTGCACCATAGAGGGCACTTCGGTGTCAACAGAGGGCATTTTGTGCCAATAGAGGGTGTGTTGCACCATAGAGGACACTTCGGTGTCACAGAGGAGGACTTATTGTATAATGGTGGCCATAGTCAGATAAAAATTGTAAGTAAAAGATACCTTAGATTAGATATGTCCATAATATCATCCATGAGTATGATGAGAGGGAACTAGATAAGATAAGTATGACCTAGGCACTTTTGTGTAGGTCATGAGATCCATGTACCAGAGTACATGACTCCAGAATAAGATAAGAATTCAGATCAAGAAATAAGAGACTTTATGTTTCAGATTTTATTCAGAGCTTAATGTTAGTTTCATGTTTATAATGTCCCATTTTAGTTCTTCATCAATGTATATTTTAGAATACTCATGCCACTTACTCTAACGACTATTTTTCCCAATGCATGGCTGGGGACGCGATGTCCGCAGGATTCAGAGCAGCTGAGGATCAAAGGAACAAGTAAAGGTCGAGGAGATTATCAAGCTTGCCTAGTGGGGTGCCATTTACCTAGACGATCCAGAGTTTTGACATCTTTTTATTATGTCTAGTAGTGTTGTTAATTAGATTAGATTTTATGGTTTAACATGATGTAGTTTTATGTTGATAAAAACCATGTATGAATCAGTTTTAAAGTTATGCAAAGTGTTTCATTTGCTTTAATTGCAATGATTATCATGTTTGTGACACTCCCAGATGAAAGAAAAAAAATTATAGCTTCCACTCATGTGTTATGAAAATCTGGGTGTCACGGTATTACATATTAAGATGATAAAGTGTTTCATTGATCAGTTAATATATGTTGTTACAATCTATTCATTCATTATCTAAGACACTCGTGATATTTATATTATTATTCACATTATCACCAATAATATGATCACCTTTTAGTAATATGTATATATTGATAGGGTAATCATGTGTAATAGATTGAATCATATACTTCATTGAATTATTTATGAAATAAGACTATTGATGAGATCACTGACTTATAGGTGCATTATAATGAATATGCTTTTACATCCTAAACATATAATAAATCATTACATGTATTACTTTCAAAGCTTCTCAATTTTAGTATACATGAAACATAACTCACCTACATGTTCTTCTATATGCTCTATGTAAGTTGCATCAACTGGAGTTGAGTTCATCATATTCATCGATGTTCCCTGGAGCCAAACCAAACACGATATGTGTTGCACATAGTGTGGAATGAGGAAGAAGATGCCCTTGAGTTCCATAGCACCATGGTCTGAAGTGTTGGGGTACTTGTATATATCAAATACAGGTGTGGTGAGTCTCTTCTTTCTCTTACTTTCTTGGGGTCATGAAGGCCATTGAATTGGGTATGTTTGTTGGGAAGGGCCTCGTAGCCCCAGTGACGAGTTGCATGGTGAACCCTAGTCAAGTCTATAAGTTTCTAGAAGACTCTGAAGACTATAGTGTCGATTCTCCAGCGATACTTCATCAGGTACTGTGTATGGAAGCTTTAGTTCTAATGGTGAGGAGGAAAAGGTGAAGAAGAGAAGACTCTAGAAAAAGATTATCTATAGATTTTCTAGGTTTGATGAGGCAATGAGAAAGGATTAGGCTCGCCACTCCTACTACATATATTCAGTTTGGTCAAGACTCTCTGACTGGTGGGTGTTGTGTACAGCTAGGTGGTGGTCGCTTGAACCGTGGGCAACTCCTGCAATTGTGGTAGCAGTTCTCCAAAGATCCTCTTGGTGGTGCAAAGATGAGCGGATGCATGCGACTAGGTCACAAGAAGCAAGGGAGAAGGAGATAGAAATGAAGGGATGTGATTGTGATACAAGGGAGGAGAAAAAGAGAAGAGTTAGACTTGCCGATGGGAGTAGGGAGAATAAGGCCCTAAGTGGCCCAGAGGAAATAAGGAGGGTGAAGAATGATATTATCATCATTAATGAATCCAAGTTGCGAGTTAACAAAATTAACAAATTCATGAGGAAGTATTTCAATGAGTATCGCTGGCTTGCTAATTTAGATATCCATGTCCTAGGGAGAGATATCATCTTATGGAGGAGTTGTAATATCTCTAAAATCTCATAATGTGATCAAGCCCTTCATGATGGAGTCACTAATGACAATGAGAGTTTTATTCTTTCTGTAGTGTATGTTCATAATCTGGATATTGATAGGGTTAATTGTGGAATGAACTAGAGAATCTCAATGAGAATATTGATTGTTCTTGGGTTATTATGGGCCAATTTAGTTCTATTAGAAAAGATGAGGAAAGAATTGGGAAACTTCATCCTTCTAGAAAGTCTATAAATGACTTTAATAACTTTGTTCTGAACAATGGGCTTTTTGAACTTAATCTTTCAGGGCCCTTCTTCAGTTGGGATAACCATCAAGAAGATGATGAGTTCGTTACCTCTAAGATTGATAAGATCTTCGATGATTCCAATTTTCAATATCATATTGAAGAATTTCATGGGAAATGTATCTCCAATATTGTGAGTTATCATAGGAGAATATGTCTCATTATTTGTAAACCGAAAAAAGCTTGTGTCTCTGTTTAGATTCATATATAGTTGGACTACTCATGAAGACTTTCCTATTCTTTTAAATGATGCTTGGAATCTAGAATATGAGGGGTTTTCTATGTTCAGATTGTATAGAAAGCTCACAAGACTTAAAGATAAACTTATTAGCTGGAACAAATATGTCTTCGGGGACATTATAGAAAATCTACGCTGGCCAAGGACAAAGCCAGAGAAGCTCAGGTGATTGCTGATCTCGATCCTTTAAACATTATTGCTAGACTTAATGCTTCTTCTTTGAGATCTAAGGCTCAATTTGCTTGTGATAATGAAGAGTCCTTTTTCCATAAAAAATCTAGAGTGCAATGGTTGAAATAAGGTAATTATAACATGAGGTTTTATTACTTATCTCTTATAACTAGAAGATCTAGAAATTCTATCAAAAATATTCTCATCAATGGAGAGCTTAATAATGACAACAATGATAGTAAAGACCATATTTTCATGTTATATTCTGACCTATTTTCTAAAGATGAACAAGGCTCTTCTTGGGATGGTATATGGGATGACCCTCATTTATCCAAATAGAAAAGTATCCTTCTAGCCAGAAATGTTACTAGAGCTGAAGTTGATGGTGTTATTAAGAATATGAATGAAGATAAATGTCTTGGACCAGATGGGTTCAATGGTTTTTTCTTCAAGTATGCTTGCAAGGTTATTGGTGATGATGTGTTTGAGGTGGTAAATGATTTTCTTGTGAGATGAAATATGCTTAAGGAGGATAATAGGACCTTTATAACTTTGATCCCCAAAGGTTTGGATTCTATGTTTATCTCTAACTGGAGGTCTATTGCCCTGTGCAACTATTTTTATAAAATTATCTCGAAGATTCTTGTGAACAGACTTCAGCAGGTCATGCCTAGTATGATTGATGAGAGCCAATGTGCTTTTGTGAAAGGAAGGAATATCAAATATGCTATCCTCCTAACCAATGAAATCCTCAATTATTTTAAAAGAAGTACCAAATCTAATACTTGTGTGTAGGTTGATATTTCTAAATCCTATAACTCTGTTAGTTGGAAATTCTTGTTTTCTATTCTTTACAAAATGAGATTTTCTTTCAAATAGATAAGATGGATTGAGGTTATTTTTCATTCTACTTCCTACCAGGTGCTGGTGAAAGGGGAAGCTATTGACTACATTTAGTTTACAATGGTGTTATATAAGGGGACCCTTTGGCCCCTTATATTTTTTTCATTGTTATGCAGGGTTTTCCTAAGCTTATGAAAAGAGATATTCAATCATAGAATATTAATCACATGCATGCTTCCAAGTCTCATTACTTCTCTCACCTTATTTTTTTGGATGATCTCATGATTTTCACTAAGGAAGATGAGAATAATGCTCTTCATTTAAAATAACTCCTCTGGGACTTCAGTAGAATATTTGGTCTGAGTGTCAATAATTTTAAGAGATCTATTCTTTTTGGAAGAAATTCGGATGTCTGGCTCATCACTGATATTCTTAAGGTGCAAGAAGGAAATCTATATAACTCTAAATATATTGGCCTTCCTCTTTTTTTGGAAAACTAAAAGAAATTTGTGCTTTGCTAGTTGACAAAGTTAGGAAAAAGCTTGAGAGTTGGAAAGCTAACATATTATCTCTTACATGTAGGGTGGAACTGGTCAAGTCCACCCTCACATCCATGCACCTTTTCTAGGTGATGTCCTTCCCAATTCCTAGTTCTATTCTTGATTATATTGATAGACTATGCTGTGGTTTTTATGGGGTCAAACTAAATCTAAACAAAATCTACATCTCATCAAATGGGATAGTGTCACTTTAACTAAGAATGAAGGGTTTTTAGGAGGGAGGAAGAGCAAGGAGTTTGTTGTAGCGTGTTTGATTATAAATGCATGGGATATTGCAAATAAGAAAGACACCCTTTAGGTGAAATGGATAAGTGAAAAGTACCTTCTAAAATGTTCTTTCTGTTCAGCTTCAAAATCTCCTAACTTCTCTTAGATGTTTAATAATGTCTTGAGATCTAGTCTTATTCCTTTCACTTAGTTTATCATTGGTTTTAGTAATTCTACAAAAACATGGTAGGACCCGTGGTTCAATAGAATGTTACTTGATGATATTATTGGAAGAAATATGATTATTAGATTTGGCATTCCTCATGATTCTAATCTTAATTTTATTATTAGTGACAGAAAGTGGAATATTCCTAAGTCTAGATGCTCTTATATTCTTGAAGATCTTCTAAAATCCTTTCCCATTAATAGGTTTGGTGATGATCACATTCCTTTTGATGGGGAAAAAACTGCCATAATCAAGAATGTATGGGATGCTATCCAATTCAAAGGGGTAATTGATGATTGTTTTTCTTGCATTTGGAATTTTAAGAGCCACATTAATGGTCTTGTTCACTTATGGAAAGCTAAACACAATAAACTCCCCACCTCTGATTACTCAAGGAGGGGAATTTCTTTGGTCTCAATCTGCTTCCTCTGTATGCAAGAATATGAAGATACCCATCATTTATGTTTTGAATGTCAGCTTGTTAAAGATATTTGGCACCATGTTGTTACTGATTGCATCATTGATTATATTCCTAATTCATGGAATAACATTATCTGTTAGAAGGATGTGAAAGATAGAACTATTTTTCCTCTCATCCTTTATCATTCTCAGATTGAGAGGAACAAAAGAGTCCAAGATAACATGAGTAGATTTTTGGTTGTGGTTTGGAAAGCTATTCAGGAAGAGTATGATATTCTCTTATAATAGTGGGTTCCTCAACTATTTTCTTTGGTTTGGACTTCCCTTTTGTTGAGTGATGTTCCTTGTTCAGATAATCTATCTTTCCTTTGATTTTCATTGGTGCAGGATTGTCCTTTTGTCTATGATATGCTGAGTAGATGTTTGGTGGTTGCTTTCTGAGTAGATTTGGTTGTTTGTTCAATCTAGAGAACTATTTTTATGTCATCTATCAGAAGTTTGATGACTTGCGAAGAGACTAATTTTGTGATTCTATTCTTTTAGTGAAGATTTCTTAGATGCTTCTACCATTTTTGACAGCTTGAGAAGCTCCTTCTCTATTTCTTCTCCTAGTTCAAGAGCTTCCTTTATGCTGAGTAGCTTTGGTTTTTTTATCCTATCTGGACAACCATGTATGTGTCATCCATCTGAAAAGTTTTGATGTTTTGTGAAGAGTTTCCTTCTATTTTTCTAGTCTTTTAGTGAAGATATCTCAGATGTTTCTACCTTTTTGGATAGCTTGAGAAGTTTTCTTCTCTGATTCTTATTCTAGTTGAAGATATTCCTTTATGTTGGAGATGCATAGATATACTAGGATCTGCCCTCTATTTTTCTCTATCCATATATCTTTCTATTTTCTTTTGAGCTTCAGGCTATAGATGGTCCAGTTTTTACTGTGTCTTCCTTTATACCTTGTATAGCTTCCTCTTTACAGTTAGTAGTTTGTAATAGCTTTTTTGGAAAATACAAAAAAAGGAAGATGTGTTTGATGACCAAAAAAATATGGCTATTTATAGTACGAAAGTATTCAATTATTATCTAGTTAAGTACTTTAAGCCTAATATAACAAATAATAAATTATTTTAGCATATTTATCCTTGCATTATTACCCAAAATAAATCACCACATATTCAAAGGCGGACTGTATGAGGTCTAGCTTTATCAAAATACATGTATCATCAACTATTTCAATTCAACGAGTGATTAAAACCATTCCTAGAGGAAATTGGATAAGAAAGTAAGTGTAAATCTAATCAATATAGAATACTTGCTCCACCACTAAGCCATTATGAATGGTTCCCCCTTCTCGCCAATCTTTTCAAAATTCACTAATGTGAAATCTAATTCATCTACTACAACTCCTTTGGTGTTATCAACCTAAAGACTAGAACTATGACATCTATCAAACTCCCATATGTCTTCAATGACATCACAATATGACATTTTAGATTCATGTGGACTCTTATCCTTCACAGTTGGAAAATTACAATGAAGATGCTTGAAGGGTGACACCACTATTTTGGATGACACTCTTATCATATTGACTCTTTGTGTAATATGTAAATCCATTTATGTCAAACCCTTCATCAGACATAACATTCATTTTTGGTTTGAAGAAAATGTATTTGATATTCTCAACAACATTATTTGGTGTTTGAGATAGTTAATGAAAGATTTTATTTTCAAACCACCTAATAAATGTCTTATTATGCTCTCTAGAAAGTCACATTTGAATTGGCTTGAGTATATTTTGTCTTTATGAAATTGGTATGTTTGGTGCTATAAATATTCACTTTGTCGATGTTGTGTAAAATATACAAGTGTGCAAGTTCCCACATCTCAAGACTGATTACTTTCACTCATGCTCCTAAAGTCCCTTTGCCAGAATAATCCTCAATATTCTTGTCATTTACAAGAGCTTCATAACAACTCAGAAAGTCATTGTAAAAGGCCTTAACCTCCCTGGCCACATAACCATCAATAATACTCCCTTCAAGATGATAACGATTTTGCACATCACCTTTAAAAACACTCATGTACTATTCAAAAAGATACATTCAATGCAAGAAAATTGGTTCCAACATTTTCACTTCCCTAGTCAAATGGACAACAAGATGTACCATGATATCAAAGAATGAAGAAGGAAAATATATCTCAAGATGGCATAGGGTAACAACCACTTCTCTTTGCAACTTATCCAAATTCTTAACATCAATAACTTTGCTGCATAGAGCGTTGAAGAAGAAACAAAGCCTAGTGGTTGCAAACCTTACATACTTATACAATATAGATCAAATATCCATGGGCAATATTTGTTACATTAGAGTGTGAAAATTAAGAGTCTAAGACCTATCACTTTCAGATCCGTCATTGATACCAATCTACAGATATTGGAAGAGTATCCCTATGGTACCTTAACATTAAGCAAGAACTCACAAAAAGTTTTGTTCTCCTTTCTAGATAATGTGTAACAAGCAGGACGTAAATATGTTTTTCGATCACTACTAACTTTTTTGTTAATTCTTTCCTTATGCCCATCTCACGTAGGTCAATTGTGGATTTGATTACATCTTTAGTCTTAGCTGGTATATTTAGCAAAGTACCAATGACTCTATCATAGACATTTTTCTCAACATGCATGACATCGATACAATGCCTAACTGCCAAAGAACTCCAATAAGGAAGATCCCAAAATACTGACCTATTCTTGTATAAAATATTTGTCACTCTATGTGAGAATGGTACATTGTGATCTCTTACTGCATGCACTAAAAAATCTTTTACTCTTTCATAAACAACCTTCTCTGATATTGGTTTAGGGGCACTCAGTTCCTCATTTGATCCATTGAACGCTTTGTGCAACCTTTGGTAAAGATTAACTTTTGGAAGAAACCTTCAATGATCTAGATATACAGTCTTACTACCATGTTTTAGTCATATTGAATCAGTGTTCTCTTCACATATAGGGCATGGTGGATCCTTTTACACAGTATCTAGACAAATTCCCATATGTTGGAAAGTCATTAATAGTGCAAAACAACATACCATGCAAACAAAATGTCTCTCTATGTGAAGCATCATAGGTAATCACACCTTCATCCCAGAGTTTCTTTAAGTCATCAATCCGAGGTTAAAAAAACATTGATATCATTACCAAGTTGTTTAGGGCCCGATATCAACAACAACAACAAAAATATTTTTAGGTTTCAATATGTTACATTAAAATTAGCATTTCTCACCATAGCCGCATACCATTGCTCAAGCTCCATCATTAGAGGGATGTTTGGTCACAAAATCATCTTCCAAAAGTCAAATCTAGCACCTCGAAAGAAAAATTGCATCTATCACTTCTAATATGTATAGTCAGATCTACCAGATAGAGTATGCCAGTAGGTGAGTACTCCTTCAAAGTTGAGTTATACTAATAGATTTTATCCCATCTTCAAGCCTTATAAAAGTTTCTTGAAACCTAGTTTGATACCAGTATAAAGTTTTAGAGTTGGGGTGAATGATAAAATATGATTTTATGTAAGAGAATATTTATAGAAGAAATTAGAGCAAACATTTTTCAAGTAAAGCAAACACAAAATACATATGATGTATAGTGAATCTAGTATCAAATTTCTCAACCACCTAGTTTTTTTCAACTAAGGTTCCTTAATAATTAAATTTATCAACATTTTTCTCAGTCGATGAAAATTTCAAATATATGTGTTGGATCAAGACCAACCTCCTTTTCAACTCAAGGATAATTGTTGTCTTCTTTACGAGACACCAAAAGACCATCTTCTTTGAAAAAGATCCTAACCTACTACCACCTTTGAATGTTGATTTCTTGCAATAATTAGCTTCAATGTGCTTCGTCACTGCCTTCTCTCAAGAAGTATCTTCGAACCAAAGAACTAAATAGGGAAAACAAGGAGAAAAGAAAATAAACCACAATTCTCATTAGATATATAATTGTGTTAGTAATAAACAAGTGATAAAAAAACCACATGGAATTAGGAATGGATATATCATGTGGAGTAGGAAAATATATCTAGACTTAGCTAAGACTCACTTAGAGGCAGCTAGAGACAGCAACGTAGAATACTAAGATTTAGAGAGATATTAGTTAGAGGCCATTTCTCAAGTGTACTTAGGATATACATGTGAGTCTCCTATATATGGACAACACTTAGTAGTAGTATCTAAGATAGTTATTCAGGGTATTTGTAATGATTTTAATATATCTAGTAAAATAAAATGGCTTATAAGATAGTAATTGGAAAATCTATAGAACTATAATCAGTCAAATCATAATCTGATCGAGTTGCAACTCATTTTAAACTACAATTAGAGCAAGACACGATACAGACCTCCATTTATATAACCAATATGATTTTGTCGAACTATAGTTTGACTTACATGCATTTTGTGTAAATTGGAACTCGACCAAACAATAATGTATCGCAAAAGTCCTAAACTTTTTAAGACAGATCAACCATTTTGGAAAAATGGTCTACTTATCACAATGGTTGTATATGTCTCTAAAAGTAGGTTTATGGTGTTCTTTTCCATTCTTCTCTTGTTCTTATATCATTACTATCAAGTTGAACAATTGCACATATATAAGTTACAATTCTAGGTACAACTGATTTATAAGCATCCAAATACACATTATAAAGCACAATCTTTGAAATTGAATCATGTCTAAGTTTCTCGAACACATGAAACACTTATTTTATACATTGTTAACGCAAATTGGAAATATTTTTTAAATTAAAATTAGAGTATGGTATATTTGATAAGCCAACACGATTTGGTTTTAATGTGATGTTTACTTCTCCTTTTGATCTCACTTCTAATCATGAGACTCCAAACCACTATATAATCATCTATTCAACTCTTACATAACTTTTTAAACAAATTCCCTACATAAGTTTGCTTCTCTCACACCTAAAGAATCATTACCCAACCCTATTAGCCTCTGGTTGGCTCATGGACCTTGGTGAACGTATTCGACCTTTGGATAGCCCAGAAAGGATTTACTACTACTTCCCCTTATTATTATAGAGACAACCATCCCATCAATTTTTTCTAAATTAAGGTAACATGCAAAACCTCATTATATTTTCATTTTCATCTATTATGGGTTTCTCCACAAATCATAGTTCTTCAAACTTTTTTTCTTCTTGTTTCTTATGTGTTGCCACTGTTGGGATGAGATGAACTCCTTATAGAGCTTTTGATTTATATCTTTGTGTTCCCTTGTGGTGTCCCTAAAGTTCTTAAGCTTTTCTGTTCATGACAGAGTTTCTTATCGCATGTTTGGGATGAAAAACACCTCATGACTTGGCTTGTTGGCTCGGTTCAACCATGTGAACCCGTTAGAGATGGTCTCCCACTCCAATAAATAAATATTTGAGGGATTGGTTGGTGTAGCTATAGTTATGTTTGTCTTCTTTATTTAGTTCTCATTTGAGAAATTTCAAAGAAGTTAATTTGTTATTTTACCTAAAGATCTCATTTCTATCACGCTGACTGAGTGCATAATAGTTTATCCACTGCTTTGTTTCTAATTGTGATATGGAGAATTTTAACTGGTAAAATTACTAATTTCTTCTATCATGCATCTAAGTTTTAATATGTGATATGGGGATAATGAGGTCCTTCTGCATGGTTTTCAATTTCATAAATTTGATTGAATGACTTCGTCTTAAAAAGTTTATAATAAACCAATGGTAAGTTAGAAAAATAAATTTTGATTTTCTTTGGAATCCAAAGATTTTTTCAAATGAGTGATGTATTTTTATAACCTAATTCAACACTAGTAGAACCATGTGGTATCTACCACTATACACCAAGTATTTTTTAAGTGTTGGGTACCCCTCTCGTGTACCTAGGACATGGGGCCATTGTAGCATTGTTGTTGTGGTTGTAATTCTATAAGTGTCATACCATGGTCGATTAAGATCTTTTGTTCAAGCCTTATATCTAAGGCTAGGATGAATACTCATTTAAATCAAGAAGTATGCATGATGACTTACACTTAATCAATGTGAGTTAAGGGAGTTTAGGGTAAAAATAAATGCATACTACATAATGAATGAATTTTCTTCTATAATGTTTCACATTTTTATATGCCATTATACAACCTTTACAAATATAATTAGAATTTTATAAGTATACACTTTGTAAAATAATGGTATCATTTGCTCATACTTTTTTTAATCTTGGTTGATTATGTATGTTGGTGCATTACTTCCGCTTATGTATCTTCTAGTGGGTGTAATTCTTCACTCATTGAACCATTAGACTCGCTCATCAATCAAAAAGTTGAAGGTGTTGATAATGGAACTAAGGAGGATGCCACAATGGGAGGATTCATCCAAAAGTGTGCTAGAGTTTTAAATTCCACCTCCTGAGGTGGATTTTTGTGTGGTTAGTCATGTCTTGAGTAGATAGTTAGCATGTCCCTATGCACTAGGTTCTATGAAGGATGCTTTTGATAGAATTGGTTGTGTGTGTGTGTCATGTCAAAAATATTTTCTTTAGCTTATTAGTCTTCTTAGATTGCTATCTCTTTTTTTCTGATGTATATATTAAAAATTGTGGAAGCATGCAAACATGAAATCTTACATGATGAATGTAAACATGTGATGTTGTATTGATTTTGAACTATATGATGTTTAGGTTGAAAATGAGAGATTATATTATGATATGGAAAAGTGGTATAAGTTTGATGTTTAGTAATATGATCAATTTTCACTTACCTTGACAATTAAATTTCTTCTTGTCTCATCGTTGTATGGTCTTTTGTTCTTCAAGTTTTTAGGGGTTAGGTTTGGTGTAACCAATGTGATCACAGCCTTGTTGCATCGTCATTAGGAACCATCAAGGAGGATATGCACCACATCCATACTATTTTCGTCCTAATAACATAATAATACTTGACAGAGGATGATTTAGAATGTCAGTTCTTAGCAAATATAGCATATCATGTTCAAAGTCATGTACTTGAAGTTCAATAGTACATAGCCAAGCATTCATGGACCGTCATTAGTTTCATTAAAGTTACAAATCACAACAAAATAAAATTACCTAATATACATTTAAATTATAATCAAAATTAGGCTTAAATTCCTATTTCATGATTGGCTCATGTGATGTTTACACCAACATTAGTGCATTTAGTTTGTAACAAATTAAACCTAAAAATAGTTAGGCGTTAGCAATTTTGTTAGTTATTTATCAAAAACTGAACCTAGTTGCAACCTTAATCATAAAATGACACATGTACAAATGGAACGTGCATGAACCAAATGCATGATAATTTTAAGTAAAGTGTGGTTATAATCAATTGTGTTGAATTGAATTACTATGTTATTGATGGTGTATATGAAATAGTATTACCTGGAATTGTAATTTTATGTTTAAATCGAAATATCTAGATTGGTATGTTTTATGTGAAAAAATAGAACATAGAATGTTTGCATTAAATATAACATAAGTTCTTGGTTACATAATTTGAATATTCTAACAATTCGATAAATTATTAATGATGAAGGAATATGAAAAGTAGTATTATTTATGAACTGTAAACTTTGATGTATCCCAAATCTGATTGGCACTTTGATACATTTAATTTTGAAGTTATTATTGAGGGTAGTAACTTTTAGAAAATAAATCCATACTTTACAATGCAAAAAATATGCATGCAACTTAGATGCTTTCAAAACTAAAAGGATATCAAATCTAATAAATATCCAAATCCAATTACATATTAGATGAAACCTAAAGTTTTGGGATGTTGATTGTAGTTCCAATAGTTTAGGTGAATAGTGTTCTGGATATAGTGATAGTGGACATCTGAAAAGGTAGTACTTGGCTGCTATTACTCACCATTTTGGCCATTTAAAACCCCTTTACCCTTGACATTATATTCACAACCTTGAAGACCCTTCGTTTGGTTAAAAAAACATTTCAATATGCTTCCTCCTCATCATCATATAATAAAAGTGAGGATGTTGAAGGATCATAACCCATTCCCATTTTAATCAAAAATCATGCCACATCCAAACAGCACCCCACAACCTAGTTATGACTTCAGAAACCAAATTGATGCCCAATGTTTCATTTACTATCCCCACTATAGCTCACAAGAGTCACCCTTTTGTGCATCTATGAGTGCAATTTGAGATATATGTTAGGTCCCTTTGAGATGTGTGAAACTTCGTGATCTTTTTACTTAATTGGATAGTCAATGGCATGCCTCCTCCTTCCTTGTCAATGTGTGGCCAAGAGTAGCTTCATGCAATGGTGTGTGTAGGGGTTCCTTCCACATTGTTCCTCAGACACAATTGTGAGGTAAGTCAAACCTATCCTATTCTAATGGTCTAAAAAATCATCTACAATTTAAATTATAGAAAAATCATTGGACATTATTAATCAGTTATGTAATGAGATAAGAGTCCAAATTTTTAGATGTGTTAAGTTGTGTGTAAACTTAGATTTTAATAGTAGATTCTTTCAGAAGTAATAAACTAAAATATTTATGCTATAAACTAACATGTTATCCAATATATGTCATAGATATTAATAGAGATTGTATACAATAACTTCATATAATAATTACATATATAGGCAATTTTTAAGTTCCAAATAATTAGAAAATTGCATAAAAGAAATAGAGAGTGATTATGATATTTTAAACTCATGAAATGGTAACAATATTCCTTCTCTATCCCTAGAAATAAGAAACAAATTTAAGATGCTCAGGATGCTCCTTCACATGTGAAATGATAATAAATAATGAAAATGACTAACAAATGTTAAAGTGATAGATACCATGAAAATACTAAAATTGTATACATGTTATGATAAGTCTCTCAATATAATATTATGTTCTAACCACATATGGTTGATTCTAATGGTAATCCAATTTTCCTGTTGACAATAAGGGAACGTTTGTTTACCTGGATACAGCTGGATTGGATTGTATTTATAAATCCAATAACAAAAAATTTGAGTTTGGTTTACTGGAGTCGGAAAAACAAGCAATATAGGGGTCCCTAGACAAGTAAGAAATGTTGGATTATCATTTACATCTCAGAATGTCCGGACGTCATGATGCGGCAACGGACAGGGCACCTGAATAGCACATTCATTTTGCACCTACTGCTAATTACACTGTGGTAGTTGCTGCCATCCTGTCACATGGCTTGTTGGTCCAGTTGGAAGAGAGGATGCCATCCACCTGAAGCAAACATAAAATTTACTATTGTGGTATTGCTTAAAACCAGTAAATGGTGGATATAGGATGGCAAAAAATCATGTACTCTTCAAGATCCATTTGAATCCCAAAAAGCAAACGTGCCCTAAATAAAAAGGAAATATACTTTTGGAATACATTGATACTCTTATAAAAATAGGATAATTGGTTAGTAATCACATCTTATTATCAAAAATATAGTATAAAATGTTAAAACGCTTTGTGTCACAAATATTTTGTTCATATTTTCTTCATGACTAAATATAATTAAAGAAATTATGTAAATATATATTATTGATATTTATATACCCTAAACATACAAATGGGTTACTAGACAAATAGTATACTTCTTAACTATGTTAGAAATATCTTTTAATTCTTATGTATTTGGCCTTAATTTCTCTAAGGTGAATTAAATTCCATTGACATGGAAAATAGTACTAGAAAAATATCTTGGAAAAATGTTCAAATAATTGACCCACTCTATTAATATTTGGGCATGATAGTAATGGATATTATGGGTAAAATTACATATCCATTTTAAACAAACTAATAGATCAATGGATATAGTTTTACAAAATATAATAAAAAAAATAAAAAATGGATAAGTCTTCAAAGTAGAATATAAATAATATTTTAAACTTAGATAACTTTTTCCATTTTAAATGATGTTCATATAACTTTATATTAGTAGAAGACAACACCTGCTAAAACTTATATAAATTTACATAATGTGGTATTGTAAGACCCTTGACCTTACTTTATGGTTGAACATGCTTGATTATCTTAATTGGATGCTTAATACCTTAATAAAACCCTAATCCATGTTTTTATATCATGTGAAAAATCCAAGTTTCAAGTTTGGTCTAGTTTGGAATACTATTTGTTTGAGTTTGTTTTCTTATAAGGGCTTGTATGCAATTTTACTATATTTAGGGTCTTTCTTGTAATTTTTCATGTGTATGTTGTGCCTCATAATATTTCATAGCATGTTTAATGTAGTTTAATCCTTGGGCACCTAATTGCACCATAGGATTAGAGGTAATACCTAACCTAGGGTTGAGACTTACGATTTTTTACCTAGATGCCCTAACTCGATGGTTCCTTTAGGTATTGGGATCTGATGGTCCACTTTGAGGTGGTGGGATCTGATGGTTCTCTTGCATGTCTTGAGATTCAATGGTTTTATTTGAGGCACCACGAAGGTTGATGGCTCTCCAAGCGAGGTGCAACAACTGATGGAGGTTCTCATGTTTCCTTTGGTGTCCAAGTGAAGGCATGATCCGATGGGCCACCTAGTGTTGGAGGTCGATGGTTCCCTAGGGTTGACATTTGATGGTCTCCCTAGCTTTAAGATTCAATGTTTGACCTAGTTTTTCATGGACGTGAGGTTTTTTCTTTGTATACATGGCATTCATGTGTCGACATCTCTACCTATCTTTCTCTCTCACCCAAGCTTTATATACCTCTCTCCTTCAACCCAAATGAACCTTTTACACACCCTCTTCTTCTTCTTCTTCTTTCTAATTGGAGGTCTAACTCTCTTAATTGGTGAAGGAAAAGGAGCTCTAGGAGGAAGAATCTTGGTCAATCTTTATTTCATGTGCTTCTAAGGCTTGGATTTACCCTCGCTTGGGTTGTATGAAGCTTCCCTACCTTGTTTCTTGGTCTAAGAAAGTAAGATCACCTTCTTTCCTTCGTTTATCTTGCTTCCATCCTTCTTCTCTCTTCCTTCTTGTTTGGATCCATGGTGTTCTTGGTGGTAGCTTGTGCATGTGGTTGAAGAACACCTTCCTTCTTCTTCTTTGACCTAGGGTTTCCTTATTCTTAGAGAAAGGAGCTATCTTGGACGTGTGGAGTTCTCAAGCTAAGGTTTCTTTCTTCTCTCTTTGATCTACCATGTTGTTTAGACCTTCATCACCTACCTTGAGAGGAGTATGTAACCTTCTTCACATTTATTACTTACTATGAACTTGTTATGCATAGAACATTCTCTAAAATGTGGTAACAACTAAAAAGATGCTTTCTTTGACTAGGGTTTGCACATATGTGGTAGATCTTGAGTATAAATTTTCCTTGATTTACCCCTTAACCTCGTGCATGTTTCTTCCTTGGAAGTGGGAGTTCTAGAATCTACATGTCGTTGAACCGATGGTGTTCTTGTGGTGTGAAACGATGGATTCTCCTTACGTGTTTTGGACTGATTTCTCTCTTGACTTATGAACCAATGGCTTAGCTTTTTGTGGCAACTGAAAGTGTGTACTTAGTTTTTGTTTTGGACTTTCTTGTGCTTGAGAAACAATGGTTATGCTTCCCCTCAATAACTGATGGTCTTGATGCTCTCATCAAGTGGTTCAACCGATGGTTTCATAAGCCCTATCAAATGATGGTTTTATTTGGGCATGAAATCTATTTTCACCTAGTTGCAACATTCGATGGTTTGCATGTGTGCAAGATCTAATGGTCCTCCTATTTTCTCACATCTTATGGTCTTCCTAGTGTCAACATTTGATGCTATTAGCATGTTAAGGATATGATGGCTTGTCTGTGTTCAAGAATCGATGGTTCATGATCGATGGCCTTTCAAGGTCTGTGATTCAATTGTCTCTTTAGTTCTATGATTTGATGGCTTCCCTAGATGCATGATTAAATGGCTCTTCTATGTGCATGATTCAATGATTTTGCCTACCTTGAATCTGATGGTTTCATGTGTAGTCCATGACTTGATGGTTTGTTCTTGATTCACATGGTTCAGTGGTGATGCTTTGACTTAAGTGAATCCATGATACTATGGAGATAGGTGAAAGAGGTTTTAACTTTACTTTTGTATGTGTATAATCTGATGGTTTACTTTTGAGTGATAATTTGTAACATCTAATCTTCTACCTTGTTGAATTGAACTTAAAGTAATCAAGTGATGGTGGTTGATCGCATCTATCTTCCTTGTAGGTTGTTATGATGGAATGATACTCTCTTAATGCTAGTGGTAACCCTACTATGTTACCTTGGTGAACATCATAACCCTTATGATTAATGCACTCTTATGTTAAACATGTGTACCACAAGTATGATGATGAATTGTTGAACCTTCCACAAAATGATGAAAGATAATGATCTTCTTGCATGAGGAAATGTGATGGTCTTCATGACCCTTGGGCATGTCTTGAGCCCTAATCGAGGTGTAATCCTCTTCATGTGTATCAAGGATTGGTATCATGTTATAATGTGATAAGGAATATATCTCATATGTTTTATATCTTTTGGAATTATTTTATACCAATGTTTTGTAGAAATTTTTATGGTTTGTATGTAACTTGATTGATTCAACTTAACTCACCTAATTGGAATTAACTAATCAAGTGAAACTCTAATCATGTAGTGCCTTGTGTTGTAGAACTATTTTAGTGTCTGAACATGCAAGATAGGGAAATTAGTATTCTAAAAGGGAAGCTTTGAGTCGGATATTGTGATGTTTAGAAATGGCTTCCTCTCTCTCTCTCTCTAGGGCTTCCACTCTGCCATCTCTCTAGGATCCCCCGGTGGCCACTGATGGGGGGAGGGAGCGCCGATTCGACGCCTTCCTCCCCCTGGCCCTCCACAGTGCGGTTTCCTCGATTGAAGTCAGTAGTGTTCTCTGGTGAGAGGGATTCTTAAGCGTGCTCCAGTTGATTGCGCCTGGGACTGATCACGGCTAGGATCGCAGAGGCGACGGGAGGCGCTGCATTGAGGCCAGGACCCGGGCTGCTTGGTAGCATCGACACTGTCGACTCCACCCCGTTAAAGGGACGGATGGAGAGGAGTTGCCACCCGCTGGTTTGGTTTTCTTCTTGACTGCTCCGTTGGCGTAGGCGTAGGAAGGGAGTTCCTCGATTCCCCTCTTTCCCCTTCTCCTTCTCATCCTATTCTGGTACCTGGATTCCTTCAGTACAATGGTGGACCCATGACATCGATTGGGTCGGCTTCAGTATCTGTCGCGGTTGATCGTGGGATTGACTGGCGAACCACGATGTGGTATGGCGGCTTGCCGTCAGGCTTGGTCTGGGATGCCTCCCTCTCAACCAGGTGTTGCGCCCCGGCGATGATTCCCAGTTCTGGGACTCCAACCCCGACGCAGCAGAAGACCCAAGGATAGGCCGCCGTCGCTTGGCTGGTGTGCATGTGGCAAAGGGTTCTACAACCTTCCTCGCCGTTTCACTCTTGTTGGGCATCGTGTGCAGCTCTTCCAGAATCCGGACAGGACGCTTGCTGGTACTTGTGTCGGATTGTTGCTGCCCACAAAGTGCTCGCTGTGTTGCCTCTGTGCAAACAGGGGCAACGGGTCGTCTGCCTCTCAGGCGGCTAGTCTGCTGATGCTTCTTGGCGGCACCTTCAGACCTGGAAATCCAACAGAGTAGAGGGCGATTGACGGAATCTTGTTGCCCCTTCTGCTGATTCGTGATGGAACACTCCTAGAGTGTTTGATGTTATGCCTCTGTGCAAACATGGGTTGTTTGTGTTGTGGATGGTTCCTCGGGGAGCTGAGTGCTCATGCTCCTTTTCCCCTTAGATCTCTCTGCCTTTGTGACATGGCAACATCTTTCAGATGTTTGCTGGGATGCTTCGATGTTTCTGTCTACATCTGCTCGTCCAATTCACCAAGACACTAATTAGCTCTGCTCGGTGCCTTCATTCAAGCTTTGTATTTCTTCTGACCACTAACCTCAGAAGATGATCATACTTCCATGTGTGAAGGATTTATATGATGGTTGAATGGAGCATTGTTTCATCTTGTTCAGTTGTCTTTGGAGTCTTCTTTGAGAAGATGGTTTGACAGGAGGTTCACCTTCGGGTGCCTGTGGGGTGTTGTTGTGCAAACAGTAGCATTTGTTGCTTGGTCTCTGGTTCTTACATAAAGAAATAACCAGGTCCTCTTGGCGGTTTCCTTTTCTTGCCAGAAACTCGAAGACCTGGATGATAGCAGTGGAGGTTTCTGCTATATTGCTCCTGAGTTTCCCAGGTTGCTGAAGTGATGTTTTCGGCTACCCATGTTGCCACAATTTCAGAGGATGAGTCTATTGCCAGTGTTGGCATGTGTAGTCTGGAATAGTCATTTCAGGTTCTCTGTTATCTCTTGAGTTAGTATTGCGGGTCTGTTTTCTTCTTTTATCTAGGTAGATGACTACTATGTAGCTTGTGTTTAGTTTGTTTCTTTGGTTGTTTGGATGTTTTCATCCAGGGCTGTAATGGGGGTGCAAACTCTTTTGTACCCAAAGTTTTGGTAATACAGTAACACGCTTTTTGGACCGACAAAAAAAAAAGATATTGTTGAGTATGTGCGGGTACATGGAGGGTACATCATTACCATCCTGATCCCAAGGTATGGAGGATGGATACAGTCATGCCTAGGAATGAGAGCGGTTGAGTCTGTGTCTCAAATATATGCATATGTGTGATTGAGGACTGATGTGGTCGTACCTATGATGATTGGGTTGATTACCCTAGTTTCTAGTGTCATGACCTATATACCAAGGGTGGACTAGACTGATTGCAGCTTGACCAATATGTCACTATGACAGACTTGTACTGACCAAGGATAAGAGATATTAGGACTCTGTCTCTCCTAGATCTTGTACGGAATTAATTGCTACTTCATAGTGGTAAGTTGGAAGATTTAGTGGAATACCTCAAACTCCCTAGGGCTTAAAAAAGATTAGAATTTGTCTATGTAGAATATTTTCTAAGGTTAAATAGCAATTCACATTGGTTGATAACCCTTGCCTTGTTTGTTCTAATGTTTAGTTGATGTATAAAATGGTAAAATAAATCAATTGTTTAAAAGGTGAGAGTTTTATTTGTTCCTCTAAATATCATGATAATCATGCTTGATGTAATATTGGGTATGGGATGTTTTGTAGATGATATGTATATTTATTCAAGTTTTTTATTGTATCTCAATGTTATGTATGTCATCTAAATGTGGAATAGTTTTTTTGTATATAGGTTGAGGCTGAGGCGACATATATGTAAATATCTGGTATGATATGTGCTTTTATGTAGGATGTTAGACTCATTTGCAAATGTTCCTAGACATGTTTGTGATGTTTAATTTGGTTTTTTAATCATTTCTTATTCCTGATACAGGGTTAATTAGTGATCGATCATGTGTTTTGTTTTGAGTAATCTCATTTAATGTGGCAGGGTGTCACAGTTTGGTTGATATCAAAGCTTTAGGTTTGTTGATTCTACAGGGACATAAGACTCAGGTTTTCTATATGCTCTTATGTAATCCAACATATTTGATTTTATCTTATGCTTATGTATATATGTCTAGAGAAAGTGAAGAGCATGTGGAGAGTAGCTATGTCATACTAGGAGGTGGTGATAGGAGGTGGGGACATGATGGTAGAGTACTTGGGATAGGACCTGGACAATTAGCACTGCCTCTGGTTGACCTTGGAGCCATGGAAAATCCAGCCTTTCAGTCCATGTTTGGACAACTCATGGCAATGATTACACATTTAGCGGATAGGGTGCCTTCACCTCGACCTAAGGCACATGTCCCTAATGTGGAATCCCAAGGTCTGGGGAAGACGTTTGAGTAGTTGAAGTGTGAGGGGGCTGCCGAGTACGAGGGTACAATAGACCCAGAAGATGCCAATATGTGGTTAACCGAGTTGGAGAAGGCATTTAAGACCTTAAACATCCCATAAGAGGACAAGGTGAAGCATGTTGTTTACCTGTTGAAGGGCAGTGTTGGACATTTGTGGTTCATAGAAGAAGAGAAGTGATTGGGAGTTGTAGTGAGTTGGGAAGAGTTCTGGTGGGAGTTCGTGAGCCACTACTTCCCTGAGATGTATATGGTTGAAAAGAAAGCTTAATTTGAATAGTTGCACTAAGGGTCGATGTCTGTCAATGACTATGAGGCAAGGTTTATGGAGATTTTGAGGTTTTTTCCTCGCATGGAAACCATGGAGAAGTAGAGGATCTTGAGGTTTGAGAAGGGCCTGAGATTTAGAAATAGGGAGAAGTTCTCTACATTTATGGAATCAGTGAGGAGGATTGAGGCCTGCTCTTAAGAAGTGTGAAGCCAAAGAAAGTAAGAGGCTAGCTCAGTTTCAAGGACAGTCGTCCAGTAGCTTCAAGAGGTTGAGGTTTTCATTGCCACAGTCACAACAGAGGTCAACTTTTTCTGAGCCAAGATCATGAGTACAATCGTAGTGGACCACGAGTAAAGGGAGAGGTCATAACTTTCTGTCAGAAGGGGCAATCAGTGCAGTGTCAGTATCAGTGATAGGGCCATCTAGGCCACAGTATGATTTGTGAACCTACTTCAAGTGTGCACAGGTTGGGCATGTGAGGTGGTCTTGCTCCATGAAGGATGAAGAAGTGACACAGTAGCCAAGGCAGAGTCAGTGGGGTTTGTAGCAACAAGAGTTGCATAGTTTTGGTGGTAGAGGAAGCGGTCAGGTATCACAAGTAGGGTCGTCGATACCATCTAGCAGGGGACAAGGACGTCAACAAGCAATGGCTAGATTCTATGCCATGAGTCAACCGGAGGGAGTGGTCAACCCATGAGTCGTGATATGTTAGATAGAACTTTTTCATTCTGACTTATCTATTTCTTCTTTCATATTTGGTTTGATTGACCCGAGTGTGATGCATCATTTATCACTAGAGAGGTGATAAGTAGTTTAATCCTCCTAATTGTAGTAGATCTGATAACCTTTTGCTAGAAACCACTTTTGTTGGTTACGTTGAGTTGTGGGAGGTGTGTCCATCTTGCATTCTTTCTTTATCATGTCACATCATTAAAGTGGATCTCATGCCACTTGGCATGCATGGATTTGATGTGATCGAAAGGATGGATACCTTAGAGAAGTACAAGGTTGTTTTGGACTATAGTTCCAAGATGGAAACGTTTGGGGATGGAGATGTGTCTTGGACTTTGCAAGGAGATAGGAAGATTCATCCTACATGTTTGGTGTCGATTGTGATAGCAGAGAAGCTGATGAGACATGGGTCTTAGGCTTTCTTTGTGCATGTTGTGGATACTAAGGTAAGGAGTCTCATAATCCAGGAAGTACATAGAGCCCGCGAGTTTATGGATGTCTTTCTAAATGAGTTTCTTGGTGTTCCACCCCCTAGAGAGATTAGTTTTGATTTAAATCTAGTTTCTAGAACACAGTCTATAGCGCAAGTACCTTATAGGATGGCACCAGTAGAGATGCAAGATATAAAGAAATAGTTGCAAGAGTTGTTGGAAAAGAGTTTTATCAAATCAAGCACTTCCCTTGGGGTGCTCTAGTATTGTTTGTAAAGAAGAAAGATGAATCTATGAGGCTTTGCATAGATTACCTCCAGTTGAACAAGGTCACAGTGAAGAACAAGTATTTGTTGCCAAGGATTAATTATTTGTTTGATCAGTTGAGAGGTGCTCCAATGTCCTCTAAGATATAATTGAGGTCAGAATATCACCAGTTGAGGATTAAGGTTGATGACATACCTAAGATTTCTCTTAGGACTAGGTATGGTCATTATGAGTTTGTGATTATGCCTTTTGGGCTAACCAATACACTAGATACTTTCATGGACTTGATGAATAGGGTGTTCAGACCGTATCTTCATTAGTTTGTAGTTGTGTTTATAGATGATATCCTAAAATACTCCAGGGACAGTCAACAGCATGAGCAGCATCTTCGCCAAGCGTTGGAGTTGTTGCAGTGCACTAGTTGTATGCTAAGTTAAGTAAGTGTGGGTTCTAGTTGACTGAGGTGTCTTTTCTTAGTCATGTCATATTTTCTAAGGGTGTTTGGGTAGACCCGAAGAAGGTGGAGTCATTGTTGGAATGGGATCATCCCAACATAGCAACTGAGGTCTAAAGCTTCCTAGTTTTGGTAGGTTACTACAAGGGATTCATAACGAATTTCAATGATGTAGCATTACCCCTAACCAAGTTGACTAGGAAAAGTGTTCCTTTTATTTAGAATGACAAGTGTCATCATTTTTTCCAGTTGTTGAAGGATAAATTGACAAGTGCTCCACATCTAGTGCTGCCAAAACAAAGGAAAGGCTACATCATCCTTTGTGATGCATTGAAGAATAGCATGGGATGTGTGTTGATGCAAGACAAGAATGTGATCTCTTTTGCTTTGTGATAGCTTGAGAAACATGAGGGGGGCTATCCAACTCATAACCTAGAGTTAGCTAGAGTAGTTCTTTCTATGAGGATTTGGAGACACAATAGGACAGTGGTTCTAGATGTTGATGGCCTATGGGAGATGATCCTTGAGGAGGTTCATTCCTCGATGTATGTGATGCATCCCGGCTGTACAAAGATGTACCATAATCTGAAGGATTTCTACAGGTGGCCAGGTTTGAAGTGTGATGTGGTAGAGTTTGTTGCCAAGTGCCCAGTTTGTTAGTAAGTCAAGGCAGAGAACTAAAAACATGTAGAGACATTGCAACCTTTGCCAATACTATAGTGGAAATGGGATCATATAACATTGTGGTTGGGCTTCTAAGGATAGCCAAAGGTAATGATTCCATTTGGGTGGTAGTTGATTAGTTGACCAAGTCAACTCACTTTCTATCAATCAAGACAATGTATACATTAGAGAAGTTGGCACATATGTACGTGGATGAAATAGTGTGTTTGTGTGGTATCACAATTACCATAGTGTCTCACAACGGTCCTCGTTTACTAGAAGTTTTTGGGAACATCTACAGCCATCTTTGGGGACACATCTAAGATTTTACCATAGCATTTCACCCACAGACAGAAGGTCAATCCAAGAGGACCATTCAAATGTTGGAGGATCTTTTTGAGAGCATATGTTTTGCAATTTCTTGGTAGTTGGGTTGTACACCTGAGTTAGTACATCAAACTATAGAGAATATCAAGGTGATACATCTATAGTTGAAGGCATCTCAGGATAGATATAATTTGTATGTTGATAACCATCATAGACCGTTGGAGTTCCAAGTTGGAGACCTTGTGTATCTCAAGGTTTCTCGTTGGAAGGTTGTTTTGAGTTTTGGAAAGAAGGGTAAGTTGGATCCTAGGTTTATGGGGCATTACCTTGTATTGACATGTGTTGTAAAGGTGACATACAAGTTGAAGTTACCACCAGAGTTGCACAAGTTACATGATGTTTCATGACTCCTTATTGGGGAAGTATCACCTAGATACAAAGCAGACGTTACAGCCAGTGGAGGTTGACTTGGAGGAGGATGTGTATTATGTGGAGGCATCTGTGTTAATCCTAGATAAGTGTATGAGAAGCTGAGGAAGAAGTATATAGCGTTAGTGAAGGTGTTGTGGCATCATCATGGTGTGGAGGAAGACACATGGTAGTTAGAGTATGAGATGCATAGGAAGTACCCATCTTTGTTTTCCTAGGGTTTCGGGGGCAAAATTCCTATTAGGGTTTGTGGTTGTAAGACCCCTAACCTAGCTTTATGGTTGAACAAACTTTCTTATCTTAATTGGATGCTTGGTATCTTAATAAAACCCTAATTCATGCTCTGATATCATGTGACAAAGCTAAGTGTCCAGTTTGGTCCAGTTTGGACACTATTTGATTGAATCTTTCTATATATGTGCTTATTAGGGCTTTTATGCAATTTTTCCATATCTAGGGTTTTTCTTGTAAAATTGAGCACATTTTTGCAAAGAAATACCAACTTGTTTCTTGAGAAGAGATGGGAAACATTTTTCACATGTATGCATCATAAGTTTTCATAGAATGTTCAATGTAGTTGCTTCCTTGGGCACCTAGTTGCACCATCGGATTAGAGGTGTTACCTAACCTAGGGTTGAAACTTAGGGTTTTTCACCTAGATGCCCTAACTTGATTGCTTCCTTTAGATATTGGGATCCAATGGTCCACTTTAAGGTGGTGGGATCCAATAGTTCTCTTTAACGGATTGAGATTAAGTGGTTTGCTTTGATGCACCACCAAGGTCGATGGCTCTCCAAGTGTCAACCTTTGGATGTTCTAGGGTTTCCTTTGGTGGCCAAGTGAAGGCATGATCCAATGGGCCACCTAGTGTTGGAGGTCGATGGTTCTCCTGGGGTTGGCATCTGATGGTCCCCCTAGCTTTAAGATTTGATGGTTGATCTAGTTTTTCATAGATGTAAGGTTTTGGCTTTGGACACATGACATGCATGTCTTGACACCTCTACCTATATTTCTCTCTTACCCCAAGCTTTATATACCTCTCTCCTTCCACCCAAACAAACCCTTTACACACCCTCTTCTTCTTCTTATTGCTTGGAGGTCCATCCTTGTTGCTTGATGAAGGATAAGGAGCTCTAGGAGGAAGAAGCTTGGCTGAGGTTTCTTGCATGTGCTTCTAGGGTTTGGATCTACCCTCTCTTGGGTTGTGTGAAGCTTCCCTACCTTGTTTCTTGGTCTAAGCAAGTAAGATCACCTTCTTCCCTTCATTTTTCTCATTGTCTTTGTTCTTCTCGTTTCCTTCTTGTTTGGATCCATGGTGTTCTTGGTGGGAGCTTGTGCATATGGTTGAATAACACCTTCCTTCTTCTTCTTTGACCTAGGGTTTCCTTATTCTTCGAGAAAGGAGCTAGATTGGACATGTTGAGTGATCAAGCTAGGGTTTCTTTTTTCTCTCTTCGAGCTACCATGCTTTTTGTGTTGGTATGTATGCCCATAGAGCCAATCATATGATGATTGGATTGGCATATGTTCAGATTGATTTGATAAATATCGAAGGCCAGCTTCTAATTTATTCGAGATCAATCAATTATGAGATTAATGATGGAGCAGAATGAATGTCTAAAGAATGATAATACTCAATGACGTATGTCTTCAAGTATGTGACTTGAACAATGAGATCATATGGATGCTAAGAGTATGTACATTCTTGTTATGTCCCTAGTCGGATGTCATTGTGGAAGGTTAATAGACAACAATAACACATCATGAGTAGAGTGTGTGTTGGTTGATGATAGTGTCTCATTAGTCATGATATATGATATCAAACCAAGCATATAGATACATGTTAGAGAACAGTGTATTGGATAGACCCGCCATGAGAGTGACACGTGGAACCATGACATGGTAGTCAGAATCATCTCTCGTAGTGATGGTGGTGATTGTGATTCTTAGACCTGAAATCACTGCACTCGTCGGATTGGGTACACTTTGACATCATCAAACACAGTCCTGAAACATGGGTTGTTATAAAGGTGATGATTGGGTGGATTTGATGCATGAGATATACTATGAGTGATAGATATGGGATTTGTCCCTCCTAAGGGAGTATGATGTCCAGTCTACTTGATAAGAGAGACTGAGAAAGGCATGTGCATGCACATGTGAATCAATATATGATATTGATGTCACACATATCTTAGGCAGTCTGCTCTAGTTCAAGAAACATGAATGAACATTAAAAGTATGACAACTCCATGCCTTGAGTTCATTCAGGATATTAGAGATAAAGGAATTATGCATTCACTGAAACACCAATCACACAATGTAGGATTGAAATCACTTGGGTAGCACTGATGTGCAACTAGGTACCGCTCTTTGCTTGTGATGTCATAATCTAGTTATGGACATTCACTGCCAGCGTGAAATGGGACCTATAGGGTCACACGCAAAGAATTTACCTGGAAGAGGATTTTATCCATGAATGGTGTTTGGATTGATTACTAAGGTGTTTAGCTACTCAATCAAACATTCAATCAATAGACTTAACCCAGAATCATCAAGTTCAAGTGTTGAACCAACTAATTAGAGTGTTATATTGATTGAGAACTGAATTGACTGTGTTATGCACAATCTGGACCACCAACTGACTAGTTCACTAGGTGAACCGATCATCTCATGGTTAGTGAGATAATCGGTTCGCTCTAGTGAACCAATCAGTTCAACTGGACAAAACAAGCAGTGTTGAGTTGTCCTGGTTTGTGAGAAAAGTTTTTCGTTTCACTTGTTCAATTCGATTGGGACAAGAATTAATCTTTGTGTTAATTAGAAACGAATAAGGAAAGTTAATTGCAGGTAGGTCTGGGAAGTGAAACGACCGGTTCATTGGGTGAACCGATCAGCTCACCGGGTGAACCGATCAACTCACCTTGCCAAACGACCAGTTCAGTTATGAAATGACTGGTTCACCTGCCGCAGTGCAAATTGTTCATGGAAATTCCGGACCCTTCTGCTCCCGCACATACTAGGAACCATGACCCTACCCTCTACTATAAATAGAGTGGTATAGGAGGCTTCTCCAGACACACAACTCAGAACATCAGCTACTCTACAAATTTGTTGTCCTCTCTGGTTGTGGATACTGAGAGAGCCCAAGCAAGTTCTACCTGTCCAGAGAGGAATAGCGAGGGAAAGACAACAACAGAACAACAATTGGTTGTGGGAGAGTGTGACGGTGACTAGTAAGCCAACAGAAGGGTACAACTCCTTCTAGTCCGTTCTTCAGGACGACTAGAGTTCTCGGTAGTCTGTGTGGACTATCTATAGAGAAGGGAGACTTCTGCCATTCAGGAGGATGACAGTCGACCGCAGTTCGGGTCAAGACCAAGAGTTGCACCGACATCGTCGAAGATAGGTGGTTGAAGACCGCACTTTCTGTGAGGTATAGTCACTGAGCTAGCCTTAGGACCATGTATAACTCGCTAAAACCATCCTTCCCATTACATAGATATTGATGCGATCTATTGGTTATGGGTTTATTGTTATGACCCACTCCGTGATTAACTAGTAAGTACAATGGTTAGTGCATAATTAAGTAATTAAGATAAGTTAAGTGCTCATGTGATGGTTAGTGCATCATCAATTTGAATAAGTTGAATTAAGCACACAAGATCAATTAGTGCATAATTAAGATGATTAAGTTAAGTTAAGTGATCACAGATGCAATTAGAGCTTTGATCCAGTTAAACAGTCTAATTAGTATGCTTTCATGCCTTGAGAAGGTAGAGGTTTTCGTACTTGAAAGTTTGCAAGAGAAATCACTCGAATCGGACATTCGAGGCAAAAGTTATGATGGTTTTAAGGATTTTGGACATGGCTGCAATTTTTCTAAGAATTGATCTTTTATTTTTATTTATTAACCTTGGGGTCGGTTACCCCTGTTCCTTTATCTTCTACACACGACCGATATAACAGGGATCGTGAAGCGGTGCCCAAGTAGCACATAGCCGCGCTTGATCGACCGCAGTAGATGGGAGAGGAGCAAGGCAAGTAGGGGCGATTCATTGGCCTTCTCACCTCCGACCAGCCAGGGTGCTCCACCTCCGCCCTCCTTTCACCCTTCTCCTTCCTCCCCTCCTCCATTTCCGCCCTAGCCTGCAGCCTTGGCTGGCGGGCAAGCTGCAGTTGCAGCTGCTGCGCACGGCCAGGGAAGCCACCTTGGGCCGCCCAACAGAAGGGGAAGGCTCCCTTGAGCCCAGACCTCGAGTTCCTGGCGGAATCCGCAGCATCCCACCTCCACTTTGCGTCACCCGTACCTTCTTTTAACAGGGGTGCCACCCCATTTGGATCAAGTAGCAGCTGCTGCACTAAGCATGGATCAAGTGCATCTAGGGCGCGAGTAAGCACCAAGCAACGCCCTCGATTATGGCCGTGAGCTCGAAGCACAAATCCGAAGACAAAAGCCACGATCAAGCACCCAACTGAGCTTCCCTTTTCATCTGTACGTGAAGCTGCTATTGCTTGCGGCAGCAGGTCCGGGCAGGAGCACTTGGGGCACGAGCAACAACTCAAATCGACACCAGTGACTTTGGTTGGGAGCCTACTACTCGAATCTACAGCCATTAGTTATAGTTAGCACCTACCCCAGCCACCTTAGCTACTTGGATGACGGCCAGTAGCAGTAGTTGTTCTTGCACGATGCAGCAGCTAGGCCACTCAGTGGCACCCAAAACAGGGGATTTCCATTTCTGCACAGCTTGCACGGCGTGCAAATCAGTTTGCACGGCGTGCAAAGTTACAGAAAATAGGACAGAAAGTCGGCTAGTTTGCACGGCGTGCAGATCAGTTGCACGGGGTGCAAAGTTGCAGAAAAGCAGAATTAGGCGTGTTTGTGGACGTTTTCGGTGTATACGAACACACCGAAGTGGGTGAGTAGTATTTCATTTATTTATCACCATCGAACTCGATTTCATTGTATATATTGCTTCGCTATAATTAGAGTAACTTCTAAACAGTATAAATGAGATTAAAGAAATGTGTTTCATTCTATAGAACCTAAATTACTTAGTATAACCGAAGAAAATAGTGAATGTTGTCAGTACTGATACTGTTGTGAATATGTTGAGCTCTAAATAAATGTCTGCTATTATGACAAGTTTAGAATGATGTGGAATTATGTATAAAGTTGAAAGAGATAGAAGTGTTCTTAAATATACTCAGTGTGCAATTATGATTGAGTTATGACAATTTATATTTACTGCTTTAATAATGATGTTAGACTTAGGTGCCCTGAACATCGTAGAACCCCTTTGAAAGGTCTGCTTCTTAGGGGTGAAACTCGTGTTGCAACAATAACTGTGCGGAGTCACAGTGGCACGAGGACAAAGAGCCAGTGTTGCAACAAGAACTGTGCGGAGTCACGGTGGCACTGGAGAAAATAGGGGTTATTGCAACAAGAACCGTGCGGAGTCACGGTGGTAACCCAGTGAGACTCTCCGCCTGTGTGCTCAGGTTAGAGGAGGAGTCTAGAGCACTCAGAGTAGTGCATTGAGGCTGGAGAGCCTGTGGTCCTGTAGTAGAATAGGGCTGGCAGTCAGACTTAGCATTTCCCGGGTGTGTCGCTAAGTCTTGTACGGTGTGGCCGTAGTGCACTGCGAGTCTCTATGCAGAGTACACTGCATAGATCAGGGCATAAGATAAAATATGATCATATAGGTTCACAGAGTTCCTTATAAATGAAAGAGTTAAGGAAGACTAGAGCATAGTCTTCTAGTGGTTATTCTTTGGATGCAATATTTACATTCTTTGTTATTTCAATTATATTGTTTTAGAACTGCTCAGTGTAGTATTTCTTGTATATTAATCTGAATAATAAACTTAACGAGTTGTTTAGTGATAGTTAAATGAAAAACTATTCACTGAGCGAGTAGGCTCACTCCTCTACTCAACATTTTCAGGTCAGCGACAGTTCCAGGAATCTGAAGAATCTTACCACCCTAGTCAGTAGAAGGTATATGTAGTTAGTTAGATAGTGGTCTCTTAATCCTTTCCCCTCGGTCCTTGGGACATGATGTGGGTGTGAGAGAGTATGTATGGTGAATGTGTAAATGATATAAATTAACTGTTATGTTTACTTTCTGTTAAACAATGTTACATGTTGTAAACTATGTTTATGTTCTCTAGCCAGTTTAATTGAAATGCTTCCGCAATAGTTAATTATGTTTTAGTTACAGCAATAATCTGGATATCATTACGAGGTTTTAAAAATAAAAAGTTCTCAGTGATTTGTTTGTGTGATAATCACTCTGTCGTGCCCTAATCTCGTGATTAGTGGTTAGTGTGAGATCGGGGTGTGACATCTTGGTATCAGAGCCTAGGTTGAGTATATGAATACTCTAAGTCAAGGTCATGGGACGATAAGAGACCAATAGGATTAGGACTTAGGTATCTTCCTTCTAACTACAATTTTCTAACAGGAAGTATTCTGTTATACTATTGTCGATGGCAGGAAGAGGATGTGGTCACGAGAACCAAGTAGAGAGCTTAGGCTGAGTCATCAGGGATCATTAGGATCAAAAGATAAAGTTATAAGTGAGGAAAATAAGAAGTGATATGTCTTTAGCTCTGGGAGGTCTGAGTGTTTAGATACCCTGGCCAGGTGTCTGAATACTTAGATTGACCAGTATCGAGCTACTCTGTCTATTCTTCTCTGGATGCCCTGGCCAGGTATGCAGAGGAAGGATAGGCTAGAGAGAAACCCTAGAAATCATAGGGTTAAGAAACCGGAAATTTATGTAAGAGTAAGAGATTAAATATAAGATGTGATACAAGTCTTGCTTTATATTACTTATTTGACTAAAAATCACTAGAAATGCTCTTATATGCATGAAATTAGATTTTCAGTTTGTAAAGTAAACATGATTCTTTTATGTTGTTGTGTGTTATGAAATGATTTATTTACTATTTATATTCTTTGTATTAAGTAGACCAGAAGTTATGTTTAAATGAGTTTGCCCTAAGTGGATATTCTTTCCACATGTTTGAGAATAATAGGAGTTGGTTAATCCTGAGCAGCTCTTGGCTTCAGGACTACAGGTTCGGTCTGGTCCGGCTGGCAGGATGCGTTACTGAGATCTAATGACTCCTATTAATAATATAATAAAAGTAGATTCTAGATAATTTAGACCCGAATCATGGTGAAAAATGTATATACACTAAGATGTTGAGATATAAGGGAAAGATTAGAATAACTAAGAATTAGTTGGAACTGATATCGGAGACCCAACATTGGGACCTCATATGAGCAATCCTTAATTAGATATAAAGGAACACAATAAGGGTCAGATTAAATTTAATGATTAGGTGAGAAATACCCTTAATGGTACTAATCAATAATGCATAACAAATGCATGGATCCAATACATGATTAGTAAACCCTAGTGGAGGGTGTATCCTTGTGAAACCCTAGTTGAGAGTGTATCATTGTGATTGTTTATAGGCAACTTTATAAGTTATGCCTTAAACTAAGATAAGTCCATATCATGTGAGATAGCTGGACAATTCTAATGTGTGGCCTATGCATTATATGCTAAGGGTGAGTATTCTGTGATGGAATGCATTAAGAGGGGAAATACCTTAATACAAGATAAAGTTGGTTAACTCAAGAGGGTCTGAATTAATGAGAAATGGGGAACCCTAACCCTAATTTGGGGAAAAGGGAATGATAAGCCCTGTTTGATAGTGAACCCTAATTCTTGGTTAAGGAATGATGGTATTACTATTGTATCACATGATGTGATGAATATCGTGTATGACTGTTATCATGCCTAATAACCATGCAGGTATGATGAGATGATGAATATAGCCAAGTTTGGGCTGTGACATTTATATAATAAATGTTGATTGACTTTTTGTGTGTTGATGTTGTTGTTGCTTAATAAAAGTAATAATGTGTACGGATTTTATGAACCATGTGAATAAGTTGTTGCCTAGTGAGATGTGACAAGATGTGAATGGCCTTGTGAGCCATGTGAATAAGTTGTTGCCTAGTGAGAGGTGACAAGATATGAATGGCCTTGTGAGCCATGTGTGATGCTTGGGTAACAAGTATCATGTTTATTTGTAGCATTTGTGTTAATAAGTTATGCTAGAGAACTTGGCTGATGTTATATTTCTATTATATATCTATAGTTCATTGATGATTATTCATATCTGTTGTATCCATTACAAGTAGATGGATGAACTTATGAGATCTAAAGTTTGATTTCAAACTAAGGAAGCAAAGTCACACCACAATAATGTTATGTTACTGATAAGGACCAAACCCTAGAATTTTAGAGTTGAAGTAGTTCAAGGGATGTCGCTAGTGATTTGATTTTGAATACTAGCATCTCTATTAAACAAAATCATGAGATTTGCACTATGAAAAGTAAACTAGTATTGATAGTAATCCAGGGTTTAAAGGTAGTTAATCTGAAAGGTAGATAAACAATATGAAATTGATTCAGAGAAAGGAGTAAGATACAAATTTGAAATGTAACAAATGTGTTTGAAACAAATAGAGAAATACAATATAAGTGAAGTGTGATATAAAATAAATTCTTACAGTAATAATAAGAATGAGGAATAATCTATTCTTACCTTGTGTGTTTCAATTTTTGGGATGTTTATTCTATAGAATCAAAATGAGAAGGATAAGTAACAAGAGGTAAGTAGCATAGAATGAGGAGAATTACTCGTCACATGATCTGGAATTAGTTGTTGTAGTTCATGCTCATAAGACATGACGTTACTATCTTTATGGTGAGGTGTGCCAGGTGTTTATAGATCATAAGAGCTTGAAATATATCTTTACCCAGAAGGATCTGAATCTTAGACAGCGGAGATGATTAGAATTGATTAAGGATTATGATATAATGATAGATTGTCATCCTGGAAAAGTAAATGTGGTAGCAGATGCCCTCAGCAGGAAGTTAAGTTCAACAGCTGATGCATTCTCTATGGCATGTTTCGAGAGAGACATGCTAGTAGAAATGTGAAAGTTGAACTTAGACTTAGAAGTGATAGAGCAGAGTGGTTTGATTGCACAGATGCAAGTCAAGTCTACTTTTTATGATTAGATCAAGGAACTTCAGCAGAATGATAGTGAGTTACAGTAGATCATGCAGGATATGACAAAGGGAAAAAGACTAGAGTTCAGGTTTTCAGATAATGGTGTGTTGTATCAGCATGACAAGTTGTGTGTACCTCGAGACAGTGATTTGAAAGAACAGATTCTTGAGGAGGCACATGCATCGATGTATGCTATGCATCCAGGTAACACTAAAATGTACAGGAATTTCAAGGAGTTGTACTGGTCGTCAGGTATGAAAAAGGATGTAACTGAGTACGTGGCCAGATGTAGTGTGTGCCAGCAGGTTAAGGCTGAGCATCAGAAGCCCACAGATACTTTGCAATCTTTTCCTATACTAGAATGGGAATGGGAACGTATCACAATGGATTTTGTGGTAGGGTTACCCAAGACACCTAGAGGTTGTGACTTGATATGGTGATTGTGGATAGACTGACTAAGTCTGCTCACTTTCTTCCTGTTAAGTCAACCTTTGATGTCCCGAAGCTGGCTAAGATATATGTGGATGAGGTAATCAGATTGCATGGAATTCCAGTTTCTATTATATCTGATAGAGATCCTAAGTTCACATCCAGGTTTTGGAATCAGTTACATCGTACTTTGGGCACTAAGTTGAGGTTCAGTACAGCTTTTCACCCGCAGATGGATGATCAGTCTGAGAGGACCATTCAAACTCATGAGGACATGCAGAGAGTAGTAGAAAGCTGCATAGGATAGGCAGAAGAGTTATGTTGAGACGAAACGTTGACCTCTTAGAGTATGAGGTTGCTGATGAAGTGTATTTGAGAGTTTCACCATGAAGAAGAGTGTTGAGGTTTGGTAAGAGAGGCAAATTGACTCCTAGGTTTATGGGCCTATATCCTATCATTGAGAGGATTGGACCTGTAGCCCATAAGTTGGATTTGCCATCCAAGTTATTTAATTTACATGACATGTTTCATGTATCGATGTTGAAGAAGTGTTACCCTGGTCCAGAGGAGATAGTGGGCCTAGAACTTGCACAGTTCATATCAGATGTGTCCTATGATGAGGGACCAATTCAGATAGTTGATCGGTGGATCAAGAAGTTCAAGAATCGAGATACCGTCAGTAAAGGTTTTGTGGAGTAACCACAACTTAGAAGAAGCCACGTGGGAGTTTTTGGGTCAGATATGTGTAACAAGTTTCCTTTTCTCTTTTAGGAATTTCGGGACGAAATTCTTATAAGGGAGGGAGATTGTTATGACCCACTCCGTGATTAACTAGTAAGTACAATGGTTAGTGCATAATTAATTAATTAAGATAAGTTAAGTGCTCATGTGATGGTTAGTGCATCATCAATTTGAATAAGTTGAATTAAGCACACAAGATCAATTAGTGCATAATTAAGATGATTAAGTTAAGTTAAGTGATCACAGATGCAATTAGAGATTTGATCTAGTGAAACAGTCTAATTAGTATGCTTTCATGCCTTGATAAGGTAGAGGTTTTCGTACTTGAAAGTTTGCAAGAGAAATCACTCGAATCGGACATTCGAGGCAAAAGTTATGATGGTTTTAAGGATTTTGGACATGGCTGCAATTTTTCTAGTAATTGATCTTTTATTTTTATTTATTACCCTTAGGGTCGGTTACCCCTGTTCCTTTATCTTCTACACACGACCGATATAACAGGGATCGCGAAGCGGTGCCCAAGCAGCACATAGTCGCGCTTGATCGACCGCAGCAGATGGGAGAGGAGCAAGGCAAGTAGGGGCGATTCCTTGGCCTTCTCACCTCTGACCAGCCAGGGTGCTCCACCTCCGCCCTCCTTTCACCCTTCTCCTTCCTCCCCTCCTCCATTTCCGCCCTAGCATGCAGCCTTGGCCGGCGGGCAAGCTATAGTTGCAGCTGCTGCGCAAGGCCAGGGAAGCCACCTTGGGCCGCCCAACAGAAGGGGAAGGCTCCCTTGAGCCCAGACCTCGAGTTCCTGGCGGAATCTGCAGCATCCCACCTCCACTTTGCGTCACCCGTACCTTCTTTTAACAGGGGCGCCACCCCATTTGGATCAAGCAGCAGCTGCTGCACTAAGCATGGATCAAGGGCATCTAGGGCGCGAGTAAGCACCAAGCAACGCCCTCGATTACAGCCGTGAGCTCGAAGCACAAATACGAAGCCAAAAGCCACGATCAAGCACCCAACTGAGCTTCCCTTTTCACCTGTACGTGAAGCTGCTATTGCTTGCGGCAGCAGGTCTGGGCAGGAGCACTTGGGGCACGAGCAACAACTCAAATCGACACCAGTGACTTCGGTTGGGAGCCTACTACTCGAATCTACAGCCATTAGTTATAGTTAGCACCTACCCCAACCACCTTAGCTACTTGGCTGACGGCCAGTAGCAGTAGTTGTTCTTGCACGATGCAGTAGCTAGGCCACTCAGTGGTGCCCAGCAACAGGGGATTTCCGTTTCTGCACAGCTTGCACGGCGTGCAAAGTTATAGAAAATAGGACAGAAAGTCGGCCAGTTTGCACGGCGTGCAGATCAGTTGCACGGGGTGCAAATCAGTTGCACGGGGTGCAAAGTTGCAGAAAAGCAGAATTAGGCGTGTTTGTGGACGTTTTCGGTGTATACGAACACACCGAAGTGGGTGAGTAGTATTTCATTTATTTATCACCATCGAACTCAATTTCATTGTATATATTGCTTCGGTATAATTAGAGTAACTTCTAAACAGTATAAATGAGATTAAAGAAATGTGTTTCATTCTATAGAACCTAAATTACTTAGTATAACCAAAGAAAATAGTGAATGTTGTCAGTACTGATACTGCTGTGAATATGTTGAGCTCTAAATAAATGTCTGGTATTATGACAAGTTTAGAATGATGTGGAATTATGTATAAAGTTGAAAGAGATAGAAGCGTTCTTAAATATACTCAGTGTGCAATTATGATTGAGTTATGACAATTTATATTTACTGCTTTAATAATGATGTTAGACTTAGGTGCCCTGAACACCGTAGAACCCCTTTGAGAGGTCTGCTTCTTAGGGGTGAAACTCGTGTTGCAACAATAACTGTGCGGAGTCACGGTGGCACGAGGACATAGAGCCAGTGTTGCAACAAGAACTGTGCGGAGTCACGGTGGCACTGGAGAAAATAGGGGTTATTGCAACAAGAACAGTGCGGAGTCACGGTGGTAACCCAGTGAGACTCTCCACCTGTGTGCTCAGGTTAGAGGAGGAGTCTAGATCACTCAGAGTAGTGCATTGAGGCCGGAGAGCCTGTGGTCCTGTAGCAGAATAGGGCTGGCAGTCAGACTTAGCATTTCCCGGGTGTGTCGCTAAGTCTTGTACGGTGTGGCCGTAGTGCACTGCGAGTCTCTATGCAGAGTACACTGCATAGATCAGGGCATAAGCTAAAATATGATCATATAGGTTCACAGAGTTCCTTATAAATGAAAGAGTTAAGAAAGATTAGAGCATAGTCTTCTAGTGGTTATTCTTTGGATGCAATATTTACATTCTTTGTTATTTCAATTATATTGTTTTAGAACTGCTCAGTGTAGTATTTCTTGTATATTAATCTGAATAATAAACTTAACGAGTTGTTTAGTGATAGTTAAATGAAAAACTATTCACTGAGCGAGTAGTCTCACTCCTCTACTCAAACATTTTCAGGTCAGCGACAGTTCCAGGAATCTGAAGAATCTTACCACCCTAGTCAGTAGAAGGTATATGTAGTTAGTTAGATAGTGGTCTCTTAATCCTTTCCCCTCGATCCTTGGGACATGATGTGGGTGTGAGAGAGTATGTATGGCGAATGTGTAAATGATGTAAATTAACTGTTATGTTTACTTTCTGTTAAACAATGTTACATGTTGTAAACTCTATTTATGTTCTCTAGCCAGTTTAATTGAAATGCTTCCGCAATAGTTAATTATGTTTTAGTTACAGCAATAATCCGGATATCATTACGAGGTTTTAAAAAGAAAAAGTTCTCAGTGATTTGTTTATGTGATAATCACTCCGTCGTGCCCTAATCTCGTGATTAGTGGTTAGTGTGACATTTATGGTCAAGTATTTTATTTCCATTGCCTACTCCGACCACATAAAACCCAATCATGGTATCAGAGCCACGTCAATACTTTATATTTTAGGATAATCGATATGATCATATTTTGGTTTTACCATCTTTTATTTATTGCATACAATGTGAATATTTAAATAACTAATGTGAATATTTGATTAATACTACATGATCCCAAACTAATATATACATATATGATATGGTATATATGCAATAGATACATGTCGCCCTAAAATGGTTTTGATGGTGGATGTGTAGCATGGTTATGGCTTATAAACCCTATGTGCATGTGTGTGGTTGGTTATGGTTGTTTGCATCTCGATCTGTGCACCGAGCCCTCTTCTTCTATTCTGAATGTAACTCGAGATAACTTGAGATTCTCTTCTGCCTTTGCTCCCCTTGAATGTAACTTGAGGTTTCAAAAAGATTATGTAAAATAGGATTAGCTTTACTCCTTGTTATGATGAAGATTGAAGATGACCGCTTGATGGACCGAGACGACTGACTGAGGAGAAGTTGGTGGACCAAAGAGAAGCCCAGATGACCGTATGAGCTGACCATCTGGAGGATCCAGACGATTGACTGGAGGAGACTAACCAACCGGCCAAGAGGCAAGTCGATTGGTTCAAAGGTTGAACTAGTCAACCTGGATTGGAAAGTACAGATCTTCATCAATAACAGGTTGCATGTGATGTAGACCTTAGATCAACGTAGTTCCTTGTGGCTCCAAGGAACTATAATAGGATGGCCATAATCATCACTTTATCATTATTGCATGTTTTCATTTGTGGGATATAGCATGTATATGATACGTACTATATATGTGGTGATTGGATATGTATATGTATATAAATATCAAACCCCTCAACATAAATATTAAGTTTAAGATGCCTTCTAAAAGTAGCACACATGAAAAACTTGATCGACTAAGTGTGGACATGCCCTAGTGTTGTGCACTGTCCATCTCATGCAAGTGTGATGGTGAATATGTGGGTCATCCCTAGCAGGGTGCATATTCAATGGGTTGGCATTTGGGTTTGACTTAACTAGGTGACCTTGATCAGATCAAGCACCTTGAGGCATGGATATGATCATAACAAAGAGTTGTGCATGGCATCTATTAAGAGTTGCATAAGATGTAATTGGCAAAGGTTGCCTACCTAAAAGACTCTAGTTGTGGGTGACAGCCCTAGCTGGTCCATGGCTTAGATGAAATCAGGATCTTGCTAACTAGAAGGTTGTACGCTGCAATCTTCTGAATTGATGGTGAGGGCTATCAATTTGATCAAAATAGTGAGAAGCGACCATTAATTAAAGACCTAATTAAATATCTTCAATTTTCAAATCAAATCAAATCAAAAGAGTTTTGGACTAAAATTGAAAATTTCCTTTTTGTGGAATAAATGGCTACCAACAACAATCACTTTTTGTTGTGATAGGTCCTTGAGAAGGACAAGCGAAATGGGAACAATTTACACAACTGGTTCAGGACGTTGAGAATTGTTCTCACTCAAGAGAGAAATCTCTATGTCCTAGGTATGCCACAGCTAGAAGAACCAGCTCCCACCGCACTAAAGGCTGAAAGGGATGCTTACAAGAAGCATATTGAGGATGCCATTGATGTGAAGCGCTTGATGTTGTGCTCAATGAACTATGAGTTGCAGAGACAACATGAGAACATGGACGTCGTTGAGATGGTTCAACATATCAAGAACATGTATCAAGACCAAGCACGACAAGAGAGATATGATGTCTCTAAGGCATTGTTCAAGTGTGTCATGACAAAAGGAGATCCAGTAGGCCCTCACACACTCAAGATGATTAGGTATGTGGAGAACCTAACTCGGCTGGGATTCTCTCTTAGCCAAGAGTTGGCTACTGATGTGATACTGCAATCATTGCCAGAATCCTACAGTCAGTTTGTGATGAACTACAACATGAACAACTTTGACAGGCCACTGACAGAGTTGTTGGGCATGTTGAGGACAGTCGAGGCACAGATGAAGAAAGGCAAACCCAAATCTATGATGATGATCAACAGAAAGAAGGGAAAGTCTAAAGGTAAGGGAAAGGGCAAAGCAAAGAAAGGTTCTGATTCTAGCCAGCAGCCCAAGTCATCTTCAAATCTCAAAGCCAAGGGAGGGATGAACAAGGGAGGCAAATGTCACCATTGTCATGAGCCAGGACATTGGAAGAGAAATTGCCCTCTCTACATAGATGAACTAAAGAAGAAGAAGGAGGGGATGGAAGTCTCCACCTCAGGTATCATGAAATAAACTTAAGATGCTTCTTTATCTTAGGTATATGATACCAAGATATAGATGTGACATATATGATGTGCAGGATCTAAAAAGAAGTGATGGCCTTTATGAAAGGACCAAGAAGGAACACTCGTCAACAGTGGAGCAACTGTTATTGCCATAGATAGTAGTACTTTTTAGTTTATTTCAGCCCAAAGGGAATGTAATAGAGTTATGAACTGCTATTTCATTTTTCCAATAAATAGAAATAATTCATTTCTGCATCTTGTAATGACAAGGATGTCTATCAATAAATTTCATGTTTCAATTTCAAAGATATGATATTTTATGGCAATGCCTTATTTATCTTGTGGTACTTGATAGGCATGAGATAAAATAAATAATACCTAAAAGTTATTGATGACTCAAACAATTAATTAGCATTGTCATCTAAACAAATGAATGAGAAATTCATCTCTAGGTTCCATGTTGATGATAAAGCTAGACTCTCTTAGTTAATGAACCATTAAGTGTCTTGTTTTATTGGGCATGATGACAAGTCAATCTTCACTAGATGTAGTGGGAGAATGACTATTCTATTAGGTATAATACATATTGATGTATATACATACCTATTGAAGTAAATTCTAATACTTTAGATATAGTATTTAATTAAATACCAATATGAATATCTTGAAAAGTTCAAGAATATCATAAATTAAGAACAAACTTGGTAAAAGTATTAATTCTTTGATATGAACAATGAACGACATACTTAAACTAAATGTTTGAGGACCTTGTGAGTAACTATGATAGTGTATCATAGAGAACTCATGATTAAGGCATAATGATGTCTAAATCAAAGAAGGAATCATACTCTAAATAGTAAGAACATGATCATCAAAACAAATAACTAATCTTCTAGAATTCTTATAAAGAACATACTTTACACTAAATAAATGTACAAAAGGAGATTAAGAATCACAAATGTTGTGGAATCTCAAATTTCTTATGTAACAGAAACACCTCATATATCTAGTAGAAAACACATTGAGTTTGATGGATAATGATATCCTACAAACTCAAAGGTGATTAATTGGTCATATGATGATGAGCCTAGATGGGTGATTTAGATGCTCTAGAGGGGGGTGAATAGAGCTGAAAGCACTTAAACAAAACTCATTAAACCTTCAAAATATATGACAATATAAGGTTGCTAAATAGGCAATTTGAGTGCAACTAAATCATGCATAGCAAGGATAAGAGAGATTGAACATGCACCAATTATACAAGCTATTTAGAGTGGTTCCACACTTCAAACTAGAAGTGTGTCAGTCCACTTGCCTAGAGAGGTCAACCTCTAGGACTTCAACCAATTGCACTCTTATATTCATTAATAAGACATACAATACATGACCAACAAAGGACTTACCTATCCAATACAAAGAGTCTTCAACCTTACCAAGGACTTACCCACTTTGCAAGAGTCTTCGGCCTTCTCCAAGGACTTACCCACTCTTGCACAAGTCTTCGGCCTTGTAGGAATTACCCACTCTTCTTGGGTCTTCAGCCTTTGACTTCACCTTCACTCAGAGAAGCTTTCCACCAAGGTCTTACCCACTTGAGCTTGAGTCTTCTGCCTTCTCCAAGGACTTACCCACTCTAGCTCCAAGTCTTCAGCCTTGATCTTCACCAAGGGACTCCTTCCCTTGTTCTTCTTCACCTCTCTTGGACAAGAGAGAGAACCTTCATCTTCAAGATAGGAATGATAGAAGGGAGGTGGTGGAAGTGAGAGCCTCACAAGATATACATATATGACTAGCTCTCTTACAGATTTCCTACTCACTCTAATGGATGTATCAAGTGATAAAGCTTAGAGAGAGAGAGGAGGATGTAGGAAGCACTCAACTATAGAATAGGAACCTCACAAAGAGTTTGCAATGAATGCTCAACCTTGGAATGAAGCCCAAGGGGTCCTATTTATAGCTGGGGATGCCTCTTAGCCTTTGGGAACACTTGTGAACGAAAACTAGCCGTTTTGTGGCTTGCAACGGATCTATTTTCACTTGCTGCAACTCCACAACGGCTAGAATCACTTTTCTGCACTTTTTCGTACAGTCTGATCGGCCGAGTTTATATAAAGGTAACTCGGCCGAACCACTAAAAGACAAGGCTGAAAGCTAGACTGTCGGCCGAGTTCCTTTGGAGAAACTCGGCCGATCGGTCGACTTTCATCTTGGACCAATCAGTGGATCGGCCGAGTTTCCTAGCTAGAAACTCGACCGAACGGGAATCGGCTGAGTTTGTAACTCGGCCGATTGCAACAAAAATTCCAGAATATATGGATCGGCCGAGTTTGGAATTCGTCCGACAAAATCCCTGTTATGGGTATTTTGGAATTTTCGTTTGACTATACAAATGATGGATTTTTGTGTCCCAATAATTTTTCTAAGCTTAATTACAAGTCATACAATCATTACAAGTGGTTACAAAGCAATTCTAAGGTCATTTACATAGAGATCCCAAATTGCACACTTGTAGCTATTTTGACTTGTCTTTTCTCCAATTTGATATGCGCAAGTTAGGGCATTTGGAGTGTGTCTAAACCTAATCTGAAATCACTCAATGTAGAAGCATTAGACACCAATATGTGGAATGGTTAGTCATCATTAAAACAAGGGTTTAGTCAATTTAGATGTGAGTCAACATTGACCTAATTGACCTTGAGTCAACATTCTCCCCCTTTTTGAAGATGACAAACCATTCCATAAATGTATTGAAAGCTTGTACGTAAAATCATACCTTCGGAGAAACCTAGGGGTTTCAATAGGATTGAGATCATATGCTCCCCCTCAATTGATGGGCATGGAGTTCTCATACTCCCCCTCAATTGATGCTATTTCTCCTGCATGGTTAGCTTTCATAACATTTATAGAAACTATGTCTTCTACTCATATATGTCTACACATATATGTCTCCTCCCATTTACCTTCTCCCCTTTACATGGACACGCTTCTTTGCTTCATGTAAGACATGCCTTCTCCCTGTTGTCAAAAGAAGACATATCTTTCTCCCCCTTTGTCATTTCAAAAAGGTGGGGGTGTGAAGGAACTAAGAAACACCACTTGTTAAGAGAAAGAAGATAACAAAAGTTATATAAGGAGAGTAGAAGAGCACAGATAGGGGCTTGTCCAAGCATAGAAAGAAAAGCAAGTTAAAGCATATACTTGAACAACCCAAAAAAATGCAAGATAAAGTGCTACAGAAAAACAATAAATCACAATTTTGACCCTCAAGATGATGGAATTTGACCAAAAACCATCGGAGCTAATGGAAAAGCAATGAGTCTTGCTCAGAAGGGTGTTTCTGCATAAAAAAAACACTATACTTGCAGCAAAAACTGAAATTGGAGCAAAACCTACATAAAATCCAAAAATACTCCAATTTCTACATATAATGTAGCTCTATGTGCCCTGCATCACAATGTTATGCAAACAACTCAAGATAGTAGATATGCAATTCAAGGAACAATCTTGAGCATATATGAGATAAGATACAAGCATAACATATAGATGATCAAAGATGGCAATTTGTAAACAAGGTTAGAACTACATCTATATGAACTAGTAGTAGATGATATCATAAGTTAGGACTACTAGTAGGATCTAGATCATAGCAAGAGATACTAAAAGATACACAAGATAAAGCAAACTATGAGTAGATATAGAGATATATCCAAACCAAGAGATATGCAATTTTAGAAGCATGAGAGGATATAACTCATTATATATGCATCCTTACCAGAAGATGATTACCCCTAAGAACCTCAAGGTTGTATCAAAACAAGATATACACCTATAGAGATGTAGCAAGTTAGAGTACAACGGAAGCGATTTTAGACACAACCAAGAGATCCAAAGAGATCATCATCAAAACCTGCAAAACAACTCAAAGCAAGAAATTGCAAGATATAGATATATCAATTTAGAGCAATTTGAAAGATAGAGTTGTAAGCAAGATAGGCATTTAGAACATGGCAATATGCATATATAAAGATACCAAAGGAGTGCCAAAGAATAAGGCTATTGGCTGAGAAAATCTAGTTGAGAGGGAAATTCTCACTCAAAAAGCCAAATGTATATTCTGTGCACAGTGTAATCGGTCGAGTTCTGTGCATGGACAACTCGACCGATGACAGCTGTTGGCAACACTCATTGGTGCCTATCAGTCGAGTTTCAATAGGGCAAACTCGACCGACAGAGCAGATGTCAAAAAGCACATATATTTCATAAAAACATATTTAAAGGCATGCTAAAAATACAAACCATATCCAAACATGTCTAAGCAAGTTAGTAATGCACTATAGAAGCATTAGAAACAGTTTTTGAGCAAGAGTGTGAAGAGAATCATAAAATGCCACTTTTAACTCAAAAACCATATGTATAGTGCACACTAACTTGACAAAACAAGTTAGAAATGGTTATAAGCAATAAAACCATTACCTTTGTACTTACCATTGCTTTTCCACTTGTTGTCACCCTCTGCACATCTCACCTTTCTTCTTTCATGTGGATTGAGAAGTCCATTTGCAATTCAATAGCTCAAGTCAATCCATTTGCAAGTACCTACAAGAAGAAAAGTGAAATGGTCCCCAATCATGTTTTTGGGTCCGGAGGAGTTAGCTTAGCAACCCAAATCCTATTTCTCTTGGGTGCTTTCCTAAAAGGACAACAAGTAGAATAATGACCAAAAACATTGCAATAGTTGCAAGTGCCCATAGTCTTGGAACTAGAGGATTCTCCATGGAATATTGGAGGTCCTTTATCTTTGTTGTTCCCTTGACTACTATCATACCCTAAACCATGTCTACCAATTTGTTTAGTAGTATGGTCTAGGATTTGATTAAGATTCTTTTTACCAACTAAGAATCTTTGCAAAGAAGATCTTAAACTATCATTATCATGCTTAAGAGAAGCAATAGTAGAAGACAATTGATTAATGTTATCTCTAGCATGTAGAAGATCATTTTCTAGGCAAAGAGTTTTAGTTAAATAAGAATCTCTATCAATATGAAGAGCAGCAACATCATTCTCTCTACTAGTAGAACTAGAGCAAGATTCATGCCTATTGAGTTTAGCAAGCAAGGAGGCATTTTCTATTTCTAATTCATGCAAAATAAAATCTTTGTCCTTATTTTCATATTTAAGAACATCAATATCATGCATGAGAGAATCAATGATTAAACTAAGCTCTTCATTAGAACTAGGCATGAGAGATTGAGCTTCTAGAAATCTAATCTTATCAAGTAAACTAGCATTTTCAAGTTTAAGAGAGTCTACTTGGCTAAGACAATCATTTTTATCAATAAGCAAGCAAGAATTAGCATATTCAAGATCATCTAGTTCTATATGCAAATTATCAACAATTTTAGCAAGCTTTTTCTTTTTCTTTTGAGAAGACTTAAGAGATGCACAAATATCATGAATGAGATCAATCAAGGATTCTTTATCTAAAGAGTCTAGATTTACCTCATTTGAGTCTTCACTTGTTGATGCTACAAGAGCAAAATGACATTCTCCTTCATCACTAGAGCTTGAGCTTGATCCTTCACATGAATCTTCACTTGAACTTGAGTTGGAGGAGCCACTTGAGCTTGAGTGCCATTTCTCCTTGTGAAGATGGGTCTTTTTGCCTTGTGGGCAATCTTCCTTGTAGTGACCCTTCTTTCCACATGTGAAGCACCGGATGGAGGAGGACTTGCCTTTGTAGAGTCTACCCTTGGAGTACATGGCATCTTCTTTAGCTTGAGAGGATGGAGAGACTTTTTCCATGATAGCTTCAATTTGAGCCTTTATTTCAGCCTTCTTCATTCTCTTTAGCTCTTTCTTCTCTTGTCTTTCTACTTCCTCCCTCTTTTCAAGCATGGCTTCATGTGCTTGTAGATTTCTAATGAGCTCTTCAATAGGAATATCCCTAAGCGACCTTGCTTCTTCAATGGAAGTCACCTTGGATTCCCATCTCTTGGGGAGAGTTCTAAGGATCTTTGAGTTGATCTCTCCACTAGACATAGGATGTCCTAGAACAGCAAGACCATTTAAGATGGTGTTGAGCCTTGAGTACATGTTGGCTATGCTCTCCTCCTTTCCCATCTTGAAGTTCCCAAGCAACCCTTTGAGCATGTAGACTTTGCTTTCCTTCACTTGATCTGTCCCTTCATAAGTGATGCAAAGCTTTCTCCATACCTCATAGGCCGTCTCACAAGAGGAAATCCGGTTGAACTCGGTGGGGGTCATGGAGGCATAAAGGATGTGCATGGCTCTTGCGTTCAAGGTTTCTTTCATCAAGGTGGCTTCATCCCATTCTTCAATGTTTGTCTTTGGTAGAATGTATGGGCTGTTCATCATTTGCCACATCTCGAGACTTGATCCTTGGATGAAGAATTGAAGTCTTCTTCTCCAATAGAGGAAGTTTCTCCCATCAAAGATTGGAAGGCTGCTCGAGAGTCTCCCTCCTAGGTAGTCACCCATCTTCTCCTACTTGTTGAAGTATGCTTGGAGAAGACCCGCTCTGATACCACTTGTTGGATCCTAGATGGGTGATTTAGATGCTCTAGAGGGGGGTGAATAGAGCTGAAAGCACTTAAACAAAACTCATTAAACCTTCAAAATATATGACAATATAAGGTTGCTAAATAGGCAATTTGAGTGCAACTAAATCATGCATAGCAAGGATAAGAGAGATTGAACATGCACCAATTAGACAAGCTATTTAGAGTGGTTCCACACTTCAAACTAGAAGTGTGTCAGTCCACTTGCCTAGAGAGGTCAACCTCTAGGACTTCAACCAATTGCACTCTTATATTCATTAATAAGACATACAATACATGACCAACAAAGGACTTACCTATCCAATACAAAGAGTCTTCAACCTTACCAAGGACTTACCCACTTTGCAAGAGTCTTCGGCCTTCTCCAAGGACTTACCCACTCTTGCACAAGTCTTCGGCCTTGTAGGAATTACCCACTCTTCTTGGATCTTCAGCCTTTGACTTCACCTTCACTCGGAGAAGCTTTCCACCAAGGTCTTACCCACTTGAGCTTGAGTCTTCTGCCTTCTCCAAGGACTTACCCACTCTAGCTCCAAGTCTTCAGCCTTGATCTTCACCAAGGGACTCCTTCCCTTATTCTTCTTCACCTCTCTTGGACAAGAGAGAGAACCTTCATCTTCAAGATAGGAATGATAGAAGGGAGGTGGTGGAAGTGAGAGCCTCACAAGATATACATATATGACTAGCTCTCTTACAGATTTCCTACTCACTCTAATGGATGTAGCAAGTGATTAAGCTTAGAGAGAGAGAGGAGGCTGTAGGAAGCACTCAACTATAGAATAGGAACCTCACAAAGAGTTTGCAATGAATGCTCAACCTTGGAATGAAGCCCAAGGGGTCCTATTTATAGATGGGGATGCCTCTTAGCCTTTGGGAACACTTGTGAATGAAAACTAGCCGTTTTGTGGCTTGCAACGGATCTATTTTCACTTGTTGCAACTCCACAACGGCTAGAATCACTTTTCTGCACTTTTTCGTACAGTCTGATCGGCCGAGTTTATATAAAGGTAACTCGGCCGAACCACTAAAAGACAAGGCTGAAAGCTAGACTGTCGGCCGAGTTCCTTTGGAGAAACTCGGCCGATCGGTCGACTTTCATCTTGGACCGATCAGTGGATCGGCCGAGTTTCCTAGCTAGAAACTCGACCGAACGGGAATCGGCTAAGTTTGTAACTCGGCCGATTGCAACAAAAATTCCAGAATATATGGATCGACCGAGTTTGGAATTCGGCCGACAAAATCCCTGTTATGGGTATTTTGGAATTTTCGTTTGACTATACAAATAATGGATTTTTGTGTCCCAATAATTTTTCTAAGCTTAATTACAAGTCATACAATCATTACAAGTGGTTACAAAGCAATTCTAAGGTCATTTACATAGAGATCCCAAATTGCACACTTGTAGCTATTTTGACTTGTCTTTTCTCCAATTTGATATGCGCAAGTTAGGGCATTTGGAGTGTGTCTAAACCTAATCTGAAATCACTCAATGTGGAAGCATTAGACACCAATATGTGGAATGGTTAGTCATCATCAAAACAAGGGTTTAGTCAATTTAGACGTGAGTCAACATTGACCTAATTGACCTTGAGTCAACAGTCCTCTACTATAAATAGAGGGGTACAGGGGGCTTCTCCAGACACACAACTCAAAAAATCAGTTGCTCTACAAAGTTGTTGTCCTCTCTGGTTGTGGTAACCGAGAGAACCCAAGCAAGTTCTACCTGTCCAGGGAGGAACAACGAGGAAAAGACAACTTCAGAATAGCAACTGGTTGTGGGAGAGTGTGTCAATGACTAGTATGCCAATAGAAGGGAACAACTCCTTCTAGTTTGTTCTTCAGGACTACTAGAGTTCCCAGTAGTCCATGTGGACTATCTATAGAGGCGGGAGACTTCTACCGCTCAGGAGGATGACAATCGACTGCAGTCTGGTTCAAGACCAAGAGTTCCATAGACATCATCGAAGATAGGTGGTTTAAGACCACACTTATTGTGAGGTATAGTCGCTAAGCTAGCCTCAGGACCTGGCATAACTCGATAAAACCATCTTTCCCATTACATAGATATTGATGCGATCTTCTGGTTATGGGTTTAGGGTCAAGTAAAATTTTTGTTTCCGCTGCCTACTCCAACCATGTAAAACCCAACATTTTGTACCTTTATCACCTACCTTGAGGAAATTTATATAACCTTCTTTACATTTATTGCTTACTCTTAACTTGATATGTATACACCTTGCTCTAAATCGTGGTAACAATTAGAAAGATGCTTTCTTTGACTAGGGTTTGAACATATGTGGTAGATCTTAAGTAGACATCTTCCTAGATGTATTCCCTAACCTCATGCATGTTTCTTTCTTGTAAGTGGTAGTTCTAGACCTTGCATGTCCATGAACCTATGGTGTTCTTGTGGTGTAAAATGATGGATTTTTCTTAAGTGTTTTGGACTGATTTCTCTCTTGACTTATAAACCGATGGCTTGCTTTTTGTGGAAATTGATGGTGTGTAAATAGTTGTTGTTTTGGAATTTCTTGTGCTTGATAAATGATGGTTATATTTTCCCCCAACAACCGATGGTCTTCATTCTCTCATCAAGTGGTTCAATCGATGGTTTCATAAGCCCTAACAAATGATGGTTTTACTTGATACATGAAACCTATTTTCACCTATTTGTAACATTTGATGGTTTTCCCATGTGCAACATATATATGATGGTCCTCGGTTTGCTCACATCTGATAGTCTTCCTAATGTCAACATCTAATGGTATTACTATGTTAAGGATTCGAGGGCTTGTCTATCTTCAAGAATTGATGGTTCGCGACTGATGGCCTTTCTAGGTCCATGATTTGATGGTCTCTTTAGTCCATGATTTGATGGCTTCCCTAAATGCATGATTTGATGGCTCTTCTATATGCATCATTCATTGGCTTGCCTACCTTGAATCCAATCATTTCATGTGTGGTCCATGACTCGATGGTGATGCTTTGACTTAAGTGCATCCATGATATGATGGAAATTTTAGGTGAAAGTGTTTGTACCTTGACTTAGGTATGTGTATAATCTGATGCTTTTCTTTTGAGTGTTGATTTGTAACATCTAATCTTATACCTTATTGAAATCAACTTAAATTAATCAAGTGACGGTGGTTGATCACATCTATATTCCTTGTAGGTTGTTATTATGGAAGGATACTCTCTTAATGCTAGTCGTAACTCTACTATGTTACCTTGGTGAACATCATAGCCCTTATGATTAATGCACTCTTATGTTAAACATGTGTACCAAAAGTATGATGGTGAATTGTTGAGCCTTTCACAAAGTGATGAAAGATAATGATGTTCTTGTAGGAGGAAATGTGATGATCTTAATGACCATTGGTCATGTCTTGAGCCCTAATGGAGGTGTAATCCTCTTCATGTGTGATAAGTATTGGTATCATGTAATTGCATGATAAGGAATATATATCATACATCTTATATCTTTTTGAGTTTTTTATACCAATGTTTTGTAAAAATCTTTTAGGGTTTTATGTAACTTGATTGATGCAGCCTTAACTTGCCTAATTGGCATTAACTAATGAAGTGAAACCCTAATCATGTAGTAACCTATTCCTTAGAATATTTAAGTGTCAAAACTTATTGGATAGGGAAATGAGTATTCTAGAAGGGATGTTGTGAGTTGCATATAACTATTGAGTATGTGTTGGTGCAGGGAGGGTACATCCTTTTCATCCTAATTCCAAGGTATGGAAGATGGTTGTGGTCATGCCTCTGATTAAGAGAAGTTGAGGTCATGTCTCGGATATATGCATATGTGATCTGATTGAGGATAGTTGTGTTTGTACCTCATATGATAGGGTTGAATAACCTAGTTTCTAGTGTTGTAACCTATATACCAAGGACGGACTAAGATGATTGTAACTTGACTAATATGTTATTGTGGCAGACTCGTACTAACTGAGGAGAAGAGATCTTAGGATTTTGGCTCTCCTAGATTTTGTACGAAACTGATTGTGACTTTGCATTATTAGAGTTGGAAGTTTGAGTGGTATATCGCAAACTCCCCAAGGCTTAATAAAAGATGTAATTCAATCGTGTATCATATCTGCTAGGGTTAAACAACGATCCGCATTGGTTGATAACCCTTTCCTTATTCCTTGTAATGTTTAATTGATGTATAATATGGTAAGGGAAATCAATTTTTTAAAAGGTGAGAGTTTTATCCATTCCTCTAAATATCGTGTTAATCATGGTTGTTGTAATACTATCTTCTTAATCTGCTTAATCTATTTAAATATATCATCTAATGTAATCAAGAAGCATTGTTAAGAGTTATATCTCTTGCTGGTCTCACCTCGTGGGTCACCGCATCTTTTTAGGTGATCTTCAACGGTGGCAGAGGGCTTGTAGAGGGAGGAAGAGCACCTTGGAGATTGGTAGGAGTAGAAGATTGGCTAGTTATTAGTGTTTCTAAAGTCATCCATGTACTCTCAGGTCCGGGCAGGGATGTTTTGTAGATGATCTATATATCAACTTGAGTTTTTGGTAGTATGTCGATGTTATATATGGCATGTATATGTCAAACAGTGTTTTTGTATATAGGTTGTGGCTGAGGCCACTGGACAGATATGTAAATACATGGTATGATATGTTCTTTTTGTAGGATGTTGGACTCATTTGCAAATGTTCTTAGGCATGTTTGTGATGTTTAATTTGGTTTTCATTATTTCTTTTTCCTGCTATGTGGTTAATTAGTGATCGGTCAAGTGTTATGTTTTGATTAATCTTGTTTAGTGTAGCGGGGTATAACAGATACAAATTTTGAAGTATCACAAAAAATGGTTCTAATATAAAACATCCCAATAAAATATATTGACATATCAGATAAAAAAGTGTAAGAGGATTGATATGCTTATCAAAACCATGTGTTTTATTTAAAAAAAATACTACATGAACCAAGCAACAGAATATTCTATGATCTAATTAATATGAGTATGTAAATGTAATGATGAAAAAGGAATTTGATAAAATAATAAAATTTAAGTTAAACAAAATATTAAAAACCAAAAATTTTATAGTTAAGGATCCCTATTTTGTTTATTGTGAGAAATGTTGCAATGACATTTTTTCTACAATCATCTTTGATTATAGGTTATCCAATTTATTAATTAAAATATCATAAATATGACTAACAATAGTTTAACTACACATAGACTTAGATGAAGTCATCAAATTTAATTCAATAGAAATGAATCCCATGTTAAGCCTAATTATGTTGTATTTGTACGGAAATATGGGCATAGAGTAGGCACCGGAAATAAAAATTTATCTATCCATATTCCTCAGAATAGCAAGATTGTGTCAATAACTATATAATGGGAAGGATGGTTTAACGAGTCCATGCCTAGTCTTGGAGCAAGTCTGGAGAGTATTCGTCATTACAGTAATGCGGCTCTTCTAGTTGCAATGGGATGACATCTACAGTAGTTGCTGGTCTCACCACAGACAATAGGTTGATGTTGTCCTCCTAACGACATATAACAGGCTCCACACCTCTATGAAAGTCCACACAGACCACCTAGAACTCATGTTGTCCTGCTAGAACAGACAGGAAGGAGTTGTCCCTTCTGTTGGTGTACTAGTCACCAACTTGCTCTCTCACAATTGTTCTTCCTTTCTATCCCTCCCTTTATCAAATAAGACTTGCTCGAACTCTATAATAGTTACCACAATCAAATAGGGCAACAATTGTTAGAGGCAATTAAGTTGTTTGTTTCTTTGGGAAGCCCTAAGTACCCCTCTGTGATAGGAGGGTCAAGGTCAGGGTTCCCAGTCTGTGCGGGAGTGGAAGCGACTGGAATCTTATGAATTTATACAACCTAGAGACACATGAAACAGTTAGTTCAAAGTGAGCCAATCGGTTGGCATGTGATTCGATTGGTTCACCTAGTGAACCAGTCCTTTCATCGTGTTTCCCAATCACAATTGTATTGGCAATTAATATCTGATTTAATACACAAAATGATGTCAGCACAAATACTTGAATCAATTGAACTGATCCACTAACTGCTCGGTTCATAACATGAGCTATCAAGTTCATGGACCTCAGCTGATCGATTCACTTCCTAAAACTATCGGTTCAATGTCTAGAATTGCCAAACTTGGTTCTATTGACCTGATACGCTAAAACGATCAGTTTAACACTTAAACGTGTCGGTTCAATTGTTCAATCAAGCAATTCTATACCAATGTTGCTTAAATTGAATACCTAAATACTTTAGCAATCAATTTAATTACCATTCATGATTAAACTCCTCTTCTAGGTGTAACCTATGTGTGTGACCCCATAGGTTCCATGTTATGTTGGTAGTGAATGTCCATAACTAATTTATGACATCATTGCTACCCAAATAATCAAGAAAGTTGGAGAACAACTTCAACCTATGGTTTGTGTTAGGTGATACAGTGATTGTCTAGTCCCTTTGTCTTTGATATTCAAAATGAACTCAAGGCATGGAATCATCATCCTCTCAATGTTCAATCCATGTTCCTTGATCCGAAGAAGATTGTCTGAGATATATGTGACCTCAATATCATATATTGATTCACATGGGCATGTGCATGCTTTTCTCAGTCTCACTTATCAAGTGGCCTAGATATCATACTCTAGTCTAAGGGGAAAATCACATTTACATCACTCACAGTCATCCCCATGTGTCACAATTCACCCAATCATCAACTATATTGCAACCCTTATTCAGGATCACGGTAGATGATGTCAAAGCACACCGAATGACATGTGATGAGTACAGTGACTTCAGGTATAAGAACCACAATCACCACCTTCACTATGAGATATGATTATGACCACCATTTATGGTTTCCATGTGTCACTCTCAAGGTGGGTCTGTTAGGTACACTATTCCCTAACAAGTATCTATGTGCTTGGTTTGATATCACACTATCATGACTAATGAGATTATGTCATCAACCAACACACACTCTACTCTTTAGTGTTACTGTTGTCTATCTGCCTTCCATGGTGACAATTGACCAGGTACATAATAAGAATGTACATACTCTTAACATTTGTATGATCTCATTGTTCAAGTCATGTACTTAAAAACATATGTCATTGAGTAATTGTCATTCTTTAGACATTCATTATGGTGCCATCTTAATCATCATATGGTTGGCTCTCTAGGCATACATACCAATAGACTCCCACTTGTACTTAGAGTCAATCACCCACAATTCTTATTCTTTGTGGTCTAAACATGCCCATCATGTTTCTTACACGCAAGTGCTAATCCAGCAGGTTAGCAACATATTGACATAGTTGGTATATTGCATGTTTCCCTTCTCTTCATTGTATAATATCTCACATGAGATGGAATTGTCATAATATGCTATCTGATATTCTTTTCCTAACCAGTAGCTCCATTGGTTGGCATAGTATATATACTATTTCATTAATAGTTGGCACATCCTAAAGTTCACCCATATGCACGTCTAGATCCATATAGTGTCCATTCATGTGTTCTTAATACAAGGATACTCGGCTTCTATTTGTAGAACTTTAAATTAATGGTTTGTTAGTTTGGAACTCTTTTCCAACTAAAAACTCTCCTCTAAGATTAAACACACACTCATACATTGTGATCATTCTCTGTCATTTCAAAAGCTTGCATCAATGTAACCTTTTACATCCAGTTCTTCCTTATTACCACATTTCAACAACTATTCCTTTAGTGCTTCTCAAATACTAATGGATTTTGTTTTATGGCATTCCAATGACCTTCATTGGTCATGACTAAAATCTTATTGTCATGTCCAACGCATACAAGATGATGGGATGAGTACACTATATTGTAGATAAATCCAAATGTGAATGCATATGGTGTCTCTTCCATTATTTATAAGAACGGGAACAATAGATTCTAGAGAAACTGATCCCATCTTCATGGATAGATTCTCTCTTACTGAATCATGCATGATGAACCCTTTTAGCATTCTACAAATATATGTGCTCGTATTTAGGTTTAGAAACTTTCTAGATCTATCTATGTAAATATTAATTCCTATAACATAGGACGTTTCACCTAATCCTTCATGTTGAAGGTTATTTCCATGCCAGATTTCAACACTTAGTATTGAACTATTATTCCTCATCAATATGTGGAAATTTCATATACATATGCTCCCACTAAATCTTTTATAATCATAGATTTCATCCTTCTCTTGACTCGAGTCAAAATATTTGACTATCATGTCAAATCACATATTCCAATTATGAGATACATGTTTCAATCTCAAGATTGAAGATTTTAGCTTATAGACTTTGTTTGAGTCATAAAACCTTTAGGTTGTGTTACATACACATCCTCTTATTCATTCCTATTAAGGAATGCGGTTTAAAACTTCATATGCCAAATCATGTAGTCTCAACAAGCTACAATGAGAAGCACATTCATTGGTAAAGGGATTTCATCATGTTCAACTCGTTGAACTAGTTTGAAAAACCTTTCAACAATCTATCATTTATGTTATCCATTTAGTCTTCCTTATGAAAATCCAACTACACCTATTGGGATTTACCCCTATAGGTGGTTCTATCAAGTTCATACCTTATTGGTGTTCATGGATTCCATTCTGGATATAATGGCCTCAAGACATTACTTAGACTCTGGTCCATCAATAGTTCTTTTTTAGATGTTGGCTATAATCTTATGACCAACTCATAACTTATCTGAATTATAGGATTCATAAAATTTTAATCTCATACATGTTCTACTAGAACTATGAATTTTGTGTTATAGATAGAACTTGAGATTCCACAACCACTTGTGATTCTCTATGTTCTCATTGTACCTCCTATGGTTCAAATGTTCTTTGTTGAATTCAAACTTTTTGATTTATACTTTACTCCCATTGATTCCAATGGAATTCAGTCATCCATTAACAAACATATTGTTATTGGTTTGAGTAGTGTTCAACAAATCATGATTTTTGGATAAACCTTTTCCAATAAACTACTTTCTTCATATAGGTTTCAATCCTTAAGACATATCTGGACATTCCCATATCATATCTCATATGTTTTATTTAAAACTATTTTGGACGGTACTTTGTTTTAGTGTTAAGCATATTTCTAAAGGAACTTAGAAGATTAGACTAAATGATGACCATATCATGACTCATTATGATGTGATTCCTTCTTTGTGACACATCATCATGCTCAGGTGTACTTAATTGTGATACACTATCACATTCAGTCCAGAAGGATTTCAAACTTTTCTTGTACAATATTTCAACCTTCTAATCATATCAAAGTATCTTACCTTTGAGGAAGTTGTGTGCTTCATACATGTAATCTCCTTGAACTACTTCAAGAGATTTTTATTTTACTAAGTACATATCATAATATTACCAGTAAAATGAATGAAGTAGCAACAACTATCTAAGAATTCGTTCCAAAGGTCCTTGTACATCATTATGTACATGTCCTAAAAGAATGTTTATTCTCCCATTACACTTACTGAGAGGTAGTTTGTCGTGCTACTCATATATAAAACGTGCATGTATCTTATCATTTCATCAACCATAAAGAGTCTAGATAAACATCAATATTAATTCTAGAAATGCATTTCGCATATGTGTTCTCTATATGACAATGTTATTGATTGTTTGAGTTATGAATTATAATCCTTTGGTATTTACATTATGAGAATCCATATTTTGATCTGATCTCATAAAGATCATAAGACATTTAGAACATTGCCATATAAGATCATATCTTAAAAATAGAAGTAAAAACAATTCTTTATTTTATAATCATCCTTGTTCATACAAGATGCATAAAGTAAAATGTTTCTATGTATTGGTGTAATGAAATAGTAGTTCAACTAACTCCATTACATGCCCAATGGGCTAAGATAAATTTAAATGTAGACTAAAGTTATGGGAACTCTTGTTCATCACATTCCATCCTTGTCCTTTCGTAAAGGTTTTACTTCTTATCAGATCCTATACATCAATCCATGTCAGATCTATATCCGATATCACATTCTAAGATGAAGAAGTAGTCAAATTTATCCTATAATGTTTATACCTAAAGTAGAGGCCTCTACCTCTAACTTACTCTTTAGTTCCTCCAGGGAGAGAGGTCAATTCCTTTTCCACTATCCAACTTGGTGATAGTAGTAGAATTTGCTTCCATTCTTTACTCCTCCTTTTGCCTTGAGATCTGAAGACTTGGGCTTCTAGCCACTTTTAGAACTCTTCTTAGCTTTGCCTTTGCCTTTGCCTTTAGACTTTTCCTTTTTCTTATTGATCATCATCATATACTTGGGCTTTTCTTTCTTCATTTGTGCCTCAGTTGTTCTCAACATGCCTAGTAACTCTCTCAACAGTTTTTCAAAGTCATTTATGTTGTATTTCATGACAAATTGACTTTATGACTCTGGTAGAGACTGCAGAATCACATCAGTATTTAACTCTTGACCCAAGGGGCCAGTCTTGATAGGTTCTCTACATACCCAATGAGCTTGAGAACATGAGGACCTATTGGATATCCTTCTGCCATGTTACATTTGAACAATGCCTTGGAGACATCAAATCTCTCCCATGCTGCTTGATCTTAGAACATGTTCTTAAGATGTGTGGCCATCTCAATAACATTCATGTTCGTGTGCTGCCTTTGCAACTCATAGTTTATGGAGTACAGTATTAGACAATTGGCATCAATGACATCTTTAGTATGCTTCTTATAAGCATCCCTGTCATCCTTAGGTGTGGTGGGAAGAGGTTCATCTGGCTCGGTGTCTCGAGGACATGGAGCTTGTGCTCTTATGTGAGAACAATTCATAGTGTCCTGAACAAGTCAAGGAAATTATTCACATTTAACTTGTCCTTCTCAAGGACTGGTCATAGAGAAAAGGCGTTGTTGTGTGTTGCCATTTGATTCTACAAAATAATTTGTAATTTTTTCAAAAACTCATTTTTGATTTGATTTGATTTGTAAAATTTACAATTTTTATTAGGTCTTTAATTAATTATCGCTCCCACTATTTTATACAAATTGATAGCCCTCAAATATCATTTTAGAAGATTGCAATGTATAACCTTCTAGTGAGTCAAGATCTAAAATAATTCAACTATTATTCGGCCAACACCACCGTCCATAGTCAATCATTAAGGTAGACAACTTTTGTCAATTGTATCTTATGTGATTCTTGGATAGATGATAAACGCAACTCCTTGGAATAGTCATCTTCATGCCTTTGGTGCTTAATTCCATTAAGTATACCAGTTTAAGCCTAACCCAAAATCCAACACGACATATATGCACCCTGCTTGGGCAGAACCTACATATCTACCATCACACTTCCACGATATGGATGACGCACCATGCTTGGGCATAACCAACTCTTGGTCGATCAAGATTTTCATGTGTGTTTCTTATGGAAAGTATCTAAGACAATATTTTAATTTGAGGTAGTTTGTATACACATATACATATACTTTATTCTATCACCACATATATAGTATGTATCATATATATGTTATATCTCACAACATAAACATGCAATATAAACATTAGTTATAGTTATGGCCATTCTACCATAATTCCTTAGAGCCACAAGGAATCACTACCACCTAGGTCTACATCACGTGCAATATCATGTTATTGGTATAGATATGTGTTTGCCAATATGGGTTGATCGGATCAACCCTTGAATCGGTCGGCTTGCCTCTTGACCAATCGGTTGGTCATCAGAAGTGGTCATCTGGCCTCATGTCCCACTGATATTTGATCACCTCAAAAGGGTCGATTGGGTTCACCATCTGGTCGATTCACTCTCTTGCAGCATGCCCTCCTTGATCCTCCAATCGGTCGGCTGATCACGTGAAACGGTCGACCCGCCTGACGCTGATCACCATCTTTTTCATTGTAAGAAAAGAAACTATCTGATTACTATTAAACTTATTATATGATAATGAGAAACCTCGAGTTACATTTGAGGAGAGCCAAGGTAGGAAAGAATAATACTTTTAAATTGGGAAGAAGAATGTAGAGGCTCGGTATTGAAACTGAGATAAAAACATACATAAAAGAAACCATCCAACCACACACATGTATTTGGATTATTGGCCATAACCATGTTACACATCCACCATCAAAACTCGCTTATAGAGTGGCATGTGTAAATTGCATATATATCATAACATATATTAGTTTGGGATTATATGTTGTCTTTGATCGGATATACATATTAAGCAGTTTCAGTATTCACATTGTATGCAATAAATAAATAATGAAAACCAAAAATTTGATCATATTGATTATCCCAAAATATAGTAAATCGATACCACTGTTGTGAAATATGCTTACAGAGTAGGCGGTAGAAACAAAAATTTATCTATCTATCTTCACCAAAACAATACGATTGAGATATAATGGGAAGAATGGTTTGATGAGTTCATACCTGATCCTAGAGCAAGTCCAGTGACTATTCCTCATTGTAGTAGTGCATCTCTCTTGGTTGTACTGGGACGACGTCTGCAGCATCTCCTGATCTCATCATAGACATTAGGTTGACATTGTCCTCGTAGTGGTAGATAACAGCCTCCATGCCTCTATGAAAGTCTACACGAACCGCCTAGAACTCATGTCATCCTTCTAGAATAGACATGAAGGAGTTTTCCCATTTGTTGGTGTACTAGTCACCAACTTGCTCTCCCATAATTGTTCTGCATTGCTATCCCTCCCTTTATCAAGTAGGATTTTCTTGGGCTCTCTATTGGTTATCACAACCAGAGAGGACAACAATTATCAGAGACAATTGAGTTATTTCTCTAGGAAGCCCTCAGTATCCCTCTATTTATAGGAGGGTCAGGGTCAGGGTTCCCAGACTGTGTGGGAGTGGAAGGGATGAAATCTCATAAATTTCTACAAACTATGACAGGTGAAATGGTTAGTTCACAAGTGAACTGATCAGTTTGCATGTGAGTCGATCGGTTCACCCAGTGAACTGGTCATTTCATCAAGTTTCCCAATCACAATTGTATTGGCAATTAATGTTTGATTTAATGTCCAACATGAAGTCAACACAAATCCTTGAATCAATTGAATTGATTCACCAACTGCTCGGTTCATAACCTGAGCCGGCAGGTTCATGGACCTGATATGATTGGTTCACTTCTTAAACTAGTCGGTTCAATGTCCAGAATTTCTAAACTTGGTTCTATTGACCTGACACACTAAAACCATCAGTTCAATACTTGAACCGGTTAGTTTGATTGTTTAGTCAGTCAATTCTCAACCTAAGTTTTTTAAATTGAATACCTAAACACTTTAGCAATTAACTTAATTATCATTCATGATTAAACTCCTCTTTTAGGTGTATCCTATGTGTGTGACCCCATAGGTTTCATGTTATGTTAGCAATGAATGTCCATAATTGATTTATGACATCACAAGCAAAGAGTGGTGCCTAATCACACATCATTACTACCCAAATAATAAGGAAAGTTGGAGAACAACTTCAACCTACAATCTGTGTTAGGTGTTCTAGTGATTGTCTAATTCCTTTGTCTCTGATATCTAGAATGAACTTGAGGCATGGAATCATCATCATCTCAATGTTCAATTCATGTTCCTTGATCTAGAGCAAACTGTTTGAGATATTTGTAACCTCAATATCTTATATTGATTAACATGTGCATGCTTTTCTCAGTCTTTCTTATCAAGTGGCCTAGATATCATACTCCAGTAGGAGGGGAAAATCTCATCTATATCACTCACAGTCATCCACATGTGTCACAATACACCCAATCATCAACTTTATGGCAACCCTTATTCAGGATTACGGTAGATGATATCAAAGCACACCGAACGACATGTGATGAGTGTAGTGGCTTCAGGTCTAAGAACCAAAATCACCACTTTCACTATGAGATGATTATGACCATCATTTATGATTTTCGTGTGTCACTCTCAAGGTGGGTATGTCTGATATATTGTTCCCTAACAAGTATCTATGTGCTTGATTTGATATCACATATCATGACTAATGAGATTCTGTCATCAACCAACACACATTGTAGTCTTTAGTGTTACTATTGTCTATCTGTCTTCCATAGTAACATCCGACTGGGGACATAATAAGAATGTACATACTCTTAACACCCGTATGATCTCATTGTTCAAGTCACGTACTTAAAGACATATGTCATTGAGTAATTGTCATTCTTTAGGCATTCATTATGTTTCTTCATTATCTCATGACTGAGTGAAAAAAAATGAATTGGAAGCTTGCCTTTATTATTAATCAGATCTTTTATGTAATATGTCATCACAATCATCATATGATTGGTTCTATAGACATACATACCAAGAGAATTCACCCCCAATGTTGGAGTTAGAATTACCATTATAATATGCAAGATAATTATTATGGATTTCAACTAATATTAAGCTTCAAAATGAAGTCTTGTAAATTTGGATGTATACAAATAAGAAGATATGTATAATCTACTTCAAGATATGAGGGATTTTTCTAGATGTCAACATGTATCCAGCTTACAATTTAAGTGGATGCTACTATTTTATAGTGAATTTATTTTTTTCATAGTGGTTTATTTAAAGTTTAGTTAAATAAGAAAGAATAAAAAGGAAAAAAAATCCATGTATTAGACTTAACTTTTTAATAAGAAATCGGGTGAAAGAGTAGAAGTGTATATTATCTCACAACATAATCAATGAATTTAGGTGGAACTTGATGATGAGGTGCAAGAAGATTGGAGAGAGATTTGGTAAACTTCATTGTATATTTATAGGATTTAGGATTTTTTTCGAATCAAAAGACAAGTATTATATTTAGGCAAGTTTGAGAAGTTTTAACAATTTATTTGAATTCAATGATACTTTGAATCCTTGGGGGCATAGTGCTAGGAAATATCTATATGAGAAAGAGTTGATTTTATGGGGATATGTTTGACTAGTTAACAATTGAGTTTTATGTTAAAGATTGTTGAACATATAATAGGTGTTGGTGAGATTTTGGATTGTCGAATTTAGATCGTGCATCCTCTAGGTCATCATCTACGAGACAAACATCATATAAAATGCGGAATCAAAATGAGATTGGAGTTAACTGGAAAGTGTTTGAGAAGGATGTAGTCAAATCTTTGCTTATTTGGGGTCCTGGGGATGTGTGTGATTTAATCTAAAAGTTGTAAACAGTTCAAGACTCCCAATATGTTTGCTTCTTATTGTTGTAAGAGAGTAAGACCTATATGTATCACAGTTCTAACCCTTATAAGTAGAGGATTGAAACCATCCTTAGGTGGACCTTAGATTGAATTTGACCCCCTCACATCATCATGGGTTCCCTTGACAATTCCAAACCCACACACCACTCGTTCCTTAGGTATCTCACATGATGCCAACTAGCCATCTGCTCGCCAAGTAGAATGAATGGAAATTTTGTCAATTGACCATAACACGCCACTACACTTTATCAAGGGCAAAGGACCTCCGTAAATTTGGTCAAGATACCTCTTCCCATAACATATTAGAAATCTATTGAGTGCCTTATATAACATGCCCTTGGTGAAATTTTATAAGTATATATAGAGGGTGCCACGTAGCATCCAGTCATTCTCAGAAAGGTAACGGTTTCCACACATTGGCCTGAGGTGGCAAGTCGTGGGAGTATTTAGTTTCCAAATATTTTAGTGGAGGAACAAGAAGAGAGGAGGGGAGGGATCACATAGTATACAAATTATTGATTTGTGATTTTTTTGCTAATCTAGGTGAGGAACAAGAAGTCATGAGTTGAGTAGAGGAGGATTAAATTAATATTGTATGTTGGATCTCCATTTGTGGCCTATCAAGCAAGACACTTATTTTATTTTAGGATTTTCATATCAATAGATTTATTTATGCAAAAAAATGATTATTATACCTTTGGAAAGATAATGACATGTAGAATTCTACAAAAAAAATTTATTGTTTCAGTATTATGGTGTTGAGTCATGTAAATAAAAGTGGACAAGAAAATAGGATTTCTAATGGTTAAAAAGCAATATAAACCCAAAGGTTTATAAGAAAGTTATAAAGTAAAATCATGTACACTCACGGCGAATATTACAATTAAAATATATGGCATCATACTTATGTTATTCTTATATTCTAATTGATGAAAGAATGTCTAATGCATGTATGTGGAAACAAAATAGAAAATAATCTAGTAGATATATGGATAACACATGAAAAATACCTTTTATCATCGTGTACATATATTTTTTTGGTCAAGCAAGCGTGAAACTTTATTATTAACAAACTTTAGGTACATACTATGATGTGCCCCCAACTTATAATGACCCTGAGTACCTAACACATCAAACACCATGTTCCTTGTAGGGAACAAAAATAAACCAAAGATCCTAATTTATACAGATTACCAATGGCACGCAGACCACAAACAACACAAAAAACGTAAACATAAAACCCACAGGTCAAATACCAAACATAGAGTAGGATGCCAAAAGGTGGAAACCCAAGAAACAAGCCAACAATATCTGCATAATGATCATAACATATCCATACAGATATGCAAACCTGCACAAGACACCCAAAAAACATAAAACCATAGCAAAAGCAAAGAATGCTCGCATTAGATCCCCATCTCCCACTCCAGATTAAGGCTACCTGCAATAGAAACGGGAGTAGAACCAAACCCCCAAATTTGGCTCCTCCATATATTTTATAGCTTTACTCTGGGGTCTAGGATTCGGAGGACTGAGATTATCCCATCAGCAACCTTGGTCATTGGAAAGGAAATTTGATGAACCTCCAATGAATTCCCTCTGTCAGTCTGAATCACTTCCATGATCATATCCCTTTCTTCCTATACCATAATCCACATTGGATGCACCTCGTGGAGGTGCTAGACAGCATCCTTCCATTAGACACTCTTAGGAACCGATGACAGAAGCAATTGATCAAACTCAGGCCAGCCACAACTGCGAGGCCAACCAATCTACCAAGTGTGCCACCCTTCTGCTCGAAAGCAGAACCTATGGAAATCCAGAACACGATGGCTCCGGCTACACCGCACCAAGATGAGGATGCCACTACTCTGGACCCTGGTATGAACCGCTTCAAGAATCCTAAACCACCTCGAGGAAAACCAAGAAGCCTATATTGGATCAAGAATCTGCCATCGAGAATAGCATGTTGCGGGATGCAACACAGCCACCATATCAACCTACTGGCCTTCTAGGCCTCTCCTTGGGATAGATCTACCAGATCTGACTATAAGCCAGAACCTCCTGTGTAGGGTTTGGAAACAAGAGGGAAGAGGGGGAGCGGACGACACCAAGAGGAAATCACTGCAGCCCTAGAACCTGGTGTGAACAGATGCAAAGAGCTCGAACCTCCTCCACAAAGGAGTCATGGCCACGCACAACTGCTGCTTGAGGAGAGCAACATCCTATCACAATGCCACAAGAAATCTTCCAAACATTACCATGCCTAAAGAAGACATAGAAGCCCAGATACAAGGTCGAATCCATCCGTGAGTTGTCATGAACTAAGCATATCCAGGATTGTCGCATACAAACATGCTCGAAGTAGCTTGAATCGCAGCGATCGCCCTCCATGGAAGGTCGGAAGCTCCATAACCTTACAACATAAAAAACCAGCGAAAGCCTTCAGGTGCGCCCCACCGAACAAGGTGTAATCTATTACGATACCAGGGGTATCGAGGGTAATACACCCTTTGTAAGGCTTGTTGAATAAGTCTCGAGTGGGTTTGCCAGCTGGCAACTCACTTTGTAAGTCATGAGGATGAATGCGAGACGGGACCCGCCAACCGTAAGGGGCAGCGTTGCTTTATGTTAGCTAGCTGGCTCTGTAAGAGGGACCACTGGCATATAATAAGAAACTAGTGAATGCACACATACACATGCACGTGACATTTAAAATCTGTTAGAAATGTGCGGGGAGAGTACTCGTACGTGAAAGTGTCCCTACGGTAAAAGATATATTTGTGTTAGTTGTTTGAAAGGAGAGAATCAAGGAACCGTTTCTGTGGGATGAAGAGAGAAATACATAATTAAAGACAATAAAAGTTAATAGGAGAGTGTGATAATAAATATTTGTATGAGCAAAATTCCTTAAAAAAAAGGAGAGAAGAGAGTGAATCAAGGAGAAGGCATCATCAAACTCGCTCTTCTTATAGTAGTATAGATATCTCCGGACCGGGCCACTCTATTCTGGCTTTGACCCGGCTCCATCGCTCTCATCTTTTCCTTCTTGCTCTCATCCCACTTCCTCTCGTGCCACCATAGGTTCTCACCGGAAGCCCCGTTTCTCCTCCTTGGTTAGATAAAGCCATCGTCTGAACCCTAACATTTTTGGTATCAGAGCAACCACCACTGCTTCCCCCCCCCATCTACGCCACCAGCAACTCTGGGTAGCATCTTCCTGGAAGATGATTCCACTGGATCTAGTGACTCCGATCGGAACGACATGGACGGCTCAATCGGGGAAGGTTTGAAGAAGGTGATGGATGGAGAGTTGCAGTCAGAGAAGCTCTGTTTGTTGATGTAGCAGATGATGACACAGTTAGGCGAGCTGACGGAATGGCAAAAGGTAATGGAGGATCGACTCGAGACCTTGGAGACAAGTGTGAAGGTGAAAACCGGCGAGACAATTGTGATCGCGGATGGCGCCACGGTGATTCAATGGTCAAATCGGGTGTCTCTACCGACGTACAATGGGGGAGAAGACTCGGCGGATTGAATATAGTGTGTGATAAGGTACCTCGACCAAAATCCACAACCTACTGATAAGGCAACTCTTAAGGTTTTGGCTCAAATTATGAGAGGAGATGCACTGAGCTGGTTTAACTGGTATGAGAGGGGGGGATTTAAGCACATGGATCGGTTTGCAAGAAGCTTTACACCAGCGATTCAAAATTGAAATTGAAGGGGAACTGATGGAGGTATTGTCCCGACTAACTCAGCAGGGATCTATAAGGGAATATCAACATGAAATTGAGATATTGATGAATCGATGTCCTCTGATCGCTGAGTCAATGATCTGCCCTATCTATCAAGGTGGCCTCAAACCTGAGATCAAAGCGGAACTACGACTCACCGAATTCTCGAATCTCATGGATCTCTGTGAGAAGGTAGTGGGGGTGGAAGCAAAGTGTTTACTTAACCGACGGGAGTTTTCGAGACTAGGAGTGAGGAATCGAGTGGAGCAAACGAAGCCGCGATCAGGAGGGACGACATGAGGATTAGGGCCACCCGTCATCAAGCAGCTCACTTGAGAGGAATGAGACGAAAGAAGGGCGAAAGGTCTGTGTTTGTGGTGCGATCAAAAGTTTTTACCAAGTCATAGGTGTTCGGGCAAGTTGTTGTGCCTTATTTGCCACGAAGAGGAGGAAGGGTGGGAAATACTCATTGAACAAGGAAGCACGTATGACAAGGTGATTACAGAGGAGGAGACAAAGGGAATTCCACAACTAAGCACGATTTCCTTATATAGTTAGTAACTGGTGAGACACATATACGGAAATTCAAAGCATGGGGGCGAGTAGAAGGATAAAGGTGTTTGGTTTTTGTGGATTCGAGAACCATACATAACTTCATTCACTCAACCTTAGTAAAAGAGTGGGGGTGGAAGGTACATCAGACCTGCTCATTGGAGGTTGAGGTGGGAGGCGGTATCCTATGTTCACAGGGGATGATGAATTAGTGCAAGGTTCAGATCCAAGGATACACTACCAGAGAAGATGTCCATGTGTTACCATTGGGTTGTAACCAGTTAGTTCTGGGCTTGGCTTAGCTAGAGAAGTTGGGCATGATCAGCAATAATTACCAGAATAAAACGATGATGTTTACAGTCCAAGGGGTAGAATAAAAGATCCAAGGCCTGAGACTGAGGGGTTTAACTTAGATTGGGGCCGATGAGATATAGCAAGAGTTGAAGGGAGCCGCATGCGCCATGATGTTGCACTTACATCCAATTCAGATGATAGAAGGAACAAAATCTCATGTTGAGAGAATCTTGATGGATGACTTGCTGGATGAATTTCAGGGAGTTTTGGGGGAGTCACAAGGATTACCGCCCATGAGAGAAGTAGATCACAAGATACTATTGAAGGATGAGAGTAGGTCTGTTGTAGTGCCTCCCTATCACTATGCATATGCACAGAAAAATGAGATCGAGAAACAAGTGAGAGAGATGAGGGCTCATGGGTTAATCAGGTCGAGTTACAGCCCATTTTTGTCACCAGTGTTATTAGTGAAGAAACATGATGGATTGTGGAGGTTCTGTGTCGACTATAGGGCACTGAACCAACATACTGTCAAGGATAAGCATCCTATACTAGTGATTTATAAGCTATTGGATGAACTGACGGGGGCATAGTGGTTCTCGAAGTTGGATTTATGCTTCGTGTATCATCAAATTCAGGTGTTTGAGAGAGACATTCTGAAGATGGCTTTTAGAAATCATGAGGGACACTATGAGTTCATTATAATGCATTTCAGGCTCACGAATGCCCCTGTGACATTTCAACATCTGATGAATGAAATCTTTAGACCAATGCTTAGGCAATTTGTGTTGGTTTTCTTCGATGATATCTTAGTTTACAGTAGGACACTACGGGAGCATAGAATGCATCTACGGAGAGTCTTAGAAGTCTTACAGAAACACAAGTTGTTTGTGAAGAGGGTGAAATGTTGTTTTGTGGTGTAGGAGGTGTAGTACCTGGGACATGTGGTCACCACAAGAGGGGTGGCCATGGAGGTATGGAAGGTGTGGGATGTTCAACAATGGCCTATACCTAAGTCAATCAATAAATTACGGGGGTTCTTGGGTTTGGTGGGATAATACCACAAATTTATAAGGAATTTTGCAGTGTGATCTCAAGACCATTGACAGTATTATTGAAGAAGTATGGTTTCCAATGGGGAGAGCAAGCCGACCATGCATTCATATCTTAAAGGAAGCACTGTCTACAACATATGTCTTAGCAATGCCCGATTTTACTAAACCTTTTGTGGTGGAGAGCGACGCATTAGGCTATGGAATCGGAGGGGTACTATCTCAAAACCAACATCCTATTGCTTATTATAGTCGAGCTCTGAAGGGGAGACAACTAAACTTGTCCACTTATGAGAAAGAATTCCTAGCTATTATGGAATGCGTACAGAAGTGGTGACCGTATTTGCTGGGTAATAGCTTTGTGATCAAGACTAACCATCACAGTTTGAAGTTCATTTTGGAACAGAAAAAACACATGCCTACTTAGGAGAAATGGTTACACAAGTTGTTGGGGTACTCCTTTGTGGTGGAGTACAGGAAAGGAAGCATGAATCAAGTGGAGGATGCCTTGTCTAGGTGTGAGGGAGAGATGGAATATGGGGGACTAACAACAGTGATCTCATATTGGATGGAGGAGGTGAGGAAGGAGTATCAACAACGGATAGAGTTACAAGAACTTTTGAGAAAATGGGAAGCGGGTGAGTTGAGTGCTAATTTAAATCAAACAAAAGGAGAGATGATCTACTACAAGGGACGCTTATACATCGGTCTGCAATCAGCATTGATTAACAGGTTAATGGTGGAGGGTCACTATTCCAAAATGGGGGAGGGGGGCATTCTGGATATGCAAAAACACTACATCGGATCAAATGGGATTTCTATTGGTCGGGAATGAAGCATATAGTCAAGGAGATGGTGAAGTAGTGTGGATTGTCAGAGGAATAAATATGAGACACAATCTCCAACAGAATTACTCCAACCCCCGGATCCTCCACAAGCCATATGGGAAGGAATTTCCATGGATTTCATAGACAATCTGTCGACGGTGAAGGAAAAGTCAACAATCATGGTGGTGGTAGACATGATTTCTAAGTACGGCCATTTCATTACATTTGGGCATCCTTATACTGCAGCATCAGTGGTTGAGGTGTTCATAGAGGAAGTGATCAGGTTACATGGAACACTGTTGAGCATCATGTCTGATTGTGATCCAATCTTCACAAGTCAATTTTGGGAAGAGTTGTTCAACCACAGTGGGACGAAACTGTGCAGGAGCTCAGCTTATCACCCACAGTCGGACAGACAAACAGAGGTGTTGAATCATTGTTTGGATACATACTTGAGGTGTTTTTGTAACACTCAGCCATGTGATTGGTTGTGATGGCTACCGTGGGTAGAATATTGGTACAATACATCCTTACACTCGGCTCATGACTTAACTCCATTTGAAGTGGTCTATGGTCGTCCCCCCCTTCTCTGTTGTGGAATGAGTCGGGATCAGCAGCATCACCAACAGTTGAGGAATTGCTCCAGGCCCAAGATTGGATACTGTGGAAACTTAAGGAAAATTTAGAAAGATCTAGGGAATGTATGAAGAAGCAAGCGGAAAAAAGAAGGAAAGAAAGAATTTTTGCTCTGGGAGATTGGGTTTGGATGAAGCTACAACCGTATCGACAATACACAGTGGTAAGACGCTCTACACAGAAATTGGGGGTGAAATTTTTCGGTCCATATGAAGTGAAGGAAAGGATCGGCACAGTGGCTTATCGTCTGATACTACCGCCGGAGGCCAGTGTACACCTGGTCTTTCATGTATTGCAACTCAAACCTTTTCATGGCACTCGTCCTACTCTGCCAGTGTCACCACCTAATTGGGATTGGCCTATGGCTTTGAGATTTTCGGATCACATCATGGATAGACACATGATGCGAGCGGGGAAAGCAGCTGCATTGGAAGTGCTAGTACAGTGGATACGAGAAACCAAGGAGACGGCTACTTGGGAGAACTACGACAAGATGAAGTAGGCATTTCCATCTTGGGTAGTTGTCGAGGACAAAGCTACAAGCTAAGGGAGGGGGAATTATTACGATACCAGGGGTATAGGGGTATCGAGGGTAATACACCCTTGTAAGGCTTGTTGAATAAGTCTCGAGTGGGATTTCCAGTTGGCAACTCACTTTGTAAGTCCTGAGGATGAATGTGAGACGGGACCTGTCAATCGTAAGGGGCAGTGTTGCTTTCTGTTAGCCAGCTGGCTCTGTAAGAGGGATCACTGGGTATATAATAAGAAATATCTCCGTACTGCGCCACTCTATTCTGGCTTTGACCCCAGCTCCATCGCTCTCATCTTTTCCTTCTTTCTCTCTCGTCCCCCTTCCTCTCGTGCCACCATAGGTTCTCACTGGAAGCCCCATTTCTCCTCCTTGGCCAGGCGAAGCCATCGTCTGAACCCTAACATAATCCATGGTTGGCTGGCATCCATCGGCGCAAGTAGCATTTGAGCCCAGTTCAAAGGAGATCCCGGCTAAGTGCCCCCAACACAGTGAACAAAAGGCTCGAGATCGCACCCAACGCTCGCCAGACCAGATCCAAGAGGATCCTTCCTAGAAAGGTACTCCATCTTCACCTTCGAAACGCATCTGGGCCATATCTGAGAGCAACTTTAGGGCATAGTCTTCAACGAAGATCTGAACAGAGGGTGAGGCAGAGAGAGGTTAGGGAGATCAGGGTGAGGGGGATGCACGCCCTAGTGAGGAGGCTCGCTTGGGTTGTCTTAGAGTGAAGATGGAGTGGATTCTAGAGAGAGCTCATCCTTCCTACCTTATTTTCAATCCTAGTAAAATTTTAAACATATATTTGTTTGGTATCTTAAAAATATTTCATATATATAACCAAATTACGTGGTGGAAAGACAAGCTAAGTCATGAAACAAGATACTATCTAATACCTTAAAAAATGAAATTACATTGTATTGAAGTTTACTTATTGGATAAGTTATCCAAATATATGTCTGGATTGGATGATTATATATTGAAATAAATGAATATAATGGATAAGGGCAAATAAAAAGATATAGATATTTAATATAAATATCTGAAGTACAAAATTTTTCTATTATCATTTCAAAGAGTTAATATTATTTTATTTGAATAATAATGGTGTGTAATTGAGTTGTAGCATGGCCCAGAAATGTAGTACTGAAATATAGGACTAATAGAGTTCAGAAGGGTTTTCAATGACACATTGATGTTTCTTTTAAAATATGATGTGCCTTGATGAACAAAAGATCAAGGATTGACCTTTTTCTTCTCTAAGGTAAGTGTGACGTGTTCCTTAGGTTAATTATGTATTCAATGTCCATTGATGTTAATATTTTGTCATGTAGTGATGTATATGTTATTAATGATGCATATACAAATGTAATTTATTACTTGCAGGGAAGAATCGTGTATTAATGCTTCAATAAATTTAAAATTCTAGTATCTAGATGGACATTGATATAATAATAAGTGTTAAAAATCCACTAGACTTTTAGGAGTATAAATGTATTGCATATTGTTATTAGGTACCATATAGAGTTTGGGTGTGGATGCACAACATGAGAGATCATATTATAAACATTTAGGTGCATGTTTCAGGAGGCACTTTGTGTAATAATTTGTAGGAGGTATTATTTAAATTTAAGAAGGACCTTATATATCACAAAATATTAAAATATTGAAATTGTCAACATCTAATTTCAGTGTATATTCTGAAGCTTCTCAAAATATTTATGCATTTCTTCAAAAAAAATTGTGCAAGTTTTGATCTAGTCATATATGGATATGAAAACATTATACAATTCCACTCGTTAATCATATGTTTCCTATTTGTGCAATTTATGTATGTATGTATATAGGTAAGAGTGCTAGAAGGATGATAACAAGGATACCTTGAGGATCTAGAAGATAGAACATGTAGGACATTATTGGGAAAGATGATCATGAATTCAGTTCAAATTTTGTATTAATATATGCAATTCAATTTCATATTACAAAAGAAAATATGTGTCATGGTTTTCATTCATAGGAATATGTATGCAACTTTTTAATTCTAGACATGTGGGGTATTTTTGTTAATATTTCTTATGAATGATACATACATTATTGTGAAAAATGAATACTTGCCATTAGGGAATCACCAGCGTCGTCTAGGGCTCTGGTGATCACGGTAGAGATCTAGGGCTCCCCCGCGTGCGGCGCTCAAGCTTGGGGGAGGGGGTCAGGCGTCCTGCTGGGACATCACCTTCTCCCCCCAGGCTTCCTCCTCGACTTGTCTCTTCTTTCATGTTTCCTTTTGCAGGTGCCTCTCCGAGCTCCTCATCTCCCCCCCCCGGTGGCGGTCGTGCGACCTGGTTGTGATCGAGTCTTCTCTTCGGCGTGTTGCTTGCAGGAGGTGGTGGTGCTCTTCTCCTGGCAGAGTCTTGCTCAGATCTTCCATGAGGTTGAGGCGGGTGGATGGTGGGGGTGTCCTCGTTGGGGTTCCGGAGGAGGTGGTTTTCCCTCCTTTGTTTCTACCTTGCAGGTTTTCACTTGGGTTCTAGTTTCTGGCAGGCTATCTGCCTTGTTCCGCCGTATATCGGCGTTGTTTCTTCCTTTGAATAAGGATTGTTACTCCTTCCTCTGTGAAGGCGGTGGTTTTTCTGGGGCTCCCCCGGTAATTCAACCTTGGTACGGATAAATCTCATCTTTGCTCTGGATTGATCTCATTACTCAGTTGTATGTCTTCGTTTGAGTTGATATACGAGCAGAATACTATCTTGTTCATGCCCCTCTACCACTACTTAACGCTCAGGTTGAAGGAATTCTTCAGGAAAAGCTGCTTAAGACAGCCTCAAGGAAGAAGAATCAATGCAGAAATGTCTCTCTCTCATTCCAATATGAGTTGTAGTGCCCTTGGGTTACTGAACGTGATGTTTGTATGTTCTATTTGTATCTTTCTCCCCAATTGTAGATGGCGTATGGCTAACAAGTAATGAATCGGTCCTTTTGCTCTCAAAAAAAAATACATACATTATTGTGATGATTACCAATTCTACCCTTACTACTTCGATGGTCGATGATTCCATGTGGTCATGTTTTGATGATACTTAAGGTTTGTTATCATTCCCTCCTATTGCATGGATGCTCCATAATAATGATTAAAAAAACTTTTAGTCTATTTTAGTGCTTAAAGTTGTTTTTATAAATGGCAATAGACATACTCTTTTGATGTATTACAACATAACTCATCAAGCAATTACTTAATAAATGAATAAATAGCTTACAGTATGGTAGTGAGACAACTCTCTAATTTTATGCAAATTGAGCTTGCTCCCCATTACTATCATTTTCCACTGTGCACTTGATCCTTGATGGTAACCTCTTGATCCACCATTAGTTTTTTTCATATTTTCTCATTGGTCATATTCTTCTAAAATTTTCTCATGTTCATGAACTTAATTTGATATGTTGGTATACTCTTGCATACTTTGACTCTTCTTTTAGAGAATTTAGATATTTTATATTTCTTTACTTCAATAACTTCATAGGCAAGGTGGCCTCTAGGTGACCCACCAATTTTATGCCATGTAAAGCCCTGGTGGGCAAAAATTGTAGGCTACAAGAATGCTGCACTACAAAAAAGGGTCTTTAACTATAAAAAAAATGTAGTGAAAACCCCATAATTTGTAGCTAAAGGCTTTAACTACATATTTCTTTACACATACAAGTTGGAGTATATGCTCGTATAGCTAAAGTCTTTAACTGTATTTTTCAAATATGTAGTTAGATAATCCATTCGCTACAAATTCATATGTATTCGGAAGCGTAGCTAGATATTGTCCTTACATATTTAAATATAAGTATAATTATAACTAAATGTATGACTACAATTACATATATAGTCAGTATGTAACAAAAACATGAAGTCAATACATTTTATATGTATTTAGTGTGTATGGAAAGGCAGCAGTTACTATATGCATATATATGTAGTTGATTATGCATCTAGCTACATATGTAGTGCCATTTAGTACACATACATATATGCTTAGCTCAACTGTATATTCATATATATATATATATATATATATATATATATATATCTGTGTGTGTGTATGTATATATATTGTAATTTGTTAGTACACAAGCTCTTTTAGTAACAAAATTGTAGTATTTAGAGCAAGTTATGCTCATTGTGACAACAATCTTACTTTCATTTATAATAAAACGTCGAATGTACATGGGGAGGACGTATACCTTGCCCCTATTACACAATGTGTACAAAGAAAAGTATATACATATATCAATGATTTAGTGGTCTACTAAATTCTTTGTGAAAGAGTTATCTTTCTTGGCTAGTTTTAACATCCTTATTGTCTTCTTCTTTTGTTCGATCTCTTGTTGTTCGGCCAGCATTGCCCAAAAGCACCCAAGATAATAATATGAAAAGAACCTTCTAAGAAGAGATAGAAGGAATATCGTCCCTATGAAGTTGGTCACTATGTTTGCAGATGTTGATAGTGGTTGTTCAAATATATACATAAGTCTATGAAATGCAACCTTCTTATAGCAGCAAAGAGCCATATCAAATTACAACATATCATGATACATTGTTGCGTTTGTGGTTGTTGTTGCAGCTGTGACTGGGTGGGCCTGGGCTTCAAATGGAGATGCATCATCATGCTTCATAGGAGAGCACCTGTTGCGTCGGAGCTGTCTTAGATACTTATTATACTCTGTATCTGAATTCTTGACGTTTTTAAGTTCAATCCCTAATTCAGGTAATGAAAGTTGTTACAATGGCGAAGCTTATCTGAACTTGGCCTTAATAAATATATATAAGCATTCATACATGGCATAAATGAATGTTTATATGAGAATAAGATGACAGAATTAGTACCTTGAAGAGACTAGAAGTATCTAGACAACTCATCCATGTTTTGTTGTAGCCCAAGCATTGTATGGGAGAGTTGTAAGATAGTTCACTTGCACCATTGAGGCTTTCTATGTCCAGAATTTTTAGTCTATAACATACACAATAAGGTCATTCATTTAGACCATTTGAAAGTACAACCCAATAACATTATCAGTTCTAATTTATACCAGATGTACAATCATCGTAGTACTTTGTCATATTCATTTTTATATGTAAAAGGCCTTCTCTTAACATATTATGGAAAGACTTATACATTTAATATTCATAGTTGGAAGAAAAAAGAAATTGCATATATGAACTTGGCCTTTCTTTGATTTGTGGTGGGTCAATTGTGTCACTCATCCTAGAATTTGAAACCTAACAAAATTGATTTAATGAACAGAATAATTTAGTACATACACTAATATACAAACATAAGAATATATGACCATCCAGCAATCCATACCATATATTGTGCAATTCTAGTGGCTTGATAGAGATCACTACATTCTCTAAAAGCATCTGAGTGAATTAGAAATTAAGAACTCATAAAATGTGGCATATTCTAAACAAATATCTTCTGTGTTACCTTAATTTGAATGATAATATCTAAGCACCACGTCCTCCCATGCCTCTTCTTCTACTGCCCCACATCCTCCCCTTATTGTTTCTCCTCTCATCTGCCCTCAGCCCCATCTACTACCCTGATCTCCAACCTGACCTTACATCTACCATCGAGACTGCCCCGAACACGGACTCTCCCGCAGCGGCATCACTTTTACCTCAAAAATGACCTCTTCATCTTGGTGGCCTCATCATTGATATTCAGCTGGCTGGGAGCTTTGAGAAAGACAAGTACATAAACAAAATGACAAAGATACATGTAGTACATGGAGCATATATAAACATAACAATAACTGAATTCAACTTTAAGGAGATTATGCAGTTGGGAACTGAGAACACAACATCGATATGGGGTTGTTCGAATTCAAATGTGCTTTGTTTTGACCCATTTTAAATTGAGTTAACTAATAGTTGAAACTCATAGCAGAATTGAAAATGTAATATGTATTTGCATATGAATGTTGTTATAATGAAAGGGTAAATGTAGATTTTATATATGGTAAAATTAAGCAACTATATGCAAATTTTATGTAAAATGAATATGTTGTTATAATGAAAATCAAACTCGAGACATCTCTTCAGCAGCAAAGAGATATGTCTCATTTCCTATTGGTAGTGACTTATTTGGAATTCTTGATTAGCTTGAAACAAGGTCATGTGAAAACAAAGTAACTACCTGGGGAGTCTACTATCTCTACCTTGATGGATGCAGATTTGTTAACGGTTAGAGAGTGATCCTGAGCTTTGCTCGTAGAGCATCTAATAGAGATGGTGGCACAACTGGTCGGCGTGGTACACCATCTTGATGCCCTGAGTGCTCTCACTATGGTTGGAAGGGAAATACTAAGGATACATGTTATTAGGATTTCCTACCAAAGCTGCAAACATAGTGTGTACTGGATAACATCCTCAAGAGGAGTTTAAACATCATATTTCTTTGAGAAAATAGGAGTGTATTCAATTGATTGAATCAGCAAACAAATGCCTCTATGGCTTCTCTTTCTTAGCAATCACTAGTTCCCTTCCAAATCATTGTGCATTTCCTATAGTCCTGGTGGTGGTCTTGGTTTGCAGTTAAATGATATGTTGTGCTTACCTTGTCAGATAGTGGGACATGTGTATAAGGTATATCTCTGTCAAGGTATTCAAGTAGAAACTAATCCTTTTCAGATTTGATGTCATATCTTGTAAACCCATCAGAGAATCAGTCATTCCCCTACCCAAAGAAAATTTCATTTCTCCCAATGGTGGTTAGCTGCCTAAGTTTTTTACAATTTGATCCATCATGAATTCCTCATAAAACATGATTGCAACCTATAGATTACAAGGAGATATGACAACTTGAACAAAAGGTATGTATTCAAACCCAACATACATAATGTTATGAACTTATGATGAGGAAATTAGCATGCACCTTCTTCACTTTCTAGGAAAACACAACCTTAACTTGGACACTTGAGTCAATGCAATTCGCCTTCATACAAATTACAAAAGGCCTCTAATTTTTTAAGAAGTAGGCAGGATCCAGGGCTAATGCCCAAGCATGTTCTTGTTGTGCACATGACTATCAAAGTAGATAAAGCTATGGATATATGTAGTAATGGATGTATATACTTTTAATGGGTTTTGATCCATAAATTTATAAGCTAGCTGATGAATAGGAAGTGGTTGTGTTGTGTTAAACATTACCTTTTGTATAGCTACATAAAAAAATAAGAAAGAAAACTATTGTTCAAACGATGCTAGCAGAATTTGAAGCACATGTTTGACTAGATGATGAAAACTTGGAAAAAGAATCTCTAAGCTATGTATCTTGATTATTATATAATATATGTACATTCTGTAACTATATTAAGATTATTCTTCATATATACCCAATATTATCAAAATTGTTGTATAATTTCCATAAAATATACACGGATCTTATGGGAAACAACCCACGTGAACAGCCAGAAGGCACAGAACCTAGAAGTTGATATATGTTATGAAATGGGAGAAGATAGTTAGTTAATAAACTATAATGTAATCAGGCACCTGAATCCTTTTGTTAGATGGAAATGGGAGAAGACAGCTAGTTAATAAACTATACTGCAATTAGGCACCTGAATCCTTTTATTAGATGGAGATTAAGAGGAATAGAGTAAGGATGGAAAATATAGAGAAAGGGGTGGCAATAGGGACAATCCAGGGAAGAATGATGCTACAAAAGGGGGATGATGGGGAGGGTTGTGAGGTTCACCTTGGTTTTATGCAGTTTGAAGCATTTGAAACTGGAGTACAAGAACTCAGTTTTCTTTTTGCTAATTGATTCATTTTGTGTTCAAAATTTGAGCATGAAGAAGCTAAAGGTTTGCGTGAGATATGTCCTATATTAGAGGCATCAAGACATTCATTGTTTATTGTGCTTTGTTCTAGCAATTTTTTCTTTCCAAATGTATTATTGTAGAGCAAGAATAGGTGTGCTAGAGTTTGATGAAGCAGATAACAACAGTTCTTCCCTTCTCAACTTTCATTTTGAGTTCATCTCAAAATAATTTCCTAAAGTTGAAATATTAACATAGAAACCATGTACTAAGGAGCCCTTCACTAGAACATCCCACTAGGAAATAGAGACCTACACCATATTCTATAACATTTAGATGAGAACCACAAGTCAATATAGAGAGTCAAAAGAGACCCAAGATAGTCTTGACCATATCTTTAAAGAACAACATATCCTACCTATATAGGAGTAGAAGCTAATAGATGAGGACACTAGAAGGAACAAATAGGAGAAGTACATCTCACATTCATGATAATTGTATATGTATGGAATATGGAAGTCTCCATGTGACATACATGTTTGTAAATTTCTTGCTCATATCTATCATTATCTAATGTGTTATGCTTTTCATTATAGATGTAATCATTTGCAGGCATATTAAGAAACAAACAGGACATGTGAATTGGTATGTAACGAAAAGGAAAATGAATATTTAAAGTAGTCTTAAGGAATGGAACTTCATGTAGCCCCACTAAAGAAAATCAGTGAGATGAATTCATCAACTGTAGACTGTACAATTAGTTCAGAATATGTATAGTTGTATTTTCTCCTTTTCTCAACTTTTAAGACATAAATTTACTGTTCCAATCGCCATCGCCACCTTATTAGACTTGGTGTCCTGTTCTACTTAAGCATTTTGAACTGAATGTTAAAAGTTTCATTTTATCTATATACTCCTTTCTAGACATAGTTTTTGTTGTATGAGAGGTAATTTTTGAATCTCAGCTACTTTGGTGTAGTGGAATACCTCATTTGGATAGCTACTTTGGTGTCTCTCTATACATATCTATGCCTTTACTTCCCTATATAGTTGTCTTTCTTTGTATAGTTCCTCCTATAAATAGTTTTTTAAATCAATATAAAAAGGGTACCACACTTACTGAGCAAAAAAAGGTCCCGTCACATCCCACAATAACTAGTTGTAGAGATAGTCTCTTTATTATGCATTGTAATAGTATCATATTGTTAAGGGTAGATAGTAACCTAATTGGGACTCTGAAGCAGATCTTATTTGATAAAGAAGGTGGTATAACTATTAAATTATATTAATGGTAACCCAATAGCTCCATTGAACATGTAATTAGAAGATGCAGAAATATTTATGAAAGTGTCTATTTGATCCTCCATTACTATGATGGCATTCTTAGTGCTACTACAATAGAAACTGTACTAGGATGTTGCAACATTGAAAAATATCTCCACTTTGTTTTGAAAAGCTGAGAGGAAGCATGACTTGGATTCCTAAAAAATATCAGTTAGTCAAGAAAAATAACATGTTGAAGACCCCATATAAACTCCACATGATCATCCCTATGTAGGTGGTAGTTAGCAGGGAAACATAACAAATGTTAGGAATCCACCTTACCTATGATCATGGGTGGAACAACTATAATATTGTAGCTCATCCTAAAAAGAAAGAGTCTGCAAGACATCTGGGAAGACCAAAAACAAGATCAATTCAAGGCATGATTGAGCACACGCATTTATGAGTCATAATAGCAACTAAAATTCTGAACGGATACTCAAAGTTGAGAAATGCCTTAGAATTTGAAGTCAAAAATTAAGAGAATGAGTTTATAAATTCTCCTACTCCTTCCAGACATTAAGATCAACAATACAAATCAGCAGATAGTTGTCTCTAGAAAGTAGGTAACTGGATACAAAAGTACTATACAAACATACACTAGCATAGTTTGTTCATTGGAAGACGATAACCGTACCATAGATAGCATAGTTATCCAGGCTCTGCCTAGGTGCGCCTAGGCCACCTAGGCTCTAGGCATACTACCTTAAACTGGGTGCCTAGGATTTCAAATAACTAAGTTGGGAACCTAAGGCCTTTTTGGCCCAAATTAAGATACAAAGACTAAATTAACATGTATTAGGTCTGAATTTGTTCAAATTAGATCCAATTTAGTTATTTTGTGGAAGAAATAGATCTGATTCAAGCCAAATCAGATCTAAAATAGGTCTAATTTGGGGAAAACATGTCTATTTTGGGGAATTAGGTCTTGTTTTGCCAAATTAGAGCTCATTTATGTCAAATGTAGGACAAGATAGGGGAAGTTACATCTTATTAAGTCATATTATGCCAAAATAGGTATGACTTACGCCAAATTAGGGAAAACAAAGTTAAGTTAGGTCCAATTATATCATGTTAGGTCAAATTAAGATCAAATAGGTCTAGCCTAGGTCATGATAGATGTGGTACAGCAAGAAGTTATGATTGATTAAATGTAAGGATAACCAATACAAATGTACATATTGATGTTATATTTGAATATAGCTAAATGTATACACAATAATCATTTATATATATGTAAAATATAAACAAATATGAAGAACGCCTTAGCTCCCACCTAGGCCCCCTAGGCTATCCTTGGGTTGGAAGGACCGCCTGGATGCCTAGACAAGTATGATAGATAGAAGTGTGGAACATTAGAGTAGGAGTCAGGTTTGTAGTTACGGGGGTGTAATCTCAACTAAGATCTTGGTATGTATTTAGGAATTCCACTCCTTCATTCTACATTGAAGAGGAACACTTATAATCCAAGCTTCTCTAACTTTGAAAGCAAGACTAATTCTTAGTCTTCAAGGACATTGACTTTGGAAGGTCTAGAAAGTTTGAGAAAGTATGTTAAGAAGAGATTTCCAACCTACACAATGTAGGTTATTAAATTAGCTAAGTTCTATGTGAATGGACTGACAAACTAATTAGAATCTCCATTTGGAAAGGAGGAAGAAAGAAACATCACGCCTAGAGGAATAAAGCTCTTTATAAGAGAATAGACTCTAGAGGAAGGGGGTTCCTTTATGCCATAAACAATTAATTGAGCCATGGATGCCTTGTTTTGATTTCTCTTGGTAGTGGTATTGGATTCTTCAGCTATTAAGTGTCATTCCTTTATGCTAACAATACATTTCCTTTTTTTATTAACCAAACTTCATTCTATAACCAACATCAGTAATTATTGAGTCAAAAGCATAGCTCCAACACAAATTAGCTTCACAAGCATTAGGAAGTTGAACTCAAAATATTGTACTATTTGACATCATCTCTACCAAATGGTATCCAACCTTTTCCTAACATAGAAATATTTGACTAACATAGAAATAATCCTCAAATTTGCAGATAATATTCCAAATGCTAGAGCCATTCTCATATTGAAGAAGCTGATTTCTAAAATTATTGTTGCAATGCTACATGCAGAGGGAAAACAATGTTCGGAGAAATAGAATGCAAGTTATAATTTATTACACACCATGGAAGATATCTTACACAACATGTAATTGCCTATGTAGTGTGTATTTTCACCACACATACGATCTATTTTGTCATGGTTTGTGGTTTCTTGTATCTGCTTTCCTACCACAGTGAAATATTCTATGAACAGCTCTTACAATCAATTTAGCATTGTCAACTTGATGTCAAGAACTATCCTACATGGCATCACTCCCTCTAGATATATGTCATTTTTCAAGACTAAACAAAACATCTCATAGATCCTACTGGTGTACTATCACCAAAGCCAAGTCAACTTTCTGGAAAAATGATTTGATGGTTATAAGCTAGAAGGTCCACAACGCCCTGAATAAACTTTGCTTCTTTGCCCCATGTCTGTCAAACTAATCCCTTACCTGATTTTTTGTTAAGTCTTGGATTGTTTTCAAAGTCTCAGAACCATGTTATTACATATCCCTCGATATGAACTGGAAAAAGATGAGCTTCTAAAGAAACAAATTTTGCTTATCATCAAGCATGCAATTCCATTTGCAGACAGGATTCTACTTTTGACTCAACATGGATATTGTATTTTGGTGTCTATGTAAGGATGGAAAATCATCCACTATCCACCAACCACACCCTATTTGAACTTCCCACAGTTGAGAATTTTTCTAATGTTTGATCGGGAAATGGTTGTGGATTTTCAAAGATAATATTTAATAGCATCCACATTTTCCATCCAGTTCAGCTATCAAATGTAGCCCAAGTGAATTGAAAATATAGTGTTTATGGGTGAGTGAGGGTGACAATGGACTTGGGTGGGGTGGAGATAAATTTGGGTGGGGTAGAGATAATACTAGTCCAATGGAATATGTAGAAGAATCCCCTGAATCCATTGGTCATATTAAATTCACAGAGGAACTGATATTCTGGAATCACATTGGGGGTAGACAAATAGATTCCTGAAAAATGTGGATACATCAAACATGAAGAGGGTATTGATCTCCATATGGGCTAATTTCATCTAGGTACCCCCAAAGATGGCCAAAATGTGTCATATTATGGATGTTTGACCCAAAATTGGGCATGTGTAGACCTAACACAACATAAACAATGCACCCAATGCTAGGCATGTGTAGACCTATCACAACATAACCAATGCACCCAAATCTATGAATGTGTAGACCTATCACAACATAACCAAGGCACCCAAATTATAAGATGCAAAACATGAACCAAATCAGCTTCTATCCACATACCTAATCATCAATTTTAGGCTTCCTTTAGTTCAAGCTTGCTCTTATTTCAGTTACTATATCATGCAATCGTACTCTAACAAGTCATATACAAACACAAAAGGTTGACTATTTTGTAAATAAAAGTACAAATAATTAATATAATTCATTCCTAGAGTAACAAGGTAATCGTTTATTTTATTGACATAGAAATTTTGCAATATAAAAAATATGAAATGTTTATTTAAGTACTATTTCAAGACAATCATAAAACATAAAAGTTACAACCATGTCAAGCAATATAACAATAAGTCCAAGAGGAAATTACTAAACCTCTCTCAAGCTGTGGAGTACACACACAGTTACAGGTGCAAAAATCCAAGAACAACTCAGTGGCTGCAAGGAATTACCCCAAGATACAATGAGTTCTTATCCATTGAAACAGAGATCAGATTAGATGAATAGAACTAAAAAACAATAGTTTATGGCCTTGTTTGACTAATATATGCAAAAAGTAGATATCTCATTATTGTACCTAATCTAAATCTCTTAGACTTCAGGAAATGATATACAAAGTCATTTTTTTCAAAAAGTATTAGAGCTTGCACCACTAAAAAAACAACTATGGAACTCAGCATGTAGTTTCTTTGACTAATTCTAATATGTACTTGTAGCATTGGACATGCCTCATATGGTGGGAATTTGACTATTTTAGATAATATCTCTCCATATACTTATTGAAACAAATGTGTTGCATTATATACGAATTATATGGATGGTAAAAAAAATTGAATCATATCAATGATTCTAAATAAAGCCTTTGAAAGATTGTACTTGCTCTATCCATAAAGATTAGGGTACCATCTTACAGCTGAAGTCCACTGCATACATCATTGTTAGACTAAATGCTAGAAGTGATTCCTACAAACACAAAATGGTTTCTGTGATTGTGTTTGTAAACTAGGGGTGTACTTACTAACAACAATATTCAGGTTTATATCCACATATTGAGGTAGGTGACAATACAAATATTCAAATGTAAGGAAATTTATGATGTTAATATTCAGGGTAGGGATAATTAATTGAGTAGTATAAGTAATTATAATGGATATGTCAATATGCTAAGTTGTAGGTAAATTTGAAAATGATGAAGTTAGAAATGCATCAAGGACTGAATATTTTTACAAAGCACCTAATACATTTTAATATGTTCCAACATTATCATCTAAGCCTCGGCAAGTGCATTCTAAGTTGGAACTGCAATGTTGGTTGTTGTTTCTTATATGAATGTGATGCACTGTCCCTAGTACTTATCACCCACAAGAAATCCAGATACCAAACCCCATGCCTTGATAGCTACACCAAACCCTCATCATCTACATGTTGCACAATGGTCAGACGGTCCAAACAGCTCACCATGCTCCATTTGCAAAAGAAAAGGAGAAAAAAAAACACATGTATCACAAACCAGACCCAATAACACATGTTATGGAATTATACATGGTAGGATGTTTATAAAGATTACAAGAATGTTAGGATGGGAATCCAAGGATATATTAAACTTGTAATATTGGCAATCAAGCAGATAGTTTCACTACATAGATTATAAACTCAAAGATCACAAGAAAAGTTTTGGAAAAATGGTACCTTCTCTGAATCGGTTGTGTTAAGGAGACCAAAGAACAAGGACCTCAAGGAGTCCTTCAACGAGTAATTGGTGGAAGAATGCATTGTTCTATGAGAATATTGACTGTGTAAAATTCAACAAGTATAATATAATATATATTCAGAGTTGTAAGGGGAAGTATAAACATAATGAAAAACTAAACACCAATTAATAGTAAAATGTATAAGGCTTGCAACATAATGTAACATGTTCCTTTTACTGGAAGTAACTGGTGGTTAGTAATAACTCAATGCAGACACTGATACAAACACAGTGACCCAACTGTTTTACTGATGGAAAATTATTTTAGTTGGCACTTATGCCTTCCCCTAGAATCACATATATCCTCTATATGTCGCCCCACTTCCTCTATTCATTTTTCTAGCATTCATGTGAAATTTAATTGTGATTTACACATTCATAATATCTAAACTCTAAAAAGAATCAAAGTATATATAAAATAAGGCATGCCTATACATCTAGAAAGTCATCCTCTGTTGGAGGTTTGACAGAAACTATTGCCAAAGAACTAAAATCATGGGAGTTCCATACATATGCTAGTGAATTGATGTTTGTTGACGATGGAGTATATTGCATCGATGAATTATATGGGATGAATATCAAAGATCAGGTTGTTATCCATGATCAATAAACAACAAACCATCACACATCACAAAAGCTGGTATACAAGTCACACTCAATGCTCAAACCTATATCTTAGCTACATCAAGACCTACTGGAGGTTGTTATGACAAATCACCTCTTAAATAGAATGTTGCCCTTCCTCCTACTATCCTTTCATGGATTGATCTCATGTATGTTAGAATTGATGATCCTGGTGATAATCTAAATGACCACATTTCCCATCACATGGTCAAGGTTCATATAAATGTGAAAAAGCACTCATGTGTTCAACACAGCTCAACTTTTACGCTACATTGCATATGCAAAATCTTTGAAGCGAGTTTCATAGAAATCCAAGGTCTAGTACCCATGGACCAGTGGATTATGGGGTCCTCATCCAGCTAGACCTTGTAATCTTTAGAGTAGTTTTAGAAAGCCCGAGGGATCACTTCTAATGGGCATCAACTACATCCTTCATGGCATCTATTTCTAGTTGTAAGTAATGCAAACTAGTTTTATAAGAGATTATACCTGCAACATATTACAATGTTTGCATATTACAGTTTACGAATTGGTCACAACTGAATGCAAAAAAAATGAAGACTAGAGAAGGAGACCAGTCATCCATTGTGTAGGGATAGCTAAATAAGGCCTATCAAGAGAACTAAAATTCCCTACAAGGAAGAAAAAATGATGCATGAAATATGCATATTATTTGTTAAATAATGACTGCATATCAGTTTTTAAACACACCATGATGAGAAATCAAAGGGATTCTGATACACAGGAAGTTTCAGATGTAACTTCACAACTGACTTTAGAAGTGTGTTCTATAGTTTCTACTAATAACTCAGGAAGAACAGAGTAGTTACGAACCTTAGTGGTTGTTGGAATGAGGCCTCGTAGTTTTTGCAGATGGCCATTGATCCTCTCTCTCTCTCTGCCTCCTTTCCTCTTCATTGTGGGTCTTCATGGCCATGAGGACAAGTAATAAAAATAGAGAGAGTTTGTAACATACATCATGAACACATTTTGTTTAATATCCAATGTCTTTATTTTGTGTTTCTCTCAATTGTTTGATTTCAAATATGACAGCTAGATTTCAGATGAATGCACAAACAGAGTTATTTGTAGCCATGGTTGATCAGATTACTCGGATCAAAATGATTGGTAAGATGTTCCTCCCAATTAAGACTTGAATTGACAAGTTCAAGACAAAGTCAACAATAACACATGCCACAAACGTGTATTAATAGGAATACTCACTTAAAGTAGGTGTTTCATTAAATATGAAACCTTTCTCCCTAGATTTTATAACTAGTTGTATAATCAGAGAAAGAGCCAAAAGAAACATCACATGCATCGTTGCATACTAGAGAACATCACATACATAAGTGTGAAATCGAGCCTTGCCATAAAAGAGGTTTAATTGTTAACCAATTACTATAGAATACTCATATCACGATCTTATTTAGCAAGAGAAAAGGAAAATAAGGTCTGATAATTCGGATGACAACTTTGACATCAATCTAAAAAAAATTAATAATGTTGTACTTCAGATGACAATCCTTTCTATATCCAATGAATTGATAACCTTTACATCAATAAAAAACTTTATTCTAAACCTATAGAAAAGAGGGAAAATAGCATCTAGAGAATCCTAAATGAACTTTTATTGTTTGCCTCGCTCCAAGCAGTTTACCTACAATAACAAAAATAAATATCTAAAACCATTATATGGACATGTTACACTTATAGCACAGTGAAAAAAAATACCGAACAATGAGTAGCTTCTTTGGCCAAGCTATTATTGACCTGATTGCATCTTCAATGATTTGATACTTGTCAAATGATCTAACCAATTGCTCTTCAGGTTTAATTGCCACACCAATGAAACAGCACCAAATGCAGACCCTAACTTTCCTCCTCCTATTACAAGGTCAGGATTCACGCATATCACTTGTCCTTGAGCTACAATTGATGTTCCATCATCGAAACTTAACAACCTCATGACCTATAAGTTGTATGAACTATGATGTAAAATTTTAGATATCAAGAATCGAAGTTATTAGGAGTTTTTTCTTTTAATAACCTGTCTTTTTGTAATGGTGGTTCCACTACATGAATTTTGTGGCATGGGTGTTCCTTCATTCCTGGTCATTTACATATTCTAAAATACAAAACACTTATCACATTAATAAAATCATAACTTATAATTATTACTAAAAATTTGAATAATTACTTCATTTGCTTGAAATGGAACACTCCGGCTTGAATTCCCCAAAATTATGGCTTCTAGATGTTCTTGTTTTTTTTTCAGATCTGACAATTCTATTTTTTGTGTCTCACATACTTGTTGTAGATCTTTGACTGTACCTTCAAAACCCTCCACATATGCCTAACTAAACTCATTAGTCTCATGGTTCACACGAGCCTTCTTTGCACCCAATATTTGATCAGCAATTTCATCTTCATCAAGATTTGTATCATTATTTTCAACTGTTGATTGTAATTTTTCCTACAATAGTAACCATAATGATCACGGAAAAAAAATTGAGCAAATAAAGTCAAATATGTCATGAATAATTTTATACTTACAATTAGTTCAGTTGATTTTGCATCTGCAGGAGTACCATCCTTCTTCTTATGCGTAGCAACAAACAACTGCAATCGACTAACGGTACCCCCTTTATTCTTTTGTTGCAACTATTATTAACACAGAAATAAAGTATAAGTAGAGTGTGAAGATGTTATGATATTATTATCATTATGTGGAAAAACTACTCACATTCACTCTCACACAAGCATAGGGCATCGACCCCGATGTATGTCGTGTGGTAACAAACTTTCTACTCATACTATTCTTTGCACTCTATAACTACAGTTCATGAATAATTAACCTTATCACCAATGAAAACTAAGAGAAGACATAATATATAACTAATCATCTTACCTTTCCGTCATTAGAGTCCCAGAAATTCACAAGAAAATCCCACTGCAATGGATCCACATGGGAAGGACAATCATTAAGTCTATCTATTTTGTCTTTGTGGTGCATATAATTTTTTCTTTTGATTTTATATTTCAATTTTCTCCAACAATCCCTAATTGTGCGTAGAACCGATTTTTTTCCCTTTGAGTCGATGGTAAATGTCTTCTGTTATATGAAAAATAAAATGAATATAACAAATGCATGCTTAAATAACACATTACTAAAATATATTACCAAGACATAATTCAATATTTCAGTTTTCTTTCCAGCTGGTACTTGTCACCAATCCAAGTAATCTAAGGGTGCTAGTTGTGAATTTCTAGCAATTGTTCCCAAAAAAGAAGACAAGTCATTTTGATGAGGTCCAATTGGTTCGCCATTTTCATCCAATGTGATGGGTAATTTTGCATCCCCTGTCTTACTCCATAATTGAAGACACTTAGAATAGCCTCGTTTTCTATTATGCACAACACCACCTAAAAATTGAAAACAATATGAGGCAATTATTTTTAAATATACATAAATATGCTAAAATATGAGATCATAGTTAATTTTTGTAAATTTTTAATTAGAGACTTGTAAATTGTTGATTAGAGACTTATGTACCTTTTACTTCATCATGGTTAGCAGTAGTATCGTCATCAACCAGTTCAAAGTCCTCATCATTTACATGATTGATTTCGACCTCATGATCTATATTTCCATTATCAACAAAATGATTAGCTCTCATGTCATTATTTGCCAAAGAATCCCTATGACCAGCTCCAACATCATGATTGATATTGGCATTACCAACTGAATGATCAACTTTGGTACCGTTGTTTGCCAAAGATTCCCTAACACATATGGCAACCTTATGGTTGATACTAGCCTTATCAACAGAATGATCAATTCTCGTACAGTTGTTTAACAGAGACATCCTACCACCAATTGGAACATCATGATTGATCATAGGCACATGTGAATGCTTCTCTAATCTGATGTTTACTTCAGCATTTTTGCTGCTGAAAACAGATGATGCACCACCCTTTTTATTAGTTTTATTTCTCAAATCAGATTTGGAACTTCCAAAATCAGCATTAACTGAACCAAGATAGCCTCCCTTCATTCTCAAATCAGCATTAACTGAACCAAGATATCCTGCTTTCATTCCCAAATCAGCATTAACAGAACCAAGATAACCTCCATTCATTCCCAAATCAGCATTAACTGAACCAAGATAGCCTCCATTCATTTGCAATTGTTTAGACATTCCTACAAAGATAAATAATTAGGTCAGTTGTTCTAAGTACAAAATAATAATAGATAAATTGGATGTCACTGTACCCGCCATTTTTCCTTTAATTACTTCATTGTTTGCATCATCAGTTTCTCGTGCAGACAACAATTGTGTTCATCTTTTCAACATCCTAAAAATAGAATGCATAACAAATATTAATAAATTAAAAGTATAACCATAAAAATATAGTTAAATAATAATTGTTGTAGGGGCTACCTGATATAAACATTATAAAATATTTGTTGATTCAATTATTGAGAACAAAAAAGTTTGCAAATTTAAAGAGAAATAGTTTGCATATGAAAGGAAGAACAAAGGTATTCATAATTAATAACAAATGAATAAAACTAAATTCTTATAACGCTACATCAAGATACAAAATATTAAAAAACTACATATGCTAGATCACAATGATCTCAGTCAAGGTGCTCATCATTTTTTTCCATCGTAAAAAGTTACACCCTCCATATCTTCCCTAACCAAATCAGATCCATCACAAACATCGCTAAAAATAGATTCCCAATCATCTGCATGAGAATCTTTAGGTATGCATGTCCCATCCATTAAATTGTCATTAAGCTTCTCATCCATGTCATAAGTATCACGTGGTGTCATATGCACGACAAAGCTCCACCCACGGTGATTGATGTCAGTCACATAAAACACTTGTTGTACTTGAGAGGCCAATACAAATGGATTTTCAATTAAGTCAATGAGTTTTAATTTGACCATTGTGAATTCATTTTCATCTTTTTTGATGCCCTTGTTTGCATTGACCCAATCACCTTTGAACACTACAACTTTCAGTTTCTCATAGTAACAAATCTCAAAAATCTCTCTGAGTACCCCATAGTAGGTAACTTGATCCATTTTAAGATTTTTGTCCTTGGAACTGGAAAAACTTTCTGTCTGGGCATTCACCATTGTCCCACTATTCTGGGTTTTTTACCACATTCCCACTCCTTAGTTTGAAATATATATATATCCATTTGTTACATATCCATTGTATTTGTTCGCCATATTTTGTGGTCCCCGAGCCAGAGTTAGTAGATTTAATGGCACATTTTCTGACTTGGCCTTCTCTTTAATCTGTATACATTATGAATTGAGTTATTAATATAATTCTCTAACAATATTTAATGAAATTAATTTTATAGACTTACATGCTTCTTAAACCAATCACTAAAAGTGTTCATATGAATATTACTGATTTCCCACTATCTTGCACGCAGATTCATTTTCTTCACATGGCGAATGTGCTCCCTGCTAACAAGTACATAAGTCATGTGCACATACATATAATGGTGAGCATGCATATTTCTTAATAATGTAATGAACTCACTCCATGAACGGTTCAATTGCAACACAATTGGATAAAATATATTGATGTGTAGTTTTCAGTGTTGCATTTTCAAGAGAAATAGGAATATTCTTTCCTATTCGACGCCCTTTGTGTGAGAATATAGACCACTCATCATCAGTAACAATATCGTCATCTTCAACATCATTTCTAGCCAATTTTGTGAACCTTGTCTCTACCCCGGAGAGATACCTTGAACAAAATATTAAACATTCATCTGCCAAGTAACATTCTGCTATGGAAGCTTCTGGAGCAGCTTTATTCCTCACATATTCTTTCAAAGTGTTCAAGTATCTATAATAATAAATAGAATATGTTTAAAATAAAAAAATACATTTGATAAAATTTTAGTGAAACAAATAGTAAACACGTACTACCTTTCCACTGGATACATCCAACGATAAAATGGTGGTCCAGCTATCTTAGCTTCTCGTGGAAGATGAATGACCACATGCTCCATTATGTCAAAAAATGAGGGCGGGAAAATCTTCTCCATGTTGCATAGAGTCACTGCAATTCTAGATTCTAACTTCTCAATAGCATACAGATTTATCTCTTTTGAGCATATGTCTTTGAAAAACCTAGACAACTCAGTTATCACAGTTATGACGCTCTTGCTCGGCAATGCTACCCGTAAAGCCAATGGTAGAAATTGTTGCATTAATATATGGTAGTCGTGACTCTTTAATGCCAACAATTTTCTTTCTTTGATGCGTGCATTTCGTGAGATATTGGAGGAATAACAATCTGGAACCCGTACAAACTTCAAAAACTTACAGAATAATTCTTTTTCTTCCTTTTCCAAAGTAAAACAAGAAGGTGGAATAATATTCTTACTTCCGTTCTTGATAATGTCCAGTCTTGGTCTTATTCCCATCTCTACAAGGTAATAATGAGATTTTCCATTATCCTTTGACTTATCCATCCCAAGTAACGTGTGAATCAAACTCTCACATACATTCTTTTCAATATGCATTAAGTTAAGATTATGACGAATAAGGTTGTACTTCCAGTATGGCAACTCAAAGAAAATTCTTTGTTTTTTCCAATTGTAAGGCATATTGTCTACATCTCTGGTTTGAACTAAAACTTGATTTCCAAAAAACATCTTTGGAGAAGTTCTTAATTCTTCTTTTCCATCAAATGAAGGCATATCCCTACAAAATTTATGATCCATCGGAAGGAACCTCATGTGGCCCATGAAACATTGTTTCCTACTATGTGGTAGTCTAATAGACCATGTGTCCTTATTGCAAATAGAACATGCATCATACCCACTAGTTTTCCAACCAAATAAATAACCATAGGCAGGGAAGTCATTTATTGTCCATAGTAAGGTAGCATGAAATTTGAATACTGCTTTACGATCAGCATTGTAGGTATCAACACCAACTTCCCACAGTTCTTTCAACTATTCGATCAGAGGTTGTAAGTAGATATCTATCTTCATTCTTGGTTGAAATGGACCAGGAATAATCATAGAAAGGATAAAATTAGGTGTTTTCATGCATAACCATGGTGGCAAATTGTACAGAATCAATATGACAAGACAAATACTATATGATAGACCCATCATGCCAAAGGGATTAAATCCGTCAGATGCTAAACCAAGACGCACATTGTGAGAATCAGATGCAAAATCAGCATGCATGTTATCAAATGTCTTCCATGCGGGTGAATCTATTGGATGTCTTAAAACTCCGTCCTTGGTGTGACTTTCATCGTGCCACCGCATTAGTCATGCGACTCTAGAGGACATAAACAATCTCTTCAACCTAGGAGTCAAGGGAAAGTAGCGCATAACTTTACAAGGAACTCTTTTATTTTTAATTCCCATACTTTGTGCACCATCTACATCACTTTCAGTCTCTTTATATCTAGAAGAATTACAACGTGGGCATGAAGTATTATCTGCAAATTCCTTGCGATACAAAATGCAATCATTTATACAGGCATCAATTTTCTCATAGTCAAGACCTAGTTCCCTAATTATTTTCCTTACAGGCATCATTCATACAAGCATCAATTTTTTTCAGTAATCATGAAACTGACATATTTATATAAATTAACAAATCTGATTTTCTTTTAACCAACTATAGTCACCTACTCACTGTTGTGTTGTGATAGCATTCATATACTATGAAATTGATCATCCGAATTCCAAACTTAGTTACTTAGGTTATGTTACATACATGTATGTTTATCATGTGACCTATTCGACCAACAATAGTGTTGTATGATGATAGAAACATGAGGCATGCTAGACATCAAACTGCCTTTTCTCTATTTCTCTAAAGTATACCTTTGGTTGCACCCCTTCCATATCTTGCACAACCCAATCCATAATTTCCAGCCCAACATCCAGTTGTAGTGTTATCCTTTCATTTGCTAGAACTTTTAGGGGGAATAGACCCTTCCATCCAACAAATTATTGTGCAACCTTATTGTAGTTTGTCCTCGAGCACAACTAAGCATGTAAAAAACCTTATTGTAGTTTCATTTTTCTTGTGCTTCTAGGCCATTTCCCTAAATTTATTAAGTAGACCCAAAAAACCAAAACAGCCCTAAACACATTCAAAAGTATGGCATGGACATTAATAAAGGAAACAATTAATTTACTCACTAGAATGAAAAAAATGAGAGACTGGCAAAAGAAATTAGAATTTGTCGAGGCATGTACATGTCTAATCTCAGAAAAATAGGGAGGTCCCACTTGTAATCTACCATGGGGTCTGTAAATGAGGGAACCTTTTAAAGGAATAACACTTTTATTATGAAAGCAAAGAAATCAACGTCCATGATAACGCTTTTGACCATCAATGTCCAAAATACTATAATATGAAAAACAAGGATATCTATTCAATTATAAATCCCAAATGGAACCCAAAACATAAGTGCATATTTTGTTGTATAAACTATATCAAGGAATGTCAACAATAAAGACCATGAATTGTATCTGATACATAGTGCTTTAACCCAATTAGGTCCAGAGTTTCATGTTCAAAACCCATTACATTGCAAGACTTTGGCTTACTAAGTGTGCGTTATAGAGCTAGTGCAACTCGAAATAATCTTATCCCCTTGATAAATGGTTCCCATTATCAACTGAGTATGATCATTTGGAGGAAAGAACCAACCTACTAGTAGTGGAATGGGACACTAGAAACACTTAAATGTGATTGGGATCCTACACTGCCATAATTACCAAATTCTAAAAGACTATTTCAAAGTGAGATTTGGAATTAGTAATTGTCTAACAATTGAGTTAAATGATGACGTGACCACCCATCAAGAACCATCACACAAGTTAGAATCCCATCCAGCCTGGTCACTTGACTCGGCAACCGGCCTTAATGATAGAGACATCAACACTTAACAAGGTTTAGAGCCACAAATACTTAAAGGAAAGACTATTTCAACCACATTAATGAGTATAAACACACAAGGTCACTAGCCCCTATTAAGATGAAATATACCTCAACCAATGAGTAAGTAAATACAAAATAATAATGTCTCACTATCCCCTATTAAGATGAAACACAAGATCATGATAAATGGAAATTCAACAAATTTGCAACAATAAATCTCTTACTATAATCACCCACAAGTCAGTAAATACAAAATAATAATGTAAAAAAGCAATGAGGCTTGTCAAGTAGTACTTGGCCATTCTACGTAAAGATCATAGGCCACCACAGTTAGGGGAGGTGAAGCAATACATGCCAAATACTCTAGAGTGCCCTTGAGTGTTTTTTTCCAAACTGTAAAAATATAAAAACCTTACAAGTAATTTGTAAATGTAGTCAAATGAAGTGAAACATGTATTTTTTCATCAGTTCAATGGCTTTAGCATGCGCCCTAGTGATTGTCTTGAAAGTTTATCAACAAACTGTACTATGGAACTACCTTATACTTTGTGAATTTACATAAATATATACAGCTATAGACACATGCATATAATTTATTTGTGAACATAAGAAGCTCCATTATTCTTAGCAACAAGCAGAAATAAAGATCACCATGATATCCACTTCATATTGCTGATGCTACAAAATTTAGCATACAAAATGATATATTAAATTATTATACCATCCAAGAATGATGAAATGAAATATAAGAAAATCATTAGAACTTAATTACAAACAATGATCCAAAGGTTCCAATACTAATGGGGGTGTGCACTACAGGGAAGGGATGAGGGTTTTGGTGAGGAGTTGGGGTTTGGTTGAGGAGTCTACATGGTTGGATCTTATTTTCTCTTTTATTTTTAGTTAGATCTTATGTGGGTTGGGATGGCCGTGTCCACTAAGCATCCTAGATGTGTCCATGCCATCTCCAGTTTACAAATATATAAAATATGAATCTGGACACACTAGAGGAGTGTTCGTCGCGTGTCCACGCGTATCCAAGGCGTGTCCGGGTTGGACACATGTCGGACACGGACACGGCAACCTCCGGGAAGTGTCTGTTCTTCCTAGATAGAAACATTTACATACCTAACATTTTTTGTTCCTAAATCAAATATCTAAATAATAAAGAGACAGTTTCATGTATATAGAACTATAGGGCTAATATATAAAAAAATTACCTAGCATGTATTGCTACATTTAAGCAGTGTGCCAAGTTTTGATACTTGTGCAATGTACGTCAAATAGATGAAAGACATCACATGGCATGGATGGAGTCTAACAAGAAGTTATGGTAATTATCTATTAGATAGTTATTGAGTAGGAGATTGAGTTGTTCGCTATTTCTACTGTAGTGTTTTAGATTATAGACATAACAATCAGTCATGTATCACTTGATGCAGTTCAAACCTATGATATCGTACAAAAAATAATGGTTGGCATATATATTCGGACCATTGATTATATATTTGTTCATGATTCCCTCCAACAATATATAGATATGCCATAAAATACACAAACATGGTCAAAGTTTGGAGAAGGAAAATGAATCCAACCGTGAGGAGGAGGAGCAGTTGTGCCCTTAAGTTGATCCTTTGAGCTAATCAAGAGATATACAACCACTATTGGATGACTTCCGTGAGAGTGAGGAAGCCACAGGTGGTTGGAGGAGAGCCGACAGTTGGAGAAGATGCCCTAGCACAGGAAAATATAGCCATGAGAAGGACCACAAGTCAGGGAACAAACCTATGTTTGTGGGTGGGGACAATGGGAGTAGAAGGGGGACCTTGCGAGTGGTTCCAAAGATAGATTTTCAGATACGGCTAGGACGAATCTTCATGGACGGCCATAGAGTGATGGATCTGGGACCAAGAGAACTCGAAGTGGTTGACTGATTGGGAAGAAACGGCCGCCCGCCAGAAGCTTTACTTGGACGTTGATGTCGATTGGGGGTTCCTCACCCTGAAGCCTTCCTTGGACGGCCTGTGGCTAGGAGAACGTAGTGGGTGACGGCCACTGGGGGAGCACAGTGCGGTCGGAGGGAGGGCAAGGGAGTAGTAGTGTGCGGATAGAGCGCAGCGTGCGGAGACTGAGCGCAGCTTGCGGAGATGGTTACAGAAGATAAGCAGCGATCGTGAGAAGACCGATTACGGAGATCGATTGCGGTCGTGTAAGAGAAAGAGGCCCGGCCAGGGGCGGGCATGCGGGTTGGATGAGTGGATTCCAATGTTGGTGCCACCCAAAAAAATAAGTGAAAAGTTAGATGGATAATTTTTAAAATGTATACATAAAGATACATATATGTATTTCTGATTTGAAAGTAGGAGGGCAACAAGTTGCACCATCACCCCTGAAAAATAAAATAGTTATTTACAACGGGCGTTGATAAGAAGGTTATATGTGTTCAAATGAGATTTGTAGTCAATTTTGTAGCCATTACCATTAACTATATTTGTATAACTTACATTTTTTTAATATATAAAGAATAGTAGGTATTGACTACAAATGGAACAGTCGTAGTTAGAGAAATTGTAGCTAATTCATGTTTTTTGTAGTGTTGGAACTATAGCATCTAAGGAATACTAATAAATATGTAGATTATGTTGATAATGGATACATTTCTTTTTTTTTGGATAAGATAAAATATCATCTTATTGGATTTATTATTATTTTGGTCTATGCTTATCTTGACTTATTCTTAAGAATATGAACTTAACATGTAAATTGCTAGATCCTTATCATTTTAATCTTTATTGTTGAACATGTTGTTTCGTTAATTGTCCCACTACTCATAGGTAAATTATCACACAACACATAATGGAACCCCTTAGGTTGGCACACTCTAATGTTATTTTATTTGGTTCAAAATGAAGAGTTCAAAAATCATAGTATGGTAGGTTTTAAAGTTAAGATCGAGATCTTGTGACAAATAGTCTTCTAATCTAGTGAGAAATATACCTCCCACACAAGGAAGAATTGTTTGAGTGAAGTGTTTACTTTATTTCAAGTAGAAATTGTGAGATTATTTGGTATGTCAAGACTAAGTCGAGTGACTCTTGGCTCTGGAAATAGATGCTTAGGTATATAAATGTTATTCTGCCACATGCGTAGTTATCAATGTAGGGTGGGAAGTGGGAGGAGGTTTCTTCTTTGAAATGATCTTTGGTGTGGTGAAGGCACTAGTCTTTTACAAAAACATAGATCCTCAACTGATGAGAAGACTGTGTGTAGGTGATTTATGTAAAGTGGAGAGATGTATTATTGATGGTGATTGGTTCTTACCCGCTATAAGAGAAGGACATGAAGAGAGTTTCTTTGTAAAAAGTCCTCCTAAACCATGTAGTGGCATTTATGACAGGATGTTGATCAATAATAAAGGTGAAATTTCACATAGAAGAAGGGTGGGAGATTTGCATGCCTAAGGGTAAAATTCTCGAATGGCTAGAATTGATTTTGGTTGGAAGAGTATTCCAAAGAAATCTTAGTGCTACTCTGGAAGTGTTCTTGAATCGCTTGGTACTAATGATTTTCTGAAAATTTTCTCCTTCTATATGACCTCAGTCTATTTTGGTTGTAGGAATGAAAAGGAGAATCTTTTCTTTTAGCTCTATGATTTGGAAGAAGTTTGAAGCTATATATAGAAGAGCTCCTAGAGTTTTAGGTGATATCTTGAACATGCAAAGGTCAGACCTAGTGCTTGTTTCATAATCTACCATGTCTAGCTTGAGAGAAATAAATGAGTTTCTTACAATAGATCATGTACTCTTAATTCATTATGGGATCTTTGTACTCGTTATGTAAACAACATGTACATATTGCTTCTTTTTTATTTTTGTATAATTGTTAAGGTTTGTGTATTTATACACAAAATTTTGTTTGTTATTACAGAAAGGGATACCCATGCATAATTAAGTAAAAGAATAGAAATTGTGGTGTTACATCACTATAAGATTCATATAACATGTAACCAACTTAATATGACTTCTATATTATCTTTCTTTTGAGTATTGTAGCCAAACAATATCAATTTTCACAATGAGAACCACCCCTAAAGGTTGCATAGTTCTTGAGCGTAGCTGGACATGATCACTCAATCTTTGTCATGATATCTACTACATTTCTCATATTGAGTACAAAAATAAGTCATTCAATGTGATATGGAGGTAAACAATTGTGATTATACTCACTTTGGTGCTAAATAAAAGTGACATCATTGTTAGAGCAAAGGGATCTAGAGGGGCATGAATAGAGATAAAAGAACTTAAACAAAATTAATTAGACTTTCAAGTTACTTTAAGAGAAACTATTTTAAATATGGAATTTGATGTGCAACTAAGCATACATAACAAGGATGAGATATATTTAATGAGATCAAGAATAAGCTATGTAGAGTGGTTCTGATCTCTAAGCTAGGATAAAGTCAGTATACTACCTAGAGAGGTCAAGCCCTAGCATTTTGCAACCATTGCATACTTATATTCCATTATTAGTCATACAATAAGACCTTCCTTTACAAGGCAAGGATACCTAGCCTTCCTTTCTAAGGATCGGTAGGAGCCGATAAACCTTACAAGGATTTAACTATCCTTCGATCAAGAGTCTTCAACCTCTACAAGGGCTTACCCACTTCTTCAAGGAGTTGGACACCTTCACCAAGGAGCTCCACTTCTTGCAAAAACTCTTCTGCCTTGAAGGAATTACCCACTTTTCTCAAGGATCTTCAACCTTTGCATTCTCCTTGGCCAAGGAGAAGCTTTCACCAACTTTGCTTGAAGAAAGGGATTGAGGAAAGAGAAGATTGAGGGCTTCACAAGATCACGGTGAAATAGCTCTCTCACAAATATCATATCTCACTCCTATGGACATTTGTATTTGTAAGAAAGAGAGAGAAAGGGGCTATATGTGGACAAAATCACTCAAACAATAGTTAGGAGCAAGGTAGGCAAACTTGGAATGAAGTCCAAGGGCCCCTATATATAGTTGGAGGTGTCCACTAGCCAGTAAAAATAATTAGGAATGAATTCTAGCCATTTGGGGTGTCACAACGGATATAATTTTGATTTTTGCAACACCCCAATGGTTAGAAACACTTTTTCTACACATTACGTATAGCGCAGTCAGTCGAGTTTCCATAAAGGTAACTCGGTCAATAGCACTATGTGACAAGCTAATTTGGAGTTGTTGGTCGATTATATCATAGATGAAACTTGACTGATGGCTTAAAATCAGTTTGTCTATGCAGAGGGTCAGTCGAGTTTATCCTGAGATAAACTTGGTCGAACATCGACATTTGTCAAGACCCATCCTAGACATCGATGGAGTTTCTGAGAAGGAAACTCGGCCGATCAAACAACCTGTGATGCATTTTGGAAAATGTTATTAAAGTACTTAAATGTTCAAATTAAGTGATCCTATTTTTTTTCATCTTAGTTACAAGTCATAACATCAATACAAATGATTGCAAAATTTGTCTTAAGTTGTTTAGTGCTATTTCCACAAAAGTAAATTTGCATTTATTTTTACTTGTATTGGTCAAGCTAGGGCATGATTGAATTGATCCTTTTCATGTACCTAATACTGAAATCAATCTGAAATAGACATATTAGATACATATGAATGGAATGGTTGAGTCATTATCAAAATATGGACAATGTATAATTGTTAGGTCAACATTCTCCCCCTTTTTTATAATGACAAACCCTTCCTCAACATATTTAAAAGGACTTGGAAGTTAAACTTTTACCTTGTGAATTGTAATGGGATACATGAATAAACAATTGTAATTTCTCCCCCTTAATTCATGCTTACCTTTAGCTGTATGATCAGCTTATCCAAAAAGCAACCATAGCACATATATAATATTCAGTCCTCTTACAAGTCACATGATATTTTAGAGAAATAACTAGAAAGTATCACAATGTAATAATTCAATTTGTATTGAGCTCACTTCTCCCCAATTTTCATATAAAAAAGGCAAGGGGTTAGAAGAGCTATAAACATGTCTTATCCACATGCACAAACTACACAAGCAACCACCATAGCAAGCACCAAAAGGAAGCAAACAGAGAGAACAAACATTCTAGAGTCATAATTAAAATATGGGAGCACATATGAAGAACTCATAAGATAAATCCAAGCATAGAGTTAAGGTACATAAGATGATATTAAAACACTATATATATCCTCTCTAGATGAAAACTACAAAATAGAAAAAAAACAATGAGATATGAAAATAGTGTGCCTCAAACGTAGTGCCAAAATGTTCAATGCATGATAGTCTACAAAAAAATACAAAAATGAGCACCCATAGACTAAGAAATAAACATCTAGGGAATCTAAGTGAAGTTCCTTGTCATCTTCTTGCTGGTAGTCATCATCTCCATCTGAAGGTGCATCGACAGCAAGTGTATCCTCACCACCATCTCCATCATTAGAGTCATCATCACCATCATCATCATCATCATCACCACCAGCTTATCTATAGCATCCACTTCATCCATCTTTGTGTCCTTGTCAAGCACAAAGGACCTAGGACCAGGCCATCTATGGTTCTTCTCTGCCTAGGAGACGCCACACTCTAGTAGAGCCTTTGCTTGCTCATAATTGGGTACAGAAACCCAATCATATCTAGAAAGGAAGGTAGCAATGATAACCTCCCATTTTTGTGATGTTATCTTACTAGTTTTTCTTAATTTTCCATACTCTTTCTTAGATAAATTAGATATATTCCTTAACTTTCTATGTTATTATGAATTCATCATTAAACTAACACTTATCTCCTTCTTCTTACAGAAAAACCCAAAAAAATTGCAAAAGGGGAAAACGGTCTGAAGACCGAATGAAGTCCAAACGGTCCCAAGACCAAATGAAATCAAATGGTCCCAAGACCGAATGAAGTCCAAACGGTCCCAAGATCGAATGAACTCAAAAGGTCCCAAGACCAAATGAACTCAAACGGTCCCAAGACCGAATGAAGTCCAAATGGTCCCAAGACCGAATGAAGTCCAAACGGTCCCGAGACCGAATAAAGGCAAACAGTCTGGAGACCGAATGAAGTCCACACGGTCCCAAAACCAAATGAACTCAAACGGTCCCAAAACCGAATGAACTCAAACGGTCCCAAGACCGAATGAAGTCCAAACGGTCCCAAGACCGAACGAACTCAAACGGTCCCGAGACCGAATAAAGGCAAACGGTTTGGAGACCGAATGAAGTCCACACGGTCCCAAGACCGAATGAACCCAAACAGTCCCAAGAATGAATGGATCCAAACGGTCCCATGACCAAATGAGCTCAAACGGTCCCGAGACTGAATAAAGGCAAATGATCTCCAAACCATTAAAGACCCAAAATGATCCCAAGACCGTTTGGGATTCTTTGAAAGCCTATAAATAGGACCTAAGGGGTCCTCATTTGCATCAACTTCTTGGACGTCCAGAGGCTGCCCCGATCACTCCAGAGTTGTTCCACCTTCATCCTTCTCCCAAAGGTTGTCGGTTCAAGATCCATACTCCATCTCCAAGCTATCTTCTCTCTCATCAACATAAGAAGGTGGGAAGTGGAAGATCCTTCATCAAGACGACCACAAGGCATGAAGACAGTTGCTCTCTCCTCCAAGGGGTCAACCTCCCTCCCTCCTACGTGGAGATGATGCTTTCCCTCTCTCTTCCCACCTCCTTCTTTGTTCTTGCCATGAGCGAGTAGTATCATACACTAGGGTGTGGGGAGTAGCCCCGCTACCCATGTTTTCATTCCATGCATTGTAATTCTTGAGTTTGCAATAGAAAAATACTATCTTTCCAGTTCAACATCAATCGTTTAATGAATGCTAGTTTCTTGATCACCAACTTGTGTTATCTATTATATGTTAGTGCAAATTGTCTATGTTTGTACTTCTAGATTCGAATATCGACTATTTGTTGGTTCCAGGTTGTATGTAATCACCATATGTTTGGTTCGGTATCTAGGAATGTTTCTCAAGAAGTGGAGTAAACTCACCTCCATTGGTGTACTTTCATACTATGAAATAGAATCAGTTGACGTATGAAAGTACAACCTTGACAGGTCGAGGAACACACTTTGCGAGGGGGAGTGATGCAAAGTAAGTGACCATTCATCTGGGGATGGCTGGCATTGCAACACTTCCACGTTTCTCGTAGTTAGTTATCTGAAAGGGAGCTAAGTCTACAAAGATACTAACTGTTTAGACTCTTTTCTTTGCAAGCCAAGTTATTGTGATGTATGTGTAGTGGTGGTGAAACCCGATCACATCCTAGTGGTTTCTAAATATTGTTTACAACCTTAAGTTTACTTTCTTGTTATTTCATTTCTCTGTACTTTAGCTTAACCATCAAATCAACTCTTTGATCTAAATATCAACTTTTAAGTGGATAAGTAGGATTATTATGTTTTCCATCTTGCTAAACTCTTAACAAGACCGTTGTCTCGTGGATTCGACTCTTAACTATACTACGATAAGACTTCCTCGTATCTTATCATACGTGGGTGGAGATCTTATTATAGCATATGCAAGGCTAAACTTAGAGATTAACTATCTATAGGATTTTTAGTGGTGCACACAACTCTACGTAAGTGGAGGCTCCATCAAAAATCGGCATTGTTGTCGGGGATAACAGAACATTTTAATTTTACTTGTCACCTTTCTAGTTGATTAGGATTTTACACTTTTCTTTAATCATAATTCTTATCATCTTGATTTCATCATTTCTCCACATTACCTAAAGTGTGTTTCTTCTTCTACTCAGGTAGAAAATGTGCATGCAACCTTTGCACAACATCGGATTCTCCCCTGAACCAGAGTACGACTCTGAGGTAGAACCAAGCTTCCATTAACGCATCCTCCTCAACCACCAATGAGCCATACAAATGGCTGACGAACAGCGCCAAGCCACTTTGGTTATGGAAAGAGTCAATGCGGCCTTAGCAGCTCAAAGAGCACAACTTATTGTTGACACGCGTGCTCAGATTCAAGTTGAGGTCTGAGCTAAAGAACAGACCCGCATTCAAGCTAAAAATGAAGCAGCCACAGCCGCTGCTCAGATGGTGTTGCGAAACAAGCAACTTCGGGATTATGTCATTCCTAAGAACTTTGAAGATAATCATCTAGTTAGACCCCCGCTCATCAATGTTCCTAACTTTGAGATCCACACGCAATGGATCCAGATTATGCAAGGTATTTCATTTTCTGGAGGTGATGGGGATGACTGCATGGATCATCTAAAATGATTCAAGTCTCTTTATCGGCTAGTACCACATGCCGGAGTTCCTTTCGACACAATCATGCTACACCTGTGTCACTTCACTTTGTCTGGAAGGGCATTGAGCTGGTATAATGCACTAGATGGGGAGCCAATCACCACATGGGCTCCTTTGGAAGAAAAGTTTCTAGAAAAGTTCTTTCCGCCTTCCTTGACTTATGAGATTTGGGGACAAATTAATCACTTCTCTCAACTCCCTAGGGAATCACTGGCAGAATCCTGGGAGAGATTTAAGGAACTTTTGAGGAAATGCCCACACCACGTAATCTCTCAAAACTAGCTGATAGAGACATTCTATAGAGGAGTAAGTGATGATATTAAGAAATTTTTGGATTCCTCGTCTGGGGGAATTTCATGCGAAAGAATTATGAAGATTCCTGGAGGATTGTTACACTTGGGGCCGAGAACCAATCTAATTGGGGAAGGTCATCCACCGGGGGAATTGTAAAAGTCTGTAAGGATGAAGAATCAATGGAAATGAAAGCCATTATTGAAGCCCTAAAAACTATTTCTCACAAGCAACAAGTTCTTGAAATGACACTTAGAGAAAAGAAGAGCCCCCAACAGGTCAAGGCCGCTACCATAACTTGTGAAGCATTTCATGCATCTGATCATCCCACATTATCATGTGGTCTCCTATATAATGTGATGATGGACATACAGACGCTGCTAGGGGTGAGCAGAATTTGGTCAATAACTGATTAACCGAACGGTTAATTCCAAATGGTTAATTTTATTGGGTCAATTTGGTTAATTCGGTTAAATTGGTTAATTTATTTCGATTAATCAGTTAAATGGTTAATTTGATGGTTAAAGATATTTTTGGTTTGGTTAATTGAATTAACCGAATAGTCAGAATTTATTCATAAATAATATCCTACACGTACATATATACATATATAGTTGTACTTTTATTTCAAACTACTTCCCCATAAATATAGTAATCAATTTTTTACGAGCCATACAAAATTAAATTTACAACAATACTACTATAATATAAAAATATTGTCCCAAATTCTATGACTATTTCAAATAATATTATTACACGAGTGTTATTTGGTTAACCAAATTAACCGACCGAATTAACCATTAACCGATTGGACAATAACCGAATTAACCGACTCAATTTGGTTAGGTTAATGGTTAAAATCTCAAACCACAAATTAACCGTTTAACCGAACCGAATTAACCGTAACTGACTGAATTAACTGAATGCTCACCCCTAGACACCGCAACCACAGTATGAACCTATCATCGAACAGCCTGAGGATCTGTCACCAGAACAAGTGAATTCCATCCACACTATACCAGGACAAGCTTATTACAACCCAAATGAACCAAGAAACCATCCTGGATTTCAATATGGGAATCCTACGGGGACTGCCAACCCACAGCACTAGACCCAAGGAGGGGGTTTTAATAGATCGCCACCAGGTTTCTAGAACAATTATAATCGAAACTAGGGAAACTTTAGACGAAGATTGCAAGGATTCACACAACCAAGAAATCCTTCTGCATATTATCAATATACTCATCCACCATTGCACCCGCAATTGCAGCAACCTCAGCTGCAACAACCACAAGTTCAACAACCCCAACTATCCATTGTGCCTCAGTAGCAACAACCATAAAAGTATCAACAAAACCCACAAAAAATTAATCTACCTCCACCGACAGATGAACTGTCATTTATAAGACAAATGCTACAATCGCAACAAACCATGCTTGCCAACCAGAAAGCCCAACAAAAATATGTCGAAACTCAGCTAGCACAAATCGTAGCTCAACTAAAACCTCTGGTAGGCACTTTTCTGGTCAACCAGAGATAAACCCAAGACACGATCAATCCAGACAAGAGCAATTGAAAGCCATCACCACAAGGTCGGGTCATGTCCTTACTGAAGCCATGAAAATCGTTCAAGAAGATGAAGATACAACTGAGGTAAACCCAATTGCTAGCATGAACCAATTTGTAGAGGCTGGGAAGGAAAAGGAAATAGAGCAAGTTACTAAAGAACCAAAAGTCCCACCATATAAGCCTAGGATACCCTACCCAGGTAGATTGAGGGAAACTAAGCTGGACACTAGATTCCATAAATTCAAGGAAGCTATGAAGAAGCTATATGTCGATATTCCATTCCTCAATGCTCTTTCTGAAATTCCAGCTTGGTCAAAATACCTGAAGACCTTACTATCAAAGAAATATATGATTGAAGAATAAGAGACTGTTAAACTGGCTCAGACAACCTCTGATATTATTCTCAACAAAATGCCAAGGAAACAAAAAGATCTTGGATCCTTTGGTATACAATGTTCCATCGGGAATGCCTCTAGCAAAAAAGGATTAGCTGACCTAGGAGCTAGTATATCTATTATGCCCTTCTCAATGTGCAAAAGGTTGGGTTTTATCGAGTTATTACCAACAACAATGACAATTCAGCTGGCTGATTCTACCATCACTGCACCATTGGGGATCATCGAAGACATCCCAGTCAGGATAGGGAAAGACTCTTATGTCCCTTGCGATTTTGTGAGTATGGATATAAAGGAAGATCTAAGATATCTAATAATATTTGACAGGCCTTTCCTTACTACTGCAAGAGCACTTATCCACGTTGCAACAGGCACAATTATCTTAAGACTAGGAAAAGAAGCCATCCAATTTAGAGTCCTTAATAGCCTAAAAGGTCCCAGTATCCAGGAAGAAGTTTTCCTACTCGAGGCAATAGAAAAAATGTCTCAACTACAGCCAGAAACAGCCGAACCATCTGATGATTTGGAGAATGTCTTGACAAACCCAAAAGTTGAATTTTCAGCCAGTGAACTAGTACAACAATGTCTGCGATACTTAGACCAAGCCGAGGAAGCTCTGACATACACTTTTGAGGAATTGAAATATGTCACCACTTTGGAAACTATGGAAGTACTCAAGGCCCCTGGAATGAAAGCCTTACCAATAGGGCTCAAACATGTCTTCCTGGATGAAGAAAAACTTTGCCCAGTCATAATTAGCTCCACTTTAATAGATGATCAAGAAGAAAGACTCCTCGTTGAGCTAAGGAAACAAAAGAAATCTATCGGATATAAAATGACTGACCTAACGGGAATAAATCCTACTCTGTGCATGCACAGACTACCTATGGTAGAGGAGTTCAAACCATCAAGGGAACATCAGAGGAAACTAAACCCAAAACTCAAAGAAGTGGTTCACCTCGAAGTCCTTAAACTCCAAAAAGTTGGTATCATATATCACATTTCTGATTCTCAGTGGGTTAGTCCAGTCCAAGTGGTTCCCAAAAAGGGGGGGACCACTGTCGTTCTGAATGATAAAAATGAGCTAGTACCCACTAGGACTGTCACAGGATGGAGGATGTGTATTGATTATAGAAAACTAAACAAAGTAACAAGAAAAGACCACTTCCCTCTACCTTTCCTTGATGAAGTCCTTGAACGCTTGGCCTACCAAAAGTTTTTATTCTACCTCGATGGTTATTTCGGGTTCTATCAAATTCCAATACACCCGGAAGACCAAGAAAAAACAACCTTTACTAGTCCCTTTGGAACCTACACTTTCAGAAGGATGCCTTTTGGGCTGTGTAACGCATCTGCAACCTTCCAAAGGTGTATGTCAGCAATTTTTGTAGGTTTAACCGAGTCCATAATGGAAGTATTTATGGACGAATTTTTAGTTTACGGAGATTCTTTTGACAATTATCTACTCAACCTCAGGAAAGTTTTAAAAAGATGCGAGGAAACAAACCTTATCCTGAATTGGGAAAAGTGCCACTTTATGGTAACCGAAGGTGTTGTCCTCGAACATCGAGTAAGCGAAAGAGGAATTGATGTAGACAAAGTGAAGATTGATGTCATCTCAAAGTTGTCACTGCCAATGGACATAAGGGGAGTGCGAGCATTTTTGGGTCATGTCAGATTCTATCAAAGATTTATTAAAGACTTCTCAAAAATAGCAAAACCCATGACCTACTTATTAACCAAGGATGTTGATTTCAATTTTGACCATGAATGCCTACATAGATTCACAACCTTAAAGAATGCTTTAATCTATGAACTATTCTGAGGGCACCTGACTGGTCACAACCTTTCGAAATAATGTGTGACGCTAGAGACTATGCTATAGGAGCGGTGCTAGGGCAGAGAATAGAAAAAAAGCCCTATGTGATATACTATGCATCAAAAATGCTAGATGAGGCGTAAAAGAATTATACTACTACAAAAAAGGAATTCTTTTCCGTCATCTATGCCTTTGAGAAATTTCGTTCCTATCTCATCGGATCGAAAGTCATAGTATACACGGACCACTCATCCATCAGATACCTAATTCAGAAACAAGATGCAAAACCCAGACTCATCCGTTGGGTATTGATGCTTCAAGAATTTGACTTAGAAATAAAGGAAAAGAGCGGGGTGGAAAATGTCATCATAGATCATCTAAGTCGCATCGAGTCTCAGGAGGATGACAATATACCTATCTGAGATTCCCTGCCTGACGACCAGCTTATGAAAGTTACCACCGAATTTCCTTGGTATGCCGATATAGTGAACTATCTGGCTACAGGAATTATCCAGCCTTCTGCCTCTCATCACGATAAAAGGAAATTCCTTCACGATGTTAAGAAATACTTCTGGGATGAACCATATATTTTCCGTCTATGTGCAGACGGACTTTTCCGTCATTGCCTACCAGAAGAAGAAATTATTCCTATTCTAGAACATTGCCATTCTGGCCCTACTGGGGGCACATGAGTTCAAAGAAAACCGCTCTCAAAGTTCTTCAATCTGGTTTCTTTTGGCCAACGATAGCAAAGGATGCCCATAATTTCATCAGATCCTATAATAAATGTCAACTTTCTAGGATTATATCAAAAAGAAATGAAATGCCTCTTACCTTGTGGCAAGAAATTGAGCTTTTTGATGTATGGGGAATAGACTACATGGGCCCTTTCCCCTCATCTTATGGATTCTCATATATACTGGTTGTTTTGGATTATGTTTCAAAATGGGTAGAGGCTATACCCACCATCTCTTGCGATTCCAAACCAGTTATCAAAATGTTCAAAGATATCATCTTCCCTAGATTTGTAATCCCCCGAACAATCATATCAGATGGAGGATCACATTTTTTAGAACGAAGTTTTTAATCCCTCCTAAGAAAATATGGAGTTAAACATAAGGTCGCCACACCTTACCATCCACAGACAAGTGGCCAAGTCAAAGTTTCAAATAGACAACTAAAGGCCATTCTAGAAAAAATAGTTAACAGACATCGCACATATTGGTCCACTAAGCTCCCTGATTCCCTCTGGGCATACCGCACTACTTATAAAACACCAATAGGAATGACCCCATTTTGTTTGGTATATGGGAAATCATGTCATCTTCCAGATGAACTAGAACACAGCTTGGTGGGCCATCAAACAATTAAATTTCAATTTCAAAAGCACTGGCGAGTATAGACAACTGCAATTACAAGAACTTGAGGAACTACGAATGACCACCTACCAAAGTGATATGATCTACAAAGAACAAACTAAGATGTGGCACGATGGACATCTAAAAAGGAAAGACATCATCGTCGAAGATAAAGTCCTTCTTTTCAACTCTAGACTTAAGATGTTCCCCGGAAAACTTCGCACGAAGTGGTCTGGGCCATTCACCATCAAGCACATCTACCCGATCGGAGCAATCATCATTATTGGTGATAATGGAGGAGAGAGAACTATTAATGGCAACAGATTGAAGAAATATTATACACCAGATGACAAAATTCCAAGACAAACCATTGAGATTCATGATCCCGCCACATCAATCTAACCAAGTCAGAACTTCGTCGAGCCAGCGACGTAAAACCCAGGCGCTACTTGGGAGGCAACCCAAGAACTCAAATGGCCTCACCTGCAAAAAAAGCCACAGGAACCGCTGACACTCCCTTATGGACAAGGGAGCAACTACTGGAGGATCGCGTAAAGCTCCAGCACATCATGGACACTTACTAAAAAACTAGAAAGGTCCCACCAAACATTGACCTGATTAAAGTCATGAATGAAATTGATTGAATCAACATGTGCTTAACTAAAGAACCTGTTAAAGAAGTGGAGGAGATTTCCCCCAGTGACGAAGGTTCAGAGTACGCACCAAACTCTGAGGACAAATCCTCAGTCCTTAAGTTTAAAGGCAAAAATAAACTGAAGTAGCCACCAAGGGACAACCATCAAAGAAAAGGGCAAGGAAGCAAGTTTGGCCCTCTACCGCAAGAGAACAGATCTTAACAGGACATGATACCCTTATTGTCACCTTTCCCGCTACTACCACCACAAAACCTGCACCAATTGACCTATACATCCAAAACCTCCCAGCTGGTGATAAGGTGTTGTGCCCGACAAAGTATGTCTGCTCAAACATACTGAAGAAAATGGGATTTATGGCAGAGTTCTCACCTTGTTAGACAACGTGAATCTTTCAAAACTCTATTTTGTGGCAGAAACCTCTTATATTGAGCCCACGGTAGAGTTCTTCACATACCTAAAAAAAGAAACTGTGGACGTAAAGGATCACTGGAAAGACGGAGGTGACCGCAAGTTGGTCACCTCACTTTTTGGAAGCAAAGTGGTCTTAAGAGAAAACATGTTGAACGAGATCTTCATTGACAACCAGGATCAGCTGAAGAAAGCTAAAGTTGTAGGCATGGACAACTCCCAGTTCAACAGGCACAACTTCTGGAAGTCCTTAATAGGGATTCCAACTTATAAGGCAAAACCTTGCAAAGCCTCTAACATTCACTCCGGCTTGGTGCGTACATTGCATAAAATCATCACTGGAGCCCTTTTTCCCAGGAAAGAGAGTGGGAGCGTTATTATTTCAGACCTCTTTATCCTATGGTCCATTCTCAAAGGGAAGTCGGTCAACATAGGCCGGCAGCTGATTCACAAGCACGCAACCTATGCCCTCAGGAAAGAAATCTGCATGGGTGGTCATATAACATCAATCTTGAAATTTCTCAAGATGGACAGACCGCAACCCAGGTGCACATTGATAAAGGGCGACATCCTTACTAATGAACAGAGTTTAAAGAACTCATACATCATAAAGCAAAAGGATGCTAAACTCCACTACATTTTCTGCCCTACCGTCAAAGCATCTAGAACTCTGCTACCTCTTCTAGAACTGACAAACTATGACAAAGATAAGCTGCTCTTCACTGAAGAAGAGCTTGCCAACCTCATAGCCTCAGTTAAAGCAAAAGAGAAGTAGGAAAAAATAGGGAAAACTGAACATAGTATCACTTCCCTCAGAGCAAGGCCGAAGAAAATTCCAGTAACACGACCTTCAAAGTTGTGTATACAAAAACAACAGCAATCAGAAATGCCCACATCAAAGATAAACCCAGAGGCGGAGCCACCACACAACACTGAAACACCATAAACCTTCATCTTCGATCTGGATGTTGGGCTCACCTCTACAACCACACCACCACCCTCCACCATTCCACCATCCATCACTCTTCCCCCATTCTCCACAACAATGCCCACCATAATTACCTCACCCACATCCACAACTTCACCTGCATACTCCGCCCCACTCTTTTCCTCTTTGGGCACTCCATTCTCCACCTCAACACCCGACCTCACCTTCACTTCAATTTCTTTCCCCTTGTCACTTCCATTTCGTCCTTTCTCACCCGGGATGCCACCATCATTCCCATCCACCACCACCACCCCGATCTCACTAGTGACTCCATCAACATTCACCATGCAATTTGGGGATCCATCAATAGTGTCTCTCTCGCAAGGCACTACCACCCTTCCACCCAGACCCCAGCCACCCCACCCTTCCATCTCTGGGGTCCCCTTTTCTAATGTCGGTGAGGAATTCGGATGGCAATTTGACGCCATTCGAAACCTCCTCACTGATCCTTCTAACATATTATCTTCTATTTTTTCTTGTGTACAGAACATCGCTTCACAGGTCTCCAAGACTGACGAGCGGAACAACACCTTGCCAGGCGTCATCGTAAGCATCCAACAACGGCAGGAAGCAGTGGCTCAGCAAGTCAACTGCATCGAGAGCCGCTTACAAACCCTGCCGGAATTGGTACTCGAGATGAAAGGCCAGCAAGAAAAGTTGGCCCAGCAAATCAACAGGGTCTCTACGCAAACTCAACCTTTGCCTGAGACCCTCCATGAGCTTCAGCAGTAGCAAACTGCTCAAAGCACGCGCTTGGACAACGTCAACGACACAGTTCTACAACTCATCCGCCACCAGGAGGAGAACTCCAACAAAGAACTCAATGACCTTCGTGCACTAACAATCGATCTATCTGCATGACTCCGCTCTGCCGAAGCATGATATGCAGATCTTAAACAAATCCACGACGCACTGCTCGAAACCAACGAGCATGTGCAAGTGGCACTTGAAGAGATGCAAGCAATCCATCGACAGTGCAAGAAGAAGTCGATCACGAAGACAAAGGAGAAGGCGGCAGATGACGATGATGATGCTAGTGAAGACGATGATGAGGACTCTGACTCCTCGGATGAATCCAACAATGACAGCTCCTCCTTAGATGATCAACCCGACGAACCAGACAATGATGGGGAGGGCACAGGTCAAGGAGCAGATCTCACAAAAATAGGACAGGATAGCAGCCACCAAGAAGAAGGAACCAAAGATCCCAAGTCCCCCAATAATAATGACAACGTCACAATGTCATATGGGGACCAATTCTTTAATTTCTCAGCCATGGGATCACTAGGGGAAGTTGCTAAAGAAGCCGTTTTTGCTTAATTTCAACAATGTATCATGGAAACCAGCATAAGCCCAGCTACAGCAGCAATCCAAAAATCTACAAACCTCCCCCTAGAACAGGATGAACCAGATAGAGTGAGTCTAGACACAGATGATAGACTCGACTCCAGTTATGACTCAGACGAAGCGCTACCTCCGTTCTTAGAAGATGGTGTGCAGATTCCACCCCCTCCACAGGATCTGCCCCCGCCGCCACCTCTACCTCATCTGATGAAAGATCTAGACATGGCGGCCATCTCTACACTAGACGTTCAGGACATCTTCATCCTAAACACTATTTTAGATGATGCCAAGAACGGGGGAGACATCATATATAACAATACAAAGACAAAGCACAAGTTGACCCATGAAGATTTCCGTATTCTCCTTCGACCACAATCGGCGGTGATGATGGCTCTCTTCCGCGTCCTACTTGCCAATGCTATAGAAGAATTCTGAAGCTCCAAGAAAGTGCAGCCTGTTTTCAACGCTTCACCCCCCCTATCCCTATATCTGCTACACAAGGACTTACAGGTGAAGTCTATAGAACGGCTGCAGGCTGGTCTAGCAAGGAGGGCACACTATATCATCGTGCCCTTAAAATTTCCAGACAATGGTTGCTCATGATTACCGACATCGAGGCACGCGACGCCAAGGTGTACAACTTCTGTGCTAGTGAACTAAAAGCTGGATAGATCAACTTTGCAGGGTTAGAAGCCGGGGAAGCATGATGCATTCCTTTCCGGCTTCTCAAAATAATATGGGCCACCTGCCCATCGCTTAGACATGGTTGGAATCAACCCTGGTTCTGAATCATCAACCTACCTATCCAAACCATTGAGGGTTCTGGGGATTGTGCTTTCTGTACCATAAGACACACAGAAGCACTAAATCGACAACTCCCATTTACTAAATTAGCAACAGAGGATATGCACTCTTTACGAGGATGTTATGCCATGGAACTCATCTACGACAGACGATTCTTTAAGGATCCAACAATAGCATAGGACGACGTACCTCGGTATCTCTTCTCTGCTATCCAACGTCCGTAAAAGCGGCCATACAGGACAATTTTAAAAGAATTGGAGACAAAGCAACATCAAACCGCCAAAGTCCCGGAACAACCCTTATGCTTTCGATTTGGCGGCAGACAAAGGGGACATCGATTTGATAACAGGGGCCACCATCAATAGAGCATTCCATCCAATGGTATCCCTATCTGCTATAGAACCAACGTTTCCAAATTTCGACCTTAATGCATGCAAGAGCCTCTCTGACAACGAACTCTGACTCATCATGTCTCGACTACACGCAGAGAATGACGAGCTGGTCTTTCGGCACGGAGATATTTTGGTAATGGCAGATTCTCTCTATGAAACCGTCTAAGTTAAAGGTTCTTTATCTGTGAGCGTAATGACTACGTACCAGTTTCTTCTAGCACGGAACCACCCTACGGTTTATATGGCGTCAGCATACATGAAAGATGATATTTTAGGGTCAACGAACTTCAGAACCACGGAGGCACTAATTTCATACCTTCAACATACTACTCTGAAGTTCATTATGCTTCCCTTTCTTCATTCCGACCAATGGATGCTACTGGAAACAAACTTACATGAAGGAACAACAATCATCTACAATAGTTCTGACAGCAATTTTGATCCAAACAAAAAACAGTATGTTGTTACAGCAAAGACGCCCACGGAGGAAGTGGCGAAGGACTGCGATGAACGACTACATGATCTCCTGGGAAAACACACAAAGGCGTATGAAAAAGAGCATTTTCACTGCCCAGTCTTCAACCACAGATGTCCCCAGCAGATCAGAGAATCTAACGACTGTGGTTTCCACGTCCTTTACTGGATGTACACCCTTATTGTCCTCGGCAAGCACATGGAAGACATGAAGGATGCAGATTATCACGCTTTATGGGGAAAGTTTGCATCTACTCTCCTACGATCGTATGGAGCAAATAAGGGATTAACAGAACTGTGATACCCTTGCCCATGTACTTCTCAACCTATCACCTTGACACTCTGAGGACAGAGTGGATGATAAGTTAGGGGGAGGTACACTAGGCAAGGGTGAGGTATAATATTCAAACCCCTTTTCTCTTTATTCCTTATTTCACCCCTGTTCTTCCGTACATAATTTTCCTTCCCTTCGACACTTAGATTTTTCGGTAATTTCTTTAATAGAATAACTCTTGTATATAAAACAACTTTATTTTTGGAAGAGGAACACCCCTAGCTAAGTTAGAGACAAAGTAATCCTCACTTACATATGAAGCTTCTAGGCATGTAATGGTGAATTAATAAATCACTTTCATACCTGATTCTTATGCTTTTGCTTCAATTCTGCATCAGACTCTCCACAGGTTAACATCCTGACCGACACAAGCTAAACACTCTCAAGAACGGGAGGGAACCAGGTGAAATCCAAATCAAGGAACCTCGCAAGAGGACCACCGAGTACGAAACCGTAATAAGTGCATGTCAGGAAGCTCTAAGAAACAGTTTTCTTCTTTTCAAAAAGAGGCTTGGCAGCCCAACTGAAATCCTAAATACCCAAATCCTAAGCCTGTGAGCATATGAATAAAAGCCTGAGTGTTGAATAAAAACATGAGAGTTGTGCCATGCGTAAGGACTTATACGAAGAACCAATAAAGATCTTGCCCGGCCGATACATTCAACTGCCCTCACAAAGGATGATGTGTCGCATCTGGTAGTGAGATACTAAGGTATCCAAGTATATGAAAAAACTGATAAAGGACTTGCCCAGCTGGTACATTTAGCTGCCCTCACAAAGGCAGATGTTCCACGCCTGGTAGTGAGATCCTAAAAGTTTATATAAACCCTCCCCCACTAAAAGGGGGAGTTACACAGCAGCCTTTAGCCAACCCTCTTACCTATCTTAGTTTTCGGTAGGATTTTCAAAGAAGTATAAAACTGCTTAGAGACGAAAACATGCACGGAATGCGATCAAGGAAAAGGTGGTCCCAGTGCGAGTTACGCGATACAGAAGAAACCTGAGATCCACACAACTCTCACCTGAAAGAGTTAATGTAAGAGGAAGTCCCGATATAACTCTAGGAGATCTCTGGTTTAGAATTGAAGCAAAAGTATGGAAATCTTCACTAAATAAAATCACCTCGCCACTACGTGCCTTATCTCTATCCAACTTGAGGACAAGCTAGACTCTAAGTTAGGGGGGTGATAACCTCCCATTTTTGTGATGTTATCTTACTAGTTTTTCTTAATTTTCCATACTCTTTCTTAGATAAATTATATATTCCTTAACTTTCTGCGTTATTATGAATTCATCATTAAACTAACACTTATCTCCTTCTTCTTACAGAAAAACCCAAAAAAATTGCAAAAGGGGCAAACGGTCTGAAGACTGAATGAAGTCCAAACGGTCCCAAGACCGAATGAAGTCCAAACGGTCCCAAGACCGAATGAAATCAAATGGTCCCAAGACCGAATGAAGTCCAAACGGTCCCAAGACCGAATGAACTCAAACGGTCCCAAGAACGAATGAAGTCCAAACGGTCCCGAGACCAAATAAAGGAAAATGGTCTAGAGACCAAATGAAGTCCACATGGTCCCAAAACCGAATGAACTCAAACGGTCCCAAAACTGAATGAACTCAAACAGTCCCAAGACCAAATAAAGTCCAAATGGTCCCAAGACCGAACAAACTCAAACAGTCCTGAGACTGAATAAAGGCAAACGGTCTGGAGACCGAATGAAGTCAACATGGTCCCAAGACCGAATGAACCCAAACGGTCCCAAGACCAAATGGATCCAAACAGTCCCATGACCGAATGAAATTAAACGGTCCTGAGACCGAATAAAGGCAAACGGTCTCCAAACCATTAAAGACCCAAAATGATCCCAAGACCGTTTGGGATTCTTTGAAATCCTATAAATAGGACCTAAGGGGTCCTCATTTGCATCAACTTCTTGGACGTCCAGAGGCTGCCCCAATCACTCCAGAGTTGTTCCACCTTCATCCTTCGCCCAAAGGCTACCGGTTCAAGATCCATACTCCATCTCCAAGCTGTCTCCTCTCTCATCAACATAAGAAGGTGGGAAGTGAAGGATCCTTCATGAAGATGACCACAAGGCATGAAGATAGTTGCTCTCTCCTCCAAGGGGTCGACCTTCCTCCCTCCTATGTGGAGATAATGCTTTCCCTCTCTCTTCTTGCCTCCTTCTTTGTTCTTGCCATGAGCGAGTAGTCTCATACACTAGGGTGCGGGGAGTAGCCCCGCTACCCATGTTTTCATTTCATACATTGTAATTCTTGAGTTTGCAATAGAAAAACACTATCTTTCCAGTTCAACATCAATCATTTAATGAATGCTAGTTTCTTGAACACCAACTTGTGTTATCTATTATCTGTTAGTGCAAATTTTCTATGTTTATACTTCTAGATTCAAATATCGACTGTTTGTTGGTTCCAGATTGTATGTAGTACACCGTACGTTTGGTTAGGTATCTAAGAACGTTTCTCAAGAAGTGGAGTAAACTCACCTCCATTGTTGTACTTTCATACTATGAAATGGAATCAGTTAACGTATGAAAGTACAACCTTGACAGGTCGAGAAACACACTTTGTGAGGGGGAGTGATGCAAAGTAAGTGATCATTCGTCTGGGGATGGTTGGCATTGCAACACTTCCGTGTTTCTCGTAGTTAGTTATCTTAAAGGGAGCTAAGTCTACATAGATATTAATTGTTTAGACTCTTTTCTTTGCATGCCAAGTTATTGTGATGTATGTGTAGTGGTGGTGAAACCCGATCACATCCTAGTAGTTTCTAAATATTGTTTACAACCTTAAGTTTACTTTCTTGTTATTTCCTTTCTCCGTACTTTAGCTTAACCATCAAATCAACTCTTTGATCTAAATATCAACTTTTAAGTGGATAAGTAGGATTATTACGTTTTCCATCTTGTTAAACTCTTAACAAGACCGTTGTCTCGTGGATTCGACCCTTAACTATACTACGATAAGACTTCCATGTATCTTAGCATACGTGGGTGGAGATCTTATTATATCATACGCAAGGTTAAACTTAGAGATTAACTATCTCTAGGATTTTTAGTGGTGCACGCAACTCCACGTAAGTGGAGGCTCCATCAAGCAACATGGCCAACTGGAAGATCAAGAGGTTGAGAGGTAGGAGGTTGTCAGGAAATAGGGGCATGTCCACCATCAGAGGTTGGGGGTACAGAGAAAGAAGCATGTGGTGGGGTCGAGTAGAACTGACTATATGCATAGGAAGCATAGTCAGCACTAGGGTAGGGGTGGTAGGTGGGTAGGGATGGGTGCAGGATAAGCTCTTTTTTGTCGTGATCTGAACTAGATCACGATAAAGGTGCTCATGAACCTGGAGGTCGTATCACTATCGGTGTATCATGTAGCCCATTCGGGTTTCATAATATAGTGAGAACAAGGCATAGTTAGGTCTTGGAGGAGGTGGAGGTGGAGGAGCATGCATGGAGGTGGAATCACCAAGTGTGGCAGAGGAGGTAGGATGAAAAGACTTCTTGATAGTGGTTTCACTTATGCAAATACATTTCCTACTTGCTTTGTAACCAAGCTCATAGAAAATGGATTTCTCAATATGGTGAACAAAGAAACCATAAATCAAGTTGGGATAGGGTAGGTGGGTTCCACTGATGTTCTTCCTTAAGTCAAAATAGATCATGTGGTGAAGAATGTAATGGGACCATTTGATTTTGGCATCATTCAGGAGATAGTACATTATCACAATAGTGTCCACTACAATATCCATTTGATTTTTCTCTGGGTGGATATCATAGTTGACACTAGTGCACTGAGGCGAGTCTTGATGTCAAGGGAATAAGAAGGACGGGTGGATTTCTTCCTATAGGGAACATCAGGTTTCTTCAAAAACCTGTGGATGTTAGGTAGGGTAAGCTCGAGTTCAAAACTTCTATAGAGATTTTCAGGGTCAAGAAGGTCAAGATACTTGTGATAGGAGGTCAACCATTTATATTTGATTTTGGTAACATTTAAGTAAGAATTCAATGAATCCTCAGAAATGGTAATCTTGGTGCCTGGAGTCATGGAGGTTAGGATCACTTATTAGTTAGGGGTGTCACAAGGGTAGAGTAGTTCCACGTGAGATTAGCATAGAATTCATGGACAACTTTTGTGCTAGAAAGAGAGTTGGTATATTATAATCACTCTACACAAAGTGTACTACGGTGTTGAGCTTTGAACACAGCAGCAACCTTATTCATCAAGCCAATATGTGATTCAAGCAAGGCACGAAAGGGAAAATGATTTCTAGGAAGAAGTTCCTTATACCTAATGACTGCTTGAGAGGATATGAATGAGGTGTCATCATATGAAATGTGTCTAGGAGAAGTGGAGGATGAGGGCACTTCAGCTAGTCCAATCTATTTTTGTCGGTTTGATGCCATGGAGAGAAAAGGAGATGAAATGACAACATAAGAAGGACGATGGGAGGTGTTGTAGGCCACCTAAGAAACTAGGTCTAGGTTGGGAGAGGCTAGGACGGGTGACCTGGGGCTAGAGAAGGTAAGGGAGAGATTTGGTTAGACCTAAGGTTTAAGAATGAATAAGGAAGAGTGGCTATCGGTCGACTTTACTCTAGTTGAGAGGGAGAAAAGTCGGTCGACTGCCTATATATTTTCCACGCAACGGTGTTTTCAGTCAAGTTTTAGGTTTGGGAAACTCAGACAACACTATAGATTTGTTTAGTTCTTGGGTTGTTGTCGATCAAGTTTCTCCCAGATAAAACTCAACCGATAGGTCAGCCTGTACAAAACATAAGAAATTTAATTCTAAGCCACAAGAAAGCTATACAAAATTTATTTTTCTATCCTATCATGTATTTTGAACATATTGAAGCACATTTCACTCATCATTGGCTACTATTTTGTGGTAAAACATGTGTTTGCTAAAATAGCCAAAACAAACAAAAATAAGGCATTTAGACTAGGCTAAAATAGCACTATTAAGTAAGAGATGATCAAACTATGAGCAAGAACATATAGGTATGAGAACATCTAGCTATAAGGAATATCAATATATCAATAGCAGTAATAAGAAATTTTGATCTAATAAAGGTAAATTGCTCTCTAGCTAGAGGTTTTGTGAAAATGTCCACAAGTTGATTTTTTGTTTCCACGCGCATGATATAGATATCCTTTTTGGCAATTTGGTTATGAAGGAAGTGATGGTGGGCCTCTATATGTTTAGCTTTACTATGCAATATAGGATTGTAAGAAAGATTGATTGCACTAGTATAATATCAAAAGATGGGATAAGCATCATCATGAACATTAAAGTCTTGGAGCATTTTCTTCATCCATAGGAATGTATTCAGCCTTGGTAGTTGAAAGAGACACTATGCCTTTTTTCTTAGAGAATCAAGAGACTAAGCATGGTCCTAAGAGGAAGAAAGTGTCACTTGTGCACTTTTTATCAATTAAGCACCCTGCATAATCCACATCACTATAAGTAGTAAGAGTAAAGTCCCTTGCCATGGGATACCGTAGTCCCAAAACTTTGAGTTTTGGCTAGATACCTCAAAAGCCTCTTAACTGTTATAAGATGGGATTTTATAGAACTTGATAGAAATATAGCACGCAAGCTAACACTAAATATAATATCAAGTCTAGAGGTAGTTAAATATAACAAGCTACCAATCATACATCTATAGATCTTCTCATCTACCTTCTCACCTTCCTCATCTCTATCAAGTTTGGCAGTGTTTGACATGGGTTGTTCATTGTCTTGATGCTCTCCATCCCAAAATGCTTAATAAGTTCACTTATATACTTGACTTGGTTTATGAATTTTCCTTCCTTCATTTGTTTGATTTGAAATTCAAGGAAAAAAAGTAAGCTCCCCCATCATACTCATCTCGAACTTACTCTGCATAAGAGAACTAAACTCCTTATAAAAATCAAGATTACTTCTGCCAATTTTTTTATCATCAACATATATTTGAATGATAAAAAAATTCTAGAAGTGTGTTTAAGAAATAGAGCAGAATCTACTTTTCCCATGACATAGCCATTGTCTAGCAAAAGTTCTTCAATTTCTCATACCAAGCTTTAGGGGCTTATTTGTGTAAAACCCCTAACTTGGATTAATGCCCAATCATGTTTTATTATCTTAAATAGGTGCATGTATGCCTAATTAAACTTTTTTATATGCTTTGATATCAGATAATTAATATATGTTTCAAGTTTGGTCCAGTTTGGGCATTGTTTGAGCAAGTTGTGCAATTTTGTGCACATTTTGGACTTTTATCCAATTTACCCACATCTGATGTTTTTCTTATAATTTTTCATGTTCTTGTTGTGCCTCCCATGTTTTTATATCATGCTGATATTAGTTGTGACATGGGGCGCCCATTTTGCACATTTGTTTTGTGCATGACTTCTACTTAGGATTTCCCTCTCATAGATGGATTGCCTTGAGTGCATGAATGATGGGTTTATTGCGAGTGGGACCAATACCTGTTTTGGGAGCCAAGTTTTGATGGGCCACCTGACCCCCCCACTACCGTGGAACTTCTGGGTTGCATGGTGTGGATGCTTTTGACCTTGAACACTTGGCATGTTTTGCTAGACACCTTACCTCTTTCTTCTCTCTCCCTTTTAGCTTTTTATACCCCTTTCTTTACATGAAATGTACCCTTTTACACATTTCCTTCACCCCCTTTGTCCTCTATTGGTTCTGGGTCTCATCCCTCTCTTGATGAAGGAAAGGAGCTCAAGAAAGGAAGAGCTTGGGGTAATCTACTTGCATATGATCATGGGATTCGGATTTAGTCTTCTTTCAAGATTTTGAAGGTTCCTTAGTTGTTCTTGACCCAAGAAAGTAAGCTCTTCTCTTTTATCTTTGTCTCCTTGCTGGTCCTACCCTCCTTTGTCTTCTTCTTGGCCGGATCCCTAGTCCCCATGGTCGAGTTTGTGCTAGAAACATGAAAGACACTCTTCTTCTTGATCCTTTGATCTAGGGTTTCTCATTCTTGGAGATGGAACTAGTTTGGACGAATGGATAAGCTCAAATCTAGGATTTTCTTCCTGCTTCCTTGAGTTTCTTTCTATTTGGAGCTTCAACTTTGTTCTAGAGGCAAGTTATATAACTTGTTCCATGTTTATTGCTTACCATTCAACTTATCATGACTAAATCTTGCTCTAAAACCTAGTAATGAGTAGCAAATTTAAATCCTTAGCTAAGTTGTATATATATATGATGATTATTAGTAGATAACTCTCTAGTTTCTCTCCTTAATCTTGTGCACGTGCTCTATGTTGGGGTATGATCTTTATATGTTGCTTGTCCATGAATTGATGGAGTTGTTATTGTGGAAATTGATGGTTGTCCTTGACCTAATTGAGCTGATTTCTACCTTGCCTCATGATCTGATGACTAGTTTTTTGTGTAGAACTGTGGTGGTGCATTACTACTATTTTCATGACCTTATTAGATGCCTAAGAACCCATGATTGTTATATTCTTATCTCTGGTTGGTTGATGGCTTCCATAGTCATAATAATCTATGGTGTTTGAATGGTTGAAACTAGCTATGATTTATTTGGTACCTTGAAAATATTTTTCTACTTGTTGGGTGACCCGATGAGTTGGCATATAGAAAGGAATGATTTTGGTACTTTAGTTACTGTTTTAATGACTTTAGTGAGCTCAATAAATGATGATTATATTGTCTTCATCATTATATGATCAATGATTACCGTAAGCCCCATGAATGATGGTTCTTCCTAGATTTTTGAACAGATTTTCCCTCCTTGTGTTTCAATCTGATAGTTGGTTTTGATGTTGTATGGTTTGACCGTTATGTGCCAATTAATAGTTTGAATTTATCTTCTATTTTGGAGTCTTTTATGTTTGAGAAATGAATTTCATGATTCTCTCCCAAGTGCTTCAAGTCGATGGTCTTATCTCTCTTTCAAACGTTGGTTTCTCTCTAATGCTTTGAGCTGATTTTTTTCTCTCATTTTCATAACTTGAGGATTGGGCTTCTTGTGCCAACCAGTGAAGGTTACTTAGTTTCTATTTTGGATCTTCTTTTGTGCTTAAAAACAATGGCTTTGTTTCCTCTCGCAACTGATGGTTTTAGTGCTATCGCAATGGTTGATTCGATGGTCTCACTAGATTCAAAATCAGTGGCTATCCTAATTGTTGATTTGTTGATTTCTCCAAGTGTTAGATCGATGATACTCTTTAGGTTTACAATTGATGGTTATACTAAGAGGTCATGGATTGTTTTCTCTAAGAATTAGATCGACGGTTCACTTAGTTGCTCAATCGGTGGTTTGCTTGGATAAGACAAATGATGGTTTCACTAACATCTAATTTGATGGGTTTCCTTGATCATGAAACTGATGGTGAGTTTAGATGGTGATACATGGTTTTTCTAAGTCATAAGTTGATGGTTTTCATAGATGAATGTCTCAAGGTTGTACGTATCTTGCATTCGATGGTTATGTTCTATGCAACTGTGATTCAACGATGGTGATTCATATGCGATGTAATGGTTTTAATTGCCTTAAAACCGATGATTCGATGTGTGGTCTATAATTCGATAGGTTGTGTTTATTGTAGCTGATGTTGGGGATTTGATGAGTTAGTATTAATGGTTTTGGGCCCCATGAATTGGTAGTCTTACCTTTGCCCTCAAATGAATATACACCTAAGATTTTTGTAAAGTGATGATTTGAAATGTTAAGCCAATTTGTGTTGTTAACTCTAATCCTAGTACAATTAAAATATTGTGGTAAATTATACCATTGCTTATTGTTATAATAAAGGAATTCCCTTCCTTCTAATATTTGTTGGATATAATAAGAACTAGGAATTACATACAATTATTATTTTGGAAACCCTAAATTGGTTAAGTTGTTGAGCCTTAATCCTAATTCAAGAACACAAAGATGTTGCTTATTTTCCTTATGCATTTAATATAATGATGGAGTACTTTATCTCTCCTCACCATTGTAACTCTAATTTTTTGTTATGTGCAATGTTAATATGAACATTATATGTTACATGTATGTGATGGTAGTTGATCCTTCATGAGCATGGAAAGATAATGATGTCCTTGCACACCATAATAGGATGGTCTTAATGACCTTTGGGCATGATTGAACCCTAACGAAGGGGTGAATCTCTCCATGATATGATAAGGGTTGGTATCTTGGGATAATGCGATAAGGATTTTTATCTTGTGTTGGTGTGATGACGAGTAAAGTCATGAATTGCAATGAAATAGTATTATGTGGTGTTGTAATAAGGAATATGTCTTATATGTTTTATATTTATTGAACTTGTTATATATCAAATGCTTTCTAGAAATGAATTAGTATTTGTATGTCCACTTGTTTGATTCATCCTTAATTCACTCAATCCACTTAACTAATCAAAGTGAAACCTAAATCATGTAGTGCCCTGTGTTGTAGATCTATTCCAGTGTCAGAATTTGTTGGATGGTGAAACGAGCATTCCTTTAATGGAATCTCAGAGTCGTATATTGTTGAGTATATGCATGCTCATAGGGATGGTTGCGGTCATACCCTGACAGAAAAATGGTTGTGGTCATGTCTCAAATGATGTGATCCAATATATGTGATGTGTTTTGAGGATGGTTGAGGTCATACCTCGGCAGGAGAACAGCTACAGTTGTATCTCAGCTTCTCTAGTACTGTGACTTTTATAAGTCCGGACTAGGTTGTTTACTAGTGTCGTGACCTATATACCAAGGGCGGACTAGGCTATTTTGCAGCTTGACCTTATGTGTCGTTGTGGAGGACCCATACTGACTGAGTACGGATGAGATCTTAGGATGTCGACACTCCTAGATCTTGTACGGAACTAATTTCGACTTAGCGGTGGTTTGGAGTTTGAGTGGTATACCTCACTCTCCCTAGGGCTTAATAAAAATGTAATCCAGCCATGTAGTATATTTTTTAGGGTTATACACATCGCTTCATGTTGGATGATAACTCTTGTTTTTTATTTTCACATATATATATGATGTATAATACAATAAGAGAAGGAGACATGCTTATGTAGTTAGGTATACTGATATTGTTGGTTATATTTATTATTCTAATTACCTCATGCTATTAACAATGCCTATACTACTAATCATGCCTATATTGTTAGTTATTATTATGTTGTTAGAATTTCCTATGATGTTAGTCATGCCTATGTAGTTAGATATGCTCATACTACTAATCATGCTCGTGTTGATAGTTATGCTTAGGTTGTTAGATCTACTCATGATCAAGATATTCTTATCATGTTAACAATATTAGATTGTTAAGATATGTTATGCTATTAGAGATGCCTATGTTGTAGACATGCTATATTGTTAGACATGTTCCTACTATTCAAATATGCTCATCTTGTTATTGATAAATATGATGCTAATTAGGCACATGATGATGGTTGTGCTCATGTTAATATCTGTTGGGTTTTATGGAGGAAACATGTGCGGTGGAAGCAACAAAATAAGATATATTTCCACACAACCCGCAACAGGATCTCATCAACAACAGTGTATTCAGAAAGAGTGTCTGTGGGATATACCTTGTCGTGGAGTGAGTTAGGTGACATCCCGCTACACGATGGTGTGCAATGCTCCTAGCTTACACATACGGTACTTCTCTCCCATCCTTCGAATGTGTCACGGGAAGATCTGGCGGCGCTCCATTCGTGCGGCAATGTACGCCGCTCGTAGTGTGTATGGACGGTCATTGACGTCCTCCGAATGCATGTGTCTCAGTGTCTGTATTTCTACTTCATCCACACGAATGGACTAGAACTCCATGTCGTGCTTCCTAAGCTGACAGGAAGGAGTAGCCTCTAAGAGATGACGTGCTAGTGTCAGGGTGCTCTCCTTTCTCTCCTGAGGACGGTGATGGCTAGGATTTATGTATGTTATCATAAACTGAAAAGCCTCTCTCAATGTCTTCTCAAGACATCGGCCATCAAGCCCCTTTAAATAGGAGATGAAAGGAAGCAAGGTTTCCTAAATCCTTCGATAAATAGAAAGATTGTGTTAATTAAAACGCTCATGAAATAATTAGAATATTTTGGAATTAGTTAATTAATCGTATGAATTGATTAATTAATATCTGACTCCATGCAATCGTTCAGGATGTCTCTATGGGTATACATACCAACAATATCTACATCTGGTAATTGAGAATAATGGTAGCTTCTAATACTCTGATTAGAATGGCTCTTAGTAAAGCCCTTATAATTGATAATCTTGTTATGTTGATTTATCTGTCTATTTGTTTAATCTTCTTAATCTACTTAATTTGTTTAATAACATAACATGTTGTAATCTAAGTATTATTGTGATTTATATCTCTTGTTGGGACATGGGTCTCACCCATGGGTCACCACAATATTTTTAGGTGATCGTCATTAGTAGTAGAGGACATGTGGCAGCGAGGAGGAGTTGATGTGATGGATCATATATGGATAGTTGTTTAGATATCTAGTGTGTCATAGAGTCGTCCTTGTACTCTTAGGTATGGGTGGGAATGTTTTGAGTATAGTGTTTTATCGACTCGAGATTTCATAGTATTATGATGTTGTACATATGGATGTTATCTCTTTTGTATATGTTGTAGCTGAGGACACAGAGCCTTTGTAAGAGATTTTTGGTATGATTTATGAAATAATTCGAGATGTTGGGCTTTTATGCTAATGTTGTTAAGAAAATTTGTGAAAATGTAATTGGTTTAATTAACTCTCTTTTTTGTGATGTGTTTTATCAGCAGTTGATTGTGTTTAGGTTTTGTGTAATCTCGCTTTAGGTGACGGGTTGTCACAGTTTGAGTCCATCGAGAGTTTTTTGCAACAAATAAAAATGGTTAGGAAGCTTTTCATGTTCAAAGTTAGGAGAGCCACATAGACTTCCTCCTCTATTCTACCATTTAGAAATGCACTTTTAACATCCAATTGGATAAAGCAAGAAATTTTTATAGCTAGCAAAAGTAAGTAACATTCTATTGGATTCAAGTCTGGGACCAGGAGCATAAGTTTCATCAAAGTCAATACTTTCATGTTGATTGTAGCTTTGAGCCACTAACCTTGCTTTATTCCTTACTACCTTGCCGCTTTCATATATCTTGTTGCAGTAGATCCACTTGGCGTCAATGATCTTCCTATCATTTGGTCTTGGCACTAAGGTCCACATTTTATTCTTGTTGAACTACCCTAACTCCTCTTCTATAGTGAGGATCCATTCATCATCCTTGAGAGCTTCTGTGACATTCTTTAGATCAAGTTGTGAGAAGAAGGCGTTGTCGGCTTGTTATTTGTTGAATGCAGCTCGTGTCTTCACCCTTTCAAAAGTATTACCTATTATGAACTCTCGAGGATGATCTTTAGCAAATCAGGGAGTTGGATCCTTCTTTTCTTCTTATTTCTCTTCTTCATCTACCACCACCTCTTTTCCTTTGTCAACAATGTTGAGCTCTAATAATCTGGGAATCACCTCATCTACAACATCATCATTTACAATATTCTTGGAAATCGAGGGGTTAATTTTACAAATTTAACATTGATAGATTCTTTAACTTTAGACAATTTGGTGTTAAACACTCTATAAGTTTGCTGATAGTGCTATAACCAAGCAAGAAATTCTTGTCCAATTTTGTATGAAACTTGTCGAGAGAATCTTTGGTTTTTAAAACAAAACAAGGACAACCAAAAACATGAAAGAAATCATTAGAGGGCTTTCTACCATGCCATAACTCATAGGGGTTTTTCTTTAAAGATGGATGATTGAAAATTCAGTCTTGCACAAAACATGAGGTGTGAACATCTTCAGCCCAAAACTTCTTTGTAGTGTCATACTTTAGAAGCATGGTCCTAGCCATTTCCTATAACGACCTATTCTTTCTCTCTACAAACCCATTTTGTTCAGGTGTACAAGGGAAAGAAAAGTTGTACAAATAGTTGAGTTCCTCACAAAATTATTCAAACAACTCATTTTCATATTCTCTCCCATGGTCAGTACAGATAGAGACGATTCGGAAAGAAGCTTCATTTTCAACTCATTCAAAAAGTAGATAAAACATCAAGATTGTCACTTTTTGAAACTAAGAGAAGGTCCAAGTATAGCAAGAGAAATCATCGACAATCACAAGGCAATACTTGCTATCACAAAGCAGTTGAGTTCTCATTGGTCCAAATAGATTAGGCTTAAGAGAATCAAGAACAATAACATGAAGGTTTCTATTTCTAGTTCCCTTATATATAACATTGTAGGATAGTGAATCTAGAAGCAAGCATTCAAGTGAGGTAAATAATACAAGATAACTATTATTACATAATTGGCTAACACTTATTAAATTATTATGTAGATCATCCACAAGAAGTACATTCTTGATTCATAGTGAATCGCCCACATCACCCTCACCTATCACTTTACCTTTGTTGTTGTCACCAAAAGTCACTGTTCTTCCTTACTTCTTTGGAAAATTATTGAATGGCTTATCTCGCCGGTCATATGTTTGGAGCAGCCACTATAAACAATCCAATTTCCTTTTACCTACAAGAAAGGAAGATGTTTGTGCCCAATTCAAACCTTGGGATCTGGAGTTAACTTGGGGACCTATTTCATCTTTGGGTTGGTCCCCTTTTCCTTGTAAGGACAATTAGCAGAGTAATGGTCATCACTCTTGCAATGGGAAAAAAATCATAGGATTCTTAGGGTTAGATGACTCTCCATGAAAGATAGGAGGTCCCTTGTTCTTTTTCTTACCCTTGCCATTGCTCTTGGGAGCTCCCTCATATCCCAAATCACTAGTACCAGTTTGTTTGATAGAGTGATCTAGAACTTCATTTGGGGACTTCTTCCCTTTTAGGAACTTTTGTAAGGAAGCTCTAAGCTTGTGATTATCATCACTAAGAGTAATGACGGTAGAAGAAAGACTAGCTAAATCATCTTGAGCATGAAGCAGGTTGATCTCTAAGCATAGTGATTTAGTATGATCAGAATCTCTCTCAAGAGTAATGCTAGCTACCTCATTACTAGGCAATAAAGGTCAAGAAGAAATATCATTTACTTAAGCAAGAAATCTAACATTTTCAGTTCTAATAATGATAATCTCATCAAGATAGATTCATTTCCATCTTTAATACTATTACAAGCATGTCTAAGATCATTAAACTTGGTAACGAGCTTATTATTTTCATTTCTAATCAAAGTAAGCTCACTAAGGCGAGTTTGGTTCTCATCTTTAAGACTGTTCATGTTCTAAAGATAAACACCATTCTCGGACTCAACTCCATTTTATTATATTTGAAGTTCAAGAAATTGATCGTGCAAAGAATCAATACTATCAAGATGCACTTTCACATTTTTCTCAAGGAAAACAATTTTAGCATGCAAGTCATCAGTGATCTTCCCTAACCTCTTCTTCTTAGATTTGCATTTAGAAGAAGAAGAGTGGGAAGCATTAAGCATATCAATGAGGGATTCTTTAGAAAGTTCATTTAAACTTACCTCACTTACCTCACATATGTCATCACTAGTTGAGTATATGAGAGCAAGGTGGTATTCTCCCTTATTGGACCTGGAATCACTAGAAGAAGACTCCTCCCATGCGGCATGGGATGCATATTTGCTTCTTCTTTCTTTCTTGTCCTTCCTCTTATACTTTCCATCCTTCTTGTAGTCCTCCTCCTTCTTGGAGCTTCTCTTGTGTTAGGACTTATTTACCTTGGGGAAATCATTCTTGTAGTGTCTTTTTTGTCCGCATTTGTAGCACCTTGGAGTAGAGGAGGAGGAGGGATTTCCTTTGGAGTGCTTCCCCTTGGAGTAGTTAGATTCATGGTCACTGGGGACTTCATCTTCACTTGAGGAAGGAGGAGTAGACCGACATGCAAGTTGTTGTTGAAGAACAATTACCTCCACTTGAGCATTGAATGCATTGCCCTTGATCTTTTTTTCCTCCTCTTAGATCATAGGCTTGAAGATTTCTAATGAGCTCTCTAGTAGATATGTCTCCAAGGCTTCTAATTTCTTCAATGGAGGTCACCTTGGGTTGCCACCTCTTGGGAAGAGACCCAAGGATCTGTGAGTTGATGGTTCCTTGATCCATATGTTGTCCTAAGGAAGCAAGACCATTGATGATGGTGTTGAGTCTTGAGTACATCTCAGTCACTTTCTCCTTCTTACCCATCTTGAAGTTCTCAAGGAATCCCTAGAGCATGTAGACCTTGGACTTATTGACTTGCTTGGTCCCTTCATAGGTGATGTAAAGCTTGTTCCATATCTCATAGGTTGTATCCTAAGAAGAGATCTGATTGAACTCATGAGGGATGCATAAATGATGCTTATGGCCTTTGCATTCAGTTGTGACTTCTTCAATGTGGCTTCATCCCAAGTGGCAACATCTTCGTATAGCTCCTTGTATAGAAGGATGACTACTTTCCACATGTCATAGCTCATCCCTTGCAAGTAGAACTACATCCTCCTCTTCCAATAGAGGAAGTTTATTATCATCGAAGATTCAAAGTTTCATGGAGAATCCTCCCTCCAAGTTGAGAGAACCTAGAAGGTTATTTCCCATCTTCTCGTCTCATGGGAGATCTTTCCAGAGAATATCGTCGCTCTAACACCACTTGTTGGATCAAAGGGCTCTAAGGGGGTGAATAAAGCTAAAAATCACATAAACAAAATTCATTAAACCTTCGAGTTACTTTAAGAGAAACTATTGCAAATATAGAATTTGATGTGCAACTATACATAGAAAGGATGAGATATATTGAATGAGATCAAGAACAAGCTATGATCTCCAAACTAAAAAAATCAATCCACTACCTAGAGAGTTTAAATTCTAGGATTTTGCAACTATTGCGTAGTTATATTCCATTATAAGACGTACAATAAGACATTCCTTTTGTAGGGCAAGGATACCTAGGATTCCATTTTAAGGACCCAAAAGAGCTAATAAACCTTATAAGAACTTATCTATCCTTCGAGTAAGAGTCTTCAACCTCTACAAGGGCTTACCCACTTTTGCAATGAATTGGACATCTTCACCAAGGAGCTCCCCTTCATGCAACAAGTCTTCTGCCTTAAAGTAATTACCCACTCTTCTCAAGGATCTTCAGCATTCACCTTCTCCTTCACCAAGGAGAAGCTTTCACCACTTTACTTGAAGAAAGGAAGTGGGGAAAGAGATAATTGAGAGCTTCACAAGATTACAATAAAGTAACTCTCTCACAAATATCCTATCTCACTCATATGGACATTTGGATTTGTAAACAATAGAGAGAAAGAGGCTCTATGTGGATAAAATCACTCAACTATAGCTAGGAGCAAGGTAGGAAAACTTGGAATGAAGCTCAAAAATTCATATTTATAATTGGGGGTGTCCACTAACTAGTATAAAACTTCGGAACGAATTCTAGCCGTTTGGAGTGTTACAACGGATATAATTTCAATTTTTACAACACTCCAACGGTTAAAAATATTTTTCTATAAATTCAATACAGTGCAGTCAGTTGAGTTTCCATAAAGGTTAACTCAACTGATAGTACTATGCGACAAGCTAATTTTGATTTCGATCGAGATTATCATGATCAACTGATGACTTAAAATCAGTTAGTTTGTGCAGAATATCGGTCAAGTTTATCCTGAGGTAAACTCGGCCTAACCTAGAGATTTACCAAGACCCATTCTAAGCGTCGGTCAAGTTTCTAAGTAGGAAAGTTGTCTGATCAAACAGCTTGTGATGCATTTTAAAAAATGTCAATAAAGTCCTTAAACGTTCGAATTGATTACTTTATCTTTTCTCATCTTAATTATAAATCATAACATCAATACAAATGAAAAATTATCCTAAGTTGTTTAAGACTATTTCCACAAAAGTGCATTTATATTGACTTTGACTTGTATAGGATCAATCTGGGACTTGTTTAAATTGATCATTTTCATGTACCTAATACCTGAAATCAATCTCAAATAGGCATATTAGATACATATGAATGGAATGGTTAAGCTATTGTCAAAATATGGACAATATATAATTGTTAGGTCAAAAATCATTTGTGGTGCAAGTCCTTTTCGGTATGTCCAAGGATTTGATCATTCCCTCTTTTATATAAAGTTTTCTGTATGCTACCCACTAGTACGAAACCGACCTTTAGTTTCGGTTATTTAAGGCCTCTAACATCAGTTTCAAAGTGACACAGAAGTGGGTGCCGCTAAAAGTCGAAACTTTCAGCGTCGGTTTTAACATTGACGCCATAACCCTTCCCGCCACCAAAGACGCACCAGCAAGGGCACTATAGGCATCGGTTATTTACTAAAACTGACACTATATTCAGGTCAAAGACGTCGGCATTTCACAAAAACCAACACTATATAACCCTTCCCGCCACCAATAAAACATGCCAGTAAGGGCACCATCGGCGTCGGTTTTTATATATAACCGACACCCATAGCCACATAGACGTCAGTTTGTTTGCTAATAACCGACGCGATATGTCTTTGTTGTCAGTTTTATACTAATAACCGACGCCTATTTTATGGTTTTTTTTCTTATCAGTTTGCATGTCTTTTGTATGGCTGGTCAGCAGGATGCAGAACTTGCAGTTTAGTTCTGAACTGCAGGTTTACAACATCCATTGATATCAGCCAACAACATGCCACAAACCTGCAAAATTTACAAGATGGACAACAATTTATGATCACACACATGTATAAGCACATTTAATTCATATTATTTTTCATCACACACATGTAGAAACCAGTAGTTCCATTTCAAATTTCCTCCATTTTCACACACATTTAGCAACCTGCATTTCCATTCATTTCATCTCTTTTCACATTCAGACACATGTAGAAACATTCATGTATTGATCATCTTCACATTCACACATATGACAATTCAGACAAATTCATTCGCATTCACACAAAAATAATTATGAGAACATAGTTTAGAAATATCATTCTTTATTCATCATTGTCATTATCGCCATCAATATCCCAATTATATTTAAAAATTCCCACTACTTGTGGGGTTTTTGCCCATTCTTCTCTTACATCATCTAATTCTTCCCTCATATAGGGAGTATGTACATCTAATAACTTTCTATCTGTAGTCAAGTCAGTTTTAAACACATGCAAAGAGAATGATGTATATATATAATTAATAATATACAATAATATTGACAGATCTCATATTATCTAATGAGACTATATATAATATCTTATGTATGGTATCGATTTCCATTGTGGCATGTTTGATGATTAGGTCCATAAGTCGCATCACATAGTATCCACATACTCAGCCGTTGTCTTGTGTAGCACACTATAAATTGAAACATACAAAATATTCAAAAATATAAATAAGCACAGTTCACATAAATAATATATACATTGGAGTCAGGAAATTACTTTCACATTCTCCCAAATTAGTGGTTGGTTCTTTTTCTTGGGGACCTTTCCACCAGCTCTTTTGAACTCATGTAAAGCCCTACATGTTAATGTAACACATTAAGTTGCATAATTAAATAGTAATGTAATAACATATGTTAACAGATATAAAAATATGAAATATTTCTCACGGGAATAATGGATTTTTCATTGTGTGTCCATATAATGTATTCAATTCATTCCTCGTAGGATCTAGATAATAGACAGTGAATGTCTTGGGGACAATAACTAGTAACTCCCAATGCCTACCACTATAGGTAAGAAAGTTAAAAATTAATAACTCAAAATCTACAATAAAAATATAATTTTCTTAAGTCTAAATTACAAGCAAAGTAAACTTACTCGACATTGAATGGAGCTATTATCACCATCTTTTTTTTGTCAAAATATTTAAAAGCAGCACAGCAGTATGAAGTAGCTGAAGAAGGGTCTTTATCTACAAGACTAATCAAAGATGGAACCAAAAATCCCCCATGGGAAAATGAAAAATATGTACATATCGTGTGTAAGTGGCTGCAAAACATGTATTGTGTATGCATTAATATATAAGAAACCAGATCATCATATATAAAATAAGGTATATGGATGTATAAACAAGATCTTACAATATCCATAGCTCTATCATAGATGTATTCAGCCAATCATAACGAAACAACTCCAAAATATCTTGTATAAATAGCTTGTTATCATATGATTGACCTGCTGCAGCATCCTCCGGAATAGAAACATTTATAGGGAACTTTGGATCATATTAGCCTATCCATACTGTCATACCCCTACAATTAGGACCTAACGAGGCGTGTAGGTCCCTTGAAAGTCAACTTGGTACTTCAGGAGGTGGAGGTGGAGACCGAGATGTAGTGGGTGTCTTCCTTTTGACCTGTATATATAATTTCAGATCAATTGACTCATATATACACACTAACAAATTAACGTAATGTAAATTCACCATATAATATTAGTATAGACGAAATCCGCTTTGGGCCACATTATCACTCCGCCTTCTGCCTCACCAAGTGTTTCAGAATTTAGGTGGGCATATGGCAATGGAAGATCCCTCTAATTGGGAGTACATGTATCGGGCTCACACGAACCGCACCAGCTGGTACTGGAGTCCCATGAAACATGTCCCATGGAAGAGCTGGGTAAGCTTCTGCCTCTGCAATGATATATTCTTGACTTTTTAGACGGCATGGCTTCAACCCCTACAAATTTACGTAAAGAATGTTATATACATATATACATAAACATATCACTTTGAAAAGACTAGCTACTATATATGTCATAAAAATACTTACAGTGGACGTACTAGATGGTGGGTCTATAGGATTACTCCCAACCACCTCTACAGTAGGAGAAGAGCGGCACGCCACAAGTACTGTCTGAGTGGCAGGCTGAGACGTCTTCCACTTGCTAATTGTTTCATTAAGTCTCTTATCATGCTTCATTGAGTCTCTTATCAAGTGCTTCCTTGACTCTCCTATCAAGTGCTTCCTCGATTCTCCTATTAATTAACTCATATACCTATACATGTACAAAAGAAATGCTAACTTTTGATTATTGAATTCCCTTTCGCAATAACATTCTAAAAAAATAACATGTTACCTCAACATTTGATAGTCTTGTTTTTGGGACATATTTGCATTGTGATGGCCCAAAGAACGCTTTTATGCCCACACCAGCGCCTGCACCCCTAACACGTCCAGGATTCTCTGGGTTACCAAGAGCAACTGTCAATTCATTCATTGTGCCCTCTGGGATGAACTTGCCTTCCTTCCTCTGCTCGTGAAGCTCCCGCTAATCGCCGTCAACAAAAATTGGTAAGTAAACATAACAATAATCAATATCGATTGCTCCAAGAGTTGAATTTTACCATTTTTGCAGCCGCCTCAGTAGTTGCGGGCTTCGTTATATCTCCCTTCTTGTTTTGCCTCCCAGCTATCCACATAGCATGGCGAGGCAGAGGTGCGAGACCAATAGTAGAGGATTTTTTAGTCTCCTAAGTAGCAACAGACTAAGTAGTAGACTCATCCTGTAGTCTTTGGAAAACGCCTGCATAGCCTCTTGGACCCATTGTGTGGTCATGCACAATCAGTGCACGACTTACTCTTTGAGCATCATTGATAGCCTTGTTAGTAAGCACATTGATTTGGTTAGTAACACTTAAAGGTTAATCTTGAATAGGTGAATACATAAGAACGTATATTAATTAAATTGGGAGTGGCGCTTAATACCTTGAATTCATCCATTTTTCTTTGGGTAACAAACTCCTCCCGGTCTTTGGGGGTCTAGGTAGTTCCATTGCTCAGTGGTTGCCTTCTTCCTAAATTTATTTTTTAAAGAGAATACAAACAAAAAATATTGGTGTAGAGTGTTGGGTTTTGTGGAGAAAACATGCGCGGCGGAAGCAACTAAATCCACGCAACTCGTAACAGGATCTCGTCGATAACAGCGTATTCGGAAACAGGTTTGCGGGATATACCTTATCGCGGAGCAAGTCCGGCGATGTCCCGCTGCACGACGGTGCAACGCTGCTTGTCAAACACGGACAGATCTTCTCTCCCGTTCGCTGTCGCAGGTTGATCCGGCGATGCTCCTTTGCGGCGGTGACGTACGTTGCTTGCAGCACGTACAGGTGGTCGTCGACGTCCTCCAAACACAGGCGTCAAGGCGTCTGCGTCTCTACTTCATCCACGCGGATGGACGGAACTCCACGTCGCACTTCTCAAGCCGGCGGGAAGAAGCGTGTCTCTGCGGCGGCGTGCTAGCGGTGCGTTTCTCTCCTTTCTCTCCTAAGGACGGCGACGGCTAGGTTTACGTATGTGAGCGTAAACGGAAAAACCTCTCTCTATCTTATATAGATATGGGTCATCGATCCTCCTTTAAATAGGATACGAAGGGAAGTAGGGTTTCTTAAACCCATTAGTAAACAGAAACGTTGTGTTAATTAAAACGCTTGTGGATTAATTAGAATATTCCAGAATTCATTAATTAACCAAATAATCACATTAATTGATTAATTAATATCCGACTCCATGCAATCACTTGGGATGGCTCTACGGGCATACATATACCAACATAGAGTTAGTCAAAAAGTGATCAATGTCTAGAATTGGAAATCAATCAAGAACATCTTCTCAGCATCGCGTATGTAATCTTGGGTGAGATTTGTCCTATAGTTTCTTAGGACCCTCCCACAGCGTTACATCACGCATTTACAATGCAGCATTTCATCCATATCAAATATACTTTGCAAAATAGAATTGCTATTAACTAGTATCCTAAAAATTAGTAATCTACAAAAATAGAATTGCAAATAATAATAACTCACGCATAGTTTCTTCCATACTAAGTCTTTCTTCCCCTTAGGAACTTTATGCCAAGATTCTACGTTAGGACTACAATAGATGCGAGTAAGAACCCCAAGATATGAAATAAATGAGTTGTGGTTCACTCCAAATGGATTTCGTGCATGATCGAAATCCACATCCAGTTTGGGTCAATTGCCCCATTGATGTAGTAACTTGTTCATCATTGTGATGCCCCTCACTTTCTCAATTTTTTTTGCTGCTCATCAAGTGCCCCAATTTCTTCAGGGGGGTACATCACCAACCTAAAATTTGACAAAAAAACACACTTACAGGATATAACTATACATGAACATATAGATAGAAACCTCAGGGATATATTTTTAAAACTTACATTGTGAGGCGGCGCATTGACGTCCTCACCCTCATGGTAATCATCAGCACAGTCATCATATGAATGCCCAGCCATCTGAAAGTTCACATTCACATTGTAAAGTAATTCACATTGTAAAGTAATTCACATTGTAAAGTTCACATTCAGAAAAATAAAACATATAAAAAATATAAACATGCATGCCTCTAATATTACGATCTTTTATCAATTAACAATCCTTCATTGTGGTCTCCGTGCACATACAAGTCATCATTAGCTTCAATATTTGGTGGTGTTGGCAACCCAACTGAGAATGGATTGGAGCCATCATACTTATCATAGTACTCTTCTTCATCTATAGGATCTTCAATGAACTATCTTTTACCATGAAGAACAACTGACCATTTTGTTGGATCAATGGGCTCTAGAAGGGGGGGTTGAATAGAGCTTCACAAACTTCACAAAAGTGATTAGACCACCAAATTATATTAAGTGCAGAACTTAATTCAAAACAGTAATTTGATGTCCTAAACTAGCATACAAAGCAAGGATAAGAGACAAGGAAAGCATGCACTTGGACAGGTGGTTTAGAGTGGTTCCATGTCCTAAACTTAGGAGCAATGTCAGTCCACTACCTAGAGTTGGTTAGGCTCTAGGATTTGTAACTTGGTTCTCTTATATATATCACACAATAAGATTACAAGCTACAACTACCAACCATCCAAGGACTTATATATCAAGCCAAGATCTTCTACCTCACCAAGGACTTACCCACCAAGCAAGTAGTCTTCCACCTTCTTCAAAGGACTTACCCACTCTTACTCTAGTCTTCGGCCTTGCAGGATTTACCTATCTTGCTTGAGCTTTGCCTTGCACCTCTCCTTCACTTGGAGAGCTTTAGCACCTTCCTCCTTCACTTGGAGGCCTGGAGCAGCTAGCCTTCTTCTCCTTAACTCGGGGAAGAACAGCAACCTTCTTCTCTTTCACTCGGAGAAGAAACTTCAATCAATCTTCATAGAGAATGGAGATGGGAGAAGTGGAAAGGAGAGCTTTACAAGATTACAAATGATAGCTCTCATACATGGGATCCTAACTCACTCATACTCACGAATTTGCTTTGAAGGTAGAGAGAGAAAGGGGCTCAAAGGATTAGAAACCACTCAACTAAGGCTAGGACCAAGCATATGTGAATGAGCAACCTTGGAATGAAGTCCAAGAGGTCCTATTTATAGTTGAGGGTGTCCCTTTGAGGTTGGGAGGGTTAAGTGGCACAAACTAGCCGTTTTACAACTTGCAACGGATCTATTTTGAGTCCCACCTACTCCTCCAACGGTTGGAATTTCTTTTTCTGCATTCCAGTACAGTCCGATCGGCCGAGTTTCAATAAAGGCAACTCGGCCGAACCACTAAGCGACAAGTCTGAAAGATAGACTGTCGGCCGAGTTTCCTTGGAGAAACTCGGCCGATCGGTCGACTTTTAACTTGGACCGATCAGTGGATCGGCCGAGTTTCCCACCATAGAAACTCGACCGAACAGGGATCGGCTGAGTTGGTAACTCGGCCGACTGCCCAGAAAATTCCAGAATATATGGATCGGCCGAGTTTGGAATTCGGCCGACAAAATCCCTGTTATGGGTATTTTGGAATTTTCATAAACTGTACAAACGATGGATTTTTGAGTCCCAATCAATTTATCCATCTTAGTTACAATACAAAACATGAGTATAAGTGATTACATCAATTGTTCTAAGCCTCTAAGGGCTATATTACAAAACGGTCAAAAGTCACATGTTTTGCATGTGCTGGATGAGTAGCTTTGGAGTGGAATGAGATTCTTTTCTTGTACCTAATGTCTGAAACAATCTCAAATAGATTTGTTAGATACATATGAATGGAATGGTTAAGTCATTATCAAAATATGGGCAATGTGCGACACCTAGGTCAACATTCTCCCCCTTTTTGACAATGACAAACCATTCCTCAACATATTGAAAAGAATGTGAAAATTATACCTTTTCTTAGGGAATTGCAAGGGGATGCAAAGATGATCAATTTGTAATGCTCCCCCTCAATTCATGCTTACTCATCCCTGCATGGTTAGTTAAAAAACAAGCAACCACAGCACATATGTTTATTATATGATTCTAAGCAAGTCTAGATGTATTTCAGTTAATTAGACAAGAAAAGAACCATACAAGCAATAAGAACAATATGATTGAGCTATTTCTCCCCCTTTGTCATCTCAAAAAGGCAGGGGGGTAGAAGAGCATAAAAGCAAGGTCTTCTCCAACAAAAAAACACTCAAACAAACATTCCCACAGAAAGACAGATTAACATGAAGATAAACCATGAAAGCAATGCATTGTCATTAATCAAAATATGGAAAACACTACAAGATAAACCATACGAAGCGTTTCCATAAACCATAAAACAAAAACTACAAGGATATCATAGAGTAGAAATAGTACAACTCAGATGATGTGCCTAATGTAGATAATACAATCATAGTCCAAAGAGATGTAACATGGTCATCTGAGACTAAAACTAGACACATCAACTCCTAAGCTAAACTACTCTATGTCGATATCATCAACAGCAGCATCCATGTCCTCGTCAGGCTGGTAGTCCTCATTGCCATCATCAGAAGGAGGAGCAGCAGCTGGTGTAGCCTCGGCATCATGATCAGCATCGTCATCCTCATCCTCGTCTTCAGCATCCGTCACAGTAGCCTCATCAGCGTCAGTCTCAGCATCCTCCTGGTCAGGCATATCCTCGTCTGGAGGACCAGAAGCACGCCCGGGACACCTCGCACTCTGCTCGGCCCAAGACATGCCTAGAGCATGTAACTCATAGGCAACCTCAATGGGGGGAGCAGAAGAAGTGTACTGGGCCAGGAGCTCGGACAGACGACCACCTGGGAGCGCCAGAACCGGAGAAGGGCATCCACCTGCAGAGGGTTCAGCGGAAGCAGTAAAGGGTGGAGCAGGGTAAAACTGGCTATACGCGTAAGAAGCGTAGTCACCACCGGGGTAGGGCTCGTAGGTGGGGTAGGGCTGAGGGCAAGATAACGACATGGAAGACATGATGTGGCACAGATCCTGATGGTGATGTTGCTGGACCTGCATGTTGTAAGCCTGCTGGTGCATGAGATACCCCATGAGGGCCTCATTTGAAACGTGGAAGTCAGCAAAGGCAGGCTGCGGAGGAGGCTGGAAGGATGGCTCAGGAGGAGGGGCAGTTGTGGAGGGTGGAGGAGGAGGTGTAGCTGAGGAAGATGGAGGTGGAGGTGGAGCTGAGGAAGATGATGCACCAGGGGTAGGCACACTCTTTTGAAGAGTGGTCTCACTGATATAAACTCCTTTACGATCAGGGCGGTAGAGAAAATCGGTAAAGAGAGATTTTCCAGTGGCATGCTGGAAAAGACCACAAATTAGGGCAGGATATGGAAGATGTGTGCCCTTTGTGTTCTTTCCCGAGTCAAAACAGGTCATATGGTGAAGGATGTAACGGGCCCATTTGACTCCTTGGTTGTTCAACAGAAGATACATCATCATAGCCGTATTCTCGGCGATGTCCGTTTGATTCTTCTTTGGATGGACATTGCAACTGAGAATAAATGCCAAAACGCGGCGAGGAGAGGAAAGGGCGGAGGAAGGCAAAGTACCCTTTTTTTATAAGGAAAGTTGGGTTGCTTGAGAAACTTGTGGATATCGGTCAAGTCAACCTCAATTGTCTTATAGACATCCTCGGGAGACAAAAGATCAAGATAGAGAGGGTAGTCGGTGATCCAAGCAGCCGTGCCAACATTGCCATTGAGATAGAGATTGAACGAGCATTCAGTAATATGGAAAGGTTGTCCGGCGATCATGGACGTCAATACGATAGAGGTGTCCGCGGAGGGGACCAAAGAGTCGTAGTTCCACTGCAAATTTGCGTAGAACTCACGGACGGCTTTGGTACTGTATTTCAAGTTATAGAAGCGGGCATCCTCTATGCAAAACGCCTCAAGATGATGGGTACGAAAGATTTGATAAGCTTCCAAGAGGTCAGCGTGAAAGCTATTGGGTTGATGTAGAGCTCGAAAAGGGAAGGGAGAGCGAGGAAGGAGCTCTTTGTAACGAGAAACAGCAGCATTGTCAACAAACGAGAGATTATCGAACGTTATATACCTAGGAGCAAGAGGAGTCGCCATGGCAGGGGCAGGAACGGCACGTTTCCGGCGTTGTGACCTCATGGAGAGGAGAAAGAAGGAAAAGAGCCGATCCGCGCGGAGAGAGAGAGCAGGCGACGCTCCTAGAACAGCAAGAACCAAAACCACAAGGTTGATTGGAGGAGAAAACGGCCGGAATGAGGGAGGAGAGGACCAGGGTTAGGAAGGGTCGGGGTAAACGGCTAGGGTTCGGTCGACTTTGCTCTAGTTGAGAGGGAGCAAGTCGGCCGATTCCTATTAATATAAAACCAATCTGCCGCCGATCGGTCGAGTTTGGGAAATGGAAACTCGGCCGATCGAGCGCACAGGTGCCCTGTACCCGACCGTTCGGCCGAGTTGGAAACTCGGCCGACCAAAACCCTGATGTGGAAAAACCTAAAATCTAGCCCTAGCCTCAAATGACCGAATGCATTTTTTCTTTTTGGTCTAGATTGTATATTAAGCATATTAAGGCACATTCCCATCATCATAGGGTACTATTTGTCGATTAAAACCCGATTTGTGAGAAAAGCCCGAAAAAGAGATAAAAACTAGAGAAAAATATGCAAAAACAAGCATTTTTAGCAAACAAAGCATTTATAAGCAAGAGCAACACATATAAGATGTAACCAACTAATTAGAGAGCAATTCAACATCATCAAGAGAAATTATGAGCAATTTTAATCTAATAAAATTAAATTGTTCTCTAGCAAGCGGTTTAGTGAAAATGTCGGCCAACTGATTTTCCGTATCCACATGTGTGATATAAATATCCTTTTTGACAATGTGGTCACGGAGAAAATGATGGTGAACTTCTATGTGTTTAGCTCTACTATGCAATATTGGATTATAAGAAAGATTGATTGCACTAGTATTATCACAGAAAATAGGAGAAGCATCAAAATGAATGTTAAAGTCTTGGAGCATTTGCTTCATCCATAGGACCTGGGCACAACAACTTCCGGCTGCAATGTATTCAGCTTCGGTAGTTGATAATGCCACTGTGCTCTGTTTCTTGGAGAACCAAGACACCAAGCATGGTCCCAAGAGGAAGCAAGTGCCACTTGTGCACTTTCTATCAATCAAGAAACCTGCGTAGTCATCATCACTATATGCCACAAGAGTAAAGTCCCTTGACTTAGGGTACCATAGTCCAAAATTTGGAGTTTTGGCTAAGTACCTCAAAATCCTCTTGACAGCAATAAGATGTGATTTCCTAGGGCTTGATTGAAAGCGAGCACACAGGCCAACACTAAACATTATATCAGGTCTAGAGGCAGTTAAATAAAGTAAACTTCCGATCATACCTCTATAGAGCTTCTCATCTACCTTCTCACCTTCTTCATCCTTGTCAAGTTTGGCAGTGTTTGACATGGGTGTATCCATCGGCTTCATGTTCTCCATCCCAAAGCGTTTGAGTAGTTCAGTTGTGTATTTGCCTTGGTTGATGAAGTTGCCTTCCTTGGTTTGTTTGATTTGGAAGCCGAGGAAGAAGGTCAGCTCACCCATCATACTCATCTCAAATTCACTCTGCATAAGTGAACTAAACTCTTTGCAAAGATCAAGGTCAGTTCCGCCGAATATAATATCATCAACATAAATTTGAATTATGAGAAAATGGGTAGAAGTGTGTTTTAGAAATAAAGTACAATCAACTTTGCCCATGATATACCCATTATCTAACAAAAAGTTCTTTAGTTTCTCATACCAAGCTCGAGGTGCTTGTTTGAGTCCGTAGAGAGCTTTTTGCAAGAAATATACATGATTGGGTAACTTATCATTTTCAAAGCCTGGAGGTTGAGCAACATATACTTCCTCCTCGATTGTACCATTTAAAAACACACTTTTAACATCCATTTGATAAAGCAAGAAATTTTTATAACTAGCAAAGGCAAGTAGCATACGAATAGATTCTAATCTAGCAACATGAGCATAGGTTTCATCAAAATCAATACCTTCTTGTTGATTGTAACATTGTGCTACTAACCTTGCTTTGTTCCTTACCACTTTTCCTTGCTCATCAAGCTTGTTGCGGTAGACCCATTTGGTACCAATGATCTTTATATCATTTGGTCTTGGCACTAAGGTCCACACACGGTTCTTCTCGAACTGCTCAAGCTCTTCTTGCATGGCAAGGATCCACTCATCATCGCCAAGGGCCTCTTTGATGTTCTTTGGCTCCAGTTGAGAGATGAAGGCACTGTCTGCTTGTTCTTTGTTGTGTGCAGCTCGTGTCCTCACTCTTTCAAACGGGTTGCCAATGATCAACTCCTTGGGGTGATTCTTTGCAAAGCGGGGAGTGGGATCCTTCCTTTCTTCTTCTTTTTCTTCTTCTTCAACCTGCTTACCTTTGTCTTTGATGTTGAGCTCTTTTAAGATAGGAATGATTTCATCTGCAACATCATCATCACCAATATGCTTGCCAATAACAGGGTTAGTTTCAATAAATTTAACATTTATAGATTCTTCTATTTTAGATAGTTCAATGTTAAATACTCTAAAAGCCCTGCTAGTAGTGCTATAGCCTAGGAAGAAAGCCATGTACGATTTCGGATCAAACTTGTCGAGAGAATCCTTGGTGTTCAAAACAAAACAAGGACATCCAAACACATGAATGAAATCAATTGACGGCTTCCTACCACGCCATAGTTCATAGGGGGTTTTCTTAAAAGACGGATGAGTGAAAACTCGGTTTTGCACAAAACATGAGGTGCTAACGGCTTCAGCCCAAAACTTCTTAGGAGTGTCATACTCAAGAAGCATGGTTCTAGCCATCTCTTGTAGCGATCTATTCTTCCTCTCAACAACTCCATTTTGTTGGGGTGTGCGAGGAGAAGAGAAATTGTGCGAATAACCCGATTTTTCACAAAAACGTTCAAAAAGATCATTTTCAAACTCTCCCCCATGATCACTACGGATGGAAACAACATGACAAGAAGCTTCGTTTTCAACTCGTTTACAAAAGCTCGAGAAAACATCGAGTGTATCGCTTTTAGAAACGAGAAAGAAAGTCCAAGTATATCTAGAAAAATCATCGACAATAACAAGACAATACTTGGAGCCGCGAAGCGTTTGTGTTCTCATAGGTCCGAAGAGATCAATATGAAGAAGCTCTAGAACTCTCTTGGTACTCATGACTCCTTTGGATTTGAAGGAGGATTTGGTTTGTTTCCCTTGTGTACAAGGTTGACATTCCTCATCCTTTTCAAAATCCAATTTAGGAAGTCCTCGAACCAAGTCCTTTTTGTTCAGTTTCTTCATTTGATGCAAGTTCACATGACCCAAACGTCGATGCCAAAGCGAAAGATCGTTTTTATCCACGACTAAGCATCTATTTAGTATGGGCTTTAAAGCATCGAGAACAATCACATATAGATTACCATTTCTAGTTCCCTTATATATAACATTATAGGACAGGGAATCTAGAAGCAAGCATTCTAAGGAAGTAAAGAGCACAAGATAACCATTATCACATAATTGGCTAACACTAATTAAGTTGTGATGTAGGCCATCAACAAGCAAAACATTTTTAATGCACAATTCATTACCTATATCACCCTCACCTATAACCTTACCCTTTTTGTTGTCCCCAAAGGTTACCGATCCTCCTTTCTTCTTCACAAATTTGTTGAAATGGCTGATTTCTCCAGTCATATGCTTAGAGCAGCCACTATCAACAATCCATTTCTTTGTGACCTGCAAGAAAAGAGGATGTCGGAACCCAACTCAAACTTTGGGGTCCGGGGTTAGCTTGGGGACCCATTTCATATTTGGGTTGGTCCCCTTAGGCTTGTAAGGACAATAGGTAGAATAATGATCATCACATTTGCAATGCATACATACCATGGGGTTTTTAGAGCCGGAAGACTCTCCATTGAAAATTGGAGTTTCCACATTCTTTTTCTTACCCTTCTTCTTCTTCTTACCTTTTGGAGTAGTCGCATTGTATCCTAGACCACTAGTACCAACTTGTTTGGTAGAGTGCTCTAGAACATCATTTAGAGACTTCTTACCCGAAAGAAACCTTTGCAAAGTAGATCTTAATTTAGCATTATCATCACTAAGATTAGTAACGGTAGTAGATAAACTAGCAAGATCTTCTCTAGCATGCAAAAGGTCGGCCTCAAGACAGAGGGCTTTAGTAAGAAGAGAATCTTTTTCAAGAGTTAACTTTGCAACTTCATTTCTAGGCAAGATAGGTCTAGAAGATAAATCATTTGTTTGGGCAAGCAGTTTAGCATTTTCAGATTTAAGAACAACAATTTCCCTTTGATAAGAGTAAACTTCATCTCTCCTAGCATCATCAATAAGCTTAAGTTCAACATTTTCAGTTTTTAGAACATCTAGCTCATCTAGGCAATTTTGGTTCTCTATCTTAAGATTTTCAATAGTTTTAAGATAAGTACCATTCTCAACCTCTACTCCATTATATTGAAGTTCAAGGTCTAGAAATTGCCCTTGCAAGGAATCTATGCTATCAAGATGTAATTTCTCATTTTGATCTAAAATATCAATCTTGGTATAGAGATCATCAACTATCTTTCCTAATCTTTTTCTTTTAGCTTTACATTTAGCAAAAGATGATTGACAATCATTAAGCATTTCAATGAGGGTTTCCTTAGATAACTCAAGTAAGTTTTCATTACTTACCTTGCTTACCTCACTTACCTCAATTACTTCTTCACTAGTAGATGCCATGAGTGCAAGGTGACATTCTCCATCCTCGGAGCTTGAGGAACTTGAAGTAGAAGACTCCTCCCATGCCGCATGAGCTGCATCTTTGGGTCGTCTCTCCTTCGTGTCCTTCTTCTTGTACTTGGCTTCTCTTTTGTATTTGTCATCCTTCTTGTGGCTGCTCTTGTGATATCCCTTCTTGGCTTTTGGGCAGTCATTCTTGTAGTGGCCCTTTTGACCACACTCGTAACACCTAGGAGTGGAGGAGGATGGCTTGCCCTTGAAGTGTCTTCCTTTTGAATAGTTGGCTTCATGATCATTTGCACCTTCATCTTCGCTTGAGGAAGGGCAGGGAGACTTCATGGCAAGTTGTTGTTGCCTCATCATTTCTTCAACTTGAGCTTTGAAGGCTGTGTCCTTCATCTTCTTGGACTCCTTCTCTTTTCTTTTCTCCTCTTCCTCTTGCTTGTCGAGCCTTGGTTCATGTGCTTGGAGATTACCAACCAGCTCCTCGGTTGACAACTCGCTCAGCTTGTAGACTTCTTCAATTGAAGTGACCTTTGGCTCCCATCTCTTTGGAAGAGATCTCAAGATCTTTGCATTGATGGTACCTCTATCCATGACACTCCCAAGGGCTGCAAGGCTGTTCAAGATGACATTCAACCTTGTGTACATGTCCGCAACTCTTTCATTCTTCCCCATCTTGAAGTTCTCAAGTAGGCCGCCGAGCATATAGACCTTGGCCTCCTTGACTTGCTCCGTCCCTTCATAGGTGACACACAACTTATGCCAAATCTCATTCGCCGTGTCCCAAGAAGAGATGTGGTTGAACTCCGATGGTGAAAGGGCGGCGTAGATGATGCTCACGGCTTTAGCATTGAGTTGAGCACGCTTCATCTCATCTTCCGTCCACGTGGTGGTGTTCCCCTTAGGCTCTTCATACTTGAGATGGACTATCTTCCACATCTCGTAGCTCACGCCTTGGATGTAGAATTGCATCCTTCTCTTCCAATATAGGAAGTTTGTGTCGTCGAAGACCGGGGGTCTCATGGAGAAGCTTCCTTCAATATTGAGTGACCCAAGAGCTGAATCGCCCATCTTCTCCTACTTGTTGAAGTAGCTTGGAGAAGACCTGCTCTGATACCACTTGTTGGATCAATGGGCTCTAGAAGGGGGGGTTGAATAGAGCTTCACAAAAGTGATTAGATCACCAAATTATATTAAGTACAGAATTTAATTCAAAACAGCAATTTGATGTCCTAAACTAGCATACAAAGCAAGGATAAGAGACAAGGAAAGCATGCATTTGGACAGGTGGTTTAGAGTGGTTCCATGTCCTAAACTTAGGAGCAATGTCAGTCCACTACCTAGAGTTGGTTAGGCTCTAGGATTTGTAACTTGGTTCTCTTATATATATCACACAATAAGATTACAAGCTACAACTACCAACCATCCAAGGACTTATATATCAAGCCAAGATCTTCTACCTCACCAAGGACTTACCCACCAAGCAAGTAGTCGTCCACCTTCTTCAAAGGACTTACCCACTCTTGCTCTAGTCTTCGGCCTTGCAGGATTTACCTATCTTGCTTGAGCTTTGCCTTGCACCTCTCCTTCACTTGGGGAGCTTTAGCACCTTCCTCCTTCACTTGGAGGCCTGGAGCAGCTAGCCTTCTTCTCCTTAACTCGGGGAAGAACAGCAACCTTCTTCTCTTTCACTCGGAGAAGAAACTTCAATCAATCTTCATAGAGAATGGAGATGGGAGAAGTGGAAAGGAGAGCTTTACAAGATTACAAATGATAGCTCTCATACATGGGATCCTAACTCACTCATACTCACGAATTTTCTTTGAAGGTAGAGAGAGAAAGGGGCTCAAAGGATTAGAAACCACTCAACTAAGGCTAGGACCAAGCATATGTGAATGAGCAACCTTGGAATGAAGTCCAAGAGGTCCTATTTATAGTTGAGGGTGTCCCTTTGAGGTTGGGAGGGTTAAGTGGCACAAACTAGCCGTTTTACAACTTGTAACGGATCTATTTTGAGTCCCACCTACTCCTCCAACGGTTGGAATTTCTTTTTCTGCATTCCAGTACAGTCCGATCGGCCGAGTTTCAATAAAGGCAACTCGGACGAACCACTAAGCGACAAGTCTGAAAGATTGACTGTCGGCCGAGTTTCCTTGGAGAAACTCGGCCGATCGGTCGAGTTTCAACTTGGACCGATCAGTGGATCGGCCGAGTTTCCCACCATAGAAACTCGACGAACAGGGATCGGCTGAGTTGGTAACTCGGCCGACTGCCCAGAAAATTCCAGAATATATGGATCGGCCGAGTTTGGAATTCGGCCGACAAAATCCCTATTATGGGTATTTTGGAATTTTCATAAACTGTACAAACGATGGATTTTTGAGTCCCAATCAATTTATCCATCTTAGTTACAATACAAAATATGAGTATAAGTGATTACATCAATTGTTCTAAGCCTCTAAGGGCTATATTACAAAACGGTCAAAAGTCACATGTTTTGCATGTGCTGGATGAGTAGCTTTGGAGTGGAATGAGATTCTTTTCTTGTACCTAATGTCTGAAACAATCTCAAATAGATTTGTTAGATACATATGAATGGAATGGTTAAGTCATTATCAAAATATGGGCAATGTGCGACACCTAGGTCAACACATTTATCATTTGCAGGAACATCGATATAAAATACTTGTTTCGCCTGTGATGCCAATATGAATGGTTCATCCTTCTCGCCAATCTTTTCAAAGTTCACTAATGTGAAACTCAATTCATCCACTATAACTCCTTTGGTGTTATCAACCCAATTACATTTAAAGAGTGGAATTCTGAAATCTATGTAGTCAAACTCCCATATGTCTTCAATGACACCGTAATATGACATTTTAGCTACATGTGGACTCTTATCCTTTGCACTTGTAAAAAACAATGAAGACGCTTGAAGGGTGACCCCATTGTTTTGGATGACACTCTTATCATCTTGACGCTTTGTGTAATATGAGAATCCATTCATGTCAAACCCTTCATAAGACATAACATTCAATTTTGGTTTAAAGGCGAGGCATTTTATAGTTTCAGTAAGATTATTTGGTGTTTGAGATAGTTGATATAAGATTTTATCTTCAAACCACTTAATAAATGTCTTGTTATGCTCTCTAGCAAGCCACATTGAATTGTCTCGAGGATATTGTCTCTTGATGAAATTGGTATGTTCCTCGATATAAACACTCACTTCGTAGATGTTGTGTAAAATATACAAGTGACCTTTTTCCAACTGCTCACAGCTGATTACTTTCATCCGTGAACCCAAAATTCCTTTGGCAGAATACTCCTCAATATTTTTGGCCTCCATTCCCATTGGGCACAATAATTTCTTTAACTAGTATGTTGAGATTGGTAGCTCGTTTCCTTCAGGAAGAATTTCTTTCAGCAAAGACAACAATGACGTGAAGCTTTTGTCTCTCCATCTATTGTTAGCTTTCAGCTTATACAATCTCAACACAACGCTAAGCTTCATAAACTTAGTACAACATGTGTATAACGGTATCTCAGCATCATGCACAATGTTTCTAAACATGGGAGGTGGATCGGTGTGCTCTACCCCACAACTATCCAGCATCGCATCAACGATGTCTACTGGAACTGGTTCGTTCACATCTACGTCATCGGAGGCAATTTATTCTTCCACACAAGCACTGCTATCGACATCCACTGATTTTAGGTTTGAAATCTCTCCATGCCAGTGCCATTCTGTATAGCCTTGTACAATCTCATTGCACATGACATGACTTTTAATTTCGTCACCAGTGTTGACTTTTAAGTTGTTACCGCAATGCCTACATGGACAGTAGAACTTATCTCCAGGTTGTTTCTTATGTTCCTCGGCAAATCTAATAAACTGATCAAGACCAGAAATAAACTCTGGGGTGCAGCGATTTGGAATGGACATCCATGATCTATCCATTCTATGATCAAAGAGAAAATAAGTATATATTAGGATTTAGGGTTAAAAGATTAGGGTTTATGGTTAAAAGTTTAGGGTTTAAGGTCTTATATATAATAAATGTGTATCACCTATCCCATTCTTGAACACCTAATCTCACTAGTAAGTGTATAATGTGTATTGGGTTTTCAAGAAAATTTCGGCAGCATTTCCCCGTAGTTCTCCAAGAAATTTTCTTAAAAACCCAATACACATTATACACTTACATCCTAAGTGAGATTAAGTGTTCAAGAACAGTCCCAAATTGGGGACTATCTAAGATTTACTCATAATGAGTAAATCTTGGACGAGTTTCTAGGCCAACATAATATAACATTAGTCCCTTGTTCACAACCCCATTCAACACACAATTTTCTTATAAAAACACTTGTGGACAGCCATAACAACATATCAATGTTTCCTAAATTAATCATTGTATTATTTTATAACACAAATCGTGGTGGGTATAACATAGCAAAAAATTCAACATGTCACAACAGAAACATGTCCTTAACCTAATATATAGATATTTGTAACAAAACTCATCTTAGTTGCACCAAAGTGCTCATCAATTCCATAAAGACAAGATAACATCAAGAGGAACAATTCACAACTTAAGTACATTATCTTAAAATCATCATGGGATTTCTCCCTCTTAATCTTGAAATTAACATTATTTTAGATGATTCTTTCTTTAGTGTCTTGATCATTACATGATCATATCATTAAACTAATGAGAATCAGTTATAAGAATAGGAATTGATTAATACAACAAATAATATGAAATAATATAATCAGAGGCATCATCGTTATCTTGATTTCATTCATTAACTTGAAATTTAAAGCAGTCTTAAATCATACATAACAAGAAATTCATCCAAAGTAAATATGCATAGTGGTATGACATGCTTACCTAGAGCAAAGAAGATCCTAACTTAGTTCTTCTGACCTCACCTATTCCTAAAATTAACACAATTTACATTTATTATCGTCTTAAGTACCTTTTTAAATCCTAATTTGGGTGTTTTAGGAAAAGATGGCAAGATACGATGGAATTAGAGTTTGAAAGCCAGAAAACCAGGTTCCTATTTTAAAATCCTTTCTAATAACTATTTATATGTATTTTTCTAACATTAGATGAATAATCTATGAATATTATAAGATCAAACAAGCCCAATCTTGAGATTGGCAAACCAGAGATGGAAAACAGATTCATCACCTTCGCAGGTTCCTGCCAGACCAAACAAGTCCAATCTTGAGTTGACTTGTGATCATGAAGACCACACAACTTGCTCACCATGGAAGGAGAAGGTAGAAGTGGAGAACCACCAGTTGTGCAATGCAAAGATAGGACGAAGAAGAGGAAGAAGGGTACCTGTCGAGCGGCGGCAGCGGTGGCAGGCATGGCGGCGGTGGTGCGGCAGGCGAGCAAGCAGACACATGGCAGGCGAGCGGCGGCGGTGGCAGGCGTGGCAGCGGCGAGCAGCGGCAGGCGTGGCGGCAGCGAGCAGCGGGGGCGGGACACTAGGCGAGCAGCGGAATCGTCAGACCTAAACTTAATCGGGAATGAAATAGAGAAAGGGGAAGAGTCTGGTTCGCGTGGGTGCTATTAAGTTAACAATATACGTCGGTTATTAAAAACAATAGACGCTTAAAATAAAAGGTGTCGGTCGCCACAAAAAAAAATCGACACCTATGTTCAATGATAGTCGTCGGTTTCAACTAGAAAAATCGACGTATATCTACATATGCCGACAAAAAAAATATTTTTGAATTATGTCCATAGTCGTCGGTTGCCGTAAAAAACCGACGCCAAAGGAGGGTAAAAAATTTCGCAGGGACAGTGCGTGAAAACACATCGGCGTCAGTTGTTGCAAGAAAATCGACGACAAAAATGGGCCTGATTTCTGTCTCGCGAAAAACCTTTAGTCATCGGTTGTTTGTTTGGTAAACAACCGACGTCGTATGTGAAATTTTAGAGGTAATTTTTTTGTACTGAAAAAATTGAATTTGGCAGGTGATTTTAGGCGTCGATTTCTTACTGAGCAACCGACGCTAAATAAAAAGCGATACCCGTGTCTGGCCGGGCTTCACATATAGATGTCGATTTGTGCTTTCAGCCGACGTTGTAGGGTTTAGGCGTCGGTTTTTGGGATACAACTGACGTCTCTAAATGTGACGTTATAAGTCATTTCCGTAGTAGTGACCCCTGCATCGATTTCGTCTTTCATGTTTATAAAGTCGTAATAGTGAGGAGACAAGAGTACTACCAACCGTGTGAATTTGTCATATGATCCTCAACTATTCTCGCGTGAAATTTACAATTTTCATGAAGTAATCATATGGGTACACGTATAATATGGAAGTAGAGTCTTTGCAATAACGCATAAAGACAGTAAGGCTCGGGAATATAATCGGTTCACAACCACAGCATATTTTTAAGAGAGTAAGACTCGGGAATATAATCGGTTCACGGACACAGCAGATATTAATACTAACGTAATTTCAACAAATGAGTAACCTGGTGGTTTGTATAATAATTGCTTTTTGGAAAAAACAATGGTATAATCAACCCGTTACGAGTGAGCAGTAGTTAGAGATGTATGGCACTCAGTACCATCCATTTTAATTTGAGACGGATGTATACGATTTTCTTTCGGCTCATATAAAGTTTTCACATCCATTTTATAATACCATCATGATTTGGTTCATTTTTACCATCCAACATCTTGTTTTAATTTGAGGCGGATGTATACGATTTTCTTTCGGCTCAGATAAAGTTTTCACATCCATTTTATAATACCATCATGATTTGCTCCATTTTATATTATGGTTTCTACCTTCCTTTCTTTAGGGAGGTACCAATAATACCCCAATACAATCCTAAACTTAGCATATATTCCCTTTATTACTATAATTTTCTTCGACGGCATGTCTATACAGCTGTAAAAGAAAAACTTTTTCAACTAATTCACGTCAATTTACCCTCCTTGACCAATCAGAGTACAGTACAGAACTCTCTCTCTTTGTGTGCGCGCTTGTGTTTTCTCATCTTTTATCCTGTTTTAATTTGTTTTCCTCTCGCATCCCCCTTGAACACACTTGGAAGCTACACCGTGTGGGAATAGACAAAGCCACTCAAAAGTAGAAACTACTCAATGTAATAACCCTATAAAAGTATGAAAAAATTCCAAGTTTTCTCTCTTTGTACAAATATAATACACTTTTATGTGTATAGTCTATTTATGTAAATTTAGCTGGGCACATGCGTGTTTGTTAATAGTTAAAGTATGTTGAAATCGCTCAAAATTCTGAATCGAACATTTGGGATTGTGCACGGGGGTGGCCAAAAAGTTCATACCCGACCTTATCCTACCAAACCCGGCCCGACTCGACCCGAAAATATGGATCTTTTTGGATTCTGTTCAGTTTTGGGTTAGGTCCGCTGGGGCCTATTTTAATTTTAGTCGGGTCGGGTCTTGTCTGGTTTGCATCAGGTCCAATAGGGTCAGTCAGCTTTTGAATTTGTCAATTTTTTTGCAGATTTATTATAATAGAATATTTTTAATAATTTTTGCATCCAATCAAGTCTGCCTGATTTCAGGTCGAGTGTGTACAGGTCCGGATCCGGTCGGGTCCTTTCAAGTCCAGGTCTATCTTGGGTCTGAGTTATATGTGTTCGGGTCCAATCGAGTCAGGTCCAGCAAAACCCGATCCATGGCCAACAACAACCCAATTTATATTGTGACACCGTGACTATAACACCCGGACCCCCTGCCCAAAGTTCTAGAAGAGTTTTAGGATGACAATTGGCCCCATAGATGAGCTTCACCAACTCGCTTGCTACGAGTTGCGTCCAAGACACGCCAGCTTCTTTAGATTTTCCAATCTAGATCAGACATGTTATTATATAAACGTAATAAATGTATAAAGCCATGAATCATAGTTGATGTTAGTGATTGACACAATTGTTATACCACTTAGTGTGTCAGTTCCAAGATTTGAGGGATAAAATGATCTTAAAAAAATAATTGAATTACCATATCACCAAGGTACACCTCTTTTTTAGGGAGTCTATTTCTAAAAAATTCTATAGTTGAGCGTACTCAGCCCAGAGTGACCTAACATTGCCATCTTAACACCACTGGTTTGCTTAAGAGGCAAACAACATCTCAATCAAATTGCAAGTCAAATCACTTATCTCTGACTGAAGACTTTAATGTTACTCAACGCTCAAGGTGATGTGCAATGAACTCACAAAAGCTAAGTCCCGGTAAAGCTCTTAGTCTAGAGTCTCTAGAGGTCTGCAATCAGTCGACACGATGAAGTTTCACATGGAAGTACCAAAGGAACAAGATAATATATCACAATCTCAAGGGATAGGCGTTCACTGTTGAATTAATCACGAGCTTAGTATCTAATGCATAATTGTTATTGATTTTTATCCTCTGGTAGAATAATTTGATCTATCTAGCAATTTTATATCAACTGAACAAATTAAGCCCGATTAAGATGAAATCATATTCTTCTAATCCCGGAGAAGCTAACAAAAGGCTCAAAAAGTAATCACAGAAACAAGGTCCTAGTGGAAGAGTTGCCAGATCGGAGTGAAGATTTCATAAGGAGAAGTGCGGCGAAGCAGCAGAGTAGGGTTGCAAGAAGGTAAATGTGGGGTCTAGATTACGTGACAAATAAATTCAACTTGTGCCACATTTGTACTTGCAATACCCGAATATGCATTCCGCATTCGTAGGTAAGGAGTTCTGTAGAGAAAGTGATATTGTTAATGTTAAAGCATTTATAATACGTCTGAATTATTTCAATACAATGAGATATTCCTATATATTATATACATTACTATAGTAAATAATATATCTCTTTGTAAGTTGAAGATGAGCCTAGCTCCTTGTGATCAACGTTTATGTAGAATAGCATACCCTATCGCTATTTATATTCTTTAATTTAAGTTTATAGTTTTAACAATTAGACTGAATGGATACGTAATTGCAACTGTTATGTTGATCAGAGCAGTATATAATCTTAGCTGTTATACAAATCATATTAGTGAAGTATGATATACATAAAATACATTTAAATTCAATTATTTGCATGGGAGTATGGATTAACAAGTCTAAATTCAAAGATAGACATGCTTAGATATAATATGGATATGCAAGTCCGTGAATGTGGTACAAAAATCGGGTCTAAATAACACACATTTCGAAAGATACAGATTTACAATACTAAGATGTACTCAGATCTGTTTACAACCCTAAAGAAAATGAGAGGAGCGAGTCGGCTGAGGCCAGGATGGGCAGCAAGGCAATTACGATAATACAATCCCAACGTCACAGAAGAGAAAGCTAGAGGCAGCGCATTTCTGTCCGGTGCCTTGTCCACAAACTTCTGTTACTCACCTAGCAATTAACATGATTGTGACCTGCACGAATTGTGTCTTAATTTGACTGGTCAGCGCTCGTGTTTTGTTCACTTGTTGCTCCTGCGTAAATTCGCCTTAACCCACCCTAAAGGGTAAGGGTAGCTTAATAAAAAGCACATTACAGAGGTCACTCGGATCAAATGATATACCCTGGGAGATCGTAAAGAATACAGCCTTCCACATGCATCACGACCACTCGGCAGAACCTCTAGTAGTTTCTATATAATTTCTCCCTTTTTGGTGCCCCTGCAGGTTCTAAACCCACTTCGAATCAAACCAGCAACATGTTTCACCAACTAAAGTGTACAGACTTACTTTTATAATTCCCTTTGCAGACAAACCACAAAACAGAGCTTGAAATGAGCCTTGCAAAGGGGATGTAGCTCAAATGGTAATTATTCATATATTACAAAAAAAGCCTTGCAAAGGTTCAATGAATGGTGCTAGAGTGCGCCAATAAACCCATTCAACAGAATCAAAGACACACAAATTCTGAAAATTGTATCAGTAAACCAAAATGAGAGCTTTCATTCACCTCTACCATTCCAGCAACTGAGATTATACATGTTCAAGTGGCAACGAGGTAAATAGAGCCTCTGCTTATGAATGGACGCTGCTACCAAAAGTTCTGGTCGTACCGATTTCAGTAAAAATGCAGAATAAAGTAGAAAAAGAAAAACTATCCCACAAAACCCTAACATCTCTCTAACTTCCCGCTGTCTAGAAGTCTCTTGAACGGATTAAACAGAGATACCTTCAGACTGGGCCGGGGTAGGTGTCCTGGGTTTGGGCTTCTCCACCACAATCGCCTGTGTTGTCAGGACCATGCCCGCAACAGAAGCAGCATTCTGCAAGGCGCACCTGGTGACCTTGGCAGGATCGATAACCCCAGTCTCTACAAGGTTCTCGTAAGAGTCCGTCATGGCGTTGTACCCAACCTCCCACTCGCCGTCCTTGATCTTCTCCACAACCACCTCTCCCTCCACTCCGGCGTTGTGCGCTATCAAAGCTGCAGGAGCTACCAATGCCTGTGGGGAGAAAAATTCATGCCGGAGTTTAATAGTAACACAGTTGATATTTAATTATTTTTTTTGGGTAAGTTGGTATTTGGAATTTTAATGATACGGTTTCAATTTACCATTAAAATGCCTGTGGGAAGGAAAATTCAACGCCGTCGTTCAATAGCAAAACAGTTGAAACTTAGATTTTTTTGGTAAGTTGATATTTTGAGTTTTAGTGATCAGATACTCAATTTACCATTAGTTGCCAGAAGCTAAAAGAAGAAGAGCAAAATATGGATAATCACTAAATGTGGCAACGCTCACCTTCTGAATAATGTCAGCACCAAGCTTCTCATCGGAGTCTTCAATCTCATCCTTGATCGCAGGTACACAGGTCGAGAGGTGGACAAACGCAGCACCTCCACCAGGAACAATTCCCTCTTCAATAGCCGCAAAGGTGGCATTCTTGGCATCCTCAATCCGGAGCTTCCGGTCCTCAAGCTCGGTCTCAGTTGCTGCTCCAACCTTAATAACTGCAACACCACCAGACAACTTGGCAATCCTCTCAGCAAGCTTCTCAGAGTCATAGACAGAATCAGTCTCAGCAAGCTCCTTCTTTATCTGGCTAATTCTCGCTTGGATCTCATCTTTGGTTGCGGCATCAGCAATGATAGTTGTAGAGTTTGAGGACACAGTGATCTTTCTGGCAGTACCAAGCTGCTCAACAGTTGTGTTTTCTATGAGTAGTCCAAGATCTTTAGCTTGGAATTCGGCTCCTGCAGGATTGGAGAAGATCCTAAGGTTATAAAAATACCCAATTCTTCACAATCACAAAGAACAACTAAAATATGAGAACAAAATTTTAGTGCGGCACAACAAATTTACAAATTTAATTTCCTTATTGACAAGACAGACATTTTTTGAAAAACAGTTGAGGTACCAGATTAATTTAAACACATAAAGAAGCGACGCATACAATTATCTAAAGAGACTCCTCCATTTTCAGGTAACAGCTCAATTAGAATACATGCTGGCTGTCACGATTTACAAGTAGATTAGCAATTAATCTCAACGCCTCAGACTTTATCTGCTAGACCGTATAGAAAATGAAGCATGATATATAAAATAAAATCTTGCGCATGTTGCAGCATATGGATTAGACAACAAATGACACATTTGCTGCATATGGACTAAATATAATTATTATTATTTTTTAAAATGTTGGTTTCTACCGGACTTCCTGTTTCATGAGTAACATGGAAGGCCAAAAGAACAATTCCACAAATCTATGTTAGCATATTTGTAGAGCTAATCGCAACTAATAGTGCTCTCCAAAATGTATGCACTGTAAGGCACAGCCTACATATCAAAACACAATCATGGATAGTATATTGAGAACGTACAGAAACAAATGAAAAATTGAAGCCCGGCTACAACCTACATAGTACATACCTGTAACAATGGCTATATCCTGCAGAAGGGCCTTCCTCCTTTCACCAAAACCGGGAGCTTTGATGGCAGCGACATTGAGGATTCCTCTCAGCTTGTTAACTACAAGAGTAGCCAATGCTTCACCACTGACATCCTCGGCAATGATAAGGAGTGGAGCCCTCAATTGAGTGGTCTTTTCCAGAAGAGGAATGATCTCCTTTATTGTAGATATTTTCTGGTCGGTCACAAGCACCCGAGCGTTCTCAAATTCAACAAGGAGCTTCTCTGGGTTAGTAACAAATTGAGGAGAAATGTATCCCCGATCAATCTGCACAGGTTTCACATTGTCACATTAGCCAGAATTCAATTAAAAAGTCGCTTCAGTGGGAGAAAAAAAAGAGCATGGTTATTATTGTCCAACCTCCATTCCTTCCTCAACATCAACTGTTGTTTCAAAAGATGATGAAGACTCAATGGACAATACGCCATCTGGCCCAACTTTGTCAATTGCATCAGCAATCATGGTTCCAATCTCCTCGTCGTTCCCCGCAGAAATTGAGGCAATAGCTGGACAAACAATTCTCAGATATCAGTTGCTACGCCTTCAGCAAACCAATGGATATATGTCATATATGAATATAACTTCATAATAGCTTAATTCGAGGGTCAAATCACCTTTGATGTCATTTCGTCCCTTAACTGGGCGAGCCTTCTTCTCCAGCTCTTCCACAAGGCGTTCAACAGTTTTGTCAATCCCCTTCTTGATAGAAACAGGATTTGCCCCAGATGTGACACTCAGCAAACCCAGTTTTATGATTTCGCGTGCAAGCACCGAAGCAGTCGTGGTACCATCACCAGCAGAGTCGTTAGTCTTGCTAGCAACCTATCAAAAGCAGAGAGAGAATGTGAATTCCTCCTCAGTCACACCCTCACTAGCTAAACTGATAGTCTGAATAGCTTGGGTCAATAAGAAAGAAACGTACCTCCCGAATTAAAGCAGCACCGGCGTTTTCCATTGGGTTGGCGAGCTCGATAGCACGGGCAATGGTGACACCATCGTTGACAACCTTTGGGTTGCCGAATTCATCAAGAACAACATTCCTCCCTTTGAGAACAAAAGATAACATATATGGGTACGTTCAGTTAGACATATTCTCTTTTATAGACAAATACTAATACTACTCAATTAACAATAACCTTACAAGTAAAAGAAGACAAGAAAAAGGAGAGCACAAACATTTCCTTTAGATAGTTAAAGAGAATACTTTTCAAAGTAAAATGAGAATTAGAAAAAGAGAGGTGATAGATACAGTATGGCATATATGTTGAGTAGTGCTCAGGCAACTACAAATGCCTTGACAAAGGCATATGCATAAGCATTATATTGCAGTAGATGGTGATTCCGTTAATAACAGTATGGATTTCTGGTTCAGCAGAGACGCCATTTGAATTTAGCTTACCTCTCGGACCAAGGGTGACTCCAACGGCGTTGGCGAGCTTGTCGATGCCACTCTGCATAGCGCTTCGGGATTTCTCATCGAAAGCAATCTCTTTTGCCGATGCGCGCACGGACAAGGACCTGTTCGTTACTTGCGCCCCTATCCTCTGCCCCTTTAGGCCTTTTGCTAGACTCTTCCTCTGCCCGTCCTGCAGAAGTAGCAAACACAAAACTCAAAATCCGCACTCACATGAGGCTGCCAGCCTTCTAGCTCACAGGAAGTGACGAGAGAATAGAGCGGAAAGGAGTAACGCCCAACCTGAAGAGGGGAGCGGAGGAGGGAGGCAGACGCCATAGCGTTGGCAGAGGAGGCCATTTCGCGGCGGAGCTGGTAGGCTGTGGAATGAGAGGATAAGGCGGAAGAGGGGTTTGGAGCGTGGAGCGAGTGTCTCGCTTTGCGTTTGGGGGTTTGGGGCAAGCGAGGGGTAGAAGCAGCTGTTGGTCTTTTGTAGTGTAGGTTAGTCACTGGTAGCCAGTGGTGTTTCCAGAAGATTCGGGTCGGGGCCAGCAGCAATCGTCATGGGCTGGGCCTTCCTCATTTCGGCCTCTTTGTTAATTGTTATCGCGATTCATGTCGGCTTCGTCAACCTCCAATACTTACTGCAAGCTTACAGTGGCTAAAATCAAAGAGACTATGTGGGGCACATGTCCCACTTCAGTCTAAGAAAATAATTGTACATGTAAACTATGATATTATGTGCATCATTAATTTGTCTTAGTAATCTTTCGTGACTCAACGTGCCATAGCATTTGTTGCATAATGGATTTATTTGTGTATGTGTGGAGTAATACAAGTAACCACCATCGTCATCATCATCTAAGCCTCGGTCTTAATTATATTGGGTCGATTACATGATCTTTTATTTCTATTCATCTATATAATGGGTCATATTCTCGATCGAGGTGTAAAGATTTAAAATTCCTCTTTATAAGCCATGCACGTGTTAATTTAAGCCTTCCTCTTCTATTGTTAATTGTGCTCGACTCAATACCATTACTTCGTATAGGCGCATTAGTTAGTCTGTGTTGTACGTGTCCATACTATTCAAATCGCACAACTTTCCTCTATGCTCGTCAGACCCACTTTATTCCTGATGTAGTCACTTTTCTAACGATCTTTTCTTGTATTCACACACATCCATCTCAACATATGCATTTCAGCCGTGTTCATCTTGTTGAGACCTTATTATTTCACCGCCCAACATTCACTCTCATACATCATGGTTGGTGTAACGCATGGGCCCACTGCCTAAGGCTCTAGTAGAGTTTCAGGAATGACGACTGGCCCCACAGACCACCACTAGCCTTAACTGCGCGCTTTATCCTCACTCACGCGTAAGTCAGGATCAACTTCCGACTGGTCACCCATCCTAGTACTACTCCAAGCTGAGCACGCTTAACTGTGGAGCTGTTTAGTGATGGGCTCTCAGAAAAGGAGGTGCACCTTGGTGATATGGGTAGTCCAATCATTCCTTCTAAGATCATCTTATCTGAGGCCTCAAATCCTGGGACGTTACAGTTGGCCATATAGATGTCCTATAAAACTTATTTTCAAATATGAGAGGGGTCTTAGGAGTATATAATACTTTAGTTACACTCCTCCATTTCAACCATCCTGCAGTGTACATTCATGTCTGTTTGAATAATAGATCTCAAGTAACTAAAATGTTCACATTTTGGTATATCTACTCTGTCCAACGAAACTCTACCATTCACACTACGAGATTGGTTGAAATTGCAATGTATATACTCAGTTTGGCTCCTACTATTCATCAATATATTTAATTCCAATCGTTTTCTCCAAAGTTCAACTTTGTCATTCAATACATCTTTAATTTTGTCAATCAACACAATATCATCAGCAAGTAACATTCACCAAGGATTATCATCCTAAATGTTTTTTTATCAACTCGTCCATAACAAGAACGAACACATATGGACTGAGAATGGATCCTTGGTGTACCATGGTTGTGATAGGAAATGTTGGTATCTCTCCTCCAGGAGTCTTCACACTTACAGTTGATCTATCATATATGTCCTTAATCAAGTCAATGTATTGCATTGACAAATCTTTTTTCTTCAAAATCATCCACAACACTTCCCTTGGTACTCGATCATAAGCCTTTTCAAATCAATAAAAACCACATAAAGATCTCTTTTACTTTCTCTATACTTCTTCATAAGCCTCCTTATCAGAAAAATAGCATGTGTTGTTGATCTTCTAGGCATGGAATCAAATTCAATAAAAAATGCATATTGTGGTAGATTGTGAATGTGATAAATAATATCAAAATGAAAAGAAAACTAAGAGCAAGTCACAAGTTATGTATATTTTTCTGACTATAGGCTAGGTGCATTATCGACGTTTATCAATTTATATCTTAGTCTAGGTGCATTATCGACGACTCTAGGTTTCTTTCCACTAACCGTACGTTACCTTTCCCAAGGAACACGTAGGAGAGTGTATAACTTGTGATTTTTGGGCTTCGAATCTTCCTTCCAGAGCAATTATTAGTCTAAAATTCTACCGATGGTGATCAAGCATAGATAGATCATTCAAATTCATAGTTATATATCCAAGAATAAAGAGAAATCTATATTAATTTATGTAAAAGTCGATACAACGATTCTCTGTGCTACTCCCAGGTCTTAAGGAAAGGAGGGGATTAGCCCCGCGTGGTTTTCAGTTGTGAATACATGGAGAGAAAGAAGAAAAACGTGGAAAACATGAAAAAAATTCATGTAACACCTGAAGAGAAGGTATTTCGGATGATCCTCCTCAAGAAACACACGTTCTGCAGTCTTCCGGCAGTAAAAATGCATGTTAGAGGTGCTCAGATTTCCGGATTGGCGGCCTTCGGCTCTGTGCTCCTCTCTCTCTTCTCTGGCTTTTGTGCAGCGTGACGTGAGATCCTCCTCAGGTATGGTCGTCCTTCGTTAGGTCATAGGCCAACTTACGTATCACCTAACGTGGACCGTCAAATCTGGGCAATCTAACTTGATTGCTGATTTCCGGCAGAGTCGGTGGAATCGACTAGAAAGTAGGTAGCACTGACAGCTTCGGGTTGCGGCCTTTGCCCTACTGAGTCGGTACCACCGACGTGTGATGGTCAGTGGCACCAAGTTGGTGCGCCTATTTGATCTGCCTCTCTGAACCGATCTCGGTGGCATCGACTGTAGGGGTCGGTGGCACTGAGTCTGCTATCTCTTATTTGCCCGACCACTGTTGTGATCTCAGTGGCACCGTCTGTCATGAGTCAGTGGCACCGACTCTGCATTGTACATGAAGTACCTAAAAATGCAGCAAAACGTGTATAAGGCTGGGTAATACATAAAATCATGTAAATATGATAAAATAAGCATAATTTGATGCAAACAGAGTGTACAGGCCAACAATAATGATTTATGCAAATATGATCAATTAATTGACTAATAAATGAACAAAACAAGTATAAAATAGTCTTGTAAATGCGACTCAAAACTCGTACATCAAACTCCCCTAAGCTTAAACCTTGCTCATCATCGAGCAACAAAACCTTTGGATCTGATTGAGATAAGTTAGTTGAAGGACATAAGTGCATAAGGTAAATCTAAAAAAGTCTCCGCTTTTGGTCCTCATACCGGCCCTCACTGACCACTGAATCTATAAACGATGTTCGTCCCCCAATCAATGAAACAATATCAATTAAAGCAGTTAATATGATAGATTCGTTTGATTCATACTTGATGCATTGCATGATCTCCTATCTACATTGTTCTTTTCTCTACCTACCATCTACATGGAAGCAGTTCTCCTGATAGATAATGAATGAGGAGAAAATCATATGAGTGGCCTACCAATAAGAGCAACGGGTTGTCGGGATGGGTGGCTATGGAAGAATCATGAGCACATAAAATCATTCATGCAATCAAAAATTATGATGAACCTATGATGATGAGAATTTATAGAATGCTCCTAATGCCTAATCATTGAGGTGGAATGATGCATGCAACTATCATTTCATCTCAAAATAAGACAAAATATCTACAAACTACATCATGTACTATTCTTCCTTATGATCAGGTAGGATTATGCCCTTTCTCCCTCACTTTCTGACATTATACTCAATCTTTTTTTATCTTTTTTTTCGATTATTATTTTTTTCTTCTTTTTTTCAAGCCCCCTTTCAACATGATAGAATTACTTCGGGCTTCTATTTCCACTACACATTTGATTTATGTCAATGCTTCTCTTCCTTTTTTTAAGGGTATGGGCAAAATACTACCTTCTTATATTAGAGAAGAAGAAACTAGACATGATATTTGCAAGATGATATGTAATGCATATGCAAACTACATCAATAAGATATTATGCAACTACATGACATGCATCAAAATTTTGTTGTGCATGTATGTTTTTCTATATTTTACATTTTTCACTAATGCAAGCAAAAATAAACAACTATTATGCAAGATATACTATGCAATGTAAATGCAATCAAGAGAGAATGATAACATGTACTCAATCTTCTTATGATGGAGTGTGATGTGGATGTATGCGGTGGATGAGATCACACAACTAAGAGATAGAACCTTCAGAGAAAATCATATGTCCCTCTCTAATGACCTATGTACAAGATAATCAAGGGGTTTCTCTCTTAAATTTTAGTTTAAGGTCACGTTAGTGTTTGGTCGGTTCGGGCTCAACAGCCTTATCAATCACTTTCTTTGGACAATTAAGATGGTCATTTATATCCTCAAATCATGGAGCTGACTTACCCAAGCACTTCCTCAGTTATGCAACTCAATTACTTACAAGATAAGCTCACAAAATTTTTGAAATTTGCTCATTTTTTCATGTGCACCCAACCCCAAAGATTGATAAACTCAAATGAAACCATGCAGTTACTCTCCACAAATTACACTAGATAGATTGTGGATCCTATATAAGCAGAAAAACTAAAAAAAACTAATTTTACCAAGATAAAAACAAAATGCTAAAATGAAAGAAAAACTAAGATAGAAGTTGTTGTTCCAACACCCCCCAAGCTTGAATATGACTATGATCTCATAGTCAAAATTCCAACTTAAGAGGTGGAACAGAGATACCTGACTGGTATGGTGATGGTGGTGGCTGGCTAGGGTCCTGGGGAGGAAACATCCCCTAGAAATTTGGATCAGAAGAGGGCATAGGCGGTGGCATTGGATAGCCTCCAAAGTATCCCTGACTCCAATAATGGTCAAAGAATGGTTGTTGCTATTGCTCCATCCTCTGTAGGCATTGATGCATGGTCTCTTGGTTGGCCAAGAGAAGACGTTCATTATCATAGATCACCTACTGGTTAGTGTACAGCCGCCCCTGCACATCTTGAATTCCATCCAGAGATGTGGTGTGCTGCTGCTGAGCAGTCTTAATATCCTACAACATGGTATACATGCCCGCCATGGAGTAAGCATCCTCTCCTTCCTGAGAGGGTGGTGGGGCAGAAGAAGTGGAGGCTGCATAGTGTCGTAGGTGCTTTCACGGAGCTACTCGATGCATGATGGGGATGGTGGGATCCACCTCCTCTACGTCGTCGTCACCTGACTGCCCGTCCTCATCATCATTTCCTTCTTGTTCTTCATCTTCGTCATCAATGTCTGGCCATCTATAGTGGTCAACTTACCTGATGTTGAATATAGGATCAGGTAATTGACGCTCGTAGAAGCTACCACCGACCAATAAACTTGCAAAGATGGTGCTATCTTGGACAGTGATAAGACCGACATGCTTGAAGTGGGTGCGGTCTATGTGGGTCTTGGACTGCAGCGGCTCAAGTGTAGAGAGATCCAGACCTAAGTGGAAAGTTATGGGGGTGATAAGTCCCCCAAAAAGGATCGGTGTGGTCCTCCTTACATTTCACCTTACCGCCATCACATGGGTAAGGAAGAATGCCCCGAAGTTGACCGGCCTCCCCTCCAAAAGTTGGTAGAGAAAGTATAAGTCTGGCTACTGAACCTTCGCTTGCCCTTGAGTAGACTTGGCAAAGATTGTGTTGGTGAGCATGCAGTGTAGCACCCGAACAAAGGGGTGCTCGATGTCGGACATGGCAATGTGGTGCCAACTTATCTTGTAGCCTTCTGGCACTGTCACAAGATCCTTCATATTGCGTCGAAGTTGACATTCTCAGGCTGGCAGCATGGCACATGAGGCCATCTGTAGATCTCGTTGAAGGCGTGAATGGTCATGGAGTGGTTGGTGTTGTAAAGGTGGAAGTCCACCTTCCCTTCTTTCCACTCACCTCACGCTAGGCATGCTGGGTCAGGGGCCACACATATCTCTAGGGAAGCCATGAACTTGAGAACAATCTCCTTATATGTGGGTCACCCACTGAAGAAAGGGTTTGAGTTCCCTTCATTAAACTCTTACCCTTGGAGGACAACCTCCATGTTGTCGATGAAGCCCATGTCCTCCATCGTCTTTCGGTCCCCATATCTCGTCAGAGCAAACGGTCTTTTAGCAAGCTCCTCGTACACCTTCCGCACCTCTGATGAAGGATGACTTATCGTGGGTCGTGGCGTCAGGGTGGGAGCTTCTCTTCTTCTTGCCATGGTGCTGAAGAGACCGGATAAGGAGGTTGAGAAAATAGAGCTCGATGTAGCTTTTATATGTTGTAGTAGTCACTTGCACTTGGTGAGGAGTGGTGCTTGAAGGTGTGGAGAGAAACAATCCACCACCTCCCCTTTTATAGAGTTGGTACGGTCCTGCTGTAGTGAAGTTGGTGGCACTGAGCTGAAGAGTCAGTGGCACCGACTCTGGGACTTATCTGTGGCCTCAGTGTATCGACGGTCATCGATGCATCATCTTGAATAGGCATATTGTCGACGAGTCAGTGACACCGACAAAAGTACTCGGTGGTACTGACTTTGCAGTAGATCGGTGCTACCGATCATCGATCTTGTTTGAATCTGGACCATTGGTCGAGGGCGCCCACGGATCAGTGACGCCACCGTCGGTGGCACCGAGTCTGATGAGTCGATGGTACCGACTTTTTTAGATTGTCTCAGTGCACCGATGCACCCACTGAACCTAGAGTGTTGGCCGTGTCAATGGTATTGATGGCTTATCAGTTAAATGTTCGACATTTTCTGCACTTTATTTAGAGATCTTGGTGCCACCAACTGGGAATTCGGTGGTACCTACTTTTTTTCAATCGAACTGGCCCTCTCACTGACCCTATTTCGGTGCCACTAACTTGGGGACTCATTGGCACCAACCTTGCACAGTCATGTACACTTAACAAATGGGTCAAGGTATCATTTTTACAAAAATTATGAAAAACTAAGTGCAACTAAACTAAAATAATGTAAAGGAATGAAATAAATGTCCTAATGGTTGGGTTGCCTCCCAACAAGTGCCCTTGTTTAACGTCCTAGGCTAGACAAGTCCATTCTTGAGATCAATTAGGAACAATGAGTTTCACTTCATGCTCCTTCCTATTGAAGTCTTCTCCAAAGTAGTACTTCAGTCTTTGGCCATTAACCAAGAAGGATATCTCTCCTTCTTTGATTCTAACCGCCCCATGTGGAAACACTTCCTCTATGACAACGGTCCACTCTACCTAGATCTCAGTTTCCCAGGGTGTAATTTCATCCTTGAATTAAAAAGCAACACATTCTCTCCCGGATAAAAGACTCTCCTTGCTATATGATGGTCATATATTTGCTTAGTTCTCTCTTTGTACAATCGTGAATTCTCATAGGCATTCATCCTAATTTCACCAAGCTCATTCAACTCTGACATCCTTATCTTACCTGCTTCATCAAGGTCAAAATTGAGCCTCCTTAACACCCAATGAGCTTTATGTTCTAACTCCACAGGGAGATGACACACCCATCCATAGACTAGCCTAAAGGGTATAGTACCTATCGGTGTTTTATAGCGCAATCTTATAGGCCCATAGCACATCAACCAATAAGGCACTCCAATTCTTTCTACTAGAAGATACCATTTTCTCAAGAATCTTTTTAATCTCATAGTTTGAAATATTCACCTACCCTTGAGTTTGTGGGTGGTAGGGTGTACCCACACGGTGTGTCACTCCATATTTTCTTAAGAGTGCCCCAAATTTCCAATTGGTGACGTGAGTTCCACCATCACTTTTGATCATCCGTGGCACTCCAAACCTGCAAAAAATGTGATCCTTGACAAATTTGCACACAACATTGGCATCATTAGTGTGGGTTGGAATTGCTTCCACCCATTTTGATATGTAGTCTACAGCCAGTAAGATATAGAGGTTAGAGTTAGAGGACACAAAGGGTCCCATGGAATCAATACCCCATAGGTCAAATACCTCTACTTCCTGAAACATGTTCAATGACATCTCTTGCCTATTTGATATATTACCTGACCGCTGACATGTGTCACACCTACGCACAAAATCATATGCATCTTTGAATAAGGTCGGCCAATACAAACTGCTCTCCAAAACCTTTGCAGCTGTCCTGGAACTGGCATGGTGTCCACCTGTAGGTAATGTGTGGCAATGTTTCAACACATTATCATATTCACATTCAGGTATGCACCTCCTCAATATTCCATCCCTGCACTGTCTCAACAAAATAGGGTCATCCCAAAAATAATAGCGTAACGAATGAAAGAACCTCTTCTTTTCTTGGTACCCCCAATCATCGGGTAATTCCTTGCAAGCTAAATAATTTATAATGTTTGCAAACCAAGGGTCCCTTTGCTTAAGGGTGAACAGTTGTTCATCAGTGAAAGTATCTAAAATGGGTATATTAACATCTTTTTCATCTACCCTCTCCAGTCTAGATAGGTGGTCAGCCACCACATTTTCAATCCCTACCTTATCTTTGACCTCAATGTCAAACTCCTTGCAGTAAAAGGATCCATCTAATCAGTCTTGGTTTCACATCCTTCTTCTGCATCAAATATTTAATTGTTGCATGATTGGTCCACACCACCACGTTAGCTTCTACAAGATATTGCCTAAATTTCTCAAAAGCAAAGACAACAACCAATAATTCTTTTTCAATAGTGGTGTAATTTAGGTGTGCATCATTAAGTGTTTTAGATGCATAATATATGACCGTAGGAACCTTGTCCAAGCGTTGGCCCAATACTGCCCCTACGACATAGTCTGACGCATCACACATCAGTTCAAAAGGTTGACTCCAATCTAGAGCCTACACAACAGGTGTAGAAATGAGTTTCTCTTTAAAGATTTCAAAAGCTTTTAAACATTTCTCATCAAAATTGAATTCAACATTCTTTTCCAATAGCTCAGACAATGGCTTAGCGATTTTTGAAAATTCCTTTATAAATCAGTGATAAAACCTGGCATGGCCTAGAAAACTCCTAACTGCCTTCACTGACGTTGGTGGAGGAAGTTTTGAAATCACCTTTATCTTAATCGAATCCACCTCCAATCCTTTGCTCGACACCTTGTATCCCAGCACGATGCCCTCTCTAACCATTACGTGGAATTTTTCCTAATTAAACACTAAGTGTGTGTCTTCACACCTTTGCAAAACCTTATCCAAAATTTTCAAACAATAATCAAAAGATTCCCCATAGACCGAAAAATCATCCATAAAAACCTCGAGACATCGTTCCACCATATCAGAGAAGATCGCCAATATGCAACGCTGAAAAGTAGCGGGTGCATTGCACAACTCGAACGGCATGCAGCGGTATGCAAAAGTGCCATAAGGGTAGGTGAAGGTAGACTTCTCCAGATCCTTAGGCTCAATTGAAATCAAATTATAGCCCGAATAACCGTCAAGAAAATAAAAGTGGGAGCAACCGACGAGTCGCTCCAAAATCTGGTCAATGAACGGTAATGGAAAATGATCTTTAAGCGTGGCGGTGTTCAATCTGCGATAATCAATGCAAACTCGCCATCCTGCCACTAATGTAGTGGTTATTTGTTCATTAGAGGAGTTAGTAGTGATAGTGATTTTTACACCCCAATCTCACAATTACCACTAATCATGAGATTATGGCATAAATTGAGAATTTAACGTAATACAAAGATCACCCTTAACTTTTTCTTCTTTTTCAAACTCTTTGTTTTCTCGCATTGAACCACATAAACTAACTTTATAAGGGAATCTAAGCATTTATTTCTCTAATTTGATTTCAACAGTAAAAATGCATGTATGAACATTCATTATGTTTCTCATACTTTTAAGCACATAAGATTTGTTGATTCACATATATTGCTAAAAGAGGAATAATGTTATACATCATCATTTACAACTCTCTCTTATTTCTTTACAAGGACCTAGAGTGACAAGGACCGAATGAACTTAACTATACTCAGACTTAACTCTTGTGGCAGATCTACTCTGATGCAATGATATCTTCAATCCCCACGGTTTCCCTAAAAATTTTGAGTAGAGGAGTGAGCCTACTCGCTCATTGAATGAGTACTTCAAAGAAATAGTCTAAAGCACTAATATAATTACAGATATACTTTTGAGCAACCGATATCAATTATAATAGTAGTAAGCTTTATAGAGATTGATAATTGACAATCATAAATATGACATGATACTCTAGATATCAACAAGAGCAAATCAATATATGAGCATGCTTAATAAATTTCAAAGAGAACTAATAATTTAGAATCATACAAAGAATAATTGCTGGGAAACTGTACTCGAATCTTTCTTAGCCTTTCTTACTTATAAGAAACTCTGTAAAACTTATATTATCATATTTTAGCTTATGCCCTGATCATATGCAGTGTACTCTACATATGAAGACTCATAGCAAACTACGATCTCACCGTACTAGACTTAGCTGACACACCCGGGAATGCTAATCCTGACTACGTCGTTGGTCTGCAACAGGAAAATGGCTCTCTGGCCTCAGCACATCTATTATGCCATAAAAACTGGACTCCTCCTCTAACCTGAGCACACAAGTGTAGATTCAAGCCACCTATTGGCTTTATTGTACTCTAGTGCCACCAGGATCTCTGGTTGATGTTGGACACTACATTCTGTATATTAAGTAGACTTCCACTAGGGCTTCATCCCCTGTACCACCTATTAGTACGTTCCGACCCCTGTATACTGGACACTGCCAGGGTTAGGTCATTTCATCCCTACGACGCAGACCTCTCATAGGGAATCTACAGTGTTCAGGGCATCTACATGTCTAATTCACTTTTTACATTCACAATTCAATCATCACATTACATATCTTAGTTTAGCTCTGTAAACCATTCGTTTCATAGACCATCTGATAACAATTACCACAACTAAATTGTTAAACATCACCACATCTCATACTGAGAACATTGATATCAAAATACTTGATTCATTGAACATCCTATCCTTAGGGTTTCATTTACCCCATTCACTTATCACATGGCTCTCATAAGGATTTCATGGGACATAAACATTCACTGAATAAAGAAAACTATCAACAAATCATATAAAATCAATATTTGTATGAAACCTTGGAACTGAGCTGAATTTGGGTTTCCATGACATTCACTGAGATAACATCCATCAATAATAAAATTGAATAAATAAAGTCTATCATGTCAAGAAAATTCGTTCAAATGGATTTTACGACATCTATTCGTAAATATCCAACTTTCCTCGCATCTAGGGTTTCACCCTCTTCACTGACATATCAAACAAACACTATTCACCTTAAATGAAATCCAAGATAGTATCTAACATATATGTACTATGAATTCAGATAAACAATCATTCATAACCAAGGGAATCCAGATAAACAAATTTCTCTATTTAATTATACAACAATTTCACTCATAGACAAATTCCCTATATTTCAATTTACTCTTATAACCTCTGCAAATACTAAGGGAATTCTCATTAGGATGTATTGTATACATTTCAAATATGATTTTATCATCTGAAATTCATCCAAAGAGAGGAAGAATCTGTTTCATATCATTTTGCAACAACTTAGATCAAACACACAATTCAGGGTTTGTAGTCGCATACTAAGCAATTAAAGATTATGGTTGATTTAACCAATTTTCGTGCAATATACTATTTAAAGAAAGTTCCCACTCACCCTAAGGTGTGAAAACACCTTAAAAACGCATCTCATCCCTGAAAATCTTGATCTCATATCAAATCCCTAGAAATTCACCAGATTCTTCTTCCTTTCAACTCGAAAATCCTAAAAATGAGGGATTATGAAGAAAGAGTGAGAAAAGGGGAAGTTTTGATACCATTTTGGATCAAATCAGAGGAGGGACTGAATCTTGACATGTGAGAGAAGATTCACCATTAAAGTCTATGTAAAGAAGCTAAACTTACATGATTTCATCATTCCTCAGACCGCAAAACCCTAGGTCGGCATCTCCATCACTTTCTCCTCTCAAACCCTAACTCTCCCTCTCTCTCTAGGATTTCATTTCTCTGGATTGAATCACAAATTATGAGAGCTCCTTGTATGCTAGGTTGACCATATATAGCAATTGAGCTACTTGAGTCAATTGCACATTGACCCCTCACTATACTTTCTCTTATTTCAGCTGAATTTTCTATCATAAAAATATTATTATCATTCATCTACTGATAAGGTCTAAATGCATCCAAAATTTTTGAAAATTTTACATGTTGTTTATGATTGAGTTTCATATCTCCAGTTAAAATTTCAAATCATTTGGAGTTATCAATAAATAATTAAAATTAAACACTACACTACTGAAAAGCACTTTGTTAGCATTTTGGTCGAAGTATAGTTCGACCAAGAACCACATTTAAAGAACACTCAAATATTCTGAAATTTTTCTCCAATATGAATGATTGAGTTATCCATATCATATACAAAATTCAATTAAATACAAAATTTGTAGAAAATATGAAAAATCAGTTACCACACTGCTATCCTGATTAAATTCCATATTCATGTACTATCAAAACCCTAATTTTTGTCGATTAGGGTTTACATTTCTCAAACCCTAATTCTTCAAACTAAAATCATAGTTAGAGTTTCTTCTTAGGTTTGAAACATCACAATTGATCTACTATCATTAATCAAGTCTAAACGATGTTCAATCTAATCAAGCATGTAATCATTCAGGTAAACCCTAGTTTACCAATTAAGGACAAATGTGGTCATTACAATTCGCACCCCCTTAAAAAGTTTCGTCCCCAAAACATAAATACACAAACAAAGTATATTCAAAGTTTATTTTAAGCATCTGAAATCTTACATGTCATTATATTCTTGTATTTCATACTTGAATGCACTTTTCAACATTAAGTCCTTTATATCTTTTACAATCACAACATGTCTGAAAATAGTTCCCAATGATATCCAACGAATTCTCTATGCCACAATCAATCATAGGATAGAGAGAGAAACAACCATTTTAATATTTTCATTCTCTTGAGGTGTTACCTCATCATTTATAATCCGATCCAACTATCTCAATTCATATGGCTCAATATGTACTATTGTTATGTATTAGCTCTAAGTCACAAAAGAGAGTTCACCATGTTCTTTTGAATTTTACTATTGTGCTACTCAAATAGCAAAACAGTCTTGAGTTGGAAGACTAGATTCAACAACAATTGTACAATACTACTCACGGCATCCCCATTGCATCATGGATGCATAAGGTGAAGCATTACCATCACATTCCATATTATTCTCAAGTATGAACCCACACATAATTCAAGGTGTAACCATTGGGTTATAACATACTAGGGTTTCAACAATAGTAACAAAGTACTCCATGATTGTATTAGTCATTCAAGGACTATTCATACGCAATTACCATCACTTAGTTATATTAAATCTAGGTATAACAAGCTATACCTCATTAGGGTTACATATCAATACAATATGGTTATCATCCCTTCTATTCATATGAGTGAATAGGTAAGGCTACCTTATTCAGGGTAACCCTTCATTTGTTCCATCATTATTCAACCCATATCACCATACCACAATTGTACAATACTAAGATGGATTACTGGTATGAATGACTACAACTATCAGACACCTTTAATTAACATATCGCTTGCACATGTACACTGAAATCATACGTAGAACCAATTTACACCCCTTAATATACCTTCAACAAATTATACTTCTAAAAACAAATTCACATATCACTAAAAGCCATTGTTTTCTCTTATCTCCCTCCTCATTCACTACTACTTACTTTTTACTACTTATCCTTCTCATTTTAATCATGTAGATTGAACATTCCTAAAATTTAAACATACAAGGTACAAATAGATTATTCATTATTTTTGCTATCACTACAAAAATTTATCTCATATCACACTTCACTCATATTGTATTTCTCCTTTTGTTCAAAACACACTTGTTACATTTCAAATTTATATCCTACTCTTTACTCCGAATCATTTCCATATTGTTTATCAACCTTTCAGATTAGCTATCTTTAAACCCTGGATTACTATCAGTGCTAGTTTATTTCTCATAGTACAAATCTCATGATCTTGTTTTATAGAGATGCTAGTATTCAAGGTCAAATCACTAGTGACATCCCTTGAACTACTACAACTCTAAACATTCTAGGGTTTGGTCCTTATCAGTAGCATGCCATTATTGTGATGTGACTTTGCTCCCTTAATTTGAAATTCAAACTTTGAATCTCACAAATTTTACTAAAGTCTTCCTTATCTTATCAATTGAATTTCCTTTCTCTTACTTGGCCATTCAGATAGATTACATTCTCAATTACCCTGCTAGGGTTTATCATCATATTATGTGTCATTATTACATGCACTAGATGTCTCTACCAGGGTGGTTATGCATCATATATTATTCATTTTCTTATCACTTCATTCCCACATTGCTCTCATTAAGGAAGATATGAAAGAGAAGATGATTTTGAGACTTAGAGTTCTTATCTTCAAACATTCAATAATACATTTCTCATATGTAGGTTTAATTAATTATCAACAAGGATACTTGACTAATTAGCACTTTCTTGAATCTTGCAACCTCTTTCTTTTATAATCAATAATACTCCACCATGTTTCAAACCCTTCCTTACTTTCGATAATCCTCTTACCATGTACTACTCTTCCACCTGTCATCTTTAACTTCTAATTTTTTTCTTATGATCATGTTGCTTATTCATGTGTATGATCATGTATACCATGTTGCACATATTTCTTTTTATCCTTCTACTAACGTGAAGTTGAAATTCTAAATCAATAATCTCTCTACTAGTTTCAACTCATGTTTAATACATTACATATCCTACATTTTAAATCAAACGACTCATGCATGGGTGAAACATAATTTCTCTTTCAATCAAGTTTTTCCTTCCTGAATATAGTCTACCTTTGTATGACGTATTCATTTATTTAGCTACACTTTTGTTCTTCTTTTAGAAACTAGTTTGTTGTTCTATAGAGACTTAGAATCCAAAGGCAGTAAGAATGAATGTATTAAACTTATTAATAAAGGTGTACATTCCATGTTCTCAATTATATCATAACCCTCATTCCTTAATCAAGCTCATTATTTCCAACATTTCTCTTTGTTTCAACTAAGTTTCTTATCCTAGTTTTATGATTTACATGCTTATCTAGTTCTCTTCACTTTAACTCTTCTGAAGACTCTTCACTTCTATGTACTTATTGTATAGTTAACTATTTTCTTCTATTTTCCCTTTGCTTTGGAGTACAGAAACACATTGTACTCAGTTATATAATCCATTCCTCATGATTGATTCTTACTATCTTGGCCCCTTACATACTTTTCTCATATCTTTTCCATATTTCATATTTAGAGTTCATATAATACTAATAATTAAACTTAATCTGAACCTTATGTCGTGTTCCTTTATTCGCAATTAAGGGTTTCTCATATGAGGCCCCAAAGTTGGATCTTAGATATCAGTTCCAACTAATTCTTAGCTATTCTAATCTTTCCCATATGTTTCAACATCTTAGTGTATGTACATTCTCACTATGATGTGGGTCTAATTTATCCAAAGTCTACTCTTATTGTATTTTTAATAGGAGTCATTAGATCCTAGTAACACACCCTACCAGTCGGACCAGGCCGAACATGCAGTTCTCAAGCCAAGAGATACTCAGGATTACTCAACTCCTATTCATCTCAAATGTGTGGAAGAAAACTTATCCACTTAGGAAAGCTCATTCAAAGATCATTTCTAGTCTACTTGATGCAAAGAATGTAATCAATAAATACTACAACTGTATAGTGTACAACAAATCTTAAAGACCCATATATATTTCAAAATACTGAATATCTGAATTCAAACATATAAGAGCTTTTCTATTCATCTCCAATAAAACAACAATATGAAATGAAAGTTCTATCTCATTTTATATTTCATGTTACTTATCTTGTTTCTAACCCTAATATTTCTAGGGTTCCTCTCTAGACCATCCTTCCATTGTATACCTGGCCAGGGTATACATGAAAGAATAGACAGAGTAGCTTGATACTGGTTGATCCAACTACTCAGATATCGGGCCAGGATATCCAAATACTCAAATCCCCAGAGCTAACATCATAAAATATCCTATCTGCCACACTTATGACTCTAACTTACTAACTTAATGGTCCATGACAACTCAGCCTAGGATCTGATACCAAGTTGTTACACCCCAATCTCACAATTACCACTAATCATGAGATTAGGGCATAAATTGAGGATTTCACATTATACAAAGATCACCCTTAACTTTTTCTTCTTTTTCAAACTCTTTGTTTTCTTGCATTGGACCACATAAACTAACTTTATAAGGGAATCTAAGAATTTATTTCTCTAATCTGATTTCAACAGTAAAAATGCATGTATGAACATTCATTATGTTTCTCTTACTTTTAAGCACATATGATTTGTTGATTCACGTATATTGCTAAAAGAAGAATAATGTTATACATCATCATTTACAACTCTCTCTTATTTCTTTACAGGGACCTAGAGTGACACTGTTATATCCTCAATTTTTAGTAAAATTGAATAAGGTAATTATAACACATGAGTTGATAAATAATCATCCTCTTTGATATTATTGAAAAATAACAAAGTCACTTGGTGGCATGTGTAGAATTCCGGGGCCCATTTAAAGGCCCATAAGATTGTTTGCTTTGCAAATAGATTCTTGTGGCACAAGTTAAGAAAATAAGATATTTCGGGCATAAATAACAAACGGTGACTTTGTTAGATAATTGGTTTAAAAGATATATCAGAAAGAGAAAAGAATAATCTAGCCATAAAGTGGTTTTGTAGCAGATTAATGGTCTCATAGTCCATATACATGTCATTGATGGCTTTTGATTTATTAAAAACATTATCTTTCGGAAAGGACTTGGTCAAGCCTGAGATCCCATGAAAAGAAATGGGTGATGAGTTTGGAAACCCTATGATGCTAGTTGCCGTAAGTGGGATTGCTTGATCATGATTAGTTAAGGTGTACGAGTCACGTCTAATAGCACTGCCTCTCATAAAAAGGAAACTTTCCATGTTGATCTCGCTCTCTCTTCCTTTCTAGAAACTTCATAGAACATCTCCGCTACCACTATAAGAAGGGTTGTATTCTTTCCCTCTCTAAGTCATCCCTTCCCGGTAACCCTAGAATTCCAGCATGAATCCTATATAAGGGAGGAGTCGTGAAATACCATCCTCACACGTATCAACACGATGCCAACTGGAGTGCAAACACACCCTCCATCAGTGTGGGGTTATCAAGGAGGATGGCAATGTATGGATGCCATGATCTGGAGCAGGCCGACTACTAGTGGTACACATGACTGGTGGCCCATATGTCGACCATCTTGGGTCCATGATGCCTACAAGTTGGCAGGAGCAAGTCAGCAAGCAAGTGTCTTCTTAGTTGGAAGCTTCATCTGGAGGACGGAAGAGGATGCAATTGAGGATGGAGCTGAAGCATGGAATTCCCTAGTTTCCAGCCGCTGCTGACTGCCACAGGGTTTGGCCGCGTTCGTTGAGAGTAGGCAGTGGTTTCCTAAAACACCAATGCCAACCCAGATAAAAGCTGACATCCAGGAAGGATGTGCGCCCTGCGTGCAGCTGAGAAGGGGATGGAGGCAGGTCGTGAGGCACTACAACATCGAGGAGGGGTGTGAGCCCTGGAGGTCTTCTCTGTCAACCACCCTAAGATGACCACTGAAGGTATAGAGGCGCCTGCATTAGGGCAGCGCTCTCCTTCCATCATGAATGCCACAACCTGTTGCTGGCGAGGTCGGGAGGAGGAGACAACTGGAGCACGTGGATGTTAGGCAATGTTTCTCATAGGTGAAATCTTCAGTAGGTTTGCGAAGAGTCTGAGAGGGTCTGCCACTAGTGACCTGGGTGCCAATCATGGAGGCCTGAGCACCGGCTGCCTAGGGTCCTCACCGTCGGGGTACTGGTGGTAGAAGAGGAGATCTGGGAGGAAGGAAGATGGCCGAAAGCTGGCGCCTTCCTGCCCGACATGACAGTGGTGCAAGAGAGAGAAGGAGAGCGATGGAAATTAGGATACGACAACATCATCGGGTGCTTGTGCCTGCGTGAAGGCGTCAGGCCGACGGAGGCGAGGAAGGAAGGTCGTGAGCTGGGCTAGCCCTAGACCAGCCGATTTAGGCTCATGTCAGGCATAGACCGGATCTTTGATGCAATTGGACCGAGAGGGTGTAGAGCCCTCTTCTATGGCGTAGCCATGACCTGGAGGCCCGCGATCCAATGAGGGAGAGCCACATGGCTGTATGGTAAGGTATAATTTATAGATTTTGCTTAATTCATAGTAAATGCTAGGATGGTCCAAAAATAATGATATTATATATCAAATTGATCAGGTTAACGAGGGGAATACAAATAAAATGCTATTAGAACCTAATTACACTTCTTGTTCCAAAAGTATACACAATGCATGTGTTAGTGTGATTAGGATAAAGGAAACCTAGATCTGCCTTAATCTGATGCTTAATTGAATAGATTCGTTCATGATAGGCTAAATACCTAATCTAGACCTACATAATGAAGAAATCTTTGATGAGGAATAATGATGTTTCAAGGTTGACAATCTCATACAATGTTGATTTAGGGTTTTGAAATCAATGAGGACATCTTGAGATAATCTTAATGTTGATAATATGAAGTAGATGTAATGAGTAGTCTAATATGCCTAAGATGATGAATATGGTTTCACATAATATGCATAATGGAATTTGTAATATTAGAAACCATAATATGATCATATTAGGGTTTGTAATCCTAAATTATAGTCCAAACATGAGATAACCCTAAACCCTAGTTTAGGAGCGCATCTAGATCTGAGTAATGTAACATGAATACATGGTGACACATATGTAGTATGCTTTGTTTTAGATATTTGTTGATTACTTGATTTTTTGCTTGGATGTTTGGAAACATTCTTAAAGTATATGATGTTCTACATGGTTTTTGTGATGAAATAAGGTATGTGGTTATGCTTATGAATACATGTATCGAATTCTGAGATTGCCGATGTTTCTCGATGAGATTGAACGACAAATAAACGGCTTGGTTGTTTATTTACTTCTTGCAAATTATAAAGTTCCTATGAGTATCACGTAAAGTAAATAATAATATTCTGAACCCTGGGTTAGACTGATATTAAGGGTAATGCACACGAGCCCTGGAGGGACAGTGATTACACCTGAGGTAGTTGACCAAATATGGGTTAGAATATGAAAACAAGTTTATGTTCTTATATGAAAGATAAAGATGTTGCTTATATGTTACTTGTGATTATTGTTTGAACCCATGTACCAGTATAACAATATACTGACCGCGTATTTGTTTGTCGACGTTTTAGGTATCAGATATACTTGAATCGTGGACATGAGGGTACAGATAGAGATGTTGAAGACACTACAGTTTAATCATGAAGGTTTAGTCTTAATGGTTTATCTTCACACCTGTAAAAGTTAATTGTGTTTAAAAGTTATGTAACTCCTTAGAGGAGCTTTTTATCTAAACATGTAAATATTTGATCATTAATGGAAATTGTTTACTATTTTGTATTATTTCATGAATCTGATCCTGGAATTTTTGAGTGACGATCTGTGACTTTAAGGTCTTTTAGACACTGAAAAGTGTTGGTCGTTACATTTGGTATCAGAGGCCAGATTCATCAACTAATACTTAATAGTTTATAATTTCAAATCATCCTTAGAAAGTTTAAGAGAAAATTAATAAAGCCTAATGCGTCTTTCAGGTTTCTCATCTCAAATTTTCGTCTACTTCTCATCTCTTGCTTAAAAAGCATTGAAAAGAAATTGTTAATTAGAGAGTAAAATGTGAAAAAGTGTAACCTTTTGTGTAGGTCCCTCTAGAGAGGGTAAACACTAGAAAGATACAAGTATGGGTAAGCCCTTTCTTAGAGAAAGGACTTGGTTTAGGGTATGTAAAACTCTAGAGAGTCAAGGGATACAAAAACTCTGAGAGGTAGAATATAGTCCCTAACACTAACCCTAAAAACCTTAATCTTAAATAATGAACATGGTGTGGTGGTATGGGACACTACCCATGTGAAACTTGAAATCATGAATAAGAAATATAAAGGGATGGGTTTAGGTAACCCAGTCTCCCATGCAAGTGTGCATGAGGAGCATAATGCTTATGTAAGAGGTCTTAAGAAATTTATGAACCCAATAGCTATATATATAAGAGAAAAATGAAAGTTTGTATAACTTGCTCAAACCTCTTATGTTGTCTCTACAAGTTTGGTGATGGTGGCCAAGACCCTGGAGGGGAAGGCCGATGTAGCACCAAGCCCCTAGAGGGGAAGGTGATCCAAGTTCATTGAATGGATAGAGTCCATGAGGGGGGTATTCAAGAGATTGAGCAAACATGGGTTTATATGTTATAATGATAAAAGTTATGTCTAATGAAAAAAAAGAGGTATCTATGAAACCTTTAGGGTTAGTGTGCCAACCTGGGGTGGGTCAATCCAAAAAGAGGGAAGATGACCTATGAGGGAGGCAAAACCTAGATCTTGGGATCAGATTGTGGCTAGCAAGCCTAACCCCCTCCTATGAGCCGAGAAGGCACCCTAGGCTAGGACTTTCCCTTAAGGTAAGTAATGAACATATTTAAGTATTGAGATAACCTTAATCCTCACCTAGAGGGGTGAAGAGTTAAAGAGAAAATATTAAATGAAAACACTTAAATTTATTGAACCCAAGGATGCCAACTCTGAGTGACACAATTGGTCAAGATTAGGAGGGAAGACCAATAAGGCACCAAGCCCAGGAGGGAAGGTGGCCTAAGTGGACGACCAAGCCCAGGAGGGAAGGTCATGAAATGGTCAAGCCTAGGAGGGAAGACCAGACAGGCACCAAGCCCGGGAGGGAAGGTGGCCTAAGTCCACAATGCAGTTGTTTAGGATCAAGCCCCTAGAGGGGAAGATCACAGAGGTCAAGCCCAGGAGGGAAGACTGACATTGCACCAAGCCCTGGAGGGAAGGTGGCCCAAGCCCAATGATGGGATGACACTGCATTATGTGTACTTGGAAGAGAGAGATGAAAGCAATTTGGGTTAAAGAATTAAATAATAGAATAATTGCCTAAAAGATGTGACATCTCAAAAGAAACCCTTAGACAGGGTAGGGTTCTAATGCAATCCTAGGGTCAAGTAGGGTGTATTAGATGTATATAGGGTCGATGGTTTGGGAGTTGATATGCCCTGAATGCACATGACCATGTGGTCGGGAGGTAACAACTAGGTTTATCCAAGGTTCATGACTCAGGAGATTAGCTACCTCTATGAGGATCATGTAGCCTAATGGGTAAATGTGAAAGGCACTCTCTTTATGCATAAAAGATGAGATAACTCCAAAAGTACCTATACCCCTAGAGACCTCGAGGATTTGGCTAAGGCTCATAATGATACATGATATGTAAATATAAAGATATAAGGAAGTCATGAAAACTTGAGAGGAGTTGTGCCCTAACGTAAGAGTAAGAAAAAGGACACTTGACTTCATGGGATATAAGAATGTTGTGAAATTGAGAACAAGTAAGTTTAGAGTCATATAGAGTATGATTCAACTTAATATGTGAAATTAAAAGGTAATGTGTGGATGTACTATCTCTGCTTTTGGAATGGAATGAACTTTGTGTTTGGGCTACAACCAAATGCTTATTTCATTTCATTATGAGGGAGGGAGATTGGGTAGACACACATTATGCTTAAAATTGAGAATAAATGTCTTAAGTTGAATGTGTAATGACATGAAGTAGGTTTAGAGGTGTTACCTCACCCTTGTGTTAAAAGTAATGAATAATAGGTTGGAAACCTAGGTGAAAAGAGAAATCACAAAGTAATAATGAAATCATCAAGAGATGATGGGACTACTAGAGATATGGATATACTTGAATTTCAATTCAAGTGCCAATTTTAGTAATAAAATGAAAATTAATTAAGTAGGGTCTTAACCCTAAGTTTTGAAAATAATGTGGGTTATCATTCATCTAGGTTTACTAGGCCTGAATTTTGAGCACAAAATTCCTTTTAAGGAGGGGTGAATGTTATATCCTCAATTTTTAGTAAAATTGAATAAGGTAATTATAACACATGAGTTGATAAATAATCATCCTCTTTGATATTATTGAAAAATAACAAAGTCACTTGGTGGCATGTGTATAACTCCGGGGCCCATTTAAAGGCCCATAAGACTGTTTGCTTTGCAAATAGATTCTTGTGGCACAAGTCAAGAAAATAAGATATTTTGGGCATAAATAACTAACGGTGACTTTGTTAGATAATTGGTTTAAAAGATATATTAGAAAGAGAAAAGAATAATCTAGCCATAAAGTGGTTTTGTAGCAGATTAATGGTCTCATAGTCCATATACCTATCATTGATGGCTTTTGATTTACCAAAAGCATTATCTTTCAGAAAGGACTTGGTCAAGCCTGAGATCCCATGAAAAGAAACGGGTGATGAGTTTGGAAACCCTATGATGCTAGTTGCCGTGAGTGGGATTGCTTGATCATGCTTAGTTAAGGTGTACGAGTCACGTCTAATAGCACCGCCTCACATAAAAAGGAAACTTTCCATGTTGATCTCACTCTCTCTTCCTTTCTAGAAACTTCATAGGATATTTCCGCTACCACTATAAGAAGGGTTGTATTATTTCCCTCTCTAAGTCATCCCTTCCCCGCAACCCTAGAATTCCAATATGAATCCTATATAAGGGAGGAGTCGTGAAATACCATCCTCACCCGGGTCAACATGATGCCAACTTGAGTGCAGACACCCCTCCATTAGCGTGGGGGTATCAAGGAGGACGGCAATGTATGGATGCCATGATCTGGAGTAGGCCGACTACTAGTAGTACACATGACTGGTGGCCCAGATGTCAACCATCTTGGGTCCATGATGCCTGCAAGTTGGCAGGAGTGAGTCAGTGAGCAAGTGTCTTCTTGGTTGGAAGCTTCATCTGGAGGATGGAAGAGGATGCAACTGAGGAGGGAGCTGAAGCATGGAGTTCCCTGGTTTTCGGCCGCTGCTGACTGCCATAGGGTCTGGCCGCGTCTGTTGAGAGTAGGCGGTGGTTTCCTAAAACACCAATGCCAACCCAGATACAAGTTGACGTCCAGGAAGAATGTGCGCCCTGTGTGCAGTTGAGAAGGGGATGGAGGCAGGCCGTGAGGCACTACAACACCGAGGAGGGATGTGAGCCCTGGATGTCTTCTCTGTCACCCACCCTAAGATGACCACTGAAGGTATAAAGGCACCTGCATTAGGGCAGCACTCTCCTTCCATCGTGAACGCCATGACATGTTGTTGGCGAGGTTGGGAGGAGGAGACAACTAGAGTGCGTGGATGTTAGGCAATGTTGCTTATAGGAGAAACCTTCAGTAGGACTGTGAAGAGTCTGGGAGGGTCTGCCACCGGCGACCTGGCTGCCAATCACGGAGGCCTGAGCACTGCTTGCCTAGGGTCCTCACCGCCGGGGTACTGGTGGTAGAAGAGGAGCTCTGGGAGGAAGATAGATGGCCAAAAGCCAGAGCCTTCCTTCCTGACATGACAGTGGTGCAAGAGAGAGAGGGAGAGCGATGGAAATCAGGAGACAACAGCAGCATCGGGTACTTGTGCCTGCGTGAAGGCGTCGGGCCGACGGAGGCGAGGAAGGAAGGTCGTGAGCTGGGCTAGCCCTAGACCAGCCGATTCAGGCTCATGTCAGGCATAGACTGGATCTTTGATGCAATTGGACCAGGAGGATGTGGAGCCCTCTTCTATGGCGTAGCCATGACTTGGAGGCCTGTGAGCCAATGAGGGAGCGCCACATGGCTGTATGGTAAGGTATAATTTATAGATTTTTCTTAATTCATAGTAAATGCTAGGATGGTCCAAAAATAATGATATTATATATCAAATTGATTAGGTTAACGAGGGGAATACAAATAAAATTCTATCAGAACCTAATTACACTTCTTGTTCTAAAAGTGTACACAATGCATGTGTTAGTGTGATTAGGATAAAGGAAACCTAGATTTTCCTTAATCTGATGCTTAATTGAATAGATTCGTTCATGATAGGCTAAATACCTGATCTAGACCTACATAATGAAGAAATCTTTGATGAGGAATAATGATGTTTTAAGGTTAACAATCTCATACAATGTTGATTTAGGGTTTTCAAATCAATGAGGACATCTTGAGATAATCTTAATGCTGATAATATGAAGTAGATGTAATGAGTAGTCTAATATGCCTAAGATGATGAATATGGTTTCACATAATATGGATAATGGAATTTGTAATCTTAGAAACAATAATATGATCATATTAGGTTTGTAATCCTAACTTATAGTCCAAACACGAGATAACCCTAAACCCTAGTTTAGGAGCACATCTAGATCTGAGTAATGTAATATGAATACATGATGACACATATGTAGTATGCTTTGTTTCAGATCTTTATTGATTACATGCTTTGTTGCTTGGATGTTTGGAAACATTCTTAAAGTATATGATGTTCTACATGGTTTCTGTGATGAAATAAGGTACGTGGTTACGCTTATGAATACATGTATCGAATATTGAGATTGCCAATGTTTCTCGATGAGATTGAACGACAAATAAACTGCTTAGTTGTTTATTTACTTCTTGTAAACTATAAAGTTCCTATGAGTATCACGTAAAGTAAATAATACTATTCTAAACCCTGGGTTAGACAGATCTTAAGGGTAATGCACACGAGCCCCGGAGGGATAGTGATTACACCTGAGGTAGTTGACCAGATATGGGTTAGATAACAAGTTTATGTTCTTATATGCAAGATCAAGATGTTGCTTATATGTTACTTGTGATTATTGTTTGAACCCATGTACCAGTATAGCAATATACTGACCGCATATTTGTTTTTCGGCGTTTTAGGTATCAGATATACTTGACTCGTGGACATGATGGTATAGATAGAGATGTTGAAGACACTATAGTTTAATCATGAAGTTTTAGTCTTAATGGTTTATCTTCACACCTGTAAAAGTTAATTTTGTTTAAAAGTTATGTAACTCCTTAGAGGAGCTTTTTATCTAAACATGCAAATATTTGATCATTAATGGAAATTGTTTACTATTTTGTATTATTTCATGAATCTGATCCTGGAATTTTTGAGTGACGATATGTGACTTTAAGGTCTTTTAGACACTCAAAAGTGCTGGTCATTACAGACAAGGACCGATTGAACTTAACTATACTCAAACTTAACTCTTTTGGCAGATCTACTCTGATGCAATGATATCTTCAATCCCCACGGTTTCCCTAAAAATTTTGAGTAGAGGGGTGAGTCTACTCGCTCAGTGAATGAGTACTTCAAAGAAACAGTCTAAAGAACATATATAATTACAGATATACTTTTGAGCAACTGATATCAATTATAATAGCAGTAAGCTTTAAAGAGATTGATCATTGACAATTATAAATATGGTAGGATACTCTAGATATCAACAACATCAAATTAATATATGAGCATGCTTGATAAATTTCAAAGAGAACTAATAATTTAGAAGCATACAACTAATAATTGCTATGAAATTGTACTCAAATCGTTCTTAGCCTTTCTTACTTATAAGAAACTCTTTAAAACTTATATTATCATATTTTAGCTTATGCCCTAATCATATGTAGTGTACTCTACATATGAAGACTCATAGTGAACTACGATCTCACCGTATAAGACTTAGCTGACACACTCGAGAATGCTGAGCATGACTACGTCGCTGGTCTGCAACAGGAAAATGGCTCTCTGGCCTCGGCACACCTATTTTGTCATAAAAATTGGACTCCTCCTCTAACCTAAGCACATAGGCGGAGAGTCAAGCCACCTATTGGATTTACTATACTCTAGTGCCACCAGGATCTCTGGTTGATGTTGGACACTACATTCTGTATATTAAGGAGACTTGCACTAGGGCTTCATCCCCGTACCACCTATTAGTACGTTCTGACCCCCATATACTGAACACTGCCAGGGTTAGGTCTCTTCATCCCTACGGTGCAGACCTCTCATAGGGAATATATGGTGTTCAACATGTGTAATTCACTTTTTACATTCACAATTCAATCATCACATTACATATCTTAGTTTAGCTCTGTAAACCATTTGTTTCATAGACCATCTGATAACAACTACCACAACTGAACTATTAAACATCACAACATCTCATACTGAGAACATTGATATCAAAACACTTGATTAATTGAACATCCTATCCTTAGGGTTTCATTTACCCCATTCACTTATCACATGGCTCTCATAAGGATTTCATGCGACATAAACATTCACTGAATAAAGACTACTATCAACAAATCATATAAAATCAATATATGTATGAAACCTTGGAACTGAGATGAATTTAGGTTTCCATGCCATTCACTGAGATAACATGCATCAATAATAAAATTGAATAAATAAAGTATATCATGTCAAGAAAATCCGTTCAAATGAATTTCACGATATCTATTTGCAAATATCCAACTTTCCTCGCATCTAGGGTTTCACCCTCTTTAAACAAACACTGTTCACCTTAAATGAAATCCAAGATAGTATCTGATATATATGTACTATGAATTCAGATAAACAATCATTCATAACCAAGGGAATCCAGATAAAAAATTTCTCTATTTAATTATACAACAATTTCAGTCATAGACAAATTCCCTATATTTTTGTTTACTCTTATAACCTCTGCAAATACTTAGGGAATTCTCATTAGGATGTATTGTATACATTTCTAATATGATTTTATCATATGAAATTCATCCAAACAGAGGAAGAATCCATTTCATATCATTTTGCAACAACTTAGACCAAACACACAATTCAGGGTTTGTAGTCACATACTAAGAAATTAAAGATTATGGTTGATTCAACCAATTTTCGTGCAATATACTATTTAAAGGAAGTTCCCACTCACCCTAAGGTGTGAAAACACCTTAAAAATGGAACTCATCCCTACAAATCTTGATCGCATATCAAATCCCTAGCAATTCACCTGATTCTTCTTCCTTTCAACTCGGAAACCCTAAAAATGAGGGATTATGAATAAAGAGTGAGAAAAGGGGAAGTTTTAATACCATTTTGGGTCAAATTAGAGGAGGGATGGAATATTGACATGTGAGAGAAGATTCACCATTAAATTCTATGCAAAGAAGCTAAACTTACATGATTTTATCATTCCTCAGACCGTAAAACCCCAGGTCAGCATCTCCATCACTTTCTCCTCTCAAACCCTAACTCTCCCTCTCTCTCTAGGATTTTGTTTCTCTGGATTGAATCACGAAATATGAGAGCTACTTGTGTGTTAGGTTGACCACATATAACAATTGATCTGCTTGGGTCAATTGCACATTTAACCCTCACTATACTTTCTCTTATTTCAACTGAATTTTCTGTCATAAAAATATTAGTGTAATTCGTCTACTGATAAGGTCTAAACGCATCCAAAAATTATGACAATTTTAAATGTTGTTTATGATTGAGTTTAATATCTTCAGTTAAAATTTAATATCATTTGGAGTTGCCAATAAATAATTAAAAATAAAACACTACACTGCTAAAAAGTACTCTGTCAGCATTTTGGTCGAAGTATAGTTTGACCGAGAACCACATTCAAAGAACACTCAAATATTCTAAAATTTTTCTCCAATATGCATTATTTAGTTAGACATATCATATAAAAAATTCAATTAAATGATTTTTTTTAGAAAATATGAAAAATCATTTACCACACTGCTATCCTGATCAAATTCCATATTCATGTATTATCAAAACCCTAATTTTTTCCGATTAGGGTTTACATTTCTCAAACCCTAATTCTTCAAACTAAAACCATAGTTACAGTTTCTACTTAGTTTTGAAACATCACACATGATCTAATATCATTAATCAAGTCTAAACGATGTTCAATCTAATCAAGCATGTAATCATTCAGGTAAAACCTAGTTTACCAATCAAGCACAAATGTGGTAATTACAGTGATTCTCCCTTTCTTTGGTACTACCTATGTCGGACTAACCCACATGGAATCAGAAATAACATAAATTATACCTGCCAATAGTAGCTTGATTACCTCCTTCTTGACTACCTCCATCATGATTGGATTTAAGCGACGCTGAGGTTGAATGACCAATTTTGCTCCTTGTTCTAGCCTAATCTTGTATTGGCACAATGTAGGAGAGATCCCTTTGAGTCAGCCACAGTACACCCAAATGCACCTCAATGGCTCTTTAGCACAGTAATCAATTGTTCGTCTTCTAATTCACTCAATGATGCAGATATGATAACCGACAACTTCTCCTCTTCAGCTAGAAACACATACTTCAGATGAGGTGGCAGCGACTTGAGCTCCAACTCAGGTGGGCTCAGGAGTGAAGAAACTAGTGGTGGTGGTAGCGGTCCCAAATCCTCAAAGTGTCTTGTGTAATAACACAGAAAAGCCTTCAATAGCCTTGCACATTCTTCTAGTGATATGCTCCACACACAATCATCTATAAGGTTCATTCGACATGCCTCTAGCGGGAGCTGTGGATGTATCTTTACTAGAGAGTCCTCTCCATCCTCATCCTCAGTGGATGAAACCAACTCATCTTGCTCATCATACAGATACCCTACTGCTTTGGCAAGTGAGACCACCTTAGTGTTCTCCATGATATCCATAGTGAGTGTACCCTTATCCACCTTTGTCATTACATGAGCCATGTCCAAAACTGGTTTTACCAAGAACAAAGAGATATTATGATCCATGTGCATCATCATATTACACTGCTCCTAATCGTTGGGTGACCTTGAATTGTCTGACATATTGATCTCAAACCTGTCATCTTTAATTCCCATGGTTAACCGGCCTCTACCCATCTCGAAGATCATATCAATTGTTGCTTGGAAGGGTCTTCCAAATAATAATTCATTGCCATGGTCATCCTACATCTCCATAACTACAAAGTATGTAGGGAAAACAAATTGATCCACCTTAACAAGTACATCTTCACAAATACCATATAGTTTCACAATTGAGTTGTCTACCAATTGGATTGTCATGCTGCTCTTCCTAGACATTTTGAGACTGAGCTTCCTGAAGGTAGATAGGGGAATCAAATTGATGCTTGCCCTTAAATCATAGAGTGCATCCCCAAACTTTGTTTTCCCGATGTAACATGTGATGTTGAAGCAATGGGGATCCTATCTCTTTGGTGGCAGTGTGCCTAAAATGAAGGCACTGACCTGCTCCCTCAGTACTACTACCTCATCATCTGGGATCCTTCTCTTCTTATTAATAATATCCTTCAGAAATTTACCATATGACGGTATTTGTTTGATCGCATCAATCAATGGTATGTTCACGAAAAGCTTCCTAAAGCTATCTATAAATTTTTGAATTGTTGATCCATCCTTGTTGCCTTCAAGTTGTTAGGATATGGAACATGTACCGTCTGTGTTCTTTGTTGTGGTGGCACATATGAAGTCCTCTTATCCACTTTAGATTCTTGATTCTGCTCTTCCCCTGGGTTGTCTTCCTCAATTACTACTTGTGCTGGATCTACCACTGAGTCACCACTGTCAGTAGGCTTGGTCACCTCAGTTTCCACTGTCTTTGGAGTCAATGTCTTCTTCCCATTCCACAGTAGTATTGCCTTGACCTACTGGTTTCCTGTTGGAGTGTCAGTATTTCCTAGAAAACCTTGCTATGTAGGCTTCTTCAAGGCCATCACATCTGTTGCTAGCTGAGACAAAGTTGTCTCAAAACTCCTCATCTGGGCCCCTTGATTCTGGAGATCACATTGGAAGTTGTTTATTAATTGCTCATTTTGTTTCACTATCCTATTCAAGATTTCATTTGTGTTCTCCTCTGTTGTACGCCGCTGTTGTTGATTGTTCTTGTATTGGTTCTGTTGATCCAGATCCTGTAGGAAATTGTTTGGGTCTTTCAATAAAACTTGGGATCCTTTCTCCATGAGTATTCATTGTTCCTATATCCTTGTTGATGCATAAACTTCACTTGTCCTTCTTCATCTGACAAATTGTTTTCCTTCTCTAGCAGCCTCCTTACTATCAAGTCTAGCTTCTCATTCAAAGTGGTGATAACTTTGGTATGTCAATGGTATGTCTTCCGATGAAGTTGTTTGGACTAGAGATGGCGTTAAAGTTCCAGCAGACCCTTGTGGATCCTCAATAGTGATTGGGACCTCTAGTGTAGATTCCCCGTAGTTCGTGGTCCATGTTTGCACCATGCACTAGTACTTGAAAATGTGGAATCGGTCAATCACAGTACTCAATAGAGAAAAGTTGTTCTATATGTATGCAGTGAATTTCAATGATTAAAATAAAGTTGCAAGAAATAAAAGGTGGCCTAGAGTGGTCACCCGCAACACTCATAGTGCTGAAACCTTGTCGTCTCCCCGACAACGATGCCAAAAACTTGACACGCTAAAACTGTGCGTATAAACGCAAGTGTATGCGTCGAGTAATATAGGCCTATGTGAGGCCCGAATCGAACTCAGGGAGACGTAGTCTCAGTGACTACTACTAACTACGGTGTGATCGACTAAGTCAATTAAAAAGTTGGAATTGGGTTTAAACAAAATAAAAGGAAATTAAAGGAAAATTAATGGTGGTTGATTCAAATGAGATAGATTCCTTAGGATTATTGATTTCACCACAGGGTCTCATTATATCTTGTTTCTACCAAATTAATATCGATTTTACTCCTACCCTGGATAGAAAGCCTGTAGTCAAAATTGCCCACTTCCACTATGCAATTCACTACCTATATATAAGCTAATTCCATGTTTGTAGCAATTTATGTCTTAGTCTAGGTGCAGTATTGATAGCTCTGGATTTCTTTCCACTAACCGTACATTACCTTTCCCAAGGAACACATAGTAAAGTGTATAACTTGTGATTTTCAGACTTCTAATCTTCCTTCTGGAGTAATTATCAGTCTAAATTTCTACTAATGGTGATCAAGCATAGATAGATCATTCAAATTCATAGTTATATATCCAAGAATAAAGAGAAATCTATATTAATTCATCCAAAAGTCAATACAACAATTCCCCGAGCTACTCCTGGGTCCTAAGGAAAGGAGGGGAATAGCCCCACATGGTTTTCAGTTGCAAATACATGGAGAGAAAGGAGAAAAATGTGGGAAACATGAAAGAAATTTGTGTAAACCCTGGAGAGAAGGTGTTTCAGGTGATCCTCCTCGAGAAACGCACGTTCTACAGTCTTCCGACAGTAAAAACGCCCGTTAGAGGTGCTCGGATCTCCCAGTTGACATCCTTCGGCTTTGTGCTCCTCTCTCTCTCTTCTCTGGCTTTTGCGCGGTGCGACGTGAGATCCTCCTCAAGTCTGGACATCCTTGGTTAGGTCATAGGCCAACTTACGGTACTACCTAATGTAGATCGTCGGATCTGGGTGATCTAACTTGATTGCTGATTTCCGCCAGAGTCGGTGGCACCGACAACTTTGGGTTGCGGCCTTTGCCCTACTGAATCGGTACCACTGACGCCTGATGGTCGGTGGCACTGAGCTGGTGTGCCTATTTGATCTGTCTCTCTGAACCAATCTCGGTGGCATCGACTGTAGGGGTCATTGGCACCAAGTCTGCTATCTCTTATTTGCCTGGCCACTGTTGTGATCTCAGTGGCATTGACTGTCATGGGTCAGTGGCACCGACTCTGCATTATACATGAAGTACCTGAAAAATGCAGACAAATGTGTATAAGGCTGGGGAATACATAAAATCATGTAAATGTGATAAAATTAGCATAATTTGATGCAAACAGAGTGTACATGCCAACAATAATGATTTATGCAAATATGATCAATTAATTGACTAATAAATGCACACAAAAAAGTATAAAATAGGCATGTAAAAGTGACCCAAAACCCATGCATCAGTCATACCTCATTGCATATCATGCATTACATGACACACATTTCACATTTCATATACATTTCCTTAGAATGGGGTTTCATTTGATCATTACATTCTCAACCTCAAGAAGAGATTTTGGGCCTTTATCCATCTATGCGGGTTCCCCAAACCCTCTTCAAAATACTACTCAATATATAATACATTTCATGTCTTCTTGTCATGGATATAAACCATTACAAGTAAGAACTTTTTATCCTTCTTAGGACAGACATTGGAGAAGGTTCACAAATATATATGTCACATATGTAAGTTATATTGTAAGACCCCTAACCTATCTTTGTGTTTTCTTTGCTTAATAAGATGCTTAAACCTTAATCTAATCTCTTGAGAGGCCATAATAACATGTAACAAGCGTATGTTTTTAGTTCCATCCTATTTGGTTGATGTTTGAGCTAGTTATGCTTATTTTGGACCAAGTTGCAATTTACCCATGTTGAGGGTCTATCTTTCAAATTGTCACATGTAGGTTGTGCCTTGGAATCATGGGAGAGAAAATGATGCATTGGGCCACCTTGTTGGACCTTGGTTGATGAGGTGGCATCGTGAGGTGATGTTAGGGCTTGCATGGTTATGCATAAGTTGCATGGGTAGTGGTGTCAACCATGTGTGTTTCTTGAGTGTAGCAACCATTATATCAACCTTTATGTTGTGCCTTGAGAATGCTTCCACTGATACATCATGCTTTGGTTGGTTTTCTTCGACCTAGATGATTTGGTCTTTGGTTTTGGTCACTAGGGTTTCCTAGTATGGATGTATGTAGCGACCGATGCCTTGATGGCGGTTTTGTGTTGCGATCGCAACACTCATGGTTGGTTGTGTTGCGATCGCAACACTCATGGTTGGTTGTGTTGCGGATGATACATGTTTAGTGCTTCGACCTAGTTGAGTTTTAGGGTCTAGTGGTTGCTACACCATTTTGGTTTTGACGATCCTATTGCATGTGTGCTTGCATGGTTGATCCTTTAGAGGATAAGTGTCCTTGTGGTGCTCTTATCTCTTGACACCTCATGATCTTACCTCCCTCCTACCTCTTGAGTATATAAGCTCTCTCTTTCACATGCAAGTATCTCCTTTAGCTCTTTTTCCTCTCTTCTTCCTTATGTTTGGCCTAGAGCTTGTGGAGATAGAGAACGTGGCGACCTTAGTGCTTTAGTGGACTATCTTCCCTTGTGTGTGGTGATCTTAAGCTTTATCATCTTCTTTGTGGTGATCCTTGCTGATCTTCCTTCTTGGTAAGTGGTTCTACACCCTTGATCTCGTTTTCTCCATTGAACCCTACCTTCCTTTCTCCTCTTGGCTGTGATACTATGGATCACCATGGTAGCTATCTTGAGGATCTTCTCTTCACAAGGGCCAGAGACTATGGTTTGAACATGGTATCACCTAAGTGAGAATAAGCTTTCTCCTCTTTCTTCTTTCTTCTTCTTTGTTTGGCCCAAGGTTAGAGTTTTCTTCACCTTGAGATATCCTTTGACCTCATTGTGTTCTTCTCTTTTGAACTTGTGGCCGTAGACTTGATCCAAGTTGGAGTCTTCTTCTCTCTTGGAGCCCGTGGCCTTAGAGCGTGATCTTCTTCTTAAGGTGGGTTATATAACTCCCCCCTTCTATTATTGCATCATATTCTTGCTTGCATGTTACTATTTTATCTCTATAATATGATCCTAATATGCTAGATCATGTTACCATGATCTAGGGTTTAAGATTTTGAAGTATTCTTCCATAGGATTACTCTTTCTCCTAAACCCTAATTCATGCACCCAATTTCTACGTGGATATGGAATTGTTGTTTCTCGCATGCAACATGATCTTTAGATTTATCACCATGTTATATTTCGGCCATCATGTGATGTTGGAGGTTTTAATCTTTGGATACATGAGTTTGACGCATGGTTTTCCCTCTATCATCATGGTCTTCCATGTTTACCTTTACGACATTGGTTTTAGGGTTTTGATGACCATTTTTGCATGGAGTTTTCCCCTTGATGAAGCTTAGTTTCTTGATGGTTACATATGTTTTGATCATGGCTCATTTCTATTTTGGAGTTGGTTATATGTTGATCTTATTTTAGCTTGAGGTCGCTACATATGAGATCTGTTTTGAGTTGCTACTCATGTTGGCCTTGTTGCGGCTGAAGTACTATGAGTTGCCTTGGTCAATACATGTTGTTGGTGTGTTGCGAGCGCAACAACCCTAGCCTTAATACCAGTGGTAGCTACACTTGGGTTCTTTACAGTTGCAATACATCATCCAGTTGCTTTGGTTGCAACAGTGGTCGCTACTCATGTGAGGGGTCACCTTGCGGTCGCTACATGTATATAGTTGTTGCGGTCGCAAGGTAAAATCCTAACCCTAATCTTAGTTTTTCTCATGGGCACTACATGGATTCAGTATTGTTGGTCACTACATGTGTGCATGCAAATGATGGTTTCTACACCTTGGTTTTTTAATGGTTCATACATAGTGCTCTTTGGAATGGTTGATTGATCATAATTATGATGCTTAACCCTAATGTGCTCCAAGAGTGTGGGAGATGATGTGCCCAGGGTTTAGTGACAAGTATTGAAATGGAAACCCTAATCAGCTATATGAGAAACCCTAACACTAATTTCAAGTGTATGTTATACTTGTTGAGCTTGCTTGAATAAATAGCATGAGTTGATGTTTTCTCTCTCGTACTTGTGTATATCTAAACTTTCAAGTGGAATGAGTATCATAGCTGGTGATTGCTATGGTGTGTTTGATATGACACAGGGTGATGAGTATGACCCTTTATGAGGCATGAAGAGATAATGATGATGTGCATGAACTATGTGTTTTTGGTCTTATGCTAGTGTGAGGTGATATCCTCTAGTGATGAGATGAGGGATTGTTATCCTCTAGTAATGTGATAATTTTTATGGCCTTATATGGCAGTGATATCAAGTGATGATGTGACAAGTGCATACCTCATATGTTTTATATCTTCTGGAGTGGTATCCCACCCTTAACTTTGTAGAGTTTGTTTAGGGTTTATATGTTGTAACTTGATTGATGCTAAAAGACACCCAGTTGGCATAACTAGTCAATTGAAACCCTAATCATGTAGTACCCTATGCCATAGATCCATTCCAGAGTCAGAACTTTGTTGGATGGTGAAACATATACTTCTAAGAGAAAACCTTATGCACATACTATTGAGTATGTGAGGTGTAAGTGACTATATGTCCTTGACATTTTGATCCCAAGTGTTTTGGGAATGACTGCGGTCGGGTCTCAATGATGATAAGAATGTGATATGATGTGATAGAGGACAACTCCAATTGTACCTCAGTAATTGGGTTATATACCCTTATTTCTAGCACCCTGACTTGTATCAAGGTGGGCTAGGTGTTACAATACTATAGATTTGGCTATAAGTTTTTGTCTACATGACTGCAACTTTGACCGTAAGCTGTTGTTTTGAAGTTTGACTGATATGTCAGTGCGGTGCATACTCGAACTAGCCAAGTAGTGTAGGATAAGATCATGGAGTTCGACTCTTCCATTAATCTTGTATGGCACTGATTTCGACTTAGCAGTGGTCAGTTGGATTTGGGTAGTACGCTCAAATCCTAAGTGCAAATAAAAGATGTAACACAACCGTGTAGTATATTTTCTTAGGGTCAAAAATGTGATTCACATTGGATGACCCCTTTTCCTTATTTCTTGTACTGATTAGTCAATTTATATCAACTGTTATATATGTTCTTTATATTCCTTATAAAAGTATAAGATGTTCTACTGCTCAATTGTAGATGCACAAAGTGCATAAACAGTGGTAACTACTTCAGTCATATCATTTAGCTGAAACTATTGATCATGTTAATTATGTTAACTTTCATGCTTTAATTTATTTGTGCTTATAGTAGTTGATGGTAGAGAGTTATATCTCTCACTGGGATGTTAGTCTCACCCCGTGGGTTTCCACATCTTTTAGGTGGTTATGCATGATGAGGTAGAGGTCATGCGGTTGAGGCTGAGCAGCAGGAAGAGGAGTAGATGTTGAAGGTTGGATATGCTGCTAGTGTTTTTTTAGTAGAGTCCTATGTGTCATCCCTACTCTCGTGACTTTGGGGGGTGTTTTTTAGACATTGTACATCGGTACAAGGTTTTTGGAAGTATGATATGGTTGTACAAATATGGCTTGTATATGTGAACAAGTTATCATATGTAACCGGTTGTGGCAAGTTGGCCAACTGAACAGTGATGTGTACATCTTTGTGGCATGATATGTAATACATGTGGACATAGAAGTAATAAGTTTCCACCTTTGGTGGTTATATGGAATCCGTTTTAATTTACCCTATTTTATGGTAATCATGGATGTTAGTATTAGTTTCACGCTTTATTTTGAGTAATCTCACTTTAAGTGGTGATGGGCGTCACAACTAAGATTGGTATCACAACTTTAGGTTCATTGAGTCTATAGGGACATAGGACTAGGGTTTGTGTCTATTCTAGTGTATTCCAACATATTTAATGGTAACTTCTACTTATGTAGAAGAAGAAGAGAAGAAAAGATATGTCTGGTGAACACAAAGAACATGCAGAGAGCAGTGTTGCGGCACCAGGAGGTGGTGTTAGGAGGCAGGCTAGAGATGATGGAGTGCCATAAGTGCCTTGATTTGACCCAACAATTGTGGTCAATCCCACTTTTCAGTCCATGTTTGGATAGTTCAAGGCCACAATGACACATATGGCGGATAGAATGCATGTACCCCAATCCAGGGCAACCATTCCCAATGTCCAGTCTTAAGGTTTTGGGTAAACCTTTGAGAGGTTAAGACGTGTCAGGGAATTGGAGTATGTCGATACTACAGATCCAACAGATGTTGATATGTGGTTGATCGAGCTGAAAAAGGCCTTCAAGATCCTCAATATCCATGAAAAGGATAAGGTGAAGCACACAGTGTACCTGTTGAAAGGGTGTGTTGGCTATTAGTGGGCCATCCAGGAGGAGAAGAGGCATGGTGTTGTGATCATTTGGGAAGATTTTTTGGCGAGAGTTTGTGAGCCCATACTTCCCGTAGACCTGTATGAACGAAAAGATCACGTAGTTTGAGAAGATCTGGTTGGGATCTATGATGATCAACGAGTATGAAGACAAGTTCATGGAATTATTTGAGGTTTTGTCTGCATATAGATGTTATAGACAAGGAGAGGATCAGGTGGTTTGAGAAAGGTTTGAGCTCATAGTTGACAATGCCAGTGTTAGCTTTGAGAAATAGGGAGTGATTTTTCACATTTGTAGAGTCAATCAAGAGAGTAGATCAGTCAGTTGTGGAGGAGTGAGAGGCAAATAACAAGAAGAGACATGTACAATATCAAGGATAGACATCTGGATGCTTTAAGAAGCTTGGGGTTTTAACACCTTAGTCACAAAAGAGATCGGCACTTCACTCTTAATGGTCGCCAAGCAAGGGTAGAGGCTATAGTTTTTAGCCGACAAGAGCTCATAGTGTTGCATCATTGTCAGTGATAGGGTTGTTTAGGCCATGGTACGAGAGAAAGACCTACTATAAGTGTAGGCAGGTTGGGCATACAAAGTGGTTCTATCCTGTGAAGGATGAAGAGGTGATGTAACAGCCGACACAGAGTCATCAAGGGTCGTAGTAAGTTCAACAGTGGTGGAGGCTGAGGACATGGTCATTGCAGGCTGGTTCTTTTGGACAATCTAGCAAAAGGCAGGAGCAAAAATAGGAAACGGTCTATTCTATGTTATGAGTCAACCAGACAGAGTAGTCAACCTGAGGGTCGTGACAGATCATATGGAGTTATTTCATTCTGATTTATCTTCTTCTGTTTTATATCTATTTTGGTTGAGCCGGGTGCGACGTACTCATTTATCACTAGAGAAGTGATTGCTAACTGTTCTTTGCCTGTTAGTCATAGATGTGATAGCCTTCGCTTAGAAACCCCTTTGGTTGGTTTTTTCGAGCTATGAGAGGTGTGTCCATCCTGCATTCTTTCTTTCTTAGGATACAACATTCAAGTGGATCTCATACCACTTGATATGCACATATTTGATGTGATCCTTGGGATGGATACCTTGGAGAAGTATCAGGTGGTCTTGGATTGTAATGTCAAGGTGGAAAAATTTTGTGATGGTGGTGTTTCATGGATCTTCCAAGGAGATAGGAAGATTCTACTGATGTGTTTGGTGTCAGCTATGACAGAGTAGAGGTTGATGAGACATGGTTGTGAAGCGTTTTTAGCACATGTGGTGGATATCAAGGCAAGGAGTCCTAGTAATCAGGAAGTGCCAGTCATTCGTGAGTTTGAAGACGTGTTTCCCGATGAGTTCCTAGGTGTTCCCCCTCCCCGAGAGATTATTTTTTAGATCAATTTGGTTCCTGGTACACATCCAATAGCGCAAACACTATAGCGGATGGCACCAGTTGAGATGCAAGAGCTAAAGAAGTAGTTGTAGGAGTTGCTTGAGAAGGGCTTTATCAGACTGAGCACTTCCCCTTGGGGTTCTCCAGTTTTGTTTGTTAAGAAGAAAGATGGATCCATAAGGTTTTGCATCGATTATTGACAGTTGAACAAGGTGAAGGTCAAGAATAAGTATCCTTTTCTGTGGATAGATGATCCATTTGACCAGTTATGAGGTGCAACGATGTTCTCAAAGATAGATCTGAGGCTGGGATATCATCAGTTGCAGATCAAGACGGATGACATACCCATGTCAGCTTTAAGAACCCGATATGGTCACTATGAGTTTGTGGTTATGCCATTTGGGATAACCAATGCACCAACAATGTTCATGGAGTTGATGAATAGGGTGTTCTGACCTTACCTTGACCAGTTTGTCATGGTGTTCATTAATGACATGTTGATCTACTCCTGAGATAGCCAGCAACATGAGAAGCATCTACATTAGGTGTTGACCTTGTTGAATCTGCACAAGTTGTACGCTAAGTTTACCAAGTGTGAGTTTTAGCTAAAGGAGGTGTCTTTCCTTGGGCATATGATATCCACTGAGGGTGTGCATGTGGATCCCAAGAAGGTTCAGTTTGTGTTAAAATGGGAGCACTCAAAGACATGGACAGAGGTTTATAGTTTCCTTGGTTTGGTAGGCTACTATAGGAGGTTAATCAAGAACTTCAGCGCAGTGGCATTACCCCTAACAAAGTTGATGAGGAAAGATGTGTCATTTGTATGCGATGACAAGTATAGGCATTCTTTTCAACTTTTGAAGGAGAAGCTAACAAGTGCACCAATGTTGGTTCTGCCAGAGCAAGAGAAAGGTTACATAGTCTTCTGTGATGCATCGAAGAACAGTTTGGGTTGTGTGCTGATGCAAGCTAAGAATGTGATTTCTTTTTCTTTCCGACAACTTAAGAAACATGAGGAGTTCTACCCGATGCATGATCTGGAGCTTGTAGAGGTGGTCCATGCATTGAAGATATGGAGACAATATCTTTCTAGCAAGAAGTGTCAGATCTTCACCGACCACAAGAACCTACAATACATCTTTTCAAATCAGGAGTTTAACATGCGATAGAGATGCTGGATGGAGCTAATCAAGGATTATGATTTCACCATAAACTACCATCCAGGAAAGGCAAACGTGGCGGCAAATGCTCTGAGTAAGAAGTCTTCTTCTTCATCATCTGTGGATAAGGCACAGTTATGTTCTTTGGGGTGCCATAAGAGAGATATGTTGGTCTCCTTACATCAGATGAATGTGAAGTTGGAAGTATCCTTGTTAACATGATTATTGGCCTATTTGCAGGTGAAGCCTACGTTGAGACAACATATTAGAGATGTGTAGTGTGATGTTACTGTGATTTAGCATATCTAAGCAGAGTTTGGCAACAAGAATCATGATGGCTTCCATGGGGCAAAGGATGGGACAATGTGTTTTCATGGCAGGACAATGGTGCCAGATGTCGATGATCTGAGAAACTTGGTTCTGGAAGAGGCTCACTCTTCGATGTACGCTATGCATCCAGGTAGCACCAAGATGTACTATAACTTGAAAGATTTCTATTGGTGACCTGGTTTGAAGCGAGACGTAGTTGAGTTTGTGGCTAAGTGTGTAGTGTGTGAGTAGGTTAAGGCAGAGTATTAGAAACATGAAAGTACTTTGCAACCGTTGCTTATACCACAGTGGAAATGGGATCATATCACGATTGACTTTGTGGTTGGACCTCCTAGAATAACCAAGGGTCATGATTCCATTTGGGTAATCACTGACAAATTAATCAAGTCAGTGCATTTCCTTCCAGTGAAGACAATGTATACAACAGAGAAGTTGGCTCAAGTTTATGTGGATGAGATAGTGTGTTTGCATGGTATTTCAGCTATGTTCATGTTTGATATAGGTCCTCAATTTACTAGTCACTTTTGGGAGCGTCTGCATATAGCCATGGGTACGCAGTTGAGGTTCAGCACATCGTTCCACCTATAGACAGATGGACAGTCTGAGAGGACTATATACACTTTGGAAGATCTGTTGAGAGCTTGTGTCTTGCAGTTTTTGGGCAGTTGGGATATACACCTCAGTCTGATAGAGTTTGCCTACAATAACAATTATCAGAGGAGTATCGATATGGCACCATACGAGGCTTTATATGGGAGACGTTGTAGATCTCTATTGTGTTGGTATGAGACTGGTTAATATCAGCTTCTGGGTCCTGAGCTTGTGTAATAGACTATAGAGAAGATTAAGATGATACAACAATACTTGAAGGCAACCCAGGATAAACAAAATTTGTATGTTGATAAACATTGTAGGCCCTTGGAGTTCCAAGTGGGAGACAGAGTGTATCTCAAGGTATCTCCTTGGAAAGGATTTTTGAGGTTTGGGAAGAAGGGTAAGTTAGCTCCCAGGTATATGGGACCTTACCATGTGGTGTCATGTATTGGGATGGTGGCGTATAAGTTGAAGTTGCCACCTGAGTTGCACATATTGCATCCAGTGTTCCATGTTTTGATGTCGAGCAAGTGTCACCCTGACACTGAGTTGGTTTTGCAACCAGTAGAGGTCGAGATGGATGAGGACGTGTCATGTGTGGAGGGTCTTATTTTGATCCTTAATAGGAGGGTCAAGAATTTGAAGAAGAAGGATATCATTTTGGTTAAGGTTTTGTGGCATCACCGTGGCATTGAGGAAGCCACATGGGAGCTTGAAGAAGAGATGTACATGAAGCACCCGTCTCTATTTGCATAGGATTTTGAGGGTGAAATCCTTGTTAGGGGTTTATGGTTGTAAGTTTGCTTTACTCAATAATATATTTAAACCTTAATCTAATCTCTTGATATGCCTTAATAACATGTGACACATGTTTGTTTTCAGTTTGGTCCTATTTGGTTGATGTTTGAGCTAGTTATGCATGTTTTGGACCAAGTTGCAATTTACCCATGTTGAGGGTCTATCTTGCAAATTGTCACATGTAGGTTGTGCCTTTTGTGCCTTAGCATCATGAGAGAGGGAATTATGCTTTGGGGCACCTTGTTGGATGTTACACCCCGATCTCACAATTTCCTCAAATCATGAGATTAGGGCATAAGATAAGATTTATATGTAAAACAAAGAACACCCTTAACTTTTACTTTTTTTTCTTTAAAACTCTTGTTTCTTCACATTGAACCACATAAATCATTTTAACAAGGGAATCTGAACATTTCTTTTACTAAACAGACTTTAAAAGTAAAGATACATGTATAAACATTCATGATGTCTCTCACACCTTATGCACATAAGACCTACTAATTAGCATACAATTTCACAAGAGAAATAATATTACACATCGTAATTACAACTCTCTCTCTTATCTCTTACTGAGGACCTAGAGTGACAAGGACCGACTGACTCAACTAATCTTGTACTTAACTCTTGTGGAAGATCTACACTGAGCTCTGACCATCTTCAAGTCCACGCGGTTAATCCTAAAATGTTTGAGTAGAGGGGTGAGCCTACTCGCTCAGTGAATGAGTACTTCAAAGAAACAGTCTAAGGCACTAATGTGATTACATATATAACTTTGAGTAAACAATATGAAATTTAACAACAATAAATACTACACTGAGCAGTTCTAAAACAATATAATTGAAATAACAAGGAATGTAAATATTGCATCCAAAGAATAACTACTAGAAGACTATGCTCTAGTCTTCCTTAGCCCATTCATTCATAAGGAACTCTGTGAACCTATATGATCATATTTTAACTTATGCCCTGATCTATGCAGTGTACTCTGCATAGAGACTCGCAGTGCACTACGGCCACACCGTACAAGACTTAGCGACACACCCGGGAAATGCTAAGTCTGACGCCAGCCCTGTACTGCTACAGGACCACAGGCTCTCCGGCCTCAATGCACTACTCCGAGTGCTCTAGACTCCTCCTCTAACCTGAGCACACAGGCGGAGAGTCTCACGGGGTTACCTCCATGACTCCGCACGGATCTTGTTGCAATAACCCCTATTTTCTCCAGTGCCACCGTGACTCCACACGGATTATTGTTGAACACTACCTCTCTATCCTCGTGCCACCATGACTCCGCACGGTTAATGTTGCAACATGAGTTTCACCCCTAAGAAGCAGATCTCTCGAAGGGGTTCTACGGTGTTCAGGGCACCTAAGTCTAACATTAATATTATAGATACATGTAAAATAGAAATCATAACTCATTTTACATTTCTCACAAGGCTCACATGGCCTGCCATATCATATCATATAAAACATCATAGCTCATGTATTCAACATATACCATGTCTCAGTAACATCCCTTTCTAGGGCATGTCATATCTCATTACCTGCAATTTACGAGATATATATTGAAATATAAGAAGCCCTGCAGTATGTAGATATCAACTCAGAGAGAACAAGCATATAAAGTTAAATGCACTAGAAACATACAATTCAACAGTTAAGTATCACCACATCTCATATCGAGATCTTTCATGTCACCATAACATGATTCATTGAACACCCTATCCTTAGGGTTTCATTTGCCTTATTCATTCATCACATGCCAACACCCTACTCTTAGGGTTTCATTCGCCTCATTCACCTTTTCATTTACCTCATTCACTTGTCACATGGCTCTCATAAGGATTTCATAGGATATAAGCATTCACTAAATAAAGATTGTTTTCAACAAATCATATACAATCGATATATGTATGAAACCATGGAAATTGAACTAAATGTAGGTTTCCATGCTATTCACTGAGGTATCATGCACCAAGGATAAAATTCAAATAAGGTAATCCATGAGGTACATCCTAACCACTTATAAGATTACTAGTCCTTTTCAATAAGGTTGAAACTCTAGAGATATCTCAATTAGGTTAAACCCTAATTACATCATATGGTATAAATCTGAACAACATTATTTCTAGGATGTGTTGTATACGTTTCTGATGTGGATCTACCATCAAAGAGTCATTCAAACAGAGAAGGAATCCATATCATATCAATTTGCAACAACTTAAATTAAACGGACATTTCAGGGTTTAGAATCACATACCAAGCAATTAGGGATTTGGATGCTATAATCAAATTTCGTGCATTATACTGTTTAAAGGAAGAACCCACTCACCCCAAGGTGTGAAAACACCTCAAAACTGCAGCTCAACTCAGGGGATCTCGAACTCATATCAAATCCCTAGCAAATCTCCCAATTCTTCTTCCATTCAACTAGGAAACCTTGAAAATGAGGGATTATGAAGAAAGGGTGAGAAAAGAGGTAATTTCGACATCATCTTGGATCAAATCAGAGCATGGACGGAATCTTGACATGAGAGAGAAGATTCACCATAAAAGTCTATGCAAAGGATCCAAACTTACTTGATTTCACCATTCCTCGGACCGCAAAACCCTAGGTCAGCAATTCCTCCTCTTTCTCCACTCAAGCCCTAACTCTCCCTCTCTCTCTAGATTTTTGTTTCTCTGGGATGGTTGACGAAGAATGATAGCTGTGTGTGTGTGTGGTCGATCATATAAGTCAATTTGAGCTGCTTGGGTCAATTGCATATTGACCCAACACTCAACTTTAATTATATTGGCTGAATATTCAGTTATACAAAGTTACTGTAATTCGTTTATTTCAGAGATCAAGCCTTCTCCAACAATTATGGGAATTTAGCAAGTTGTTTATAATTGATCTATAAATATTTAGTTAAAATTTGAGATCATTTGGAGTTACCAATAAATAATTAAAAATAGAACAGTGCACTGCTATATTGCAGTCTGCAGCAGATTCGGTCGAGTTTGCCCTGCACAGAACTCGACCGACACCCTCACTGTAGAGATCAAAAGTCATCCAAAAATTATTCCAATTTAACAGAGTGTCTAAAACTGTGTTTTTCAAGCACAGTTAAAATTTGAGATCAATTGGATATACCAATAAAAAGATAAAAGTCAATTACCACACTGCTGTATAAATCTGGAAATATGATCGGTCGAATTTGAAAATCGACCGATAAACATGTCATAACATTCTTCAAAAATTCTGATATTTTCCAATTTTGTTCAAATGTTATATATACAAATCATATCCAAATTTGAAGTAAATCAGAGTTACACATAAAATACTAAAAATCATTTAGTGAGACATTCTACTTATCAAATTCTGTATTCATATGTCATTAAAACCCTATTTTGGGCCGATTAGGGTCTATGCTTCTCAAACCCTAATTCTCAAGACAAAAGAACATTTAGACTTCTTATCATATTTAAAACATCCTAATTGTGTTATCGTCATTAATTAGATTTCAAGAGTGATCAGTCCAATTAATCATGTAATCATCTTGGTAACCCTAGTTTACCAATTAAGCTCAGATGGGGTGGTAACATTGGACCTTGGTTAATGATGTGGCATCATGAGGTGATGTTAGGGCATGCATGGCTTTGCATGAGTTGCATGGGTGGTGGTGTCAACCATGTGTGTTTCTTGTGTGTAGCGACCTTGATGTTGTGCCTTGAGAATGCTTTGACCAATACATCATGCTTTGGTTGGTTTGCTTTGACCTAGATGATTTGGTCTTTGATTTTGGTCACTAGGGTTGCCTTGAATGGATGTGTGTAGCAACTGGTACCTTGATGGTGGTTTTATGTTGCGATCGCAACACTCTTGGTTGGTTGTGTTGCAACCAATACATGTGTAGTGCTTCAACCTAGTTGAGTTTGAGGGTCCAGTGGTCTCTACACCACTTTGGTTTTGATGATCCTCTTGCATGTATGCTTGCATGGCCAATCCTTTGTAGGGCAAGTGTCCTTGTGGTTCTCTTATGTCTTGACACCTCATGATCTTACCTCCCTCCTACCCCTTGAGTATGTAATTTTTCTCTTTCACATTCAAGTATATCCTTTAACTCTTTTTCCTCTCTTCTTCTGTGTGTTTGTCCTAGAGCTTGTAGAGCTAGAGAAGGTGGTGACTTTGGTGCTTTGGTGGACAATCTTCCCTTACATGGGGTGATATTGAGCTTGATCATCTTCTTTGTGGTGATCCTTGGTGATCTTCCTTCTTAGTAAGTGGTTCTACACCCTTGATATCATTTTTCCTTTGAACCCTACCTTCCTTTATCCTCTTGGCCATGAGACTATGGATCACCATGGTGTATATCTTGAGGATCTTCTCTTCACAAGGGTCGGAGACTATGGTTTGACCATGGTAGCACCTAAGTGAGAAGAAGCTTTCTCCTCTTTCTTCTTTCTTCTTCTTTGTTCACCCTACGGTTTGAGTTTTCCTTACCATGAGATATCCTTTGACCTCAGTGTGTTATTCTCTTTTGAGGTGACCTTGTGGCTGTGGAGTTGATCCAAGTTGGAATTCTTCTTCTCTCTTAGAGCTCGTGGATTTGGAGTTTGATCTTCTTCTTAAGGTGGGTTATATAACTTCTCCCCTTCTATTAGTGCACCATATTCTTTCTTGCATGCTACTATTTTATCTCTATAATGTGATCCTAAGATGCTAGATGATGCTACCATGATCTAGGGTTTAAGGTTTTGAAGTATTCTTGCATAGGATTACTCTTTCTCCAAAACCCTAATTCATGCACCCAATTTCTAAGTGGCTATGGAGTACTTGTTTTTTGCATGCAACATTGTCTTTAGATTTATCACTATGTTATGTTTCGGGCATCATGTGATGTTGGAGGTTTTAATCTTTGGATACATGAGTTTGATGAATGGTTTTCACTCTATCATCATGGTCTTCTATGTTTACCTCCACGATGTTGGTTGTAGGGTTTTGATGACCATCTTTGCATGGAGTTTTCCCCTTGATGAATCTTAGTTTCTTGATGGTTACCATCTATTTTGATCATGGATCATTTCTATTTTGGATTTGGTTATATGTTGATCTTAGTTTAGCTTGAGGTCGCTACATATGAGAACTATTTTGCATCGCTACTCATGTTTCCCTTGTTGCAGCCAAAGTACTATGAGTTTCCATGGTCATTACATGTTGTTGGTGTGTTGCAAGCGAAACAACCCTAGCCTTAATCCTAGTGGTCACTACACTTGGGTTCATTACGATTGCAACACTTCATGCAGTTGCTTTGGTCGCAACAGTGGTCGCTACTCATGTGTTGGGTCACCTTGTGGTTAGGGGTGTAAACGGTGTGGGTACAATGTGGGTCTAGCCATACCCATACCTATACCCTTTTTAATTTAGCAGGTCCGATTCCAGTTCCGATTCTAGACCCACACCATACATGTACGCGTAATAATAGCGGTTATACAGTGCTGGTATGCAGGTAGTCAGTTCTCTATGTAACATCATATTGTTTAGGTAAGAAAATTTACAAACATGTTCCATATAATATAATACAATGAGATATTGCCATCATGTATAATGTTATCATGATATAATTATATTAAATAATGTAATATTTTGTATATTGAAAATTAGTTGAGTTAACAATTTACATATTTGTAGTCATCATCATAGTGTTTTAATTATGTAGCATATAATGCTACTATTTGATTTTAAGTTTACATGTGGTGTTCATGATTGTAATTAGAATAATTATCTCTCTATTAGATGACTAGTCTCAACTTTATTATAATATAGTATGATATAAGCTCAAGTATTATATTGGTTGGACTAGTAAAGTATGATATAAATAACATATTATTTACGTATAGTGGGTACGCGGGTCTAGCGGGTCTGGGTCCAAGCATACCCATTAGTAGACCCGCATATAAATGGGTCTAAGGGTATGCGATTCCACGAGTATGTGGGAACACAAATTTATACCCATGACGAGTTTTTGAAGGGTCTAGATCTATGTGTCTGTGGGTCTACCCTTATCCATTTACACCCCTACTTGTGGTTGCTACATGTATATAGTTGTTATGGTCGCAAGGCAAAACCCTAACCCTAATCCTAGTTTTTTCATGGGCGCTACATGGATTCAATATTGTTGGTCGCTACACGTGCATGTAAATGATGGTCACTACACCTTGTTTTTTGAATGGTCGATACATAGTTCTATTTGGAATGGTTGATTGATCATAACTATGATGCTTAACCCTAAAGTGCTCCACGAGTGTGGGAGATGATGTCTCTAGGGTTTAGTGACAAGTATTGAAATGGAAACCCTAATCAGCTATATGAGAAACCCTAACCCTAATTTCAAGTGTATGTTATACTTGTTGAGCTTGCTTGAATAAATAGCATGAGTTGATATTTTCTCTCTCCTACTTGTGTAATCCTAACCTTGCAGGTGGAATGAGTATCATAGCTAGTGATTGCTATGGTGTGTTTGATATGGCACAAGGTGTTGAGTATGACCCTTTATGAGGCATGAAGAGATAATGATGATGTGTAGGAACTATGCATTTTTGATCTTATGTCCCGGTAGAGGCTCAATGCCTAGTGTGAGGTGATATCCTCTAGTGATGAGATGAGGGATTGCTATCTCCTGGTGTTGTGATAATGTTGATGGCCTTGTATGAAAATGATACCAAGTGATGATGTGACAAGTGTGTACCTGATGCGCATCGTTGTACACACAACAATCACTAGGAAAAGTCCTAGAGTTTAACCTTCTAACATGGTTGTCAACTTATTGTGAACAACAAGTCAACTTAGTATAGATAGGTATCGATCCAAGGGACAACGGAAAAGAAAATTTGAAATCCAAATCCGATCGAAAGTACAAGAATTAAATCTCTATTTGAGAGAGTTGTTAATACTAAGAACAAAAATAAAAGTGCTGAAATAAAATTTAACTAATCAAGAATAAAGATATGGGGTCCAAAAGATCACCACCAAAACCACATTCCTATTCAACTAATCAAATTCTAAACTCCAAGTATCAAATTAGGACCTTGTGGTTACATGTCCTTATGGACAAACTCACAAGGGTTGGACTTCTCGTGAACCCATTGGTCCCGGCGTTCACGGATCATTGCCCAACCGTCCAACATGCAATTATCCACGGTCATATAAAAAAGCATGTGAATTCAAACTAGCGTTCAAACCCAAGGCTCAGGTGGTCGCATCACCAAGGATTATAAAAAGAATAATATTAAAAATATGAAAAGATGATAATCACAATTAAGAGACTATTGTTTCGTTCTTACAGAGATCCACAGTCATATCACTCTATAAGAATATATCAGATCATCCAAATAACCACACATAAACAGAGAGAAGACATTTGTTCGATGGAGAAATTTAACTGATTATATTGAATGGAACCGGGCTAAGGGGCCACTCCCATACCCCAGAGATATTTACTCAGACATAACAAGACTAGAAGAAATACAAACTAAAATGAGATCTAACATTATACAAGATGTGGTCTACAACTAAAAATTAGATGGAATAGAATAAAGAATGGAATGCTTTTACAAGTGAAGAATCCCTCCTTTTATAGGAGGGGGAGGGGGTAGTCTGCCCTCAAAAGAGAGGGATATCAATTTTTAAATTTTCTAGATCTGATCAAATCGAAAGTTGATTGTCATTAATTATCTTGACCATGTAACTCTCTTTAATGCACATTCTCATAGCAGCTATTTAGAACATATTTATCTCCCGTGAAAAGCATGAAAGCGGTCGAAATGATAGGATTTTCTTTTAGGAAATTAAATTCCCTTTCCAATGAATACTTGTACACACAATTTGGAGTTTGAATGCGAGAGTTATGCCACTTTTGGTGGCGGGTATATATGAATTTCAAGACTGCTGCAAATTGTATAATTTTCCTACAAAACCTAAGAAAATATAATTAAAACTCCAATTATAAATAAAAATATAAAATAACACAATTAATTATGAAACTAAGAGAATAAATAACAAAAAAATCCTAAACAAATATCAAAAATATGTAAATAAAAGGGATAAATATACATTTATCAAAATACCCCAAACTTGAATCTTTGTTTGTCCTCAAACAAATAAAATCACAAATTATTCCAATTTATACTAACACCATGTCTATCCTCACCCTTGTAACATTACTTTGTTCCTTACCTCCAAATTTGGCCAAGCAACCAAATCTCCTAAAACCACAAAACACAAAATTCTATATTCCCTATTAAAAATAAATATCATATCTTATTTCTAAATTAAGATTTTGTCGAAAAACATGGTTCATCTTACTTTTGCTTTGACACTCTCATTTTTATTATTGTATTTTTTATGAAAGTTGTTGCACAAGAACAAGATGAAATTAGGGGGTGTGAAAACAAAGAAGGAAGTGATGATTTTTTTTTATCCCTCCTCTATTCGACTTGGGATTTAAATTTGTAGAGTTGTGGCTACATTGGTCACAATTTTTTTCATGTGCACTTTTGGCATCTTTTGATGGTACGCCCCTTTGTGGGGTATAGAATTTTTTATATGAGAAGAATGCCACCCCAGACTTGATTTTTGTCTGATGGTGATTCTTTACTTCTCTTTTTTTAGAAAGAAAATAAGGGGGAAACAAAATGTGTCCTTGTGCTTATAACTTCACACATTTATTTTCTCCTTTTTTTTTGAAAGTGACATTACATCAGAAAGAACATTCATGTCAATCACATTATACAAGATTTATATCAAGTTAATAAACCATTTAAAAATAAAGAAAATTTGTGTTTGGTTTTGATTGATTCCATACGGCTTGCCAACTTTTCCAAGGAGTGATGCTATTTTGGGATCCTAGGTGACATGGTGGTTTCAAACATGGAAATTTGTAACAATTTTTGCAAAAGATTTACTAAATTCAAACGGGTACAATGATAAACATATATTCATATTGGCCGACTAGATAAAGGCCATTTTGCAACAAAAGAAATAAAAACACGACCGACTAGATAATGGCCACGAACAAAGTAACTATATGCAAAACAAAAAAAGGTAGAAATAATGCAAGAATAAAAAAGATAAGGGGGTGGAATAGAAAAATACCACCCACCTCCACCCCGGACTTAGATTTTTGCTCGTCCTGAGCAAAATCAAAACCCCGATATGGAGGTAAGAGAAGAGCAAGGATTTCCAGGTGGCCCAGGTAGCTCAAAAAATGTCCAGCCGAAGGGGATGTGTATGAGGGTTGGGACCTTTATCTACGGAGATTCATAGTGTACCCGATGATAGTTCAATCGTGGAAGATCAGTGGGGTGTTCATATTTTCTTTCACCTCACATTCCCTCAAATAATATCCATATATCTTCCTTCGATATCAAGGGAAGTGTTGAAGACGGATGTGGATTGGGGGAGGTTGGCGGGTACCCGACCAATAATGCCAATCGAGCATGATGAACTGAGACAGGTGGAGGATCTGGTTTAGGTTTTTCACCATCATGATGACCTTCATATGGGATAATTGATGCTAATACAAAAGATTTAAAATTATTTACAAAAGTGTTTTGTTTCTCCTTAAAATTAATGCCATCAACATTAGATTTGGTAAGTTTCATTATTGATATAACATATGTCTCTAATGCTTTTGTACAAGGGTTCCCCAAGTATTTAGGAGGGATGATGATATCTTCCTTACAAACAACATAAGGGGGTGTGTGGTCTTCTTCCAATGGTGGTATCTCCCCTTCTAGATCAGCCATGTGTGGGATGGAAATTGGCTGTGACGGCTTGGGAAGAATCATAAAGGGGGTTAGATTCTCATTATCCAAAATAGACTCAAAAGAAGGGTATTGGTCTATGGTAACATTCAGATTTATGTTGAGGATGGGAGGAATTGTTGGATCTTCATAATGACTCTCCTACTTTGACATTTCATATTCAAGTAAAAGAGTCTCTAAAGGAATGATAGGGATACCAACGTCCTCATCACACACAAAATATGGCTCCATGGTTTGTGCTATTTCTTCAGGATCCGACATATATGACACAAAATAAGGATCATCGTCATCGTCATCATCAGGAAGAACCATCTTGGGTTGCTCAAGCTCTATAAGGGGAGTTTGTGATTGATCCTCTAGTAAGGTGGCTAACATGGCTTGATTGGATTCAAGTTTTGCTTGTCCTTCTGCTGCCATCTTTTCTAGGGCCTTAAGTCTCTCTTCCAATTCAAGATTAATTTGCATTTCACCATAGGATTTATACACCCCAAAATTTTGGTCATCTTCACCACACTCCCCATAGTGTCCTTGGCCATAGTACTCCTCATATTGTTTTGGGTGGCATTGCTCCTCATAATAATCTCCAGAAGATGGTGGATTGTAAATTCCATTGCGTCCATCTTGGTAGGAAGATTCAATATTATAAGGTGTCACCAAATCATGAGGAAATATATTTGAACAATCTATATTTTAGGTTTGGGCTTCTAGCAGGGCAGTATAGAAGGCATGGCTAGATTTTAGTTTTGTTTCTCCTTCTACTGCTATCTTCTCTAGGGCCCTAAGTCTCTCTTCTTGTTGAATATTACATTGGGTTTCATAAGCATGCTCATAACCCCCAAGGTTTTGTTGGTTACACCCCACAAAATTTTGTTGATCATATCCCCCATTAGAATATGGATAGCAAGGTTCCCCATAATGGTTCTCGAAAAAATGTGGATTCACATTGTACCCACCAGGATGAAAGAGCTCACAATTGAAAGGGGTGCTATTATAAGCATGGGGTAGAGTCGGACAGGAAAGAGATGTATGGTGGTAAAAACCACAATAATACCATTGTGGGGGATATTGGGATGCCCAATCTATTTGAAAATAAAAGTTCCTGAAAGATATGTCAATCAACGAATGAGAGAAGAAAGATTACAAGATAAAAGGTTAGTCAAAATTACAAAGAGAACTAAAAATTATAAATCTAAGAAATTATGAAATAACTAATATTACAAAAAAAAGTAACTAGAAAGTAGTACTGCTGGAATGGAAACTCAGCAGAAAGAGGAGATACACTTCCAGAATTGTACTCAGAAGGCAAAAAGAAATTACAAAAATCTAAAAGAAATTATAAAAAAAGACTAAAGTTATGAAAGTTATAGAATATGAACAAGGATTATACAAGATATACAAGCAATCAGATCTGAAAAATAACTGTGCCATCCCCGGCAACGGTGCCAAATTGATGGACGTCGTTGTACATGCAACAATCACTAGGAAAAGTCCTAGAGTTTAACCTTCTAACTCGGTTGTCAACTTATTGTGAACAACAAGTCAACTTAGTATATATAGGTATCGATCCAAGGGACGGTGGAAAAGAAAAGTTGAAATCCAAATCCGATCGTAAGTATAAGAATTAAATCCCGATTTGAGAGAGTTGTTAATACTAAGAACAAAAATAAAAGTGCTGAAATAAAATTTAACTAATCAAGAATAAAGATATGGGGTCTAGAAGATCACCACCAAAACCACATTCCTATTCAACTAATCAAATTCTAAACTCCAAGGATCAAATTAGGACCTTGTGGTTACATGTCCTTACGGAAAAACTCACAAGGGTCAGACTTCTTGTGAACCCGTTGGTCCCGTCGTTCACAGATCATTGGCCAACCGTCCAACATGCCATTATCCACGGTCACATCAAAAAGCATGTGAATTCAAACTGGTATTCAAACCCAAGGCTCAGGTGGTCGCATCACCAAGGATTATAACAAGAATAATATTAAAAATATGAAAAGATGATAATCGCAATTAAGAGACTATTGTTTCGTTCTTACAGAGATCCACGATCATATCACTCTATAAGAATATATCAGATCATCCAAATAACCACACATAAACAGAGAGAAGACATTTGTTCGATGGAGAAATATAACTGATTATATTGAATGGAACCGGGTTAAGGGGCCACTCCCATATCCCAGAGATATTTACTCAGACATAACAAGACTAGAAGAAATACAAACTAAAATGAGATCCAACATTATACAAGATGTGGTCTACAACTAAAAATTAGATGGAATAGAATGAAGAATAGAATGCTTTTACAAGTGAAGAGTCCCTCCTTTTATAGGAGGGGAAGGGGGTAGGCTGTCCTCAAAAGAGAGGGAAAAAAGAGAAGGAGATCAAATTTTAAATTTTCTAGATCTGGTCAAATCGAAAGTTGATTGTCTTTAATTATCTTGACCATGTAACTCTCTTTAATGTAGATTCTCGTAGCAGCGATTTCGAACATATTTATCTCTAGTGAAAAGCATTAAAGAGGTCCAAATAATATTATTTTATTTTAGGAAATTAAATTCCCTTTCCAATGAATACTTGTACATACAATTTGGAGTTTGAATGCAAGAGTTATGTCACTTTTGGTGGCGGGTATATATGAATTTCAGGACTGCTGTAAATTGTATAATTTTCCTACAAAACCCAAGAAAATATAATTAAAACTCCAATTATAAAGAAAAATATAAAATAACACAATTAATTATGAAACTAAGATAATAAATAAAAAAATCTTAAATAAATATCAAAAATATGTAAATAAAAGGGATAAATATACATTTATCAGTACCTCATACGTTTTATATCTCCTGGAGTGGTATCCCACCCTTATCTTTGTAGAGTTTTTTATGATTTGTATGTTGTAACTTGATTGATGTTAAAAGACACCCAATTAGTATAGATAATCAAGTGAAACCCTAATCATGTAGTGCCTTGTGCCATAGATCCATTCTAGAGTCAGAACTTTGTTGGATGGTGAAATGGATACTACTAAGGGAAAACCCAGAGGGCATATTGTTGAGTATGCAAGGTGCAATTGACTATATGTCCTTGACATCTTGATCCCAAGTATTTTGAGAACAACTGTGATAAGGTCTTAGTGATGATAAGAATGTGATATGATGTGATCGAGGAAAACTACGGTTGTACCTCAGTGATTGGGTTATATACCCTTGTTTCTAGCACTGTGACTTGTACCAAGGTAGACTAGATGTTACATGACTATAGATTTGGCTATAAGTTGCTATCCACATGACTTCAACTTTGACTGTAAGTTGTTGTTTTCAGTTTGACTGATATGTCATTATGGTGCAGACTTGAACTGACCGAGTAGAGTAAGAGAAGATCATGGAGTCCGACTCTTCCATTGATATGGTATGACAATGATTTTGCCTTAACAATGGTCAGTTGGATTTGGGTGGTACGACTCGAATCCTTAGGGAAAACAAAAGACATGACACAACCGTTTAGTATATTTGCTTATGGTCAAAATTGTGATCCATATTAGATGACCCCTATTCCTTGTTTCTTGTACTGATTAGTTGATTTATAATGATGTAAGGCAATTCAATTGTTATATATGTTCTTCATATTCCTTCTAAAAGTATAAGATGTTCTACTACTCATTTGTAGATGCCTAAATTGCTTAAACAATGTTAACTACTTTACTCATATAATTTAGCTAAAACTACTCATCCAATTGATTATGTTAACTTTCCTGCTTTACTTTGTCTGTGCTTATAGTAGTTTTTGGCGGAGTGTTATATCTCTTTCAGGGACGTTGGTCTCGCCCTATGGGTTTTCACATCTTTAAGGTGGTCATGCATGATGAGGTAGAGATTGTGCGGTTGAGGCTGAGCAATAGATGTTGAAGGTTGGATATGATGCTAGTGTTTTGTAGTAGAGTCCTATGTGTCATCCATGTACTCTCAGGTCCTTGGGGGTATTTTGTAGATGTTGTACATCGATATGAAGTTTTTGGCAGTATGCTATGGTTGTAGATATATGGATTGTATATGTGAACAACTTATCATATGTAACAAGTTGTGGCAAGTTGGCCAACTGAACAGTGATGTGTACATCTTTGTGGCATGATGTGTAATACATGTGGTTTCATGTGGACTTAGATGTAATAAGTTTCCGCTTTTAGTGGTTATATGGAATCAGTTTGAATTTACCCTATTTTATAGTAATCGTGGATGTTAGTATTAGTTCTGCACTTTGTTTTGAGTAATCTCACTTTGTGTGGTGATGGACTTCACATATATTAGGTATATACTCCATAAAATTAGGTTTCTTACACTTGTTCATTTAAATAATATATTTCAAGTGTAGTTCTTAAAAATTGCAATTATCTAGAATGTTATGATTAGAGAGAACTGGCAAGCAATTATAAGGTATAATTCTATAATTGAAAATTCATTTCCATAGAGTAAGTATTCAGGTAAATATTCATTCAGATAACATTGCATCATGTTCTAAAGATTCTCATTCATATCCACTTCCCAACTCAAATCTTATCTAGATTACATATGATGTGCATTTCCCATCATTTTACCTTATTTAAGAAAGTCTGCCAATAAACATATGAACAAATTAAGTCTAGGATTGATCAGTACAATTTGATCACTTCCATGTGTTTAGAATCATACATATAAATATATATTAGTGCAAGAACAATAAAACAATTGTTCTAATGCTTTATTTCTTGAATTTCCTGGTTGCATGAATTAGAGCATAAGAATGTCAATTTTTGCATATATATTTATTTATTAAATTATCTTCTCACCTTGTTGTAGATGTCACAATAATCTCACGATACTTCACTTATAATTATCTACTCGTCTTATTTTTAAGGTCACTTTGATAGAATTTGATGTTCAAAGTAGAATTATCGGGTCAGGTACTCATAAGTTGGTCCAACTTGTAGGAAGACCATTTGACCTATGGTTCCAACATCTAAGCAAGTCGGCCAGACTTGTGACACTTCCATTGAATTGATCACTTTGAACTTTACGATTTTTCTAACCTCTATAGAAGTTCACCAACTTTTTCTCAGACTCTACAAAGTCACTCCAAACCTTTAAAACTACATATAAAGATGTATTGCCCCTTGTTTGATTCTCATATCATATATTCCCTTATTTAATCTATAACTTATCATGTTTATAGTCTTGAACAAGATAAATGAGATATCCCCATCCTCTTTCATTTATAATTATCTTTTTTTAATTAAGCATGGTACTGTTTTCCATTCAACAACCAAAGTAGATACATTGTAAACACATATGGAATAAAATTGATAAGAAAAACCTATCTATACATGTATACATTTTCAAGATCGTGTGTGATTTTAAACCACACAATAGTAGCACTAGGGTTCTATCAATAAAATTCCTTGGTTACTCATATTATTTATAAAACAAAATATGGTAAGTATAAGAAGATGGCTCTTGTATCCCTTATTTATAGCTCTATTTGTTCCTATCTCATGTCACTAGATGATTCTCCCTCCCATTGTTGATAGCTTTGTTTATTCCTATGTCATATACTTGAGATGAGGACCTGATCCTCTTTAGGGAACCTTGTAGTGGGACCAGGGTCTTTTGTAGCTATATCTTCAGGTGACCAGCTAAACTCTAAGATAATGACTATGAGTTGTTTTTACAAGAATCATGTGTGGTGACTTCTACTTAGTGAGGTATAATCCAAGTAGTTTCAAGGAAAATAAATATAAGATAACAACTCGTCTAGAATGTGTGTTATTTTGTTTATGTTCCTTCTATTGATAGTTGATATATATACTATTCTTGAATAAGTTTCTTATTTTGGAAATTCATCATTCTTTAAAAGATAATATGTTGCCTTATTTTTAACTATCCAGTATGGAATCTGATCTTAAACATGGACAAATGTTTATACTAGGATTTAATATGCACTCATATTGATTTCAATTTAGTTGTATCATTTGAATTATCATGTTTGATAGACATGTCTTATGTGGACTTTAGCTTTAGGATTGTATTATATGTACCTGGTCTGACTGGCGAGGTGTCAAAAAAATAATGTTGTTGTAATGTATTGATTCTAAATGTTTAGATTTTGAAATGTAACCTCTACAGTAGGATTGTAAATCCGAAATGATTAGTATTTGACAATATGTTCATAGATATGCTCTCAATGATGGTTAAAATATATGGAATTTGACTAAATGAATGCCTTTATGATTAGTTAGAATATAATCAGAAATTACACATACTAGATGCTAGGATTATTTGTTAGACTTTCCAATATCTTATACTATCTTTTAAATTCAATATACTTCATATGCTATTGTGCATGTTATCTTGAGTGGGAGGTATCCACTCACTAGGGATCTTTGTGAGTCTCATGAGGTTGTTTCAATGGTTTTAGGTATAATGCTATCTAATAGAGCAGTTGTGACAGAGAAGATGTAACTAGAATCATCTACATTAGAATATCCAAGTACTCTCTCTTTCTCGATATGGATTGTAGTTCAAAATTTTCTCTTGAATAAATATATACATATATATGTAACCTTTTGTATGTCAAAGTACATGTAACGTCCTAGGATTTGAGGCCTTGGATAAAATGATCTTAAAAGGAATGATTGGACTACCCATATCACTACTGTGCACCTCCTTTTCTGGGAGCCCATCACTAAAGAACTCCATAGTTAAGCGTGCTTAGTTTAGAGTAAAACTAGGATGGGTGACCATTTGGGAAGTTGACCCTGACTTGTGTGTGAGTGAGGAAAAAGTATACAGTTAAGGCTAGTGGTGGTCTGTGGGGCCAATTGTCATTCCTGAAACTCTACTAGAGCCTAGGGCAACGAGCTCGGGAATTTCAAATGGTATCAGAGTCAATTCCCCTCCAGTAGGTGGGGCCCACATGGGCCTATGGCATGCCAGTCTTTGAGCCGTGTGACCCACACATGTTAGAAAGGGCTATCTGAGTTGATGGAGTCGCACATGCACTGGTAGTGTCCAGGCTTGTTGGGAAGGGCTATACAATTACGAGGCCATATAGTTGAGCCTTGACGAGGACGTCAAGAGTCTAAGTGGGGGAGATTGTAACGTCCTAGGATTTGAGGCCTTGGATAAAATGATCTTAAAAGGAATGATTGGACTACACATATCACCAAGATGCACCTCTTTTTCTGAGAGTCCATCACTAAAGATGTAACATCCCAGGATTTGAGGCCTCGGAGAACATGATCTTAAAAGAAATTATTGGACTACCCATATCACCAAGGTGCACCTCCTTTTCCGAGAGCCCATTACTAAAGAACTCCATAGTTAAGCGTGCTCAACTTGGAGTAGTACTAGGATGGGTGACCAGTCGGGAAGTTGATCATGGCTTGCATGTGATGAGAATAAAGCACGTAGTTAAGGCTAGTGGTGGTTTGTGGGGCCAATCATCATTCCTAAAACTCTACTATAGCCTTGGGTAGTGGGCCCAGACGTTACAAATGGTATCAGTGCAGACCCACAATGGCCCATGGACACCCAGCTCCCGATCACAGAATACCAGCTCAAGGGTGGCTACGTCAACCATGGACAACCCTTTCCTACATACTTGGACCGCACAACTCAAGACTGGCATGCCACATGACCATGCAGGCCCCACCTACTGGAGGGGTTATGGCTCTGATACCATTTGTAACTCCCAGGCCCACTACCCAAGGCTCTAGTAGAGTTTCAGAAATGATGATTGGACCCACAAACCACCACTAGCCTTAACTACATGCTTTAATCTCACTCACGCGCAAGCGAGGATCAACTTCCCCATTGGTCACCCATCCTAGTACTACTCCAAGATGAACACACTTAACTATGAAGTTATTTAGTAATGGGCTCCCGAAAAAGGAGGTGCACCTTGGTGATATGGGTAGTCCAATCATTCCTCTTAAGATCATGTTATCTGAGGCCTCAAATCCTGGGATGTTATAAAAGAACTCCATAGTTAAGCGTGCTTAGCTTAGAGTAGTACTAGGATGGGTGACTAGTCGAGAAGTTGACCCCGGCTTGCGCGTGAGTGAGGAAAAAGCTCACAGTTAAGGCTAGTGGTGGTATGTGGGGCTAGTCGTCATTCCTAAAACTCTACTAGAGCCTAGGGAAATGGGCCCAGTTGTTACAGTACATGTGAGTAAGAACAACATATTTGGCTTTAACAACGTTGAATTGAATTTGTGGTAACGAAGCACATGGATGTTTTGATGTTGAATTTGTTTCTCATGTTTTATGAAGAAAGTGAAAAATTTACATCTGTTTCTCATATATTCTATTAATTGTGTTTGTTGGGAATCAGGTGTTTTGTTTCTTAATTCAGTATTAGCTTTAGGGTTTCTCTCACTAATACATAAATGAGATATCTCGTTGGTTTTTTCATTAAAGAAATCGACGGTATAATTATTAGCATCTGTTATTTAAAGACAGCCGCCACGATTGATGAGCTGAGAAAATATGGGTTGTGTTTTATTTATATCATCGGTTTCTTCTTAAAGCAACCAATGCGACATCTCACCCGCAAAAATATAATTTTGCACAAAATTTTTGCTAGGCATTTCATTTGCCTCCAAAACCCTACATCATTGGTTTGTTGTTTATCCAACAAGAGATATGGCTACACGCCAAACGTCTCCTTATAATCCTTATGTGTATATATCGTACGTTGAATTAACAATGAGAGATCATAAAGGTGTATGTGCCATGTGTCACGTGGAAATTTTCCCACCCAATTGGCTTTCCTCGCCAGGTGTCTTCACCCCAATCGACAATGTAGTGTTCATTGTGCTTCATCTGGGATGCAGAGTTGTTGGTATGCCTAGAGAGTCAATTGTTGGCTTTTTAGATATGCCACACTCATATTTTGATGATAAAAATATTTTCCAATATGTATTACTACATGTGTATTAAGTATTTTAGGTGATCAAGGAACTAAGTCAATATCCAACTATAAAAACCTTGCAAATATATATGATTTATATACTTGCAAATTAAGTTTTACCATATATTTATGTATTTGTTTGTACACGTGTGTTTTCGTACAACTTGATATACATGATGTAAGGACAAGTGATGATCCTCCAAAACCTACCCAAAACCCTATCCTACACTCACATGAAAACTTTAGGGTTGATAGGTTTCATATGAGTCATTAATAGGACCTCACATACATTGCAAATATTTGAAGAGAGTCCTTCTCAGTCGATAATTTTTTGGACCGAGACACACTTGGTTGAAGATGTAGAAAATAGAGAAATAGCCTTACATAACTAAAGTTCTGAGTCAATTTCATTCAACAATATTGTCGACCAAGAATTCAATTGAAGAAAATTTTGACTAAAATAGAGCCATTGGACCAAGCAGATGGACCTACACATAGTTGATAGAGCATTTGACCCCATGACTTTCCCCGATCAAAAATATTGTGGAACGAGACTCTTCTAGTCGACGATATTGTGGACCGAGAATGGTTCTAGAATGTTAGTTTATTAACAAACATATTAGCCACTACAACTGAATTTATTTCAACCAAACAACTAATTGACCACTAAGAACACTCTAGACTGTCCCTACAGCTTCCCTAACCACTTGTAAACATCTCATATAAATAGGAGTGGCCTTAGGACACTTAGATACAACAATTGAACAATAATTAATATCATATACACATACTTGAGCATACTACATTCTTGCCATCATTCTCAAAGAGCTTAGGTCCAGTACTTCAAGTTGCTATCATCCTAGCCTAAGCCCTTAGCTCATCTATATTATCCTCTCGACCTAATACTATCTTGCATAAGACTTTTTGGAGTGAATCATCATCACTTATCCATTAGAGATTAGTTGTATATCTTGTGAGATAATTTTGTTTCTTTTTTCTCCATTCTATTTCTTCTTTGTTGCATTACTTTTAGGCTACTTCTTGGAGTGAAAGTTGTCCACGAACTATGAGAAGAAAGAGTCTTCTCAACTCGGTTCTCTTCTGTTGTCCGTTAAAGAAGAGGTGAAGCAACGATGCTCATCTGCATCCGTCCTTGAAGGCGTGAAGAGGGTGACCTTCCGTAGCCCATCAAAGAAGGTGGGAGTTCTCCTTGAGCTAAAAAGGAGGGTTAGTCTTAGGACACAAAAGACACCAGTAATTTTTTAAAATTGTGTATCGATATATAAAAGGAATAAAATACATGATTTAGAAATCCTTGTTGGAAACAACTAGGTAGTGGACTAACGTCTTTTGATGGAACCACTCTTAATATATGTGTCCTTTGTGATTGCCTTCTTTACTTTGTATTTCTGTTGCACTTTAAGTAAAGTAATTTCATCTAGTTAAAATTATCATACATCTCTATTCACCCCCTAGATCTTTTCATTTGGTATCAAAGAAAAACTTCAAGGAGCCTTAACCGGTCTTGATGATGGGGGACAACAGAAAGAAACAACCCAACATTGTTTGTAAATGGTGTTTTGAATGTGAAGGAAAGGCCACTTGACTTTTGAATGTCTAAAGATAAAGAAAGGTAAGATGCCCTACAATGTGCACGACACCAATCAAGTGATGATAGTGAAAGCAGTGAAGAGGAGAAGGTAGAATGTCTCATGGCAATAGCAGATCAAGAAGAAACTAATAAGGTAAATATTATTGATTTATCTAAAGAATAATTAATTAGTAATCTTGAAGAACTTCATGATAAGTATATAGATTGCAACAGATAAAAGGAAAAACTTGCTAAGATTGTTGATGAACTTCATGTTAATCTAGATAAACTTAATTCTGAAAATGATACTCAAAAAACCTCAAGTAGTGTGTTAAAAGACTCTATTGAGAGTTATGAGGCTAAAATAATTGATCTTGAAAACTACAACGGTCTTCTCTATCTAGAAAAGATTGACATGCTTGCTAAACTTAATGATTATCAAACTCGACCTATATTATGCACACATTCAAATTATGACGCCTTGATAAAACAAAGAGATATCCTACTTTCTAATCTTTCTCAACTAAATTTGGATATAACTAAAAAGCTTGCTGAAAGTGTTGAATTACAAAAACAAGTTTCTAGATTAATGCAAGGAAACAAAAGTCTTGATAACATCTTAGATAATACTTCTAAACAAGTAGGAAGGAGAGGTTTAGGATATGTACCAAAGAACAAATCCTTACATCCGCTTAAAACCAAAAAGCCATATGTTTCCAAGACCAGAACTACATAAGTACCTAAGACTAAAGATGTAAATTCTCAACATGTTGAAAATAGAAATGAAATATCTTTTATATGATGTCATTGTTGCCAACGTCTTGGACATTATTCTTTTTCATGTGAATATCAGAAGAAAGGAGCCCTTGACATGGTTTGGGTTCCAAAATCCCAACTTAGAATAAAAAGGAAAGTTGTTGAAATTTGTCCTATGCTTAATTTGATTAATATATTTATGTCTTAATGCAACTTAATTTGATATAAAATTGGCATATATTTTTCTCATAAAACTCATTTTCATAACTTTTAGTTATTAAAATAAAATCTCATTTGCATATTTTACTAAATAGAAATTCTAGTTTTTCCAGAACTTGTTTTTAGTTGACAAAAACTTCAATCGTGATGTCTCTCAGTCAACAAATATTCTCGACCAAGAACAAGTCTGTCAGAAATTTCACTTGAATATTTAATCTTTCCAAGAAAATACGTTAAGATTCATGTATGTAAGTCTTTCTAGCAAGATATTATCAGTTCCCTTCATGATATCCATGCTAACCATCATGGACTCTACTTGAGTACCAAAATCCTCTCAACCTTCTACAAGAGAGCAGTTGATGGTGGATGCTCCAATCTTATGATTGGAGATTAAAATGCCTCTAATACACTTGAAAAATGGAGGATTAATCATATTGGAAAGAACAGTAAAGACACAATCGTGGGAGTAAGTGATAATCAAGAAAAAGGAGTACATGTAAGTGCACATGATAAAGATGAATTTCAAAGGTAATGATAATGATGAGGTATCTCTTTCTACTCTATCAAACTATTCATATATTACTTGTTGTAATAAAGTCAAAAAAAGGAACAAATTGTCTCGTATACTTGGCTTAGAGAAATTGAATGATTTATGTTTCTTTTCAAAATCAAATCCTTGCATTAAAAGAAAAGGTGTCTTACCTCTATTTTTACTTATGTCAATATTAACAATTCAAGAAAATTTTGATGATAAAACTTCTATGCTTAAAGAAGATCTTACTAGACAATGCTTAATTTTTTATACTCTTACTAAAGAAAGTAAAAAAAACTTATCTTTGGATAAAATTTCTAATAGTATAAATAGATTGGATTCTCATAATCATGATGGCACTCATTGACTTATTTCTACACATGATGAGAAGTAAAAAGATCATGAGCCTCTATTTGCAAATAATTTTTGGTCTTAATATGTGCCATCACATTTATCTACTTTAATTTAGGCATCACATTTAGGGGGAGTATCTCACTAAGGTTAAGCCATCTTGTCTTTATACTTGCTATCTTTTGAGATGAAAAAGGAGGATAAATTATTCAAATAAAAAATTATTTCATTCGTGTTTAACAAAATTTATTTGGATATTTTAAAATGTGGTCTTTAGATTCAAATTTTTACTTGATTCTTTGGTCTCTACATCTGCCATGAATGATTTATCATGAAGTTTGGGATCTTAAATAGCTATCTTTTTAGTGAATCTTTTTGTTATGTTTGAGCTCTATTTACTTGGTATAAGATTAAGGGGAAGCTCAAAGTCTCTTTGAATGTAATTTGCAAATATTTTTGCTCTTAGTTTATTCTCTATATCAATGTAGGCTTAAAAACCTTTGAAATTTGGTTTAGATATTCTTTTAGAGATTTTATTATGGTACTTAATGGTTTCTCTATACCAATATGAAAACAACATCCCTTATATTTGTTCTAGAGATTCTTTGTTGACCTCATTTTATGTTTGAATTGGTTCTATATATCAATAAGGGCTTAACATACCTTATATTTGGTCTAGAGACACTTTTGTTGATCTCATTTTTGTGCTTAATGAATTCTCTAATCATTTTTGGGCTTAACATACCTTGAAAATGATTGAGAAATCAATTTTAATTTTGAATTTTGATTTTTATGACATCTCTATATCATAGTGGACTTAACATTTCTAACCATTGGTTTAGGGTATCTTTTATACATTTGTGCTTTATGGGATCTTTTTTTTTCACAAAGGACTTAAGATTCCTTTCATTGGCAACTAGACAACCTTTTTATGTTCCTTGATCATATGGCCTTTTGATATGCCTTAATGTCTATCTTTTTGGATTTCCCATTTATTGGTATTTGTTTTCAAATTATACATCAAGTATAAGTTTTTCCCTCTCTAAAATGACTATCCTATTGAGGGGGAGTGTCTCCTTGAGGGGGAGCATTGGTAAGTATTGACCCTTTTTGACTTAGACAAAAGGGGGAAAATAACCCATGAGATAAATTGGCTACCAACGATCAACAATGCAATCTAAAGGTATGAAGGTCTAAATTTGCTACTTTCAATTTATCTTATGGAAATATTTGTCATCATCAAAAGGGGAAGATTGTTAACTTTTTTTATAGGCCACACTCATATGTTGGTGATACAAATATTTCCCAAATTGTATTACTAACATGTGTATTAAGTATTTCGGGTGATCAAGGAACTAAGTCAAAATCCAACTACAAAAACCTTGCAAATATACATAATTGGATACATGCAAAACAAGTAGTACCATGTATTTATGTATTTTCTTGTACACGTCTATTTTTGTACAACTTGATAGACACGATGTAAGGACAAGTGATGATCTTCCAAAACCTACCGAAAACCCTATCCTACACTCACATGAAGACTTTAGAGTTGATAGATTTCATATGGGTCATTAATAGGACCTCCCATATATTGCAAATCTTTGTACAAATTCCTTCTGGATTGAAAATTTTGTGGACAAACAGACACTCGGTTGAAGACTCAGAAAATTGAGAAATAGCCTTGCATATCTAAAGTTACAAGTCAATTTTGATCGACAATATTGTCAACTGAGAATTCAGCCGAATAAAAGTTCGTGCGAAATAGAGATGTTGGACCGAGAAAATGGACCTACACATAGCCGTTAGAGAACTTGACCCCAAGAATATCCCCGATTGACAATATTGTGGACCAAGACTCTTCCAATCAACGATATTATGGACCAAGAATGCTTATGGAATGTTAGTTTATTAACAATCATATTAGTCGTTGCAACCCAAATAATTTCAACCAAATGACTAGTTGATCTATAAGAAAACTCTATACTGACCCCACAACTTCCCTAACCACTTGTAAACATCTCCTATAAATAGGAGTGGTCTTATTACACTTAGATACAATAATTGATATCATATACACATACTTGATCATACTACATTCTTGCCATCATTCTCAAAGAGCTTAGGTCTAATACTTCAAGTTGTTATCATCCTAGCCTAATCCCTTCTCTTAGCTATAATATCCTCTCCACCTAATACTACCTTGCATAAACCTTTCTGGATTGGATCATCATCTCTTGTCCATTAGAGATTAATTGTATGTCTTGTGAGCTTATTTTGTTTCTTTTTTACTCCATTATATTTCTTCTTTGTTGTATTACTCTTGGGCTACTTATTGGAGTGAAGGTTATCTAAGAACATGCGAGAAGAAAGAGTCTTCTCAACTTGGTGCTCTTCTACTGGCCATTAAAGAAGAGGTGATACAATGATGCTCTTTTGCGTCCGTCAAAGAAGAGGTAAAGAGGGTGACCTTCCACAACTCATCAAAGAAAATGGGGGTTCTCCTTGAGCTGAAAAGGAGGGCTAGTCTTGTGCCACAAAATACATCTGTAAATTTAGTGTATTGTGTATTGGTATATAAAAGGAATAAAATACATGATTTATAAGTCCTGGTAGGAAACAACTAGGTAGTGAACTAACGTCTTTTTATGGAACCACTCTAAATCTCTATGTCTTTTGTGGTTGCACTCTCTATTGTATATTTCCATCACACTTTAAGTAAAGTAATTTTATTTGGTTAAAATTATCTTAAATCTCTATTCACCCCCTAGATCTTTTCATTTGGTACCAGAGCAGGACTTCAAGGAGCCTTAACTGGTCTTGAAGATGGGGGACAAAAGAATTAGACCACTCAACACTTATTGTAAGTGGTGTTTTCAATGTGGAAAGTGAGACCACTTCACTTTTGAATGTCTAAAGATCAAGAAAGGTAAGAAGTCCTACAATGTTGCAGGGTAGCAATAAAGTGATGATAGTGAAAGCAGTGAAGAGGAGAAGGTATAATGTCTCATGGAAATATCATATGAAAAAGAAACTAATGACATAAATATCATTGATTTATCTAAAGAAGAATTAGTTAGTAGTCTTGAAGAACTTCATGATAAGTATATAGATTGCAAAAGACAAAATAATAAACTTGCTAAGATTTTTGATGAATTTTATTTTAATCTAGATAACCTTAATTCTGAAAATGATACTAAAAAAACCTCAAATAATGTGTTAAAAGAATCTATTGAGAGTTACGCGGCTAAAATACTTGATCTTGAAAACTACATACTCTTCTCTCTCAAGAAAAGATTTATATGCTTGTTGAACTTAATGATTATCAAACTCAACCTATTTTATTCACACATGCATATATGATGCCTTGATAAAAGAAAGAGATATCTTACTTTCTAATCTTGATCAAGTAAATTTGGATATAACTAAAAAGCTTGCTGAAAATGTTGAATTACAAAACAAGTTTCTAGATTAATGGTAGGAAACAAAAGTCTTGATAACATATTAGATAATAATTTTAAACAAGTAGGAGGTAGAGGTTTAGGATATGTGCTAAAGATCAAATCCTCACATATTCTGAAAACCAAAACGACATATGCTTCTAGGACTAGAACTACATACACACCTAAAACTAAAGTTTTAAATTCTCAAAATGTTGAAAAGAGAAATGAAATATGTTTTATCTCATGTCATTATTGCCAACATATTGAACATTATTATTTTTCATATGAATATCAGAAGAAAGGATCCCTTGACTTGGTTTGGGTTTTAAAATCCCCAACTTAAAATAAAAAGGAAACTTGTTGATATTTGTCCTATGCTTAATTTGATTAATATATTTATGTCTTAGGTCAACTTAATTTGATATCAAATTTTCATATCTTTTGTGCGTGTCATCCTTACGTAGAGGCCAATTTGCATATCTTTTTCTTATACTCATTTGCATAACTTTTTGTTATGTAAATAAAATCTAATTTGCATATCTTACTAAATAGAAATTCTATTTTTTCTAGAAATTGTTATTGGTCGACAAAAACTTTGACCATGATGTCTCTAGGCTGACAACTCTTCTCAACCAATAACAAGTCTATAAGAAAATTAACTTGAGTATTTAATCTTTCCAAGAAACTATGTTAAGATTCATGTATGTAAAAGTCATTCTAGCTAGATAATATAAGTTTATGATATCCACGCTAACCATCATGGACTCTACTTGAGTACCAAACTCCTCTCAACCTTCTAGGATTTAGCGGTTGATGGTGGATGCTCCAATCATATGACTGGAGATTAAAATGCCTCCAATACACTTGAAAATTGGAGAATTAGTCATATTGGAAACAATGGTAAAGGCACCATCATGGGAGTAAGTGAAAATGAAGAAAATTGATTACATGGAATTTCACCTGATAAAAATAATTTTTACAGGTAATGATAATGATGAGGTATCTCTTTCTACTCTATCAAACTATTCATACATTGCTTGTTGTAATAAAGTAAAAAAGGAACAAATTATCTAGTATACTTGACTTAAAGAAATTGAATTATTTATGTTTCTTTTCAAAATTAAATCCTTGCACTAAAAGAAAAGGTGTCTTCCTCTCTTTTTACTTATGTCAATCTTAACACTTCAAGAAAATTTTGATGATAAAACTTCTATGCTTAAAGAAGATCTTACTAGACAATGCTTAATTTTTACTACTCTTACTAAAGGAAATAAAAGAACTTATCTTTGGATACAACTTCTAATAGTAGAAATGGATTGCATTATGATAATCATGATGGTACTCATTGACTTATTTCTACACATGATAAGAAGTAAAAAGATCATGAGCCTTTATTTGCATATAATTTTTGGTCTTAATATGTACCATGACATTTATCTACTTTAATATAGGCATCATACTTAGGGGGAGTATCCCACTAAGGTCGAGCCATATTGTCTTTATACTTTCTATCTTTTAAGATGAAAAAGGAGGATGAATTATTCAAATAAAAAATCCATTTATTTGTGTTTAACAAAATTTATTTGGATATTTTAAAACTTGGTCTTTAGATTCAAATTTTTACTTGATTCTTTGGTTTCTACATCTGGTATGAATGATTTATCATGACGTTTGGGATGTTAAGTGGATATATTATTTAGTGAATCCTTTTTGTTATGTTTGATCTTTTTTTACTCGGTGTAAGATTAAGGGAGAGCTCAAAGTCTCTTTGAATATAATTTGCACACCCTTTTGTTCTTAGTTGATTCTCTATATGAACGTAGGCTTAACAACCTTTGACATTTGGTTTAGAGATTCTTTTGGAGCCTTTATTATGGTACTTAATGGCTTATCTATACCAATACATACTTAATATTCCTTATATTTGTCTAGAGATTCTTTTCTGACCACATTTTATGCTTAAATTGGTTTCTCTATATCTATAAGGGCTTAACATTCCTTATATTTGGTCTAAAGATACTTTTGTTGACCTCATTTTTGTACTTAATGGATTCTCTAATCATGTTTGGGCTTAACATACCTTGAAAATGATTGAGAAATAAATTTTAATTTTGACTTTTGATTTTCATGACATCTCTATATCATGGTGGACTTAACATTCCTTACCATTGGTTTAGAGTATCTTTTTATATTTGTGCTTTATGGGATCTTTTGGTCATGAAGGAGTTAACATTCATTTCATTAGCAACTAGACAACCTTTTGATGTTCCTTGATCATATGGCTTTTTGATATGCCTTAATCCCTATCTTTTTGGATTTCCCATCTATTGGTATTATTTTTAATTAATACATTGAGTATAAGTTTTTTCCTCTCTAAAATAACTATCTTCTTGATGGGGAGTGTCTCCTCGAGGGGGAGAATTGGTAAGTATTGATCCTTTTTTACTTTGAAAAAAGGAGGAGAATAACCCATGAGATAAATTGGATATCAACTATCAACAAAGAAATCTAAAGGTATGAAGTTCTATATTTGCTTCCAATTTATCTTGAAATATTTTTCATCGTAAAAAAGGGGGAGATTGTTGATTTTTTGGATATTCCACAATCATATTTCGATGATACAGATAGTTCCTGAATTGTATTACTAACATGTGTATTTCGAATATATAGATGACCAAGGAAGTAAGTCAAGATCCAACTGCAAAAACCTTGCAAATATATATGATTGGATACTTGCAAATCAAGTTATACCATGTACTAATGTATTTTTTTGTACACATGTATTTTAGCACAACTTGATAGACACGCTGTAAGGACAAGTGATGATCCTCCAAAACCTACCCAAAACCCCATCCTACACTCACACGAAGACTTTAAGGTTGATAGGTTTCATAGGAGTCATTAATAGGACCTCACATACATTGCAAATCTTTGCAGAGAGTCCTTATCAGTCGAAAATTTTGTGGACCAATTGGTTGAAGGATTAGAAAACTGAGAAATAGCCTTGCATATCTAAAGTTCTCAGTCAATCTTGGTCAACAATATTGTCGATTGAGAATTTGATCGAAGAAAAGTTTGACCAAAATAGGGTCGTTGGACCGAGCAAATGGACTTGCGCATAGACATTAGAGCATTTGACCCCAGGACTTTTCCCGATCAACAATATCATGGACCGAGACTCTTCTAGTTGATTATATTATAGACCTAGAATGGTTTTGGAATGTTAATTTATTAGCCATCATATTAGCCATTGTAACCCAATTAATTTTAATAAAATGACTAATTGACCACTAAGAACACTCTAGACTATCCCCACAACTTTCCTAATCACTTGTAAACATCTCCTATAAATAGGAGTGGTCATAAGACACTCAGATACAACGATTGAATAATAATTGATATCATATACACATACTTGAGCATGCTAAATTCTTGCCATCATTCTCAAAGAGCCTAGGTCCAACACTTCAAGTTGCTATCATCCTAGTCTAAGCCCTTAAATCAACTATAGTATCCTCTCCACCTAATACTACCTTGCATAGAACTTTTTGTAGTGGATTATCATCACTTGTCCATTAGAGATTAATTGTATATCTTGTGAGCTTATTTTGTATCTTTTTTTCTCCATTCTATTTCTTTATTGCAGTATTACTCTTAGGCTACTTCTTAGAGTGAAGGTTGTCCAAGAACTTGTGAGAATGAAGAGTCGTCTCAACTTCGTGCTCTTTCATTAGTCGTTAAAGAAGAGGTGAAGCAATGGTGCTCTTTTGCATCCGCCAAATAAGAGGTGAAGAGGGTGACCTTACGCAACCCGTAAAAGTAGGTTGGAGTTCTCCTTGAGCTGAAAAGGAGGGTTAGTATTGTACCACAAAAGACACTGATAAATTTTTTGTATTGTATATTGGTATATAAAAGGAATAAATACATGATTTAGAAATCCCGATTGGAAACAACTAAGTAGTAGACTGACGTCTCTTGACAGAACCACTCTAAATCTATGTGTATTTTGTAGTTTTCTTCTTTACTTTAAACACTTTAAGTAAAGTAATTTTATTTGGTTAAAATTATCATAAAGATCTATTCACCCCCTCTAGATCTGGTATCATAGCAGGACTTCAACAAGCCTTAATTGGTCTTGAAGATGGGGAAAAGAGAATGAGACAATCGACATTGATTCATATATGGTGTTTTGAATGTGGAAAGTGAGGCCACTTGACTTTTGAATGTCTACATATCAAGACAGGTACGACGTCCTACAATGTTGCATGGCATCAATCAAGTGATGATAGTGAAAGCAGTGAAGAGGAGAAGGTAGAATGTCTCATTGCAATAGTAGATGAAGAAGAAACTAATGAGGTAAATATTATTTATTTATCTAAAGAAGAATTAGTTAGTAGTCTTGAAGAACTTCATGATAAGTATATAAATTGTAAAAGACAAAAGTAGAAACTTGCTAAGATTGTTGATGAACTTTATTTTAATCTAGATAAACTTAATTCTAAAAATGACACTCCAAAAAATCTCAATTAGTGTGTTAAAAGAATCTATTGAGAGTTATGAGGCTAAAATACTTAATTTTGAAAACTACATAGTCTTCTCTCCCAAGAAAAGATTGATATGCTTGCTGAACTTAATGATTATCAAACTCAACCTATTTTATACATACATTCATATTATGATGCCTTGATAAAAGGAAGAGATATCTTATTTTCTAATCTTGATCAAGTAAATTTGGATATAACTAAAAAGCTTGCTGAAAATGTTGAATTACAAAAACAAGTTTCTAGATTAATGTAAGGAAACAAAAGTCTTGATAACATCTTAGATAATTCTTCTTAATAAGTAAGAAGGAGAGGTTAAGGATATGTGCCAAAGAACAAATCCTCACATCTGCCTAAAACCAGAAAGACATATGATTCCAAGACTAGAACTACATACTCACCTAATACTAAAGTATTTTCAACAAAAAAAAATTCCTCAAAATGTTGAATAGAGAAATCAAATATCTTTTATCTCATGTCATTATTGCCAACGTCTTGAACATTATTATTTTTCATGTAAGTATCGTAAGAAATGAGCCCTTGACAAGGTTCGGGTTCCAAAATCCCCAACTAAGAATAAAAAGGAAACTTGTTGAAATTTGTCCTATGGTCAATTTGATTAATATATTTATGTATTAACTCAACTTCATTTGATATCAAATTTGCATATCTTTTTTCTAATAAAACTCATTTGCATAACTTTTAGTTATTTAAATAAAATCTAATTTGCATATCTTACTAAATTGAAATTATAATTTTTCTAGAACTTGTTATCGATTAAAAAAAACTTTGACTGTGATGTCTCTCAGTGACAAATCTTTTTGACCGAGAACAAGTCTGATAGAAATTTAACTTGAATGTTTAATATTTCCAAGAAAATGTGTTAAGATTCATGTATGTAAAAGTCTTTCTAGCTAGATAATATCAGTTCCCTTCATGATATCCATTCTAACCATCATGGACTTTACTTGAGTACCAAAATCCTCTCAACCTTCCAGGATTGAGCGGTTGATGGTGGATGCTCCAATCATATGACTGGAGATTAAAATGCCTCCAATAAACTTGAAAAATGGAGGATTAGTCACATTGTAAACAATGGTAAAGGAACCATCATGGGAGTAAGTGATACTCAAGAAAAAGGAGTACATGTAAGTGCACAAGATAATTATGAATTTCAAAGGTAATGATAATGATGAGGTATCTCTTTCTACTCTATCAAACTATTCCTATATTACTTGATATAATAAAGTAAAAAAGGAAACAAATTGTCTAGTATACTTGACTTAATGAAATTGAATGATTTCATGCTTCTTTTCAAAATTAAATCCTAGCATTAAAAGTAAAGGTGTCTTACCTCTCTTTTTACTTGTGTCAATATTAACACCTTAAGAAAGTTTTGATGATAAAACTTCTATGCTTAAAGAAGATCTTACTAGACAATGCTTAATTGTTACTACTCTTACTAAGGAAAGTAAAAAAAACTTATTTTTGGATACAATTTCTAATACTAGAAATGGAATACATTATCATAATCATGATGGTAATCATTGACTTATTTCTACACATGATAAGTAGAAAAGAGATCATGAGCCTTTATTTGCAAATCATTTTTGGTCTTAATATGTGCCATGAAATTTATCTACTTTAATTTAAGCATCATATTTAGGGGGAGTATCCCATGAAGGTTGAGCCATCTTGTCTTTATACTTCCTATATTTTGAGATTAAAAAGGAGGATAAATTATTTAATGCAAAAATCATTTCATTTGTTTTTCATAGAATTTATTTGGATATTTTAGAATTTGATCTTCATATTCAAATTTTTACTTGATCCTTTGGTTTATACATATGCCATGAATGATTTATCATGAAGTTTGGGATCTTAAATAGCTATCTTTTTTAGTGAATCCTTTTTGTTATGTTTGAGCTCTATTTACTTGATATAAGATTAAGGGGGATCTTAAAGTCTCTTTGAATATAATTTGCATATCTTTTTACTCTTAATTGATTCTCTATATCAATATCGACTTAACAACCTTTGACATTTGGTTTAGATATTCTTTTAGAGCTTTTATTATGGTACTGAATGGCTTCTCTATACCAATATGGTCTTAAAATCCCTTATATTTGGTCTAAAGATTCTTTATTGACCTCATTTTATGCTTAAATTGGTTCTCTATATTAATAAGGGGTTTACATCCCTTATATTTGGTCTAGAGGCACTTTTGTTGACCACATTTTTGTGCTAAATATATTCTCTAATCATTTTTGGGCTTAACATACCTTGAAAATGATCGAGAAATCAATTTTAATTTTGACTTTTGATTTTCATGACATCGCTATATCATGGTGGACTTAACATTCCTTACCATTGGTTTAGAGTATCTTTTTTTCATTTGTGCTTTATGTGATCTTTTGTCATGAAGGACTTAACATTCCTTTCATTTGAAACTAGACAACCTTTTTATGTTCCTAGATCATATGGCTTTTTGATATGCCTTAATGTTTATCATTTTGGATTTCCCATCTATTAGTATTCTTTTTCAATTAATACATCAAGTATAAGTTTTTCCCTTTCCAAAATGACTTTCTTGTTGAGGGGGAGTGTCTCGTTGAGGGGGAGCTTTGGTAAGTATTGATCCTTTTTTACTTCGACAAAAGGGGAAGAATAACCCATGAGATAAATTGGCTATCAACTATCAACAAAGCAATCTAAAGGTTTGAAGTTCTAAATTTGCTACTTTCAATTTATCTTATGGAAATATTTGTCATCATCAAAGAGGGGGATATTGTTGGGTTTTTGGATATGTCACACTCATATTTCAAAGATACAAATATTTCCCAAATTGTATTACGAACATGTGTATTAATTATTTCAGGTGATCAAGGAACTAAGTCAAGATCCAACTATAAAATCTTGCAAATATATATGATTGGATACTTGCAAATTAAGTTGTACCATGTATTTATGTATTGTTTGTACATGTATGTTTTCATACAACTTGATAGACATATTTTAAGGACATGCGATGATCCTCCAAAACATACCCAAAACCCTATCCTACACTCACATGAAGACTTTAGGGTTAATTGGTTTCATATGAGTCATTAATAGGACCTCACATACATTGTAAATATTTGCAGAGAGTCCTTCTCAGCCGACGATTTGGTGGACCAAGACACACTCGGTTGAAGAGTCAGAAAATTGAGAAATAGCCTTGCATATCTAAAGTTTTGAGTAAATCTCAGTCGACAATATTGTCGATTGAGAATTCGGTTAAAGAAAAGTACGACTGAAATAGAGTCATTGGATCGAGCAGATGGACCTAAACATAGCTGTTAGAGCATTTGATTCTAGGACTTTCCCCAATCAACAATTTTGTGGACCTAGACTCTTCTAGACGACGATATTGTACACTGAGAGTGGTTCAGGAATGTTAGTTTAATAATGATCATATTAGTCATTGCAACCCAATCCATTTCAACCAAACAAGTAATTGACCACTAAGAACACTCTAGATTGTCCCCATAGTTTGCCTAACCACTTGTAAACATCTCCTATAAATAGGAGTGGTCTTAGGGAACTTAGATACAATAATTGATATCATACACACATACTCCAACATACTACATTCTTGCCATCATTCTCAAAGAGCTTAGGTCAAACACTTCAAGTTGATGTCATTCTAGCCTAAGCCCTTAGCTCAGCTATAGTATCCTCTCCACCTAATACTACCTTGCATAAACCTTTTTGGAGTGGATCATTGTCACTTTTCCATTAGAGACTAATTTTATATCTTGTGAGCTTACTTTGTCACTTTATTTCTCCATTTTAATTCTTCTTTATTGTATTATTCTTGGGCTACTTCTTGAAGTTAAGGCTATCAAAGAACCTGTGAGAAGAAAGAGTCTTCTCGACTTGGTGGTCTTCTGTTGGCCTTTAAAGAAGAGGTGAAGTAACGATGCTCTTCTGTGTCTGTCAAAAAAGAGGTGAAGGGGGTGACCTTTGGTGGCCCATCAAAGAAGGTGGGAGTTCTCATTGAGATGAAAATGAGGGATAGTCTTGCACCACAAAAGACACCGGTAAATTTTGTGTATTGTGTACCATTATATAAAAGGAATAAACTATATTATTTAGAAATCTGGGTTGAAAACAACTAGGTAGTGGACTGACGTCTTTTTATGGAACCACTCTAAATCTATGTGACTTTTTTGGTTGCCTTCTTTGATTTATATTTCTATTGCACTTTAAGTAAAGTAATTTTATTTGGTTAAAATTATCATTAAGCTCTCTTCACACCCCCTCTAGATATTCTCACCAACATATGATGACTGAGATGGAATATCATATAAATGTTTTGATTAATAATAAAGGCAATCTTACAACTTGTGTTTCAATCAGTTATGAGATAATGATGAAACATAATGAGTGTCTAAAGAATGAAATTACTCAATGACATATGTCTCCGGGTTGATGACATGAAGAATGGGATCTTACGAATGTTAAGAGTATGTACATTCTTATTATGTCCCTAGTCAGATGTTATTGTGGAAGGTTGATAGACAACAATTACACATAAGACTAGAGTGTGTGCTGGTTGATGACATAATCTCATTAGTCATGATATATGTGATATCAAACCAAACACATAAATACTTGTTACAGAAAGTGTATCAGACAGACCCACCTTGAGAGTGACACATGGAAACCATGTGGTGATCATAGTCATCTCTCATAGTGTAGGTGTGTGATTGTGGTTCTTAGACCTGAAATCACTATACTCATCACATGTCATTTAGTGTAATTTGATATCATCCACCGTGACCTTGAATAAGGGTTGCTAGAAAGATAATGATAAGATGCAATGTGACACATGGGGATGACTGTGAGATGTAGATGGGATTTGTCCCTCCTACTGGAGTTTGACATCTAGGCCACTTGATAGGCAAGATTGAGAAAATCATGTGCATGCACATGAGAATCAATATATGATATTGATTCTCATATATATCTCTGACAGTCTACTCTGGATCAAGGAACATGGATTGAACATTGAAAGGATGACAATTTTGTGCCTTGTGTTCAATATGGATATCAGAGACAAAGGAATTAGACAATCAGTGTAACGCCAATAATAGATTGTAGGTTGAAGTTGTTCTCCAACTATCCAGATTACTTGGGTAGCAATGATGTGTTGTTAGACACCGCTCATTGCTTGTGATGTCATTAATCTACTATGGACATTCACTGCCAACGTAACTTGGAACCTCTCGGGTCACACACAAAGGGTACACTTGGAATAGGAGTTCATTCATGAATATGGTTTAGACTTCATTACTAAGGAGTTAGGTATTCATTTTAAACAACATTGGTTGAATATTGGCTGATCGAACTGTGACCGACTAGTTCAAGAAGTGAGTCAATAGTTTCAGCGAGTCAGGTCAATTGAACCAAATCTGGTAATTCTGGACCCTTAACTAAACCGATCAGCTCAGGTTGTGAATCGATTGATTAGTGGATCAATTTGAATAATTCAAGGATTTGTGTTGACATCACATTATGTATTAAACTGGATCATAATTGACAATACAAATTGCGACCGAGAAACATGATGAAACAACTAATTCAAGGGTTGAATCAATCAACTCACATGCCAACCGATTAGTTTACATGTGAACTGACAATTTTGTTGCTCGTAGGATGCAAAAATATGTGAAATACCAGTCCCTTCTGCTCCCACTCAGACTGAGAACCCTGACCCTAACCCTTCTATAAATAGAGGGCTACTGGGAGCTTCTTAGACACAACTCAATTGCCTCTGACTATTGTCTTTCTTCTCTGGTTGTGGTAACTAAGAGAACTCGAGCAAATCCTACCTGATAAAGGGAGGGATAGTAAGGGAGAACAACTGTGAGAGAGCAAGTTGATTCTAGTACACCAACATGGAGAGACAATTTCTTCTTGTCTGTTCTTCTAGAATAACATGAGTTCTCGGTGGTCCGTGTGGACTACTATAGAGGCGTGGAGCTTTTCCCGCTAGGAGGACAACATCAAGTTGCTATCCATCAGGAACTATTGCTGATGCTATCTGAGTGTGACTTGAAGAAAGGTGCATCCAACAATGAAGAATAGTCATTGGACTTGCTCTAGGACCAGTTATGACCTCATAAGTCATTCCTTTGCATTAGATAGTTGTTGACATGATTGTCTGTTAAAGGAAAATACAAATTTTTTTTATGCCTTTCTGGTGCCATATTTCTCAACAGTGGCATCAGAGCCACGTCAATATACTATGTTTTAGGATTTAATCGATATGACTGGGTTTTGGTTTTCAACTACTATTTATTGCATACGATGTGAATATTTAAAATGAATAATATACATATATGATTAAATACCACATACCAATCCAAACTAATATATATATATATATATATATATGATATAAATGCAATTTGCATGCATCACCCTAAAATTGGTTTTGATGGTGGACGTGTAGCATGATTATGTCCAATAACCCTAAAATCTCTGTGTGGTTGAATGATGAGTTTATTCCTACTTTATCTCGGTCTGCACATCGAGACTCTACCTTCTTCTTACCAATTATAAAAGTATGATTCTTTCCTTCCTATGCTCCCCTTGAATGTAACTCGAGGTTTCTCATTACCGTGTAATAAGTTTAGTAGCAATATGATAGTTTGTTTTCTTGTTACAATGAAGATGACGCTCAGCACCAGACGAGCTGACTGTCTCATAGATGAGCTAACTATCTGGAGGACTAAGGAGGACCAACATAAGGAGACAAACTAATCGGTTAGGGATCCAACTGACTATTTGGAGGTATCCAAACATCATTCGGACCAGAGACCAAATGATCAGTATGACAAACCAACCGACCGACCAAGAGGTGAGCCAGCAAGTTCAAGGGTTGAACTGATCAACCATGATTGGTGTAAGAACAGATCTACACCAACAACAAGTTCATGCATATGGTGGAGACCTAGGTGATAGTAATTCCTTCTGGCTCCAAGGAATTACATTAGATTGGTTATAGCCATCGCTAATGTTTTATATTGCATGTTTACATTTATGGGATATGGAATGTACATGATACATACTATAGTATATGGTGATTGGAAATGTATATGTATATGTATATTATATATATATATATATATAATCCCTCAATCAAACATAGTAAGTCTAAGATACTTTCCCTGAGCAACACACATGAAAATATTGATTGATTATGTGTGGGAACACCAAGCATGGTGCGCTATCCATCTCATAGAAGTGTGATGGTACTTATGTGGGCCTACCAAGCGGGACACATTTCTATTATGTTGGCTTTTGGGTTAGGCTTAATTGGGTGTCCTTAATGAGATTAAGCACCTAGAGGCATGCATATGACTATGACTAGGAGTTGTGCATATCGTCTATCCAAGAATTGCATACGATGCAATTGGCAAATGTTTCTTACCTTAATGATTGATTACGGATGCTAGGGTTGGCCGGGTAATAACTCGATTATTTTGGATCATTAGAAGTTTGTGCACTACAATCTTTCAAATTGATAATTTAGGGTTATGAATTTGAACAAAATAATGAGAGCTATAGTTAATTTAAAGTCTTAAATGAACATAGTCAAATTTTATAAATAAAATCAAAATGGTTTTTGGAAAAATTAAATTCCTATGTAGAATCAAATGGCAACACAGAACAACAATTTTTCTCACGACCGGACCTTACGAAGGATAAGTAAAATGGGAATAACTTCCACGACTGGACTAGGATGTTGAGAATTTTTCTCACACAAGAGCGCAATCTCTATGTCCTGGAGTCACCAGATCCATATGAACCTCTTCCCAATGCACCTAAGACTGATAAGGATGCTTACAAGAAGCACATTGAAGATGACGTTGATGTCAAGTGCATGATGATGTGCTCCATGAACTATGAGTTGCAAAGACAACATGAGAACATGGAAGTTATTGAGATGGTCACACATATCAAGAACATGTTCCAAGATCAAGGAAGACATGAGAGTGATGTCTCCAAGGCATTTTTCAAATGTAACATGGCAAAAGGAGATCCAATAGATCCTCATGTGCTCAAGCTCATTGGGTATGTGGATAAATTTTCTAGACTGAGATTCCCCTTGGGTCAAGAGTTGGCCACTGATGTGATTCTATAGTCTCTTCCAAAGTCATATAGTTAATTTGTCATCTACAACACGAATGACTTTGACAAGCCATTGATAGAGTTACCTGACATGTTGAGAACAGTTGAGGCACAAATGAAGAAATTCAAGCCCAATTATGTGATGATGATCAATAAAATAAAGGGGAAGTATAAAGGCAAAGACAAAGTTAATAAGGGTTCTAAAGCTGGTTAGAAGCCCAAGTGTTCAATGCTCAAGGCAAAGGGAGGAGTAAACAGGGGAGGAAAATGTCACCACTATCACTGGCCTAGACATTGGAAGAGGAATTTCCCTCTCTACCTGGAGGAACTAAAGAAGAAGAATGAGGGGATAGAGATCTCCACCTCATGTATATACGTTATAAGATAAATGTAATTACTTCTTCATCTTGGGTATGTGATACTGGATATAGACCTGACATATGTTTGAATATGCATGATTTGATAAGAAGTAAGCCTTTAGGAAAGGACAAGGATGGATTGTACGTCAGAATGAAGCAAATGTTTCTATGATTTTAGTCTCTATTTAGATTTTATCTTAGACCACATGACATGTACTACAGTAGAATGAATTTCTATTTCATTTATGCCAATAATAGAAACATTTTACTTTCTACATCTTGTATGACAAGAATGATTATGAATAAAGAGTATTTAATGTTCTATTTTAAATATGTGAACTTGGGTGGCAATGCCCCAAATATCTCATGATCTTTATATATAGGATATAAAGATAAATGTTCATAACTTAAATACAAAAAGGATTACAATTTGATAACTCAAACAATCAATATATGTAGCATTGTCATCTAAAGCACATATAAGAGAAATGCATTTCTTTAATCCATGATGATGCTTATCTAGACTCTTTTGGTTAGTGAACTAATAAGAGAGATGCAAGTCTTATTTATGCACAACATGACAAAATATCTCTCACTAGGTGTAATGGGAGAGTAAGCAATCTATAAGAACGTGTAGATAATGATGTATATAGACCTTTAGAATAAATTCTATAGGTAGTTATATGTACCTCATTATATCTATTAATTAACAGATATGGTGATTTGTATTTAGTGAAGTACAAACATGAATCTTTTGAAGTGTTCCAGAAAATCATGAGTTGAATACATAAATAACCTTGATAAAAGGTATTAAGATACTATGATATTATCAATGTTGAAACAGTTTACGAGTTTGAGGACCTATGGCAGAGACTGTGATAGTCTATCACTATAAACTCCACCTAAAACATGATGATGTATCAGAAAGAAGGAATCACATCATGATGAGTCAGTGATGTGATTATTAATTAATCTAATCTTCTGAACTTCCATTTAGATGCTTGCTTTACACTAAAACAATGTACTGTCTAAAATGGTTTAAAAGATGGCATATGGGAATAATAGGTATGTCTTTGATAAGGATTAAAACTTGTACAAGAAAATAGTTTCTTGGAAAGGTTTATCCTCAAACCACATAAGTGTCAGCTTGTTGAACGCTACTTACCTCAATCAAATAACAAAAGTTTCTATCACTAGGATAGCTGAATTCCAAAAGAATCAGTGGGAGTAAAGTAGAACTTAAAAAGTTCAAGGTCAACAAGGAGGTACAACGACAACAAGGAGAATTACAAATAGTTGTGGAATCTCAAGTTCCATGTGTAACACAAGACTTATAGTTCTAGTAGAACACATATGAGATTAAAATATTGCAAATCCTATACTCAAAAAGGTTATGAGTTGGTCATAAGATGATAATCCAACAATCAACTAGAAGCTATTAAGGAACCAAAATATGAGAAGTGGCTTAAGGCCATTGTATCCAAAAGGGGAGTCCATGTTCAATAACAAGGTATGACCTTGGTGGTACCACCTAAAGAGGTAAAACCCAAAGGGTGCAGTTAGGTTTTCAAAAGAAAATCAACACAGATAGAATAAGAGGACATATTGGTTGCAAAGGTTTTCAAACAAGTTCAAGATGTTGAACATGATGAAATTCCTTCACCGGTTGTCATGCTTGTTGTTGCAGCTTATCAAGACCATGAAATTTGACATTTGAAGATTAAAACTACATTCCTTAATAGGAATATTTGAAACGATGTGTGTGTGATACATCTGGAATGTTTTATAACTTCATTAATTCAAATAAAGTTATAAGCTACAAAGATCAATCTAGAGATTGAAACAAGTATCTCAGAGCTGGAATTTTTTGAATTGATAAGATAGTCAAAGAGTTTGACCTGAATACAGATAAAGGATAAAATTTGTGATTACAAAAGATTTAGTGGGAGCATATATGAATGTCCCACATATTGATGAGGAATGACATCCCAATATTGTAAGTATTAAAATCTAGCATGGGAAATACCTTCGACGTAAAGGATTTAGATGAAACATCCTATGTGATATTGAGATCTATAGGATAGTTTTGGAAAGTTTCATGACCTAAATATGAGTATAAATATTATCAAGATGCTAAAAGGGCTCAACATGAAGGATTCAATGAGAGAGAATATGTCCATGGTATATGGGATTAGTCTCTCAAGAACCATATGTTCTGATTATTATGAAGAATGGAAAGACATGAGTAAGATGTGATATGCACCAACACTTGGATCTATAATGTATGCAATACACTCATGCCATTATCTTGTATGTATTAGATATGACAAAGTGATATTAGTCAGATTCCAACAAAGTTCATTGGAATTCCATAAAGAACATCCATCAGAACTTGAGAAGTACTAAGGATCAGTTGCTAGATTATGGCAATAACGAAGAGTTGGGTGTAAAGGGTTACACCGACGCAAGCTTCTGAAATAACATTATATGATTGTAACATAAAGTTGTGTTTAATCTTGAAAGAAGAGTTATAATTTGGAAAGGTTTTGAACCATTGACTATTATTTAAATTCTACAATAGAAGTCGAGTATCCTGGTGTTATGAACACAAGAGCAAATATTATATGGATCTAGAAGTTCATATAGATGAACTCATTGATGACACAATAGAGATACATGTGACAATAGTGGAGCACTAGTTAGGAATGAAACATCAGATAGCATATTATGACATTCCATTTCATATGAGATGTTGTACAATAAAGAGATGTGAAACATGCAATATACCAACTAAATAAAAAATGTTGCTAACTTGCTGGATTTGCAATTTCACAGCAGAAACATGATGGACATGTTTAGATTACTAAGAATGGGATTCTTGGATAATTGGCTCTAAGTGAAAATGGGATTCTGCTAGTATGTATGCCTAGTGATCCAATCATATGATGATTGAGATGGCATATCATATAAACAATTTGATTAATAATAAATGCAATATTCCAATTTTTTGTGTTTCAATCAGTTATGAGATAATGATGAAATATAATGAGTGTCTAAAAAATGACATTGATCAATGATGGATGTCTTCAAGTTCATGACCAGAACAATGAGATCCTAAAAATATTAAGAGTATGTACATTCTTGTTATCTCTCTAGTCGGACGTTATTGTGGAAGGTTGATAGACAACAATGACGCATAAGACTAGAGTGTGTGTTGGTTGATGATAAAATCTCATCAGTCATGATATATGTGATATCAAACCAAGCACATAGATACTTGTTAGGGAACAATGTATCAGACAAACCCACCTTGAAAGTGACACATGGAAACCATAAGTGGTGGTCATAGTCATCTCTCATAGTGTAGGTGGTGATTGTGGTTCTTAGACCTAAAATCACTATACTCATCACATGTCGTTCAATGTACCTTGACATCATCCACCGTGACCTTGAATAAGGGATGTCATAAAGAGGATGATTGGATGCACTGTGACACATGGGCATGAATATTAGTGATGTAGATGGGATTTGTCCCTCCTATTGGAGTTTGATATCCATGCCACTTTATAAGAGAGACTGAGAAAAGCATGTGCATGCAAATAAGAATCATTATATGATATTGAGGTCACATATATCTCTGAAAGTCTGTTTTGGATCAAGGAACATGAATTGAATATTAAAAGGATAACAATTTTGTGCCTCAAGTTCACTCTAGATATTAGATACAAAGGAACTAGATGACACTATAACACCACTCATAGATTGTGGTTGAAGCTGTTCTACAACTTTCTTGATTACTTGGGTAGAAATGATGTGTTTCTAGACACCACTCATTGCTTGTGATGTCATAAATATGTTATGCACATTCATTGTTAGAGTAACTTGGAACCTATAGGGTCACATGCAAAGGATATACTTGGAATAGGAGTTCATTCATGAATATGGTTTAAACTTGATTACTAAGGAGATAGGTATTCAATTTAAACAACATTGGTTGAATATTGGTTGACTACACTGTGAATTGACCGGTTCAAGAAGTGAACCACTCATTTTATTGTGTCAGGTCAATTGAACCAACTTTGGTAATTCTGGACCATGAACCGACCGGTTCAGGAAATGAACTGATTGACTCATGTCCATGAACCAATCGACTCAGGTTGTGATCAATTAGTGGATTAATTTGATTGATTCAAGGATTTGTGTTGACGTCATGATATGCATTAAATTGGATTATAATTGCTAGTACAATTGTGATTGGAAAACATGATGAAATGACTGGTTTAAAGGTTGAACCAATCAACTCGCATGCCAAATGATCAGTTCACCTACAAACCACCCATTTTGTTGCTCGCAGGATGCAAAAATGTGTGAAATTTTAGTCCCTTCCACTTCGACTCAGATTGGGAACCCTGACCCTAATCCTCCTTTAAATAGAGAGGTACTGGGGGCTTCTCAGACACAACTCAATTGCCCCTAAAAATTGTTTGCTTCTCTGGTTGTGGTAATCGAGAGAATCCAAGCAAGTCATACTCGATAAAGGGAGGGATAGCAAGGGAGAACAATTGTGGAGGAGCAAGCTGGTGCTAGTATACCAATGTGGAGGGATAAATCATTCCTATCTATTCTTCTAGAATGACATGAGTTCCCGATGGTCCGTTGGACTACTATAGAGGTGTGCAACTTTTCCTTCTAGGAGGACAACATCAAGCTACTATCCATCAGGAGTTGTTGTTGATGACGTATGAGTCTGACTTGAAGAAAGGCACATACTGCAATGATGAATAGTCGTTGGACTTGCTCCAGGACCAAGTATGACCTCATAAGTCATTCCTTCCTATTACATAGTTGTTGACGCGATCCTCCATTGAAGGGAAATATGGTAGATATTTTTTTTAATTTATGCTACCTATCTGATTCCATATTTCTCAATAGGAGTTAGGAATTAGTTTTCTTTAGTCATCTAATGACAAAGTTGGCATTTTGCCGGTGGTGTGTTAATACAACCAACAAAAATGATTTTAAATTGTCTTTTTTTTAATTGTCAAGGAACGTACCTATTAGTGAACTCGGTGAGAAATCCTTTCCCCTCTTTCCCTCCCAGCAAATACTATATGATGGCCCGTTGATCTCCTCTCACAATACTAGGTTTCCTTTGAGCTCTACCGCTGCTCTCAGCATACATGTGTTCACTGTTAGCCGCCACAGGTGCCTTCTCCGCTGCCAGCCTCCTCACTTCCTCCCTAGCCAGCTACCTCTACTAGCCAGTTGCCTCCAATGCCACCACAACTGCTCACCGCCAGCCTCCTCTAACACTTCCTCCACTGCTGCCATAGTTGCTCCGCCAAACTCCTATGATGCTTATTCCACCACCACCCACTAGAGGGGACTCCTCCTCTACTGCCAACTACAACCACATGTAGTTCCTCTCCTCCTTCCTCTCTTCCTTGATCCTCTCTCCTCCCTTAGTTATCTCCATCTCTCTTTCCCCTCTCCTCCTTCCCCTGCCCTATAATTTATTCTCAATATTGAGAAGAAATTGTAAAGGGTAGGGAAAGGAGGAGAGAGGAATAAGAAGGAGAGGGGAAAGGGAGATAAAGATTGATATAAATCATGTCAGAATGGTGAATTGTGATGAAATCGAATTAATGGAAATTTCAATTTGTAGTGAATTGTGATGAAATTGAGAACAAATCATATAGATTGTGTCAAAATCGGGATGAATTAATGGAGATCATGATGAATAATTACATGCCCATTATTGAATATTTTTCTTTGTTAGGAATATTACATGCTCAAAATGATACTATAACTTATATGACGAATGAATCAAATTCTAGGGCTCCTTAATGAATTATGATAATTGCATTGTTTATTTGAAACTATAACCCTAAATTTATATCTGTCATAAGTGCACTGTTTAATGTCAACAATTAAATGTTAGCATGGATAAATGATCACACCTAGGAATTAATACACTAGAATTTATATGAATTTCTCTAAATTTACTTGAGTTACATTGAAATTGATATAAATTTTCCTTATTAACCCTAAACCCTAAACTTCTAAAAATTAAACTCAAATTTGTAAACCCTAGCCCCTATACTCTGTTGGCCTAGAAACTCATCTGAGATTCACTCATTAGGAGTAAACTTTAGATAGTCCCTGATTTGGGACTCTTCTTGAGCACTTCATCTCACTTAGGACGTAAGTGCATAATGTGTGTTCGATTTCAATAAATATCGACAATATTTTCCCTTTTGTTCTCTGGGTACATATGTATGGAGTGTTTTCCCATCTACATTGGTGCTCAGAGAACTTTGTGGAAATGTTGCCAAAATGTATTGAAACCGAACACACATTTTACACTTACTAGTGATATAAAGTGATAAAGAATGGGATAGGTGGTACACATTCATGAATATGAATGCTACTAGATGATTAGGGCTCAATTCATACATTTGTTTTCCTAAAATTAACTTATTAGCTAGAACCTAATGAACCTAATGCGCTACTCATCTCCCATATGATCATAGAATGGATCGATCATGGATGTCTAAACTAAATTGCTTCACTATATGTTTTATTAATGGTTTGGATGAGTTTGTAAGATTTGTAAAGGAACTTAGAAAACAACCTAGAGATAGGTTATATTACCCCAGTAGAAATTGTAATAACTACTTGAAGGTTGACATTGTTGACACGATCAAATATCATGTCATGTGCAATGGAATTGTGTAGGACTATACAGAATGGTACTGGCATGGAGAGATTCCTAGTATTAGATCAACAGATGTCAGTAGTGGTAGTTGTGTCGAAGAAGAAATGACTGATAATGTTTATGAGAATGAACCACTTCCAACAAATAAAGTTGATGTCATGCTAGATATAAATGTTATATACCCACCTCCCTTATTTAGAAACGTTGTGTATGATGGTGAGAAACTGTTATACTTAAGTTGTACTAAGTTTATGAAGTTGGGCGTTGTGTTGAGATTGTATACTCTGAAGGATAACAATAGATGGAGAAACAAAATCTTCACTTCTCTTTTCTCTTTGTTGAATGAAATTCTCCCTGAAGGCAACGAGCTTCCAATCTCAACATATGAAACAAAAAAGATGTTGTGCCTGATGGGAATGGAGGCTAAGAAGATACATGCAAGCCCTAATAACTATGTCTTGTTTCAAAAGGACAATGTCAATATGAAAGAGTGTCCCAAATGTGGGGCATCTAGGTATAGAAGGACAACATCGGGTAAGACCAAACTGAGTCTCCTACCAAGTTGATGTGGTATTTGTCTATAATACCATGATTACAATGCTTGTTTGCTAACACCATAGATGCACAAAATTTATCTTGGCATGCAGAGGTAAAGAAAAACAACAACAATATGCTACAAATGTGTTTGATTCCCCGCAATGGAAGAAGATTGGTTTATTATATCCTAAATTTGGAGAAGAAGACAAGAATTTAAGACTTGGACTTTGTACAGACAAGATGAATCCATATGGAACATTAAGCATCCCACATAGCACTTGTCCAATCATGATTGTTGTATATAATATTCCTTCATGGTTGTGTATGAAGAATAAATGCATCATGTTGTCCTTGCTTGTTTTGGGCCTCCAAACAACCTAGAAATGATAATGATGTTTACCTTGAATCTCTGATTGATGACCTAAAGAAAATCTAGAGAGAAGGTGTCATGACTTATGATGCTTTGCACGCAGAGATGTTTAATTTATGTGCTATATTGTTTTGCACTACTAATGACTTTCCTTCTTATGGGAACTTGTATGGCTACAACGTCAAATGAACCAACACATGTCCTATATGTGATGAAAATACTAATTCAATCCAACTAAATATGGTGGTAAGATTGTATATCTTGGTCATTAAAGGTTTTTTCCAAAGGTGCATCCTTACCCAAAATTGTGCACAACATTCAATGGCTCAACTAAGGAACGGAATGCCCCTAAATCTATGTCAGGGGAGGATGTTTATGCAAGAGAAAACAACATTGTAAATTGTTTTGGTAAGAGACCATGTACTATTCCCACATGTGAAAAGTCTTTATTCAAAAAGAGGTCAATATTATGGGATCTTCCTTATTGGAGTTCTTTGACAGTTCAACATTGTATCAATGTCATGCTTGTGGAGAAAAATGTTTGTGATATCATTGTTGGTACTCTTTTGAATATACTCGATAAGACTAAAAATGGCATCAAATCCAGAATGGACCTATGTGAAATGGGTATAAGGAAATAATTAACAAAAGAAGTTACCAAGGGCCGCTGCACATATCTACCTCCTACTTGTTACATCTTGACTACAAAGGAGAAGAGAACTTTTTTTGAGTACTTTTGCAATGTTAAGGTACCATAAGGATACTCATCCAATATCCATAATTTGCTATCAATGAAGGATCTGAAGATGATAGGTTTTAAATATCATGATTGTCACACTCTAATGCAACATATATTTCTTGTGGCTATTTGTACTATACTTCCTAAGCATGTAAGGTTTGCAATCACTAGGTTTTTATTCTTATTCAACTCTCTATGTAGCAAATTAATTGATTCTGAGATTCTAGATAAGTTGTAAAGAAAAGTGGTCATTACCCTATGCAACTTGAGCAATATTTTACCCCTTCATTCTTTGGTATCATGGTGCATCTGGTTGTCCATTTGACTAGGGAAGTGAAAATATTAGGTCCAGTTTTCTTGCATTGGATGTATCCTTTTGAGTGGTACATGAGTGTTTTTAAAGGTGATGTGTGGAACCATTGTCACCCCAAAGGGAGTATCATTGAGGGTTATATTGCTAGGGAGGTTATGAACTTTTGCAATGACTTTTTGAGTTGCAACAAAACTCTTGATAATACTATAAGTCCTGACATTTGTTTCAGAAAAGGTATTTTGGGAGAATGATAGATAAATATCAATCGTGAGAAAGAGGAACTAGCACACTTGTATGCTTTACACAACATTGACAATGTGGGTATTTATATCACTGAACACACCAACAAGCTCTAGACAAGTTATTCCCGAGCCAGTTCAATGTGGCTTCCTAGAGAGCATAGTCAAACATTTATTATGTGGATTGAAGAGAAAGTATTCAGTCAACTATCTCAAACACCAAATAATGTTATAGAAATATCAAATGGCTCGCATATAAGCCAAAGACCCACATTACATCTTAAGAAGGGTTTGACATAAATGGATTTCCATACTACACAAAATGTCAAGATGATAAAAGTGTCACCCAAAACAGTGGGGTCACCCTTCAAGCATCTTCATTGTATTTTTCTAGTAACAAGGATAAGAGTGCATGTGAAGGAAAGATGTCTAATTACGGTGTCATGAAGACATATGGGAAATTGACTACACATAGTTTCGAGTTCCATTCCTTATGTGTAAATGGTTTGATAACAAGAAAGGAGTTGTAGTTGACAAACTCGATTTCACAATAGTGAATTTTGAGTGGACATGTGAGAAGGATGAACCCTTCATCATAGCATCATAGTAAAATAAGTATTCTATATCGATGATCCTACGAAACAAAATTGGTCTGTCGTTATTCATGGGAAAAGATAGTTCATTTAGATCCTTTTGATGAAGAAGAGTACTATGACAAGTATGATGACTCTAGTCCATTCTATGTTGTCTTACCAACTGTAAATGTTGAATCTAACACTGATTGCTAACACGTGAAGATCACACAAAAGGGATATTAGTTTAAGGTAGACTACATGTAATATTTCATGTGTTATTTTTATTATATAACATGTTTATTTTTTCATATGTGGTCTGACTTTTTAATATGTGATCTGGCTTTTTAATATGTGATATGACTCTTTCATATGTGATATGACTTTTTATATGTGATCTGACTTTTTTCAGATGTTTAGTTTTGATTCTATAGATGGCATCTGACCAGAAGCACAATGATCCTGAGCGTTAGCATCCTGAGTGTGAGGATCCTATTGAGCATCCTAACTGAGGTGCTGACGGTGGTGAAAATCAAAACATAAGAGAGGGATAAATTTGATGAAAATTACTACAAATAGGGAAGGGAGAAAGGGAATCATTGAATTTAATGAAGTAGGCACACCGATTACTAAAGAGCTTGTTAGCTACTATGGGGTCTTTGGTTAAAGCAAAGTGCCTCTTCGTATTGAGGATTTAAGACAAGTGAGTACGACCAATAAAGACCTCATCTAGAGGGAGTTAGAGGTGAAATAAATACATTTATGTTTTATAGTCTTTTCCTATTCTTTCTTTTAACGTTTCTAAATAGTAGTGAATGTTGAACCGTTTTAGGGCTGATATGAGCTTGATGAAAAGTTGCATCACAAGTCTGTTATGGAGATCGTCGGGAGAAGACACAGTGATTGAGGACAATCCTCATAAGAGACTACATATTTGGAGACAAGAAGGATTAGGACCCCACTCTTAAATGAAACTATATTTCTAAATATGATTGGAAGGAGTTTGTTGAGCAGAGAAAAAAAGACGTGTTCAAGGTATTGAATTAATTAGATTTTTATGATTTCTTATGGTTACTTAATAATATTTCTCATTGAATTAATAAAGAAAATCATGATTCTCAAAAATCTAGGCGTAACAAGAATGTGCACAACCAGTGGTTGGGTTCATATGGTTATATTAAATGTCTCCATATGAGAGAGCAAGAGCAAGGACATTCTACTTCTACTCCTTCTACTACTGAGTCTTCTAGTGATTTTAGACAGTTGATTCTCTATATTGAGTGGATAGATGCAAGGAAAACAAAGTCGGAGAAACTCTTGTTTAATCAACAAAGAAGGTGGCTTTAAAATGGTAAATTTCTTGGTCTCACAATATCTCCATGTTCTTTTTTCACAAGATTGTTAAGTTTTACTGATTAGTCAATTTTGATGATGAATAGTTGGAGCTGGCTGAGCAAACAAAGGAGGGCGAGTTCACCCCTCATGACACACATGATGAGTTGATTGTTTCTCTAGGGATGGAAGAACATCTAGATGTGTTAGGACTATTGGAGCTGGATATGGGATAAAAAAAATTGGCACATCCTAGAAAAAAGCACAAATCTACTACAAAATGGGGAATGGACATGGAGGAGGTGCAAAGATTGATAGCTACAACTTTAGAGGAGTTTAGGCTTCTCAGACGGAGCAAGTTCCTCCAGCATCCACAAAACATGTATAGTGTCTCACGCCCAGAGAGTGTATAGGGAGTAGTCCTTCAGACCCGCATGGCATGGCCAAGGTAAGATTCAATTTAAGTCTATTTATATATACATTGTGATAAAATAATCCCTCAAGTATATATATATATATATATATATATACTATAAATTTAAATTTTGTGTTTCATAAAATTGTCGGTGGCCAGAAAATGATGTCTTGCCATCAATGTTCTATCATACAACTTTGTGGCAGATGTTGAGGCTTCACTCACCATTACGGTTCATGGTATTCTCCTTCTTGCGGATCATGTTCATGTGAACGTCATACATGTTATTCCGAGAATGAGAGACACACCTCTCCTATTCGAGCACTTAAATTCCACCACAGTCAGAGAGGTAGAAAACACATTTATTGGGTGGCCCAAATGACTCATTGTATTCTTGAGGTATGACAAGTGTATATTGAAATTTATATAAATAACCGAAAGCTAATATGAGAATATATGCATGCAACCCACAACAACTAGGAACCCCCCAGGATTCTAAAGCCTCCGCCCCCACATTTTATTCCACATGAGTTGTTCTACTCCTTAGGCCCTAGTTGTAAGATGTTGACAAGATGGTTAGACAATATAGATGAATCAAAAACCATGGTGATGAGCCTTCAGGAGGAGATCGTAGGTCTAGATCACGATACTATTATAGTGTTGACATATGTTTCTAAGCTATTTCAATATCAATGGATGAATACATCAGTGATAGAACTTTGGATATGGTGAGTATGAATACCCCATCATACGTGAAGAATACTTATTTTGTAAATGCTTCCTATATATTAATCAATTATTACATGTATATATTGTTCAATCATTTGTATTATAGGGTTGTTGAGTTTAGAATAGAAAATGTGAAATTTCTAATGCCATCATTGATTAGCGATGTACTTAGAGATTTGAGTGATGTCAAAGATTATGTGAGTACCATGATGCAATTTTTTGGTGCTTCCAAGACTGTGATCATATCTGCCTTCAACGTTGTGTAAGTTTTGGGCTTGTTTTTTATATGTCTAACTTATGAATACAGTTTGTTGTGGAATTTAATATTTATTGTATTTGCCTTCTATTCACTCAGAAATAAGCATTGGTAGTTGTTAATGATTTTTCCCGACACTTAGACTATGCATTTCTTTGATCCTTCGGGTATAAAACTGACACCAAATGAGAGACACCCAATAAAATTGGTGATTCATGTGTAAGTAAGTTTTTCTGTGCTCAACATATTTGTTAATGTTTGCATCATTTTGCAGTTTAATAATGCGACATATTTGTTTATTTAACTTATAGCAGTGTGAAAGCATTTTGTAGCGCCATAGGGAATGTAGATAATAAAAAGAAATCAGTAACTTGGAAGAGTGTTGATGTAGGCTTCTCATGCCAATTGCATATATATTACTAAATCTGCTTAATTAAATTTATTAACATAATTGTAAATCTACACTGCCCTATAAAAAACAAAGATTGGGTGTGAATATTACATGATGTTGTACATGCAGACAATTATCATCCATGTGCAACATATCACATGTATAAAGAAGGTATTGTTATTAGTATTGGATCATATTAATGAAGTAGTATCATTTGATAATACAAACAATCAAATCTAATTGAAATTACATATCATTCTCTTTGTAGTTTTTTTTATGCTACTGAACCCTATACATTGGAGCAGTTGAATGACCTATGCAAATAGTGGGAAGACTGCTTCATCAAACACGTGGACTTGATAGATGAATGGGAGGGTTGATTGATATTTTTGTAGTTCAAACTTTGATGTTAGATTTTTGTTTGTTATATTATTATACATCATGGAATTGAAATCTGAGATGGCAGTTGACGTTGATATGTATTCATAGATATGTGTGTGTGAATTTAATGTGAAGTACATGGGGAAGAGAATGATGTGTATTTGTGCATATGTCTGAAATTGAATGTGTGGCTGAGAAATGAATCAATTGAGCTTCAAGTTCATGGATATGTGTGTGCAGTTAAAGTGAAAAATAGTAGAATGTTTAGGTTTGCTGGCATGTTTGTGCCTATTGTATCAAATGTATTGTGATGTTTGTATATATATCTTTCTTCTTGCAAGTTTGTCGGCATGTTGTTAAACTGCGTAGTTCAACCCTATTTTAGGGCTTCATCTTGTGCCAATTTGTTCTTTATTCACACCTAGGCATGTTAGAATGCACATTACTTCCCTCAATATGTATATTATTATCAAATGTACTTATGGAGGCTTTTTGCATGTTATATAGGTATTTTGGCCACTACTTTATGGCATGGAAAGAAGGTACCCTAATCTAGGTTTCCCCAGGCTTGGAGGAGCCCAAAATGGGGCCACAACCACTCCCAACATACCCCAAGTGGTCAAAGAATGTATTGAAGCAATAACCTTCATTGATGGCCAAGTTCTAGACCTAAATGCATGGGAAGGACCCTATCACAGTCGTACTACCAAGGAACAACCGTTCTGGGGCATGCCCTAATTACAGACTCTTCACAAAACTTGCAGAAATTGATTTTTATGGCCAAAATGGCCATTTTGGGCAGAATGGCTGTGCAGGGAGGTGGCTAGAACGGTCGTGCTGACCAGCACGGTCATGCTACCATTGAGCCCCACCAATTTTATCACTTGATGTCCCTATTCCCCCCCCCACTTAACCCTAGAGCCCCTAGATCTCTATATAAGCCTTGGAGGCGGCTGGAGGTCGAAGGTTGGCTTCCTTGAGCTCTCCATTTTTCCCCTTACCCATTCCACTCCATTTCCACCTCCATTCCACTCAATTTCTCCATTTCCACCACCAAAACCATCATTTCCAAGCCTTCCATCAACTTCCCACCATCATTTCACACCATTCCATCCAAGAAGGAGGAGGTCGACCTTACAACATCTGGAGAGGAGGATTCACTCATATACACCGAGCTCCATGGCTACTTCTTCCTCTTTCTCTTCCCTTTTTGTATTTTCCATTTCCATGAGTATCTAGGCCCCTTGGGTGGGCTGTTTGGGGTCAAAAACGTCACTTTGATACCATGTTTGGGGGGGGGGGAATGGTATGTAAACATTATAATTTCATTTGCTAATGATTATGTTCTATTTCTATTTCACTCTCCATGAATTGCTTGTTTGTTTGTGCTTGAAGTCACTAGGAATTTAGGGAAATTGCTTATATGTGTGAATTTTAGGATTCTCTCCTAGGTCCAATTCTTGGATCCCTAGCTAGCCTCCCATATTCCTACATGCTAATCAATTTTCCAAACCCTAGTTGAGAGATTTAAGTAGCTAGTTTAGATGAATTTGGTGTGCTTGGCATAGAGCTTTCTCAAGGTTAGAATGTGGGTGATGGGAAGCCTAAAACCTCACTTCCACTCCCATTACTAACCTCAGTCCCTAATCATCATAAGATCATATAACCTAGAAACCTAGGCTTTTTTAGACTCTAATTGAATTGCATCTAAAACCTAACCCAATTGAGCCTCGTAAGGGTAGTGGGAGGTGCTAGGGACTCGTTCCCCTATACACAACCTAGCATACCCATGGCTAGTTAGTAGTCTAGGGCAATTCATTAGACTCTAGCTTGTTGTTTGGTTTGATAATCTAAATGAAATTATTATGTTCACATGTCACCCCAACCTAATTGATAAGTGCATCCCCTAAACAACCCACGTTCCCCTTAATTGCTTTAAAACCCTAATTATCTTCTTGCTTAGATAGTGTTAGCTCAATTAGATCTTTACTTGCTTAGTTACTTCTTGCCTTTTCTTTGCTTTGTTCTTGCTAGTTTAGGTCTTTAATTGCTCTTTTCCCCCATTTTCTAGCTTAGTGTAGTGTAGGCCTTTCCTTGCCTTCCTCTGTGTAGATTGTTCTTTTCTTTTCTTGCCTTGCCTTTTCTTGCTTAGTAGAATTAACTGTCTAGGGTTAACTTAGGTTTTAATTCTTGCTTGTCTTCATTTAATTACTTGCTTGTGCATCCTTAGTAGAACAATCAAAACAACCTTCAAACCCTTAACCCTCTTATCCATAGAATGAACCTAGCCTAAAAACTAACCTAGCCCTAGTGCCCCCTTTTCTCCTTGTGGATCGACCCTATACTTGTCGCCCTCCTATACTACGACACGACCCCGTACGCTTACGAGTGTATTTTTTTGGTTTTTGAGAGTGTGTTAAGTTTAGGTCCTTATAAATTTTGAAAGTTTAATCCACCGCATATCTCTATTCGCGGGTTGCATCTATTCAAACTCCAATTGAGTAGTGTGTAACACTATTGGCAGAAACGCACCACTGCACTGCTTGGAGAGGCATGTAGTTCTTTAGAACTTTCAATTCTGCAAAACTACATGCAATAGATAGGCTAGCAGCCGAACAGTATGCCCATAGACCTATTATGTAAAAAAACATAGACATTTCTCATCATTTATTTATAAATAACCGACTCACATACATTCTATTTTGGTTACTTATAGTAAACTGATAAGGTATACCTAAAATTTTTCCTATTCAATCACTGATAAACTGATGCCATGCTATTTGGCATCAGCTATTTATCATTACTCACCTAACGAGGAACTATTATAGGAAAACATCTTTGTTACATAATTAGCTTAAAGGTGTGTGTTGTTTTATCATATAACTAACAACAAAAGGTCAAAAGAAACCACAATTTTGTCACCCGCTATGAGTTATTATGTCAGTTTTTTTGTAACGTTGAACTGATGATATAAATTATTGTCATCAATTTCGATAACTGATGACAAATGACTTGAGTTTTAGCATCACCCACTTAGTCGTCAGTTGATAATTGATGTTGTATGCCTAAAATGACCGATGTGAATTCTCATTTTTGTAGTAGTGTCTCTAATGCTTGGCATTTGTGCTAATCAATAGAGAGGTCCCTACACATTATCTTAAGCTTCTTCTTGTTCTCCTACTCCACACTGATATCATTGGGTGATTCATAGAGGGGTGTGGACAAGTGAAATTATCTCTAGGAATGTGTATGCTTCCCTCCATATGTAAGACATTGCTTCCCCTTTGAAAAGGAGGTACTCGAGCATCTCCACCTTGGGTGGTGTGGGACAGTTGCATCTAGATATGAGTAGGATATTGCAGCCCATGATATGGTCCTTAGGGAAGTGCTCTTAAGATCATTGTGAACATTGTTGTTATTGATCTGGGTAGGAGGTCCCCTCTCCATAGGTACCTCATCATCATCATCAGGTGTTGGTCCATGGTGGTTGTTGTCACCTTCCTAGTTAAGCTAATAGAAGGCCTATAATCCTCCATTCTAGCCAGACCACTAAGTCATAATGCTCATCTACCACCTACATAGTGCACTTGATCTCAGGGTCACCATACGATGTGAGCTTGAAATGTACTTCCATATACCACCATCCTTTATTTATACCCTGAACTCACTCACTTTTGTTTCTTCCTTGACATTTGTGGGCCTATTGGCATAGGAGTGAAGGGGAAGGCTACCCCATCAGTCCATCTAGAAATTGAGATCTCTCTCCCAACTCCTCATATAAAAAGGGTTAACGCCTCATGAAAGGTTCTTCAAAGTATCCACCACTAGTTGAATGTATGGTTCACCAACTGTATAAGATGCATGTAGGAATCATCTATCATGATCCTCCATCTTACATATTTGGCCTACACTATGTGGCCCCAATTGAACTACCACTATATCTCCCAACACACTTTGATGGTGAATGCCCAATTAGATTCCTTCAAATTTGGGATATCCAATTCTCTATCTACCTTCCTCTAGGTTATATTCCTCTGTCCCACACAATTAATTACATTGTTCTCGTATCTAGCATGAAAAACAAATTTATGAGTATCCTCTCCACCTCCCTAATCATGCTAAATGGGGTAGTTGTCATTGAAAAAGAGAGCATCGAGACTTTTGCAAGTTTGGTCCTTGATTAGAACCCCCTTTCGATGAAGGATAGTAGTTTTCCCTTCCAAGATGATACCCTTTATATCACCTTCTCAATTAGAAAAGGAAAGTGTTGTGTTTGCCTCCTCCTTCTCATAGTAGGATTCATGGATACTCTTCTAATCACCCCTATTTGGATCCATATCATATACAAATGCATCTCTATTGACTCTTATCTCCTTATCCTATGATCAAGCCTGATTTCACTTTATTTACCTTCTTCCCTATGCTCACTTTGTAGTTCTGCATCAGGTCACTGGGGTGACATGCCCCTCTTGTAAGGCCCCTAACATGTATTAATTCATAAACATGATTGTTTGTCTGAATTGGGTTCTTAGTTCCATAATTAAATATTAGTTTATGCTTTAATATTAGTTGATGAGGTTGCATTCGAAGTTTGAGATGATTTGCATATCACTTTCTCTTTCTTTTTGCACTTCATTTTCTTTATTATGCAATTTGTATACACTTTTGAATTCACTCCTTTAGATATGTTATTTAGTGTGTGGTTGTAGTAATTATTCCTACTGATGAAAATATCATTACCTAATAAGTGATAATTTTACTTTGGCAAACCAATAAGTTTATTTGGCTTCCAACTATGAAGCATGTTTATAAACTGACAGAAGACTCCTCTTTTGACTTGTTGACTGGTTATTCACTTCCTTAATGGATAAATGAAAGTTGTTTGGACTTCTCTGACAATCAATAGAAAATGTACTATGATGAACGGTTTGGATCAAATTTATATGCTAACAGATGGATTTTGATTGGTTTATGTTGCTAAGTTCAAATGACGAATGAAAGTAAGGTGTAATGTAATCGATAAGATTTTTTTAATATCCTACCAACCAACCAGATGATTTGCAAATTGTTGAACTGACGAAGTGTATAATGGAGCAACATATGAAGAAACTAGATAGCTTGACTGATGGAATAGACTGATCAGATGCTTGGGTACATGAACCTATGAGAATATACATACACAAATTGATGGAAATTCTAGGTAGTAGACCAATGGTAAATTATTTGGACACAAACCAATGGTATTTTTTCACATGCCATCCATTTGGGAATCTGGCCCCTTTGACCAGTGAAAAAAAATTCTTGGTCCTTTTGACTCTCTCTCTCTCTATGTTCTATACCACCTATAAATAACCCTCCCCACTCCCATGTAAAGAACCTTTTTCCAAACCTCTTGCTGCTACTAGGGATTGACAATGATCCACTAGAGGTCGACGAGAAGACAGTCGGTTGATGAAAATCATGCAAGTTTGTGGGTACATGTTGTTTCATACCTTGGATCAAGCTCTCCTAGGATGAATATAAGCCTTATAACTTAATTCCTTTCCCCCATACACATATGATTTTCTCTCCTAAACCCCTTTTCTTTCTATTCTTTCCTTTTTATTCTAATCATGGCTGAAAAAATGGTGTTCTATGTTGAGAACTTGTGCATATGGTTAAAGGGTCTTCTTTTCTTCTCTGTTGCTCTAGATCCACCCAGTTCTTGGGAAAAAGATTTTTTATGGATCTTTAGGAGGATAAAGATCGAATCTTAGATGTTATTATCATAGTTCCTTGTGTGGATTTATTTTCTACACCCTTGAGGCAAGTGATATAACTTTGATGCATTTCTTTCCTACTTATTATATGCATAATGTTAATCTTGTTCTAAAACCTTCTAATATGTTGAAAGGTGATCTTTTGTGGCCTATTTCTTGTATACAATCCCTAAAAATATATTTTTAGGTCTTCTTAATCTTGTAAAAATCTTCTCATATGTTAGGGACATGCTCACTCAAACATTATGGATTGGACTTTTGTAATATTTGTTAAAGTGATTTAAAAAATGTCAATTTGGAGGACTTTTGGTGCCATTTAAGGTGTTAAAAAAATACATATTCATTCTTAATATTTAAGGAATTTTTCATATCCATTATAATGTGTGGTCGTATGGAACCCTATTAGTTAAAGTAGCTCATCTATGCTTAGAATTGGTTGTTCTATATCAAATATTGGAAGTAGCATAACTTTTGTATCTATTGCATTTTTAATCTAAAATTTTAAGTGCTATATTTTTAATTCCTTGTGAAGATATATGCAAAAAATTAGATGATTATAAGATTCATGTAATGAGCTATCCTTGTTATGGTCTTAATAATGAATTGGGCTTTCATATGCCCTGATTTGATGCTTTTGTCTTCTTATGACCAAGGATGGTTACATATACCATGTTTGAGTAACTTGGAACTATGTTTTATGTTGCAAGTGAAAAATACATGAACTATTTCACAATTACACCTAGGTGTTATATATGTAACTTGATTCATGTAGTGAAAAATAAGTAATCAACTTATAATAAAGTGTAATTCTAATCAAGTAGTGCCATGTGACCATAGAGCTATCTTATATCAGAACTTTCTGAATAGTAAAACAAGTAATTCTTGTAAAACAAATTATTGTGAGAAGGAGCTCCAAGTTGTATATTTCTAAGTATATGTGGTTGCATGGAGGGTTTTTCTCCATCATATAGATTTCAATGTTTGTTGAGGACAATCGAGGCCTTGTCTCCAATTTTATGTGATGGATAGTGGATGCATTTGTAATTCAGATTTGAGGGTTGTATATCATGATCGTTGGTGACGTGGCCTATTCATCCAAGATGTACCTTGTTTTTAGTGGCATGGTCATTGCCCCTACCAGTATGTTGGATCATTGTGGAATTATAGTTTGTCATTTGTATTGGCCAATGGGAGGGGATCTTTAGGATTCTTTTAATTCTAAGATCTTGTATGGGATGGATTGGAACCTCTTAGTGGAATGCTAGTAGTTTGAGTGGTGTACTTAAAACTACATGGGCCTTAGTAAAATATGTAATTCAGACATGTAGCTTACTATTTTAGCATTTATTTAAGAAATAACATTGTATGATGAATATTGCTTCTGTATTCCTTATAGTATTATATGTTATTGATATCTTTATATGTTTAATTTTATATATCTATCTCTACATCTATATATGTTCACTGTATGTATTTTGGTTGGTTATTCTACATGTTAATTATCTGCCTTATTGATCTAATTATATATCATCCTTGTAAACAATATATGTTATCAATGTCTATATCAATCATTGGAACTTGGGGTATCACACTGTGGTTTTCCCCATCTTTTAGGCGATCAACATTACAACCCAACCTTTGGTGGAGAGGAACCTCAGTTTGAATATTAGTAGGGCTAGAGGTTTGTGTGGTCCTAGTTAGAGTCCTCAAGTCATCCTTGTACTCTTAGGTTCAAACATGGGGAATTTGTTATGAATGTATATCAACTTAGGATTTTGGTTATATACTACACATAGTGTATATTTTGTAAATATCTTATAAAGATATCTTTTGCATATATGTTTCTCCTTGAAAAGTTACTTGATATAAATATACATGTGAAGTTTGGAATTTTGTGCAATTGTTATATAAAAACCTTTGGAATTTATATTCAAATTTAATTCTATGCCTTTTTGTAATGTGGTTAAATAGTTTTTGATGGGAATCTAGGCTTTGAGAAATGTAATTTTGTGTGGAGTGTTGTGACTGGTTGTTGGGTCTATAGGGACATATGACATATGTTGCTATGTATGTTCTTACACGTTTGCCATATCTGACCATGGCTTATGGTTGTGTAAATATGTCTTGGGAACATGAAGAACATTCTAAGAGTAGTTACGTGGTGCCTAGCAATGGCGGTAGGAAGTGGGAACCAAGGGGAGGAGTACCTGAGTCGGGTTTGGGGGTGCCCGTCCAACACCTTATGAATATCACAATCTTAGCTGATCCACCCTTGCACAATGTCTTTAGACAATTATTGGATCATTTTTTATCATGTTACACTTAAACTTGGCCTAGGATACATCATACCTTTCTTGTCATACTTGTTCTAGATACATGTTCCTGAGATGTGTTATCATCTCAATAACATCCATGTTCTCATGTTGCTTCTGAAGCTCATGGTTAATGGAGCACAATATTAGGCATTTGATTTCCATAGATTCATTGAAATGCTTCTTGTAAACATCTCTTTTCACGGTAGGCGCACTCAGAGTTGGTTCATTAGGTATTGGTGTTTCCATGGCATAGATCTTACTCTCATGTGTGAGAATAATTCTCAACATCATGAACCAGTTGTTAAAATTATATCCATTTAATTTCTCATTCTCAAATATAGATTGCACGGAAAACAAATTATGGGTTGAGTTCTCCATTGATTTACAAAAAGACTTATTCACGAGTCAATTGATTTGAAAACTAATTATGGTTAACATAATTAATTTGGAATTTAATTAATTACTCTCCCACTATATTATTCAAACTAATAGCCCTCACTATATATTTGGAAGACTACAATGAGTAATCTTCTAGTGAGTCAAGATCCAAAATAATCAAGTTATTGCTCAACCAATGTCGGAACCCATAACTTTATTACTAAGGTATATAACAATTACGAATTCCATCATTTGCAATTCTTGGATATACGGTTGCATAATGACATGTTAATAATTAATCCTAAGAAGTATGTGCCATCTTTATGCCTCTAGGTCAATTTCCCTAATAACACATCCTTTATGGTCACATCTTATATGAGATATCATTTAAAATAATCATGGTTATTTAACTGCATTAAAAAAATTGCTAATCAAATATAACATGTTTATAAAGAGAAAGCTAAAATTTTGGCATCTGATTACTTATGGATATTTAGTTATGCAATACTTACCCTTTATTTTACATTAAATCATATTAATTATTATGACCACTAAATAGGAAACTAATCTTGGTAAAATATTCTAGACTGTACTTTCGTCGTATGTTCAAAATTTGGGCCACAACGAAGCTTATATGATAGTGTAAATACACTTGGGAAGTTAATAGTCGAAAATTTAATAAGAAACAATTAGTATTTAGCTTCTTTTCTGGAAGACTTTTCATGGCTGTCAGATCGGGCCTGTGAAGAACTGGATTATACCCAACCACCCGATCATCATCTCCTACCTCCATCTATTTAGGAAGTAATAGTCGTTTCCTTCAATCGTGAATATCTCACATTTTTCTCATCCATTCTTGAAATTGTTTCTACCATTGTCTTCTGGAGACAAATCCACACTTGCTGGCTCTTTGCTCGAACCCTAGAAACACCCCTATAAGAAAAGACCTTTTATTTATCACTGACAATTTGGAGACAATCCCTTGGCCTTCCTCCTGATTTGCAAAACATTGGAAAGGCTTCTCCACCCTCCCTCAAACTCTCCTTCACCGCTAATTTCATTGCATCCATTACAACCATCCCCAATCCACACCACCTACATCCTCCATCCGCTGCCATCATTCTCCACCCTATGGTCGACTCTGATCAATTACCTCTGCCTATACCATCTACCAAGTACCCACAAGGTCAGGGCAAGCCACCATTCCGATTGTGAGATAGCGAGACATCAGGTTGACAACGCCGCTACTGATTTACTGTAGTCAGAGTCAGAAAGCTTGCAGTAGTGACCAACCAACCTCTGGAAGGTCCTAAAGCTCTATGTCTCACTTCCAAGAAGCACTTTGCACCCTCAATTCAACCAGGGGGAAGGTACAACTCTTTTACCCAATTCCAAGTTCCCCAATCATTTTCCACTAATGTTGGGTTTTTGGTCATCGTCGTGACCTCCGTTGTGGTCTTTTGGCTTCGTCATGGCCTCACATAGTCATGTGACTCCTCAGTTTGTCGAGCTTTTCCATGTGGTTATGTCTTCATGCCTTGGCCATAGAAATAGTGGCTTCCAATAACTCTCCTAGGTTTCCTTGGGCACCTCATGCGATGAGCCATAGCTCGTTCACTTTTCCTTGATCTCAAAAAGATATCTGAGACTTCGATTTGTTCAAACGAGCATCGGGCATCATGGGAGGGAGAATCAAACCATGTTCTAGATCCTACTGGCATGAGGAACATTCGATCGTATGTTTTTTTGTCCCTGCCTCCATGTCATGTTGAAGTCTAATAATGCCCAAGGGCATATCGATACTTAACTAAATGATCATCTGGGTTTTTTTAACTGAAAACCATTTTATCTTTTTGCCTATTGGTTAGGAAATGATTAATATTGATTAAATCATAGTAAATCAACCCCACATCAATGAAAATTTAACCACAGACTCACAAGATTAATCTGATTGCAATGGAACCCTTCGTTGCCCCTATTATACAACCAATACTTAGGAAATTAAACATTTTGTATTACCTTTATATTTTTGAATGTAATTAGTGAAACAAAGCCACTTAATTATATTTTAGTAATATAATATTTCAAACCTAAACCAATAATCATCTCTATAATAATAATAATTCTAACTCTAAAATTATTAAAGGTAATAAAATATTAGAACATGAATATTACATGTATTCTCCAAAAAAAATATTACATGTACTGGAAATTATGTGCTAGATATATATATATATATATATATATATATATATATATATATATATATTAATGATACTTATATTCTTAGATATGGATCAGTAGTATATGAATTAATTCTTTTCATTATAAACTTAAATTAATCATCCTCGTATTATTACGATTACATTTAAAAGGAACACTAGTGACTTAACTTTATACACCCTAATAATACACATGCCTATATGCATGTAATGGTGAATAAAGGGAAATTATGACCCTAAATATGTTGACCAAGTCTGATCAGAGTAGCCAGTGTGGTAAGAGCTCGGTAAGTCCCAATGAAGGACCTGGGTTTGAACCTCACTGGAAGCACTTTGCAAACAACAATGCATAGTGATTTGGCATGGGAGGGGGTGACCGGACCACACCCTCTCATGCCTTGAGAATTTAGCATGTCATTCTAGCCCGGGGTGGGTTCCTCGATCATAAAAAAATATGTTGACCAAAAGGGAAGGATTTTTAATCGATATAGCCTTTAGATTTTTTAGGAGAAAGTCAGACCTAATATCCTGAGGATTAGTGAGGATAGGATCTTGACTTACTACATGTAAGTGGGCCATGCCCTAGAAATCTATCTTGTACTTATACACATTGTCTAAACTGTTCAGATTTAGTGTATCCTCTTTCATATAGTTCTTCCTATTTCATACTTCTAGACATATTGCAAAGTGTTAATCTTGATATTGAAGACTTAGAATAAGATTAAATGTATAATGTACTCATGGACTCAGTTCTGAGTTAATTTAGAATCAGAATAGAGATACCAATTAGTCAATTAAGAAAAGATATGTAGATCAAAAATTAAGATTTATAGATAAGAGATTAAGAGCAGAATATAGAAAATGACATTGGAACATTAATTATAAGTTATATGACAAGTCCTCACCAAAGAGTCATGGGACGATTTTAGAGGACAATGTGTGTGTCATAGAGGGCATGTAGTGCCAACAGAGGGTGTGCCGCACCATAGAGGAAGCTTCAGTGTCAATAGAGGGCACACTATTCCAACAGAGGGTGTGTTGCACCATAGAGGACACTTCGTTGTCAATAGAGGAGGACTTATCGTGTAATGGTGGCCACAAAGATAAAATAAGTGATTAAAATATGTTTAGTCTTCTTTAGCAAATATTTCACTACTTCACACATATTTTTTCATTGTTATGGGTTTCTTGCCACTTACTCTAATTCCTAGGTTTCCTTTTTTGTGCATGGTTGGGGATGCGACATCCACAGAAAGGGAGCAGTTATCCAAACACAACTTTGAGTATTTGAAGACTCAGAGGACATCTTTCACTGGTGGGACATTACCCTAGGTGATCCTTCTAGTTTGGAGTTTTCTTTCAGTTGTTTATTTACTATTTTTCATGTTGGGATTGTTACTCCCAAACTCTTACACTCATTATGCTAGAACTTGGTTTATGAACTCTTTTGGTTGGATATTTAAATGCTTTAGTGTGCAGATATGTGATGTTTGCCCATGTTTTAATTACATATGTGAGTTGATGCTTCCACATATAGCATGTGTGGTTTGATAAATGGACATGCATTACAATTTGGTATCATATCGACTTAATAACCATTAGTGGTCAATGTCCTTAGATATATCCTTATGAGTGTCGTTTTCTCTATGGATGGCCCCTAAGAGAAAGTATGACAAGAGAAAGGATCACATGGAGGGAGAGGAGAATTCCTAGTGTTTAGGGGGTAAGGGTGTTGATTCTGAAGGGGCCAACGCCAATAGTCATTTAGACCCTCCTCGCAATGTCATCTTCAAGGCCCTCACATTTTCCCTGACTATCCCGAGAGAGGAACAACCACCACTGAGAAACTTGGAGCTGACCCTGGTTGACTTTATTAAGATCAAGCCAAAGACATTCTCTAGAGAGACTGAGGCTAACATTGTTACCTGAGTAGAGGAGTGGATGATGAATGTTGAGAAATACTTCCATGACTTGGGGTGCCCTAAGCACTCAAAGGTCCTTTTTGGGACCCATCTGCTGAAAAGTGTTGCTTGAGTTTGGTGGGATAACTTCAGCAATGCCAGGGGACTTGATATTGCACCCTTGACCTGGGGAAGATTCACCACCGCCTTACAAAATTGCTATATCTCATAGGCTATGGTGGAAACAAAGGATCTAGAATTCACACCTCTCAAAAAGTATGACTCCATCGTCAACCAGTACACGATGAAGTTTCGTGTGCTACAAAAATATGGGACTAAAAATGAGACAAATCTAACCAAAAAGTTTGTGTGTGGTCTGAAGCCTAACCTTGGCTATGCTTTGGTGGGACATGGCATCCGGACAGTGTAGGAAGCCCTATAAATAGCTCTGAAAGTGAAAGACCACTTAGGATGATACTGGAAGAGTGGGGGATATTCCAAAAGAAAACACCGGCACAACAACTACCATGGTGGGATGAATAAAAGAAAGGCACCGGGAGGTGTCATAGCACATAGGGGCCCAACGAGACCCTCAATATAGAAAGGTCCATGAGGACCACCAACGTAGAGAGGGCCACTACCACCATCAAAGGAGCACAACAACCACAAGCTCCAGTTTTCCCCAAGTGTTATAGGTTTCATCATTGGGAATGCAAGTATGGACAACATGTATGCTACTTTTATGGTGAGGGAGGCCACATCAAGCTCAACTATCCAAAGACACAACAGAATTTTGGTAATAACCAATAACAGGTTCAGAACAACCAGATGGAGAAACATCATGCAAGGGTCTTTGCCATGACTATTGAGGAGGCAGATGAAGACCATGTCATTGAAGGTACATCTTACATTGTCCAGTTATATGTGGTGAGGAAGGCCACATCAAGCTCAATTGTCCAAAGATGCAACAGAAGTTTGGTAACAACCAGGAACAAGGTCAGAACAACTACAGGGAAAAACATCATGCAAGGGTCTTTGCCATGACTATTGAGGAGAAAGATGAAGACCAGTTCACTGAAGGTATATATTACATTGTCTAGTTATATGTGAATTTTTTATTCAGTTCAAGTGCATCACATGCTTTCATATCTTCTGCATTAGTCTCAATGCTAGAACTACCTTTGGAGGACTTTCATTATGACCTTAAGATTAATACAACTAGTAGACGTGTTAGTGTACCTGGGAGGATGATTTCTAGGGTGGGGATTACCCTGGAGGGGAGAGTGCTTCCTGTAGATCTTATGGTTATGCCCTTGACTGATTTTGATGTTATCTTGGCCATGAGTTGGCTCCATGATCACTATGTGCTTCTTGGATGTTGAAAGAAGTTAGTCACTATATCTCATTCTGATGAACAACCTCTAGTCATCAAGGGAAGAAAAGGCACCACAAGGATTGCTTTGTGTCTGCAATTCAGGTAGATAAGCTAAATAAGAAAGGGTGTCAGACCTATCTCATGCCAGTTATAACTGAAAAAGAGAATCCTTTTGCTGATATTCCCACAGTAAATGAGTTCCCAAATATTTTTCCTATGGCATTACTTGGCCTAACCCCCTGATCGAAAGATTTAATTCTCTATTGATCTCCTTCTTGGCACTACACCTATTTCTAAGGCTCCATATAGAATGGAACATGCAAATCTTGTTGAACTAAAAAAAGCAGATACATGAGATTCTAGATCTGGGATATATTCATCCTAGTGCTTCTCCTTAGGTAGCACCCATCCTTTTTGTCAAAAAGAAAGATGGTTCCCTATGTATGTGTGTCGATTACCAGATGTTGAACCATATGACAATAAAGAACAAGTACCCATTGCCAAAAATTGATGACTTCTTTGACCAACTAAATATAGCTAAGGTATTCTCAAAGATAGATTTGCATAGTGGATACCATTAGTTGAAGATCAAACCCTAAAATATGGAGAAGACAACCTTCCACACCAGATATGGACATTTTGAGTTTCTTGTCAAGTTCTTTGGCCTGACCAAAGCCCCTACAATCTTCATGGACCTTATGAATTGTATCTTTCATCAGTATCTGGATTCTTTTATTATTATCTTCATAGATGACATTCTCATCTATTCTGATAACAACCAACTACACGAGTAACATATTCACCTCACTCCCGAGACACTTTGACAACATTAGTTGTATGGGAAGTTGTCTAAATGTGAATTCTAGATTCACAAGGTTATATTCCTTGGAAATATAATTTTTTATGGTCATATTTTTATTCATTCGAAAAAGGTGGAATCTGTGATGAACTGGGCTACCCCTACAACTCATTCTGATATCTGAAGCTTCTTGGGAATAGTAGGATACTATAGGTGTTTCATTCAAGACTTATCTATTATAGCAAAGCCTTTAACTACACTCACACAAAAAGAAACAAAGTTCGTGTGAAGTGATAAGTGTGAGCATAGTTTCCAAACCTTGAAGAAGAGACTCACTCCAGTGCCTGTCCTAGTTCTTCCCTCAGGGAACAATGGCTTCCTCATTTTCAGTGACGCTTCAATGTTAGGTTTTGGTTGTGTACTATAACAGAAGGACAAAGTTATAGCTTATGCATCTGGATAGCTCAAGTCACACAAGGAAAAGTACCTCACTCATGATCTAGAGTTGGCATCTATTGTGCACCCATTGAAGATCTAGAGGCATTACATGTACGGTACACAGTTCAAGATTTTCTGTGATCATAAGAGCCTCAAGTATATTTTGAGTAAAAAATATATAAACATAAGGAAGTGTTGATGGATCAAGTTCTTGAAGGACTATGATTTCATTATCTCTTATCAACCTGGAAAGGCTAACATGGTAGACGATGCCTTGAGCAGGAAGAAGGCAATAGTCATTGCATCAACAATAATCGATGAGTAGAAGATGATGCAGAACTTGGCAGAGTGGAGACCACAAATTAAAGAAGTAGAGTTAAAGATGGCACATCTTACAATTCATCCCGACTAGACTTCAGAAATCCTACAAGTCCAATAGAGTAGTACTGACCTTCCTTGCATGTTGGGACAAATGCAGAAGAATTATGCTAACTCGTCTAGTGGTAAGAAAGGTGAGATCTTGATGAAGAATACATTATGGGTACCTATGTCTGAGTTATAAAAGAAAATGTTTTCACAAGCGCATAGGATGAAGTACACTATTCATCTTGGTTCTACAAAGATGTACTAGGACCTAAAGAGAGCCTTCTGGTAAGAGGGTATGACGAGAAATATAGCAGAATTTGTGTCTAAGTGCCTCACATGTCAGCAAGTGAAAGTTGAACATCAGAGACTTGGAGGTTTGTTGCAACCGCTAGAGATTCCTAAATGGAAATGGGACAACATAACCATGGGCTTCATCACGAATTTGCCAAAATCTCAAAAGGGATTTGATGTTGTGTGGGTAGTTGTGGATCATTTGACCAAAAGTTCTCATTTCCTAGCTTTTAAGACTACTGCTATGGTTTTAGACATGGCCGAGCTTTATATCCAGGAGATTGTATGACTACATGGATTTCCTTCCTCTATAGTTTCTAATAGAGATCCAAAGTTCACTTTAGAGTTGTGGAAACAAGTCCAGGAAGAATTGGGTACCAAGCTTCATTTTAGTACTTGTTGACTCAAGGTCTAAATAGAAACTCTTATTTCAATTGAATAAACCCTTGTTTTGATGATTACTAAACATTCCACTTATTTGTGTCTCATGCTTCTACTTGAGTGATTTTAGATTAGGTATAGACACACTCCAAATGCCCAAACTTATGCATGTCGACTTGGAGAAATACATGTCAAAATCAATGCAAGTGCACTTTTGTGGAAAAGGGTGTAAATCCATTAGAATCATTTTGTAAATCACTTGTAATGATTGTATGAGTTGTAATTAAGCTTAGAAAAAAGCAGGATCACTTAAAACGAATATTTAAGCACTTTAATGGCAATTTGCAAAATTCATTACAGGGACCTTTTTTGGCCGAGTTTCATCTAGGATAAAATCGACCGACACCCTTGATGGATTTTGGGAAGTGCCACATTCGGCTGAGTTTATCCCATGATAAACTCGACTAACACATTGCACATGCAAACCAAATTTAAGCCATCGATCGAGTTTCATCCAGGATAAACTCGACCGACACTTCAAATTTGGTTTTTCACATAGTGTTATTGGTCGAGTTTCCCAAAAGAAAACTCAACCGAATGTACTGTACAAAGTGTGCAGAAAAAGTGTTTCTAGCCATTGGAGTGTTGCAAAAATAAAAAATAGATCTACACCCCAAATGACTAGAATTCATTCCTAAGTGATTTTAATGGATAGTAGGCATCCCCAACTATAAATAGGACCCATTGGGCTTCATCTCATGGTTAGCCAAGCACTACGAAGGTCCCTACATTATAGTCGAGTGCCACTAAGAGCCTCCCTCTCTCCCTAAGATTAATTACTAGCTACATCCATTAGAGTGAGTAGGAGATTTGTAAGAGATCTAGTCCTACATGAATACCTTGTAAGGCTCTCACATCCTCCACCTCACAATCTCTCTTTCTATCATGAAGATGAAGGTTTTCTCTCTTCGATAAGAGAGGTGAAGAAGAAAAAGGGAAGGAGTCCCTTGGTGAATGCTTCTCCTTGGCGAAGGTGAAGTTAAAGGTGGAAGATCCATGAAGAGTGGATAATTCCTTCAAGGCAGAAGACTGGTTTCAAGAGTGGGTAAGTCCTTGGTTAAGGCAGAAGACTCGTTGAAAAAGTAGGTAAGTCCTTAGTGAGGTTTAAGACTGTTGGTATTAGATATGTAAGTCCTTTGGTAGGTTATTGGCTCCCTTGTCCTCAAAGGAAAGGTTGGGTATCCTTGGCCTAGAAAAGGAAGGTCATTTATTGTACCTCTTATAATGGAATATAAGGAAGGTGCAATGGTCAACAAATCCTAGAGTTTGACCTCTCTACCTAGTGGATGTACATATCCTAGTTTGGAGTTTGGAGCTGCTATACATAGATTGTGTTCTTGTTTTTGTTCAAACTCTCTCATCCTTGCTATGTATGCTTAGTTGCACTCAAATTTTATATTATCAATCTTATATCTTGATATATTTTGAAGGTCTAATAAATTTGGTTTTAAGTTTTTTTAGCTCTATTAAACCCACCCCTTCTAGAGCCCATCACCATAAATCCAACAACTGGTATCATAGTAGGTCTTCTCCAAAAATACTTACATAAGTAGGAGAAGATGGGCGATTATCAAGGTGGGGGATACCTCATCAACATTCCAATCTTTAATGGGGGAAATTTCCTCCATTGGAAGATAAGGTTGCAATGCTACATCCATGGATCAAGTCTTGAGATATGGAGAATGATGGACCTTCCATAAAAGCTAATGAAGACAAAGATAGAAGAATAGGATGAAACTACCTTCAAGAAAGCAACCTTGAATCCAAGAGCCATCAACATTCTCCATGCCTCCATCTCCCCCAATGAATTCAACCAAATTTCCTCTTGTGAGACGACCTATGAAATATGGAGAAATATATGTGTCACTTATGAGGGTACAAAGCAAGTTAAGGAAAGTAAAGTATACATGCTCAAATGGCTTCTTGAAATCTTCAAGATGGGAAAGGAGGAAAGGGAGGCAGATGTGTACTCAAGGCTCAACACCATTGTAAATGGTCTTGTTATCCTAGGTCATCCTATGGCTAGAGGAGAGATCAACTCTAAGATCCTTAGAACTCTCCACAAGAGGTGGCAACCCAATGTGACTTCCATCGAAGAAGCAAAGCATCTTGATGATATTCCTATTGAAGAGCTCATAGGAAATCTACAAGCCCATGGAGTGACACTTGACAAGAAAGAGGAAGAAGAAAGATAAGAAGAGAAAGATCTCAAGAGAATGAAGAAACTGAAATCAAAGATCAAGTTGAAGATATTGTTAGTCAAGCTTATGCATCCTGTGAAGTTGAAGAAGATGACATGTACTCCAAGGGTAGACCCTACAAAGGCAAGTCTTCCTCCTATATCTGGTGCTTCAAGTGTGGAAAGAAGGGTCACTTAAAGGAAGATTGTCCAAAAGGAAAAAAGACCCATCATCACAAGAGAAGAGAAGAGAAGTACAAGAAGAAGGAGAAATGACACAGAAGCTCTAATGACTCATCCAACTCAAGCTCAAGTAAATAATCTAGTGAAGAATATATCTCAAGCTCTAGCGAAGTTGGAGAATGCCAGTTTTCTCTCATGGAAAGCTCAAATGAAGATGCAAGTGAGGTACATCTAAACTCTTTAGATCAAGAATATTTAATTGCAATTATTCATGCTACTCGTGCCTCTCTTAAGTATGCAAAAAAGAAAAAGAAAAAGCTTACTAAGATTGTTGATCATTTGCATGTAGAAAAAGATGACCTTGAAAATGCTAATATTTGCTTGCAAGATGAAAATAATGCTTATCTTAGTCAAGTAGACTCTCTTAAACTTGAAAATGTTAAGTTGCTTGATAAGATCAGATTTCTAGAAGCTAGACCTATTATGCCTAGTTCTAATGAATAGCATAGTAATATTGTGAATTCTCTCTTGCTTGATATTGATGTTCTTAAAAATGAAAATGAGGACAAAATTTCTTTTGCAAGGATTTCAATACAAAAATAGTGTCTATCTTTCTAAGATTGCTTTACTTGAAAAAAAACATGCTTTCTTGCTTGCTAAAATCAATGTCTTTGAATCTTGATCTAGTTCTACTAGTAGAGAGAATAATGTTGTTGCTCTTCATATTGAAAAGATTCTTATATGACCAATTCTCTTTTCTTAGAAATCGATATTTTGCATGCTAGAGATAATATGAATCAATTTTCTTATACTATTACTTCTCTTATGAATGATAATCATAGTTTGAGATCCTTTATGCAAAGATTCTTAGATGATAAAAGGAATCTTAATCAAATCCTAGATCATACTAATGAACAAATGGGTAGAGATGGTTTTGGGCTTGATAGTAGCCAAAGGAACAACAAAGATAAAGGACCTTCAAGTTTTGATGAATAATCCTCTAGTTCCAAGTCTAGGAGATCATGTAATAATTGCAATGAAAATTTCTTATTTAGGGAAGCACCTAAGATCAACAAGACTTGTGCTGTTAAGATAACCCCTCTGGACCACCAAAATATGATTAGGGACCATTTCATCTTTCCTCTTGTAGGTTGATGCAGCCCTATTTTAGGGCTTCATCTTGTATCATATTGCATTTCAATCACATATATACTTGTTAGATTACATGTTATTTCCCCTAATATGCATTTTGAAAATGCATTTATGGAAATTATTTGCATGTTTTTCAGGCATTTGGACCACACTTGGATGGAAGAGAGAGAGGGGGGGAGTGATCCTAAGGTTTCTCTACCCTTAGAGAGATTCAAAGAGAGGTCCAAGGCTCCCTCAAGCTACCCTTAGTGGCCAAAGATCAATTGAAGCAAAGATGGAAAAGGAAACATAAAGAATCAAGTCAAAGAGCCGATACAGAGACCAACACAACCATGGTACCATAGAATAGCCGTGCTAGATCACTCAAAACCAACAAATTTGACGATTGAAGGCTACACTCAACATCACAGTCGTGCTACCTAGCATAGTCGTGGCACAAGATAGTAGAATGGTCGTGCCACCTTACACGGTTGTGTAGTAGCCCATCCAGAACGGTCGTGGAGCAGAGAACGGGCATCTTCCTCCAAGCCACTATGGCTATGCCACCCTTGCACCACCATGGTCGTGGTGACCACCACGGTTGTGCCACCTTCAGTTCAAAATCCAACAACTTATTGTGATTCTTCCCCATTTTTTACCATGACCATTCCATTCCACCACGACCACTATCACCCCTCCCCACCACGACTGTGGCTACCCACCACGGTCGTGCTACTCACAAAAACCTAGCTACTTTTCCACTGCATTTCCCACTTTACCCCTACTTGACTTATTACTTCTACCCCACCTATATATATATATGTGGGTGGCGGTTGGAGGTTGAGGTTGGCCACCCCTAGCTACCTTCTATCACCCCATTTTTGCATTCCACCCATTCCACTCCATTGCCACCTCCATTTCACCATTTCCACCACCAAAACTCTAGTTTCCTAGTGTTTTGACCCTATTCCACCATCATGCCATGCCCTTGCACCTTGGAAGAAGGAGGATGACATCTTAGATCAACTGAAGAAGAGGATTACTCCATCTAGACCGAGATCCATGGCTTCTTCTACCTATTTCTCCTTTCTTTTTGTGTTTTATATTTTCATGAGTAGCTAGGCCCCTTAGGTGAGTTGTTTGGGGCCAAAACTGTCACTTTGATACCATGTTGGGGGGAAATGATACATAAACATTGTAATTTCATTTTCTAATGATTATACTCTATTTCTATCTCACTCTTCATGAATTTTTTATTGTTTTGTGCTTGAAATCACCTAAGAATTTAGGGAAATTGCTTCTATGTGTGAATTTTGGGATTTGTTCCTAGGTCCAATTCATGGATCCCTAGCTAGACACCCATCTTCCTACATACTAATCAATTCTCCTAACCCTTTTTGAGAAATATAAGTATATAGATTTCTAAAGAATGGAACATGGGTGATGAGAGGCCTAAAATCTCATTTCCACTCCCATTACTACCTGTAGCCCCTAATCACCCTAAGATCCTCTAACCTAGAAACCTAGACTTGTCTGGACTCTAATTGAATTTACACCTAAACCCTAACCCAATTGAGCCTCGTAAAGGTAGTAGGAGGTGTTAGGGACTAGTTCTCCTAGACACAACCTATCATATCCATGTCCAGTTAGTAGTTTAGGACAATTCATTAGACTCTAACTTGTTTTGTGGTTTGGTAATCTAAATGAAATCATAATGTTCACATTTCACCCCTAACCTAATTGATAAGTGCATCCCCAAACAACCCACACATCCCTTTATTGCATTAAATCCTAATTGCCTTCTTGATTGACTAGTGTTAGATTAGTTATTTATTTATTTGCTTAGTTAGCTTCTTGCCTTATTCGTGCTTTTCTCTTGCTAGTTTAGGTCTTCAATTGCTCTTTTGCCTTGGTTTCTATCTTAGTGTAGTGTAGTTTTCTTTTTGCCATTCTTAGCATAACTTGTTCTCTTTCCTTGCATTGCCTTGACTTTTCTTGCTCAGTAGAATTAACTATCTAGGGTTAACTTAGGTTTTAATATTGTTTACTTTACTTTAATTGCTTTCTTGCTCAACTTAGTGTAATCAATCAAACACCCTTCAAACCATTAAACCCTAGACTCCATAGTAGGAACCTATCTCAAAAACTAACCCAACTCTAGTGCCCCATTTTCTCCATGTAGATCGACCCTATACTTGCCCCCCTCCTATACTACAACACAACCCCGTGCACTTGTGGGTATAGTGTTTTGGTTTATGAGAGTGTTTCATCGTAAATCCATTATAGATTTTGAAATTGATCTGACCATGTGTCCCGATCTCCTGGGTTGCATCTAGTCAAATCCTAATTGATTAGTATGTGCACCTCTGGAGGGACGCACCATAGATCACATGCAATTGGATTGACATGATCTATTGACTTGCAAATTGACTTCTGAATCCACATGAAAGAAGAAAGGTGAGATGTGTATGGGGTGGAAATAAGTGGAAAAGAAAAGGTAAGAATAGAGATGATGTTATTCTTGATCATACTCAATCATACTTTGGTTTTGCCAAGTTAGCATGCACTATACATATGATTTTTGAGTCAAAATTGGTATATTGTGACTGTCATCACTTTCTTTCTCAAAAACTATTCTCGATGCTTTTATAGTGCATTATTAACTTGCTTATACATGTTTGGATATGGTATATATTTTTATCATGCCTCTATATATGTTTTTTCTAAATATATGTGCTTTTTGACAACAACTATTGTCGACCGAGTTTGTCTTAAAAGAAACTCGACCGACAAGCACCAATGCATGTTGCCAACAAATGTTGTCGGCCAAGAAGTTCAACCCAGAAACTTGACCGACAACATTGTGCACATAATATACAATTGGATTTTTGGATGAGAATTGCCCTCTCAACTAGAATTTCTCAACCAATAGCCTTATTATATGGAACTCTCCTTGGTACATTTATATGTGCATATTGCAATGATTTTAATTTTCTATCTTACATACAACTCTATCTCTCAAATTCCTCTAAATTGGTTTCTTCATATATTGTAGTTATCTATCTTGAGTTGTTATGCAAGTTTTGATGATGATCTCTTTGAATCTCTTGGTTGTGTCTTAATTTGTTTCTGTTGTGCTCTAATTGATATATATATATATATATATATATATATATATATATATATATATATATATATATATATATATATATATATAACCTTGATATTATTAGTGGTAATCATCTTTTGGTAATGATGCATATTTTCCAATGAGTAATATCCTTTCATGCTTCTAAAATTGCATATCTTTCTATTTGGATATTTCTTTAGATCTACTCATAGCTTGTTTTTTTAACTTGTGAACCCTTTGCTATGACCTATATCCTACTTCTAGATCTAACTTGTGATATCATATACTAGTAGTCCATCTAAATGTAGTTCTAGTCATGTTTATCAATTAGTATATTTGCTCATATATTGGTATCCAACTATATGATATGCTTGTATTTTGTTTCATACATACTCAAGCTTGCTCCTTGACTTGCATATCTAATATCTTAAGTTACCTGCTTGCATAACATTACCTGGATATATGCTATAATTACATCTAGGGTTTTTCTAATGCATGCCTTAATTTTGCCTCATATATGCATTACTTCGACAAACCCCTAATTTTTGTTCTTCTAATCTCCATTGTAACATGTGGTATCTCCATTTACTAACAAGTTATGTTTTTCAACCCCCTCACATTTTGACATGACAAAGGGGGAGAACATGTCTTATGTAATGAGTAGAAGACAAGGGGAGAAGACATGTATAGAACATATATGAGTACAAGACATAGTTTCTATAAATGTTATGAAATCTAACCATGCATGGATAAATAACATCAATTGAGGGAGAGTATGAGAAATCCATTAGAATCAATTAAGGGGGAGCATACGAACTCAATTCAATTGAAACCCCTAGGTTTCTCATCTATGGAATACATTTATGGAATGGTTTGTCATCTTCAAAAAGGGGGAGAATGTTAACTCAAGGTCTAAATGGAAACTCTTATTTCAATTGACTAAACCCTTGTTTTGATGATGACTAACCAATTCATTTATTTGTGTCTAATGCCTCTACTTGAGTGATTTTAGATTAGGCATAAACACACTCCAAATGCCCAAACTTGTGCATCCCAACTTGGAGAAATACAAGTCAAAATCAATGCAAGTGCACTTTTGCGGAAAAGGGTGTAAATCCATTAGAGTCATTTTGTAAATCACTTGTAATGATTGTATGACTTGTAATTAATATTAGGGAAAATTAGTAGTAGTTAAAAAGAATATTTAAGCAGTTTAATGGTAATTTCTAAAATTCATTACATGGACCTTTGTTGGCCAAGTTTATCTCAGTCAAGTTTCATCTAGGATAAACTCGGCTGACAGCCTTGATGGATTTTGGGAAGTGCCAGGTTGGATTGAGTTTACCCCAAGATAAACTCAACTGACACCCTGCAAATGCAAACCAAATTTAAGCAATTGATCAAGTTTCATCCAGGATAAACTCGACCGAAACTTCAAATTTGATTTGTCATATAGTGTTATCGGTCGAGTTTCCCAAAAGTAAATTGGATTGAATGCATGGTCTAGAGTGTGTAGAGAAAGTGTTTCTAGTCATTAGAGTGTTGTAAAAATCAAAAATAGATATGTTGCAACACCCCAAACGACTAGAATTCATTCTAAAGTTCTTCTACTGGATAGTAGGCATTACCAACTACAAATAGGTCCCCTTGGGCTTCATTCCATGGTTAGCCATGCATAATGAAGGTCCCTATATTATAGTTGAGTGCCTCCAAGAGCCTCCTCTCTCTCTAAGATTAATCACTTGCCACATCCATTAGAGTGAGTAGAAGATTTGTAAGAGAGCTAGTCTGACATGTATCTCGTATGAGTCTCTCACTTCCTCCACCTCCCAATATCTCTTTATATCATGAAGATGAAGGTTTTCTCTCTTGGTTAAGAGACGTGAAGAAGAATAAGGGAAAGAGTCCCTTGGTAAAAGCTTCTCCTTGGCAAAGGTGAAGTCAAAGGCAGAAGATCCATAAAGAGTGAGTAATTTTTTCAAGGTAGAATACTTACTGCAAGAGTAGGTAAGTTCTTGGTGAAGGCGGAAGACTCATAGAAAAAGTAGGTAAGTCCTTGGTGAGGTTTAAGACTCTTGGTCCTGGATAGGTAAGTCCTTTGGTAGGTTATTGGCTCCCTTGTCCTCAAAGGGAAGGTTGGGTATCCTTGGCCTAGAAAAGGAAGGTCACATATTGTATCTCTTATAATGGAATATAAGGATGGTGAAATGGTTGAAAAATCCTAGAGGTTGACCTCTCTAGGTAGTGGATGTACATATCCTAGTTTGGAGTTTGAAACGACTATACATAGCTTGTGTTCTTGTGTTTGTCCAATCTCTCTCATCCTTGCTCTGTATGCTTAGTTGCACTCAGATTTCATATTAGCAATATTATATCTTGATATATTTTGAAGGTCTGATGAATTTGGTTTTAAGTGGTTATAGATATATTCATCCCCTCCTTCTAAAGCCCATCACCATAGATCCAACGGTACTGCCTATTAGCTTAAAACTGATAGTCAATGTAAGAGAACCATTCAGGCTCTTGAGGACATTCTTAGAGCTTGTATCCTAGACTGGGGATGTTCATGAGCGAAGTATCTTCCCCTTGCTGATTTCACATATAATAATAGTCTTCATGCAAATATAGGAATGGCACTATATGAAGTCATTTATGGGAGGCCATGCAAGTCACCTTTGCTCTGGCATGAGCCTGGTGAGAGAAGTTTTATAAGGAGCAAAGAGCTACAACTTCATATAGATCAGCTGGCACTCATTAGGGAGAAAATGAAGGCAGTTCAAGATAGACATGAAAAGTACACTGATGCACCTATATCTAATAGAGAGTTCCTTGTGGGGGATCATGTGTTCTTAAAACTCAAGCCCATAAAGGCTATTTCTTGATCCAAGGTGAAAGGCAAACTCAATCCTAGATATGTTGACCCTTTTAAGATTTTGGATAAAGTAGGTGAGAGTGCCTACAGGCTAGCTTTGCCACCTTCTTATGAGAAAATCCATAATGCCTTCCATGCATCCATGCTAAGGATGTATGTCCAAGATAGTTCCCATATTCTCTCTCATGAACCTATTAAGATCTGGAAAGATCTATCTTATGAAGAGATTCCATTGAGGATCCTTGGTATCCAAACAAAGTAGTTATAGAATAAAGGCATTGTCCTAGTTAAAATTCTATGGAAAAATCACATCTAGAGGAAGCCACTTGGAAACATAAAGATGAGATGTTAAAGAAATATGCTGATCTCTTAAACCCCTAAAATTTTGAGGATGAAATCTTTTTAAGGAGGAGAGGATTCTAACACCTCACTTTTTAGGTTTTTAATTTTAATTTCCCTAATAACACGTCCTTTATGATCACATCTTATAAAAGGGGTCATTTTAAATAATCTTGGTAATTTATCTGCACTGAAATTTTCCCTAATCAAATATAACATGAGTGAGACCCCTGGCCTTGATTATAAGGTTGAACATTCTTAATCATTATAATTAAGTTCTTAAAACCTTAATTAAACCTTTTTAGGTGGTTTGGTATCATGTGAAAAGCTTAAGTTTTTAAGTTTGATCTAGTTTTGACACTATTTGTGCACATTTTGGATTTTTCTCCAATTTACCCATATCTGAGGTTTTCTTGCAATTTGTCACATTTATGTGATGCCTCATAAGTTTCTATATCAAGTTTTATGTTCTTGCACCTTGTTGTGCCTTTAGATGATGGAGTTTCTAGGTGTGTAACCATGGAATACAATGGTTCAGCCTTGTAGGGGTGACATCTGATGGTTCCCCTATATGTGGTTCACCCTAGAAGTGGCACAAATAATGGTTGAGGTGATTAAAGGCCCTCAACCGATGTTGGGGCAGATTGCTTCTTTTTGGCTCTTTGTGGCTAAGTGTGGGACCCGATGGTGGTGGAGGTTGATGGCTAGCCTAGGTTTGAAGGTCGATGGTCCTTCTAGCCCCAACAAATGATGGTTAGGTAGAAGATCAACTGATGGACCTATTGTGTTACATGCAAAACAAACTCTGACACATGGCAACTTAGTCAGTCACCTCAAGCTTCTCATCCTCCTTACCCATAAGCTATATATACCCTTCCTTTAGGACCCAAACAAAACCTTTGGATCCTTATCACTTCACTGTTGTCTAGAGCTTCATCCTTCCCTACTTGGTGGCAAAGAAGGTTCCCAAGGTAGAAGAAGGTGGTTGAACTTCTTGCATGTAAGATCTTGGATCTTCTCTCCTTTAGGGTTGGTAAAGCTTCCTTTGCTTGTTCCTGACCTAAGAAAGTAAGTTCCTCATTCTCTCTTTTGTTTCCCTTGTTGGTATACCTTCTTCCTCCTCCTTCTTGGTTGGAACAATGTTGTTTCATGGTAAATCTTGCTCTAGATCTTAAAGAACCCTCCTTTCTTGCTTCCTTGACCTAGGGTTTGCTTCTTTGGAGGAGAAAAAGCTAGTTTGGTCGAGTTCAGAGCTAAAGCTAGGGTTTATACCCTGTTTCCTCGAGCCTTCTTGTTGTTAGAACATTTATCTTCTTCTTAGGGGCGAGTATTATAACTTTGTTAAAAACTAAGTTCTATGCATAAAGAACCTATCTTTGCCTAGGGTTTAAGCTTAGGTGTTGTTCCTTATGTAGTTTATCACCATGGAAGAACCTGAAAATCTTGTGTATGACCTTCCCATGGTAGAGGAATCTATAGACCTTTCTTGCATGAGAACAAACTATGGTTCTTGCTTAACCAATGATGGCCAAAACTAGGGTTTGTGAGATGATTTTCCTTCTACACTTGCAACCTGATGGCTTTGTACTTTTTGCTATTTTACTTGGCCATGGTGTGCCAACTGATGGTGGTACCTTGGATACTATTTTGGGTATTAAATATTATGCACGAACTTCCTTTGGTAGAGTAGTATTTAAGGTTTGCTTCATGATAAATGATGGTTCTTCGTGTTACTTGAACGATGGGTTTATTTAGGGTTTGAAGGCTAATTTCCACCTTGGTGCTTGACCCAATGGTCTAGTTCTCATAATGTTTTGTTTGGCATATTCTGTGCCAACCGATGGTGGTCTCTTTACTGTTGTTCAGATGCTTTCTGTTGAGCACAACCAATGGGCATGCTTCCCCCTTCACAACCGATGGCTAGGGTTTCCATATTCAATGGTTTTTAGAGCTTATATGTGAAGGGTCAAAAGATGGTTATCCTAGTTTAACAAATGATGGTTTCACTTTGTCTTTGGATCAGATTTGTCCACCTGTTGTTGTCAACCAATTGTCCCTCTAAGTCACAATTGATGGCCTCTCTGGGTCATCAACCAATGGTTGTTCTGACTCATCAATTGATGACTCACTTGACTCATGATCCAATGGTCACAACCGATGGTGACATTGAGTGACACAACCGGTGGTAGTCCTGGACACCACAGCTGATGGTGGTCCTGGACTCCACAACTTATGGTTATACTGGGTCTTATATGATGATTCTCTTAGGTCCTAATCTGATGGTTTCCTTAGTTCAATGATTCAAGAGTTTTGCTTATACCTTAACCAATGGTTTTGAATGAAGCACATGATCCAATGGTGATCATGTGTATAACAACCAATGGTATCCCTCAGTCAACAACCAATGGTACCTTGAGTCAACAACTGATGGTTCTCTTTATATTATCAAATGATGGTTTATCTAGGGTTGGATAGTGACTCTTCCAAGGTCACAACTTGATGGTTCTTTAGGTGGTTTGTTCAAGGTGTTTGCTTATGTTACAACTGATGGTTTTACCCTCTCATGTCTGAGGGTTTTGAGATGATTCTCATGGCATGATGTTTTGATTTTAATGATGTAGAACCAATGGTGGTTTGCCTTAATTATGTATTCTTACATTTACCCTCATTTGAAGGAAATATATAGTCACCATAATGAGTGGATGTGTAAACTTAAGGTGGCATATCTTGTTACCCTTAACCTTAATGCAATAAGTGATGGTTAAGCCTTGTGTTATGCATGGGTCCTGACATGATTTTACCGTGCGTATAACGCAAGTGCACGCGTCAATGTAGTATAGGCCTTTGTGAGGCCCGAGTCGAACTTAGGGACACTGAACTGTCAGTGGACTACTACTAACTGTTCGTAATCAGCTAGACTGGTTAAAAAGGTTTTAAGAGTTGATTAAAAAGAAAATAAAAATAAAAGAAAGCAAAGAAATTGATTAAATGTTGAGTTTAATCAATTTAGATGGGAATATTTAGGATTGTGGTTTCACCGCGGGTTCTCGTTGTATGACTTTCTATATAGTTAAACAAGTTCATCTCTCAATCCGGGTAGTGGCCTGTAGTCAAAATTGTTCATTGTCGTGATACTATTCACTACCTAAATCTAGGTCGGTTCCACCGTCGTAGTAACCTATATCCTAAATTAGGTGCATTAAAAACAACCTCTGGGTTTCCACCATTAACCGTACATCACCTTGTTTAAGGAATTTATGAGTTAATGTGAATTTCGTCTCTTTTCAACTGTTAATTCTTCTTTCAAAGCAATTAAAGGCATTATATTATCATTAGGGTGATCAAGCATAATGATATAATGGAGAAAATGAAATCATACCATGGATTTAAGAGACAAATTATGAATTACTATGATAAAAACCTCATACAATGATTACTCGGGCTACTCCTAGTCCTAAAGACAAAGGGAATTAGTCCCACATGTTCATCTCAGAGCAAGACATGATTGAAGAAAGGGGAAACATGAAGAAAAACGTGGATGAAGTGATGAAAACCACTGAACGGAGAAGATCCAAGCGTTCCCCGGCGTAGAATGCGCGATCTACAACCTTTCGACGGTGGAAAATGTCTTCTTCGGCTCTCGGAACGGTTGGGGCATGCTTCTGGGCTCCGTTTTCTTCTTCTCCTCTCCTCGTGATGTGTGTAGTGGCTAATGATGTGATCCCTGGCTCCTGGCCACCGTCATTAGGTATAAACACCAAGTTAGGTCACCGAAATATCACCACTGTTGCATTCGGCCTGATCTGAAACAAATACTAATCTGACGGCGTCGATACCATCGATGCAGGTTGATGGTATCGACCCCTTGCAATATCGGCAAGCCTTCTTCTTTTCTATCATCCCGCCTGATGCAGACTCGATACCATCAATGCGGGTCGATGGTATCGACACACTTAGGTGTTGGTTTTATCACCTTTCCGACACTGAAGCTGTAGAATGTCGATAGTATCAACCATTGTGTCGATAGTATCGACCGGCTGATCGCTGGCAACCTGAGGGTAACTCACTACCATCAAATCTGCTTGGCTCCTTGCGGCTGTTTTCCTGTGACTGTGTCGATCGACGGATGTCGATGGTATCGACAGCTGTATATATTCGTTTTTTCCTAAAATTGCAAGACAAAGCCAAATCAGCTGAGATAAAACCCATTATTATAATCACTTATGATAAAAAAGATAAAATATGAGAGATTTGATACTGAAAAGGATTATAGACTAGAGTAAGTGAATCATGCAATATTAACCACAAAAGTGACCAATAAACACATAAAACACAAGTAAAATAAGTCTATAAATGTGACTCAAAATCATCGCATCAAACTCCCCTAAGCTTGAACCTTGCTCGTCCTCGAGCAACAAAACTCTAGAATAGAATTGTGAGGGTCAACTAAAGAATAGATTATCACAACAGACTTCGCCTTATGATCCCCGCCAGACATTCACATTCCGGCCCTTACTAACCACAGAATGATAATTACCCTCAAGGTGACAATGATCATCCATAAAAGATATCTACCTCAAAATTGATGAACACTATCACATAAGGTAGTTAACATAATTAAATCCCCCGGTCCAGACTCGGTGCATCTTGTGATCTACTATCTACATTGCTCGTCCTAACTACCATCTAAATGGAAGCAGCTCTCATGGAATTAATGAGTGAGGAGATGATCACAGTGGCCTACCAATTCGAGGAACGGGTGGATGGAATAGGTGGATGTAGAAGAAATGGGAGAACAATACAGTTTAACATGCACAAATAACAATAATGACCTAAATGATGCATATGCAGATGAAAATGCCCTAATGCCTACATTTTGGGTGGAATGATGCATGTTCCTACAACTCCATCTTATATGGGATAGAATGTCTAGAAAACTACATTATGTGCTTATTCTTCCTCTTACACGGGTGGAACAAGCTCTTTTCTCCCTCTAAAATCAGCCTCTTTTTTTTTCTTCTAAAGCCCTTTTTTCTCTCAAATTGCAAAATGTACAATATTGTTTTTAGAATTCTTTTTTTTCTCTTTTTTTTCTTTTTTTTTCGGGCTTACTTTCACATAACTACAATCCTTAAGTCATTACAACTGTATTTTAGAGAGTATAGAACGAGTCACCTGCTTCTCTTATTTTTCAAAAGAAATAAGGCACATACTATCCTACATTTTCAAAAATATGTTCAAATGCAACTACATGAGATCATTTATGCAAATATGATGACATGCACTCAGGAATGTATGCATGCATGATTTATCTACAAATTTTTTCATTTTTTATGCACAATCTACCAAAAATGCAATCCTACCTAAATGCTATGCAATCAAAAGATGAAAACCGTAATGTGCTTCTAGTTCTTGTGGTGGAGTATGAAAATAATGCGTTGGATAGATTACAAGATTAATTGACTGAACCTTTAGAAAATATTATGTGTCCCTCCTTACTGACCTGTGTAAAATTAAAAGGTTTCTCTCTCTTATTTCAGATTAAGGTCTCATTATCATTTGGTTAGTTTAGGCTCAAACAACCAATTTCGTCCACTCTTTGTGAATCATAAGAATGTACAGTTGTGGTTTTCTATTTTAAAGTTGACAAACCCAATTATTTTCTTAAGTCATGTGCTCAAGGTTGAACAACACAAGCTTGCAAAATCACTAAAAATTTTCAAATTTACCCCTGATTCCCATGTACAAACACAGAGATGGCACATGACATTAGACATCCACAATTACAGTAGATAGAGTGTGGATCCTAAGGAAAACTAAGAACTAAGAAAAATAAATGACAAAAGACAAAGCAATAAATGATAAAAACTAAGAAAAATAAAGGATAGAAGTTGTTCCAACTCCCCCCACCCTAAGCTTGAATTTGACTATGGCCTTATAGTAAAAAACAAGCTTAAAAGGTGGAACAGTGATATCGATCATTGGTCAGGTGGTGGCGGGTACTGCGGGGATGTGGGGTCCCATGATGGGTATTGCCCCTGGAAACTCGGATCATACTGGGGCATCGGCGGAGGTTGAGGATACCCCCCCAAATAGTTCTGGATCCAATAGTTGTCGTAGAAGGGCTATTGTTGCATCTCCATCCTATGCAACCTGTCATGTATATTTTTTTGGTTGGCGAGGAGGAGGCGCTCATTCTCGTAGATGGCATGCTGGTTCTCAAAAAGCCAGTTTGTGGTATCCTGAATACCGACGAAGGAAGCAGTATGCTGCTGCTGGGTCTGCTGAATCTCTTGCAGCATTGAGTACATCCCCTGCATCGAATAGGCATCCTATCCTTGATGAGAGGGCTGAGGTGGCAGAGGTTGTGAAGAGGATGATTCACCCAGGTGGAAGCGAGGACACTTCCGCGGTGCTACTCGTGCCCGAAGAGGAGTAAAAGCCTCCTCTTCCTCTTCATGCTCGTCGTCGTCATCATTGTTGTCATCATCACCGTCGTCTTCATCAGAGTCATCGATGGCGATGATAGGCCACCTGAAATGCTGAGCTCCCTCGATGTTGAAGACGGGGTCTGGAAGCGTACATTCTTGATATTCGTGATTGACATGGCAATGTGCATAAGCCAAGCCATCACAGAGCAGAAGGAGGTTGGAGCGGTGTAGATGATGCAGGTTGACCTTGTTCCTATTGGAAAATGGAGTAAGTTGGAAAAAATCCAACCCAAGGTAGAGGGCTAACGGTGTGATCAGCCCCTCAAAGTGGATAGGAACTTTCTATGTACTCCTTTTCACGGCCAACATGCACGTCAAGAAGAACGCACCCCAATTGCACTCCTCACGCTTCAGCAATTTATACAAAAAGAACAAATCCATCTCTTGGAATTTACTAAGAGACAGATCATCATGAGCAAAGAGAATTGTGCAAAGTATGTGGTGCAGAATCCACACAAAAGGATGCTCAAAGTCGGTGACAACAACATTGTGGTAGCTCTTAGACTTGCCTGGAGGCGCAGTCACCAGTTGGGCAAAAATGTCATTGTAGTCAGTCTGGTTGTCCGGCCTCCGGTGCTGGTAAGGGTCATGATACCAGTTATACACAGAATTGAACTGGGAGAGAGTGAGGGTGTAATTGTTGTTGTAGAGTCTGAAAGACACGCGCCCTTTCTTCCACTCCCTATCGGTGGCGATCAGATCATTGGGTACGACATTGATATCCAATGACGCCATGAACTCCGCCACGAGTTCCTTGTAGGTCGGCCATTCACCGAAGAATGGTTGGCCGTCAGTGTGGTACTCCATCTCGCCGGGCCTCCTGCCCGTATTCTTTGCCTGTCCCTGTAGGACGTAGGCAAGATTGGGCTCGAACCCAAGGTAACGAACCATGTCCCGATCAACATATCGGGTTGGCTCGATCTTCCTCTTGAGCAGTTCCTCATATACCTTCTGGACCTCCGCGGAAGGATGAACAATCCTCGGACGAGGAATGGATCCCAGTGGAGGAGGAACGAAGGTTGGGATCTCCATCAGGACCGCCCGTGAAGAAGATACTCCCTCTGTCTGCACCATTGTCGCAGAGAAAAAGGAAATAGGAGATAGATCTCGGTGAAGGTCGGAGAAGATGATCTTCGCTCGGTGCAGGGCTCGGTGAAGAGATCGTGATCCTTGGACGCTCGTAGCAGGCCTCCGGTCGCACAACAATGCTCAATGCACAGGTAGAGGGAAGAAGCTCTAAAGGTGTGAAGAGATTTGATAATCAATCCTTCCTTTTATAAATGAGTCTGTCGCTGCTGTGGACCCATCGATACCATCAATGGGGTGTCGATCGTAGCATAATTCGGGTCTTCATGAGTATCGACGGCTGTTGATAGCCTGATGTGGGGGCCTAGATCGATGACGCATCGATACCATCGACGAGAGTCGATGGTATCGACCCATTCCATAGATGTACTTCCTTGATGTAGCGACCGCCGTTGATTTCCTCTCGCGGATTGGTGACGTGTCACGTTGATACCATCGATGCGGGTCGATGGTATCGACCTTTCATAGGTCAAACACCCTCGTGAGGCTCGTCTGCCACTTTTTGACTGTAGCCGGGTCGATACCATTGACAGGCCCGTCGATGGTATCGACTTCACTGAGACAAAATCATATGTAAATCTTCAGGGATCTCACGAGTATCGACCCCAATCTGGTGATTTCTTCAGCGTCACTGATGGTAGGTCGATACCATCGACGAGGCCGTCAATGGTATCGACTTAGAAAACTTTTTATAGTCACCTAACTGTACCCATGTCGCTACCATCGACACAATGGTTGATGGTATCGACCCTGCCTCAGCCCTACACGCTGAACAAACGGTCAAGGTATCATTTTTACACTAAAAACAAAATTAAACCAAACTAACTTGTAAATGTGAAAGAAAATAGACGAAACTACCAATGGTTGGGTTGCCTCCCAACAAGCGCCCTTATTTAATGTCTTAGGCTAGAAAAAATCAAGCTTATCATGCATCCTTAAGTGCTATGAGTTTGACCTCATGCACCTTCCTTGTGTAATCCTCGCCAAAGTACAGCTTCAACCTCTGTCCATTGATCAGAAATGTCGTATCTCCATCACACACCATGATGGCACCATGTGGCCGTACCTCCTCTACAATGAAAGGTCCACTCCACCGGGATTTCAATTTCCCGGGATGCAACTTCAACCTCGAGTTGAACAATAGTATACGATCACCCTTCTTAAAGACACACAGTTGAATGTGTCAATTGTGAATAAGCTTTGTTCTCTCCTTGTAAATCCTTGAGATTTCATAGGCGTTCATCCTCAGCTCATCTAGCTCATTTAGCTCTAGCAAGCGTTTCTTCCCTGCCTCATCATAAGTTAAGTTCAGCTTCCTTAGCGCCCAGTGCGCCTTATGCTCCAACTCTACCGGCAAATGGCAGGCCCACCCATAAGCCAACCTAAAAGGCGTAGTGCCTATAGGTATCTTAAATTCCGTCTATACGCCCATAAAGCATCCGGTAGCAAAGTACTCCAGTTCTTTCTTGTCGAAGCCACTGTGCGCTCCAAGATTTTCTTAATTTCTCTATTGGACACTTTGACCTGCCCTTGTGTCTGCGGGTGGTACGGGGTACCAATATTGTGCTGTACCCCGTATTTTCTCAATAACGCAGTAAACTTTTGATTTCTGAAATGGGTGCCTCCATTGCTGATAATCATCCTTGGCACACCAAATATGTAGAAAATGTAATCTTTTACAAACCTGCACACTACAGCAGCATCATTAGTCCTTGTGGGTATTGCCTCTACCCACTTCGATACATAATCAACAGCCAATAAAATGTACAAATTGGAGTTTGAGGACACGAAGGGTCCCATAAAATCAATACCCCACAGATCAAACACCTCAACTTCTTGAAACACGTTGAGGGGCATCTCCTGTCGCTTTGAAATATTACCTGCCCTTTGACAGGAATCGCATCGTCGCACATAATCATATGCATCGCGGAACAGTGTAGGCCAATAAAGGCCGCTCTCAAGCACCTTGGCCGCCGTTCTGGAACTAGCATGATGGCCACCAGTTGGTAGAGTATGACAATGATGGAGTACACTGTCATATTCTATCTCCGGTACACACCTGCGCAAAATGCCATCCTTGCATTGCTTCAACAAAATGGGGTCATCCTAGAAATAATATCTCAAAGAATGGAAATTTTTCTTTTTCTCTTTGATATATCCAATCATCTGGGATAACTTTAGATGGAAGCTGAGATAGCAAATATGAAAAAGCCAGCACAACAAGGTTTTCCCGATATTACAAACATTCCAGGAGGAAACCAACAAGCTAAGGCAATTCTGCTACAGAGTGGTAAGAAGATTTTAAAACCCAGGGCCAATGAACCGAGCACACCCCAGCCAGAAATCACAGGTGAGGCCACAGAGGAGGTTCTGATTCCAATCATAGAGCCAGTAGATGATGTGGTAGAGGATGTCACATCAGAACCCATTGCTGAGGAGGAGACATTGAAGAGGACACCATATGTGCCGCCACATCAGAGGGCACAGACTGTCCCAGTCCCCTATCCAAACAGTTTGAAAGCCAAGAAAGTGGATGCTCAGTTCAAGAAGTTCCTAGATAGCTTTAGGAAGCTTTCTGTCAACATTCCATTGTTAGAAGCAATAGAGCAGATACCCTCTTACGACAAGTTTTTGAAAGATATAATCACAAAGAAGAGGAAGATTCCTGATACCGAGGTTGTGGTTCTTAAAGAGCAAGTGAGTGCCTTCATTATGGGCACATTGCCACTTAAAAGACAGGATCCGGGCTGTTTCAATATTTCATGTTACATCAGTAAAGTGAAATTCGGCGACGCATTGTGTGATTCCGGGGCAAGTATAAATTTGATGCCTCTCTCTACTTTCAAGAAGCTGAGACTGAAAGAATCAAGACATAGCAATATGACGATTCAGTTGGCGGACAATTTTGTGGTCAAGCCGTACGGTATTTGCGAGGATGTTTTGGTTAAAGTCGACCGGTTTGTATTTCCAGCAGATTTCATGGTAATGGAAATGCAAGATGAACAAGGAAATCAGCTACTCCTTGGAAGACCCTTCCAAGCTACTGTAGATATGATACTCGAGATGGGAAGAGGTCGTTTGACATTGGGAATCGCTGATGACCAATTTGAAATGGTTATGCCCCCAAGCACAACACAATCAAAAGCAAAGGAGCAATGCCACATGGTGAAACATTTGATCAGAATATTTCTCTGTGTCTAGGGAAGCCGTTTCTAGATATGGCTCATGTAATGACCAAGGTAGAGAAGGGAACACTGGCTGTAGACATTATGGAACAGACCAAGGTTGTTTCTCTTTGCAGGGCGGTTGGTTTTCCGAATGATGAAGAGGAGGAAATCCCTCTTTCTACTGAAGATGATGCCATAGCAAGTTTTATCCTCGATGCATATACAAAACTGCCTCTTGAAGCTTGCCTTGTCAATATAATGCATGACAGGATGAGAAGCAAGTCGTTACAAGAATGCATCAAGATGCTTCAGGTGCTGCCGTGTTATTATGCTAAGTATTATGAAGATCTTGGGAAACTTCCACCACCACTTCAGTCATCTTTGGTCAGTCCACCAGAGTTAAAATTGAAGCCACTTCCGCCTCATTTGAAATATGCATTCCTAGCCAATGGTGAAAAACTGCCGGTGATTATCTCGACATATCTGAGTGTCGAGGAAGAGGATCAATTGATGATCGTGCTGAAGAACCACCGTGGTGCGTTCGGGTGGTCAGTCGCAGATATCAAGGGGATCTCCCCTACACTTTGCCAGCACAAGATCCGGCTCGAGGAAGGAGCCAAACCTGTAATCCAGCCACAACGCAGACTCAATCCAAGCATGATGGAGGTCGTCAAGAAGGAGGTGATCAAGCTCCTTTCTGCAGGCATCATTTACGCTATCTCTGATTCGACGTGGGTAAGCCCCACACAGGTAGTCCCTAAAAAGGGGGGAATTACTGTTACTCACAATTTGTTAAATGAGCCGGTCATGACCCGTTTGGTAACCGGGTGGCGTGTGTGCATTGATTACCATAGATTGAACTCTACCACATTAAAAGATCATTTTCCTCTTCCATTCATTGATCCAATTTTAGAGCAATTAGCGGGTCGATCTCACTTTTGTTTTCTAGACGGTTACTCGGGCTATAATCAGATTTCCATTGATCCTAAGGACTAAGAGAAGTCCACCTTCACTTGTCCTTATTGAACATTTGCATATCTTCGTATTCCCTTTGGTTTATGCAACGCACCAGCAACCTTTTAGCGTTGCATGCTTGTCATTTTCTCTGATATGGTTGAGTGCTGTTTGGAGGTGTTCATGGATAATTTTTCCATCTATGGTGCATCTTTTGATGAATGTTTATATAATTTGGATAAAGTTTTACAACGATGTGAGGACACACATTTAGTTCTCAACTGGGAAAAATGCCATATGATGGTTAGTGAAGGGATTGTACTTGGACATAAAGTGTATAGCAAGGGGTTGGAGGTAGATCCAGTTAAGATTGAGGTTATTTCCAAATTACCCCCACCGAATACGGTTAAAGGGGTAAGGAGTTTTCTCAGTCACGTAGGATTTTATCGCCGCTTTATCAAGGATTTCTAAAAAATCGCTAAACCATTATCTGAACTGTCGGAGAAAGATGCGGTGTTTGATTTTAATGAAAAGTGTTTGCATGCTTTTAATGTGCTCAAAGAGAAGTTAATTTCTGCATCGGTTGTGCAAACACCGGATTGGACAAAGCCTTTTGAATTAATGTGTGATGCTTCGGATTTCGCATTAGGGGCCGTTCTAGGACAACATGTTGAAAACAAACCCGCTGTGATTTTCTATGCATCCAAAACTTTAAATGAAGCACAACTTAATTACACTACAATTGAAAAAGAACTTCTCACTATCATTTTTGCATTTGAAAATTTTCGGCAATATCTTGTAGGGTCAAAAGTTATGGTATGGATGGATCACGCCGCCATAAAATACTTGATGGAAAAGAAAGATGCCAAACCTAGATTGATTAGGTGGATCTTATTGTTACAAGAATTTGACAATGAAATTAAAGATAAGGCGGGAATAGAGAATGTGGTTGCGGACCATTTGTCTAGGTTGGAACGGGTAGATGAGAAGGACATTAATATACCCATTACTGAGACATTCCCTGATGAGAAGATCCTTTCTGTAAAATACAAGGATCAATGGTTTTCATATATTGTTAATTATCTCGATGTCTCTATAGTCCTCATCTGAGCCCCATGACTTTGTAAGGTCTGCCCGAATTGATTCATAAATTCTCCTTGTTGCTTAATCTATTGGCCAAACGTACTCATGAGTTCTTGATTCTGCTTGATTACTTGGTTGAGCAACTCATTGCTCTTATCCTCTGTCGACGGTTGTAGTTTTGCATCAGGGTCCTGCAAGAAATTGTTTGGGTCCTTTCATGAAAATTTCTTGTCTTTCCTCCAAGAATAGTCATTGTTTATGTACCCCTGTTGCTGGCGCATAAATTTCACCTGTGCTTCATCATCAGATTATGCATCTTCTTTTGCAAGTAATTTCTTGGCTAGAAGGTCCATCTTCTCATTTAGCTCCTTGATGGGCTTTGACTCACCTGCAGCTCGAACCTGCTCTACTGCGTCTCTGTCGCCCCATGTTTGCTTTTTGGCCATGTTTTTCAAAATCTCCCAACACCTTGTGCCTGTGTTGTTTAAGAAGAACCCCGAACCTGCTGAATCCAGGTTGCTTCTATCATGCTCAGAAAGAGCAAAGTAGAAAATCTTGACTTGTTTCTCCTTGTCAAGCCCATGATGTGGGCACCTCCTCAACATTATTTGGAAGTGTTCCCAAGTCTCAAAATACGTCTCTCCGGATTTCTGGCTGAAGTTATGGATCTTATGTACCAGATCATTGGTCTTCTCGGGTGGAAAGAATCTCTCGAAGAACACCTCGATCATTTGGTCCCATGTTTCAACGGTCTCATCATCCAGGTTATGCAGCCATTCATGTGCATTACCTGCCAGAGAGTTGGGGAACAGCTTCAGGTAAAGTGTCTCCTGTGGAAACCTATCAATCTTGATCATATCGCAATTTTCCACAAATGTGTTGATGTGTGTGACAGGGTCCTCATTCTTCAGCCCGAGGAATGCTTGAGACTTGACCAGGTTGATTAGTGTCGGATCAATCTTATAAGTTAGAATGTTAACTGCCAGCTTTTTTATTGGCCCCTTTGATGCTGATGCGGAAGAAGCCTTTATCTTCTCCCATATTGTCTGTTCTTCTACCATGGCTTCTGGTTCAGAGTCAGAATATGTATCCTCGAGCTGATCTTGAGTGTTGTTTTCCTCCTCGTCTGACCCCAACAGTGGAACCTCTGGTGATGGCTGCGTGTATTCTGTGTTATACGTCATCACCATGCACTTGTACCTACAGGGTAATAAGTTTGATTTAGTACAGTGCTAGACAATTTCTAAATATGAAAGATAAACTATGAATTTCAAAACAAATGATAATAATAATAATAAAATGTGGCCTAGAGTGGCCCCTTGCAGCACTCGTAGTGTTGATAATTTGTCGTCTCCCCGACAACGGTGCCAAAAACTTGACACGATTTTACCGTGCGTATAACGCAAGTGCACGCGTCAATGTAGTATAGGCCTTTGTGAGGCCCGAGTCAAACTCAGGGACACTGAACTGTCAGTGGACTACTACTAACTGTTCGCAATCAGCTAGACCGGTTAAAAAGGTTTTAACAGTTGATTAAAAAGAAAATAAAAATAAAAGAAAGCAAAGCAATCGATTAAATGTTGAGTTTAATCAATTTAGATGGGAATCTTTAGGATTGCGGTTTCACCACGGGTTCTCGTTGTATGACTTTCTATATAGTTAAACAAGTTCATCTCTCAATCCAAGTAGTGGCCTGTAGTCAGAATTGTTCATTGTCGTGATACAATTCACTACCTAAATCTAGGTCGGTTCCACCGTCGTAGTAACCTATACCCTAAATTAGGTGCATTAAAAACAACCTCTAGGTTTCCACCATTAACTATACATCACCTCGTTCAAGGAATTTATGAGTTAATGTGAATTTTGTCTCTTTTAAATCGTTAATTCTTCTTTCAAAGCAATTAAAGGCATTAGATTATCATTAGGGTGATCAAGCATAATGATATAATGGATAAAACAAAACCATACCATGGATTTAAGAGACAAATTATGAATTACTATGATAAAAACGTCATACAATGATTACCCGGGCTACTCTCGGTCCTAAAGACAAAGGGGATTAGCCCCGCATGTTCATCTCAGAGCAAGACATGATTGAAGAAAGGGGAAACATGAAGAAAAACATGGATGAAGTGATGAAAACCCCTGAATGGAGAAGATACAAGTGTTCCTCGGTATAGAGTGCGTGATCTACATCCTTTCGGCGGTGGAAAACGTCTTCTTCGGCTCTCGGAACGGTTGGGGTGTGCTTCTGGGCTCCGTTATCTTCTTCTCCTCTTCTCATGATGTGTGCAGTGGATAATGACGTGATCCTTGGATCCTGGCCACCGTCATTAGGTATAAACACCAAGTTAGGTCGCCGAAATATCACCACTGTTGGATTCGGCCTGATCTGAAACAAACACTAATCTGACGGCGTCGATACCATCGACGCGGGTCGATGGTATCGACCCCTTGCGATATTGGCAAGCCTTCCTTCTTTTCTGTCATCCCGCCTGATGCAGACTCGATACCATCAACGCGGGTCGATGGTATCGACACACTTAGGCGTCGGTTTTATCACCTTTCCGACACTGAAGCTGTAGAATGTCGATAGTATCGACCATTGTGTCAATATTATCGACCGGCTGATCGTTGGCAACCAGAGGGTAACTCGCTACCATTGACTTCCCAGTCGATGGTATTGACTCTGCTTGGCTCCTTGCGGCTGTCTGCATGTGACTGTGTCGATGGTATCGACAGTTGTATATATTTGTTTTTCCTGAAATTGCAAGACAAAGCCAAATCAGCTGAGATAAAACCCATTATTATAATCACTTATGATCAAAAAGATAAAATATGAGAGATTTGATACTGAAAAGGATTATAGACTAGAGTAAGTGAATCATGCAATATTAACCACCAAAGTGACCAATAAACACATAAAATGCAAGTAAAATAAGTCTATAAATGCGACTCAAAATCATCGCATCAGGTCCATACTTGAGGATAGTATGAGGTTTGATGGAAATACTTTACATTATGCATCCATGATATGATGGGGATAACATGATTTAGGGTTTGTGTATGAGTGCATATTTGTAGCTTCAATGTAGCTTATCTTGTTGAATCTAACCCTAATGCAAATAGATGATTTTGATTAATCATGTCACCCTTCCTTGCATGATTGATATAATAGTGGAATATTCTTCCTAATGTTGATATAATTCTAAGGTGTTAATTGGTGGTTATCATAACATTATGATTGAAGCTTTCTTATATTAAACATGTGCACAATAAGTATGATGGTGGTCAATTATACTTGGCCTTCTTGTATGTGATATAATTAAGGAATGCCCTTAATACGAAGATAACCTTGCTATGTTATCATGTGAACATCTTTTAGTTCTTTAATACAATATCATGTTGAGCATGTGTATTACATGTATGGTGATGCTTATTGAAGCCTGGTTATAAGGCATGGAAAAATAATGGTGATCTTGTAGAGAATGATATGATGGTCTTAATGACCTTTGGGCATAGTTGAGCCCCGAATGAGGTGTAATCCTCTTATCATATGAGTAGGGTTGGAAACCTGGAATAATGTGATGGGGATTTGTATCTTGTGGTGATGATGTGATGACAAGTGTGGTCTCATGAGTGGAAAGTGTATAGTACCTTGTGATGATGAGATGAGGAAATATATCTCATATGTTTTATATATTCTAATTTGCTATATAGTAATGTTTTCTAGAAATGAATTAGGGTTTGTATGTCCACTTGTTTGATGTAACCTTAATTCACCCATTTGGCACAACAAATCAAGTGAAACCCTAATCATGTAGTGCCATGTGTCGTAGAATCATTTTCAGCATCATAACTTGCTAGATGGTGAAACAAGTATTCCTAAGGGATACTCAGAGCACATATTGTTGAGTATGCAGGTGTGGCAAGTTGAGTGTAAATCTGTGTCATCTACAATTATAGGTTACTGAGAGCAGTTAATGTCGTGTCTCAAATATTTGATAATACTGAGTATGTTGCGGTTGTACCTTAGGTGGTAGGGTTTTTCTTAACATACTCTGGTGCCTAGTGTCGTGACCTGTACCAAGGGTGGACTAGGTGTTATCAACTTGACTATATTTCATTGTTGGTAGTTTGATTATATGTCACTGCATTCGACCCATACTGATCGGGCATGGATGAGATCTTAGAATTATGTCTCTCCTAGATCTTGTATGGAACTAATTTTGACTTTGTAGTGGTTAGTTTGGACTTTGAGTAGTACGAATCAAACTCTCTAGGGCTTAATGAAAAATGTAGTACAACCATGTAGCATATCTGTTTAGGGTTATATACATCGCTTCACATTGGATGATAGCCCTTGTTTGCTCTTTTCACATATAGATGATGTATAGTGAAATAAGAGAAGTATCCATTCTTATAATGGTAGATATATTGCTACTATGGGGTATGGTCATGATGATAGTCATCTCATGCTATTAACTATGCATACACTGCTAGCCATGATGTGACACTGTAATTAGAGATGCTTGAAATGCTAGTCATGCTTATGCAGATACTTTACTTATGTTGTTATCTCTACTTATAATGTAGACATGCTCAACATATTAGACATGCTGAAATTGTCAGTTATTCTTATGTTGTTAAACTTATTCATGATGTCAGATATGCTTACGCTACTAGATTTCTTATATTATTAGCAAGGTATATGATGATAGACAGACTAATGATGATAGTTGTTATCAGTTCCTTTATGTATCTTGTTAAGCATATCCTTTGCTATGCCTATCTGTTTAAAATTCTTAAACTGATTAATTTGTTAATTTGTTGTAATCAATAAGCGGTGTTGAGAGTTATATCTCTCACTGGGACACGAGTCTCACCTCGTGGGTCATCACATCTTTTTAGGTGATCAGCAACAATGGCAGAAGACATGTAGCAATGAGAAGAAGGTGTTGAACCTTAGAGATGGTCGTTTAATTTTCTAGTGTGTCCTAGAGTCGTCCATGTACTCTTTTATCTGGGAGGAAAAGTTTTTATATGATGTTTCAATCAAATCGAGCTTTTGGTAGCAAGTTGATGCTTTTACATGTGGCATATTTGGATTAAATCTTATGTATGTATATGTTGTCACTAAGGCCACAAATAGTTCTAAAAGATACTTGGCACTATATGAAATAAAGCAATATGTTGGGCTTCTATGTAATGTTTCTGAGTATGTTGAGATGATGAATTCGGTTCTAAATTTATCCTCTTTTCAGGGTATGTGATTAATTAGTGATTGATCGTGTTTTGTGTTTTAAGTAATCGCATTTAATGTGATGGGTACTCACATGTTGGTATCAGAGTGCTAGGTTCACTAAGTCTATAGGGACACTAGGACTTAGGACTAGGATGATGCCTAAGAAGTAAACATGACATGAAAACATGATGTGTATTGCCTAATCTCAGTACTTGGATGCCCTGGACATGTATTAAGTTATTGAAGAAAAGGTAAGTATTGAAATCTTAGTTTGTTATCTTTCTAATTACTTAGATCAAGTAGTCATTTTGAAACAATCTAAAGAGCATAACAAATCAAAAATCATGGTGCTAATATCTCAATGTTACCCTAAAGAAGATGAGAATTATATCGTAACCTACCAAAACTTGAATGTTTGGTAACTAAACAGAAAGATATGACACCATGAAACCCAAATTTGAACACAAATAAGTAAAGAGGAGTTATTGAAGCTATGATTCAAGAATAATGAAGTAAAAGAGAGATGAGATATGTACTAATGAAATGATTCAAGGTATAAAATCCATGTAAGGAGTAGGAACTCCTTAGATAAGTGTGATATGAGAAGATGAATAAGAGAAATGACATATGAAAAAAGTGGAATCTGAGTTAATCTCAAACCAACCTATGTGTGAAATAAAGAGTTAATGTAAAATCTTCATGGCATGTGAAAGAAATTAAAGGGATATGATCCATGTTTAATGCAGAAAATGTGAAATATGATGATCTATCTCTTTATAAGTGGTTGAAAAACATGATAATACAAGAAGAAAAACACAAGAATGATGAACAGTTAACTAGAAAACGGCAAGGAGATACTATAATCATGATAATTCCTATGTTGATACAAGGAACCCAAGCTAAATAAGGTAAAATTTCACATAAGAAGTGTAAGACCCCTAAACTTGCTTAATGAGTTGAATAAGCTTAATTACCATAATTGAATACTTATAACCCTAATATAACCTTGTTATATGCTTTGAAATCATAATACAAGCTTAAGTTTCAAATTTAGTCCAATTTGGACATTGTTTGAGCAAGTTATGCAATTTTATGCACATTTTGGACTTTTCTACTATTTACCCAATTGAGAGGTTTTATTTGCAATTTATCACTTGAATTATGTTCCTTGGATATTATCTCATCATTCTTGATCTTGTTGAGCCATGGGGAACCTATTTAATCCTTGGTTTGAAGGTGTTTTCTCTAAGGGTATTTTAGGGTTTACCCCATCACGAATGAGCTACCTTTAGTAGCTATCAACTAATGAATTATGTGATTTGCTGGGAAATTCGACAAAGGAAAGTTAAGCCGGTCTATAAGTATGGTGTAGGATCTTCTTGTGTGTATGCTTGTATATTCTTAATAGTTTAAGGCCATAAAAACATGGGGAAGTTACTTTTACACCTCATGCTTGCTCCCATCCTTATCCATGGGCTATATTTACCTCTTCCTTGCCCAAGTACAAAACTTCGATTGCTTTCTCTTTCCTATAACCTGGATAAATGACTCCACTCTGTTTTTATGCGGAATCAAGTGCTCTAAGGTAGAAGACAACCTCTTTTTGGAGAAGAAGGTCTCCTAGAGCTCCATTTAGCCCTACCTAGGGTTTCCAAGGTCATCTTCTAGGGATTTCGACCAAGGAAAGTTATTTTACTCCTTCCTTCTCTATTTCTCTTACTCTTATACTTCCTTATACCTTCCTCCAGGTCGTAACCTTACTGTTCCATGGTAGAAATTTCTCTAAAGCTCTAAAACCCTACCTTTCTTGCTCCTCATGCTTAGGGTTTGCTCATTTGATGAAGAAAGGTGCTAGATGGACGAGTTCATAGCTTATGTTTGGATTTTCTACCCTAACTGCTCGAGATTTATTTTGTGTGGGGTTTCATCTTCTCATTAGAGGCAAGTTTTATAACTTGCTCCATGTTTATTGCTTACCATAAGCTTTCTAGATCATGTTCTTGCTTGAAAATGATGATCCATGCACTAAAAAGCTATGCTTGACTTGGATTTCGATTTTTATAATGTTACATGTTCTGATTTCAGTTATAGATGAACATGTGATCATGTTTACATTATTCTTAAGATATAATATGACTTGTATCAGGTTGGTTTGACAACCCATGGTGCTAAGCACCTATCAACCAATGGTCAATTTTAGGGTTTTAAGCTGATTTCTTCTATAAACCCATGACCCGATGATGGTACCATTGCAACAACCCTATGGTGTTGTCTTCATGACAATGGATGGTGGTAACCAAGGGTTTCAAGTGACGTTCAGCCCCTTAGGTCATGTTTTGGCCTAATTAGAATCCTAGTGATTAACAACTAAGTACCCTAATGATGTTATCAATCAATGGTGATATTAGTTTGATATTTGATGTTGATAACAAATATAGTATTGATTTAACAACCTATGGTGACTTAATGGTAACTAATGATGGTGTATCAGGTCTCCAAAACCTATGGTGAGTTAATTATATAGTTTTATCATCAATTAAGCCTTAGACCAATGGTTTCTTGGGTAACTTGATGCAATGGTCAGACCTATACTGTAATTGATGCTTTTAATATATGAACTTGACCCAATGGTCCAGATATAATGTTTATTCCTCCAATAAAGTGGAATGATGGCTAATGTAATATGTTGTTCCTAATGATGTGATTTATATGGTTTCCTTTATATGATCAACTTAAGGAGCTTACTTGTTGACAATGGATGGCTTGTTTTAAATGAACAGTTGATTGGGGGTTTTACCCTACTCTCAGTGGAACTTTTTGTGTTGTTAATCAAGGGATGTCTAGGGTTAGATGGTGAATATTTATAGATCACAAATCAAGGAATTCATAGGTGGTTTATCCAAGGTGTTTACCTATGTAAACAACCAATGGTCTTACCTTTTAAACATCCAATGGTTCTGGGTGACATTGTGGTATGGTGATATGGGTTGAATGATGATGGAACAAATGGAGGGTTACCCTTAATAAGGTAGGCTTACCTATTCACTCATATGAATATAAGGGATGATAATCATATTGTGTTGATATGTAACCCTAATGAGGTATAACTCATTATGCCTAGCTTTAATATAACTAAATGATGGTAATTGGGTATGAATAGTCCTTGAATGACTAATGCAATCATGAAGTACTATGTTAATGTTGTTGAAACCCTAGTATGCTATAACCCAATGGTTACACCTTGATTTATGTGTGGGTTTATACTTGAAAATAGTATGGAATGTTATGGTGATGCTTCACCTTATGCATCTATGATCCAATGGGGATGCCATGAGTTAGGGTTTGGGTATAAGTGTTGATTAGTAACATTAATATAATTTATCTTATTGAACCTAACTCTAATGCAAATAGATAAAGATCAGTATTCATGTTTAACATTCTTATATGATGGCATGATGGTGAAATAATCTCCTTTAACATTATCATAACCTTAATGTGCTAATTGGTGGTTGTCGGCCACATGGTTGATACTTGCTTATGCAAAACATGTGCATTATGAATATGATGAGGGTTAATCATATCTAGATTCCTTGCATGTTGATGTAATAAAGGAATGTTCTTAATGTTAATATAACCCTGTTATGATTGTTTATGAATATCTCCTAGATCATTAATGCAATATTGTGCTAATCTGGTGTATTATATGTAAGTGATGTTGTTGAGCCTTGTTATAAGGCATGCAAAGATAATGATGATCTTGTAGGGAATAGTATGATGGTCTTAATGACCTTTGGGCATGGTTGAGCCTTGAATGAGGTGTAATCCTCTTATGTTGATAAGGGTTGATACCCAGTGATATTTTAAAAAGGATTTATATCTTGTGATAGTATGATGACTAGTGTGGTCTCATGAATGGCAAGTGAATAGTACCATGTGATGATGAGATGAGAAATTATGTTTCACATGTTTTACATCTTTTCAAAGTTGTGATATTTATATGCTTGCTAGAAGTGAATTAGGGTTTGTATGTCCACTTGTTTGGTGCAGCCTTAATTCACCCAATTGGTATAACTAATCAAGTGCAACTCTAATCATGTAGTGCCCATGCCGTAGAACCATCTTCAGTGTCAGAACTTGTTGGATGGTGAAATGAGTATTCCTAAGGGAAACACAAAGTGCATATTGTTGAGTATGTGGGGGTGGTAGGTTGAGGATATATCCTTGTCATCCATAATGCAAATTGTGGAGGTTGGCTATGGTCATGCCTCATACATCTGATGTGATTGAGAATTGTTGCGGTCGTGTCTCGATGATTATATCATGATGTGATTAGAGGACAACTATGGTTGTACCTCAGTGATTGGTTTTTATACCCTAGTTTCTAGTGTCGTGACCTATATCAAGGGCGGACTAGTGGTTAGCACCTTGACTATATGTCGATGTGGTGGAAGATTTGATAGACATTACACTGCCTTTTTACTCATACTGACTGAGGGGAAGAGATCTTAGGATACCGGCACTCCTAGATCTTGTACAGAACCAAATAGCCCTTCACAGGGGTCGGTTGGACTTTGAATGGTACGATTCAAATTCCCCAGGGTGTAATAAAAGATGTAATACAATCATATAGCATATCTGTTTAGGGTTATACACGACACTTCACATTGGATGATAACCATTGTTTGTTCTCTTTACATAAAGATGATGCTTAATGGAATTAAGAGATAGTAATTATACTTATGTTATGGATATGCATAATATTGTAAATGTGTAGATACAATAGTCATGCTTATGTTGATATCTATATTTCTACTGCTGATTATAATTACAATGCTAGCTATATCATGTTGTTAGTTATGTTTAGCATGCTAGCCATGCCTCTATAATTAGAAATGCCTATACTACTAATCATGCTTATGAAAATACTCGTGCTTATGATATTGATCTGTTCAAACTGTTAGACATGCTAATGTTGTTAGATATTCTTATGATGATAGACTTATTCATGTTAATAGAGATAATATGCTACTAGACTTGCTTATGCTAGTTATCCATATGCCATTGAATCTCTTATACAGTTAATAAGGAAAATGATGATAGTCAGCTTGATGATGATAATTGTTATCAGCTCCTTTATGTATTTTGTTAATCATCAGTGTTACTAAGCCTATTTGTTGTATATGATTAAACTACTTAAACTTTCTCATTACCTAAAATGTTGTAATCAATAAGCGTTGTTGGAGGTTATATCTCTTACTGGGACATGGGTTTCACCAAAAAATTTTAGGTAATCAAAAGTGACAAAACCAACATGTGGCAGCAAAGAGGAGCTATAGTAATGAATCTTTGATAAAGTTGATTAGATGTCTAGTGTGTCTTAGAGTCATCCCTATAGTCTCAGGTCTGGGTGAAAAAAAGTTTGTATATGGTGTTTTAAATAAATTGGACTTTTGTTAGCATATTAATGCTTGTTTGTATGGTATATATGAATATTGTTCTCCTGTGTATATATGTGGTGGCTAAGATAATAGAATAATTAGTATCAAATTCTTGGCATAGTATGGATATAAGAAAGATGTTGGGCTCTTATGCAAATGTTTCTGAGTGGGTGCTGACGTTGAAATTAGTTTTATTTTACCCATATTTTTGGGTATGTGATTAATTAGTGATTGATTGTGTTTTATTCTTTGAGTAATCTCATTTAGTGTAACGGGTTCTCACAAGAAGTGTAACCTTCATGAGGAAGATAGAATCAATTACCCCTTGCTAGTGACCCCCTCATTAGAGTTGTTGTGTTGTGGGAAGTATGTTTCCCTTTGTGTATGACATTTGGTACACATGGATTCGTTGTAGTCTTGCGAGTGGATACCTTGATATGATGTGTGGTTACCTTAGACTATAGTTCCAAAACCTTGATGTTTTGTGTGAGCATGCTTTTTGAGCCTTCCAAGAGTTAGGAAGACTCCTCCTATATGTTCTTAGTCAGTTATGATGTTGAAGAAGTGGATGAGACAAGGATGTGAGTTCCTCTTGACACATGAAGTTGATACCAAGTTGATGAGTCCTAGTATCCAGGGTATACCAATAGTATGTGAAGCTTGGAAATGTTTATTAGACAAGTAGTTCAGTGTTTATCTTCCTTCAATAGAGAGAGTTGGATGTTGTGATCCTCCAAGTGTAGTAGATGGGATACTGACAGTTGGATAAGACCACTACCAAGGATAGATGAGTTGTTAAATAGTCAACATGTGCTATAGTGTTTCTTTAATAGACCAGAGGTCGGGATATCATCAGATAAGAACAAGAGTGGATGAATCATTATATAGTTACCATGAGATCAGAATGTGCCACTTATACTAATCAATATATCAACAACATTTATGGACTTGATGAACACAATCTTCAGGTCGTGTCCTTATGAGTTGTGGCAAGCTTTGAGTGATAACATCTCAATGTAGTTCAGAGATGGTTAGTATCTTCACTAAGCCTTAGGATTGTTGAAATAGCAATCAGTGGGTGTCAAGTTCAACAAGGGTGAGTTGAGGTTAACTAAAGTGTCTCCTCAGGGTTATGATATATCTACTAATTATGGGTGTGAATCCAAATAGAGTGGAGATGATGTCAGAGTGGGAGGACCGTAGACACTGACTGATATTCAAAGCTTCTTAAGTCTGACAAGACACTACAGAAAGTCCATTCAAAATGTCAGTGTTGTTTCTTTACCCCTAACAAGGTGGACTAGGAAAGGTGTTCCTTTTGGTATGGAATAACATGTGGGTTCTACCATGATGCATGACATCACATCAGAGTAGCACAACGAGGAGCATGATAGCTTCCATAGTTCAGGTGACAAAATAATGTATGCCTATACAACCAAACAATGGTTTCATATTATGATGACTGAGTAAGATAGTACCTAAGGAGAACCATCTTTGACACGTATGATGTATTATAAGGCGAAGGACATGTAATGGCAGTCAAGTATGGGACAGGGTATAGTACAGTATGGTCAATTGCACAGTTTTCATCCAATCAATAAGAAATATTAGGAAGCTGGAAGATATGAGGATACAATGAAGGTTTAACACAACCCTATATGGTAGATGGATGGTCAGTCCACCATTGAGATGATTGGAGAACCTTCTAAGAACATATGCCTTACAATTCTTAATAGTTGAGGAATATCCACCTGATTGATTAAGTTGCTCACTACGACAATCATTAGAAGAACATAGACATGACAACTTGTGAAGTTACATATGGTAAGAGATACATGACATTCTATGATTGGTAAAAGCAAGCAAGTATGACCTTTTGAGTCATATATTGATACTACATGCTACAATAAGGGACATGATGATTCAGTTACAGATGAAAATAACTTAGGATGATAACTAGAGTTTTCAATAGGAAGTTACTATGAAAAGTGCACATGTTGTATAGTGGTTTTTATGTTACATGATTGAGGAAGTGTCACCATGGTACATGACAAGTGATACAAGCAAAGAAGATGGAGTTGCATGAGGACATTTCTTATGTGGAGGTTTCTCTACTAACCCAAGATGAGTCATGCAAGAGTTGAGGAAGATGAACATGATTCCTATGAGTGTGTGAGATCACCATGATATGGAAGTAACCATGTAGAGGTTAGAGGATGAAGTGCATAGGAAGTACCCATCTTTACTTACCTTGGATTTCAGGGGTGAAATCCCTATTAGGGGTTTATGGTTGTGAGACCCCTGACCTTGCTTATAAGGTCGAACGTGCTTAATCATTATAATTAAATGCTTAAAACATTAATTACATCTTTTTATGTGTTTTGATATCATATCACAAACTTGAGTTTCAAGTTTGGCCCAGTTTGGACACTGTTTGTGCAAGTTACGCAATTTTGTACACATTTTGAACTTTTACAAAATTTACTAATATCTGAGGTTTTTTTGTAATTTTTCACATGTAGAGAATGTTTCATAAGTGTATATATCATGTTTTATGTTTCTGCACTTTGGGGCACCTTGTTGTACCTTTGGATGATAGAGTTTCTAGGTGTGTGACCATGGAATCCGATGGTTTGACCTTGTAGGGGTGACATTCAATGGTTCTCCTAGATGTAGAGAGGTCAATGGTTCACCCTAGAAGTGGCAAAGCCAATGGTTGTGGTGGTTGAAGGCCCTTAACTGATGGTGGGGTAGATTGCTCCTTTTTGGCTCTTTGTGGCTAAGTGTGAGACCAGATGGCTCTTGTAAGTGGTGGAGGTCGATGGCTAGCCTAGGTTTGAAGGTCGATGGTCCTTCTAGTCCCAAAAAACAATGGTTAGGTAGAAGAACAACTGATGGACCTCCTATCTTACATGCAAAATGAACTTTGACACATGGCAACTTAGTAGGACACCTCAAGCTTCTCTTCCTCCTTATCCATAAGCTTTATATACCCTTCCTTTAGCACCCAAATGAAACCTTTGGATCCTTATCACTTCCCTACTTTCTAGAGCTTCATCCTCCCCCGCTTGGTGGTGAAGAAGGTGCCCAAGGTAGAAGAAGGTGGTTGAACTTCTTGCATGTATGGCTAGAGCTTAGATCTGCTCTCCTTTAGGGCTGGTGGAGCTTCCTTTGCTTGTTCCTAATCTAAGTAAGTTCCTCCTTGTCTCCTTTTTTTCCCTTGTTGTTCTACATTCTTCCTCCTTCTTGTTGGTTGGAACCATGTTGTTCCATGTAAAGCTTTCTCTAGAGATTAAAGAATTCTCCTTTCTTGCTTCATTGACCTAGGGTTTGCTTCTTTGGAGGAGAAAGATCTAGTTTGGCCTAGTTCAAAGCTAAAACTAGGGTTTCTACCCTCTTTCCTTGAGCCTTCTTGCTGTTAAAAGTTGTATCTTCATCCTAGAGGCGAGTTATATAACTTTCCTCACATTTATTGCTTACTACTCTTGCTTACACATGATCTTACTTAAAAACGAAGTTCTATGCATAAAGAAGCATCTTTGCCTAGGGTTTAAGCTTAAGTTCCTTAAGTAGTTTATCACCATGGATAAACTGAAAATATTGTGTATGGCCTTCTTGTGGTAGAGTAATATGTAGATCTTGCTTTCATGTGAACAAATAAATGGTTAATGTTTAACCAATGATGTCCAAAATTAGAGTTGTGAGCTGTTAAATGTTGTGCATGATCTTCATTTGGTATAGGAAGCTTTCAAGGTTGCTGCATGATAAACGATGGTTCTTAGTGTCACTTGAACGATGGGTTTATTCAGGGTTTGAAGGTTATTTTCCACCTTGGTGCTTGACCCGATGGTCTAGTTCTCATGCTATTTTTTGGCTTATTGTGTGCTAACTGATGGTGGTCTCTTTACTACTATTTGTATGATTTCTCTTGAACACAACCAATGGGTATGCTTCCCCCTTCACAACTGATGGCTAGGGTTTCCATATTCTATGGTTTTTAGTGCTTATATGTGAAGGGTCAAATGATGGTTATCCTGGTTTAACAAATGATGGTTTCCCTTTGTTATCCAATCAAATTTTCCCTACCTGTTGTTTTAAAATGATGGTCCCTCCGAGTCTCACAATTGATGGCATGTCTAGGTCATCAACCAATGGTTGTTCTGACTCATCAACTGATGGCTCACTTTACTCGTGATCTGATGGTCACAGCTGATGGTGACACTGAGTGTCACAACTGATGGTATCCTGGACACCACAACTAATGGTAAGGCTGGGTCTTATATGATGATTCTTTAAGGTCCTAATCTGATGGTTTCCTTAGTTTAATGATTTAAGGGTTTTGTTTATACCTTAACCAATGGTTTCAAATGAAGAACATGATGTGATGGTGATCATGTGTGCAACAACTAATGGTACCCCTTGATTCAACAACTGATGGTGCTCTTTATGTTATCAAATGATGGTTTATATAGGGCTGGATAGTGCCTCTTCCAAGGTCACAAATCGATGGTTCTTTAGGTGGTTTGTTCAATGTGTTTGCTTATGTTAAAGTTGATGGTTTTACCCTTAAACATCTTATAGTTTTGAGATGATGGTCGTGCCATGATGTTTTGGTTTTAATGATGTAGAACCAATGGTAGTTTGCCTTAATCATGTATTCTTACATTTGCCCTCGTTTGAAGGAAATGGATAGTCACCATAATGAGTGGATGTGTAAACTTAAGGTGGCATATCTTGTTACACTTAACCTTAATGCAATAAGTGATGGTTAAGCCTTGTGTTGTACACAGGCCCATACTTGATTATAGAATGGGGTTTAATGGAAATACTTTACCATCTGCATCAATGATCTGATGGTATACCATGAGTTATGATTTGTGTATGAGTGTTGATTTGTAGCTTCAATGTGGCTTATCTTGTTGAACCTAACCCTAACGCAAATATATGATGGTGGTTAATCATGCTACCCTTGAATGATAAATATAATAGTAGATTATTCATTCGAATGTTGTTATAAATCTAAGGTGTTAATTGGTAGTTATCATAACCTTATGATTGATGCTATTCTTATGTTAAACATGTGCATTATAAGTATGATGGTGGTCAATCATACCTAGCCTCCTTGTATGTGACATAATGAAGGAATGTTCTTAATACTAAGATAACCCTTATATGTTATCATGTGAACATCTTTCAGTTCTTTAATACAATATCATGTTGATCTTGTGTATCACATGTATGGTGATGCTTATTGAAGCCTTGTTATAAGGCATGGAAATATAATGATGATCTTGCAGGGAATGATATGATGGTCTTAATGACCTTTGGGCATGGTTGTGCCCTGAATGAGGTGTAATCCTCTTCATGATAAGAGTAGGGTTGGAACCCTGGAATAATGTGATGGGTATTAGTATCATGTGGTGATGATGTGATGACAAGTGTGGTCTCATGAGTGGCAAGTGAATAGTACCTTGTGATGATGAGATGAGAAATTATGTCTCACACATTTTATATTTTCTATAGTCATTATATAGTAATGTTTGCTAGAAATGAATTAAGGTTTGTATGTCCACTTGTTTGATGAAGCCTTAAGTCACCCAATTAGCATAACTAATCAAATGAAACCCTAATAATGTAGTTTCCTATGCCATAGAACCATTTTTCAGTGTCAGAACTTGTTGGATGGTGAAACGAGTATTCCTAAGGAAAGCTCGAAGCACATACTATTGAGTATGTGTGGGTGGCAATTTGAGTGTAAATCCTTGTCATCCACAATTACATGTTATTGAGCACAGTTAACGTCGTGTCTTGGATAATTTATAAGACTGAGTATGCTTTGGCTGTACCTCAGGTGGCAGGGTTTTGCTTTGCATACCCTAGTGGCTAGTGTGGTGACCTATACCAAGGGCAGACTATGTGTTATCAGCTTGACTATATGTCTCTATTGGCAATTTGACTATATGTCACTGCATTCGACCCATACTCACCAGGCATGGATGAGAACTTAGGATTCTGGCTCTCCTAGATTTTGTATGAAACTAATTTCGACTTCATAGTGGTCAGTTGGATTTTGAGTGGTACGATTCAAACTCCCCAAGGCTTAAGAAAATATGTATTACAACTATGAAGCATATCTATTTAGGGTTATACACATCACTTCACATTGGATGATAACCCTTGTTTTCTCTTTTAACATATAGATGATGTATAGTGAAATAAGAGAAGTAGCCATGCTTATAATGAGAGATATTCTACTACTATGGGGTATGATCACGATGATAGACATCTCAGGCTATTAACTATGCTTACTACTAGCCATGACGTGCCACTGTAATTAGAGATGCTTAAACTACTAGTCACGATTATGCAGATAGTTGTGCTTATTTTTTTTAGCTCTACTTATGATGTTGATCAGCTCAACCTATTATACATACTAAAATTGTGAGCTATGCTTATGTTGCTAAACTTATTCATGATGTCAGAGATGTTTACACTACTAGATTGCTTATATTATTAGCAAGGTATATGATGATAGACAAACTAATTATGATAGTTGTTATCAACTCCTTTGTGTATCTTGTTAATCATATTCTTTGATATGCCTGTTTGTTTAACATGCTTAATCTGCTTAAATTGTTTAATTGCTTAACTTGTTGTACTCAATAAGTGATGTTGAGAGTTATATCTCTCGTTGGGACATGGGTCTCACCTTGTAGGTCACCACATATTTTTACGTGATCGATTATAGCAGTAGCAGACTCGTGGCAGTGAGGAGAAATTGTTGGGCCTTAGAGATGGTTGTTTAGTTGTCTAGTGTGTCCTAGAGTTGTCCATGTACTCTCAGGTCTGTTGAGATGTTGAAAATGGTTTTAAATTTAGACTCTTTTCTAGGTATGTGATTGATTAGTGATTGATCATGTTTTGTGTTTTGAGTACTCTCATTTAATGTAATGGGTTCTTACAACATGTTAATAAAGACAAAATCAAAATTTTGATATCTAATTACTTTTGGATATTTAGTTATGTAATAATCACCCTTTATTTTACATTAAATCATATTAATTATTATGACCACATAAATAGGAAACTAATCTTGATAGAATATTCTAGACTATATTATCCTCATATGGTCAAATTTTGGGCCCCAACATAACTTAAACACACTTGGGAAGTTAATAGTTGAAAGTTTAATAAGAAATAATTAATATTCACCCTTTTTTCTGGATGACTTTTCCTGGCCATGGGATCAGGTGCGTAAAGAACTAGATTAAGCCCAGCCACCCGATCATTGTCTCCTACCTCTGTCTATTTAGGAAGTAACAACAATTTCCTTCAATCGTGAATATCTCACAGTTCTCTCATCCGTTCTTGAAATTATTTCTTCTATCGTGTTTTGGAGACGAATCTGCACCCACTGACCATTTTCTCAAACTCTAGAAACATCCCTATAAGATAAGCCCTTCTCCATCATCATTGCTTTCTCACTATTGATTTGTAGATGATCTTCTGGTCTTACTCTTGATTTATAAATCATTGGAAAAGATTCGCCTCCCTCCCTCAAACTCTCCTCACCACTAATTGCAGCACATCCATCACATCCATCCCCACTCAACACCACCTTCAACCACCATCTGCACGCCATCATTCTCCACCCTTGGGTTGACTCCATTCAATTACCTCCGCCTACACCATCTACTAGTACCCACGAGGTCAAGGCAAGTTGTTGTTCTAGCCACGAGATAGCAAGGCATCAAGTCGACAATGTTGTCGCCAAGTTGTTGTAGTCGAAGTCAGAAAGATTGTAGCAGTGGCCAACCAACCTCGAGAAGGGCATGAAGCTCTCTGTCTCGCTTCCAGGAAGCATTTTGCACCCTCAATTCAAATGGATGGAAGGTACAACTCTTTAACCCACTTATGAGTTCCTCGATCATTTTTCACTGATGTAGGGTTTTCAGTCATCATTGTGACCTCTGATGTGGTTTTTTGGCTTTGTCATGACCTCACAGACAAATTTGACTCCTTAGTTTGTCAATCTTTTCCCTGTGGTTATGTCTTTGTGCCTAGACTATAGAAGCAGTGGCTTCCGAAGACTCTCATGGGCTACCCTAGGCACCTCAGGCAACGAGCCATAGCTTGTTTGCTTTGCATTGATCTCAGGAAGAGATCTAAGACTTTGATTTTATCGAACGAGCACTAGCGAACGCGCGAAGGAGAAATAAACCAAGATCCAAGTCCTACGCATGTGAGGAACATTCAAAAGTGCATTTTGGCATCTCTCCCCCGTGTCATGCTAAAGTCCAAAAATGCCCGAAGGGGATATCGGTACTTAACTAACGATCATTCGAATTTTTTTTTTTAAATTGAAAATCATTTTAGATTTTCCCTCAACAAATGATTAATCTTAATTAAATCATAGGAAATCATCCCCACGTCATAAATTTATGAGAGTTTAACCACAAACTCACAAAACTTTCCTGATTCCAATGGAACCCTCGGTTGCCCCTATTTTATAGCTGATAGTTAGGAAATTAAACATTTTGTATTACATTTATACTTGCAAATGTAATTAATGAAAAAAATCCACATAATTATATTTTAGTATTTAATATTTCAACCATACCCTAATAATCATCTATGTAATCATAATAATTCTAACTCTAAACTTATTAAGGGTATTATAACATGAATATTACATGTATTAGAAATTATGTGATATATATATAGAGTCAGGCTAGAATACACTCGAATGTACGGATCGCACAAATACACTCAAGTGTGTTTGCATATCAAGACTATTTTTTGCAAAATGTAAACCATTGATCTTCACCGTCATACTATAACTAGGCTACATACAATTTTGAACCCATTTGGATGAGTGTAAGTCACTCATCCAAGGGCAACAAAATCAACGCGCGAAACTAATTTGTAATGCATAATTTTTGTAGTCTTCATAACATGAGCTATACATATCCAAATGTGTTCAAATTTTGCGTATGAGTTGTTCACGAGATGTTTAAGAAGATCAATGGATTAGATTTTCAAAAAAAATATTGCATCATGGAAAACTACTTGAGTGTATTCCACTCTGAATACACTCGAGTGTATTCTAGCCTGACTCTCTCTCTCTCTCTCTATATATATATATATATATATATATATGTGTGTGTGTGTGTGTGTGTGTGTGTTAATGATACTAATGTTCTTAGATATGGATCGATATTATATTAATAAACTTTTTTCATTGTAAAATTAAATTAAGCATCTTACTATTATTACAATTACATCTAAAAGACACACTAGTGACCTAACTTTGTACACCCTAATAATACACATGCCTAAATGCATGTAATGGTGAACAAAGGGAAATTATGACCCTAAAGATGTTGACCAAAAAGGGAAGGATATGTAATCTGATATACACTTTGGGTTTTTTAGGAGAAATTCATACCCAGTATCCTGAGGAGAAGTGGGGATAGGTCTTAACTTAATACAGGTTAGTGGGTCATGCCCTAGAAATCTATCTTGTACTTAGACACGTCGTCTAAACTGTTTAGATTTAGAGTATCCTTTTTCATACAATGATTCATATTTCATACTTTTAGACATATTGCAAAGTGTTAACCTTGATATTTAAGATTTAGAATAAGATTAAATGTAGATTGTACTCACAGACTCAGTACCCAGTCAGTTTAGAATCAAATAAGAAGAGATATAGATTCCAAATATAGATTCAAATTCAAATTAGAATAGATATACATATTAGTTAATTAAGAATAGATTTAGAGATAAGAAATTAAGATTTAGAGATAAGAGATTAAGAACATAATATAGAAATTGACACCATAACATTAATTATACATTATATGATAAGTCCTCACCAGAGAGTCCTAAGATAATTTCATAGGACATTGTGTGTGTAATAGCAGGTAGTAGTGCCAATAGAGGGTGTGTTGCACCATAGATGACACTTTGGTGTCAATAGAGGGCACGTTGTGCCAATAGAGGGTGCATTACACCAAAGAGGACACTTCGGTGTCAACAGATGAGGACTTATCATATAATGGTGGCCACAAACATAAAATAGGTGATTAAAATATGTTTAGTCTTCTTTAGCAAATATTTCAATACTTCATACATATTTTGTCCTTGTTATGGGTTTCTTACCACTTACTCTAATTCCTAGGTTTTCCTCTAGTGTGCATGATTGGGGATGTGACGTCCACAGAAGAGCAATTGCATGAGGACTAGTTCGAGTGTTTGAAGACTAAGAAGACATCTTTCACTAGTGGGACATTACCCTAGGCGACCCTTCCAGCTTGGAGTTTTCTTTCAGTAGTTTATTTACTATTTTTTATGTTGGGATTGTTATTCCCAAACTCTCAGACTTTCCATCTCAAAACTTGGTCTATGAACTCTTTTGGTTAGGTTATTCAAATGCTTTAGTATGCTAGATATGTGATGTTTGCCCATGTTTGAATTACATATGTGATTTGATGCTTCCGCATATAGTAATTTTTGTTTAATAAACGGGCAGCCATTACACCTAGTCAACTCCAACCCAAGGCAAATACAATAAATATGCCCTGCTTGGTAGGCCCAAATACTTATCATCACACTTTACTGAGGTAGACAGTGCACCACGCTTGGCGTGCCCACACTTAGTCTAATAAGGTTTTCATGGGTATCACACTTAGAAGGCATCTTCAACATCGATATTATGTTGAGGGATATATATATATATATATATATATATATATATCCAATCATATTACACATACATTATTATATGTATCATATACTATAACAATCACCACATGCAGTGAAACTAGATATGGCAACTAGTACAACACCTTGGGTCAACAAGCCTTGTAGGAAAACTAAGAGATTCACATCTATATGTAATCCTAATGCTGCCTTTTTAGGGTTCCTGGTCACGTGATCAGGCAAGCTGGTCATCCGGTCAAAAGTCCATGATTTGGATAGATCAAGTGTTGTTGTTGATCCATCGCCTCATCTTGATTGCAAACCCTCCAAAGAACATCCTCTTTGGTGTGGGCATAGAATCGTCTCCTCCTCTCTACCATGGTCCATAATTATATTTCCACATCATCCTTTTCTAACCGCATAACTAAAATTTACATAAATAATGAATAGAGGGAGGCATGGCATGCAAGTCATATACATGTTACAAGATCTTTGATAAAAATCAAAACATTAATATTACATGTTTAGATCATACCATGCCAATCTAATTGCCATAGCCACATCCAGTAAATAAAAAAAATTCAAGGCATCACCCAGATTCATGTAATACATATCATATCATACATGATATTAGGTGATTATCATAGATACAAGATTGCACATTTATTCATCCAATGAATCATTTGCAGTTCAAAACCCAAAGCAGAGTTAGAAGAGTACAATGTCAGCTATGATAACAGTGTTGGGTTTTAGGGAAGGGGTGTGCAACGAAATAACAAAAAGTTATTCCCTTTCTACCCAAGTCGTTGTGTCTGTCACGTCTATAAACGTCGGTGAATAGATGACACAAAAGGTGAGAAGAGAATATATTTGTGCATACTACTTGTCCAACAAGTAGTTGTGTCTTATGTCGATAAATAACTTGATCCTCTAAATCTAGATCTGGAATGACCGCCAAGAAGTCTAGATACATAAGAAGAAAAAGATCTGGATTGGGAACCAAGGAGCAACTTATTTTTGTCTTGTAGAATGTGTTCTTCAAGCCTCTGCACATATGCCTCACCCTCTACTTCATCCACATGGATGAGGGAGAACATGGTGCACCACCTTGAACACCAAGTCAAATAGGAACATGAGTTGTCAACATGCTAGGCATCCAAAACTCATACTCTTCTTCCTTCTGGTGACTTCCCTCCATGAAAGAGAAGTTTGATGGCCAACTTGTCTCAAAATTTGTGTCTCACCCTCTGGGACGTGCCCCTTTTATATAGGAGAGTCATGGGCTTAGAAAAACCTAATTCCAATCCATTTTCTTACATCATTCTAAAAAATTATATATTGCAGAAAACTCAGGCTAGATTCGTCATCAACCGATCAAGTCTTGTGATTGCATGATCACAACCCCTGATTGGCCAATCATGACAATTCAGATCTAGCTTTGACTTGTTTTTCAATTTCAAAATTTCCCTATTACATTGTGAACATCCAATCGGTTGGCTTGATTGACCAATCACATGTATCTAGTGGAAATTTCTCGATCAATTGACAATTAATTGCTCTATTGACCCAATCAATGTGATCGACTGATCGGACATTATGGTGGCTCGATCATAGGGTAAACCAACACATTTATGATTCCGAATCATTCTAATCATATGCTTAGTTGCAAACTTCAATTCCTTTATGCATCCTTATGCATATGGCCTGATTGATTCATAATTACATTGGTAGTGATGTTCAAAACTACACAAGCAAAGATAGGTGTCTAGCAACACATCATTGCCACCCACATAAAAGGAATGAGTTGGAGAACAACTACAACCTATAAAGTGATTCATGTTTCCATGACTATATAATCCCTTTGTCACAAATATCCAAATTGAACTCGAGTCATGGAATGTCATCCTCTTAATCAGTCAATCTATGTTCCTTGAAGTAGAGTAAACTTGGTGAGATGACGTGAGCTCAATACCATATATTGACTCACATGAGTAGGGTCATGCATTTCATAACCTCGCTTATCAAGTGCCCACAAATATCACTCCCAACAAGGAAACTTTTCCACCTAGATCACTCATGGTATGCCCTATGTGTCACATTATACCCAATCACCACCTTTTTGGCAACTTGTATTTCAGAGCTCGTTGGGATAGTGTCAAAGTACATGAAACAACATGTGTAACTACCTTGACTCCAAGTTTAGTAATATGACAATGACATGTTATCACATGACTTCCATGTGTAAATATCAAAGTGGGTAAGTCCAGTACAACTTGTTCTCTCACAAGTAACCATGCATCTGAGTTGATATAAAATATCATGAATAAAGAGACATAGCCATCACTCATCATACATGCTATTCTTGTGTAGTATTATTGTCCTATACTATACAAAACAATAACTGACTAGGGATATAAAAGGCATGAATACTCATATTATATATGTTTTGAAGTTTATGTCCTTAATCTAAACCATATTTCATCAAATAAAAACATAATTAGGACATTATAAAGTTTATTCATTATATCAATACTAAAAAACATGACAATTGTAGTTGCCTTTTATTAACAATAAAATCAAGTACAAGTATCCCTTTTTCAATCATCATATGATGGCTCTCAAGACATATAACCAACAATCTCCCACTAGCACTAGAGACAATCACTAATGAACCTAAGTCAAACAGATTGAACATCACCATTATGTTTATGTTGTAAAAGTGCTTTAGTTGGAGGATCAACAATGTTTCATTCCATTGGCACTCTACAAAGTTTTATATCTCCTAATTGTACAATCTCATGTATAAGATGGTAATGCATGAGTATGTTCTTGGAACATTGATGAAATATGGGTTCTTTAGCTTATGCAATAACTCCATTGTCATACCAATAAAGCTTTACTACATCTTCAATGGTTAGAACCACCCCAAGTTCACTAATGAACTTCTTGATATGTATTTCTTTCTTTGTTGCACTAGGAGCAAAAATATACTCGGCCTCTATAGTAGAATTGACCATAGTCTCCTACTTGGAACTTTTTCTACTTATAAGTTCACCATTTAGGCAAAACATGAATTCAAATTGCATCCTATAGTCATCCTTTTCTATTTGGAAGCTTGCATCAGTGTAACCTTTTACAACTAACTCTTCCTCACCACCATAAATTAGGAATTGATCCATGGTTCCTCTTAAGTACTTAAGGATATTCAACTATCTAGTGAGCCTCACTCAGATCTGACCAATGGATGCTCGTCATTCTCAAAGCATACAACACATCTTGGCATACATATCATTGCATACATGATAGACCAAATTGTTGAGGCATATGGAATCTTACCCATGTGTGCTCTCTCTTCAAAGTGTTGGGATATTGAGTTCTAGAGAGACTTATTTGATAATACCTGGGTAAGTTTCCTCTCTTAAATTATGAATGCTAAACCTTGTTAGCACTTTTCCAATGTATGTACTTTGTCTTAGACCAAGAATCCTTCTAGATCTATCTCTATAGATCTTGATTTGTAGAATATAGGGTGCTTTTTCTAAGTTCTTCATGGAGAAGGTATTACTCAGCCATGTGGTAACCAATTGTAGAGTAGGTATGTCATTTCCCATCAATAGTATGTCATCCACACACAATATGAGAAATAAAATCATGCTCCCACTAACCATCTTATAGAAACAAGGTACATCTTGATTTTGAGTAAAGCCAAACTATTTGTAACATACTAGAAATAGAATCCTACCCTAATAGTTTTACCCTTTTGACTTAGCCAAACAAGGATAAGCTAATACTGGTAATTAAGAGAATCTAAAATACTTTATACTTAATAATGACTCATTTGGTTGATAATAAGAAATTAAAGGACTCAATTGGATAAATATTTCCCATATATTCTTAATATAGGGTTATATGCTCAAATACTTCAGTTGGGTTTTTAATAATGGGCTTGAAGTGCAAATTGTACACTAAGCAATAAAAATAATAAGATATTTCTTCCTAGAACTTTCTAGTACTTCTTAGAATAGGAAAAAGAAGAGAAAATCCAAATTATATAAAAAGGTGATGATAATTGGAGATAATATGGGATATAATGGATTAAAAGAGGATAATGAGGAATATGTTGTTTCAAAAATCACAAATAGGAAACCATGAGATAATTTGATAAGCAAATTTGTTTTCTTGATCTAAAAGAAACTTAATGGCCAAGTATCATCTAATTTGGATAATAAATATATATAAGCCTTTTAAGCCAATAAAGTGAAATAAAATATTTAATGCCCTCAAATTGGAAAACTAACTCCAAATTCGTAATATAAACATAAAAATAAGCCTTTGTGCCAATTTGCAATTAATTTGGATAATGTTTGATTAATAGGTATATAGGAGAGAGAAAATGCCTAAAAGGTGTAATTAATAAATAAATATAACTCATGACACCAAAAGTGGGAAATAAAGGCAAATTCGTATTCAAGACACCTAAGTTAACTTATAGATGAATTTTACCTAATTTGGATAATTTATGTGCCATTAATGCATCTAGAAAGAAAAACAAAGAATAAATTAAATAACATATCTAAAGTTGCCAAAAGTGAAATCTAATTGGATATTCGGAATCTACATGTTTAATTTAACTTATGAGCAAAATTTGGTTTAATTTGTATGATGTTTGAACCCTTATATGAAGAGAGAGAAATCCATACTATATATATGCATCACTTTGTTTTATTTCCCTATTTTCTCACATAAAGTCTCTGTCACGCGTTTCTGATCTTCATTTGGCAATTTTTGACCATCGGATGCTCGATCTGATGGCTGTAGGTCGTCTCCTACCTTGGGTAGGAGTCCACCCAACGTTGGACAGTAGTGCAAAGCTTCACGATCCCGTTCTCTCTCGTTTCTCGACAAAAGTTTCTGATTCCTTTCCCAAATGATTCCTTTCTCAATTCTGATCCCAATGATACTTAGTTTGACCCCTAAACCCCTATAAGTAGGGAACCCCCAATTTCTTCTTCTCCAGCGATTTTTACAGCCACCCTCTTTGTGCACATCCTACCCGCGCAATCGCCCAGGAAGAACCCCCTACCGTCCATATCTTTTCCTCTGGCATCAATTGGACCAGGGAGCGCAAGGTGTAGCCGGGCCTACTCAGTTTCTCCTCCGGCAACCCCAGCGACGCCCCGTCCATATCTGCCACTGTCAACGCAATTAGTTCTCTGGTGAGCATCCATGTACATCCCTCTACCTTTTCCTTTTTACACTTTCACCCACGGATTCTTCTGCCTCTCGGTCAACAAGCGTGGTCGGAGTTTGGATTTTGGCATCTTCCGGCGAGCTTCCTGTTTGTTTCCTTCATGCAATTGTTCTCATTCTAGCTTATGTAGCTTCGGTGGACTCCTTTATTTGTGTTCATAGCTTCTTCATTGGTGTTTCCTGGTTTTATTGGATCATCACAGATGGTCGATGTGTTGTGATGGTGTTCTGCTCATAGCAGGACCTCTCATGGTGTTTTTCTTGTGGAACGGTGGATTTTCTTGGCTCCCCACCTTCGTGGTGCTTTGTCGAAGTCCCTTTTTTGGAGAGCATGACCTCTCGGGCACTCCTGCTCTCTGTGGCTTCGTGCCTGGAATTTCCCAGTGCCATGGCGCGAGGCTGCGGGTTGCCAAGATGGCCAGTTGGGATCTCCCTTTCTTACCCTCGTTCATTTCTCTTCTGCTTTGTTTCACGATAAAGGGTATTATCATCTTTTCGCCTCTTGTCTCTTGTTTTGGGTCGAGTCAAATGAGACCTTGACCTGCTGACTTGGCCGACGTTCATTGGGCCAATTCATGCGGGCCCGGCCTATTTTTGAGGATTTTCTCGCCTACATAGCATTAACTAATTATATGATTGGTCACTAATTAAAAATATATAACTAATTATCGAATGATCAGAAAATTATGGAAAAATATTCATTGGAATCAGAAAAATAAGATCTAACTAATGGTATATGTTTTCCTAATTGAATCTAAAGATTAATAATAGGTGTTTTCTTTGGATCTAATTAATGATAAATTAACTTGTAAAAATCATAACTAATTATATATAAGTCAGAAAAATATAATAAAATATGTTTTAGACTCGTAATAACATAACCTAAAATATGGAATAGTTTTCATAACCTAATTCACACATATATAAAAAGGTAGTTTTTAGGGTTTGGTTTATAAGTATGAAATTGACATAAAATATGTATATGTGTTTAATAGGCTCTTTGGTGACCTAGATTTGGATCTATAAGTGCTTTGGACTTTTGGAGTTTGATATTGAGGTATGTTGTATCCCTTATTACTCAATGTTGAGCAATACACCTATCTTTTTATTCTCTTGAATTTGGCCTACACAAAATGTCTTATCTCTTGTTATCATGGTTCATGTGAACTATCTGGATTGTGATCTTAGATATTCTTTTGGTTCCTACCTTGTGATATGGTACATGATGATCTTGTTGATGGCATATGCCCACTGAGATGTGGAGGTTTATTGGTGGCTTCCTTTGTTGTCCATTGTGGCAAATCTTGTTTAATGTAACTATACTTTTCTACTTTCCACTACATTTACCTGCTATGTGATTCAGTAACTCTAGAGTAGTATAATTGCATTGGTTTTGTCTCATTATCATTTGTGGCAGCATTGTAATATTTTAGATGGTGGATGTGTGATTCCCCATGCCAGGGCAGGATGTGTGATTCCTGACCCATGTTATATATATATATATATATATATATATATATATATATATATATATATATATGTGGGTGGTGGATGTGTGATTCCCCATGCCAGGGCAGGATGTGTGATTCTTGGCCCATGTCTCACCAGGTTCAATATGTGTGATTCTTGACCGCCTTTGTCTTTTATAATATTCTAGTGTTATGCTTATCTCACATGTATGCAGGATGTTGGTCATGATATGTGCATGTGGCACTTCTTTATTGTTTTACATATGGCAAGTATCTCTTTGGTTATGAATCTTATCTTTTATGCTTGTGTGGGTAGTCCTTTTCTTTTGTATGGGAAGCATTCATACTTGATATCCTTATTGCCCTATATTTCTCAAGTTTTCTTTAGTATACACATACTAGATTTTTGCTGATATCCTCTTTTCCCTTTTCTTTTTGTGGGGTATGCTTCCAACCCCAGGTTAGATTTAGAGAACTTCAACATGAACCTTGTAGTTGATCTTTTGGGAGACTTGGAGAGGTGGTTAGATGGCCCTCAGCTTGATCTTTGGCTTACATGTTTAGATTTAGTTCTAGTCATCCATGTGTGGTGAATCGTTGTATCATGTAATCAAACTTTGTAAATTGTTAGATAATGTTATTTTCCGCTACTACTCATTGCGTAATGATACATACATGTTGATTGAATTGGTCTCCATCCCGTTGGTAAAAAAATTATGTGGTGTTTGGTTCATGGGATGCGATCTTTTCTTTCTAGTAGAGGAGTGGTTTCACTTCATTACAACATGGTATCAGAGCCACTAGCAGTCAGTTATCTAACTATTTCAAACTCGTCTCCCTTAGGATGTTTACCTTTGTCTTAGGTTGCTTATACCTAGTACCTTGCCTTGTGCAGGAAAAACCCTAATGGCGGGAGATAACTCAACAGCTGACAACCAGTACGGTTATGAGACACCTCAAAACACTAGGTTTGGCCAGGAGACCTCAGCTTTTATTGGTTCGGGAGGAGCTATGACCCCAGAGCAAGAGTTGGCCATGTTTCGACAACTCTTTGTATCTTTCATGGTGGGGAAGATGAAAGACCCGAATGTACCTGAGAAGCCAAAGGAGTTCTCAATCATGGAGTTCATGAAGATGCAACCACCCTCCTTCAAGGGTGAGGGTGAGATAGAGATGGTCAACAAAGTTGATGATTGGGTGTTAGCCATGGAGAGGACTTTTGATGGTATGTCATGCCCTCCACATCAAAAGGTTAGGTTTGCTTCCTATGTTTTGGATGGACCTGCGAGAGTGTGGTGGAATGGAATTGCAAAGACTAGAGATATCTCAACCACGACTTGGGCAGAGTTTTTGGCTCTCTTCTGTGGAAAGTATATTTGCACTGCTGCCCTAAAGAAGAAAGAAGCAGAGTTCTACAGTTTGAAGCAGGGTTCCCTATCCGTTTCTGCTTATGTGTGAAGGTTTCTGTTGTTGGAGCGTTATGAAGTTAGTTTGGGTGAGGAACGTAGGGATGACCTTTTCCTCCAAGGGCTCAACTACAATGTGGGACGTGCTCTTATCCCACAATTTCCCTTGACCTTTTAGCAGATGGTTGATAAAGCTTTGGTTGTGGAGTCTTACCCAGGGTTCCAACATAGGGAGTTTGATAAGAAGAGGAAGTTCTCAGGTGATGAACATAAAAGGGATAAGTGTTCTAAGTGCAATGGTTACCATCCTCCAGAAAGTGTTCTCATGACAAACCTCATCCAGTGGTATGCCATCATTGCAATGAACCTGGACACATCAGACCTCAGTGCCCCAAGCTTCATTTTGGACCTGGACATATTCCTCAGAAGCACCTCCTCAGAATCATGGTAACAATAATGGTAAGAAGCCTGTGGAAAGGAGAGAAGGAAGAGTTTTTGCTTTGGATGGTGAAGAAGTTAATGATGATGATCAAGAGAAAGTTAACCCTTAGTACTTTAGATTAGTTTTTACAAGTTATGTTTCCTTTTTGCATGTTGCTTATGTAGTTGGATGTAAGAAGCGTAGTTGAACCTTTGTATCTAAAGTTTAGTTTGATATAATGAGATTGCCCCTTTTAAGGGATGGTGAATAAGTATCATATGGATGTTTTGATTTCGAGGACGAAATCCCTTTAAGGGGTGGTGTGTTGTAACATACCAGAAATAGAATCCTACCCTAATAGTTTTACCCTTTTGACTTAGCCAAACAAGGATAAGTTAATACTGGTAATTAAGAGAATATAAAATACTTTATACTTAATAATGACTCGTTTGGTTGATAATAAGAAATTAAACGACTCAATTGGATAAATATTTCCCATATATTCTTAATATAGGGTTATATGCTCAAATACTTCAGTTGGGTTTTTAATAATGGGCTTGAAGTGAAAATTGTACACTAAGCAATAAAAATAATAAGATATTTCGTCCTAGAACTTTCTAGTACTTTTTAGAATAGGAAAAAGAACAGAAAATCCAAATTATATATAAAGGTGATGATAATTGGAGATAATATGGGATATAATGGATTAAAAGAGGATAATGAGGAATATGTTGTTTCAAAAATCACAAATAGGAAACCATGAGATAATTTGATAAGCAAATTCGTTTTCTTGATCTACAAGAAACTTAATGGCCAAGTATCATCTAATTTGGATAATAAATATATATAAGCCTTTTAAGCCAATAAAGTGAAATAAAATATTTAATGCCCTCAAATTGGAAAACTAACTCCAAATTCGTAATATAAACATAAAAATAAGCCTTTCTGCCAATTTGCAATTAATTTGGATAATGTTTGATTAATAGGTATATATAGGAGAGAGAAAATGCCTAAAAGGTGTAATTAATAAATAAATATAACTCATGACACCAAAAGTGGGAAATAAAGGCAAATTCGTATTCAAGACACTTAAGTTAACTTATGGATGAATTTTTACCTAATTTGGATAATTTATGTGCCATTAATGCATCTAGAAAGAAAAACAAAGAATAAATTAAATAACATATCTAAAGTTGCCAAAAGTGAAATCTAATTGGATATTCGGAATCTACATGTTTAATTTAACTTATGAGCAAAATTTGGTTTAATTTGGATGATGTTTGAACCCTTATATGAAGAGAGAGAAATTCATACTATATATATGCATCACTTTGTTTTATTTTCCTATTTTCTCACATAAAGTCTCTGTCACGCGTTTCTTATCTTCATTTGGTGATTTCTGACCATCGGATGCTCGATCCGATGGATGTGGATCGTCTTCTACCTTGGGTAGGAGTCCGCCCGACATTGGACAGTAGTGCAAAGCTTTCCGATCCCGTTCTCTCTCGTTTCTCGACGAAAGTTTCTGATTCCTTTCCCAAATGATTCCTTTCTCAATTCCGATCCCAATGATACTTAGTTTGACCCCTAAAACCCTATAAGTAGGGAACCCCCAATTTCTTCTTATCCAGTGATTTTCACAACCGCCCTCTTTGTGCACATCCTACCCGCGCAATCACCCAGGAAGAACCCCCTATCGTCCATATTTTTTCCTCTGGCATCAATTGGACCAGGGAGCGCAAGGTGTAGCCGGGCCTACTCAGTTTCTCCTCCGGCAACCCCGGCGACGCCCCGTCCATATCTGCCACTGTCAACGCAATTAGTTCTCTGGTGAGCATCCATGTACATCCCTCTACCTTTTCCTTTTTACACTTTTGCCCACGGATTCTTCTACCTCTCGGTCGACAAGTGTGGTCGGAGTTTGGATTTTGGCATCTTCCGGCGAGCTTCCTGTTTGTTTCCTTCATGCAATTGTTCTCGTTCTGGCTTACGTAGGTTCGGTGGACTCCTTTATTTGTGTTCATAGCTTCTTCATTGGTGTTTCCTGGTTCTATTGGATCATCGCAGATGGTCGATGTGTTGTGATGGTGTTATGCTCATAGCAGGACCTCTCATGGTGTTTTTCTTGTGGAACGGCGGATTTTCTTGGCTCCCCACCCTCGTGGTGCTTTGTCGAAGTCCCTATTTTGGAGAGCATGACCTCTCGGGCGCTCCTGCTCTCTGTGGCTTCGTGCCTGGAGTTGCCCAGTGCCATGGCGTGAGGCTGCGGGTGGCCAAGATGGCCAGTTATGATCTCCCTTTCTTACCCTCGTTCATTTCTCTTCTGCTTTGTTTCACGATAAAGGGTATTATCGTCTTTTTGCCTCTTATCTCTTATTTTGGGTCGAGTCAAATGAGACCTTGACCTACTGACTTGGCCGACGTTTATTGGGCCAAGTCATGCGGGCCCGGCCTACTTTTGAGGATTTTCTCGCCTACATAGCATTAACTAATTATCTGATTGGTCAATAATTAAAAATGTATAACTAATTATCGGATGATCATAAAATTATGGAAAAAAATATTCGTTGGAATCAGAAAAATAAGATCTAACTAATGGTATATGTTTTGATAACTGAATCTAAAGATTAATAATAGGTGTTTTCTTTGGATCTAATTAATGATAAATTAACTTGTAAAAATCATAACTAATTATATATAAGTCAGAAAAATATAATAAAATATGTTTTAGACTCATAATAACATAACCTAAAATATGGAATAGTTTTTATAACCTAATTCACACATATATAAAAAGGTAGTGTTTAGGGTTTGGTTTATAAGTATGAAATTGACATTAAATATGTATATGTGTTTAATAGGCTCTTTGGTGACCTAGATTTGGATCTAGAAGTGCTTTGGACTTTTGGACTTTGATATTGAGGTATGTTGTATCCCCTATTACTCAATGTTGAGCAATACACCTATCTTTTTATTCTCTTGAATTTTGCCTACACAAAATGTCTTATCTCTTGTTATCATGGTTCATGTGAACTATCTGGATTGTGATCTTAGATATTCTTTTGGTTCCTACCTTGTGATATGGTACATGATGATCTTGTCGATGGTATATGCCCACTCAGATGTGGAGGTTTATTGGTGGTTTCCTTTGTTGTCCATTGTGGCAAATCATGTTTAATGTGACTATACTTTTCTACTTGCCACTACATTTACCTGCTATGTGATTTAGTAACTCTAGAGTAGTATAATTGCATTGGTTTTGTCTCATTATCATTTGTGGCAACATTGTAATATTTTGTATGGTGGATGTGTGATTCCCCATGTCAGGGCAGGATGTGTGATTCCTGACCCATGTTATATATATGTGGGTGGTGGATGTGTGATTCCCCATGCCAGGGCAGGATGTGTGATTCTTGGCCCATGTCTCACCAGGTTCAATATGTGTGATTCTTGACTGCCTTTGTCTTTTGTAATATTCTAGTATTATGCTTATCTCACATGTATGCAGGATGTTGGTCATGATATGTGCATGTGTTACTTCTTTATTGTTTTACATATGGCAAGTATCTCTTTGGTTATGAATCTTATCTTTTATGCCTGTGTGGGTAGGCCTTTTCTTTTGTATGGGAAGCATTCATACTTGATGTCCTTATTTCTCTATATTGCTCAAGTTTTCTTTAGTATACACATACCAGCTTTTTGCTGATATCCTCTTTTCCCTTTTCTTTTTGTGGGGTATGCTTCCAACCCCAGGTTAGATTTGGAGAACTTCAATATGAACCTTGTAGCTGATCTTTTGGGAGACTTGGAGAGGTGGTTAGATGACCCTCGACTTGATCTTTGTCTTACATGTTTAGTTTTAGTTCTAGTCACCCATGTGTGGTGAATCATTGTATCATATAATCAAACTTTGTAAATTGTTAGATAATGTTATTTTCCGCTGCTACTCATTGCGTAATGATACATACATGTTGATTGAATTGGTCTCCATCCCGTTGGTAAAAAAATTATGTGGTGTTTGGTTCATGGGATGCGATCTTTTCTTTCTAGTAGAGGAGTGGTTTCACTTCTTTACACTATTTGACTATTTCATTAAAACAAAGATTCCAACTCTGAGATGCTTGCTTCAATCCATAGATTTACATTTGTAGCTTGCTAACTTTGTTGGATTCATTTGGAGCGATAAAACCTTTGAACTTTTTCATGTACACATCCTCTAAAAGACTGCCATTAATGTCCATTTTCCAAATCTCACAATCACGATAAGATGCAATGGTAAGCATGATCCTGATGGATTTATCCATGGCAACTGGTGAAATTGTTTCATCATAGTCAACACACTGAACTTGTTTGAAACCTTTTCCAACCAATATACCTTTGTAGGTTTGTACATTACCATCCATGCCTGTCTTTTTTTGTAAGACCCATTTGCACCCTATGGGTTTTACCCCTTCAGGAAGAACCACCAAAGTCCATACTTTGTTGGTATACATGGAGTTTATCTCAGATCCATGGCTTCAAGAAATTTATTAGAATATGGTCCCTCTTTAGACTCGGTGTAGGTAATTATTCATCACCTTCAATTACCAGCATATCACCTTCTTGAGTCCTAATAAATCCATATCTCTCTGGCTTAAGATGTGCCCTAATATACCTTTGAGGTTCCTGTGCTATGATAGGGACTTGAGGTTCCATAATAGTTTCCTCTTGTTCCTTATCTACCTCCACAAGGTCAATGTTGCCTTTTTGGTCTTATCTTCTTCAAGGTCTAATTTCCTCCCATAGATTCCTCTGGAAATAAATTCCTTTTCAATGAACACAACATCTCTAGCAACAAACACTTTGTTGTCAGACGAAGTATAGATATAGTAACCCCGAGTTTCCTTAGGGTATCCAACATAGATACATTTATCAGATTTGGGTCCAAGCTTTTCACAAAATTGCTTCTTGACATAAGCTTCACATCCCCAAACTTTCATGAAAGACATATTGGGATGTTCCCCATGCCATATCTCATATGGTGTCTTTTCAACAGATTTGGGAGGTACTTGGTTAAGTGTAAACCCAACCGTTTCAAAAGCATGTCCCAAAAAGGAAAGAAAAAGTTCAACTAAACTAGTCATTAATTGTACCATGTCCAACAAGGTGTGTTTCCTTCTTTTTCATACACCATTATGTTTGGTGTTCCAGGTGGAGTCCTTTGTGATATAATACCACAATCCCTTACAAGGACCTCAAACTCTTGGGCTGAGATATTCACCACCTTGATCTAATCGAAGTGCTTTAGTTCTTTTGCCAAATTGGTTTTGTACTTCATTCATGAATTCCTTGAAATCTTCAAATGATTGTGATTAGTGTTTTATAAGATACACATATACAAATCTACCAAGGTCATTGATAAAAGTGATGAAGTACTTATACACATTGCTAGTGCTTGTGCTAAAAGGTCTACATAAATCAGTATGTTGAGTGCTAATTAGCCACCAGCTCTCTCATTGTTAGCCGTGAAAGGTGCTTTTGTCATCTTTCCCAATAAAGAAGATTTGCAGTCCCTGTTGATTCAAAATCAAAAGAGTCTAAATATCCACATTTATTGTAAAGAGTGGGACTCAAAAGGGGATCCACTTCTTACTTAACTGAGGAATAAATCCATCCCAATAAACACACTTGTAAGTGGGATGCAAAAGATGAATTTTATTTTATTAAGTATAGTATATCAAATAGAGTCTTTAATTAGCAATGAAAAATTTAACTATTAGAAAATCATTCTCATTACAATTCATACATTGCCTCACCTAAAGGATGATTTCACAAACTCTAGAATTACATCTAGTTTATTACTAGACTAGTGGAAGAGGGCGAGCTGACCGTATCAAGTTATCCTCAAATCCAAAATTCTACAAAAGATATTCCTGAGACATAGTCCTCTAAGATACCTACATTTGGGTGGTTTGGGAACAATAACTAGAAAAAGATAAACAAATAAAATAAAACAAGTACATGTATATAATGTAGAGTAGACATAACTAAAGCAGAGCCAAGACACCAAGGATCATTGTACTAAAAATGGATGGCAGACTAGCACACATCTATATTTACTAAGTGCGGAATAGCGCATCTCACAGTGAAAAATGTTCCTTTTATATAAAGCATGGTTATGCATAAGTATCTACACTAGCTAAATTATTCTACAACCACATGCAGAATATGGAGGTGAGACTTATATCATCAATCATACCAATAAAATAAATTTTCATGACGTGAGGGGTTACAACCCCAATATAACAAGAACATATTTTTAGGATATTTGAAAGGATTACCACTTGAAAGGCATAGATTTGCAAATAAGGAGAAGTAATCTCTAGGGATGTGCCTAAATTAAAATACAAATTGATATTCATGACAATAGGTTAACTCAGTAGTTATTCTTGGTCCCCAAAGTGTAGTTTTTATCCTACAAAATGTATTATGTATGTTAGGCAAACTAAAACAAACCTATATATGTATATGCATTATATATTTTCATTATGTTCTTATCCAAGTTTCGATCACCTAATGACATATTACAGTTAAATATTTGGATGCCTAAGGGAGTAATTAGAATGGTGATTGTTGATATTATATTGTTATTTCTTCAACAAACCACCCAGGTTGTTGATAAGGGTATATGGTTCAATAAGAAATGATAATAAAGATTTCGATACATAATTTTCTAAATAATATTGAATATACTAAGTTAATATTTAACCATTTTCTTACACCCATATATGGTTATTACTACTAATATATCAAACACTGGGATAATAAATCGTTTAATTTGATCTATCACTAATATCACATTTTATTTATGGTAAAATACTCTATCATTTGAAAAACCGTTGATATATTAGAATTTATGGTCCAATCATACATACACTAATGCCTTCTAACTTTTTGGTGTAGATTCAATATACATGTATATGTATATGCATTTAAACCATGAGTTAAGTGATCATAATCCAACTGGTCACTACTATTAGTGATATCTTACATCTTACCTTGTAACACTCTCAAATCCTCCAAATTGTTGAAAGTGTATTAACCAATCTTTATAAAGTTACTAAATGTGTATGTGAGAACTTATCATCAATATGAATATATGTGTATATGTATATATACACACAAACATGCATAGGGATAGGATTACTAGTTAGGAATATATTAACTAACATTGTCTATTATTAAAAATATCTTTATATGTAACATGACATATGATTATTTAACCCATAAAATTGTATACTTTTCAACATGTATGAATTTGTTGCCAAGGTTGTCAGTATATGTATCCCACCACCCCAAATATATGTATGTATATGCAATATTCAATATTATCACATATTCACTAGGTTATCTCTATATTATGTGTGGCCTTCATGATTGGTCGATAAGTTATGAACTGTAGAATGTTATCTCATTTTCTCAATGTTAAGCAACTATGGAATGACATATTAGCTTATAGTTCATAGTAGATGCTTCTATTTTCTTCAAGTTGTCTTTCGAATGTGGGGCACTAATAAGATTTGATTCCTTGCCATTATCAACATCCTAGGCATTGCAAATTCAACCATGATATTGGATTTTCTGATCTCGATCAGAGTCAGCAAGTTGACTTGCAAAAGTGTAAGCAATCGGTGATAGAATGGAGTTGCAAACTTGTCAGCATCAGATGTTCACCGCTGACAGAACATGGGTTGAGACACCTCTTTCTATGATCAGGTGCTCATTAATGGAGGACCAAAGGTTGCAAATGTGAGGTCGAGGTTGCAAGTGTCTGCCTATGGTGGTTGTTCTTGGACTTCACACCAGAGGGGTTGTTCCAGTTCAAAATTCAAAATATAGGCGACATGTTTTGGGATTAATGGTGGAACCTTGGCAGGTCTTTATTCCTTGAGAAGTGAAGCAGCATGCCCATAGTGTTGTTTATGGTTGTTTGTGAGAGAAAAGGTGATCCATGGCAAGGTGAACGAGCCTCCAAAACCATCAACAACTATTGCACTAGTTTTCGATAGTGCTCTACAACTGTAAAGGTTGGATGCAACTCAAAAGAGAGATGAGGACAACTAGGGTTAGGGGTGGGGAAGAGAACTAGAGGACTAAGAGGGTACACAATTGTCTGATCTTTGTTGGTGGCAACTAATGCCATAATTACTGGGCACACAGGGAATAATCACTATAGTTATGAATCAGATGAGGGAAGAGAGGAAGGAAGAAGAGATGCAATGGAGGGGAGAAACGACCCTCAATTTATTCCTTAACGCTTTCTCTGTAAAATATTCAGACACAGTACAACCACGCCAATGGGGATGTGTGCAACTAGTGTTTATTGTGAGGAAAAGGAGAGGAGGACATGGGAGAAGACGAAGAGGAGGGAGGGAGGAGGAAGTGTTGGTTACGAGGTGGTGCTATGTCAAACAGTGTTGATGGATAAATATTCATCCTAATTTTAATTGCATTTACAACCTAGTTTTGCATTCATTTCCATCATTTTAGCTTAGAATTAGATCACATCGAGGTTTCCTTCATTATATGGTAATTTATAAGGTTTTGATCCTAATTCTTTGTTTCTATTGCAAGCTTGAGTTTCATTGCATGGTATATGTGTAGGAGGTCATGGTCCCAAGATCTAGTATATTGATTGATTCTAGTTAAACCCTTGATGAGAACTTTGGATATGTGTTTTCTGAGACAATAGATTGATGATCTCTAGGTAATACGTTGGTGAGATTAGAGGAATATATGTCCATGTTTTAATCCAAATGCTAAAAGGGGGATTTTTTTGGTCTCAATATATATGTGTTCATGCTTAATATGCCTTTGTGAGAGAGTTATGGTTGGTGGCAGGGGTGAAACCCATTCCATCCTATGTTCCCATCCATCAATTTATTAACCCGTTAGTTCAACTTTTATTATTTGCAAGTTTAGTTCAATAACCAAATCCAAATCTTGTGTTACATACTAGTTCATGCATGGTTGCCTTGATCAGTAAACTCTTAAAAATGTTGTCATTTGGGTTCAATCCTAAACTATTCTACAATAAGATATGTTTGTTTGCATGTGATAATTATTGTACTTGTTTAGGTAAACTCCAAGAATCTCATCCCTAGTGAATTTTTTGGTGAGATACCAGTCAAGTCAAATTTTGGCACCATTATCGGGGATGAAGATTTTTTATAATTTTAACTGTCTTGGATTAATTAGAATTTTCCTTTTCCAATTGATACCATTTTATATCTTCTTAACTTCAACTCCATGTCAATCATCTGACATGTGGTAATCTTTCTTCCTCAAGAACCATTTCTAGTGCATGTGATGCTCTTGTAATAGTAGTCCAAGATTAGATTGCGATCACGAGATCAAATGAACCTACCACATTATCCTTCGCACATGCCAAGCCAAGGTGGATGAAGAGGAGATAAATCATAGAGTTGAGGCAACACTAGCAACCCAAAGAGATAGACTTTCGGCAGAAGCCATAGCTGCTATGTAGTCTAAATTATGACCAGTAGAGGAAGTGGAATGACCGCGAGAGCTAAGAGAATTCTATGTACCAAAAGTTTCTTATATATGCAACCCATTGTCCAACCATACGTCGAGGTTCAAAACATTGAAATCAAGATACAATGGGTAACGACGATGCAAAACTACAGTTTTGTAGGATGAGCCGACGAGAACGCCCATGACCATTTATATAAGTTCATAAACCTCTATGGACTGAGCAAGCAAGTTGGCATGTCAGAGGAGGCCACGAAGCTAAGATTATTTTATTACTCCCTCACCAACAAAGCTAGGGTGTGTTACAACTCCCTAGATGATCACATCATTAAAACTTGGGAACTTCATAACTAGTTCCTTGAAAAGTTCTTTCCACCCTCACTCATTTGTTAAATCAGAAAGGAAATCACCTAGTTCAAGAAAGATCCCTATGAGACTCTCTTTGAATCCTATGAATGATTCAAAAAGTTGTTGCATAAATGTCCTCATCGTGGAATTCCCCCTTCACAACTTATTAAGCAATTCTATAGGGGAGTCGGTGAATACATCAACAAGTTCCTTGATGCCACCTCTAATGGAGACTTCATGCAGTTGAGCTTCTATGACACATTGTATGTTTTCAGTACGGGAGATGAGAACCAAGAATTTTGGGCTATATCCTGCAAAGGAGGCATTATCAGGGTGGCAATGGTACAAGGTAAATCCTAGATGAAGGAAATTGTTGATATCTAAAAATGCTCACCCTCGGGTAAGATAGCCTTGAGTCAACCCCCCTAAAGATTGGACAGAGAGGGCAATCCTTGTTCCAAGCTAGATTAACCCAAGAAGTCTACCAAGTTTGTAATGTAGAAGGCCATACGAGCTTACATTGAAACCATCTCTACCATTCTACATTCAACATGCACCAACCTCAGTTTGAAAAAAAAAATCAATCAATGAAGAAGTCAATGTTGTCAACTCCATTCCGGGACAGGGGTACTACAACCTCAACAGATCCAAAAATCCCCCAAGATTCCAATATGGAAATACAGATGGATCATCTAATGCATGTCATCTCAATAAGGACCCATCCAAAACCAAGTTTGGGGTCTTCTTGGTTTCCAACAAACCAAAACTTCCACCAAAACAATTACAACCCTAGTCAATACTACAACAATTTCAACCAGGGCAGTAATTGCAATCCAGAATAGCAGCCCTACAACCAACAAAGTCAACTCATATGAGAGCAAGGAAGTCAGCAGAGTGTACCTACTCTAAATGAACAAAGTCATGTGGATACCATTGAGAAGATATTGGTGATCCAACATATGTAGAACAAGTCCATGGAGGCGCAAGTTGAGCAGATAAATGTAGCCATCCACCCTCCAATAGGCTCATTTGTGGAACCCGAGGGTAACCCCAAGCATTAAGGGAAGAAGTTAAAAGATGTGACCACACATTCTGGGTGTGTTCTACTAGAACCCCCAACCTCCATCAACAACAACTACATACTAGTTTCAGAAGATGATGAAGATGGAGAACTCACTCCAATGGCAATACCAATAGCTATGCTGGTGGAAATAGTTGGTCGAATCTACATCAACAACTAGCTCATTCATACTTGAGAAGGCACCAAAAACTGCACCAATCTCTCCTCCTATCCTAGTAATGCTTGTTTACAAACCCCGAGTCCCTTACCAGAGCCATCTATATCAAACATAGATGGACTCAAGATTCATGAAGTTCAAGGAAGAAATTAAAAAGTTACATGTTGATATTCCTTTCCTTGATACTCTAGATGTAATCCCATCATGAAACAAATTCTTTAAGACTCTCCTCACTCACTAGTACTTAACAGAGGAGGTCGAGATAGTGAAACTAGCATGGACGGAATCAAACATCATCCAGAGTAAGGTTCCCAGGAAACTTAAAGATGCATGATCTTTTAGCATATGTTATTTTGTTGGGGACACCACATGCTGGAAATGTTTATCTAATCTTGGGGAAATCATCTTTATCATGCCCTACAACTTGTGCAAGATACTAGGGTTCACCACTGAAATCCTCCCTATTGACATCGTGATTCAACTAGGTGGATCTTCTATGACCGCCCCTATATGTATCGCAAAGACATCCCTGTGAGAGTGGGTCCTGAATCCTACTACCCCTTTGATTTTGTCATCATGGACATCAAGGAGGATCTTTGGTATCCCCTCATCTTTGGGTGTCCATTCCTAGGAACTTCTAAAGACTTAATCGATGTTGAGGCTAGAATCTTGACATTGAGACTTGGGACAGACACTAGAGAGTCTTAAGGGGCCATCCTTCCAGGAATAATTCTATCTGATTGAATGCATTGACAAAATGGTGCAACTATGGCGGAATGAATATACTTCTGAAGACCCTATGGAAACATCACTCATCAACGCCAATGCTCATGAGTTGAATGATGAACGTGCTGAAAAATTTCTCCTCCTCTCAAATTCTATTGAGGAAGATCCTAGATTTGAAGATCTAAATTATGCCAATGTCTTCGAATAAGAAGACAAGGAAACTACCACACCAGAGATGAAGCATATGCATGAGGGGCTAAAATATGTGTTCTTAGATGATAAGGAAGTCTTCACACTCATCACTAATTCAGATCTCACGGCTGAGAAAGAAGACAAGTTGTTGACAGAATGAGCAAGAGGAAAAAGTGTTAGGCTACAAAATGAACGATCTGAGTGGAGTTTGTCAAGCCCAATGCATGCATAAAATTGAATCAGTAGATAAGTAAATTCAAATTAGTAGATAAGTAAATACAAATCATTAGATAAATAAATATAAAACAATAGATAAGTAAATACAAATTAGTAGATACATAAATACAAATTAGTAGATACATAAATTCAAATCAGTAGATAAGTAAATACAAATCAGTAGATACACAAATACAAATAAGTAGATAAGTAAATACATATCAGTAGATAAGTAAATACTAATCAGTTGATAGAAATCAATAAAATTAAAAGCTTAGTTACAGGTATTACTTCTGGATGCCCAGATTAGGGTAGGGCTTGGGCTTCCTGGGCCACCTAGGCACCCGCATGTACAACTAAGATTAAAGCTCCATAAAGTTCTATAGATTAGAAACCTCGACTTCACATCAATTTTGTAAACCTCCATTAATAAGAAATAAGAATCCATTTCACCACACAATAAGAAGCACATCCTCCTTTAATACAAAAATAAAGTGCTACATATTCAAAACCACAATTGTTCATCCGCACAATCCAGACGCTAACTCTAGATTCAGAACCAACAAAAAGTTATCAAGGAGTCTAAACTTTATCTAACTAATACGTTGTTTTAAAAAAAATGCATGTGCTAAATAGATCCAGAGGTAACAAGTTCATACACTTGTATTTCAACAGATGTCAACCTTAATATGTAAATGAGAGATAGGTACAAGATAAGCATACATTATTAAATCATATAAATATACTTTCTGATAACCGTACACTATAGTACCAAAAGATCACATTAGGATTACGCAGATTATCACACTACAACCATGCACAAAAATAACACTACAATAATCACTAACATATTTGTTGTTCATTTACAGATTGTGTATAATAAATTTGGGAGAGTGGGTTTGGAAACAATAGAATACAATAAATCTAGAAATCCCCCACATAGGTGTTGAAATCCCCCACATCAAGCATTCCTTCCATATCTGAATACCATACCATGCTTAAATGTTAATGATCATACCCACCCTACACGTTCCCATTATCCACACATTTTAGTAAAGCCACTAGGAAGAGAACAAGTTCATATATTGTGCAATTAAATACACACTAAATAATCCTAAAGCATATCTACACCATGGCCAAGCAAGAGAATCTTTACTAAAAAATGTAAGAATCGATAGATCTTCTCGCTTGGTCCTGTTGGGTAATTCTATAGAGTTAAACATAAGGGATGTCATGATGACACATATACTAATACCTAAGATAGTTGGAATACTAATGAAAGTTTTAATAAATACTAGCATTGGAAGTTGTATAATTAAGACTCAAACACCCTTAAGCAATTAGTAATTGAACTAGATAATACACCAACTAGCAAGAGAAATCAATCTTGTTTCTATTTTATGCCCCCTACATGAATGGTTAGTAATTAATCACTACATAAAATCTTGAGTAACATTACATATATAAAAGGGTAGAAGAAAACTAGTAGCAATCAATCACTATTAAAAGCTTGCGTAGCAACACGTGAAATATTTGTCAAAAAAAGTGGGAAGAAGAAAATTATTAGTAATTAATCGTTATATAAAAGATTGAATGACAAAACCAATGAACGTTGTTGCCCCTATTCATAATAGTTGGGAAAACCTCTCACATTTATCTCCCTTGGTAGTTATGTATAACTAATGAGTGCATTGATTATTAGTTTATTGATAAGGGGGAGAAAAAAGATTCCATAATGGAGGTGCTTTGATGGTTGTGGAGGTATTAATAACAAAAGATGAGCATTGCCTTTTGTTGCAAGTGCACACACAGACATTTATACATACACTTGTGATGCACACACACAGGTGAATGTGTGGTGGTAAATATCCAAAAGATGAGATGAGAGAAAAGAAGTATAAATAGAAGTGGACAGTAACATAGAGGACAAACATTGTAAAAAGTGGACAGTAATAGGAGGAAAATGAACATAGTAGTGATCTAAAACCAAACAACAGAATATAATGCAATGTAGGGTGGGGAACGACTGTCTGCATTTCAGGATTCCTACCCACCTCCACGGTCAGACTACTAGGGCACCTACTACTAGCATCCTCCACCACAGGGAGGACCACCACCGGAACCACCATAGTGAAACAATGAACCCTCCCCTTACGCCTCACTTCTCTAGTTGTTGATATCATAACCAAATCGGCTAATAGGAAGGTAGATGAAGACATATATTCCTTTTTATCAACTAAGCAAGCGGATCCAACCCCTCAAAAACCCTCCAGCTGCCACATATTAAGGCTAGCCCCAAATTAGAGTCCCCCTCCTAACTCAATATCATCGATCGTACACCCTAAAACCCCCCCAAACTGGAGTTGGAGAACATCACTTTGTCTTTTACAAGAGTTAGAGTATGACCCCCAAACACAATCATACAACTAAGGAGGGATCAAGGGTTTAGGAAGGCAAGTGGGTACTAAGATACCAACATGGCAAGATGAATAGGTTGAAAAGAATACCGATTCTTAAAGAGTCAAAGACATGCATTGCCACTGAGGATCAACGACCACGTCCCACCCTTTTTACCTTTATGCCTGTTTGATGTTGTTGAGAATCAACAAAGGACACACCGGATCAGTCAAACAATCACCAAGAATCATCATTGCCAAGTATCGAAGACTTGCAGTCGTCGAGAATCAACCATTTGTGGGCTTGCGGTGGCTAGAGTATAGGTTACTTGAGTGAGTGAGGAAGAGTCATGGAGGGAGTAGGTGAGGGTTTGATCAAGTGACTGGCGGGGGATCTCAAGACTTGAGTGTTAGCCTTTTTAGACATTACACCTTAGCGAGGTCTATCTTGGGTCCTATCTTGTGTCTTATGTTCCACTGAGGCTCAGATTGGTTTGGTGCAAGTCATAAGTTATGTGGAACTCATTTTCTAGGAACTCTAGTTCAGTTTATGGAACTTAAGTTCCATTGACTTCCATGTGATTGGTTTGTTGCAAGTGTAAATATGGAAATCAATTAAAAACATTGTTGATTTTTAGTGTGTAATATATTATAAGTAAAAACAAAAAATAAATAACTCTGCCTATGTTTTCATACATTTTGTGAAAATGTAGTCAGTCCCAAGCTCGGGTAAAGGAGGAGGGTTGGTGGTAGGTTGACATCCAAACATAAAAACTTTGTCATTCTATAACATGGATCCTTATAAAAATTTCATTGGAGCGTCCCTACCTAGTGACATGTTGCATCGGCACCCGAGTGCAGTGATAAAATGCAAAGGGTTTCAACACAATGATGCCCAGAAAGGATTTCCGCATCTTAGATGGGTGTGGGTAAAGAAGCTAGTTCAGCTGCATCATCACCCAGATGTAGTGAAAAATGTGCATGAGTTTTTGTATCTTGGACGGGTATGGGTAAAGAAGCTAGTCTTGCCGCATTATTGCCCGGATGTAGTGAAAAATGTGCAAAGGCAACATTTTCGATGAAGGTAGGTAAAGAAGCATGTTCAACAAAAAAAAGGATTAGAGTTGGATCTTGGAATATTGGCTCTTTGACAGGGAAATCTTTGGAGATAGTAGATACCATGATGAGAAGAAAAGTCAATATAGCTGGGTTGCAGGAAAATAAGTGGACAGGGAACGTTTTAGAGAGATTGGAGACACAAGATACAAAATCTAGTATACAAGTATTGATAAACATAAAAATGGCATAGGTGTTATTGTTAATAAGATGTTGAAGGATGATGTTGTCAAGATCACTAGGATGGGTGATAAAATCAAAGCTATCAAGGTCATTCTTGGGGGAAAGATTTTTAACATTAATAGCACTTATGCCCCCCAAGTTGGCCTTATCGAGGAGGCTAATAAGGATTTTTGGGATGATATGGATGAATTGATGTAGGGAATGCCGATAGAGGAGAATATCATTATTGGGAGTATTTAAATGGCCATGTAGGGAGTAGCAATGATGGATATGAGAGAGTTCATGGTGGTTTGGATATAGCATCAGAAATAGAGAAGGAGAGAGCATATTAGATTTTGAAGTTGCATATGATATGATTTTGGCAAACACCCATTTCAATAAAAAGAGAATCTCATAATATTACTTTCAAGAATGGGCACAATTGTAGCCAAATTTATTACCTCCTTATAAGGTGGATGGATTGTAAAGTATGCAAGGCCTGTAAAGTGATTCTTGGCGAATAACTCATGACCCAACATAGGCTGGTGGTTTTGAATATTAACATGAAGATCGATAAAGGCAAGCATAATAGAAATAAAGATAACAAGATCAAGTGGTGGAATCTTAAAGGAGAAATGAAATTGACTTTTCATGATAAACTCATCAAGGAGGGAACTTGGAACTTGGAGTCAGATGCCAACACTATGTAGCACAACATGAGCTCCCACATAACAAAAGTTGCTAAAGAGGTTTTGGGGGAGTCTAAAGGTTGTAGGCCTCCATAAAAAGAGACTTGGTGGTGGAATGATGAAGTACATAAGGATATCGAACTGAAAAGGGAGATCTATAGGAGCTTGCTCAAATCTCAAGATGATGTAACATTCCATAGATTCAAGCAAGAAAAGAAAGAAGCAAAAAAGGTTGTTCAGGAGGCAAGGTCTAGATACTTTGATAATATTTATAAGAAACTAGACAGAATAGAAGGGGAAAAAGATATATATATAAAACGGCTTGTATAAGAGAAAGGAAAGGAAGAAACTTGAGTCAAGTAAAATGCATCAAGAATGAAGACGGGAGAGTGTTGGTGAAGGATGATGATATCAAGAACCAATGGAGAAATTACTTCCATAAGCTTCTCAATGGAGATATTGTAAATAATATTAGCAACTCGTGTTATATGAATACAAGAGATATCATTTACACACGACAAGTTTCACTATTTGAGGTTAGAAATGCTTTGAAAAAGATGAAAATGAGAAAGGCATGCATACCATATGGTATTCCCATTGATGTATGGAAGAGTATGGGGGATGAAGGATTTATGTGGTTAATAAATTTATTTAACAAGATCATGAAGACCAAGAAAATGTCAGATGCATGGAGAACTAGTACTATAGTCCCCATCTACAAGAACAAAGGTGATGTTCGGAGCTACACAAACTATAGAGGTATCAAGTTGATGAGTCACACAATGAAGCTTTAGGAGAGGATTATTGAGAAGAGGCAAAGATCTATAAAGCAAATATCAAATGACTAATTTGGTTTCATGCCTATTAGATCATCAACATATGTTATTTCTTTGACAAGGAGTCTTATGGAGAAGTATAAAGAAATCAAAGAGATGTTCATATGGTTTTTATTGATTTGGAAAGGGCTTATGGTCGAGTACTCAGGGAAGTGTTGTTGATGGTTTTGAAGAAAAAAGGTGTGTCAGTTCAATTCATTGACTTGATTAAAGACATATATGGTATCTCTATTGCAAGTGTGAAGACTCATGGAGGAGAGACACCAACATTTCCTATCATAATTTGGGTACACCAAAGATCCACACTCAGCCCATATCTATTCGTTCTTGTTATGGAACAGTTGCTAAAGAATGTTCAGGATGATATTCCTTGGTGTATGTCATTTGTTGATGATATTGTATTGATTCATGAAACTAAAGATGGATTGAATAGAAAGGCATTGGAATCAAATGGATTGATGATTAGTAGAATCAAACTAATTATATGCAATGCAATTTCAGTCAATCTCGTAGTGTGAATGGTGGAGTGAAGTTGGACGGAGTAGATATACCAAAATGTGATAAATTTTGTTACTTGGGTTCTATTATTCAAATAGATGGGAATGTCCAAAATGATGTTTGTCACAGGATCACTGTAGGATGGTTGAAATAGACAAGTGCAATTGGAGTATTATGTGATCATAATATCCCTCTCAGACTAAAATGTAGGTTTTATAGAACTATTATACGGCCAGCCATGCTCTATGGGAGTGAATGTTGGACGGTGAAGAAATAAGGACTCAACAAGATAAGCATGGATGAAATTCATATGTTGAGATGGATGTGTGGGAGGACAAGAAAAGATCGCTTGAGAAATGACTATAACAGGAATAAAGTGAGGGTGGTGAGTATTGAGGACAAGTAGCGCGATGGCCGACTCAGATGGTATGGACATGTAAGGCCCCTAAACTTGCTTAATGAGTTGAATAAGCTTAACTATCATAATTTAATGCTTAGAACACTAATATAACCTTGTGATATGCTTTGAAATCATAAGACAAGCTTAGGTTTCAAATTTGGTCCAATTTGGACATTGTTTGAGCAAGTTATGCAATTTTATGTACATTTTGGACTTTTATGCAATTTACCCAATGGAGGGGTTTTCTTTGAAATTTGTAACATATGTTCCTTAGATGTTATGTCATCATTCTTGAGCTTTTTTATCCATGGGGTGCCTATTTAAACCTTGGTTTGAAGGTGTTTGCTTCAAGGGTATTTTAGGGTTTTCCCCTTCACGGATGAGCTACCTTTAGTAGCTATCAACTAATGAATTATTTGATTGGATGAGAAATTCGAAAAAGGAAATCTAAGAAGTTCTATACATATAGTGGGAGATATGCTTGTGTGTGTGCTTGTATATTCTTAATAAATTAAGGCCATGGACACTTGGATAGATACTAGAATTTCAACTTTTTCTTTTTGCTTTATCTTAGAGTTCATATACTTATCCCCAAGAACCAAAATGAGTCATTTCCTCTCCACCACTTCCCTCCTTCTCCCAACCTCGTTCTCGTTCTGTTCATCTGTGAATTTTTCTGCCCAAGGAAGAAGAAAGTGGGGATCTTCTAGGAAAAAATTCTAGGGTTGCAATTGAATTCCTTTTTGGGTCTAAAAAGCTTCCTCCTAGTGATCTTGACCTTAAAGTGTAAGTTTTACCTTATTTCCTCCATTTATTTCTTTTATATTATTCCTCCTATATCTCTCCAGGTTGGAACCATGTTTTTCCATGGTATAAATTGCTCTAAAGCTCTAAAACCCTACCTTTCTTGCTCCTTATGCTTAGGGTTTGCTCATTTGATGAAGAAAGGTGCTAGATGGACGAATTCATAGCCTATTCTTGGATTTTCTACCCTACCTTCTCGAGATTTCTTCTATGTGGGGTTTCATCTTCTCATTAGAGGCAAGTTTTATAACTTGCTCCACGTTTATTGCTTACCATAAGCTTTCTAGATCATGTTCTTGCTTGAAAATGATTATTCATGCACTAAAAAGCTATGCTTGACTAGGATTTCGATTTTTATAATGTTATCTGTTCTAATTTCATTTATATATGAACATTTGATCATATTTACATTATTCTTAAGGTATTATATGACTTGGATCAGGTTGTTTTAACAACCTATGGTGCTAAGCACCTATCAAACAATGGTCAATTTTAGGATTTAAAGTTGATATCTTCTATAAACCATGACCCGATGATGGTACCATTGCAACAACCCTATGGTGTTGTCTTCATAACAACACATGGTCATGATCAAGGGTGTTAAATGATGGTGAAAACCTATGGTCACCCCCTTAGGTCAGGTTTTGGATCAATTAGAAGTATAATGATCAACCATTAAGTACACTACTGATGTTATCAATCAATGATGACATCAGCTTAATATTTGATGTTGATTAATGAATATATGTTGATCTAACAACCTATAGTGATTTAATTATCACTAATGATGGTGTATCAGGTCTCTACAATCTATCGTGTGTTAATCATATAGTTTTAGCATCAATTAAGCCTTAGACCAATGGTTTCTTGGGTCACTTAAAGCAATGGTCAAACCTATATTGTAATTGATGGTTTTAATATATGAACTTGACCCAATGGTCAAGATCTAATGTTTATTCCAACAATAAAGTGGAATGATGGATAATATAATATGTCGGTCCTAATAATGGGATTTAGATGGTTTCCTTTATATGATCAACTTAAGGAGCTTACTTGTTGATAATGAATGGCTTGTTTTAAATGAACAGTCAATTGTGGGTTTTACCCTACTCTCAATGGAACTTTTTGTGTTGTTAATAAAGGTTTGTGTCGGATTATATGGTGACTCTTTCTAGAGAACAAATCAAGGACTTCATAGGTGGTTTATCCAAGGTGTGTAATTATGTAAACAATCAGGTCTTACCTTTTAAACATCTGATGGTTTTGGGTGACATTGTGGTATGGTGATACGGGTTGAATGATGATGGAACAAATGGAGGGTTACCCTTAATAAGGTATTCTTACCTATTCAGTCATATGAATAGAAGGGATGATAATCATATTGTGTTTATATGTAACCCTAATGAGGTATAGCTTGCTATACCTAGCTTTAATATAACTAAATGATGGTAAATGGGTAAGAATAGTCATTGAATGATTAATACAATCATGGAGTACTCTCTTATTGTTGTTGAAGCCCTAGTATGCTATAACCTGATGGTTACACCTTGATGTATGTGTGGGCTCATACTTGAGAATAGTATGGAATGTGATGGTGATGCTTCACCTTATGCATCCATGATCCAATGGGGATGGCGTGAGTTAGGGTTTGGGTATAAGTACTTATTAGTAACATTAATATAATGTATCATGTTGAACATATCTCTAATTCAATTAGATAAAGATGAGTATTCATGATTAACATTCTTATATGATGGAATGATGGTGGAATAACCTCCTTAACATGATCATAACCTTAATGTGTTAATTGGTGGTTATCATAGCCACATGGTTGATACTTTCTTATTCTGAACATGTGCATTGTGAATATGATGAGTGTTAATCATATCTAGATTCCTTGCATGTTGATGTAATAGATGAATGTTCTTAATGTTAATATAACCCTTCTATGATTTTTTATGAATATCTTCTAGCTCATTAATGCAAGATTGTGCTGATCTGGTGTATTATATGTAAGTGATGTTGTTGAGACTTGTTATAAGGCATGGAAAGATCATGATGATCTTGCACAAAATAGTACGATGGTCTTAATGACCTTTGGGCATGGTTGAGTCCTGAATGAGTTGTAATCCTCTTATGTTGATAAGGGTTGATACCCTGTGATATTGTGAAAAGGATTTATATCTTGTAATAATATGATGACTAGTGTAGTCTCATGAATGGCAAGTGAATAGTACCATGTGATGATGAGATGAGAAATTATATTTCATACATTTTATATCTTTTCAAGTTTTGATATTTATATGCTTGATAGAAGTGAATTAGTGTTTGTATGTCCACTTGTTTGATGCAGCCTTAAGTCACCCGATTGGCATAACTAATCAAGTACAACTCTAACTATGTAGTGCTCTATTCCGTAGAACCATCTTCAGTCTCAGAACTTGCTGGATGGTGAAATGAGTATTCCTAAGGGAAACTCAGAGCACATATTGTTGAGTATGTGGGGGTGGCAAGTTGAGGATATATCCTTGTAATCCACAATGCTGATTGTGGAGGTTGGCTATGGTCATGCCTCATACATCTGATGTGATTGAGAACAGTTGCGGTCATGTCTCGGTGATTATAACATGATGTGATTAGAGGACAACTATGGTTGTACCTCAATGATTGGGTTTGAATACCCTAGTTTCTAGTGTCATGGCCTGTACCAAGGTTGGACTAGTGGTTATCATCTTGATTATATGTCTTTGTGGTGGCAGCTTTGACTGATATGTCACTGCCTTTTTACTCGTACTAATCGAGGGGAAGAGATCTTAGGATACCGACACTCCTAGATCTTGTACGAAACCAAATAGCCCTTCATAGGGGTCGGTTGGACTTTGAATGGTACGATTCAAATTCCCCAGGGTGTAATAAAATATGTAATACAACCATGTAGCATATTTGTTTAGGTTTAAACATGACGTTTCACATTGGATGATAACCCTTGTTTTTTCTCTTTACATAAAGATGATGCTTAGTACAATTAAGAGATAGTAGATATACTTATGTTGTGGATATTCCTAAGATTGTAGATGCATACATACAGTATCCATGATTATGTTGATAACTATACTACTACTGTTGATTATAATCATTATGTTAGCTATCTCATGTTGTTAGTTATGTTTAGCATGCTAGCCATGCCTTTGTACCTAGAGATGCATATACTGCTAATTATGCTTATCTAGGTAGTTGTACTTATGTTGTTAGCTCTTCTTATGATGTTGATATGTTCAACCAATTAGACATGCTCATGTTGTTAGCTATGCTATGTTACTAGACTTGATCATGATGCTAGAACTGCATATGCTACTGAATTGCTTATATTGTCAACGAGATAAAGGATGATAGTCTGGCTAATGATGATAGTTATTATCTACTCCTTTATGTATTTTGTTAATCATCAATATTGCTAATCTTATTTGTTATCTCTGATTAAACTACTTAACTATTTAATTGCTTAAAAATGTTGTAATCAATAAACATTGTTGGAGGTTATATCTCTTGCTGGGACATGGGACTCACCCTTGTGGTTCACCACATTTTTTTAGGTAATCGGAAGTGACAAAAACAAACATGTGGCAGCAAAGAGGAGTTATAGTAATGAATCTTTGATAAAGTTTATTAGATGTCTAGTGTGTCCTAGATTTGTCCTTGTACTCTCAGGTCTGGGTAGGAAAAGTTTGTTTATGGTGTTTCAAATAAATTGGACTTTTGTTAGTATATTAATGCTTATTTGTGTGGCATATATGAATATTGTTCTCCTGTGTATATATGTGGTGGCTTAGATGATATAACAATTTGTATCAAATTCTTGACATAGTATGGATATAAGAAAGATGTTGGTCTCTTATACAAATGTTTCTGAGCGGGTGTTGACGTTGAAATCAGTTGTAATTTACCCATATTTTTGGGTATGTGATTAATTAGTGATTGATTGTGTTTTATGTTTTGAGTAATATCGTTTAGTGTAATGGGTCCTGACAGGTTGGTATTAGAACTTTAGGTTCATTGAGTCTATAGGGACACTAGGACTTAGGACTAGGATGATGTCAAAATTAGGAATATGACATAAAAATATGGTGCATACTGCCTAATCTCAGTATTTGGGTGCCCTGGCCAGGTATTCAATTATTGAAGAAAGGTAAGTATGTAACTCTTATATTGTTATATTTTTTATTACTCTGATCAAGTGTCATTTTGATACAATCTAAAGAGCATAATGAATAAGAAATCATGGTGTGAATATCTCAATCCTACCTTAAAGAAGATGAGAATTGTATCATTATCTATCAAAACTTGAATGTTTGGTAAATGTAAGAGAAAGATACAACACCATGAAATCTAAATCTGAATACAAATAAGGAAAAGAGGAGTTCTTGAAGATATGATTCAAGAAGATAATAAAGTAAAAGACAAACAAGTCTATGCTTATAAAGTGAATTAAGGTATGAAATCCACATAAGATAGAGAGAACTCCTATAACAAGTACAAAATGAGAAGATGAATGGGAACAATGACAAAGAAATAAGGTGGAACCTGAGTTAATCTTAGACCAACCTATGTGTGAAAGAAAGTGTTAATGAAAAATCAGCATGGCATGTGAAAGAAATTAAGGGAGATGATCTCAATTTAATGAAAAAAATGTGGAATATGATGATTTACCTGTCGATAAGTGGTTGAAAAACATAATAAAATAAGAGAACATACACTAGTGGGATAAATAGTCATCAAGGAAGGAGTAATGATATATGTTAATCATGATGATTCATATGCTAATGGCAAGGAACCCGAAATGAAAAAGATAAAATGATACATAAGAAGTTGTAACCTGCATAATGAAAATAGAATTGGTTACCTTTTTGCTAGTGACCCTTGAAAAATACTACTATGGTATGGGAAGTGTGTTTCACTTTGTGTCTTTCCTTTCTAGGGAACAACTTTCAAGTGGATCATTGCCACTTGGTACATGTGGATTCGCTGCAAACATGAGGGTGGATAGCTTATTATAGCATAAGGTTGTTTGGACTATGGTTCCAAGATCATAAAGTTTGTGATGATTTTGCTTTTGAGCCTTCCAATAATTAGGAAGACTCCTCTTATATGTTTTGATATTTGTTATGTTGGTAAAAGTAGATGATATAAGGATGTGAGTTGCTTATAGCACATGAGGTGGATACTAAGGTAATGAATCCTAGTATCCAAGATGTATTAATAGTATGGGAAGTATGTGAAGGTTGGAGATGTTTATTAAATGAACATTCTAAGCATTCCTCTTCTATAGAGAGAGAGGGAGAGAGAGTTGATGATGACCCTCTAAATGTTGTTTGGAAGGGAAAAAAATGATTCTATAATGTTGTATATGGTTCAGTGATAGCTGGGCAAGACCACTATCAAGGATAGATGGTTTTTTGGTCAATGGATATGTGATACTGTGTTCCTTTAAGATAAACCTATGATCAAATATCAATGCATATGAGTTAGATTGGATGACATAGATGAGTTTAGAGTTATGTCCTTTAGACTAACCAATGTACAAATAAAATTTATGAATAGGAGGAACAGAGTATTCCAGTCATGTCATACAAGTTATATCAAGCTTTGAAGGATGACATGTCAAAGTATTTCAAATATGGTCAAAAATATGATCAATATTTCTTCAAAAACCTTAGGGTTGCCGAAGCAAAAATAGCTATGAGATAGGTTGAACAAGAGTGAGATGGGGTTGATTAAATTTCTTTATGGGATCACGATACGTCTTCTAAGTAGGTTGTGTAAATCCTAGTAAGGTGAAGATAGTGTTGTTGTTTCACCCCTAACAAGGTTGACTAGGAATGATGTTTCCTGGTATGGAATGACAGGTGCCAGTGTCAGCATTTCTTTTGATGCTAAAAAAGAATTGACAAGTGTTCCAGTGTCAGTGTATCTAAAAAAAAGGAGGGATACATCACCTATTTTTTATGCTTCAAGGAATGGTATAGGACACATGCCATGATTGGTAAAAAGCTAGAAAGTATGACTTTTGAGTAATGTGTTGATACAATAGATATAATTTTAGGATGGTAGCTAGAATTTAAAGTTGAAAGTTACTACTAGAGTTGTACAGATTACACAACAAGTTTCTACATTCCATATTGGGAATGTCTTCTTAGATGGGGGGTTTTGTGCTGACCTAAGATGAGATATGTATGAATGGTGTGACATCACCATGATATGCAAGTAACCATGTGAAGGTAATAGGATGAGGCACAAAGGAAGTACCCATTTTTGTTTACCTTGGATTTCGGGGGCGAAATCCCTGTTAGGGGTTTATAGTTGTAAGGCCCCTAAACTTGCTTAATGAGTTGAATAAGCGTAATTATCATAATTGAATGCGTATAACCTTAATATAACCTTGTGATATGCTTTGAAATCATAAGACAAGCTTAAGTTTCAAATTTGGTCCAATTTGGACACTGTTTGAGCAAGTTATGCAATTTTATGTACATTTTGGACTTTTATGCAATTTACCCAATTGAGGGGCTTTCTTTGCAGTTTTTAACATATGTTCCTTATATGTTATGTCATCATTCTTGAGCTTTTTGAGCCATGGGGCGCCTATTTAAACCTTGGTTTGATGGTGTTTGCTTCAAGGGTATTTTAGGATTTTCCCCTTCACGGATGAGCTACCTTTAGTAGCTATCAACTAATGAATTATTTGATTGGATGATAAATTCGAAAAATTAAAGCTAAGAAGGTCTATACAGATAGTGGGAGAGCTTCTTGTGTGTGTGCTTGTATATTCTTAATAAATTAAGGCCATGGACACTTGGAAAGATACTAGAATTTCAACTTTTTCTTTTTGCTTTATCTTAGAGTTCATATACTTATCCCCAAGCACCAAAATGAGCCATTTCCTCTCCACCACTTCCCTCCTTCTCCCAACCTCATTCTCCTTCTGTTCAGCTATGAATTTTTCTGCCCAAGGAAGAAGAAAGTGGGGATCTTCTTGGAAAAAATTCTAGGGTTGCAATTGAATTCCTTTTTGGGTCTAAAAAGCTTCCTCCTAGTGATCTTGACCTAAAAGTGTAAGTTTTACCTTATTTCCTCCATTTATTTCTTTGATCTTATTCCTCCTATATCTCTCCATGTTGGAACCATGTTGTTCCATGGTAGAAATTGCTCTAAAGCTCTAAAACCCTACCTTTCTTGCTCCTTATGCTTAGGGTTTGCTCATTTGATTAAGAAAGGTGCTAGATGGACGAATTCATAGCTCATTCTTGGATTTTCAACCCCACCTGCTCAACATTTCTTCTGTGTGGGGCTTCATCTTCTCATTAGAGGCAAGTTTTATAACTTTATCCACGTTTATTGCTTACATAAGCTTTCTAGATCATGTTCTTGCTTGAAAATGATGATCCATGCACTAAAAAGCTATGCTTGACTAGGATTTCGATTTTTATAATATTTTTTGTTATGATTTCAGCTATATATGAACCGGTGATCATGTTTACATTATTCCTAAGGTATTATATGACTTGGATTAGGTTTTTTTGACAACCTATGGTGCTAAGCACCTATCAAACAATGGTCAATTTTAGGGTTTAAAGCTGATTTCTTCTATAAACCATGACCTGATGATGGTACCATTGCAACTACCCTATGGTGTTGTCTTCATAACAACTCATGGTCGTTATCAAGGGTGTCAAATGATGGTGATAACCTATGGTCACCCCCTTAGGTCAGGTTTTGGATCAATTAGAAGTATAATGATCAACCATTAAGTACCCTACTGATGTTATCAATCAATGATGACATCAGCTTAATATTTGATGTTGATTAATGAATATAGTGTTGATCTAACAACCTATAGTGATTTAATGATCACTAATGATGGTGTATCAGGTCTCTACAATCTATGGTGAGTTAATCATATATTTTTAGCATCAATTAATCCTTATACCAATGGTTTCTTGGGTCACTTGATGTAATGGTCAAACCTATACTGTAATTGATGGTTTTAATATATGAACTTGACCCAATGGTCAAGATCTAATGTTTATTCCTCCAATAAAGTGGAATTATGGATAATGTAATATGTTGGTACTAGTAATGGGATTTATATGGTTTCCTTTATATGATCAACTTAAGGAGCTTACTTGTTGACAATGGATGGCTTGTTTTAACTGAATAGTCGATTGTGGGTTTTACCCTACTCTCAATGGAACTTTTTGTGTTGTTAATCAAGGGTTGTGTAGGGTTAGATAGTGAATCTTTCTAGAGAACAAATCAAGTACTTCATAGGTGGTTTATCCAAGGTGTTTACTTATGTAAACAATCAATGGCCTTACCTTTTAAACATCTAATGGTTCTGGGTGACATTGTGGTATGGTGATACGGGTTGAATGATGATGGAACAAATGGAGGTTTACCCTTAATAAGGTAGTCTTACCTATTCAGTCATATGAATAGAAGGGATGATAATCATATTGTGTTGCTATGTAACCCTAATGAGGTATAGCTTGCTATACCTAGCTTTAATATAACTAAATTATGGTAATTGGGTAAGAATAGTCCTTGAATGATTAATACAATCATGGAGTACTCTCTTATTGTTGTTGAAGCCCTAGTATGATATAACCTGATGTTTACACCTTGATTTATGTGTGGGCTCATACTTGAGAACAGTATGGAATGTGATGGTGATGCTTCACCTTATGCATCCATGATCCAATGGGGATGTCATGAGTTAGGGTTTGGGTATAAGTGATGATTAGTAACATTAATATAATTTATCATGTTGAACCTAACTCTAATTCAATTAGATAAAGATGAGTATTCATGTTTAACATTCTTATATGATGGAATGATGGTAGAATAACCTCCTTAACATGATCATAAGCTTAATGTGTTAATTGGTGGTTATCATAGCCACATGGTTGATACTTTCTTATGTTGAACATGTGCATTGCGAATATGATGAGTGTTAATCATATCTAGATTCCTTGCATGTTGATGTAATACAGGAATGTTCTTAATGTTAATATAACCCTTCTATGATTGTTTATGAATATCTCCTAGCTCATTAATGCAAGATTGTGCTGATCTGGTGTATTATATGTAAGTGATGTTGTTGAGACTTGTTATAAGGCATGGAAAGATATTGATGATCTTGCATGAAATAGTATGATGGTCTTAATGACCTTTGGGCATGTTTGAGTCCTGAATGAGGTGTAATCTTCTTATGTTGATAAGGGTCGATACCCTGTGATATTGTGAAAAGGATTTATATCTTGTGATAATATGATGACTAGTGTAGTCTCATGAATGGTAAGTGAATAGTACCATGTGATGATGAGATGAGAAATTATGTTTCATACATTTTATATCTTTTCAAGTTTTGATATTTATATGCTTGCTAGAAGTGAATTAGGTTTTGTATGTCCACTTGTTTGATGCAGCCTTAATTCACCCAATTGGCATAACTAATCAAGTGCAACTCTAATCATGTAGTGCCTTGTGCCGTAAAACCATCTTCAGTGTCAGAACTTATTGGATGGTGAAACGAGTATTCCTAAAGGAAACTCGGAGCGCATACTGTTGAGTATGTGGGGGTGACAGGTTGAGGATATATCCTTGTCATCCACAATGCAGATTGTGGAGGTTGGCTATGGTCATGCCTCATACATCTGATGTGATTGAGAATGGATGTAGTCGTGTCTTGGTGATTATAACATGATGTGATTAGAGGACAACTATGGTTGTACCTCAATGATTGGGTTTGAATACACTGGTTTCTAGTACCATGACCTGTACCAAGGTCGGACTAGGGGTTATCAGCTTGACTATATGTCGATGTGGTGGCAGCTTTGACTGATATGTCACTTCCTTTTTACTCGTACTGACCGAGGGGAAGAGATCTTAGGATACCGACACTCCTAGATCTTATACAGAACCAAATAGCCCTTCGCAGGGGTCGGTTGGATTTTGAATGGTACGATTCAAATTCCTCAGGGCGTAATAAAAGATGTAATACAACCGTGTAGCATATTTGTTTAGGGTTAAACACAATCTTTCACATTGGATGATAACCCTTGTTTGTTCTCTTTACATAAAGATGATTCTTAGTGAAATTAAGAGATATTAGATATACTTATGTTGTGGATATTCCTAAGATTGTAGATGCATACATACAATAGCCATGATTATGTTGATAACTATACTGCTACTGCTGATTATAATCATGATGTTAGCTATCTCATGTTGTTAGTTATGTTTAGCATGCTAGCCATTCCTTTGTAACTATAGATGAATATACTTCTAATTATGCGTATCCAAGTAGTTGTGCTTATGTTGTTTACTCTTCTTATGATGTTGATATGTTCAACCAATTAGACATGCTCGTGTTGTTAGCTATGCTATGTTACTAAACTTGCTCATGATGCTAGAACTACATATGCTACTGAATTACTTATATTGCCAACAAGATAAAGGATGATAGTCTGGATAATGATGATAGTTATTATCTACTCCTTTATGTATTTTGTTAATCATCAATATTGCTAATCTTATTTGTTATTTCTAATTAAACTGCCTAACTATTTAATTTCTTAAAAATGTTATAATCAATAAACATTGTTGGAGGTTATATCTCTTGCTGGGACATGGGTCTCACCCTTGTGGTTCACCACATTTTTTTAGGTAATCAGAAGTGACAAAAACAAACATGTGGCAGCAAAGAAGAGTTATAGTAATGAATCTTTGATAAAGTTGATTAGATGTCTTGTCGAGACCCACTCTTTTGATCAGTATAAATACCAATCATTAGAGATAATCTCAAAACCTAAACCCAGATTATGAAATAAAACAATGAATTCTCGACAAAGGCAAATAAATAATATACAAAAAACACAGATACATTTTTCCTTTTTCTTTGTTCACAAACTCATAAATCAATGTCACATCAAGGACATCACATTCATATATCACAAATCATATTCAACTCCATTAAATCCAGAATCAAATCTTGTTCTCATATGCGGTTCAGTTTACATTAGATACATGTACATTGATGAACAAAATTAATCTACAACCCATCTCGGAAAAGAGAGAGTACATGGACATTCTAATCTATCTAGATTATGTTATTTATATCTTCCTTGTCGTAACCTCTCCACTGGATAGTATTATACCTAAAAACATTGAAACAACCTCATGAGACTCGTATAGAGCCCCAGTGAGTGGATACCTCCCACTCAAGCTAGGTACATGCATCAGCATCAGATTAAGTATAATAAACTTAATAGAAACATGCAGATATTGAAAAGTCTAGCAGATAGTTCTATCATGATTCAAATCTATCTTATAATGGCAATCTAATCCAACAGATAAGGTAATCAGTTAAACCAATTATAACTTTAAAACATTTGTTAAAGCATGTCTATAAACAAATCAAAAAATACTTCTTAGTTCAGATTAAGAATCCTACTGCATGAGTAATAAGTCAAGTTCTAAGCATTTTGAATCAATACATGACAATAACATTATATTTGTGACACTCCACCAGCCGGACCAGGAACACATCCTACAGTCATGCAGCTGAAGTACACATAATACATATCTACCAAACAATACTATAAAATAGCAAGCAATCCAACTCATATTCAGAATAGATATAAATCCAACATTTATAACTTGTTAGCATGACAGATCATAATATGAAATAGGAAATGTCCATAGCATTATGAATACTTTCCACAACATGAAACTTAATCAACAATGACAATTCATCAACTAGCAGTAAAGGAATTTAATAATCATTCAAATCATGTTCTACACGGCTTATCTTTTATTCATTTGCCCTGAAACTACTTGGCTTGTACCACACCAAGTAGAACTCGCCATGCCTGATTCTCGTGTCAACGACTCACCGTCACTATGTTAGGGTTTAGCCGGCCACCCTAAGATATCAACAACATACCTTGGCCACCTCAGGGTTGCCTAAAGAGGCTCACGTCCTCATCTCGGGTACACGAGATAGGAACCAACAAAGCAGTATATCACATATCATAGTATTTCACATATTTTTCATTTCACATTTCACATATTTCATTTCATCAGAGTCTATTCCATCTGGACATAGACTTTCACAGCAAGGATTTAGGGCCAGAGCCACTCCAGATGACTCACTCCTAAATCCTGGTGGTCTAACCTTTAAGGTCTTGATCCACACTCCGAAAATCCTTCTCATAATTCATCGATTACTATAAGGAGATCCGTTTTGTTTCCCCAGTGTGGTACTCGAAAGAAACTCACGGTGTTCAGAGCTCCTAACTATATGTTCCATCATTTCACTTGTTATTAGTCTCTTTTACTCATCTTACAAGAATTCAAAACATCATACATCATATTTGTGTATTCTCACGTAACTAGAATAACATGAAACATATCAAGTTTATCAATAAGGAAAATGATCAAAGTAAGAAGCACACTAAATCTGTAGATTGCAACACATATGATTATTTCTATCTTCTACATCATCTCACAACAACCATCAATAGTGGGCTTTCTACCCGAGACATAATCTCATTGCCCAGCATTTACCCCATCAGGGTTTTATCATCATCACTGGGCTTCCATCCCTAAACATAATCTCATTATGCAACATTTACCCTTATCAGGGTTTCTCAATGTAAGGAGTGCATATTAAATTCAATTTCAACATAAATCTTATCAGTTCATTGTATATCATAGTTGTGAACAAATATTAGAAGAGGCATTAGAAATAGAAACAGTAAAAGCATATAGATATCATGTATCATTCCTCATACTCAGAATAGATTTATCATACAACATATGCATGTTCCATCCAATCTCAATAGATGCCAATAATTTCATACATATACATGCATAACAGACTTAGTTCTCTTCTTCTTTTATTTCAAATTCTTCATATGGGTTTACTCATCAACACATGTTGACTATCAATTTAAGTTTGTACTATTCGTCCATTCTCATAGTACAATTCACAATTCAAGAACACATTCTTGTAAACCAATTCAAATAGTTGACTTTCATCTTTTAGTTGAATTCAACTACAGTTATGTGCATGTCTTAATCCCCCATTTGAGATTGTCATTCACTAGCATCATCAAACTCATCATTATAGGGTAAGAGTTACATTCTTAGAATCATCTACTAATTCCTATCTTTTTCCATCATTTTATACTCAGTAATCTCAACTTCTTTCATTTCATGTTCATTACATTATCTCGACCAATCTTTCTTGATTCATTTTACATACAATGCTTCTCTTCTACATACCATTTATCAAAGTATAGTTCTTAGTATATTTCATTTAATTTGGGTTAAGCCACATGTAATTAAAATAAAAGATAAAATACTTCATCATACTATCTTCATTAGTTTCATCTTTATCTTGCAATCACCATTAAGTACATCTTATTCATATTGTCTTTTATATTCAGATAAGTGTACCTTGTCATTGACTACTAATGTCATTCCCATAATCAACAATGATCATTCTTTATTATATGGAAACAAATGCATTAGACTTAGATGATATTAGTAAGACTCATCATATTCAATTGAAGTATTAATACCTTCAACTTCAACATTTTATCACATTTACAATATCATATACACGTTCTAACTTTATCACTCATAATCGTCTTAATAATAAACTTTTAGGGTTTTCAAGAATTCATTCTATAGTTCAACATATCATAATAATCATATCATTCAGTAATCCAATCATGACTCAAGGGTTCATTAGGGTTATTCACAAACATGGAAACCATAATTTCCATTTTCACACATTTCATTCATCAATCATAAGTATACATTGATTAATTGACTCATTTGATTCACGTCCTCAACACAAATCCTAATCATGATATGTGGTCATTCGATTCCATTAACATTCAACAATACACTTGTATAATACAATCTAGTACAATTCAAATATGATTTATACATGTCAATTCAGTTCCAAGCATATCGGCCATTGGGCTGATTTTTAGGAAAAATTCACATGAAATAGCATAGTCATCTACCCATAAGAAAACCCATGGATCCTCAATCAATATATCAGGAACTAATAAAGTTCCATTCAATGAGAAATAATCAAAATCAGTAGAAGTTGATCCCCTAATATCTTTCCCAAATCAAATCCAATCACATACATATTCAAGCAAGGTTTTTGATTGTTTTAGCCAGATAGAATTAGGATTTCAACATGAATACAAAGCTTAGGAGGGACAAAAACACTCACCTCATGTTCCAAGCACCAGAAAAACGTAGGTCAGTCTCTGAATTTTTGGAAACCCAATCAAACTCTCACAAAAGAATCCAATTCTTTCTCCTCTCAACTCGAAAACCCTAAAAATGGGGATTAGAAGAGAAAGATTGAGAGAAGGGGGAGATTTGATGTGATTTCAAATCAAATCAGGGGAGGTATGGAATCTTGACATGTGAGAGAAGATTCACCATTAAATGCTATGCAAAGAAGCTAAACTTACTTAATTTCATCATATCTTGGATAGAGAAACCCTAGGTCAACATCTCCACCACTTTCTCTTCTCAAAACCCTAGCTCTCCTCTCTCTCAAAATTTTCATTTCTTTGATAGGAAGGACGAGTTATGAGATCTCCTTGTGTGTTAGGTTAATGATATAGATGAATTGAGGTGCTTAAAACATTTGCAAACAAGCCCCTCAATGTATTTTTATTTTGCTCAGACTGGTTGGCCGGCAGAGTTATAAACTCGACCGAAACCACATGTTTCAGAACTCAAACCTCATCCAAAAATTATGAAACTTTAACCAAATGAATAAAATTGAGATTTTAAGATAAATTAAAAAATTTAGATCATTTGGGATTACCAATAAATAAATAAAAATCAAATACTACACTGCTATATTGCAGTCAACAGCATGGTCGGTCGAGTTTGTCCCTCACAGAACTCGACCGACACCCCTCTCTTTAGGGATAAAAAATCATCCAAAAATGACACAAATTTAATAGGGTGTCTATAATGGAGTTTAAAAACTACAGTTAAAATTTTATATCAATTGGATATACTAATAAAAAGATAAAATTCAATTTCCACAATGCTATATCAATCTAAAAATATGATCAGTTGAGTTTGAAACTTGACTGACAAATAGGTCAGAACATTCTTCAAAAATTCTTATATTTTTCAATAGTGTTCATATTTGATATATATACATCATATCCAAATTTCAATTAAATAAGATTTACAAATAAAATAATAAAAATCATTTAGTAAGACACTATACTTATCAAATTATGTATTCATATGTCATCAAAACCCTAATTTGGGCCGATTAGGGTTTCCAAATCTTAGCCCTAATTATGTGAATCAAAGTATGAATAAGCCTTCTTGTTGTATTTAAAACATAAAAACTTAACTACCATCATTAATCAAGGTTTAAACAATGATCAACATAATTAAGCATGCAATCATCCAAGTAAACCCTAATTAGATGACTAATTTGAAAATGGGTCATTACAAATTCTCCCCTCCTTTTAAGATTTCGTCCCAAAATCCAAGAAAAGATACAAAAGAATATCATATCATCTAATCATTCATCTCTCTCGACATCCAGTTAGAAAGTATTCCATTTTATCTTTCTTTCCTATGACATTTTTTTTGTATTAGATGGATATTTCATCCTATGTCATCATCATATCTCTCCTTGAGTATTATAAACATTTGAATCACTAATATTAGTAATACATCATTTATAAAGATCTGATTCACATCACCTTTCACATCTTTTTTTATTTGATTGTGTATCTCATGGATTAAGATTATGACTCATTCACATATTATCATCTGCATTCATCAATTTCCTTTATAAAGAAGATCATCTAGTGTGCATCTTAGTTCATAGATTTCTCTCACAATTTCATATTTCTTACTCATACTCAAACTCATTAGAGATTATGTTCATAATCCATTAATCTTTCATCTTCCTTATATGAAATATCATGTTTTCCATAGGTTCCATATTGAATTATAAAATCCTTTTCTCTTTCACCATTTTTTATGCATCTTATTATACTACCAAACTATGTTCATTTGGATACTTGGTCGGGGCATCCAGAAGAAGTACAGGTGGCAGTTCCATACTAGCTTAGCTCAATACCCAAATACTTGACCAGAGTATCTAGATAATGAATTCAGTCAATATGCACATCATTCAGGTTATATTCAACATCCACAATATCATTTAGTCCTAGATCCTATTGTCCCTGTAGACTCATCTAACCTAGGCTCTGATACCACACTTGTCGGAACCCACTCTTTTGATCAGTATAAATACCAATCATTAGAGATAATCCCAAAACCTAAACCCAGATTATGAAATAAAATAATGAATTCTCGACAAAGGTGAATAAACAATATAAAAAAAATAGATAAATTGTTCCTTTTTCTTTGTTCACAAACTCATAAATCAATGTCACATTAGGACATCACATTCAGATATCACAAATCATATTCAACTCCATTAAATCTAGAATCAAATCTTGTTCTCATATGTGGTTCAGTTTACATCAGATACATGTACATTGATGAACAAACTTAATATACAACCCATCTCGAGAAAGAGAGAGTACAGGGACATTCTAATATATCTAGATTATGCTATTTATATCTTCCTTGTCGTAACCTCTCCGCTGGATAGCATTACACCTATAACATTGAAACAACCTCATGAGACTCATATAGAGCCCCAGTGAGTGGATACCTCCCACTCAAGCTAGGTACATGCATCAGCATCAGATTAAGTATAATAAACTTAACAGAAACATGCAGATATGGAAAAAGTCTAGCAGATATTTCTATCATAATTCAAATCTATCTTACAATGGTAATCTAATCCAACAGATAAGTTAATCACTTAAACCAATTATAACTTTGAAACATTTGTTAAAGCATGTCTATAAACAAATCCGCAAATACTTCTTAGTTCATATTAAGAATCCTACTGCATGAGTAATAAGTCAAGTTCTAAGCATTTTGAATTAATACATGGCAATAACATTATATTTGTAACACACCACCAGTCGGACCAGGAATACATCATGCAGTCATGAAGCTGAAGTACACATAATACATATCTACCAAACAATACTATCAAATAGCAAGCAATCCAACTCATATTCAGAATAGATATAAATTTCAACATTTATAACTTGTCAACATGACAGTTCATAATATGAAATAGGAAATGTCCATAGCAACATGATTACTTTCCACAACATGAATATTAATCAACAATGACAATTCATCAACTAGTAGTAAAAGAATGTAATAATCATTCAAATCATGTTCTACACGGCTTATCATCTTTTATTCATTTGCCCTGAAACTACTTGGCTTGTACCACACCAAGTAGAAGTCGCCACGTCTGATTCTCATGTCAACGACTCACCGTCACTATCTTAGGGTTTAGTCGGCCACCCTAAGATATCAACAACAGACCCTGGCCATCTCAGGGTTTCCTAAAGAGGCTCACGTCCTCATCTCGGGTACACGAGATAGGAACCAGCAAAGCAGTATATCACATATCATAATATTTCACATATTTTCATTTCACATTTCACATATTTCATTTCATCAGAGTCTATTCCATCTGGACATAGACTTTCACAGCAAGGATTTAGGGCCAGAGCCACTCCAAATGACTCACTCCTAAATCTTGGTGGTCTAACCTTTAAGGTCTCGATCCACACTCCAGAAATCCTTCTCATAATTCATCGATTACTACAAGGAGATCTGTTTTGTTTCCCCAGTGTGATCCTCGGGGGAAACTCACTGTGTTTAGGGACCCTAACTAGATGTTCCATCATTTCACTTGTTATTAGTCTCTTTTACTCATCTTAAAAGAATTCAAAACATCATACATCATATTTGTGTATTCTCGCATAACTAGAATAACATGAAATAGATCAAGTTTATCAATAAGGAAAATGATCAAAGTAAGAAGCACAATAAATATGTAGATTGCAACACATATGATTATTTCTATCTTCTACATCATCTCACAGCAATCATCAATAGTGGGCTTTCTGCCCGAGATATAATCTTATTGTCCATCATTTACCCCATCAAGGTTTTATCATCATCAGTGGGCTTTCAGCCCTAAACATAATCTCATTATGCAACATTTACCCTTATCGGGGTTTCTCAATGTAAGGAGTGCATATTAAATTCAATTTCAACATAAATCTTATCAGTTCATTGTATATCATAGTTCTGAACAAATATTAGAAGAGGCATTAGAACTAGCACCAGTAAAAGCATATAGATATCATGTATCATTCCTCATACTCAGAATAGATTTATCATACAACATATGCATGTTCCATCCAATCTGAATAGATGTCAATAATTTCATGCATATACATGCATAACAGACTTAATTCTCTTCTTCTTTTATTTCAAATTCTTCATATGGGTTTACTAATCAACACATGTTGACTATCAATTGAAGTTTGTACTATTAGTCCATTCTCATAGTACAATTCACAATTCAAGAACACATTCTAGTAAATCAATTCAAATACTTGACTTTCATCTTTTAGTTGAATTCAACTATAGTTATGTGCATCTCTTAATCCCCCATTTGAGATTGTCATTCACTAGCATCATCGAGCTCATCATTTTAGGGTAAGAGTTACATTCTTAGAATCATCTACTAATTACTATCTTTTTCCATCATTTTATACTCAGTAGTCTCAACTTCTTTCATTTCATGTTCATTACATTATCTCGACCAATCTTTCTTGATTCACTTTACATACAATGCTTCTCTTCTACATAACATTTATCAAAGTACAGTTCTTAGTATATTTCATTTAATTTGAGTTAAGCCACATGTAATTAAAATAAAAGATAAAATACTTCATCATACTATCTTCATTAGTTTCATCTTTATCTTGCAATCACCATTAAGTTCATCTTGTTCATATTGTCTCTTATATTCAGATAAGTGTACCTTGTCATTGACTACTAATGTCATTCCCATAATAAAAAATGATCATTCTTTATTATACTGAAACAAATGCATTAGTCTTAGATGATATTAGTAAGACTCATCATATTCAATTGAAGTATTAATACCTTCAACTTCAGCATTTGATCACATTTACAACATCATATACAAGTTCTAACTTTATCACTCATAATCGTCTTAATAATAAACTTTTAGGGTTTTCAAGAAGTCATTCTGTAGTTCAACATATCATAATAATCATATCATTCAGTAATCCAATCATGACTCAAGAGTTCATTAGGGTTATTCACAAACATGGAAACCCTAGTTTCCATTTTCACACATTTCATTCATCAATCATAAGTATACATTGATTAATTGACTCATTTGATTCACTTCCTCAACACAAATCCTAATCAGGATATGTGGTCATTCAATTCCATTAATATTCAACAATACACTTGTATAATACAATCTAGGACAATTCAAATATGATTTATATATGTCAATTCAATTCCAAGCATATCGGCCATTAGGATTATTTTTAGGCAAAATTCACATGAAATAGCATAGTCATCTACCCAAAAGAAAACCCATGGATCCTCAATCAATATATTATGATCTAATCAAGTTCCAATCAATGATAAATAATCAAAATCAATAGAAGTTGATCACCTAATATCTTTCCCAAATCAAATCCAATCACATACATATACAAGTAAGGTTTTTTATTGTTTTAGTCAGATAGAATTAGGCTTTCAACATGAATACAAAGCTTAGGAGGGAGAAAAACACTCACCTCAGGTGCCAAGCACCTAAAAAAGGTAGGTCAGCCTCTGAATTTTTGGAAACCCAATCAAACTCTTGCAAAAGAATCCAATTTTTTCTCCTCTCAACTCAAAAACCCTAGAAATGGGGATTAGAAGAGAAAGAGTGAGAAAAGGGGGAGATTTGATGTGATTTAGAATCAAATCAGGGGAGGGATAGAATCTTGACATGTGAGAGAAGATTCACCATGAAATTCTATGCAAAGAAGCTAAACTTACTTGATTTCATCATATCTTGGATAGAGAAACCCTAGGTCAACATCTCCACCACTTTCTCTTCTCAAAACCCTAGCTCTCCTCTCTCTCAAGAATTTCATTTCTTTGATAGGAAGGACGAGTTATGAGAGTTCCTTGTGTGTTAGGTTAGTGATATATATGAATTGAGGTGCTTAGAACATTTGCAAACAAACCCCTCAATGTATTTTTATTTTGCTCATACTGGTTGATCGGCTGAGTTATAAACTCGACTGAAACCACACGTTTCAGAACTCAAACCTCATCCAAAAATTATGAAACTTTTAAAAAATGTATGAAATTGAGTTTCTAATATACATTAAAAAATATATCATTTGGTGTTACCAATATATAAATAAAAATCAAATACTACACTACTATATTGCAGTCAGCAGCATGGTCGGCCGATTTTGTCCCTCACAGAACTCGACCGACACCCCTCTCTGTAGGGATAAAAAATCATCCAAAAATGACACAAATTTAATAGGGTGTCTATAATGGAGTTTAACAACTACATTTAAAATTTGAGATCAATTGGATATACCAATAAAAATATAAAATTCAATTTCCACAATGTTATATCAATCTGAAAATATGATCGGTATTTAAAATTTGAGATCAATTGGATATACCAATAAAAATATAAAATTCAATTTCCACAATGTTATATCAATCTGAAAATATGATCGGTCGAATTTGAAACTCGACCAACAAATAGGTCATAACATTCTTTAAAAATTCTAATATTTTTCAATAGTTTTCATATTTGATATATACAAATCATATCCAAATTTGAATTAAATCAGAGTTACACATAAAATACTAAAAATCATTTAGTAAGACACTATACTTATCAAATTATGTATTCATATGTCATCAAAACCCTAATTTGGGCCGATTAGGGTTTCCAAATCTTAGCCCTAATTATGTGAATCAAAGTATGATTAAACCTTATTGTTGTATTTAAAACATAAAAACTTAACTACCATCATTAATCAAGGTTTAAACAATGATCAACTTAATTAAGCATACAATCATCCAAGTAAACCCTAATTAGATGACTAATTTGAAAACGGGTCATTACAAATTCTCCCCTCCTTTTAGGATTTCATTCCAAAATCCAAGAAAAGATACAAAATAATATCATATCATCTAATCATTCATCTCTCTTGACATCTAGTTAGAAAGTATTCCATTTTATCTTTCTTTCATATGACATCTTTTTTTTTGTATTAGATGGATATTTCATCCTATGTCATCATCATATCTCTCCTTGAGTATTATAAACATTTGAATCACTAATATTAGTAATACATCATTTATAAAGATATGATTCACATCACCTTTCACATCTTTTTTTTAATTTGATTGTGTATCTCATGGATTAAGTTATGACTCGTTCACATATTATCATTTGCATTCATCAATTTCCTTTATAAAGAAGATCATCTAGTGTGCATCTTAGTTCATAGCTTTTTCTCACAATTTCAAATTTCATACTCAAACTCAAACTCATTAGAGATTATGTTCATAATCTATTAAGCTTTCATCTTTATTATATGAAATTTCATGTTTTACATAGGTTCCATATTGAATTATAAAATCCTTTTCTCTTTCACCATTTTTTATGCATCTTATTATACTACCAAACTATGTTCACCTGGATACTTTGTCAGGGCATCTAGAAGAAGTACAGTCGGCAATTCCTTACTAGATTAGCTCAATACCCAAATACTTGACCAGAGTATCTAGATACTGAGTTCAGTCAGTATGCACATCATTTAGGTTATATTCAACATCCACATTATCATTTAGTCCTAGATCCTATTGTCCCTACAGACTCATTTAACCTAGGCTCTGATACCACATTTGTCGGGACCCACTCTTTTGATCAGTATAAATACCAATCATTAGAGATAATCCCAAAACCTAAACCCAGATTATGAAATAAAACAATGAATTCTCGACAAAGGCGAATAAACAATATACAAAAAACACAGATAAATTTTTCCTTTTTCTTTGTTCACAAACTCATAAATCAATGTCGCATCAAGGACATCACATTCAGATATCACAAATCATATTCAACTCCATTAAATCCAGAATCAAATTTTGTTCTCATATGCGGTTCAGTTTACATCATATACATGTGCATTGATGAACAAACTTAATCTACAACCCATCCTGGGAAAGAGAGAGTACATGGACATTCTAATCTATCTAGATTATTTTATTTATATCTTCCTTGTTGTAACCTCTCCGTTAGATAGCATTATACCTAAAAACATTAAAACAACCTCGTGAGACTCATATAGAGCCCCAGTGAGTGGATACCTCCCACTCAAGCTAGGAGCATGCATCAGCATCAGATTAAGTATAATAAACTTAATAGAAACATGCAGATATTGAGAAGTTTAGCAGATAGTTCTATCATAATTCAAATCTATCTTACAATGGTAATCTAATCCAATAGATAAGGTAATCACTTAAACTAATTATAACTTTGAAACATTTGTTAAAGCATGTCTATAAAAAAAATCAGCAAATACTTCTTAATTTAGATTAAGAATCCTACTGCATGAGTAATAAGTCAAGTTCTAAGCATTTTGAATCGATACATGACAATAACATTATATTTGTGACACTCCACCAGTCGGACCAGGAACACATCTTGTAGTCATGAAGTTGAAGTACACATAATACATATCTACCAAACAATACTATCAAATAGCAAGCAATCCAACCCGTATTCAGAATAGATATAAAGTCCAACATTTATAACTTGTCAGCATGACAGATCATAATATGAAATAGGAAATGTCCATAGCAACATGATTACTTTCCACAACATGAATCTTAATCAACAATGACAATTCATCAACTAGCAATAAAGGAATGTAATAATCATTCAAATCATGTTCTACATGGCTTATCATCTTTTATTCATTTGCCCTGAAACTACTTGGCTTGTACCACACCAAGTAGAAGTTGTCATGCCTGATTCTCGTGTCAACGACTCACCGTCACTATCTTAGGGTTTAGCCAGCCACCCTAAGATATCAACAACAGACACTAGCCACCTCAGGATTGCCTAAAGAGGCTCACATCCTCATCTCAGGTACACGAGATAGGAACCAGCAAAGCATATATCACATATCATAGTATTTCACATATATTTCGTTTCACATTTCACATATTTCATTTCATCAGAGTCTATTCCATCTGGAAATAGACTTTCATAGCAAGGATTTAGGGCCAGAGCCACTCCAGATTACTCACTCCTAAATCCTAGTGGTCTAACCTTTAAGGTCTCGATCCACACTCCGAAAATCCTTCTCATAATTCATCGATTACTACAAGGAGATTCGTTTTGTTTCCCCGGTGTGGTCCTCGGGGGAACTCACGGTGTTCAGGGCACCTAACTAGATGTTCCATCATTTTAGTTGTTATAAGTCTCTTTTACTCATCTTAAAAGAATTCAAAACATCATACATCATATTTGTGTATTCTCGCATAACTAGAATAACATGAAACAGATCAAGTTTATCCATAAGGAAAATGATCAAAGTAAGCAGCACAATAAATCTGTAGATTGCAACACATATGATTATTTCTATATTCTACATCATCTCACAGCAATCATCAATAGTGGGCTTTCTGTCCGAGACATAATCTTATTGCCCAACATTTACCCCATTAGGGTTTTATCGTCATTAGTGGGCTTTCAGCCCTAAACATAATCTCATTATGCAACATTTACCCTTGTTAGGTTTTCTCAATGTAAGGAGTGCATATTAAATTCAATTTCAACATAAATCTTATCAGTTCATTGTATATCATAGTTCTAAACAAATATTAGAATAGGCATTAGAACTAGCAATAGTAAAAGCATATAGATATCATGTATCATTCCTTATACTCAGAATAGATTTATCATACAACATATGCATGTTCCATCTAATCTGAATAGATGCCAATAATTGCATGCATATACATGCATAACAGACTTAGTTCTCTTCTTCTTTTATTTCACATTCTTCATATGGGTTTACTAATCAACACATGTTGGCTATCAATTGAAGTTTGTACTATTAGTCCATTCTCAAAATACAATTCACAATTCAAGAACACATTCTTATAAATCAATTCAAATACTTGACTTTCATCTTTTAGTTGAATTCAACTACAGTTATGTGCATCTCTTAATCCCTCATTTGAGATTATCATTCACTAGCATCATCAAACTCATCATTTTAGGGTAAGAGTTACATTCTTAGAATCATCTACTAATCCCTATCGTTTTCCATCATTTTATACTCAATAGTCTCAACTTCTTTCATTTCATGTTCATTACATTATCTAGACCAATCTTTCTTGATTCACTTTACATACAATGCTTCTCTTCTACATAACATTTATCAAAGTACAGTTCTTATTATATTTCATTTAATTTGGGTTAAGCCACATGTAATTAAAATAAAAGATAAAATACTTCATCATACTATCTTCATTAGTTTCATCTTTATCTTGCAATCATCATTAAGTACATCTTGTTCATATTGTCTCTTATATTCAGATAAGTGTACCTTGTCATTGACTACTAATGTCATTCCCATAATCAACAACGACCATTCTTTATTATACTGAAACAAATGCATTAGACTTAGATTATATTAGTAAGACTCATCATATTCAATTGAAGTATTAATACCTTCAAATTCAGCATTTGATCACATTTACAACATCATATACAAGTTCTAACTTTATCACTCATAATCGTATTAATAATAAACTTTTAGGGTTTTCAAGAAGTCATTCCGTAGTTCAACATATCATAATAATCATATCATTCAATAATCCAGTCATGACTCAAGGGTTCATTAGGGTTATTCACAAACATGGAAACCCTATTTTCCATTTTCACACATTTCATTCATTAATCATAAGTATACATTGATTAATTGACTCATTTGATTCACTTCCTCAACACAAATCCTAATCAGGATATGTGGTCATTCAATTCCATTAACATTCAACAATACACTTGTATAATACAATCTAGTACGATTCAAATATGATTTATACATGTCAATTCAATTCCAAGCATATCGGCCATTGGGTTGATTTTTAGGCAAAATTCACATGAAATAGCATAGTCATCTACCCATAAGAAAACCCATGGATCCTCAATCAATATATTAGGAACTAATCAAGTTCCAATCAATGAGAATAATAAAAATCAGTAGAAGTTGATCCCCTAATATCTTTCCCAAATCAAATCCAATCACATACATATACAAGCAAGGTCTTTGATTGTTTTAGGCGGATAGAATTAGGCTTTCAACATGAATACAAAGCTTAGGAGGGAGAAAAACACTCACCTCAGGTGCCAAGCACCTTAAAAAGGAAGGTCAGCCTCTGAATTTTTGGAAACCCAATCAAACTCTCACAAAAGAATCCAATTCTTTCTCCTCTCAACTCAAAAACCCTAGAAATGGGGATTAGAAGAGAAAGAGTAAGAAAAGGGGGAGATTTGATGTGATTTCGAATCAAATCAGGAGAGGGACGGAATCTTGACATGTGAGAGAAGATTCACCATGAAATGTTATACGAAGAAGCTAAACTTACTTGATTTCATCATATCTTGGATTGAGAAACCCTAGGTCAACATCTCCACCACTTTCTCTTCTCAAAACCCTAGCTCTCCTCTCTCTTAAGAATTTCGTTTCTTTGAAAGGAAGGGCGAGTTATGAGAGCTCCTTGTGTGTTAGGTTAGTGATATAGATGAATTTAGGTGCTTAATACATTTGCAAACAAGCCCCTCAATGTATTTTTATTTTGCTCAGACTGGTTGTTCAATTGAGTTATAAACTCGACCGAAACCACACGTTTAAGAACTCAAGCCTCATCCAAAAATTATGAAACTTTAAAAAAAATGTCAGAAATTGAGTGTATAAGATACAATAAAAAATTTAGATCGTTTAATAACTCAAGCCTCATCCAAAAATTATGAAACTTTAAAAAAATGTCTTAAATTGAGTTTATAAGATACAATAAAAAAATTAGATCATTTGAAGTTACCAATAAATAAATAAAAATCAAATACTACACTGCTATATTACAGTCAGCAGCATGGTCGACCGAGTTTGTCCCTCACAGAACTCAACCGACACCCCTCTCTGTAGGGATCAAAAATCATCCCAAAATGAAAAAAAATTAATACGGTGTCTATAATGTAGTTTAAAAAATACAATTAAAATTTTAGATCAATTGGATATACCAATAAAAAGATAAAATTCAATTTCCACAATGCTATATCAATTTGAAAATATGGGTCAAGTTTTAAACTTGACCGACAAATAGGTCATAACATTCTTTAAAAATTCTGATATTTTTCAAGAGTGATCATATTTGATATATACAAATCATATCCAAATTTGAATTAAATCAGAGTTACACATAAAATACTAAAAATCATTTATTAAGATATTATACTTATCAAATTTTGTATTCATATGTCATCAAAACCCTAATTTGGGTTGATTAGGGTTTCCAAATCTTAGCCCTAATTATGTGAATCAAAGTATGATTAATCCTTCTTGTTGTATTTAAAACATAAAACTTAACTACCATCATTAATCAAGGTTTAAATAATGATCAACTTAATTAAGCATACAATCATCCAAGTAAACCCTAATTAGATGACTAATTTGAAAATGGGTCATTACATGTCTAGTGTGTCCTAGAGTCGTCCTTGTACTCTCAGGCCCGGGCAAGAAAAGTTTGTATATGGTGTTTCAAATAAATTGGACTTTTGTTAGTATATTAATACTTGTTTGTGTGGCATATATGAATATTGTTCTCCTGTGTATATATGTGGTGGCTTAGACGATATAACAATTTGTATCAAATTCTTGGCATAATATGGATATAAGAAAGATGTTGGGCTCTTATGCAAATGTTTCTGAGTGGGTGTTGATGTTGAAATCGGTTTTAATTTACTCATATTTTTTGATATGTGATTAATTAGTGATTGATTGTGTTTTGTGTTTTGAGTAATCTCGTTTAGTGTAACGGGTCCTAACAGGACATGTGCAATACAAACCGACTAATGCACCTAATGAAGCAATGCTATTGATGCAAGCACAAATAATAGAAGAATAGGAAGGCCTAAATTAACATGGGAAGAGCCTATGAAGAGAGATTTTGAATCTCTACATCCAATCAGAATATGACCCATGATAGAGTTGAACGGACAAAGGATCCATGTAGCCAGCCACAACATAGTTGGGACTGAGTCTTAGATGATGATGATGATGAAAGAAGGAAAAGAAATAAAGAGAGAATCATATATGTGAACAATCATTATATTTTTTTAACTATAATAACCTCAACAAGTGTCATTATGTAGATGTTGCTCCTTTAAAAATATTTTAATATGGTATAATTACAATTTTTATAAAAATATTTGTGGTTTGAATCACATCATAATATTTTTATTTCACTTTGTATGTATAAAGTATTATAATAATGTCTACATTCTATGTGTTTGTAAATATAACATTTGCTTCATCATTTTTTACAAAATGTACAATATTTATTTTTAGTATGTTCTTCTTGTAACATCATTTTTCTGATCATGTTGTTTAAACATGAAAAATAAAAATGTGTTATATAAATTATATTTTTTGTTACATGGTGCAGTATGATTACTTTTTCATTGTGTTTATATATATTATTTAATAGACCACAGTGATAATGGTAGTTGTAGTGTAAAATATTTTACATGGTGTCACTTATAGTGTATAGTATTTTATCATATTATGTTATGAATTTGATAATAAACCACATCCACATCGCTAACATTCCTTGTCACAAATATTTTTCATGTTTATTTGTGAAAAATGAAAATACAATCATACATTAAGTGTTGTCTATTATTCCGGAACTCATTTTTTGCTCTTTTTAATAGGGAATTGGGTAACTCTATTTTCTATGTAACTTTGTAACTCATTGGAAGTCACAGAACTCAAGTTATAAAACTTAATTTAAACCAATCATGAAAAACCACTTTAGGAACTCAAGCTCAACATTTTTCTGAGCTAGTACAACAAATCAATCAGAGCCTGAGCACAACTGTGTCTGATCCAACCATAAAAGACCCAATTTGAGACCACTTGATTTTAACTCAGAACCAATTTCAAGTTTTAAAATTTTGATTTTCGGGTTGGGTCGAAGTTTTTTTTTTCAGGGCTAGAGAATAGGCACACCCACCATGTTGACTTGAGAGTTATACATTGCCCATATTTTGATAGTGACTAACCATTCCATTCATATGTGTGGTAGCACATCCCACTATCACACAGACAGCGAGGTGTTACGTGAAAACGTGTGGAAAACACCATAAACCACAAGTTATCAAAAACACGGGTTAATTAAAACCGATTGCAGAAAGCAGATAAACTGAGAAACTATCACATTTTGATCCACATCCTGCAAGAAAACAGGTTATATAAACATTTAAAAATCCTGACACGTGTCCACAGCTTAGGAGATCAGCTGTCAAGCTATCACATGAGTCCATCACCTATTTATACATACATAACGGCCCACATCCTGGCCAGCAGCAAACATCATCAGCTTATACATCGTGAAACAACGTCAAAAATGCTCCCAAGGACCTGAGAGTACAGGGATGACTCTAAGACTCTACTACAAATGACCAAAATAGCAGCATGTCCATCTCTTGCCTTCTACTGCTCTTCTTGCTGCTCGGCTGCAACTCCGCGACCACCACCACGTCTAGCTTTAACACCTAAAAAGGTTATAAACCAGCGGGGTGAGACACACAGTCCCAACGAGAAACATAAATCCCCGCTGAAACTACAAAACCCCAGAAAGATAAAGCAACAGCAGCAAAATACTGATAAAAGGTACAATAAGAGCAGTCTATATAGCAAAGCTTATTCATACCATCAAGCTTACCAGATGTATGGAAGGCATGTACCCAAGTATTTCTTTATGGAACATGATTGACAAGATATGATTTATAAGATCTTACCTCATAACATAAAGAATGTATAGTAACTGCAAGTATAACAAGATTAACTACACAAGCAAGGCCTAAACCAATGTTTCGTATTTTGCCTTAAACAATAAATACTATTCGGCTGGATTACGTATTATTATGCCCTGAGGAAGTGAGTCGTACAGCTCAAATCCAACCTTCGGCTGCGAAACCCAAAGCCAGTGCCATACAAGGTCAATGGAAGAGCCGGACTCCACGACCTCTCTGCCTCGTGGTCAGTGCACGAGTACAACACAAGCAGGACCGCAGTCTCATGCTTAAGTGGCCTCAGCCACAGGGTCAGCTCCCGCAGGCTACCCTCTGCCTAGCCCGCCTCGGTACAGGTCTTGGCGCTAGTGAAACTGAGCCACGGGCCTGTTCACCGTGCTCTGAGCCATGAAAGCATTCATGCTCCCATATCACATGTCCAGAGCCATGGGCCTGTTCACCATGCTCTATACATATCCTGAGTCTGCAACCGCAGCTGCACTCGAATCCTCACTATTTTAGGCTAGGAGAAACCTCACATATTCAACAATATGCGCTCCGGGTTAACCCGTAGGAGAACTCGTTTCACCATCACCAGCTCATGACGATGATGGATCTATGGCCAGGGAAAACTACATTATATGTTTCACTGTGATTAGTTAGTATATTTTAAATGGATTATTGAGGCAACCAAGTTGTATAGCATGCAGACTATAACAAGAATAAACAACATAAAACTCAACATCATGCTTTTACTATCATCAACATCATCATGATCCATCACAAGGATCCAACATTACATTGCCATGGGATCTCAATTCCTCATCACATAGTGTCACTGCCTCTCAAGGCTTACCTCATTACCGTGGGATAGCAATCCTAGATCATCATCAGAGAATAACATCTCATTAAGGCACTCTAGCCAAACACAGGTCTTCCGACCAAACACACCATGCATGTTATCTCATCAACAAGAGTAACCATCAGAGCAGTGTTACTCAAACATATGTACCTCATAGCCCTTTACCTGGCTATGCATCTATATGAAACACCTACAAGGTTAGTATGCACAATCATCAAGGATTAACAGAAGAATCATATTATCTAACATAGGGCGGTAGTGATGATTATATGCTTTATCATTCATGCCTCAAACTGTGACCAAAGACCTAGGCCACATCATCATTCATGGAATCTTATATACTTTTCATTTACTCATATCATTACAGATGATCATAAACACATGTAAAGTTACACAGATATAATCTACTACCTCAATTACTATCACGTGTCTCAAGGGTCATCATCATAAGCCAAACGTGTTTGCATAAGCAAGGACTAGCATATCAGTTTCCATAAGGAACAAGACCCTCACTAGAGGTGCCCACTACCCTCACCAAAGGTGGTATCGGGCAGGGCACTCTCCCATGTCGTCCAAACACTTCTCCCACATATCGGCCAAATAAGGAACCAAGCCATATCGTGCACTCATATGTAGCGTGCAACACTGTGTCATGCAACGCAGGGACAACGACCACAAGGCCTATCAGGCAACTGAGCCTATGGGCATGTCGTTCATCAGGTGCAACGGGCATCCATATGCAACGTGCAGCTTAGTCAAAGGGGTGTATCGTGCAACACTGGTATACCATGTAGTAAGATCTTATAAGGCATATCGTGCAATGGCGCGCCGTGCACAAGGTGTACTAGACAAGGCATAACGCCCAAGGGTTTAACTCAGCCTGTCGCTCAACCAGCCTAGCCATGATCTATCGGCCAACACAAGGCAACAATGGAGATGCGACGCCTGACACAGGGCCACGCCCACAACGTCCAAGGGGATAACAGCACCAAGCAACCAACAAAGCTAGGCGCGTCGGGCAGGATACACAACCAGGTGTGACGCCCGACACACACACACACAAGGGTAACGGCCAACGTTCTACTCATCTAGGTATAACGGCCAAGGCACAACCTCAAACGACAGCCATGAGAGCATGTCGTCCAGCTAGCTAACCACATCTATCGGTCGACACACAAAGCCAGGGCCAAGGGGTGACGCCCACCACAGAACCAGCTAGCACAGCTTCCACAACATCAGGGTATAACGAGGTTAAGTGTGTCGGGCAGGGTACTTATCATGGTGTGATGCCCAACACAAAAAGATAGGAGCCAGGTGTGTGATGCCCGACACAACACCACAACAGGTCGACCAAGGTTCTAGTCAAAGAAGGATATCGGGCAGCATCAACCTCAAGACTATATCGGCCAAGATGCAACTCCACAAGGTCATCACCAACCCCAAGCACAAGGGCACCAAAACCCTAATGGTTTGAGAAGAAGGCTCACCTCTCAACAACCAAGAGAGAGGGGTCTTGCCTAGCTTCTTATCACCAATCAGGCAACACAAGGAACAACCACAACTAAGGTCCACAACCACCACATAGCTCACCTTTCAAGTCCATGGTGAGAGGAGGGTGTTGCTCAAGCCACTAGAACACAAGCTCACCTCTCAACTTAAACGAGAGAGGGGTATTGCCCATATTACTAGAACTCAAGCTCAGTCCTCTAGAACAAGGAGAGAAAGGAGTGTTTCTCAACCAAGGAACCCTAAAACACATAGTTCAGCCAACAAGAAGCAACTAAGCAAGAAACTAAACTAGCAACATGCATAGCCGATATGATCATAAGCAACATATAAGAACATAAAAGAAGGTAGTGTAGTTAGGGTTAGGAGTTATGTAACCCGCCTTAAGCAAGCTCCAAGCTCCTAGCTCCAAGCTCCAAGCTCCAAGCACCACCATAGGAAGGAGAGCAAGGCACTCTAGGGTTCGGCCACCACTAGAGGAAGAAGGAGACTCCAAGAAGGACCGGCCACCAAGCTTGCAAAGGAAGAAGGGTGACGTGAACCAAGGAGAGGGAGACTAAGGAACTAAAGGGATCCTTAGCAAGAGAAAGGGAACACGTATATAGGAATGGATGGAGGAGAAACCAAGGAAAGATAAGGCAAGGTGTCCCCCACCTAGGGACACTTGTCCATGGGCAATGCCACCACTCTGGCATGTCTTAAACACATGTCCAAGGCCATTGCCACATGGAAGCATCAAGCACCAAGTGTCCACTAGTGGTGACACAAACAAGGTCAAAGAAGGTCAAAGGATCCATGGGCGACACACTTCCACACCATGGTCGACACACACCCTGGGCGACACACCACATGCCGACACAAGGCACTCTTGCCCGACACAAGGTCCAAAGAAGCAAAGACAAGGCACCACAAGCCCAACAAGCTCAACCAAGCCCAAAGGAACTCAATCAACGAGCCCAAACCTTCCTCTCAACACTAGAGGAAGCAAGGAGAGGGATTAACACCTTACAAGGTGGCAAACTTACCCACAAACCCTAGACTTGGGTTAATTGCAAGTAGCACCTCCAGCTCTCAACAAAGCACCAACAAACCCTAATCACCACCAAAGGTGATTAGCAAGCAACTAAGCATCGGGGTTAAGCAAAGCAAACAGGATAAGCCCTAAAAAGAGGTCAGGGTCCTTACAATATGTATCTAATATGTTGATTCAATATTGATTTTAGGCTTTAGGTACATGAAAAAGATCAAATTACACAAGTCCTAGCTTGTTCAAGTTAAAGTCATAAGCAATTCAAGTGTGCGTTTTGGGAAATCACTCCAAATGACCTTAGATGATTTTTGTAATCACTTGTATTGATGATATGACTTGTAACTAAGATGAGAAAAAAATTAGGGACACTTAATTCCAAGGTTTAATCACTCAAATGTTAAATTAGAAAATTTGTCATAGGCTATTTATCGGTTGAGTTGGAAATTCGACCGATCCAGTGATGGATTTTTTGAAGATGACCCATCGGTCGAGTTGCACACTCACAAAACTCAACTGACCAACTCGCTAAGCAAAATTGATTTTAGCTCATCAGTCAAGTTTCCTAGAATAAACTCGATCGATAGTTTGAAAATTGGATTTTTCATTTAGTGGATCGGTCGAGTTACCTTTATTGAAACTCGACTGAATGTACTGTATGGAAAACATAGAAAAAGTGATTATAACTATTGGTGAGTTTTTTAGGCGAGAATAGATCCATTGCAACTTGGAAAATGGATATATTTTGACCTTTAGTGATCCCACACTCAAGGGAACACACCCAGCTATAAATAGGACCCCTTGGAGTTCATTCCAAGTTGGATCATTTATGTTATTCTAAGTCCTTACTATAGTTGAGTATGTTGCAACTCCTTGAGCCCATTTCCCTCTCTAGTTTACACTTCATTTCATGATTATGAGTGAGATAGGCCAGTTGTAAGATAGCTACATCCTTGTGCTTGTAAAGATCTCATTTCATTTCATCTTCCCTACCCCTTTCCTCTATGAAGAAAAGGTGAAGAAAGCTACTCTCAGTGAAGGTGGAGTTGTTGTTGTGTTTCTTTAAAATTGAAGAAGAGGCGAAGATCTTCTCTAGGTGAAGGAGAAGGTAAAGGATGAAGATCCAAGAAGAGTGGATAATCCCTTGAAGGCTAAAGACTTGTGCAAGAGTGGGTAAATCCTTAGACGAAGGTGGAAGGCTCTTGCAAAGTGGGCAAGTCATTGGTAAGGTTGAAGACTCTTTGTGTTTGGATGGATAAGTCCTTTGGTGGTCTTGTGTTGTAACTCTTATTGGTGAATATATATAGAAAAGCACTTGCAAAGTCCTAGAGGTTGACCTCTCTAGGTAGTGGACTAACTCTCTCCTAGTTTGGAGAGTGGAACCACTCTAAATGGCCTTGTCCAGTGCTTGCCTTCATTTTCTATCATCCTTGGTATGCTTGTTAGTTAGGACTTCAAATTGCACTTAAGCTATTAGTTTTGATGAATATAATTTGAAGGTCTAATCTATCTTGTGAGAATTTTTGAAGCTCTATTCACCCACCCCCCTCTAGATCCCTAGATCCAACAAATGGTATCAGAGCCAAAGATCTTCTCCAACAATCTCCCACAAGATGAGAAGAGGGGCGACAACCTACTTGGTTCTCTCAACCTAGAGGGAGGCTTCTCCATGCGTCCTCTGGTCTTTGATGGCACCAACTTCCTCTAATGGAAGAGACACATGCAATTCTACATTCAAGGCATGAACTTTGACATGTGGAAGGTGATGGTCACACCATATAAGGAGAAAACTGGAGCTATTGTAACATAGAATGAAGCTGCACTCCAAGAAGCCCAACTCAATGCCAAAGCTGTAAGAATCCTCTATGCAACCTTACCCCAATGGAGTTCAACCATATCTCATCTTGGGACACCACCTATGAGATTTGGGACAAATTGTGCATCACTTATGAGGGCACAAAGCAAGTCAAGGAGGCTAAGATCTACATGTTGAACTGTTGGATCTAAGGGCTCTAGAGGGGGGTGAATAGAGATACACAAATTCTCACAAAATAGATTAGACCTTCAAATTATATTAATTTGGAGCAATAGCTAAATGGAAATTTGAAGTCCTATCTAAACAAGCATAGCAAGGATGAGAGAGATTGATCACAAGCACTTGACAAAGGGATGTAGAGTGGTTCCACACTTCAAACTAGAAGTGAGTCAGTCCACTACCTAGAGAGGTCAGCCTCTAGGACTTTGCAAGTGTGTTTCTCTATTATAACACCAAAGAGATTTACAGTAAAAGATCACAAAAGGACTTACCCATCCAATCACAAGGAGATCTCCACCTTACCTAGGAACTTACCCACTTAGCTTGAGTCTTCAGCCTTCACCTAGGTCTTACCCACTCAAGCTCAAGTCTTTCACCTTGAAGGACTTTGCTTCTCCTCTTGGATCTTCAGCCTTTGCCTTCTCCTTCACTTGGATAAGATCACCACCTCTTCAACAACCTTGAAGAGGACCATCTACAACTCCTTCTTCATTCGATGGAGCTTGCTTCAACTTTTCTTCATGAGAGAAGGGGATAGGGAAGTAGTGGAAGATTTGAGAGCTTTACATATACAAATGTGGAACTCTCTTATAATAAGCCTAACTCACTCACAAATCATGAAATGAAGTGTAAACTAGAGAGAAAAAGGGGCTCAAGGAGTAGTAGCACACTCAACTATAGCAAGGACCTTGAATGTAGTGAATGAGCAAACTTGGAATGAACTCCAAGGGGTCCTATTTATAGATGGGGGTGCTCCCTTGAGTTGGGGAACACTTAGGGCCAAAATATAGCCCTTTTTGCACAAGGTAACCGATCTATTTTCATCCAAATAAGTCACCAACGGTTATAATAACTTTTTCTATGGTATCCGTACAGTGCATTCGATCGAGTTTCAATAAAGGTAACTCGATCGATCGACTAAAAGACAAACTCAATTTTCAAACTATCGGTCAAGTTTGTTCTGGGAAACTTAACCGATCAGCCAAAATTGCATTTGGTCAGAAGGTCGTTCGGTCGAGTTCTGTGAATGCACAACTCGACCAATTGCTACTTTTAGAAAATCAATCCATGGGGTCGGTCGAGATTGTAACTCGATCGATCAACAGCCTGTGATCGAATTTATAATTTGGCAAATGAGTGATTAAAACTTGGTATTAAGTGTCCCACATATTTTTCTCATCTTAGTTACAAGTCATATCATCAATACAAGTGATTACAAAAATATTCTAAGTTCATTTAAAGTGATTTCCTTATTAGCACACTTGCATTGTATTTGACTTGAACTTTGACAAGCTAGGGCTTGTGTAAATTGGTCCTTTTCATGTACCTAAAACCTGAGATCAATCTTGAATACACATATTAGATACATATGAATGGAATGGTTAAGTCATTATCAAAATATGGACAATGTATAACCTCTAGGTCAATATTCTCCCCCTTTTTGACAATGACAAACCATTCCTCAAGCATATTGAAAAGGATATTGAAATTATACCTTTGCCTTATGAATTAGAGGGATTCAAGATTTGAACAATGTGAATTTGTTCCCCCTCAATATATGTTTACTTTAACCTGCATAGTTAGTCTATCTACACAAAGCAATATAACATGCATGTACTATATGGTCCTTTAGCAAGCCACGTAATAAAGCATGTACTGAACAAGAAAAGGATCACATGAGCAATAATAGCAATATGGTTGAGTTTCAAGATATTGAATTTCTCTCCCCCTTTTGACATTATCAAAAAGGAAGGGGGTAGAAGATGATATAAGCAGGTCTTCTCCAAAAACAACCAAGCATATATCCAAACATGCAATCTCAATAAAAAACATACATCAAACAGAGACGAGAGAACCAAACATGCTAAGTCATAATCAAAATATGGTGAAATATGGCACCAACTCATAAGATATAACAGATCAAAGAGTAAGAGTGTACAAAATATGGATTACAACCCAGAATGCAAGTTCTCATAAAAACAAATACAAGTCAAAAGCTATGAAAGCTAAGCATAAAATAGTAAAACTCAGATCATGTGCCCAGATGTTTCTAATACAAAAGAGCCTAGAAAGATATACATGATCAGCAAACTAGACTAAAAACTAAGAACATCTAGATGTCTAAGCTATCTATATCCATAGCATCATCATCCTCGACATCAGGCTCATAGTCATCGTCTCCGTATGAAGGTGCAACAACATCGCCTTCATCACCGGAGTCGCCACCAAAACCATCACCATCATCCGATGCAGCACCAGCATCCTCATCAGTATCAACATTCTCATCATCAGCCTAGTCTAGAATCTCTTCATCCACAGAAGGTACGAAGTGACGACCAGGACAACGAGCATTCTACGCATCCCAAGTCATACCAAGAGCATAAAGCTCATTGGCCTGAGGGATGGAAGGAGCAGAATCACCAAGAATGGCAAGCGGAGTGGCCAAGGGGCCAACAGGAAGAGGCAGGATGACTGGAGTAGGTCCACCAATAACAGAGGGTGTGGGAGCAGTAGTGGAAGGCTCAAGTATAGGTGGAGGGGCAGGGTAGAAGTGATTGTATGCATAGGATGCATAATCACTACCGGGGTATGACTGGTAGGTGGGGTATGGGTGTGCACAGGATAAGTTCATGTTAGACATGATTGAACATAAATCATGGTGTAGATGCTCCTGGACCTGGAGGTTGTATGCATGTTGGTGTATCATATAACCCGTGAGGGCTTCATTGGATACACATAATGAGGCACGGCTAGGTCAGGTAGGATGACGAGGTGGAGGAGCTTGGGTTGAGGTAGAGGCAGGTGCAGCTGAGGCAGAAGTAGAGGGTGAAACACCGGGTGTGGTGGAGGAAAGGATAGGAATGGATTTCTGAATAGTGGTCTCACTAATACACACTCCCTTCTTGACAGGTCTATAGTGGATGAAACGACCATCATCAAACTGACAAACAAATCGTTACTAATTAAGCGGAAAAAACATAAACATCGGATTAACAAAAACCACTAAAATTTAAAACCATTTTTTTGCAAGGAGATCCTTGTCCATAAAACCTTTACTGAAAGATCCAAGAATCATACATATCATAATTTACATTGTACAACATTGTTTCAACTCATCTCGAGGACAATATATAACAATTGCTCTATCAAAACACATATTGGAGCAACATAAAACCTCGGGGCATTCAAGTCAAAATTTCAGATCATTTATGAAACCAGTACGAACCAACTCCAAGGTCCTGAGAGTACAGAGACGACACATAGGACTTCTATCTACAAGACACGACAGACAGTACACTCAACCTGAGCTGTCACTGCTGCCTCAGATGTTACTTCTCCTCTACAGAAAGATCTCCACCGCTTCGTGCTTGTCCACCTAAAAATTGTAGACCCAACGGGGTGATACAATTGTCCCAACAAGAGATATAACTCTCCGCCGACCATATTATTATTGATAATAAACATTATAAAAATCTGAGCAGGGTTCTTTTATATTAACAAGAAGGATTAATCATTGTATGAACAGAATAATATAATCTCCTTTCTTAAGGAGAGCATTGCATCTACCCATGGTAGAGTTATAAATCATCTATCTACTTTGCAAGGAATGTAAATAAACATAAATAACATCTATCAACTAAGATGTATAACTGAATTGCGCATCAATCAATGTTTTCTGTATTCGATCCTTAAGCAGATATGCTACACGACTGCACATATTTTACAAGTACACTTATGCCCCGAGGAGATGAAGCATACCCCGTTCATCTCCAACCGACCACAAACTTCTCACAAGTCGGTACCACACAAGGTCAATGGAAGAGTCGGTTACCATGACCTCCCTTATCTCAGTCAGTATGAGACCACTTAAGCTTAGCAGGACATCTTGTGTCAGCTACAATATAGTTGTGACAGCGTATATAGGCATCCTCTCTTAGAGACACATCGTCAACTGTGCTCTCTTAGGGGAAACATCTATGAAAACTGTCCCCAGTTATTGAGTTATGGTCACTTAGGCACCATACTCTGAGCCATGGTCACATAGGCACCATGCTCTTAAGCCATGGTCACATAGGCACCATGCTCTGAGCCACAGGTCAGTTCACCGTTCTCTGTTAAGACATTCTTATGAGATTATTGAGTCATGGACACTTAGGATCCATGCCTCCACATATTCAAAAATATGTATCCCGGGTTATGCCACGGGAAACTTGTTTCACCATTCAGCAAATTCTGACGTGGATCTATGGTCAGGGCAACATTTTATGGTTTCTAATGATATATTAAGTGCATTACAACATTCCTTTAGCATCAACCAAATTATCATTATTAATCACAACTAATGCTACAAAGAAAGGTGTAATATATCTATCACGTACTTTTCAAATCTTTAAAACACATGATACTTGGGATCTCAGTCCCTTATCACATTACTGGGAATTCTCATCCCTTCACATAATCATTATCATGATTACTGGTTCTGGTTATTTAAACCCTTAAGTCATCACATAGCATTGTCACCTCTGTAATAGGTAACTATTACCTCTAGGTCCTCAGACCAAGGTATTCATTTCACTTGTTGTACAAGTATTCACATGGCTCACAAGGACACTACACATCTTGTCACCTCTCACTAGGCAACAACTTATTCACATGGCTCACAAGGCCATTACACATCTTGTCACCTCTCATTAGGCAACAAATTATTCATATGGCTTACAAGGCCATTACACATCTTGTCACCTCTCACTAGGCAACAACTTATTCATATGGCTCACAAGGCCATTAAACATTATACTTATTATACAAGTATTTAACATGCCTCACAAGGCTTATGTAATAAGAGAAATACAACCTTCCCATCATTAGGGTTAGGGTTTCCCTTTATAGCCGAATCCAAACCCTATTTAATTGCTTCACACATCTAGGAGCATACATTGATATCATAAGTATTCAATCATACTTATATATTTTCTCGTCATTTATCATTAAATGAGTAACAACACAATCCTATGTTTCTATCTCATCCTTACTAGGATATCGAATACATCATACTTTTTATTCAATCCTCCTCTTTGAGGAATAATAGTCCATCATTAACAATTCACATTATCTTTCATTTAACACCACGTTAAACATATGTCACTCAATCAATCACACATGATTGAAGTGTCACTTCCATATTGGTATCAAGATGTGTGTATTATCATATTACACTTTAAACCACATCCTTTAATTTATGTCATATATTCATATCGGCATGTGGTATAACCACATCACCATGTCATGTTTTGAGGGTGTAAACCATAATCAGCATATTATGTACTCACATCAGATGAACTATCACTTAGATCTTATTACTTTAGATTAATTTTGTATCGGGTATGAGCTAGATGCTTGACCCCATATTGTATATAAGCTTTGTGTTTAGTGCCATATCGTGTACAAGATATGCCCCATATCGGGTATCATATCGGGCATCCATCTTAGGTAGCATATCGGGTTACCATTTTAGGTAGACCCTGAAACTCATATCCCCTTCATTCCTTCAAGGATCATCCTTATCATATAATTACTTGATAAGCTAATGGTCTTATTAAGTTTTCATACCACCATTCATTACACAAAAAGGGGGTATATCATATTCCAATCCCTCATCTAGGGTTTTCCACTAAATTAGTTACATCATGCCATATCGTGCATGAAGTATGAGTTTGAACTGCATATCGTTCACAAGATAAAAGTAGGTGCTATTCTTTATCAATATAGAGATATCATTCATCTCATAGATGTGGTATCATCCACCACTCATCTCAGTTTACCCATCATCTTGGGTTTCCAACTCTATGTTGATTAGAGTGTTCACTACCTCTATATCATGTAAGAGGTGTAGTCTAGACTTGTATCGTGCATAAGGATAAGTGGGGTATCTCTTATATCATGCAACAAGCATGACTCATATCGTGCATGAGCTAGCATCCATCTTCATATTAGGTTAACCCCATCTAGGGTTTCATATCGGGTAGATGTATTCCAACCATATCGAGTTACACTTTGTTCTTGAATCCATACCTTGTATCATACATTAAGATTTACTTAAGTATTCATATCGTGCATCAGAGGTGTGTACTTCAAGGTATCAGGTATGAAAGATACATTACATGATCATATCGTGCAAGAGCACTTGCTATTCTTTACTCATATTGAGTTACCCAAATTAGGGTTTCATATCGGCTTTCAAGTATACTTTAGAACTTATATCGTGCAAAGAGTCTATTCTTGACTCCATATCGTGCAAGCATATCATGTAAACATATCGGGCAAGCATATCATGTAAACATATCGGGCAAGAAAAGTCTACACATACCCATATCGGGTTAGAGCTACTTGTGTGTAAGCTTGAACCTGATATCACTTTATAAAGTGATACCATCTTCTTCAAGCTCTAGACCTTCGTTCTAACACTTAAAGTTCATGGAAACAGGTCTAGGAAACTACTAGAACTCATAATTTCATCAATTATTTCAAAAGATTTTAGAATTAAAAGTATTTCATTTAAGCATAGCAATTTAGGTGATGAATAATAACATGAAAGGGTTCAACTTATATAACCCGCCTTGTGATTAGATTCAAAGTTCCAAGCTCCAAAGCTTCACGTCCTAAGGTTGAAGTATAACTTTTCCAAGGTCCAGGGCTCGTTCATAACTCCTCCATGGACAAGTGATCACCATATTTAAGCACTTGGTGAAAAAGAAAAGAAAGGAGTATTCATAACCCGATATCCTACTTCAACCAAGGTTGAAGGTGACCAAAGCCTTACCTAAAACTTGATGCTCGAGCTATCCTAGATCCTTGAGCTGCTTTGCACGATACCTAAGGGTCTTTGCACGAAATCTCCAAGGGGAGTGGTTATGAGGATCATAAAATTTCATAAGTTGGTGAATGGTGAAGTATATATACTTGGATTCAGGAGATAAAACATATACGAGGTGTCTTCACCTTAAGCTACTAGATGACACGTGGCCATGCATGTTTGACACATGGCCATGCATGCTCACATGTATATCTTACCAAGAAAAAGTCTTGTGAATAACCTAGAAATAATATCTCAGCCCTTACTTATCTTGTTGGGCAAGTTATATCAGCTTTATCTCATTAAATAAGCAACTCGATACACTTTTTGTGAGGAGCTTTGCAACTCGACATGAGCCACCTCCTTGAGGTGATATGCCCATCATGGACTTTGCCAAGGCTTCAACAAACTGATAGGAGGCTCCTACTTTGGCTCCTTAGCCGACATGACTCCTTATATCAAGTCTACAACTCGATACAACACATATAAGGCTCTTGCCTTCAACTCATTCTTGGTCTTTCATTACCAAGAGTATCACCACTCAATGGTGATTCAAACATAGTTCCACCTTATTTCTCTTTCCTCCCAAAGATACATAGAGGAAGTAGGGTTACACTAGAGTGGTGATTTTTCATTCCAACCCTACTCATTGGGTAAATTACAATTTGTACCAAAATTGGTGCACACAGCACAAGCATTATTCAAACAAGTTATAACTTGGGATTTAGGATTTCTACAAGCCACCATTTAGCATAATTCTCTTTCTTATGATACTAAAACACTTAAAACACATTCCACATGTGACATTTTGCAATGTAACCCCTCATCTTGGGTAAATTGCACTTTTCACTCAAACTTTCATATAATGCACAAATAGTTTGCAATTAAGCTCAAACTTGAAAACAAACTTCACCAGAAGCCTTAATTTCTTTTCACAAGATTAGAATCAATTTGTAAGTATCTTACTTAAGCAACACTTCTAGTGTTAAGCCATAAACCAGGTCAGGGGTATTACAATTATAAACCCCTAACAAGGATTTCATCCCCGAAATCCCAGATGAAGGAAGACAATTATTATTCATGTATCATATTGTAAAGTCTCCACATAACATCTAGATGTTATGGAGATACCAAAGAACTTTGACATGTACAAAGTCCTTCCACTCAGGATTATCATTTGAATATATTATACAAGACATATATATTCAACTGCCTTTTCATTATTGACTTGCAGTATATCTATATTCTGTGTCAGGTAACTGTCAGGTAACACTTTCTAAGTCAAAGAAGTGATATTCATACTTGAAATAATTCAGGTGTCAAATCCCACTTAGTTTAAGCATTTCACTTTTAAGAAGAAATCAGGGTTATGTTTTGTCACCCACTTGGGACTACAGGTCTTATCATACATTTTTAGCTTTGATAAGCTTTTTTTTTCTCGAATGATTCTACAAATATTCCTTCAATTAATATATCTTTATCAAGGTTATGTTTATGCATAGCATAAACCCCTAACATATGATTTCCCTACTAGAGTTATCTCAAGGTTGTCCCTTCTAGGTAACCCAACATTATTCATCTTATCAGGAGTCATATTCTCACTCTCCCATACCTTCCAGCACATATTGGATACCAGAATTTCTTACCTTGGTATCCTTCACATGTGTCGAAAACACATCATATCTTTATCTTGGAACCAAATTCCACAACAAACTGATACTTTTCTAAGTACCCATCAACATATCACTTCTAACTCATGCACATCAAGTATCCTCAGACTCACTTGATTGCCATGTTCCTGGAAGGAAAGAACATAAAGAAACATATTCCTTTCATCACCCCATCGTTACCCAGGGTTATTCATCAAAGAGGAGACCTCATCATCTCCTAGAATTATTACATGAACTTTCACCGTTCATGAGTCATTTATACTTGTTGCATCTCAGGTTCCTTGCCATCTGCATAGGAATTATATGGATGATTACATATCATCATCCCCTTCTTTATTATTGGCTAACATATTCATGAACATTTCATGGATTTATCACATTCCCCATTTCCATATTATGGGAAAATATATTTACTATTCACACTGACTTTATCAAACATGGATCATTTCCCTTGTTCTCATTCTCATTTCATGAGGATTATACTTCTTACTTCCTCATACACACAGATTGATCTGAGATCATCTCAGATTCCACTTTATTGTTAATAATTAAGTAGAATAAACATAAACAACGAATTAACAAAAATCACTAAAATTTAAAACCATTTTTTTTGCAAGGAGATCCCTGTCCATAAAACCTTTACTAAAAGATCCAAGACTCATACATATCATGATTTACATTGTACAACGTTGTTTCATCTCATCTCGAGGACAATATATAACAATTGCTCTATCAAAATGCATACAGGAGCAACATAAAACCTCGGGGCATTCAAGTCAAAATTTCAGATCATTTATGAAACCAGTACAAACCAACTCCAAGGACCTGAGAGTACAGAGATGACACATAGGACTTCTATCTACAAGACACGACAGACAGTACACTCAACCTACGATGCCACTGCTGCCTCAACTGTTGCTTCTCCTATGCAGAAAGATCTCCACCGCTTCGTGCTTGTCCACCTAAAAATTGTGGATCCCAAGGGGTGAGGCAATTGTCCTAGCGAGAGATATAACTCTCTGCTGACCATATTATTATTGATAATAAATATTATAAAAACTGAGCGGGGTTCTTTTATATTAACGGGTAAAATTAATCATTGTATGAACATAATAAGATAATCTCCTTTCTTAAGGAGAACATTGCATCTACCCATGGTAGAGTTATAAATCATCTATCTATTTTGTAAGGAATGTAAAGAAACATAAATAACATCTATCAACTAAGATGTATAACTAAATTGTGCATCAATCAATGTTTTTCGTATTCAATCCTTAAGCAGATATGCAACATGACTGAACATATTTTACAAGCACACTTATGCCCTGCGGAGATGAAGCATACCAAATTCATCTCCAACCGACCACAAACTTCTCACAAGTCGGTACCATACAAGGTCAATGGAAGAGCCAGTTATCATGACCTCCCTTGTCTCGGTCAGTACGAGACCACTTAGGCTTAGCAGGACATCTTGTGTCGGCTGCAATATAGTTGTGCCAGGGTACGTAGGCATCCTCTCTTATAACTACAACGTCAACTGTGCTCTCTTAGGGGAACATATACGACAACCGTCCCCAGTTATTGAGTTATGGTCACTTAGGCACCATACTCTGAGCCATGGTCCCATAGGTACCATGCTCTTAGCCACGGGTCAGTTCACTGTGCTCTGTTGAGACATTCTTATGAGATTATTGAGTCATGTACACTTAGGCTCCATGCCTCCACATATACAAAAATATGCATTCCGGGTTATGCCACGGGAAACCCATTTCACCATTCAACAAATTCTGACGCAGATGGATCTATGGTCAGGGCAACATTTTATGGTTTCTAATGATATATTAAGTGCAGTACAACATTCCTTTAGCATCAACCAAATTATCATTATTAATCACAACAAATGCTACAAAGAAAGGTGTAATACATCTATCACGTACTTTTCAAATCTTTAAAATCCATGATACTTGGGATCTCAGTCCCTTATCACATTATTGGGAATTCTCATCCCTTCACATCATCATTATCATGATTGCTGGATCTGGGTATTCAAACCCTTAAGTCATCACATAGCATTGTTACCTCTATAACAGGTAACCATTACCTCTAGGTCCTCAGACCAAGGTATTCGTTTCACTTGTACTACAAGTATTCACATGGCTCACAAGGCCATTACACATCTTGTCACCTCTCACTAGGCAACAACTTATTCACATGGCTCACAAGGCCATTACACATCTTGTCACCTCTCATTAGGCAACAACTTATTTATATGGCTCATAAGGCCATTACACATCTTGTCACCTCTCACTAGGCAACAACTTATTCATATGGCTCACAAGGCTATTAAACATTATACTTGTTATACAAGTATTTAACATGCCTCACAAGGCTTATGTAATAAGAGAAATACAATATTCCCATCATTAGGGTTAGGGTTTCCCTTTATATCCGAATAGGGTTTCATGTGATCATATTATTAATCCAAACCCTAATTCATTACTTCACACATCTAGGAGCATACATTGATATCATAAGTATTCAATCATACTTATATATTTTCTCATCATTTATCATTAAATGATTAACAACACAAGCATGTGTTTCTCTCTCATCCTTACTAGGATATCGAATACATCATACTTTTGATTCAATCCTCCTCTTTGAGGAATAATAGTCCATCATTAACAATTCACATTATCTTTCATTTAACACCACGTTAAACATATGTCACTCAATCAATCACACATGATTGAAGTGTCACTTCCATATTGGTATCAAGATGTGTGTATTATCATATTACACTTTAAACCACATCCTTTAATTTATGTCATATATTCATATCGGCATGTGGTATAACCACATCACCATGTCATGTTTTGAGGGTGTAAACCCTAATCAGCATATTATGTACTCACATCAGATGAACTATCACTTAGATCTTATTACTTTAGATTAATTTTGTATCGGGTATGAGCTAGATGCTTGACCCCATATCGTATATAAGCTTTGTGTTTAGTGCCATATCGTGCACAAGATATGCCCCATATCGGGTATCATATCGGGCATCCATCTTAGGTAGCATATCGGATTACCATTTTAGGTAGACCCTGAAACTCATATCCCCTTCATTCCTTTAAGGATCATCCTTATCATATAATTACTTGACAAGATAATGGTCTTATTAAGTTCTCATACCACCATTCATTACACAAAAAAGGGGGTATATCGGATTCCAATCCCTCATCTAGGGTTTTCCACTAAATTGGTTACATCATGCCATATCATGCATGAAGTATGAGTTTGAACTTCATAGCATTCACAAGATAAAAGTAGGTGCTATTCTTTATCAATCTAGAGATATCATTCATCTCATACATGTGGTATCATCCACCACTCATCTCGATTTACCCATCATCTTGGGTTTCCAACTCTATGTTGATTAGAGTGTTCACTACCTCTATATCGTGTAAGAGATGTAGTCTAGACTTGTATCATGCATAAGGATAATTGGGGTATCTCTTATATCGTGCAACAACCATGACTCATATCGTGAATTAATGAGCTAGTGTAACGCCTGTGCCCACTGCCCAAGGCTCTAGTAGAGTTTCAGGAATGACGACTGGCCCCACAGACCACCACTAGCTTTAACTGCACACTTTGTCCACACTGACGCACAAGCCAGGATCAATTTCCCGACTAGTCACCCATCCTAGTACTACTCCAAGCTGAGCACGCTTAACTATGGAGTTCTTTAGTGATGGGATTCCTGAAAAGGAGGTGCACCTTGGTGATATGGGTAGTCCAATCATTCCTTTTAAGATCAACTTATCCAAGGCCTCAAATCCTGGGATGTTACAGCTAGCATCCATATTCATATTGGGTTAACCCCATCTAGGGTTTCATATCGGGTAGAAGTATTCCAACCATATCGGGTTACATTTTGTTCTTGAATCCATACCTTGTATCATACATTAGTATTTACTTAAGTATTCATATCGTGCATCAGAGGTGTGTACTTCAAGGTATCAAATACCAAAGATACATTACATGATCATATCGTGTAAGAGCACTTGCTATTCTTTACTCATATCGGGATACCCAAATTAGGGTTTCATATCGGCTTTCAAGTATACTTTAGACCTTATATCGTGAAATGAGTCTATTCTTGACTCCATATCATGCAAGCATATCGTGCAAGCATATCATGTAAACATATCAGGCAAGAAAAGTCTACACGTACCCATATCGGGTTAGAGCTACTTGTGTGTAAGCTTGAACTCGATATCACTTTAAAAAGTGATACCATCTTCTTAAAGATCTAGACCTACGTTATAATAGTTAAAGTTCATGGCAACTACTATAACTCATAATTTCATCAATTATTTCAGAAGATTTCAGAATTAAAAGTAGTTCATTTAAGCATAGCAATTTAGGTGATGAATAATAACATGAAAGGGTTCAAGTTATATAACCAGCCTTGTGATGAGCTTCAAAGCCTCCAAAGCTTCATGTCCTAAGGTTGAAGAAGAACTTCTCCAAGGTCCAGGGCTCGTTCACAACTCCTCCATGGATAAGAGATCACCATAGTTAAGCACTTGGTGAAGAAGAAAAGAAAGGAGTATTCATAACCCGATATCCTACTTCAACCAAGGTTGAAGGTAACCAAAGCCTTACCTAAAGCTTTATGCTCGAGCTCTCCTAGATCCTTGAGCTTCTTTTCACGATAACTAAGGGTCTTTGCATGATATCTCTAAGGGGAGTGGTTATGAGGATCGTAAACTTTCATAAGTTGGTGAATGGTGAAGTATATATACTTGGATTCGTGAGATAAAGCATATAAGAGGTGTCTTCACCTTAAGATACTAGATGACACATGGCCATGCATGCACACATGTATATATTTCCATGAAAAAGTATTGGGAATAACCTAGAAACAATATATCGGCCCTTACTTATCTTGTTGGGCAAGTTATATCATCTTTATCTCATTAAATAAGCAACCTGATACACTTTTTGTGAGGAGCTTTGCAACTCGACATGAGCCACCTCCTTGAGGTGATCTGCCCATAATGGCCTTTTTGAAGGCTTCAACAAACCGATAGGAGGCTCCTACTTTGGCTCCTTGGCCGATAGGGCTCCTTATATCAAGTCTACAACTCGATACAACACATATAAGGCTATTGCCTTCAACTCATTCTTGGTCTTTAATTACCAAGAGTATCATCACTCAATGGTGATTCAAACATAGTGCCCCCTTCTTTCTCTTTCCTCCCAAATATACATATAGGAAGTAGGGTTACACTAGTGGTGGTGATTTTGCATTCCAACCCTATTCATTGGGTAAATTACAATTTGTACCAAAATTGGTGCACACTGCACAAACATTATTCAAACAAGTTATAACTTGGGATTTAGGCTTTCTACAAGACACCAATTAGCATCATTCTCTTTATTATGATACTAAAACACTTAAAACACATTCCACATGTGACATTTTGCAATGTAACCCCTCATCTTGGGTAAATTGCACTTTTCACTCAGACTTTCATATAATGCACAAATAGTTAGCAATTAAGCTCAAACTTGAAAACAAACTTCACCATAAGCCTTAATTTCTTTTCACAAGATTAGAATCAGTTTGTAAGTATCTTACTTAAGAAAAACTTCTAGGGTTAAGCCATAACCCAGGATAGGGGTATTATAGTGGAAGTCAGAGAAGAGTGATTTCTCAGTGGCAAACCGGAAAAGACCACATATCAAGGCAGGATATGGAGGATGGGTGCCACGGGTGTTCTTGCGAGAGTCAAAGCAAGTCATGTGGTGGGGGATGAATCTAGACCACTTGGCTCTGACATTCTCTAAGATGCAGTACATTATCAACGCAATGTTCTCTGCAATATATGTTTGGTTTTTCTTATGTGGATATTGCAATTAACCACTAGGGCTAATATACGCTTCTTGAGATCTAAGGAGGAGGAGGGTAGGGTGCTCTTCTTATTATAGGCAACCTCAGGTTTCTTCAAGAAATGATGGATGTCAGGAAGAGTGATATTGTATTGCTTGTAGAAACCCTCAGGGTCAAGCAGGTCAAAGTACTCACCATAATCCTTATGCCAGGTATCATTCTCATCGGCTCCTGAAAAGAAGATATTCAAGATATCCTCTGAGATTTGGAATTTCTTCCCGACTATCATAGAAGTAAGGATAACTTGAGTATTGGGAGTAGGTATAAGGGATTCGTAATTCCAATGTAAATTTGCGTAGAATCCGTAAATGGTTTTCGTGCTAGACCTGGAATTGTGAAAGTACTCACACTCGACACCCAGGGCAGATAGGTGATGAAAAGAAAGCAACTTAGTCGCTTGATCGATGATAGCTTGACGCCTAGGTCTAGGCTCAAAAAGGGCTCTAAAAGGAAAATGACTTCATGGAAGAAGATCCTTATACCGATTTACAGCCTCATTTGAGACAAAGAGGGTCTCATCGAAAGGAATCAAGCAGGAAGATGAGGAGGAGGATGGTGCATTGCTAGGGGCAGCTCTCTTTCTTCTATTTGAAGCCATGGAGGCAAAATGGAGAAGAAGAAGATATCAACAACACCAAACACACCACCACAAGCATTCACACACCTAGGTTAAACTAGGGGGAAGGTCTCCCTAGGTCAGATTAGGGCTAGGTGAGGGAAGGGAAGGTCGAGGGTTGAGAGCATAGGGCTAGAGGGAGTGGAATCGGTCGACTTTTCTCTAGTTGAGAGGGAGAATACTCGGTCGAACCCAACTAAAGTTAGATTCATCCTGGTGATCGATCGAGTTCTATGAAGTGGAAACTTGACCGATTGGCCTTTTTAAAAAAATCTCTCAGACATGGATCGATCAAGTATGTCTTGGGGAAACTCGACCGATGGTCAACCTGACCTAAAACCATCAAATGTAATTTCTACCATTTGAGTGCTAATTAAATTTATTTTTCAAGTCCATTATGTATATTGAACATACTTAGGCACATATCACTCATCATTCGGTACTATTTTGTGATAAAATGGGTGTTTGCAAAAAATACCCAAAAATAAGAGAGAAACAAGGCAAAATGAACATGAAAAAAAATGATTTTAAGCACATTAGCCAGTAAAGATGATCAAGATAGATGTAAAACATACATGATAGATGACAACTAGCTAGAAGGCATATCAAATTCATTCAAAGCAGTTATGAGCATATTTTGATCTAATAAAATTAAATTGCTCTTTAGCTAGAGATTTAGTGAAAATGTCCGCCAACTGGTTTTCTGTGTCCACATGCGTGATGTAAATATCCTTCTTGGCAATGTGATCACAAAGAAAGTGATGGCAAACATCTATATGTTTAGCTATACTATGCAATATCAGATTGTAAGTTAATTTAATTGCACTGGTATTATCACAATAGATAGGAGAAGCATCAAAATGAATGTTAAAGTCTTGGAGTATTTACTTCATCCATAGGACCTGGGCATGACAACTCCCAGTAGTAATGTACTCAACCTTAGTGGTTGATAATGCCATGGTGCTCTGTTTCTTGGAGAACCAAGACACCAAGTGTTACACCCCGATCTCACAATTTCCTCAAATCATGAGATTAGGGCGTAAGATGGGATTTGTATGTAACATAAAGAACACCCTTAACTTTTTCTTTTCCTTTAAACTCTTATTTCATCGCATTGAACCACATAACATCTTAACAAGGAATATGAACATTTTCATTACTAATCAAACTTTAACAGAAAAGGTACATATATAAACATTCATGATGTCTTTCACACTTTATGCACATGAAACTTGCTAATTAGCATACATATCAAAGAGGAACAATATTACACATCGTATTTACAACTCTCTCTCTTATCTCTTCTATAGGACCTAGAGTGACAAGGACCGACTGACTCAACTAATCTCATACTTGACTCTTGTGGCAGATCTACACTGAAGCTTTGATCATCTTCAAGTCCACGCGATTAACCCTAAAATGTTTGAGTAGAGGGGTGAGCCTACTCGCTCAGTGAATGAATACTTCATGGAAACAGACTAATGCACTAATGTGATCAAAGATATAATTTGATTAAACAATATGAAATTTATCAACAATATACTACACTGAGCAGTTCTAAAACAATATAACTGAGATAGCACATTTCTAAGCATCATCAGACATTTCAAGTAGAAAGCAGTTATATAAATTTACTGTGATCCTATATGATTTCTCATTCATTTTATTATTATGCCCTAAATATATGCAGTGTACTCTGCATATAAGGATCCGCAACAAGTCCATGCTACGGCCCCACCGTACAAGACTCAGCGACACACCCGGGGGATGCTGAATCTGACGCCAGCCCTGTTCTGCCACAGGACCACAGGCTCTCTGGCCTCAATGCACTACTCTGAGTGCTCTCTCTCGACCCCTCCTTCAACCTGAGCACACAGGCGGAGTGTCACAGGGTTACCTTCGCGACACAAGCACGAATGGTGTTAGATAACCAAGTTTTCTGGTGAAACCGCAGTGCCATTGTGACACAAGCACAATTGTTGTTAGACACTGCCCTCTTTCTCTTTCCTCGTTTGTCCGCGACACACGCACGGATGATGTTGCAACACGAGTTTCACCCCTAAATCGCAGACACATGTTAGGGGTTCTACGGTGTTAGGGCATCTAAGTCTATACTTGATTAACAATAAACAATTTAACAGAAATATCACATAGCAACGTCAAAACTCATGTATTCAACATATATCATATCTCACTAACATTCCTTTCTAGGGCATGTCATATCTCATCACCTGCAATTTACAAGATATATATTGAAATATAAGAAGTCCTTCAGTATGTAGATATCATTTCAGAGAGAACAAGCATATAAAGTTAAATGCACTAGAAACATACAATTCAACAGTTAAGCATCACCACATCTCATATCGAGACCTTTCATATTACCATAGCATGATTCATTGAACACCCTATCCTTAGGGTTTCATTCGCCTTATTCATTCATCACATGTCAACACCCTACTCGTAGGGTTGCATTTGCCTCATTCACCTTTTCATTTACCTCATTCACTTGTCACATGGCTCTCATAATAATTTCATAAGATATAAGCATTCACTAAATAAAGACTGTTTCCAACAAATCTTATATAATCAATATAGATATGAAATCATGGAAACTTAACTAAACTTAGGTTTTCCATATCATCACTGTGATATCATGTATCCAGAATAAGATTCAATTAATATAACCCACGAGGTACATCCTAACCACATATAGGATTTCTAGTCTTTTTCAAACAGGTTGAAACCCTAGTGATATCCCAATTAGGTCAAACCCTAATTACATCATTTGATATGAATCTAAAAGCATACTCAATAGGAAGTGTTGCATACGAATCTGATATGAATCTACCATTTAGGAGTCATTCAAACAGAGAAGGAATCCATATCATATCAATTTACAATAACTTAAATCAAATAGACATTTCAGGATTTAGAAATCGCATGCTAAACATTTAGGGGTTTGGTTGTTATAATCAAATTCGTCCATTAGAATGTTTGAAGGAAGAACCCACTCACCCTAAGGTGTGAAAACACCTTAAACCTGCAGCTCCACTCAGGGAAATCTCGAATTCCCATCAAAACCCTAGCAAATCTCCCAATTCCTCTTTCATTCAACTCGGAAACCTAGAAAAAGAGGGATTATGAAGAAAGGGTGAGAAAAGAGGGAATTTCGACATCCTCTTGGATCAAATCAGAGCATGGACGGAATCTTGACATAAGAGAGAAGATCCACCATAAAAGTCTATGCAAGGAATCCGAACTTACTTGATTTCATCCTTCCTGGAATCGCAAAACCCTAATTCAGCAATTTCCCCCACTTTCTCCACTCAAGCCCTAATTCTCCCTCTCTCTCTAGAAGCTCGTTTCTCTGGAATGGATGACGAGAAATGAGAGCTGCTTGTGTGTGTGATCGTTCATATAAGTCAATTGAGCTGCTTGGGTCAATTGCATATTGACCCAACACTTAACTTTAATTATATTGGCTGAATATTCAGTTATACAAAAGTTACTGTAATTCGTTTATTTCAGAGATCAAACATCCTCCAACAATTATGGGAATTTATCACGTTGTTTATAATTGATCTATAAAGCTTCAGTTAAAATTTGAGATCATTTGGAGTTACCAATAATTAATTAACAATCGAACAGTGCACTGCTATATTGCAGTCAGCAATACATTCGGCCGAGTTTGTCCTGCACAAACTCGACCGACACCCTTACTGTAGGGATTCACAAGTCATCCAAAAATTATGCCAATTTAACAGAGTGTCTAAAATTGTATTTGTCAAATACTGTTAAAATTTGATATCAATTGGATATACCAATAAAAAGATAAAATTCAATTACCACACTGCTGTAAAATTCTGAAATTGTGATCGGTCGAGTTTGAAACTCGGCCGACAAACAGGTCAGGGCATTTTTCAAAAATTCTGATATTTTCCAATATTGTTCACATTTTATATATATAAATCGTATCCAAATTTGAAGCAAATCAGAGTTACACATAAAATACTAAAAATCATTTAGTGAGACATTCCACTTATCAAATTCTGTATTCAAGCATTATCAAAACCCTAATTTTGGGCCGATTAGGGTTTATGCTTCTTAAACCCTAATTCTCAAAACAAAAGAACATTTAGACTTCTTATCATAGTTAAAACATCCTAATTGTGTTATCGTCATTAACTAGATTTCGAGAATGATTATTCTAATTAATCTTTGCAATTGTCTAGGTAAACCCTAGTTTACCAATTAAGCTCAGATGGGGTCGTAACAACTCTCCCCCCCTTAGAATGTTTCGTCCTCGAAACATAAACCTACAAGAAAGATACATTAAAGTTTATTCTACGATTATATTGCCTTCCATGTCATTTACTCTTGTATTTCATACCTGAATGTAGTTTTCAACATTAGATCTTTTAATTCTTTACTAAATCACAACATATTTCAAATAGTTATCAATGATATCAAGCAAATTCTTTATGCCACAAACAAACATAGAATACAAAGATAAACCACCACGCTTTCGCTGCACAACTCTGATACTCTGATACAACTATCTCAACTTATGCTGCTCAGAGAGTTCTATTGTTCTGTATCACCTTTAAGTGACAAAAGCAAGCTCACCATACTGCTTTAAACTTTAATCAAGTGCTATTCAAATAGCAAAACAGTCTTGAATTAAAAGACTAAATTCAACAATCAACTGCACAATACTACTCTTGGCATCCCCATTGGGTCATGGATACATGAGGTTAAGCATTACCACCTCATCCCATACTATCCTGTGATCTGTGGGTTATAGGCCCACACACAATTCAAAGTGTAACCATCATATAATATCATTTTAAGGTTTCAACAACAGTAATAAGGTAATCCACAATTGTATCAGTCATTCAAGCATTAATCATACTCAATTACCATCACTCAGTTATATTAGAGCTAGGTATAACAAGCTACACTTCATTAGGGTTACTTATCCAGACACTCTGATTATCATCCCTTTCTATTAATATGAGTGATTAAGTATGACTACCTTCTTTAGGGTATCTCTCCATATGTTCTGACATCATCCAAACCGTATCACCAGATGACCCTACCAAGGTAGTTATTCACCATGTATGATTCATTTTCTCTTATCCTTTCATTCCCACTTTTCTCTCATTAAGGAATATATGAAAGATAAGATGATTTTAAGACTTAGAATACTTGTATTCAAACATCCCCTAATACATTCTCATATGTAGATTTACTTAGTCATCAACAGAGATATTTGATTAATTAGCACTTGCTTGAATCTCACAACCTCTTTATTTTATAACTTCTCCATCATATTTCAAACCCTTTCTTACATTTCTTAGTCCTCTTACCATATACTATTCTTTATCCCATCGTCTTTAATTCTAAATTAATAGTCCTTCTATTAGTTTTTACTCATGTTGAATACATTACATATTCTTCATTTTTACATCAAGTGGATCATGCATGGGTCAAACGTAGTTTCTCTTTTCAATCAAGTTTTTCTCTCCTGAATACAGTCTACCTTTGTATGACTTATTCATTCGTTAAACTACACCTATGTCCTTTGCTTAGAAACTAGTTTGCTATTCTAGTCTTATGAATTACATGTTCATACGATTCTCTTTACCTTTACTCTTTTAAAGTCTCTTTACTTCTATGGACCTAGTGAATGCTCAACCCTATTCTTCTACTTAGCCTTTGCTTTAGAGTTCATAAAAGCATTATACTCTATTCTATGATTCATTCTTCATGATTGATTCTTGTTATCTTGAACCATACATACATACATTTCACATATCTCTTCTATATTTCATATGTTTAGTTCATGCAAAATTAACCAATAAACTAATTATGAGCTTCATATCATGTTCTATTATCCCCAATTAAGGGTTTCACCTTTGAGACCCCAGAGTTGAACCTCAGATATCAGTTTCAACTAATTCTTAGTTGTTCTGATCTTGCCCATATGTTTCAACCTCTTACTGTATGTACATTCTTACTCTGATGTGGGTCTAATTATTCCAATTCTATTCTTATTATGCTATTGATAGGATTCATTAGATCCTAATAACACATCCTGCCAATCCGGACCAGGCCAAACCTGAAGTCCTGAAGCCAAGAACTACAAGAATTACATTCTTCCTGAACTGCCACTCACAGCTCAGAAACTCGGCCGATCACTCTGGAACTCGGCCGATCGCCTTCCAGATTCCGAAACTCGGCCGACCAACTTCGGCCGATCAGCAGGAAACTCGGCCGATCCTCTAGGGAACTCGGCCGATCGAAACACTACTTGTTTACCTACAAAGAAACTCGGCCGATTCAAGACCAAACTCGGCCGACCAAAACACTGTTTGAAATCCTAAACAAGGAACTCGGCCGACCAAAACATGAACTCGGCCGAACCGCTCACAGACTGAAAACCTAAACAGACCTGCTGATGTCAATTTCACTCGAATCAGCGGGCAAAACCATAGAAACAAAAGCTCATTCAAAGGTCAATTCTAGTCTACTTGTTACAAAGAGTGAAATCAATAAATGCTACAATTGCATAGTGTACAACTGATATTAAAGACTCATATTTCAAAGTATTGAATATTTCAATTCAAACATATAAGAGCATTTCTATACATTTCCAACAAAAACAACATTATGAAATATAATTTTCTGTCTCCTCTTACATTTATGCTCTTAATTCTTATTTCTTTTCTCATTCTCTAACCCTAACATTTCTAGGGTTCCTCTCTAGCCCATTCTTCCACTGTATACCTGGCCAGGGTATACGTGAGAGAATAGACAGAGTAGCTTGTACTGGTTGATCCAAGTACTCAGATATCGGGCCAGGATATCCAAATACTCAAATCCCCAAAGCTAACATCAAACATCTCCTATCTGCCACACATAGGACTCTAACTTATTAACTTAATGGTCCTTGACAACTCACCCTAAGCTCTGATACCAAGTGTTACACCCCGATCTCACAATTTCCTCAAATCATGAGATTAGGGCGTAAGATGGGATTTGTATGTAACATAAAGAACACCCTTAACTTTTTCTTTTCCTTTAAACTCTTATTTCATCGCATTGAACCACATAACATCTTAACAAGGAATATGAACATTTTCATTACTAATCAAACTTTAACAGAAAAGGTACATATATAAACATTCATGATGTCTTTCACACTTTATGCACATGAAACTTGCTAATTAGCATACATATCAAAGAGGAACAATATTACACATCGTATTTACAACTCTCTCTCTTATCTCTTCTATAGGACCTAGAGTGACAAGGACCGACTGACTCAACTAATCTCATACTTGACTCTTGTGGCAGATCTACACTGAAGCTTTGATCATCTTCAAGTCCACGCGATTAACCCTAAAATGTTTGAGTAGAGGGGTGAGCCTACTCGCTCAGTGAATGAATACTTCATGGAAACAGACTAATGCACTAATGTGATCAAAGATATAATTTGATTAAACAATATGAAATTTATCAACAATATACTACACTGAGCAGTTCTAAAACAATATAACTGAGATAGCACATTTCTAAGCATCATCAGACATTTCAAGTAGAAAGCAGTTATATAAATTTACTGTGATCCTATATGATTTCTCATTCATTTTATTATTATGCCCTAAATATATGCAGTGTACTCTGCATATAAGGATCCGCAACAAGTCCATGCTACGGCCCCACCGTACAAGACTCAGCGACACACCCGGGGGATGCTGAATCTGACGCCAGCCCTGTTCTGCCACAGGACCACAGGCTCTCTGGCCTCAATGCACTACTCTGAGTGCTCTCTCTCGACCCCTCCTTCAACCTGAGCACACAGGCGGAGTGTCACAGGGTTACCTTCGCGACACAAGCACGAATGGTGTTAGATAACCAAGTTTTCTGGTGAAACCGCAGTGCCATTGTGACACAAGCACAATTGTTGTTAGACACTGCCCTCTTTCTCTTTCCTCATTTGTCCGCGACACACGCACGGATGATGTTGCAACACGAGTTTCACCCCTAAATCACAGACACATGTTAGGGGTTCTACGGTGTTAGGGCATCTAAGTCTATACTTGATTAACAATAAACAATTTAACAGAAATATCACATAGCAACGTCAAAACTCATGTATTCAACATATATCATATCTCACTAACATTCCTTTCTAGGGCATGTCATATCTCATCACCTGCAATTTACAAGATATATATTGAAATATAAGAAGTCCTTCAGTATGTAGATATCATTTCAGAGAGAACAAGCATATAAAGTTAAATGCACTAGAAACATACAATTCAACAGTTAAGCATCACCACATCTCATATCGAGACCTTTCATATTACCATAGCATGATTCATTGAACACCCTATCCTTAGGGTTTCATTCGCCTTATTCATTCATCACATGTCAACACCCTACTCGTAGGGTTGCATTTGCCTCATTCACCTTTTCATTTACCTCATTCACTTGTCACATGGCTCTCATAATAATTTCATAAGATATAAGCATTCACTAAATAAAGACTGTTTCCAACAAATCTTATATAATCAATATAGATATGAAATCATGGAAACTTAACTAAACTTAGGTTTTCCATATCATCACTGTGATATCATGTATCCAGAATAAGATTCAATTAATATAACCCACGAGGTACATCCTAACCACATATAGGATTTCTAGTCTTTTTCAAACAGGTTGAAACCCTAGCGATATCCCAATTAGGTCAAACCCTAATTACATCATTTGATATGAATCTAAAAGCATACTCAATAGGAAGTGTTGCATACGAATCTGATATGAATCTACCATTTAGGAGTCATTCAAACAGAGAAGGAATCCATATCATATCAATTTACAATAACTTAAATCAAATAGACATTTCAGGATTTAGAAATCGCATGCTAAACATTTAGGGGTTTGGTTGTTATAATCAAATTCGTCCATTAGAATGTTTGAAGGAAGAACCCACTCACCCTAAGGTGTGAAAACACCTTAAACCTGCAGCTCCACTCAGGGAAATCTCGAATTCCCATCAAAACCCTAGCAAATCTCCCAATTCCTCTTTCATTCAACTCGGAAACCTAGAAAAAGAGGGATTATGAAGAAAGGGTGAGAAAAGAGGGAATTTCGACATCCTCTTGGATCAAATCAGAGCATGGACGGAATCTTGACATAAGAGAGAAGATCCACCATAAAAGTCTATGCAAGGAATCCGAACTTACTTGATTTCATCCTTCCTGGAATCGCAAAACCCTAATTCAGCAATTTCCCCCACTTTCTCCACTCAAGCCCTAATTCTCCCTCTCTCTCTAGAAGCTCGTTTCTCTGGAATGGATGACGAGAAATGAGAGCTGCTTGTGTGTGTGATCGTTCATATAAGTCAATTGAGCTGCTTGGGTCAATTGCATATTGACCCAACACTTAACTTTAATTATATTGGCTGAATATTCAGTTATACAAAAGTTACTGTAATTCGTTTATTTCAGAGATCAAACATCCTCCAACAATTATGGGAATTTAGCACGTTGTTTATAATTGATCTATAAAGCTTCAGTTAAAATTTGAGATCATTTGGAGTTATCAATAATTAATTAACAATCGAACAGTGCACTGCTATATTGCAGTCAGCAATACATTCGGCCGAGTTTGTCCTGCACAAACTCGACCGACACCCTTACTGTAGGGATTCACAAGTCATCCAAAAATTATGCCAATTTAACAGAGTGTCTAAAATTGTATTTGTCAAATACTGTTAAAATTTGAGATCAATTGGATATACCAATAAAAAGATAAAATTCAATTACCACACTGCTGTAAAATTCTGAAATTGTGATCGGTCGAGTTTGAAACTCGGCCGACAAACAGGTCAGGGCATTTTTCAAAAATTCTGATATTTTCCAATATTGTTCACATTTTATATATCTAAATCGTATCCAAATTTGAAGCAAATCAGAGTTACACATAAAATACTAAAAATCATTTAGTGAGACATTCCACTTATCAAATTCTGTATTCAAGCATTATCAAAACCCTAATTTTGGGCCGATTAGGGTTTATGCTTCTTAAACCCTAATTCTCAAAACAAAAGAACATTTAGACTTCTTATCATAGTTAAAACATCCTAATTGTGTTATCGTCATTAACTAGATTTCGAGAATGATTATTCTAATTAATCTTTGCAATTGTCTAGGTAAACCCTAGTTTACCAATTAAGCTCAGATGGGGTCGTAACACCAAGCATGGTCCTAGGAGAAAACAAGTGCCACTTGTACACTTTCTATCAATCAAGCAACCTTCATAATCGGTGTCACTATAGGCAGTAAGAGTAAAGTCCCTCGACTTGGGATACCATAGTCCAAAATTTTGGATTTTGGCTAAGTATCTTAGAATCCTCTTAACATCTATAAGATGAGATTTCTTAGGATTTGATTGAAATCTAGCACACAATCCAACACTAAACATTATGTTAGGTTTAGAGAAGTTTAGAGGCAGTTAAGTAAAGTAAACTTCCAATCATACCTCTATAGAGATTCTCATCTACCTTCTCACCTTCTTCTTCTTTATCAAGTTTGCCAGTGTTTGGCATGGGTGTGTCCATCGTCTTGGTGTTCTCCATCCCAAAGCACTTAAGTAGTTCACTTGTGTACTTGCCTTGGTTGATGAAGTTCCCATTCTTTGTTTGATTGATTTGAAAGCCGAGGAAGAATGAGAGTTCACCCATCATACTCATTTTGAATTCACTCTGTATAAGATCACTAAATTCTTTACAAAGATCAAGGTTAGTTCTGCCAAACATGATATCATCAACATATATTTGACTGATAAGAAAATTGTTATAAGTGTGTTTTAGAAACAATATAGAATCCACTTTTCTCATGATATAACCATGATCTAACAAAAATTTCTTTGATTTCTCATACCAAGCCCTTAGTGCTTGTTTGAGTCCATAGAGAGCTTTTTGCAACAAATAACATGGTTAGGTAGACTATCATGTTCAAAGCCCAGAGGTTGTACAACATATACTTCCTCCTCAATTGTACCATTCAAAAACGCACTTTTAACATCCATTTGATACAAAAGAAAGTTTTTATGACTAGCAAAAGCAATCAACATATGAATGGACTCAAGTCTAGATACAAGTGCATATGTTTCATCAACGTTAGTACCTTCCTATTGATTGTAGCCTTGAGCCACTAACCTTGCTTTGTTTCTTACCACTTTGCCACTTTCATCTAGCTTGTTGTGGTAGACCCATTTAGTTTCAATGATCTTTCTATCACTTGGTCTTGGCACAAGGGTCCAAACTTTATTCTTCTCGAATTGTTCTAGCTCCTCTTGCATAGCTAGGATCCATTCTTCATCCCCAAGAGCTTCCTTGACATCTTTAGGCTCTAGTTGTGAGATGAAGGTGTTGTTGGCTTGTTCTTTGTTGAATATAGCCCGCGTCTTTACTCTCTCAAATGGATCACCTAAAATCAGCTCCTTAGGATGATTCTTTGCAAACCGAGGAGTTTGATCCTTCTTTTCATCATCTTTGTCTTCTTCTAGAGCAACCACCTCTTTTCCCTTTTGGGTGATGTTGAGTTCTTTAAGGATAGGAATTAATTCATCTACAACATCATCATTTGAAACAATATCTTTGGGAATAGAGGGGTTAGTCTCAATAAACTTTAAATTAATATATTCTTCTACCTTAGCAAGATCAACATTATAAACTCTATATGCCTTGCTAGTAGTGTTGTAGCCAAGAAAGAAAGCCTTGTACGATTTCAGATCAAACTTCTCAAGAGAATCTTTTGTATTCAAAACAAAACAAGGACATTCAAAAATATGGAAATACTTGATAGAAGGCTTCCTACCATGCCATAGCTCATAGGGGGTTTTCTTAAGAGAAGGATGAGTGAAAACACAGTTTTGCACAAAACAATAGGTACTGACAGCTTCAGCCCAAAACTTCTTAGGAGTATCATACTCAAGAAGCATGGTCCTAGCCATCTCCTATAGATACCTATTCTTCCTCTCTACAACCCCATTTTTTTGAGGTGTTCGAGGTGAAGAAAAGTTGTGTGCATAACCCGATTCTTGACAAAAATGCTCAAAAAGCTCATTTTCAAATTCTCCCCCATGGTCACTATGGATGGAAACAATTTAGCAAGAAGCTTCATTCTCAACTCATTTGCAAAAACTTCAGAAGACATCAAGCGTATCACTCTTTGAAACGAGAAAGAAGGTCCAAGTATATCTAGAGAAATCATCAAAAATAACAAGGCAATACTTGGAACCACAAAGTGATTGTGTTCTCATTGGTCCAAATAGATCAATATGAAGAAGCTCAAGATCTCTCTTAGTGCTAAGGACTCCTTTGGATTTGAAGGAGGACTTGGTTTACTTTCCTTGTGTACAAGGTTGGCATTCTTCATCCTTTTCAAAATCCAATTTAGGAAGTCCCTTGACTAAGTCCTTTTTGCTCAACTTCTTTAATTGATACATATTTACATGACCAAGCCAGCGGTGCCAAAGAGAAATATCATTTGAGTTGGCTACAAGGCATCTACCGACCACATGCTCAATAGAGTTAAGAACAAAAACATAAAGATTACCACTTCTAGTTCCCTTATATATAACTTGGTAGGTGAGGGAATCTAGAATCAAGCATTTAAAATAAGTAAATAGAACAAGGTAACCATTATTACAAAGTTGACAAAAACTTATTAAATTGTGATGTAGGTGACCGGCCTTTTTCACGCGTCCGGAAATGAACGCGGGACGAAGGAAGGAATCAAGCTTTAAATTTATAACCCGAAACCTTCTAGGCCCCCGCAACTTAATTACGGGGTCAAAGTAGATATACGAGGTCGAACACAGGGACGTGGTGACGTTTAGGACGCCACAGATTTCTGTTCTTGAGTCAGATAAGCCAAAACGATATTCGATAAGAGAAAATTGCTAGAACTAGTCTAGCAGGTTGTCACGATTAAAATAAGGAAAAGAAAAGAAAACAAAAGCAAAACAAGACAGAGCACGAGGTTCTACTAACTAGAGAAAGAGAGTTCTTGGCTATGTAACCACAAAAGGGGCAGTCTATGCACTCGTTCTTGGGCGTAGATAACCCTCGAACACCCAAGCAAGCATCTAGCACGCACAGCAACATCTGTCCTGTGGGGTCATCCCACTCGCTCTCGCGATGCGTGACTAAAACCATCAACGATATGTCATTAACCCTCTCTCAAGGGATGACATATCAACACCTCAGTATATGCTAAGTTCCCTCTCGGGTCTTAGGATATTATGGGGTGTTAGGAACAGAATACCTTGGATCGTCCTCCTCTCAGGTTCAGATCCAAACTATCATCTCTTAGCTATTTCTACAACGGATCTCTCAATACAGGCAGAAATAGCAGTTCAAGCGAGTAAGAGATCAACCAAACTAGCAATCATAACTTGGAAAGAGAAAATAGAACATGCAACATACTAGATCTGATATGAATCTACTTGCTTAAGGCAAAAGTATATAAACATGCCTAGATCGGGCCACATATCCAAGAAGGAGCTAACTAGCCATAGACAAGCATAGCTGGCACCGAACAAAGATGGATAAACATCGTTTGTACAAGAAACAAAGGAATGCAGTAGAATGAAAGAGAAGAGGGGAGAGATATAGCCCGTAGAGGAGAGGTGGCTCTCACTCCTTGGCCTCCGCGCAGGCCGGATCTCGCCCCTTGGGCCTTCTCTTTGTCCCACTGGACTCCTCGGTTCTCTCTCTCTCTAGACCGTATCGGGCGGCGGCCGTGTCGGTCGGCGGGCGTATCGGGCGGCGGGCGTATCGGGCGGCGGTCGTATCGGTCGGCGGGCGTATCGGTCGGCGGGCGTATCGGGCGACGGCTGTATCGGTCGGCGCAGCCGTATCGGGCAACAACCGTATCGGGCAGTAGACTTTTGGGGAACCCGACACACTAGCTCCTTGGTCTAGGAACTAGCTCTTGTAGGGTCCTTCCTCCAGCCCTCGACTCTCTCCTGCTCCGAAGAAGAATTCTTGTAGGCTGGCAGCTGCTATTTATAGGCAGCGAGTTGATGTAAGTTGTAGCTTTTATTGGTCCACGTGTCCTTCATCCGTGGCTTCAATCTTGAGGAACCAGGTCGGCCAATATGACTGTCACTCGGCAACCGTATCGGTCGGCGGCCGTATCGGTCGGCGGGCGTATCGGTCGGCGCAACCGTATCAGCCAGGCCATATCGGACGTCTTTGTCGGGCGGCCATCTCATCCAGACCATATCAGGCAGCTGTATCGGGTACCCGTATCGGGCAGCCATATCGGCCAGCTGCTGCGATTCTTGTCTTTTCCTGGTCTGGTACTTGAAAGTCCCAAAATTGGCTAGTTTCGGTGCCTGCAAGTCTAAAATTGGCTAATTAGCTACATTTATTGGCTAGTTTTACTATTTTATCTAATGAGAGACAAAAGTCCTAAAACATAAGCAAACTGGTGCATATTAGGACTAAAGTGGCACAAAACTATAGATAAAAAGCATAGAAAATATGCACTAATTTGGGTGTTATCAACTACCCCAAGCTTAAAACTTGCTTGTCCTCAAGCAAGACTGTGCTCAAAGAACAAAAGATAACATCCAAATTAAGCTTGGCAATAAATGCTAAGGTTAAGAAAAATAGTTTAAAGCATTAATACTCTTGATCCATGTCATTTCAGAACAAACCCCCACCAAACAAGCACAATCCTGCCAAAGTAAGATCAAAGAATTTCCAGGCAAGATTAAGCAAATTCACTATAGCCTGCCAATACTCATGAGGGTTTGAATCATAATTATTTGATCATGAAAGAGTTGTCACTTAGGTGATCAAGCAGGTGATGAGCAATGAGCCATCACCATGAATCCATGCATACCAATCAGGAATACCATGCCTCTCACTTATTCATGTCCTAAGAAATAAAGCACAAAGACTCTAATGACTTCTGAGGATCCCGATCTGCGTCAGATTGGTCCATGTAGCGAGCAACAGTCCCTGCAGTCCGAACCAGTTGGTCCAAAGCAGTGAGATGAACTCCTCGTACTGCGCCCGAACCAACCCTGCTACTGAGATGATCTCATAGGTCACCTAGGGGGTTCCTAGTGACTCTCTAATGAGCTTTTTAGAGTGGTACTACCAGGCACGACATATTCGCGTTCATGAGCGCAGTCATACACCGGCTGGGCACCTTCCTCAACTCTCCTAAAAGAGAAAACAAGCGCTCATTTATTGTTCACACTCAGGCTTTTATCATCTGCATTCTATTTTTAGGCTTGGGTGAGAACTATATAGATATTTTTGGGATTTTATGGGCGACCAAACCTCTTTTGCACATTTTTATATTTTTCATCTTTTTGACTCAATCTAATGTGAGAAGGCACGTAGTCCATCAAGCAGAAACATTTCATCTTGATCATAGCTCAAAGCCCATCATAATCCGCTTGATACCTGTGTGAGAAGTAGCAATTATGATTCAAGAATCCTTAGAATAGAGGCAACCTTGTAAAATTTGCAGCTAGGATACTTTAATCATGATTTAGCTCATACCAACGGTCCTTTACCATGGATTTTCCATTCACAACATAGATCAAGGGAATTTAGCTTTAAGCTATGAAAAAGGGACATAACCTTAGATTTATTACCAAACTCAAGGAAAGAGTCAAAGAGCAAGTCAAGCAAGAGGTCAAGCAATTTTTAAGATAAAAATTGTGCATCTAGGCATATAATCAAGCATTTATCTATTAGATTCGCACCATATAGCCATAATTGCAAAGCTAAAAAGCTAAAAATTTTGAAAATTTAAGACTAAATGCAGTAAATAGACATGCATGCAAGAAGGGTGAAGAGAAAAGAAGGGCGAAGCCTACCAATACTACCCCAAGCTTAAAATTTTTCTCGTCCTCGAGCAAGTCTCAAACTTGAAATAGTAAGGCAGGAATGCATGAGTTTAACGACATTTATTGAAGTTCTAAAGATGATGCATGGGTGCAAGGATATCAAAATAGTTAGAGGAAAGAAATTAACCAACAAGAACATAAAAAGTAGAATTTATTGTAATAAAAGGGTGGGAGGTTAGGTAAGAGAAAAGGGGGTGGTTGCCCCACGATACCGACACTGGGATCCCAAATTCTCAGCTTTGGGACCAGTGTCACCTGTGTCTTGCCGACGGGTTCCGCCACATAATATGAGTAGAGTAGGCAGATGTGTTGGCCCTGCCGAGTCTGAAGAAGAAAAGTTAGATCTGGCGACTCGGTGAAGTCATCTTTGTGCTGGAAGTGACATGAACTGCATTGGGGTGACTTCTTTTGCAAATCATCCTCAGGGTACCTTTCAGTATATGAATCTGAATATGAAGGTCCTAGGATGTCGACACAGGATGAGATGGAGGGTATAGGTTGAATGACTTGAGTGGGATCCATTTCTCCTCCCTCCATCTCTGAACTTGAGGTTGGATGCTCAGATAAATCATCATGTAAAGTCTGAGACATCCAATCATCTTTTAAACGAGAAGTACCCCCTGAAGAATCTATTTGTGGTTCTACCATCCCAAGCTTATCACTTGGGATGGAGTTAGGGGTGTCTTCATGCTCAACAGCCATGTTGTAGTGCACCGTCCATCCTGCCCCCTTGACGTCCACCCTACCTTGTAAAGGTATGGTTGTAAATGGCGGCTCATGCTGCTCTAACTCGTCGTCGGCATTATACTCACTGCTCCATGTCGAGCAGCTGTCGTCGTCGTCGTCGTCGTTGTCGTCATCGAACAAATTGTTCCAAACCATGGTTGGCGTACTACTCAAGGCAAAGTGACAAGTTTCAATATGAGAGATGTCACTCTGGTCTGGTTCAATATCTGACTCTGGTTCCTCAAACCAACCTTCTGGTTGTGAGGTCGATTGGCTTTTTGAGTCTTCATCATCGTCATCATGGACCCATTCATGTCTATGATTCATATCGTCCATTTGTTCATCAGCTGGGTCATCTGGATAGAATGAAGGGCTTCCCCAAGTGGGTTGGTCTTCACAGAAAAATCCTGGTGAATCCAGTTGATGGTATGAATAGGATGGTGATGCATACTCCACTTCAGACCCAATGGAATGGTATTGATGACTAACGTCTTCATTGTCTTGTGATGGCATTTGTAATTGGATTGTAACCAAATCAATGAGCTCTTGGAGCCTCCTGCCTTGTTCAACATCTTTATCATTAAGTTGTTGTACTTGAGCAGCAATGCTTTCGAGACCCGTCGATTCTGCCATGCACATCGGTTGCTGACCTGCTATACCAAACTGATGCGCTTGAATGAATTCTCGCTCAACAGTTTGAACTAGACTTCTACTACAGTCTGCAGCCTCGGTGCCTACTTTGAGATGACGATCCTGCTCTTCTAGCAGTTATTGCATGGGATCGACATCTTCTTGGAGATGAGGGGCTAAGGAGGTGAGTGCTTGAATACTTTCCCTAGCCAACTCCACTGCCTTAATCAGTTCTTGATCCCATGCTAGCACGGGAGTCGATGGTTTACTGGCAGTCTCCTTTGTTGTAATTTCAACATATGACGACGGTGGAGGTGAGTATAACTCGACAAGCTGTAGAGCACGACCTTCAATTATTTGCCAGCAGTCGGAACTGCAGAAAAACTCAGGAGTACAGGTGGACAAGATTACTTGTCTCGCTGAAGCAAGATCCATGGCTGAAAAAGGTACGAGAAAGAGAAAAGTGATTTAGATATATGAACAAGTATGTGCAAAGTAAGAGGAAAACTATGCATGTATATACAGACTTATAATGACAGAACAAAAATCTACTAGGCGTGTAAACGTGGCAAACCACGTCCCCGGCAACGACGCCAAAAGTTGACCGACCTTTTTCACGCGTCCGGAAATGAACGCGGGACGAAGGAAGGAATCGAGCTTTAAATTTATAACCCGAAACCTTCTAGGCCCCCGCAACTTAATTACGGGGTCGAAGTAGATATACAGGGTCGAACACAGGGACGTGGTGACGTTTAGGACGCCACATATTTCTGTTCTTGAGTCAGATAAGCCAAAACGATAGTCGATAAGAGAAAATTGCTAGAACTAGTCTAGCAGGTTGTCACGATTAAAATAAGGAAAAGAAAAGAAAACAAAAGCAAAACAAGACAGAGCACGAGGTTCTACTAACTAGAGAAAGAGAGTTCTTGGCTATGTAACCACAAAAGGGGCAGTCTATGCACTCGTTCTCGGGCGTAGACAACCCTCGAACACCCAAGCAAGCATCTAGCACGCACAGCAGCATCTGTCCTGTGGGGTCATCCCACTCGCTCTCGCGATGCGTGACTAAAACCATCAACTATATGTCATTAACCCTCTCTCAAGGGATGACATATCAACACCTCAGTATATGCTAAGTTCCCTCTCGGGTCTTAAGATATTATGGGGTGTTAGGAACAAAATACCTTGGATCATCCTCCTCTCAGGTTCAGATCCAAACTATCATCTCTTAGCTATTTCTACAACGGATCTCTCAATACAGGTAGAAATAGCAGTTCAAGCGAGTAAGAGATCAACCAAACTAGCAATCATAACTTGGAAAGAGAAAATAGAACATGCAACATACTAGATCTGATATGAATCTACTTGCTTAAGGCAAAAGTATATAAACATGCCCAGATCGGGCCACATAGCCAAGAAGGAGCTAACTAGCCATAGACAAGCATAGCTGGCACCGAACAAAGTTGGATAAACATCGTTTGTACAAGAAACAAAGGAATGCAGTAGAATGAAAGAGAAGAGGGGAGAGATATAGCCCGTAGAGGAGAGGTGGCTCTCACTCCTTGGCCTCCGCGCAGGCCGGATCTCGCCCCTTGGGCCTTCTCTTTGTCCCTCTGGACTCCTCGGTTCTCTCTCTCTCTAGACCGTATCGGGCGGCGGTCGTGTCGGTCGGCGGGCGTATCGGGCGGTGGGCGTATCGGGCGGCGGCCGTATCGGTCGGCGGGCGTATCGGTCGACGGGCGTATCGGGCGGCGGCTGTATCGGTTGGCGCAGCTGTATCGGGCAACAGCCGTATCGGGCAGTAGACTTTTGGGGAACCCGACACACTAGCTCCTTGGTCTAGGAACTAGCTCTTGCAGGGTCCTTCCTCCAGCCCTCGGCTCTCTCCTGCTCCGAAGAAGAATTCTTATAGGCTGGCAGCTGCTATTTATAGGCAGCGAGTTGATGTAAGTTGTAGCTTTTATTGGTCCACATGTCCTTCATCCGTGGCTTCAATCTTGAGGAACCAGGTCAGCCAATATGACTGTCACTCGGCAACCGTATCGGGCAACCGTATCGGGCAGCCGTATCGGTCGGCGTCCGTATCGGTCGGCGCACCCGTATCGGTCGGCGGCCGTATCGGTCGGCGCAACCGTATCAGCCAGGCCATATCGGGCGTCTTTGTCGGGCGGCCATCTCATCCAGACCATATCAGGCAGCTGTATCGGGCACCCATATCGGGCAGCCATATCGACCAGCTGCTGCGATTCTTGTCTTTTCCTGGTCTGGTACTTGAAAGTCCCAAAATTGGCTAGTTTCGGTGCCTACAAGTCTAAAATTGGCTAATTAGCTACATTTATTGGCTAGTTTTACTATTTTATCTAATGAGAGACAAAAGTCCTAAAACATAAGCAAAATGGTGCATATTAGGACTAAAGTGGCACAAAACTATAGATAAAAAGCATAGAAAATATGCGCTAATTTGGGTGTTATCAGTAGGCCATCCACAAAAAGAACATTTTTTATGTATAAGGATTCACCTACATCACCCTCACCTTTGACTTTACCTTTCATGTTATCCCCAAAGGTGACATATCCTCCTTTATTGTTTGTGAAATTGTTGAAATGGCTTATGTCACCGGTCATGTGATTTGTGCAGCCACTATCAAAATCCATCTATCTTTTCCCGACAAGAAAGGAGAATGTCAGTTTCCAACTCAAACTTTGGGATCCAGAATTAGCTTGGGGACCCATTTCATATTTGGGTTGGTCCCCTTAGGCTTATAAGGACAATAAGTGGAATAATGATCATCACATTTACAATGAGAACAAACCATAGGATTCTTAGTGACCGAATATTCTCCTATAAAGTAAGAGATATCCTTGCTCTTTTTCTTACCTCTGGCCTTACTTTTGCCATTTGAGGCTCCCCATACAAATCCTAAATCATTAGTACCACTTTGTTTAGTAGAATGGTCAAGGATTTCATTTAGGGAGTTCTTCCTTTAAGGAATTTCTGTAGGGATGTTCTCAATCTATGGTTATCATCATTCAAAGAAACAATAGCAGAAGATAAACTAGATATATCATCCCTAGCATGCACAAGATCAGCCTCAAGACATAAAGCTTTAGTAAGATATGAATCCTTTCTAGAGAGATAGAATCAACATTAACACTAGGCAACAAGGGTCTAGAGGATAGATCATTTACTTGACTAAGCAACCTAGCATTTTCATATTTCAGCACTTGAATCTCTTTGAGATAGACATCTCTCTCTTCTCTACGAGCATCAATAAGCAACTCAAATTCAACATTTTTAGTTTTAAGCAATTCAAGTTCTTTTAGGCAATTTTGGTTCTCTTCCTTAAGATTCTCATTGTTCTTAAGGTAGATATCATTCTCAACTTCAATCCCATTATAGTGGAGTTCAAGATCAAGGTATTTCCCTTGTAAATTATCAATACTCTCAAGGTTGGTTTTCTCATTCAATTTCAAAATCTCAAGCTTAGCATAAAGATCATCAATAATTTTTCCTAACCATTTTCTCTTAGATTTACATTTAGCAAAAGAAGAACGAGTAGTAATAAGTATGTCAATAATAGCTTCTTTAGGCAATTCATGCAAACTTACCTCACTTACCACACCAATGTCTTCACTTATAGAGGCCATGAGAGTAAGGTGGCACTCTCCATCTTCTTCAGAGATAGAGCTGCTTGAAGATGAAGCTTCCCAAGCCGCATGAGCTGCATTCTTATGTCTCTTCTCCTTCTTGTCCTTCCTCTTGTGCTTGCTCTCCTTCTTATAATCCTCTTCTTTCTTTGAGTTGCTCTTGTGGTGAGACTTCCTTGACTTTGGGCATTCACTCTTGTAGTGCCCCTTTTGACCACACTTGTAGCATCTCGGAGTAGAGGAGGAGGAGGCTTGCTTTCCCTTGAAGTGCTTGCCCTTGATGTAGTTGGCTTCATGCTCACTAGGGCCTTCATCTTTACTAGAGGAGGAGGGAGAAGTCCAATAAGCAAATTGTTGTTGAAGGATGATAGCCTTCACTTATGCTTTGAAAGCACTATATTTGATCTTCTTAGCCTCCTTCTCTTCTTGCTTATCAAGTCTAGGCTCATAGGCTTGAAGATTGCCAATGAGTTCTTCAGTTGGGATGTCACCAAGGCTCCTCACTTCTTCAATGGAGGTGACACTTGACTCCCATCTCTTTGGAAGAGTTCTCAAGATATTTGAGTTGATGACGCCTCTATCCAAAGTGTTGCCCAATGTAGCCAACCCGTTGTTGATGACATTGAGCCTTGAATACATATTCGTAATGCCTTCTTTTTTCCCCATCTTGAAGTTCTTTAGGAGGCTATTCAACATGTAGATCTTTGCCTCCTTGACTTGCTTTGTGCCTTCATATGTGATGCATAATTTGTCCCAAATCTCATAGGCGGTGTCCCATGATGAGATCCGGTTGAACTCTGCGGAAGTGAGGACTGCGTAGAGGATGCTAATGGCCTTTGCATTGAATTGAGCCTCCTTGAGAGCAGCTTCACTCCATGTTGCAACAACTCTGGTTGGCTCCTTGTAAGGTGTGACCATCACCTTCCACATATCAAAGTTTATCCCTTGAATGTAGAACTGCATATGTCTCTTCTAATAGAGGAAGTTGGTGTTGTCAAAGACCGAAGGACGCATGGAGAAGCCTCCCTGTAGGTTGAGTGAACCAAGTAGGTTGTCGCCCATCTTGTCATCTCGTGGGAGATTTTTGGAGAAGATCCTTAGCTCTGATACCACTTGTTCGATCTAAGGGCTCTAGAGGGGGGGGTGAATAGAGCTACACAAATTCTCACAAAACAGATTAGACCTTCAAATTATATTAATTTGGAGCAATAGCTAAATGACAATTCAAAGTCCTATCTAAACAAGCATAGCAAGGATGAGAGAGATTGATAGCAAGCACTTGACAAAGGGATGTAGAGTGGTTCCACACTTCAAACTAGAAGTGAGTCAGTCCACTACCTAGAGAGGTCAGCCTCTAGGACTTTGTAAGTGCTTTTCTCTATTATATCACCAAAGTGATTTACAACAAAAGACCACCACATGACTTATCCATCCAATCACAAGGAGATATCCACCTTACCAAGGAACTTACCCACTTAGCTTGAGTCTTCAGCCTTCACCTAGGTCTTACCCACTCAAGCTCAAGTCTTCCACCTTGAAGGACTTTGCTTCTCCTCTTAGATCTTCAGCCTTTGTCTTCTCCTTGACTTGGAGAAGATCACCACCTCTTCAACAACCTTGAAGAGGACCATGTACAACTCCTTCTTCACTCTATGGAGCTTGCTTCAACTTTTCTTCATGAGAGAAGGGGATAGGGAAGTAGTGGAAGATTTGAGAGCTTTACATATACAAAGGTGGATCTCTCTTACAATAAGCCTAACTCACTCACAAATCACGAAATGAAGTGTAAACTAGAGAGAGAAAGGGGCTCAAGGAGTAGTAGCACACTCAACTATAGTAAGGACCTTGAATGTAGTGAATGAGCAAACTTGGAATGAACTCCAAGGGGTCCTATTTATAGCGGGGGGTGCTCCCTTGAGTTGGAGAACACTTAGGGCCAAAAAATAGCCATTTTTGCACAAGACATTGGATCTATTTTCGTCCAAACAAGTCACCAATGGTTATAATCACTTTTTTCTGCATTTTTCGTACAATGCATTTGGTCGAGTTTCCATAAAGGTAACTCGACCGATCGACTAAAAGACAAACCCAATTTTCAAACTATCGGTCGAGTTTGTTCTGGGAAACTCGACCGATAAGCCAAAATTGCATTTGGTTAGAAGGTTGTTCGGTCGAGTTTTGTGAATGCACAACTTGACTGATTGCTACTTTTAGAAAATCAATTCATGGGATCGGTCGAGATTGTAACTCGACCGATCAACAACCTGTGATCAATTTTCTAATTTGGCAAATGAGTGATTAAAACTTGGTATTAAGTGTCCCACATATTTTTCTCATCTTAGTTACAAGTCATATCATCAATACAAGTGATTACAAAAATCTTATAAGGTCGTTTGAAGTGATTTCCTTATTAGCACACTTGCATTGTATTTGACTTGAACTTTGACAAGCTAGGGCTTGTGTAAATTGGTCCTTTTCATGTACCTAAAACCTAAGATCAATCTTGAATACACATATTAGATACATATGAATGGAATGGTTAAGTCATTATCAAAATATGGACAATGTATAACCTCTAGGTCAACATGAACAACCTTCTAGAGAACTTCAAGATGGGCAAGAAAGAAGGGATTGCGGAGATGTACTCAAGACTCAATGTCATCATCAATGGGTTGGTTACATAAGGCAACACCTTGGATAGATGTGTAATCAACTCCAAGATCTTGAGGACTCTACCAAAGAGATGGGAGTCAAAGGTCACCTCCATTGAAGAAGTGAGAAGCCTTAGTGACATCCCAACTGAAGAGCTCATTGGCAACCTCCAAGCTCATGAGCCAAGGTTTTACAAGCGAGAAGAAGAAGCCATGCAAGAAGAGAAGGAAGCCAAGAAGATCAAAGATAGTGCTTTCAAAGTACAAGTGGAGGCGGTCATCCTTCAACAACAACTTACTTGCCAGACTTCTTCTTCCTCCTCTAGTGAATATGATGGCCCAAGTGAGCATGAATCCAACTACATAAAGGGCAAACACTTCAAGGGAAAGCAAGCCTCCTCCTCTACTCCTAGATGCTACAAGTGTGGACAAAAGGGGCACTACAAGAGTGAATGTCCCAAGTTAAGAAAGTCACACCATAAGGGAAGCTCAAAGAAGGAAGAAGAGTACAAGAAGGAGAGAAAGTACAAGAGGAAGGACAAGAAGGAGAAGAGTCACAAGAGTGCATCTCATGCATCTTGGGAAGCTTCATTTTCAAGTAGCTCAAACTCCAAAGAAGATGGAGAGTGCCACCTTGCACTCATGGCCTCTACTAGTGAAGAAATTGGTGAGGTAAGCAAGGTAAGTGAGGTAAGCTTGCATGAGTTATCTAAGGAAGCTATTTTTGACATGCTTGTTTCTACCCATTCATCTTTTGCTAAATGTAAATCTAAAAGAAAATGGTTAGGAAAAACCATTAATGATTTGTTCGATAAACTTGAAATTCTTGAGCTTAATGAGAAAACTCATCTTGAGAGCATTGATAATTTGCAAGGCCAATATCTTGATTTTGATCTCCAATGCAATGGAGTTGAAGTAGAGAATGGTATCTATCTTAAGAACATTGAAACTCTTAAGGAAGATAACCAAAAATGCTAAAAGGAGCTTGAAACTCTTAAAACTGAAAATGATGAATTTAAGCTTCTTGATGATGCTCGTAGGGATGAGAGAGATGTTTATCTTAAGGAAATTCAAGTTCTTAAATATGAAAATGCTAGGTTGCTTGGTCAAGTTAATGATTTATATTCTAGACCTATCTTGCCTAGTAAATGATATTGCCTCTATTTCTCTTGAAAAAGATCCTTATTTGACTAAAGACCTCTGTCTTGAGGCCAACCTTGTTCATGATAGAGATGATATTTCTAGTTTGTCTTCTACTATCATATCTCTTAATGATAATAATCATAGACTAAGGGCCTCTCTACAGAAATTTCTCAAAGGGAAAAACTCCCTAAATGAAATCCTTGACCATTCTACCAAACAAAGTGGTACTAGTGGTTTGGGATTTGTAGGGGGAGATCCAAAGTGAAAGAGCAAAGCCAAAGATAAGAAAAAGAGAAAGGAGACCTCTTTCTTTATAGGAGAGTCTTTCGGCACTAAGAATTCCATAGTTTGTTCTTATTGCAAGTGTGATGATCATTACTCTACTTATTGTCCTTATAATCCTAAGGGGACCAACCCAAAGATGAAATGGGTCCCCAAGCTAACTCCGGATCCCAAAGTTTGATTTGGGAACCGACACTCTCCTTTCTTGCAAGAAAAAAGGAAGATGGATTGTTGACAGTGGTTGCACTAAGCAAATGACAGGTGATATAAGCCATTTCAACATCTTCACCAAAAAGAAAGGAGGTTCAATAACCTTTGGGGACAATAAGAAAGGTAAAGTCAAAGTTGAGGGTGATGCAGGTGAATCCTTGTGTATCAAGAATGTTCTCTTTGTGGATGGCCTACATCACAATTTAATTAGTGTTAGTCAATTATGTGATAATGGTTACCTTGTGTTATTTACTTCCTTTAAATGCTTGATTCTAGATTTCCTCACCTACCAAGTTATATATAAGGGAACTAGAAGTGGTAATCTTTATGTTATTGTCCTTGACTCTATTAAGCTTGTTGTTGGTAGATACTTAGTAGTCAATTCAAATAATACTTCTCTTTGGCATCGTCGGCTTGGTCATGTTAATATGCATCAGTTGAAGAAGTTGAGCAAAAAGAACTTGGTCAAGGGACTTCCAAAATTGGATTTTGAAAAGGATGAGGAATGCCAACCTTGTACCCAAGGAAAGAAAACCAAGTCCTCCTTCAAATCCAAAGGAGTAATTAGTACCAAGAGAGCTCTTGAACTTCTTCGCATTGATCTATTTGGACAAATGAGAACTCAATCGCTTCATGGTTCCAAGTATTGCCTTGTTATTGTTGTTGATTTCTCTATATATACTTGGACCTTCTTTATCATTTCTAAGAGTGATACACTTGATGTTTCCTCTAGATTTTGTAAATGAGTTGATAATGAAGCCTCTTGCCGCATAGTTTCCGTTTGTAGTGATCATGGGGGAGAATTAAAAAATGATCTTTTTTTAACATTTTTGTCAAGAATCTGGTTATGCACACAACTTCTCTTCACCTCAAACACCCCAACAAAATGAGGTTGTAGAGAGGAAGAATAGGTCACTACAGGAGATGGCTAGGACCATGCTTCTAGAGTATGATACTCCAAAGAAGTTTTGGGTTGAAGCTGTTAGTACCTCATGTTTTGTGCAAAACTGGGTTTTTACACATCCTTCTTTGAAAAAAAACTCACTATGAGCTATGGTGTGGTAGGAAGCCTTCTATCGAGTATTTTCATATTTTCCAATGTCCTTATTTTGTTCTGAATATGAAAGATTCTCTTGACAAGTTTGATCTAAAATCTTACAAGGCTTTCTTTATTGGCTATAGCACTACTAGCAAGGCCTATAGAGTATTTAATGTTGATCTTGCTAAAGTAGAAGAATCCATGAATGTTATGTTTATTGGGACTTACCCCTCTATTCCAAAAGATATTGTTCCAAATAATGATGTTGTAGGTGAAGTAATTCCTATTCTAAAAGATCTCAATATCACCCAAAAGGGAAAAGAGGTGGTCACTCAAGATGAAGAAAAAGATGAAGCTAAGAAGGATTCAACCCCCCGGTTAGCAAAGAATCATCCAAAAGAGCTGATTTTAGGTGATCCATTTGAAAGAGTGAAGACACAGGCTGCATTCAACAAAGAACAAGCCAATAACACCTTCATCTCACAACTCGAGCCAAAGAATGTGAAGGAAGCTCTTGGGAATGATGAGTGGATCCTAGCAATGCAAGAAGAGTTGGAGCAATTTGAAAAGAACAAAGTATGGACCCTAGTGCCAAGACCAAGTGATAGAAAGATCATTGATACCAAATGGGTCTGCCACAACAAGCTTGATGAAAGTGACAAAGTGGTAAGGAACAAAGCAAGGTTAGTGGCTCAAGACTACAATCATCAGGAAGGTATAGATTTTAATGAAACATATGCACATGTAGCTAGACTTGACTCCATTCATATGTTACTTGCCGCTGCTAGTTATAAAAACTTTCTTCTTTATCAAATGGATGTTAAAAGTGCATTTTTGAATGACACAATTGAAGAGGAAGTGCATGTTGCACAACCCCTGAGTTTTGAACATGATAGTTTACCTAACTATGTTTATTTGTTACAAAAAGCTCTCTACGGACTCAAACAAGCACCTTGAGCTTGGTATGAGAAATTAAAAAACTTTTTGTTAGATCATGGGTATATCATGGACAAAGTGGATTCTACCTTATTTCTAAAGCACACTTCTAAAATTTTTCTTATCATACAAATATATGTTGATGATATCATTTTTGGCAAAACTAACCTTGATCTTTGCAAAGAATTTAGTGATATTATGCAGAGTGAATTTGAAATGAGTATGATGGGTGAGCTCGCATTCTTCCTCGGATTTCAAATTAAGCAAACAAAAGATGGGAACTTCATAACCAAGGCAAGTACACAAGTGAGTTACTCAAGCGCGTTGGGATGGAGAACACCAAGCCGATGTACACACCCTTGTCAAACACCGCCAAACTTGATAAAGATGAAGAAGGTGAGAAGGTAGATGAGAAGCTCTATTGAGGTATGATCTGAAGTTTACTTTACTTAACTACCTCTAGACCTGATATAATGTTTAGTGTTGGCTTGTGTGCTCGCTTTCAATCAAACCCTAAGAAATCACATCTTATAGTTATTAAGAGGATTTTAAGGTACTTATCCAAAACCCAAAATTTTGGACTATGGTATCCCAAGTCAAGGGACTTTACTCTTACTGCTTATAGTGATGCAGATTATACATGGTGTTTGGTTGATAAAAAATGCACAAGTGACACTTGCTTTCTCCTAGGACCATTCTTGGTGTCTTGGTTCTTTAAGAAACAGAGCACAGTGACATTATCAACCACTGAGGCTGAATACATTACAGTCGGGAGTTGCTGTGCCCAGGTCATATGGATGAAGCAAATGCTCCAAGGCTTTAACATTCATTTTGACGCTTCTCCTATCTATTATGATAATACTAGTGTAATTAACTTGTCATATAATCCTATCTTGCATAGTAGATCTAAGCATATAGAGGTTCGCCATCATTTTCTCCATGATCACATTGCCAAGAAGGATATCTATATCACGCATGTGGACACGGAAAATCAGTTGGTGGACATTTTCACTAAACCTTTAGCTAGAGAGCAATTTAACTTTATTAGATCTAAACTGCTCATAACTGCTTTGAATGAATTTGATATGTCTTCTAGCTAGTTTTCATCTATCCTATATGCTTTTCCTATGTTTTGATCACCATTGCTTGCTAATATGCTAAAATTTCAAAATTTTCATGTTCATTTTGCCTTATTTTCTCTTATTTCTGGTTTTTTTTGCAAACACATGTTTTACTGCAAAATAGTACCCAATGATGAGTGATATGTGCCTAAGTATGTTCAAAATACATAATGGTCTTGACAAATAAATTTCATTAGCACTCTAATGACTATAAATTAGGATATCGAAATGTAGGTCAAGTTGACCATCGATCGAGTTGCCAACTCAACCGATCAGAGGCTAAGAGCTTTTTTAAAGAGCTTATCGATCGAGTTTCTAAGTCACAGAACTCGACCGATGGTCGGGCTAGAGCAAACTTAAGACATGTTCGGCTGACTATTCTCCCTCTCAACTAGAGAAAAGTCGACCGATCCAACCTCTAGCTCCCTCAAGCTCTCAATCCTAGCCCCTACCTTCCTCTCCCTAGATCCAACAAGCCCTAGTTCGACCTAACTCAACCTCCCTTTACCTCCCCCCTGTAAACCTAGGTATGTGGATGAGTTTTGGTGGTGGATCTTTAGCTTTTGCTCTCTCCTTCCTCCCCTTTTTGTCTCTATGACATCCAATAGGAGGAAGAGGGCCGCCCCAACTAATGCACCTTCATCTTTGTCCAACTCACGCTTGATTCCTTTTGATGACACTTTAATTGTCTCAAATGAGGCTCTAAATGGGTACAAGGAGCTCCTTCCTAGGAACCCTTCCCCTTTTTGTGCCCTATTTGAGCCTAGACCATGAAGACAAGAGGTCATAGATCAAGTAGCGGAGTTGCTTTATGGTCACCATCTCTCAACCTTGGGTGTTGAACGTGTGTGCTATAAAAATTCCATCACAAGCACCAAAGCCATTCACAAATTCTATGCAAATTTGTGTTGGAATTACAACACCCTCATACCCCCACCTAATACTCAAGTAGTCCTCACATATATGATAGTCGGGAAGAAATTTCAAGTCTCTAAGGATACCCTGAACATTTTCTTTTCGGTTACTGAAGTGACTGACACCTAGTGTAAGGACTATCCATAGTATTTTGACCTAGTTGAGCTTGAGGCCTTCTACAAGCAGTATGATCTTACTCTCCCTCATATTCATAAGTTCTTGAAGAAGCCTCAATTCCCATATAGGAAGAAGTGCACCCTTCCATCCTCTGTCTTGGATCTCAAGAGATGCATCATTGCCCTAGTCGTTAACTGTAATATTCACCCAAAGAAGAATCAGACTGAGATTGCAGAAAACATTATGGTGCATTGTCTCTTGAAGAACATCAGAGTCAAGTGGGTGAGATATGTTCTCCATCATATGACCTACTTTGACTCAAGAAAGAACACTCGTGGCACCCACCCACCCTACCCAGCCCTGATCTGTGGTCTATTCCAGCTTGCCACTAGCAAATCTCTTTTCCATGACCTTCACTACAAACCTTCCCAGAAAGGAGTTTGCATCAGTGAGACCACTCTTCAGAAGTTAGTGCCTATCCTATTCTCTACCACACCTAGTGTATCTACCTTTGCCTCTACTCGAGCACCTCCACCACCTCAGCCTACCAGACCTGCCAGTGCCTTGTTCCATATATCAAATAAAACCCTTATGGGCTACATGATGCATCAACATGCATGCAACCTTTAGGTTTAGGAGCACCTGCATCAAGACATCTGTTCCATCATGTCTAACATGAACATGTCATGTGCAAAGCCCTACCCTGCCTACCAACCCTACCCAGTAGGTAACTATGCATCCTATGCATATGCTCACTTTTACCCTGCCCCTCCACCTACACCTTCCGCTGCTACACCCTCTGTTGTTGATGGATCTACCCCTGATGTGCTGCCTCTGATAGTTGGCCCCTTGGCCAATCTACTTGCTAGCCTCGGTAGTTCTGCTCCTTCCTTCCCACAGGCTAATGAGCTCTATGTTATTGGTATGTGTTGGTATGAACATAATGCACGTTGGCCCGATCGAAGTTTTGGTTCTCTTGCTGATGAGGATATGCCAGACCAGGTTGATGAGGAGGTTGTTGCTGACGAAGAGGCTGATGATGATGATGGTGATGCTTCTGATGATGGCTCTGATGGCTTTGTTGGTGCCTCCGGTGATGAAGGTGATGTTGTTCTCTTTACTGCACCTTCAGACATAGATGATGACTACGAGCCAGATGCTTCTGATGATGATGATGTTGTGGACATAGATAGCTTAGATGTTCAGTCTCAATGCTGATCATACATATCTTTCTAGGCTATTTTGTATTACAAACATCTGGGCAAATGTTCAGAGTTGTACTATTATATCATCTAGCTTTCATCATTTTGGTTTGTAGTTGTAATCTGAGAACTTGCTTTCTGGGTTGTAAATCTTAATCCTTTCTACACTTACTCTTTGATTTACTATATCTCATGAGTTGATGCCATGCTTACCACATTCTGATTATGACTTAGATTGTTTGTTTCTCTCGTCTCTATTTGGTGTATGCTTTGAGATTACATGTTGTGCATGTATGCTTGGTTGTGCTCAGAGAAGACCTATTTTTGTGCTCTTCTACCCCCTTCCTTTTTGATAATGTCAAAAGGGGGAGAGAAGTTCAACGTTTTGAAGCCCAACCATATTGTTTTTACTGCCTATGTGATCCTTTTTCTTGTTCATTATATGCTTTATCATGTGAATTGCTAAAGGACCATATAGTATATATGTCATATTGCTTTGTGTAGATAGACTAACTATGCAGGTTAGAGTAAACATAGATTGGGGGGGAGCAATTCAAAATTGTTAAAATCCTGAATCCCTTGCATTTCACAAGGCAAATGTATAACTTCAAATATCCTTTTCAATATGACTGAGGAATGGTTTGTCATTGTCAAAAAGGGGGAGAATGTTGACTTGAGAGTTATACATTGCCCATATTTTGATAATGACTTAACATTCCATTCCTATGTATCTAATATGTTTGTTCAAGATTGATTTCAGGCTTTAGGTACATGAAAAAGGATCAAATTATACAAGCCCTAGCTTGTTCAAGTTCAAGTCAAAGGCAATGCAAGTGTGCAATTTGGGAAATCACTCCTAATGACCTTAGATGATTTTTGTAATCACTTGTATTGATAATATGACTTGTAACTAAGATGAGAAAAAAAAATAGGGATACTTAATTCTAAGGTTTAATCACTCAAATGTCAAATTAGAAAATTTGTCATAGTTTGTTTATTGGTCGAGTTGGTAACTCGACTGATCCAGTGATGGATTTTCTGAAGATGACCCATCAGTCAAGTTATACACTCACAGAACTTGACCGACTGACTCACTGAGAAAAACTAATTTTAGCTCATCAGTTGAGTTTACTAGAACAAACTCGACTGATAGTTTGAAAATTGATGTTGTCATTTAGTGGATCGATCGAGTTACCTTTATTGAAACTCGACTGAATGTACTATACGGATAACACACAAAAAGTGATTATAATCGTTGGTGAGTTGTTTTGGGCGAGAATAGATCCGTTGCAACTTGAAAAATGGCTATATTTTGACCTTAAGTGATCCCACACTCAAGGGAACACCCCAAGCTATAAATAGGACCCCTTGGAGTTCATTCCAAGTTTGCTCATTCATGTTATTCTAAGTCCTTGCTATAGTTGAGTATGTTGCAACTCTTTGAGCCCCTTTCTCTCTCTAGTTTATACTTCAATTCATGATTATGAATGAGTTAGGTCAGTTGTAAGAGAGCTACTTCCTTGTGCTTGTAAAGCTCTCATTTCATTTCATCTTCCCTACCCCTTTCCTCTATGAAGCAAAGGTGAAGCAAGCTACTCCGAGTGAAGGTGGAGTTGTTGCTGTTCTTATTCAAGGTTGAAGAAGAGGTGAAGATCTTCATCAGGTGAAGGAGAAGACAAAGGTTGAAGATCCAAGAAGAGTGGGAAATCCCTTGAAGGTTGAAGACTTGTGCAAGAGTGGGTAAGTCCTTGGAAGAAGGCGGAAGCCTCTTACAAAGTGGGTAAGTCATTGGTAAGGTGGAAGACTCTTTGTGTTTGGATGGGTAAGTCCTTTGGTGGTCTTGTGTTGTAACTCTTATTGGTGAATATATAGAAAAAAACACTTGCAAAGTCCTAGAGGATGGCCTCTCTAGGTAGTGAACTGACTCTCTCCTAGTTTAGAGTGTGGAACTACTCTAAATGACCTTGTCAAGTGCTTGCCTTCATTTTCTCTCATCCTTGCTATGCTTGTTAGTTAGGACTTCAAATTGCACTTAAGCTATTGGTTTTGATTGATATAACTTAGAGGTCTAATCTATCTTGTGAGAATTTTTGAAGCCCTATTCACCCCCCCTCTAGAGCCCTAGATCCAACACACCACACCCTCCTCAACAACTTACTCTCTCGGCTACTTTTTTTATTTTTGTTGTTGTTTTTGAATGGCTCCAGAGAAAACTTAGAGTTGAGGAACATTAGATCTTATTTGGTTGCGAGTAAAATCAAACCATATGATGAAAGCTAAAACTTGAAATCAAACTCAACAAGTTGAAACTAAAGCTAGATAGTTTGGCTCAATGTAAATTAGATTCAATAAGCTAGTTTGCATTTTACTTTTTAGTTGTGGTTTGCAGATGCAGTTCAAAGACTAGCATCAACTCAGTGAGGTTATGTTAAAATTGTTCATGCTTGACCAAAAAAGTTCACTATTTATGGACAATTGGCAGACGAACAGTGAAAATAAATGACACAGCTTTTAGACAGTCTACTTTCTATCAGTTTATATAGATAAACAAAAATTGATGTGTGGTAATTAAAAGTTAGACTTTGTAAACCAAAATGAAAACCTATTGCTCCCAATTTATTTCGACCCAACTAATGGACCCTTAATTGAGGGAGACCACACGATGAACGAAGCTGAAACCCAATGATTAATTGTAGGAAACCTGACCAACAACTACTCTTTTATGCAAACTCTGGCGACCACTCTCTCGTACCCTTGAGCATTTGTGTTGGGAGGTCAGTTCATGCGATCTCTCTTTCTAGTTTGACAAGTGGGATACCATGACTTACTGGGATTTTGTGAGGCAAGATGCCCTTGATCGCCTAAGTGAGAACTTCAATTCACAAATGAAGCTCTTTGATCTTTGGCATCATGATGGTTCTTGGCACTGACCTTCACTCTCTCTGAGTCTGAGTGAGACCAGTCTTGCTTCCTTTAGTGCAACACATATCATGATACAACATGATCATCCTGACACCCATATCTGGGACCTTATAGAGAGTGGAAGGTTCATCCTCGCATCATCCAAAGAGCTCCTTGGAGACGCGATGGCTCTTGCAACCCTTTTGAAGCGTCACAACTAGATATGGTCCCATCACCTACCTCTAAGGACCAACAATTTTATCTCGAAGACCCTTCACACTGCTTTTCCGATGGACTCTAATATTAGCTAATGCCATATCCTGATGGCCTCATGGTGTGAATGTTGCGACACGTATCAGGAAGAGACTATATCCCACCTTTTTATTCACGGACAAACAACCTATCGACTGTGGACAAAACTAAACCAAACACTAGGTATCTCTCTTGATGCATCGCTCACTGAGATCACTGATGTCTTCAACATTTGTTGGGATCAAGCGCAAGAGACAAAACAACTTGGTCTACTCCGAGGTATTTTACCAACGACAACCCTTTGGCTCATATGGGTGTCTCTATGCTCTGGCAGATATGATGGTAAACCAATGCATGTTGACCGAATATGGAACTTGGCCAAACAATTGATCAACAAGGTTCTAGAATCCACCACCTTCAGACATCCACCTCCCCCATTTGAAGCACGACATAAGCTGAATATGGAAGGCATGACGATTTTTCACAACATCTCCCCACACTTTCACAACGTTCATTGGATACGGCCACCCCCATAAACTCTGAAGCTCAACATTGTGGTGCACATGAATAGTCAGAACCAACCGAGTAAGTATGCCGCAAGGGGCATATTTCACAACAACACAATCACTTCTTCGCCACTCCTTTGGATGCAAGTAACCACTCTTGAGCACACATGGAAGCATCATATAGGGCTCTTACCCTATATTCTATCTATGGGAGATTGAAGATGGTCATTAACTCACATTCCAAGCTAATGGTTTACCTGGTGATGGGCGCTTTTGACACGCCTTGGAGACTCCGAGCACAATTGCAAGAGGCTAAACAAAATACTTGCTTCTCATGGTATCATATGCGGCCACACATACAAGGCTGCTAATCGTGTGACCACGGAACTCGCGACCTATACCAGCTTCTTTTCAATTTTTTATTTTCCGTAGATACAAAGGGATGCCACCACCCTTTAGAATTAGAGGTAGTTATAACTTAGATATACAAAGCTTAAGATATATTATTCCATACACAAATCATACTGAGGGGTTTTATCATTTTAGTACTTTATAGCACACAGAGGCCATTTGTGCAAGGGTTGATCATATACGATCACCTCGGCCCTTTTTATCTTTGCCTGCTATTGCGAGGCAAGATGAATACAACCTCTCCCGGGTTTTATTAAAAAAAAAACCCTGAACACAGTAGTTACGAAAGACTGAAGACAGTAGTAGGTGTGAACTCCTCCTGAAGTTCCACAGACCCGCCTGGCATCACGACTCAATGGCTTCTAAGCCGTCAGCCCGCCGCCTGGCCTGAGCGCCGTAGGCAACGCGCCACCCCGGCACGACGGACTGAGACGCGCGGCGGAGAAATCCGCCAGCACCTGTAGAAGGAAACGAGACCGTCGTGCTCTTGGCTACTACACTCCTGTCTCTGCAGCCATCCCGCAGCCTCTCCGTTTAAGCTGCCGCACGAGGCGAGGCGATGATGCTTTCGAACCGTGTGGCTCGTATCCTACTCCAATCCGTTTCTCCTGTTACGCCAAATTTCCCCGCTTCACTTTACGCTTCATTCTCTACGCTCTCTTCGGCGCCCCCTACAAGCACCCTAATACTCGGTGATGTGCTTCGCAAAAGGAGGGCGTTCTCGGAAGAAGATCTCGAGCAGTACGCCAGGGTGACCGGGGATGCGAACCCGCTGCACTTTGATACGGATTTCGCAAAGACTACGGCCGGTTTTGACGGCCGGATTGTCCACGGGATGCTCGTGGCTTCTCTTTTTCCGGTCATCATCGCCTCTCATTTCGTAAGTTCTGCTATTTCAGCTGTGTTTTCATATTTTTCAAACGGAAGTTTGGATACGTATGTTTAAGGGTTTCGCACCAAATATATGTAAAGAATAATTCAAGTTGAAATAGATGCCAAATTTCAGTAACCTTGCTAATTTGTCGAATTGACATATCTTAGGGCATGCTTTCCAGTGGTTATTGTAGCCGCATTGCGTTGCTGTTTGCTCGTGGCATCCAAACTCGGTATTCTATCATGAAAATCACGACGCCCCGCGAAATCATGCACACAGACCTGTATATGTAGTAAAGGACGACTGATATTGATAACCCTCTAACCGACAGCCAAAGAAATATTTATACCCGAACACTATACTCAATCTTTTCTGATCTTTCCTACGGTTTCGAATTTGCTTACTGTACCTGTAACTGGACAATTAATTGGTTATTCCGTAATTATGACTCTGTCAACAAACCCATAACAATGAGATTCTGATGAGTAGATATAACAATTCATGAAAAGTGAAGAACGAACTTAATTTGATGCCATGTAGAGGGAAGGAAGATCTTGAAGCTTTATTCTGGAATATGAAGCCATAATGAGGGAAGATCTTGAACCATTATGCCAACAAAGGTGACTTACAGACTTATGAGGTCTCAAACTCACGTCGCTGGTGCATGGTTTAGCTACTGTATATACAGGGTATTCGATCTGCACTGAGGATGTAATATCCTGCTCTGCCAAAGTAAAACTTGGGATACATACTGAGGTGTTGTGTCAGCTGTTTGGGCTCTGGGAATTTAGCCAAATTTTGACACATGGTATTTTGGTGGTAGTGACAGCTGATTAGATTGTCAATACATCCAATTTATGGAACCCCCTCAAACTTGGCGCTGATGAAACACAGGGTCCAGGTCTTCCTATGATGTTTAGTACTTGTGAATGTGTCACAGTTTCTGTAAAAAGATCACTGAGCTGTTTACGCAGCTCTTTTCCAAACAAAATGATAGTTGATTTCCACATACTTTGCGTATACATGATATGTTGGATTTACCATGAGATAGAACCGGGCTTTTTGTACAATATGTTTGGAGGCAAGAGTTCGGAGGTGAAACTAGTGATGTCAGAGCACTGATCAAGCACACTAACTGCAATTCAGTTATTACTGTTGCCAATGTCAGAGTGGTACTCAGACTCAATACTGATAGAACAAAAGAATGCTGATTCTTAGCGGAATACGTGATGCAATTTGCATCAAGTGCAACCACCAGATCCTTGGGGTTATGAGATCCCCTATTTTGTATCTAAACAAGCACATAGTTGAAGCAAAGACTTTGCAAGGAGAAGTGATGCAAGCTGGATGCATGGATGATGACATGCTATAAGATAATATATTCAACAGATTAGAGGCGGATGCAGCATTAACCTTATTGGTGCTCGCTACAATATGCTTGGAAGTGTCTTCAGGAGAACTTATAGATGCAACATCTCATATGTATCAGAAGCAGCGTCATCAAAGATTTTAATGCAACTGTAGTTGGGTTGTATGCTGAATAACACTTGAAGGGGACCAGAGGATGCATTTGTGGAATAGGGAAAGTGTTCGAAGTGGAAAACTACATTAGTGAATGGCTGAATGCCCTCGCCCAATAACACCATTTTTTGCTGTTGTGAAACAACAAAGAGATTCTATCACAGACGATGTCCTGTTGTTATTCCTCCACTCTATTTTGTTGACACGTTGCAGTATATTGATATTCAAGTGAGCTAATGAGTGTAGGTGGGCATTGCTGATTTAAAACATAGACGTGGAAGGTTTTGAAGTTCACAAGGTGTAACTAGACGTTTTTGTCTCAGTGAGGCTTGGCGTAAGCCTTGAAATATGTATGAGGCATGTTTTCGTATATGTATTGTATATGTGTGTGCGTGTTTATAAATATGTTTGTATAAACAAAATGAAAACTTATAGAATTTTTTTCCTAACAAGGATAAATAGGGAATACGAGCAAGGTTTTAAATTAAAGTATGTGAGGCGTAACGAGGCGTTTTTCTCTCAAAGAGGCGAGGCGTAACCCTCAAGGCGTAAACCTTGAAATATGTACGAGGCGTTGATAAATTATTAAATATTTAAATGTATATACATACATATATATTATATGCATATATGTGTATATATATGTGTGTATATATATTATATATATGTATGTGTAAAACATAAATATGTAGATACAAGCAAAACCAAGACTAAATAGAAGTGATTCCGTAACTTAATAGAATTAAATAGAGATCAAAGACTACTACAATACTACTTTATATATTTATCAAATAATGAGTATCAATGATTGTAATATTATATCCATTTAAGAATGAGTAGAAACAAGGAACCAACATTACTTAACAATGAAATGGAATTCACCGACATAATAAATAAAAAAGGCAGCAAACAAAGACAAATTTAACCTTGAAGATTGAAAGATATCACTCATTGAATAATAGTGATAGGTTCACTCATAAGAAAATAATAAGTAACTACAACAACAAGTAATAGAAAACTTTTAGTAAATGTCTGTAATAATCTTAAAAGTAGAAAAGTTGGTGGGTAACATAAAAAATTAGCATCCATAACCGAGGCGTGCGCCTCATTGTTGTGAGGCGAGCCTCTGACATTTTGAGGCGTAAGCCTCAGTCCGGGGCAATGAGGCATAAGCCTCGAGGCGTACTTAGGATAGCCTCGCCTCGAGGCATAAGCCTCGAGAGCCTCAAGGTGGGTTTTTTAATACCATGAATACGAGACAATTTAATAATAAAGACCAACAACTTAAACAATAAACAATGTATGTAGCATATAATGAGATATTAACGCTTTGTACCCTTAGATTCAAATGTGTAATTGGATAAAAGAAATTTAGGTAAACAAAATTGGAATTATTATGGACAAGGAACCAAAGTAGAGAAAAATGAGATTTGAAATTACTAACATAGAAAAAAAAGTAGCACAAAGTTTAATGTAGAAATGATGGTTGTTAAATCCAAATTAGAAGTCCGGCTGAGTTTGAGCCTTTGGAGATGAAAATATGTAATTTCATTATGAAATAATGATAATACACATTTTAGAAAAAGTTTATGTAATGATCTCAAAAGCAAAGAGCGGTTAATACATGACATTATCATATGAGATCGAGGCTTGCACCTCAACTAAGCCTCACAACCTCAGTGCCTTGAGGCGTAAGCCTCAACGTAGTACCACGAGGCATAAGCCTCAAGGCGCAATTGGGATAGGCTCGCCTAGAGGCATAATCCTTTGAGAGCCTCGAGGTGATTTTTTTATCCAATACACATCATATTGCTCACCAAGCCCATTTAATAAAAAAAACCTTCTCATTATCCTTAAGAGACTTACCCATAAGCACTAAATTATTATATATATACTTAAATTGCTTGATGTACGAATGAGTAGTAGTGAAAGAAGCTGATTCAATTATTACAATTCTGTGGGGAAAAGACTTCTCTTAGTGAAGGCTTGTGCATGGGACCACTTGAAGTACAACCCACCCATGTTGCAAAATGTCACCAATCCAATAATTCTATTGAGGCACTATGAAGATGATTGGTTAACAATCCATGAGATGAAAATGCGATTGGCGTGCATACAAACCAACTTTGCCATATTGTTGCTAGCAAAAGAATCATGTGGAGGTTTCGTCTAATCCATGAATCTTGTGAGATTTCAATGAGGAAAAGTGACTGTGTGCCAGAGTTCTCTATGTTAAGTTCCAAGGAAATGAAATTTTAGAATTGAGCGTGGATGAGTATGACTAGAGTGATTTTGAGGTGAAGGTGGTTGATGTTCTTGAGGTGGATGCTTGTGGGTTTGACGTTATTGAATGTCAATGGCTTAATAACATGAAACATTATGATGCACGCGTACTCGAGATATGTCACATGCACTTCACTTCATGGAGCTTTATCACTTGTATGCACATAGCTATAAATTTGTACGATTTATAAGAATTAGCAAGGACGATGCTTGCTTCCCACTCAACCAAGTAACATTCAGGTGTTCATGATGTCATGTGTAACGAGGTATGGATACAACTATTTGAACTGTCAATATGTCCCTATTTGTTTGAATGATATCAACATAACTATATTATTATTCTAAACACAAACCACAAAAGTTTTTTTGTGCGTTGATTTTTTCTTCTAAAAAACTTACTACAACCATAGATGACTTCAAACCCAAGAAACTTGGTTGCCTGATGTGATCTCATTGGAAGATGGACAATGTATGTCCTTACTCCTCGCATATGACTCAAAATTGAGATGCTTTAGGACCTTAGGTAGAGATCATGAAATTGATGATGCAATTAGTTATGCAATTCAACACATTCATAGTTGTTTATATAGGTTAATGAAATTGGCCATAAATTCATGATTTTTCCCATAAAAAAGATAATGAATTCATGATCAATTTCACTGACCTATATGGACTCTGAACTTGTTGAATTGCATAAAATAGCATCGTTAAAACACTTGATGCTTGCTTAGAAATTTCCACTCTACCTATATAAGGTGGAATACCAACGTGCGTAAAGCATGGAGATGTTAAAGAAGCTATGAATTCTCTACATAGGTTTTGTGAGATTATGCAACCTTATATTATTGCAATCTTGGCCGACCCCAACATAGTTGGGATTGAGGCTTAGATGACGATGATGATGATATTATTGCAACCTTCTCTAATAACACACATATCAAACAACCATTTTGGTTTCATGCGTGGAAGATTAACAATATATGCTAATTTTTTTTGATAAGGAGGCTTATGGAGAAGTACAAAGAAAGCAAAAGAGATCTTCATTTGGTGTTCATTGATTTGGAAAAAGCCTATGATCGAGTACCCAGAGAAGTGTTCTGGATGGTTTTGAAGAAAAAGGGTGTGTCCATCCAATACATTGACTTGATCAAAGACATGTACAAGTGTGAAGACTCCTGTAGGAGAGACATCAACTTTTCCTATCACAGTCGAGGTACACCAAGGATCCACACTCAGTCCACATCTGTTCGTTCTTGTTATGGGTGAGTTGACAAAGAATGTTCTGGATGATATTCCTTGGTGTATGTTATTTACTGATGATATTGTTTTGATTGACGAAACCAAAGATGGATTGAATGATAAAATTGAATGTTGGAGAAAGGCATTGGAATCAAATGGATTGATGATTAGCAGGAGCAAAACTGAGTATATGCTTTGTGTTAAATAGTGTTTTATTTAAGTTCTTTATGTTCACTTGTTATTTTCCTATTCTATGTGGACCTCTATGTAATTGTTCTCTTTATAAATATACGGGGTATACACATTGTGCACCCTAACCCATACAGACAAATCAAGATGGTACCAAAGCAGGTGCTCTAGCCGCTACCCTCCCCGTAGCCGCTGCCCCTCTCTCTTTCTTCCCGGTGGCGCCTCGCCCTGCCTTGCCGCCCGCCGCCTGCAGCCGTCGGCTACTGCTGTCGCGGAGCTCGCCCGCTGTGCGACCGACTGCTCCCACCGCTGCTGCCGGCGGCCCCTCCTCGTGTGGGCCTGGCCTATTAGTGCAGCCCGCACAATCGTTTTTCGCCTCTGACTGTTCGTGTTGAGGGTCTTCGGAGCCCTACACCTTCTCTCTACCCGCGTCGACCCTTGAGCCGTCGGGTTTTCTGCTACGCCTCAACGTAGTCTTCATGTAAGCTGGTCCTTCTAGTTGCTCTATCTGCTTGCTGCCGCCTAGCCGAAGGATCTAGGCTGTTCTGACTCCTGCTGTTGTTCTCTACCTTTTTGGACTCAGTCTCCCCCATGGCTTCCTCCCATGAGGACTTTCGTCATCAAGTGACTATTGTGAAGCTAGATGGGCGCAACTATCAACATTGGGTTTGCTCCATGAAGATCTTTGCGAAGTCACAAGGTAAGCATTCCCATCTGACTGAGGCTCCGCCTCCTGCTCTGCCCAGTACTGTCGAGTCCTAGGAGAAAAGATATATGATGACTGGGTCAAGGATGACTCGACCGTGATGACGTGGATTCTGAACAACAGTGAAACTCGCATCAGCGTTACTCTACTCCGTCTCCCGATTACCAAGGAGATTGGGATCAACTGGCCAGCACCTACTCGCATAGTAAAAATCTGAAAAAGGTGTTTGACCTGAACAAACAACTGCCCCACCTGCACTTCACTGGGCCCAATATTGCTGACTACTTTTCGACCTTCAAAGGCGTATGGGCTGAGCTTGAGAATTTTCATCCCTTATCTACTGACTTAGCCACGATGCAGCGACAACGACAGGAACTCCAGGTTGTCCAGTTCCTCTGCGGCCTTCTTGACTCATATGCTGGTGTGGTTGACTAGATTCTCGCCAGTGATCCTTTACCCACGTTGGAGAGTGCTTTTAATGACTGCCGGCTTCCTCGTCGGATCTTCCTTCTGACACTGGTGACACTACTGCTCTTGCTGCTATGTCTGGCCGTGGTCGTGGTAGGGGTCGCGGTCGACCTCCGAACAACTGTTCTTCTGCTCCTAGACGGGGACGTGGGTCGCTTGGCTGTGGCTCCCTTGGTCGTGGCTCATCTGCTGATGCTTCTGGAGGTGCTGCTACTCAGCGGTACTGTGACTTCAGTGGCCGCAACAACCATATTGAAGACAGATGTTGGAAGAAACATGGCACACCTGCATGGACCAATGCTGCGTCTGAGGGTGCTTCTCAGACACCTTCTGTTGCTCCCTCGAGTGTCTCCACTACTGAGTTCATTCGCTCCGAGGTGGAACGTCTCCTGCTTGAGAGGACCGATGCTTCCTCCTCATCTGTTGTTGAATTCGGAGCTCACGCTGCCACTTACACTGGTTGTGATTCTGCCTTCTTGAGTGCTCCTTCTGGTGCTGGTAATACCAAATGGGTGATTGACTCTGAAGCCTCTTCTCATATCTGTGGCTATCGTTCTCTCTTTAATTGTCTGTCTAAGCCTTGTTCTAAATCTGCTGTTATGCTTGCTGATGGTTTTAAATCTGTTGTATCTGGAATTGGTGATATCTGTGCTCAAGTCCTTCTGCGATCTACTTTATATGTGCCAAATTTTCTGCTAAACTTGCTCTCTGTCAGTAAAATTGTACGCAATCTGAACTGCAGTCTGACCTTTACACCAGGTGCTTGTGTTTTTCGGGACATTCGCACGAGGATGAAGATTGGTGGGGGGCATGAAGGACCTGATGGACCATACTACTTGGATGAGTTGAAACGGATTGACACTACAACTCTAGCTTCAGCATTATCGTCTTCTGTTTCCGCATTACAATGGCATTTTAGACTTGGGCATCCGTCAACTGAAAAATTAAAACATGTTATTTCTGGTGTAGGCACGCACAGTTTTCAGTGCGACGCATGTCAATTGGGCAAACAGTCCATAACTGTATTTCTCAAAAAATCTCAGATTGGTAGCAAAGATATTTTTGATCTGGTGCATGCTGATGTTTGGGGTCCTTGTCATGTTCCAAGTTTGTCTGGCAATAAATATTTTATTTTGTTCATTGATGATTACTCCCGTGCTACCTGGTTGTTTCTGTTGAAAGATAGATCCCAAGTTCTGCCTACTATTGAGTTCTTCTTTGCTGAAATTAAAACTCAGTATTCTATGCCTATCAAAATCCCGCGTACTGATAATGCTTTGGAATTTGTTCAAAAAAATGTTGAATTATTTTGTCGCTCTGTGGGTACAATTCATCAGACTTCTTGTGCACATAGACCCCAATAGAACGGTGTTGCTGAAAGGAAAAATAGACATTTACTTGAAGTTACTAGAACTATCATGCTGCATACTAATGTTCCAAAACATTTTTGGCTAGAAGCGGTTCTTACTGCCTGTTTTTTGATAAATCGTATGTCTTCCTCTATTATTGGGAATAAAATTCCTGTACAAGTACTACAACCCCCATCTTCCTCTGTTTGCTGTACCTCTGAGAATTTTTGGGTTGACTTGTTTTGTTTGTTTGCTTAGACCAACTCAAGACAAGTTTTCTCCTTGAGCTGAAAAATGTATTTTTCTGGGATACTCACAGACTCAGAAAGGATATCATTGTTATAATCCTATTACTAAAAAGTGGTTCACGAGCAGTGATGTAGTTTTCTTTGAGGACACTCCATACTACTCTACTAAGGGGAACATGTTGAGTTCAGATCTCATTGCAGCGCCTCTGCCCATTATTAGTGATTCTACATCTACTTTGCAGCCTGATGAGAATACGTCTCCTCTCATTGTTTACCAACGCAGGAATCGGCCACCGTAGCCTACTCCTGCTCAAGACCCCCCCCCACTAACAACCAATCTTCTCTTTCAGAAGGTTCTGCCCCTACCGAGGTAACTTCTGATCTAGATTTACCTATTGCTCTCAAGAAAGGTACTAGATCATGTATATCTCAAAATATTGCTAACTATGTCTCTGCTGCACACCAAAGTGTTCATGTTAGTAATTTTGTTGCTGCTCTCTCTGCTTTCTTTGTACCCAAAAATGTGCATGACGCATTACAGAGTATGGCCTGGACACATGCCATGACTGAGGAGATGGCTGCTGTCACTGACAGAGGTATCTGGGATCTCGTTGATCCTCCTTCTGATTGCAAACCTATTGGATGTCGTTGGGTTTACACTGTCAAGTATCATCCTGATGGAACTGTTGAACGCCTGAAGGCCCGCCGTGGTCAAAGGGTACACTCAAACTTATGGTATTGATTACTTTGAAAATTTTTCTCCTGTTGCTAGTCTAAATTCTGTGCGGGCTCTGCTCTCTGTGGCAATCAATCTGGATTGACCCCTTATCCAGCTGGACGTCAAGAATGCCTTCCTTTATGGTGACCTCCAAGAGGTCTATATGGAGCAACCACCTAGGTTTGTTGCTCAGGGGGGAGTCATATAAACTCTGTCACCTCAAAAAGTCTATTTATGGACTCAAGCAGAGTCCACGTGCCTGGTTTGATAAACTGAGCAAGATTCTGTCTGCCTATGGCTTTCTCAGATCTCGCGTTGATCATTCTGTCTTTATTGAAAAGACTTCCTCTGGTATTGTGGTTCTTATTGTGTATGTTGATGACATTATTTTATCTGGCAGTGATCTCTCTGCAACTAATGCTACTAAATCCTACTTATGCAAGCATTTTGTCACTAAAGATTTGGGTAAACTGAGATAATTTTTGGGGATTGAAGTTTCTAGGACTGCTAATGCTCTTGTTCTATCACAACGGAAGTATGTTCTTGATCTTCTACAGGAAACTGGAATGCTTGGAGCTCGACCTACTGATACACCCCTAGATCCTAATGTGAATTGGGATGATGATGAATCTCCTCTGTATCCTGACAGTAAAGGATATAGAAGACTAGTTGGCAAATTGATATATTTGACTGTTACTAGAGCTGATATTTCTACTGCTGTTGGTCTTGTTAGCAAGTATCTTGACAAGCCTATACAATGTCACTGGGAAGGACTGTGTCATATCTTGAGATATCTGAAGAAAGTTCCTGGTAAAGGCCTTTTTTATAGAAAACATGGTCATTGCTCTCTTGCAGGCTATTCTGATTCTGACAATGCTGGAAGTAAGATAGACAAAAAATCTACCTCTGGTTACTGTACCTTTGTTGGTGGAAATCTGGTTAGCTGGCGGAGCAAAAAGCAAAATGTTGTTGCTAGATCTAGTGTTGAGGCCGAGTACCGTGCTATGGCTCATACTACATGTGAACTTCTGTGGGTGCAGTCTCTTCTAAAAGAACTTGATGTGGGATCTTCTGCTCCTATTCCTATACACTGTGATAATAAAACAACTATTTTTATTGCAAATAATCATTTCTTTCATGAGCGGACCAAGCACATTGAAGTTGACTGCCACTTTATCAGAGAATCTATTCTGACTGGTCGTAACTGCACTCCTTATACTCGCTCAGAAGACCAAGTTGCTGATATCTTCACAAAGCTGTTGGCCAAGAAGCATTTCAACTCTCTTGTGGACAAGTTGGGCATGATTGATATCTATGCTCCAACTTGAGGGGGAGTGTTAAATAGTGTTTTATTTAAGTTCTTTATATTCACTTGTTATTTTCCTATTCTATGTGGACCTCTATGTAATTGTTCTTGTTAAATAATGTCTTTATTTATTTTGTTTGCTAATTTACTTTTCTATATGGACTTGTAATTGTTCCACTTATATATATATTGGGTACACACATTGTGTAACCCTACAGTTTCTCACTTTGCCTTTCTTATGGTACCAGAGCAGATCTGAGATCCGGGCGCCGCCTCTCTCTCTCTTCCCCTCCCTGCCTTACCCTCTCTCTGTCCACCCCCCGGCCGCGCCGGCCAGCTGCAGCCGCGGGCCGCCACTGCTTACCGCCGCCGCCGCACGGCTGGCTTGATCCCGCCGCCGCCGTCCATCCGCCTCATCGGTTCCTTCTAGCAGCGATCTCCTCCGAGCCGCCTGCAACTCCCGGGCACTGGTGTGAATTATTCGACTCTGTCTACTGCCTGCCCGTGTAGGCCTTTGAGCCGCCAGGTCTTTTGCTGCGCCTAGGCGTAGCCCGTATGTAACTGGTCCATCCAGTTCTTTCTACTGTGCCTGTTGCCGCCTAGTTGAGGATCTAGGCGGTCATCTACTGCCTGTACCTGCCTTCTACTGCTCGCCTTGGGTGTTGGTGCTCTGCCTTGTGTGTCATGGCGTCCTCACATGACGATCATCGCCGTCAGGTTACTACTGTCAAGCTGGATGGGTGCAACTACCAGCATTGGGTCTGTTCCATGGAGATTTATGCTAAATCCCAGGGGAAACATTCTCATATGACGCGCGATCCACCTCCTGCGCCTGCTCCTAATGCCGACTCCAAGGATATCAAGGCCTATGATGACTGGGTCAAAGACAACTCCACTGTGATGACATGGATTCTCAACAGCAGCGAGACCAAAATCAATGTTACCTTACTACGTCTACCTACAACGAAGGAGATGTGGGATCAACTGGCTAGCACTTATTCTCACAACAAAAATCCCAAGAAGGTGTTTGATATAAATAAGCAGCTGACTCGTCTACGATTCTCGGGACCTGACATTGTTGATTACTTCTCTGCCTTCAAGGGACTCTGGGGTGAATTGGAGACCTACCACCCTCTATCCACTGACTTGGCTACCATGCAACGTCAACGACAGGAGTTGCAGGTAGTCCAGTTCTTATGTGGCCTGCCTGAATCTTATGCTGGAGTTGTGGATCAGATCCTTGCCAGTGATCCACTGCCTACATTGTAGAGTGCATTTCAGCGCCTTCAACGTCTGCCTGCTTCTTCTTCAGAGTTACCTACTGAGATTGGAGATACTACTACCCTAGCTGCTATGTCGAGCCGTGGTCGTTTTCAGGAGAACCGCCCTCCTCTTGGAGCTGGAAGGGGGCGTGGTTCGTTCGGACGTGGTTGCGTCCTCTGGCCCTCCTAATGATTCTCGCTCTTAGTCTGGTCAACGCTTCTGCAATTTTTGTGGTCGGTCTAACCACGTTGAAGAAAAGTGTTGGGAGAAGTATGGCAAACCTGCCTGGGCCAATGCTGCTACTGATGCCAATACTACCTCTGAGATAGCTACCCAACCCCAAGCTACTGACGCGTCTAGCTCTACTACTGCTGACTTCATCCGCTCCGAGGTAGAACGCCTACTGCTCGAGCATGCTAGATCGTCCTCTACTCCTACTGGAGCTCATGCCGCAACCTACTCTGGTAGTGACTCTGCCTTTCTAAGTGCACCCTCGTCTAGTACTGGTAATACAAAATGGGTGATTGATTTAGGTGCTTACATTTCTGAAAATCGGTCCCTTTTCTTAAATTTATCTAAACCGGTTTCTAAATCGTCTGTTATGCTTGCTGATGGTTCAAAATCTGCTGTATCTGAGATTGGAGACATTGTTTCTCAATTTCTGTTGAAATCTGCTCTATATGTGCCTCGTTTTCCACTCAACTTACTATCTGTTAGCAAAATTGTGCGTAGCCTGAACTGCAGTCTCACCTTTGTTCTTGGTACTTGTACTTTTCAGGACCTTCGCACGGGGATGAAGATTGGTGGGGGGCATGAAGGACCTGATGGCCTCAATTATCTGGATGAATTGAAAAAGATCGGTACCCTAGCTCTAGCTTCAGCACTATCATCGTCAGTTTCAGCGTTGCAGTGGCATTACAGACTTGGACATCCGTCATCTGAGAAAATAAAACATGTCATTTCTGGTGTAGGAACACATAGTTTTCATTGCAAGTTGTGTCAGTTAGGAAAACAGTCTAGAACTGTCTATCCTAAACGGTCTCAGATTGGTAGTAAAAATATTTTTGATCTTGTTCATGCGGATGTATGGGGTCCTTGTCATGTTCCAAGTTTATCTGGAAATAAATACTTTATTTTGTTTATTGATGATTTTTCTCGTGCCACATGGTTGTTTCTTTCAGAAAAACCGGTCTCAAGTATTATCTACAATAAAATTCTTCTTTGCTGGAATTAAAACCCAGTATTCTATGCATGTTAAAATTCTGAGAACATATAATGCTTTGGAATTTGTTCTGAAAGACGTTGAGGTGTTTTGTCGTTCTGTTGGTACTATTCATCAGACATCGTGTGCCTATACACTTCAACAAAATGGAGTTGCAGAGAGGAAAAATAGACACTTGAGGTTGCTAGAACCATCATGCTACATTCTAATGTGCCTAGACATTTTTGGCCAGAAGCCATCATGACTGCCTGCTTTCTAATTAATAGAATGCCTTCTTTTGTGATCGGGAACAAGATTCCTGTACATGTTCTACAACTTACTGTGCCTCTTTTTTTCGTACCTCCACGAGTATTTGGATCTACCTACTTTGTGCGCTTACTTGGACCGAATTATGACAAATTATCTCCTAGAGCAGAAAAATACATTTCTTGGGTTATTCACGTACTCAAAAAGGGTATAGGTGCTATAGTCCTACTACTAAAATATGGTTCACGAGTAGTGATGTGGTCTTCTTTGAGGATACACCTTTTTATTCTACTAAAGGAGATACCCTGAGTTCAGATATAATAACAACACCATTACCTGTCATTAGTGATTGCGTATCTGATACTTCACCTTCTGAAACTGCCTCTCCTCCGCTTATTGTGTATCAACGCAGGAATAGGTCACAGACTGCTCAAGACCCCCCCTCCCCATGCAACACCAATCTTCTCCTCTAGAAGGTCCTACACCTACTGAGGTAACTTCTGACTTAGATTTGTCTATTCCTCTCAGAAAAGGCACTCGTTCTTGTACCTCTCATAATATATACTAATCATGTTTCTACTGCACATCTGAGCATTCATGTCAGTAATTTTGTTGCTGCTCTATCTGCTATTGCTGTTCCTAAGAATGTCCATGATGCTTTACAAAGTTCTGCCTGGACAAATGCCATGACAGAGGAGATGCCTGCCCTTGCTGATAGAGGAACTTGGGAGTTGGTGGATCCACCTCTTGAGTGAAAGCCTGTTCGTTGCAGATGGGTATATGCTGTGAAATATCAACATGATGGCACAGTGGAACGTCTGAACGCAGGCCTGGTGGCCAAAGGGTACACTCAAACCTATGATATTGACTATTTTGAGACGTTCTCTCCTGTTGTAAGACTTAATTCTGTCTGAGTTCTCCTTTCTGTTGCTATCAATTTAGACTGGCCTCTTATTCAACTGGATGATGCTTTTCTGTATGGTGGTCTTCAAGAAGTGGTCCATATGGAGCAACCACCTGGGTTTGTTGCTCAGGGGGAGTCACACAAGGTTTGTCGTTTAAAAAAAATCTATTTATGGACTCAAGCAGAGTTCTCGGGCATGGTTTGACAAATTGAGCAAGATACTGAATACCTTTGGGTTTCTGAGATCACATGTGGATCACTCTGTCTTTACGAAAAAGACATCTTCTGGTATTGTGATTCTGATTGTTTATGTTGATATCATTCTGTCTGGCAGTGATACTACTGAAATTCAGGCTACTAAAACACACTTGTGCAAGCATTTTGCTACTAAAGATTTGGGGAAGCTGCGATATTTTCTGGGCATTGAGGTGTCCAGAACTGCCAGTGCTCTTGTCTTATCTCAGAGGAAGTATGTTCTTGACCTTTTACAGGAGACTGGGATGCTTGGAGCGCGTCATGCTGATACTCCTCTGGATCCCAATGTTAATTGGGATGATGAAGCTTCTCCTATGTTTCCAGACAATACAAAATATAGGAGACTGGTTGGTAAGATGATTTATCTGATTGTTACTAGAGCTGATATCTCTACTGCTGTTGGTCTTCTTAGCAGGTATCTGGATAAGCCAAGACAGTGTCACTGGGATGCTCTTTGTAATATTCTGAGATACTTTAAGAAATCCCCTGGCAAAGGCCTCTGTTATAGAAAGCATGGACACTGTTCTCTTGAAGGCTATTCTGACTCTGATTATGCTGGAAGTAAGGTTGACAAGAAATCTACTTCAGGCTACTGTACATATGTTGGAGGCAATCTTGTTACTTGGAGGAGCAAAAAACAAAAATGTTGTTGCTAGATCCAGTGCTGAGGCTGAATATAGGGCTATGGCCCACATTGCTTGTGAAATACTATGGGTACAATCTCTCTTGAAAGACTTTGGTGTGGAGTCTTCTACTGCTATTCCTATGCATTGTGACAATAAAGCTGCCATCTTCATTGCTAATAATCCAGTGTATCATGAGCGCACAAAGCACATTGAAGTTGACCACCATTTTATCAGAGAAACTATCTTGTCTGGTCGGATCTGCACTCCATTTACCCGCTCTGAAGATCAAGTTGCTGATATTTTTATAAAGCTGCTGGCAAAGAAGCATTTTAGCTCTCTTGTGGACAAGTTGGGCATGATTGATATCTATGCTCCAACTTGAGGGGGGTGTTAAATAATGTCTATTTATTTTGTTTGCTAATTTATTTTTCTCTATGGACCTACTTGTAATTGTTCCACTTATATATATGTATATATATGTATATATATATATATATATATATATATATATATATATATATATATATATATATAGGGTACACACATCGTGTAACCCTATGGTTTCTCACTTTTCCTTTCTCAGTTCTCTTTATAAATATACAGGGTACACACATTGTGCACCCTAACCCTTACAGACAAATCAAGACATTGCAATTTCAACCAATCTCGCAATGTGAATGATGGAGCCAAGTTAGATGAAGCAGATATACCAAAATGTGATCTTGGGTTCTATTATTTAAATAGATGGGGATGTCCAAAATGACGTGTGTCACAGGATCACTGCAGGATGGTTGAAATGGAGGAGTGCAACTGGAGTTTTATGTGATAGGAAGATCCCTCTCATGTTAAAATGTAAGTTCTATAGAACAGCTATACGGCTAGCCATGCTCTACATGAGTGAATGTTGGGTAGTCAAGAAATAAGGTCTCAACAAGATGAACATGGCTGAAATGCGTATGCTGAGATGGATGTGTGGGAAGACAAGAAAAGATCGCTTGAGAAATGACTATATCAGGAATAAAGTGGGGGTGGCGAGCATTGAGGACAAGTTGCGCGAGGGCCGACTCAGATGGTATGAACATGTACAACGTAGACCGACTAATGCGCCTATACGAAGTAATGCTATTGAGTCAAGCACAATAAATAGAAGAAGAGGAAGGCCTAAATTAACATGGAATGGGCTTATAAAGAGAAATTTTGAATCTCTACATCTCAACCAGAATATGACCCATAATAGAGCTAAATGGAAACGAAGGATCCATGTAGCTGACCCCAACATAATTGGGATTGAGGTTCAGATGATGATGATGATGATATGCATACGTTACTCAAGGTAGGAGTATCGTATAAAAGTCTTTGGTTCACCTATTGTGCCAGAGGCGGATTTGTTAGTGGGGTTGTATAGAGAAGTAAGGCAAGCACGTAACAAGTGCTTGGGGTTTATTGGAGAGGTGTTGGTCATATGATTCATCGAGAATCTTGTGCTCAGATCTGAAAAGTTATCACCTCGAGCTAAGGAATAATTATCATTATTGCTTCTCGAAGAGGCTAATTTGCATGGACATTTTTTCACTAGAAGTTTAATCATACCTACTTTGTAATTGTCTATGATTTAGCTTTTTTTTGGGTGTGCGTTGCAATTTTCTATTGATTTTTTTTGTATATCTGGTTTCATTTTTTGTCTATTGCATTTGTATTTACTAATTGATGACTTTCTTTTGCTTCAAGGCTACTTCGTAATGGTTGTGCTCTACCAATATATAGGGCTTAAAACCTGTCTAATAAGTTCTTTACCCCTTCACTATTTCAAAAAGGGGCATGTAAATATCTTGACACCTTAATTACCATAACCTACCGGCATCCATGGTTATATATTTTACCATATTATGGAAACGTTGGATATTATTGTTAGAAAATTGAATCTATTCATGTAGTCTTTTCTAATTTCCTTTCCATATTGGGTCGATTATGTAAATGTTGTCTATTATATAATAAATGCAAACCTACTACATCAAGTTATAGCTTTGGCCCAATACTTTCATATGGTATAAGAGCAAAGCCTGGGCACTAATCCTGGCTACCGACTTCCTCTCTAACCCTACCCGTCAGCATTCTCTCTCTCTTCCCCTCATCGCCCGCCGCCCCCACTACTGGGGCCGACCGCAACTCATCGCGGGGTTGTGCCGACCTCTTTATCTCCTCCATCTCCGCCACAGTAAGGTGGCTGCTTGAAGGAGAGGAGAGTTATCCATTCTATTTCGTATAGAGGCACAAATAGTCCTCTCTCTGTAATTCTTCCTCTCTTCATATTCCCCGTGCGTGGTCCGTCACCCCAATGCGTCTTCTCGGGGTTGTTTTTTCCTGTGGCGGCGCCAATTCCCGTCCAGATCTGTAGCAGAATTTGTCTGATACGTGTTCGTCCAGTTCACTCGACATGTCAACAAAAGACTATTTTTCACGCCTTCGTCATCTTATATGGTGTGTCCATTTTCTACACGACGTGTCAATGGAAGACTTTTTCACGTCTTCAATATCTTACACAACGTGTCAACTCTTCACACGGTGTGTCAGCGGAAGAATGTCTCACACCTCTGACATCTCGCACCGCGTGTCGGATCTCCACACATTGTGTCGGCGAAATACTGCTTCCCGTTCTCGACAACTTATATGCCGTGTAAAGATTTTACGTGGTGTGTTGTTAGAGGCCTGTCTCAACTTCTTCTGCTGCAATCATCCTGATACAGTGTCACTATGGGAGATAAAAAGCTAGTGCCTTATACTACAATCGTCTACAATGATCAATCTCAAATAACTTCTGTGAAGCTCCACTCACAAAACTATCTTCTCTGGATGAATGCCATCTATACTTTTCTTGAATCTCGAGAGAGAGTTGATATTCTAGAGTCAGATGCTCCTGATGAAAGTGACAAACACTACTCTACATGGAGGAAACACAATGGTCTGGTAAAAACCTAGTTGTGGAAAAACATGGATCCCAAATGCATCTAGGTTCATGTTCTATTCTATTCTATAGCCAAACATATATTGGGAAATGCAAAGAAACACTTCTTGTATGAGAGGAATGCTCTCAGTCTCTACACCGTCTATGATCACCACTTTATGGAGAGACAAGATAATAACTCTCTAGAGGATTACTTTGGTGTCATACAATCTATTTCTCAAGAATGTAGCTTCTACCAACAATTGAAACCCGGTGGGTGGTCAGATGGAAGACAAGATCGACCCAATAACAACTAGATTTCTATCAGGGTTGAATTCTATTTATGTTTCTGCCAAAAGTATCATTCTTGCTACAAATAAATTGTCAAGCCTTGATGAAGCCTTTCTGAGGATCCAACAATCCTCCTTTGAGCCAGTCTCTGTCACTACAGGAGGACGAAACTCTAAGAAATGCTTCTCTTGCTGCTGCTACCAAGGGTAATGGACGAGGTAGTGGACGGCGACGAGGTACTAAGATTGGAGACAAATGTACTTTCTGTGGTAAACTTGGACATACAGAGGACACAAGCTACCCTAAGCATGGTCGACCCCCTGTTGGTGCTGCAGATTATACGACGACTACCTCGGGAGCATCTACATCTGAAGCTTCTAGACAAACACAATTAGATATTAACATCTCCAAGGAGAGGGGTATGACCATCTTCTTCAGGCAATCCAACAAGTTTCTTTGCCAATCTTGTCTTAGATGCAGGTAACCAATGGTATTTCTTCCCACTTGTCTTCTACATGGGTGGTGGATTCATGGGCCTCCAAAAATATGATGGGTATACTATCCATGCTTCTTTCCTTTGATTCATATATGCCACATCCTTCTGTGACTCTAGCTGATGGATGAGTTAGACGAGTACATGCTTGTGGATCTATATAGGCATCATGTTCTTTGACTCTAAAAGTATGTACATTATGTACCCAACTTTCCTTTCAATCTTGTTTGTTCTATGTTGGTTGATTCTTTGAAATGCTTGGTGATATTTGGTTCTTCCTTCTTTGTGTTACAGGATCCCAAGAGCTAGAAGACGATTGGTGGGGGACTTAGGAAAGGTGATCTCTACTTCTTCGAGAGTGATCGTCCAGCTCGCCAGATCTCTTTCACCGCATCTACTGTCCTCAATTGCTCTCCCTTACAATGACATTGTCGTTATGCACATCCCTTCTTGCAGAGTCTTCAAAAGCTTGTTCCCAGCTTATCATCAGTGAAGTTTATCAAGTGTCAGTCCTGTCAACTGGGCAAGCATCGTGGTGTTTCTTTCCCTCGTCGTACTGTGTAAATGCTCTAAGCGTCCTTTTGATGTTATTCATAGTGATGTCTGGGGTCCTATTAAGGTGTCAAGTTACAATGGCTTTCTTTGTTTTCTTTTCTTTTATTGACGATTTCTCTCGAATGGCTTGGGTATACTTACTTGAGTCTCAAGATGAGGTTTTGTCATTTATCAAAACCTTTCATCAATCAATAAAAGTTCAGTTTTATGCTCATATAAAAAATCTTCAAACTGATAATGCCATAGAGTATGTTCAAAAGGCTGTCTCTAGAGTCTGTGATTCTGTTGACATGATTCACCAAACAACTTGTCCTCATACACCTCAATAAAATTGGGTTGTTGAGCGCAAAACTCTCACTTACTTGAGTAGCTCGTACACTACTATTTCAAATGTCTATGCCAAAGAAGTTTTGGTCTAATGCTCTTCTCACTGCTTGTTTTTTGATTAATTGCCAGCCATCTTCTATCTTGCATGGGGCCATCCCCTATTCTGTTTATGACTGGACAGGCAAGCTTTCGCTATTCCCCTCAGTGTCTTTGGTTGGACAATGTTTGTTAACGTGTTTGATCCACATGCAGACCGACTGTCTCCACGCGCAATCCGCTGTCCTTTTGGGATACTCTCCCACACAGAAGGGGTACAAATGTTATTGTCCTCGTCTTCATTGTATATTTGTGTTGGCTGATTTCACTTTTCATGAGTCCATTCTGTTCTTTAGTGACTCTGTCTACCGTAAGGGGGAGCACAACCATGACTGCTAACTTATCTTTTAGAATAATGAGAGAGCGAGAGCCACCACTCCCTGTGCCATGTGATGAGTGTGCCAGATGCTACTCCTATTGTACCATCACCACCACCACTACCCCCTACACCTTTACCCTAGGAAGCACAAACATGGACACAGACATGGATATAGACACGAACACGGACACGGGACACGGCGATTTCCAAACATATAGGACACAGACACGACACTGGACATGACATATATATATGTATATATATGTATGTATATATGTGTGTATATATATCACATATTTTGAAATATTAATATGCTATATATATAAACACATAAAATGATCTAAATAGATTATCCACAAGGGCAATCACCACGAAATCCAACAAGCACTCAACATATATCATCATATCTACAAGTCACAATATGGATTAAGTACAATATGTTAGATGCTTGATTATAAAATTGTTGCAGTATATATATGGAATTGTAAAACTTAAGTGTCATAGAATTTCAGACTATTGTTTTTTATTGTTGGTGTAAGTAATGGTGAACAACACGTATCAAGAGGAATAAGGCGAGAGGATGAGAAAATATGTTGCTTGTGGTGGTGGAGGAGATGGAAAATGAAGGCGTCTTGGAGGTTGAGAGGGAAGAGAAGGAAGGAGGATACATTTGGGAGCTACTTAGATAGAGGGGCAAGAGAAGTGGAGCGGAGATGGGGATGTAAAAAGAGCAGGTGTAGGGAGAACAATACTCTACTACTTTTGCCTGGAGGAGGAGCAAGAAGAATAGGGGGAGGAGTGGCAAGAGAAGGTAGAAGGAGACATGGAGGACCAACATGAAATAAGAGGAGGGGGATGGGGAGCAATGTTCTAGCTGCTGCCACATTCAAATTGAAAAAGAGGTGGGGCAGGAATGAGAAGAGGAATAAGAGGGGGAGAAGGAAAAGTAGATGAGGGAGAAGTCGACTTAGAGGAGCAGTAAAAAGAGGAGGTGAAGGTACATTTGTGCAGCTACTGCAGCTCTATAGTAGGAAAAGGAAGAGGGGGACAAGAAGTAGGGAGAGGAGGGGAGAGAAGCAAAGGGGGAAGAGTTACATGGAACTGGAAGAGAGGGCGGTGAATCCAACTGCTTTCCTCCCGAAGTTGATGTGGCAGATCCCTGAATGCTGCTATAGTTGATGGAGATGATACAACTGATGATGGTTGTTATAGTTACTAAAGAGAAGGACGTTGACATCTTGCTTGTAGCAGCTGAAGCCTAACCACCTGATGTTAGTGGTGCAAGGAGTAGTGCAGTACATGAGGTGGGGACTTGGAGAAGGCTTGGATTTTTTCATACACTTAAGCTTAAGGGGGTTGGGATGGCGTGTCCTAGATGTGTCCACGAAGTGTCCAAGACGTGTCCGGCGCTGCAATAAAAAAAACTCAAGATGGACACACCGGAGGAGTGTCCGCCACGTGTCCAGGCGTGTCCAAGGTGTGTCCATGTTGGACACGTGTTAGACACAGACACGACAGCCTCCGGGAAGTGTCCATGCTTCCTAGCCTTTACCTATTCAACCCTTTTCTACTAGTTTACACCAGGAGAGCATGGCATCATCCAAACAGTGTAGCGACATCAATGTAGAAGATCGACTCATCATCATCGGATACTCCTAAGCACTGTGCAGGACTTCGACTTCGTGTCGACTTCGCTAGGTGTGGAAGTGGAAGTTTGTGGAACTTTGAGGAAGCTTCGAGGAAGTTTAGACGCAAACTTCGACAAACTTCAATGCTGATTTTTGAAGAAAATGATGTGAATTTGAAGGAAGCTTTGATTGAAAACTTCTAATTATGTTATACCTCTATCTTATAATGATTAATTTAACACAAAAACACGATTCATGACTCTCTAGCCCTAGGTAGGTTGATAATACAATGTGTTGCTTGCAATGGTCAAATGTGCAATACACATACAAATACAGTTCAAGTGTTGAACATATGTATCATATACAATATACAACCAAATAGTAGTTACAAGACCCTCTCTAGGAAAGAGTGGCAACAACAAACATAGGAGTTGATATTAGAAATTTTGAAGAGGGTTGGAGGCGACACTTATGCCTTGTATGGTCTTTAGGGCACTAGTTAGGACTAATATTCCAGGTGGTTTCAACTTCGCCCCATCTTCGTCAACTTTAAGGAAACTTCGACAACTTCGGAGAAGTTAGGACGAAAATGCACACAAAGAATTCAACTTTGACGAAAATAGGGAAACTTCGTCTCGAAGTTTGGACGAGACCGAAGTATTGGGGATTCCACTTTGCCCATGGTCGAAGTTTCGGCGAAACTTCGCCCAACTTCGCCGAAGTTTAGTTTTTATGCTCCTAAGGTACTTGTTCATGTTGAGAGTTTTCTTATGCTTCTGTTTTTGACCTACACTTTTTAGTTGTAGCTCGTAAAGGTGTTCGGTCTTGCACAATACGACATCCGATCTGTAGTATCTGTTGCTTATCTCATCTGTCACTGTTGCTTATCTCATCTATCACACGTTGAAATTCTTGTATGGCCTGAAGCAATCACCACATGCATGATTTGATAAGTTTAGTGCTGCACTTATGTAGTTCGGGTTCAGTCGGTCTTCTACTAATCATTCTTTATTTGTGTGTGAATCCTCTTGTGGCATTATTATTCTCGCTGTATATGTAGAGTTGTAGACGATATTATCATCACAAGTGACGATCTCACTGGAGTTTCACAGCTCAAGGAGTGGCTACAAATGCAATTTCAGATGAAAGAGTTGGGCGATCTTCGCAATTTCCTTAGCCCCTGTTTGGTTCGGGCGTGGACCGGGTTTGGGCGCTGTCTCGTAGCGACACGTAGGACCAAACCAGTCCGGCTCGGGCTGGGTTTCCGTTTGGCAATGAGACTGGTTCGGACCCTGTTTTGGGTTTAGTCAGTCCCATTTTCGAGCTTGACGCAGTACAGGTAGAGGCACGTTTGGAATCTCAAACCCGGTTTGAGATCCTACCCCGACTCACGTCTCTCGGCGTCCCTCGCGACACATCTTTACCTCCCTCTTCCTGGCGAAGCAGCCCGTGAAGTAAATGCGACGCATCTGCTCCCGACGCAGCTACCTTCGGCGTAGCTGCTTCCTGCCGCCTGCCACCGCCGAGCTAGGTCGGTCAAAAGCAAGGTCTGCCATGCATGGTCATGTCGTCTACAGAGGAAGGCGTAGGCGGCACAGAAGAGGAATCCGAAACCCTAGTCAGTGTTGTGCCTTTAAATTGGGGGTGTAACTGCGAGGTGCTGGACTTCTACACAAGCTTCTTCGTCGAAGTGTTGCGAGGTGTTCCGCAGAAGATCGTTGCCGCTCGCTCGTGGTCTGTCGGCGCTGCCCAGGTCGACGCTTGTGCCCAGGTTCCGCCGCTTCCGTCGTCACTCCAAGGAGAGATTCTTCTCAGGTTGGTCTCTGGGTAGGGTAGAGGGTTATTTCGGTTTTAGGGCACAATGTCGAATAGGGTTATTTCGGTTTTAGGGCACAATGTCGAATAGGGCACAATGTCGAATTAAGTACCAAAACATTTGTGAAATGGTGTTCTTTATTGAAACATGTACGGTTGAATCTGATGTTATCGTCATTTCGGTTGAGTTTCAGTTGTTAGATTTTGATTTTGATTTTGATTTTGAATAGGCACAATGTTGTTGATTTTGATGCTTTTCCCTTTCCCGTTGTTTACTCTGCACAGAACATATTTGTTATTGGTTTGATGCTCTGGACGAGCATGGTCTCTGAACTGATGTGGTCTGTAGTATGTGTTGGTCTAAGAAGCACGATTTCAATAGGAAAAAAATTGATTCCTATAGACTATTGATAACATTATGAAGAATGTGACTCTCTTACTTTATAGTGATTCCTATAGACTATTCAATTTATCAACTAGATTTTAAGAAAATAATCTGTTTCCATCATCCTGTTTATATATAAATAAGTAAACAATAATAAAAAATGGAGAGTCTCTTATATAGAAAGATGTGTAATTACTATATAACAACCCTTATTGAACCTATAACAACTTGCTTCTCATTATGTAGTCATTTTTCTCATTAGATCCTTGAACCCAACCCCTTTTGATCCTTAATTTGTGATGTTAGTCACGTCATTGTTCTCTCTCTCTGTCACTGCTATTGGTACTGTTGTTTTCATGGTGTTGTATTTGATAAATAGTGGCGCCGCCACTTATCATATGCTCCAATACCACCTTCAGTATTTATAAATATTTTTTATGCTCACATCACAGATGCCTCCCATTGACATTATGGTAATAATATATCTAGGTTAATTTAAATTATTTATATTCCTTGAATATGGAAATGGTGCATCTATAATAATAACTAACTAGATGAAATACCGTTCTCTAGGTATTTCAGTCTGTCTGGTTGGATGTCTCAATAGTAGGTTGCTTTTTCAATATGAAATATACTAATATGTGTTCAGTTATCTGTTATACAATAGTAGTTTGCTTTCTATATGATGGGTACCCTTTTGAAGTAAATACTACAAAATTGTATAGACTTGTGTCTAATTTTCCAAATGGTTTGAATTTGTTTTTTCCCTTGCAATTGTTTTTTAGTACAAAATGAAGTATGAAGCATACGTTAAAGTGTTTTTTGGTTTCTAGATTGCACTTTGATGTTTTCATTTCTGGATTAGATTGTGATGATTGTTCTCATGGATTTGAACCACCACTTCATTTCATGATACATTTCTGTAAACTTTGGTGCCACTTGTATTTGACCTAGGGTCAGTAACATTTGAGAAATTTGCGGATCTTAAAGTTAAGTAAAACTAACCCAAATTTATGGTTTGTCATTGATTTGTATGCATTCGTTCATATTCATGGACATGTTTCCAATGCATTTGATAATTTTTGTGTTAATCTGACCTGAATCACATGTCCCTCTCCATCTGGCCTTCATTTTTTATGGGATTGCAACTAGTTGACTTGGGGCCAATAATAATTTTCAAATTAGTATGCATTCCTTCATATTCATGGACCTCTAACCTACATCATAATGTGGCCCCTATCAGTCACATGTGCCCAATGTATTCATCCATGCATGACTTTCTCACACATTTCAAGCGTGTTTTCCTTGTTACTTCAAATCATTTCAGGTTGATGACAAAATATTTTCATATGATATTTTATACAAGATTTCAGTAGCACTTTCAACTTAAGCTTTACTAACTTTTCCCATGCTCAACTTTAATTGTGTTTTTTTTGTTTCTTGATTGGACTATGATGCTTTTTCCCATGGATTTGAACCACCACTTTGTTACATGCCACACTTTTCTTAATTTGGGTCAGTTTGATCTCATCATCCTGAACATTCAATCATGATGAAATTATGTATGTCTAGTTCAGTTATAGCCTAGTTGTTTTCCAAACTATGGTCATGAGTTGGATTTAGACTGATCCCTAATGGGGTTTGCTTCCCGGCAGGTACAATACAATTGAACATGGCCCTCTTTCATGTGTCAATCAAGTTTCATGACATACTTTGCAGTCATTGATAATTGTATTAGAAGTCTACACTTATTCTGCAAATCATGATTATACATTGACATAATTTCCAAAAGTGTGGTTGTGATGTGTGTTAACCATGGTTTAACCTATTCCTAAACAAATAGATGTCAACGGTATGAATGTCAACACTATGTGTGTTATCCATACAACAGACTATGAAGAATCTTCTAAAACATATGTTTGGACTTGCCGACATAACCACCAAACAAGGATCATGGTCGTTCATGTTATGTAGCTTGGTCCACTTCATGTTTAGTAGCTTGGTTCAGTTCCTTTAATTACTTAGTGTGTTTCAGTAGTCCTTGTAACTTATGTTATTCAGATAATTTTTGATTGTTCATGCTTCAGTTCATTTATTGCTCTATTTCCTTCTACGACTTCAACTGAATAAGTACTAGAACCGTAGCAAGGTTTTGGGTCTGTACCGGTTCACATACATGTGGTACCAGGTCCATTCTCATTCATTCATAAATCAGGGAATGACCAGATTCATTTTATTAACAATATATATCAACAAACAAGATTCATTTACATTTAGAATAAACAATATATATCAACAAACCAGATTCATTTACAATATTTGTGTTTGGGTGTTAATCAATCAAACTTGTCTCATTTGTGTATATTTGTAACTTGCCTATATGCTCGTTGGTGTTTCATTATTTGTTTTTCGGTGTTAATCAATGAAGCTTGTGTATATGCTGATTGAATCAGTATTGAAGGAACACACATAAATGGTTTCTGTTGTGACTGAATTGTATTAAACATTTACACTCATTATGTCATCAAATATTGCAGCAACTATACGAGTATGCCTCCCGTCGACCCTAACCACCGTATTGTATGGACAAGAGAGTCTGATGCCGCTGTGGTGACAGCATTGCGCAGACAATATGACCTAGGCAGGTGTATTGATGGTAATTTTACTAGGGACTCTTGGAGGGAAATAACTTCTGATGTCAATAATAGGGTTGGCGACGTGTATAAGTTAGACCAAATAAGATGTCGCTGGAAGAACCTTAAAAAGGACTACGTCCATTTGAAGGGTTTGACCAACAAGAGTGGCGTTGGATGGGATGAAGAAAGGCACAAGCCCATTGTACCGGACACCCCTGAGTGGAAAGAGGCCATTGCGGTACGCACACTATACAAAACTTTTATCCTAACAAATTGTAACTGTACATGTAAACATGATTATCTTAATACACATATTTTTGAAAGCGTAGGCAGACAGGGACCTGACTAGGTTGCTTAGGTGCCCGTTTCCCCACTACTACGACATAGAGCTAATGGCGGAGAGGAACATTGCTAGAGGACACCATGCAATGTCTTCGGCGGACAGTCAGATTCCTGCAGATGTTGCGTCTGAGGATGATGTAAGTGTCGACTTAGGCGCGGCTGATACACCCATGTACACACAATCGGCAACAGACGAGCGTAGCGTACCCGCACCTACCGTGCAAAGTGAGGGTGAAAGCGCGCGGCCTGGGGGAACAGATAACCCGTCAGTTGGGGGCAGGAGTCCTTCTACCCATACGCGCAGGAAACGACAATCAACGCCGCAAGAGCGATGTAGTCTTTCCAATGAAGTTCTGGCTGAGTTCACACAGGTTTACACAAAGGTTCACGAGTTAGGCACATCCATGTTGACCAAAGCCTATGAAAAAGAAGAGTTGGCAAACATTTTACAACATTTTAATGACAATTTCCCCGATGCCCCCACCGCTGTTTTTACTACACTTGTGAACGCCATCAAGGACTCTACAAACCGCAACATCTACCTTAGCCTCAAAAACATCCCTGCAAAGATAACCTTGTGGTTAAACGACCTTTGTCAAAGGTCACAATTCGGTTTTGGCACATCTGTACCTCCAATGCCTTCATTTTATTTCCCGTCTCCGCAACCATTCCCTTCACCCAACTTCAACAGCACGTCATCTCAACAATCATTTGTGCCACCATTCCCTTCACCCAATTCCAATACCACATCGTCTCACCCACCATTTATGTCGTCTTCCTCTTCACCCAACTTCCCAGGCACATCGTCTCAGCCACCATTTATCCCGCCACCCAACTTCCCAGGCATGCCACCGATGTGGTTTCCTTCATCCAGTGATGCTGGCCCATCGGGAACATAATTGCACGGTTTATTTCGTATGCATTATTTTCCGTCCAAACATTTACATTTGATTGACCGTTGTAATAATTTACTTTCCGCACACACATTACATATCCGTACAATTTCATTTGATTGAGTGTTGTAATAATTTATTTTTCGCACGTTAATTGGATTGTCTTATGTTGTAGCAATTATTATGTTGTTGTTTTCATTGTACATGTAGGCATCATGTCTGCCAATGACCAACCGCAAACACAAGACATGCTCAACAACCTTTTATTAGATACCTTGTTGTGGCCAGTGATTCACGTTGGTGATTTAATTGCTGACTCTATTGCAAACTCAATCATGGACGCAGTAGACGTTGATGCCTCCACACCACCTCATATCCCTAGGTCAGTTAGCATCAGGAGTGGCCACATAAAGGTCTTAGAAATATTGACCGGTCACGAACAAAGGGCTTATGACCTATACCGGATGCGTCCACAAACTATAATGACCTTTGTCGACAAGCTTGAGAGTCGTGGCTTGTTGCGAGGTACTAGAGGCGTCACCTCAGTTGAGGCAGTATGCTATTTCTTGCAGATGGTTGGCCATGGACACACAAATCGTGCTTTGGCGGAGGACTACATTCACTCCGGTGAGACCATTAGCAGAAAGTTCAACGAAGTCTTGGACGCTGTTTGTGCGTTGACCCATGACTACATTGTCATGCAAACCGCAACTACATGCACAACAACACATACTCGCATTTTACATAACGCAAGGTTCTACCCATACTTCAAGGTAATAGTTAACCCCCTAATAAATTTAATTAATTTTCAAACATTCTGTATGTTTACAACATTATTTTGGTTTATAGAATGCCATAGGGGCTATTGACGGAACACACATCCTTGTCTTGGTCAGCAGAGAAAAACAAAATCGATACCGTGACAGAAAAGGGAATGTCTCTCTCAATGTCATGGCTGTAGTAGACTTCTCCATGGAGTTTACATATGTCCTCACTGGGTGGGAGGGGTCGGCTGCCGACTAAAGGGTCCTGCAATCGGCAAAGACCCATAGCGGGTTTACAGTTCCGTCGGGGAAGTTTTACCTGGTAGATGCAGGGTATGCCAACACTCGTGAATTTGTTGCACCCTATCGCAACACAGCATACCATATTGCTGAGTACCGAGGAAACAACCATGACATTGTCAATGCGGCCTTCAATCCACTGTACGCGTATATATGGATGCAAGGATGCACAAAACGGACGTTTTGAAGACAAGAACCCACACATGCCATATTTTACGTGCGGTAGGGTTCAAAAGCAAAATAGATGTCATATGAGGTTGCTCGCGCAACGGGTTGTACCCACAATTGCCACACTAACCGTCGTTAGGGCTGCAATGCTTTCACAACTTGCATATGCACGCAGTGAACGTCAGCTATGGTCTTCCCAGTGTGACTTTGTCTGTTCCAGCAGAGCAGACACTGATAGGCTACAAGTAGAAATTACAGATTTACGATCGCGGTCCCAATATCTTCGCCAACGTCTTCACATAACTAGCGACGACAACACTTCCAATGAGGACAGTTACAATACATCATAGATGTATAACATCATTGATGTCTGTCCAACATTCATAACATAAGTTTATCTGTAATAGATTGAACAAACAATGGGGCCTATCTTGTATGTTATTGTTTTGATTTTCAATCTAACTTGATTACCATAAATCGTTTGACTGATTCAAATGCATGGTGTAGATGTCTATTAATACAACTGAAGTTGTGCGGTGTGACTGTGGGTTAGAGGCAGGCTTGCGACTTAACACTGACGATGCAGGGTTGTATGACTTTAGAATTCTCAGTGAAAGACCAGGTGAAATGTATTACATATGTCCTTCTCGCGAGGTGTGCTTGTACAAACACACATATTATGTAGCTACTGTGTACGTTACACATTCGTTGTCATTTACGTAAACTTCATAATATTTTTTAGGGAAAAGATCGATGCAGATACTTTTGTCGGGCAATCGATCTCAGGCCTACAATTGATTCTCTGAAAGCTGAGATTGCGTTACTCACGCTCGAATGTAAGTCATTGTGGGGTCAGACAATGAACTTGAAAGATTTTGTTGAAATTCATCACAACCACCATGATGTTTACACCAACAAAAAGTATGAGCATGAGTATCTAGAACGCTACGTAGAAGAATTGGAGGAACAATGTAGGCTTCTGTTGGACACTCCTTCACCCCCGATGACGCCGTAACGTCGAATGGCGGCCATACCTTTCATTCGCGTCATCGGTTTTCCATTTTATTTTTGTTGTTTCAAAGTTCCCGTGTTAAGTGTTGTCGATTGTTTCTTGAAAACGAATATGCCATGCTCTGTTGTTTGGAACTTACATATTAACTAATATGCTTAGTCATTCGACGCCTCCTCATTTTGTGTGGTGTTCGGAGCATGATATGGTTCTCAGAGCTAGGATGAGAACCCAATATGATTTGGGAAGGTGTGTTGATGGAGTGTATACGACAGAGGCTTGGATGGAGGCAAAATCATAGAATGATAATAAACCTAATACATGATAGTAGTGAACTTAGGTGAACATAAGAGTTATTATTGTTCTTCTTGTTATTTTTGTTCTTCTTATCTTCTTGTTATTTTTCTTCTTCTGTTCTTCTTCTTATCTTCTTGTTGTTCTTGTTCTTCTTGTTTATTACAGGTAACATGGGAAATCGTTTTCCTGTAAAGGAGTATGATCTATCAAACAGTGAGTTTATGAGACGCGTCTCCCTTCCCCTACCCTGGATGTGTGAGCCGTTTAACATAACTCCTGGCTATGCTATTGTGGAGGTAGGCAGAATAAAATTTGATGTACAGATCACGTGGTCTACACCTGAAGAACGAAAATGGAATAAGAAAGGAAAATATTTAATCATAGATGAAGGTTGGGCTGAAATGTTGGAGAAACTAAAAGCCAAACCTGAATGGACTGTCACCCTACAACCAAAACCTGAAGACGACAGTCGCCCTACAACCTTTTATTTGTGGATTCATGGCGATGGGGACAACTCAGAATTGCTTAGGTATATTTACCCGAGACCAGAGAATCATATATCATCAACTTCAGACTCCGCTGATGCCTTGTTTGTGAGAGACTGCCACCAACCACCAACTTCAGACTCTTCTTCATCAAGTTATGTTGAATCCGTTGCATCAACAAAGAATTATTAGTGTCTTCCAAAAGTTGGATTAGTTTTGAGTTTTGTGTATTGTCTTTATTTTGCTTATATAGCATTTCAGGCTTGTTATGGGTGCCTGCCCACTAAGACAATTTATATTTATCGAATGTAGCTGAATCTGTTTTACTTTCAAAAATGATGTTCATGTTTGACTAGTTAAATCTTGAATTTTTTAATTTAGTTGGATTACTTTTAATGATGCCCCACAATACATCATTATAGTTTTTATGATTTTGTTGTTCTTGATGTCTGTTTTTTCTTAGAGGAGCTTATCCTAATTGGTTACATATATGTGGTTGCATTTATCTCGGGTTAATCACAACCCTTGATGTGATTCATCATATAGTTAGCATAAGCATAGAAGTATATCCTAATTAAGTTATTTTTTAGTTATTTTTTTTTAAACTTCTGTTTAAACGGCGTCACAAGGCCACATTTTTAACAACAGTTCTGCGAGAATCAGACTAAACCTGCCTACAGTTGCCAAACAGAATCAGACTAAACCCAGCCTGCACAGCCAAACAGAATCAGCTTGAAACGAGTCTGAAACGAGTCCAGCCCCCCAGAATGAGACTGGTTTGCCAAACAGAATCAGACTGGTTTGCCAAACAGAATCAGACTCCAGCAGGCCTAAACCCGTCCAAGCCAGGCAGGCTTGCATAAAGCCAACCCCGAACCAAACAGGGGCTTAGAATAGAGGTTCTACGTTCCAAGAAAGTCACAAATCTTTTTCAGCAAAAATATGTTCTAGATCTTCTAAAGACAGGCATGACACATTGCAAGCTAGTTTCTACGCATGTGGATTATCATACCAAGGCGGCTATTTCTGATGACAGTGACTTCGGATTCAACAAAGTACAAACAGATTGTGGGTAAGTAAGCTGATTTATTTGATGGTTACTCTACCTAATATTACCAATGCAGTAGGAGTTGTTAGCCAGTTCATGAGTGCACCCAAGATGTCACACTGGATGGCAGTCACCCAGATCCTACGCTATATAAAAGGATCACCAGGGAAAGGTCTCACTTATTTTACATGGATTCCTCCACTTCCTTGAAGCGTACTGGATATGCTGATGCTGATTGGGCATGTGATGTTGAAGATAAACGATCTACCTTAGGATATTGTGTGTTCCTTGAGTCACATTAAGTGACATGGAGAAGCAAGAAAAAAATGTAGTAGCACGGTTCAACACAAAGGCTTAATATCGAGCAATGGCACATGCTTGTTGTTAACTACATTGGGTTATGTCCATATTGTCTGAAATGGGAGTGTCTAGTGAAACTCTAGTGTCTCTCATGTGTGATAATCAAGCAACCATTCCCATTGCTAACAGTCCTGTGTTCTATGAGCAAACCAAGCACATTGAGGTGGACCGTCACTTTGTTTGTGATCTAGTGCTCTCCAAGAAGATTCAGACTCCTCATGTTCGCACTGGACAACAAGTTGCAGATATATTTACCAAGGCCCTTATACCTTCAACTTTTAGCCATATGAGTTCCAAACTGGGCATGCACAATGTGTACGCTCCAGCTTGAGGGGGAGTGTTGGAAAATAGAAGCTATTCATGTAGTCTTTTCTTATATCCTTTCTGTTAGAAAGTATTAGCCTATTTAGTTAATAGGTTAATTAGTCTATTATGTACGTGGGCCTGTTTGCCCGTGGCCCATTAGGGTTTTGTTCACTCCCTTGTAATTCCTTCCTCTCCTATATATATAGGATAGGGGTGTACACATAAATATAGAAAACAACCATTACAGTGTCCCACACACTTGTCAACATGGTATCAGAGCGTGTTTTAAGGATCTAACCCTAGTCGCTGCCTCTGCTTCCCTCTCATCTCTCCACGCTCTATGCTGTCCTAGCCTCTGCCTCTCTTTCCTAGAGAGAGCAACAACATGAGATCACCCACCTGCGGGCAGGTGTCCTTCCTTCCATGGCTTAGGCCGGCCGCCCGCCAGGCACATCCCGACCTCCATGGTTACATCATCTTTCCTTTTCACATATATTTTTATCTATGAACCGACGCCATCCTTCTCGGCAATCTACGCTTCCCCCAGTTCGAGTCTCTGGACGACGCTAATTCTCGTCCAGATCTATCTGTCAGTCATCACTTTCCCCGGGTTATCCTTAAAGAAGATTTGATCGTCACACAACTCCGTATGTAGCCGCCGCCATTGAAGCAACCACGCCAACGTCTGCCTTCTGCTCCAGCAATCGTTTCTAGCAACCACCACCGTCTCCACCGCCTTTTGCCCAACCGACGTCCTCCCATCACTCCACCGCTGCACCACTTCTCAGGACCCTGGACGACGCTATTTCCTCTCCAGTTTGGGTTGTGATCAAGTAAGGAGTCACCACTTTTCATGATCAAAGGAGTACAATGGATGATGCTAATTCCCGTCGACTCATGGTGTCAGTTCTCGGGGTACTTTGTCTCCTTGACGATGCAAATTCATGTCAGATTGTGCTTCAGTGACATCCTACACGGCATGTTGGCCAACTAACACGGCGCGTAGCAGTCCAAATTTCACTTGGCAGTGCAAAGGTTTGTCAAGATTGCAAGTCACACGGCGTGATGGCATTGAACACAACGTGTCAGCGAGAGTCTGTCATCTTCGAGTTTGTCCAGATTACCCCTCGTTTTACCTTTTCCCTTTCCCACCCTCCTATCCATCATGTGTGCGTCTTCCACGTTCGGGGGGAGGGTCATATTCCCTTTTCCACACCATCTACTCATTCTCGTCATATTTGGTGTGCTGGAGGGGAATAGAGGAGAGAGAGAGGAGGGTATGAGGAGAACACGAGAGAGAACATATGAGGAGGGAGATAGAGATGAGAAAGATGATATATTCCAGGCTATCATCATGGAGCTTCGTATTGTTCAACACATTCACTCTCTACTATCAGGCAATTTTGTAGGTTCTCCATTGCATCATTGACACCAAGATTCTCATTCGTGCCGTGTTATGTACGTGTGATGTGTTGATGTGCGCTTATTCCACTCACACATTCCTCTCCAGTGAAGATGGCGTAGTCGTGGTATTTATGATTGTTTGCTTGAGATTTGCTTCATTTCAGATGTACTTCAAAAGAAAGACCTTCTCAAAAAGCTCGAGCATTTCTATCCTGCGGAACATATCTCAGAGTGGCATCATCATATGTTTAATTAGGAAGTTTTGTTTAAGGGGAGTGGCAATTTTTGTATGGGGAGTGACAATTTCTATCTTTTATCGTTTAATCGAGTCATGTAACTCCAAGCTTGGATGTGTTCATCCGTGATCCAGCTTGAGGGAGAGTGTAAGAGAGTATTTTTGGATCAGTGTGTAAGAGAGTATTAGCCTATTTAGTTAATAGGTTAATTAGTCTATCATGTACATGGGCCTTTTTTCCCATGACCCATTACGGTTTAGTCCGCTTCCTTGTAATTGCCTCCTCACCTATATATATAGGATATTGGTGTACATATAGAACAACAACTATTACAGTGTAACACACACTTGTCAACACTTTCTTTATTGGGTCTATTATTATGTAAATCCTCTCTTCCTATATAATAAAGGCTAACTTGCTACAACAGGGTATCGCTTTGGCCCAATACTTTCACAAATATATATGACATTGTTCTTATCTCAATGATATCCTGATTTTAGTGAAAGAAGGTACTTTTCATGATTTCCAAAAACTTTCTAGCATCGGATGGATTGATACCTCATTTCTTTGGGAGTTCTTCACAAAAAAACACTTGTCTTGAAATGGATATGATTTTTAATATTTCAATAACTATTTTTACGATGTTTTCACATGCCAAATTGTCAAATTTCCTGCACATTACTATTAGTATATATATTTTACTGTGCTGTGCTATTTCTTACTTAGTGTATTTTGGCTTTTGTCTTTGTAGCCTCTTGTACTTTTATCCCATATTGCCTAGCTCTACTCTATGTCTCACTCTCTTGTCTTATAAAAGAGAGAGCCATGTACTTGTTTTATTCATTCAATAAGAAACAATTTTTAGTATTTTAGATGGTATCAGAGCCTCCCGATCCTCCCTAAACCCCTCCCTCCTAAACTCTAACACCATGCCCACTTAACCCTAGCTGCCACCCCTCCTTTTCCTTTTTTTCCTTGCTGTTGCTGCCGCCCCCCTCCCCTGCTGCTGCGCCAGCCTCCTCAGCCCTTGCCGCTGCCACCCTCACCTCCTCAGCCCATCCACCCCATCAACCCCTTCTCCCCGCTATCCCTTCTCCACCCCCAATACCGCCGCCACCATCTCCACCCCCTGCCCCTCTCCACCAGCCCGCCGCCTCTCCTCCTGCCCCTTTCCGTCACCGCCACCACCCATCTCTCCACTTGCCGCCTCCACCCTCTCTTCTCCACAACCCATCACCACCTTCCCAACTCTCCGTCATCACCACCTTCTTCATCCCTTATCCCTATCCCATCCCGTTGACCGTGCCATCCACCCATCCTCTTCCTGTTGGTCTTCGGACAGCTTCGAAACTTTCCAGTTCTGGCACGTTGAAGATGTAAACTCAGTTCTGCTCTCTGCCTACCTACGCCTCATGGTGGAGTAATTTTTCCTCCATGTTGGCGTAGGTTCTATATTCCTTGCTGCCCCTACGTGGATTCCTGAGATTCGATGCTTGAATCTCCTATCTTGTGCGCCCAGCCTTGGTGTCTCTAGATCTACCCATGTATTGGGCTTCTGCTACTGTCTGCTTCTGTTGACTGCTACGTCAACCTTCTGCTTGCTTCTGCTGCCTGCGTCCTTGGTTCACACTGCCTACGTTCGTCATGGCGACCTCAGACGTTCCCCGCAACTTGTGCGTCACCACCGTCAAACTGGATGGCTCCAACTATCACTTATGGGCAACCTCCTTTGAACTCTACGTCAAGACTCAAGGACTCTTCCTACCCTACGCGATGTTCTGAAGCGTGTGCAACGTCTTCCCTCTGTCTCTCAAGCACTTCCTGATACTTCTAACGGGACAACCCTCGCTGTTAGGACCGACGACTCCTTCCATGGACGTGATCGCGGTCGAGGACGCGGTCGTGGATGTCTACTGGTCCAAGACGGGGGTTCTCCTCTACTGCTGACGCTATTGAACAACGCTATTGCACCTTCTACAAATGAACTAATCATAATGAAGACCATTGCTGGATCAAACATGGGAAACCTGCGTGGGCAAATAAAGTCACATATGAGCAGCCTGACACTACTGCCTCCTCTTCTGCTCCACTATATGTCGATTGGATCAGATCGGAATTTGAGAAACTGCTTCAAGCGCGTTTGGCCTCATCTACGGAGACTTCCACTGATGGCAGTACTACTCTCCTAACCCAGTCTGGTGAAAACACTTGGGTGATCGACTTTGGTGCGACCTCCCACATTACTGGCAATCCTACCTTATTTTCTACTTTGCATAAAACTACTGTTATTCCTCCTGTTACTCTAGCTGATGGTTCACAAACGCCTGTATCTGGTTTTGGAAATATGCGCTGTGCATTATATGTTCCTAAATTTCCAATCAACTTATTATCTGTCAGTCGAACTATTAAGAGCCTGCGCTGTTCTATAACATTTGACCCAGATGGTGTTATCTTTCAGGATCTGCGTACGAGGACGAAGATTGGTTCGGGCCATGAGGGACCAGACAGCTTATACTACCTGAATGTACCGAGGACTGCTGCGCTTCTGACTTCTTCTGTGACGGGCATCCAATGGCACTATCGGTTGGGACATCCGTCAACGGCCAAATTGAAACACATACTACCTGCTATTTCTGATTCTGTTTTTCATTGTAAAACTTGCCAGTTAGACAAACAGACTAGGTCTACTTTTTCAAAAAAATTATATATTGGCTCAAAACAACTTTTTGATATAGTGCACGCTGATATTTGGGGTCCATGTTCTGTTCCCAGTGTCTCTGGTTTCCGATATTTTATGAGTTTTATTGATGATTTCTCTAGAACCACCTGGATATTCTTGTTAAAAGATCGATCTAACATTCTTGATACTATTACTGCCTTTTTTTCTTTCTTCTGAAATACGTACCCAGTTTAGTAAACCTATAAAAATCTTTTGCACTGACAATGCCCTTGAATTCATGCAAGCCTCAGTCAGTTTTTTTTTGTCGCAAACTGGGTACTATTCACCAAACCTCATGCGCTTATACTCCTCAACAGAATGGAGTTGCCGAACGCAAAAATCGGCATCTTCTTGAAGTTGCTCGCACTCTTCCGTTTCACTACCATCTTCCCCACTATTTTTGGTCCGAAGCTATTTCTACTGCATGCTATCTTATCAATCGCATGCCATCTTCTGTTCTTGGCAATCAAGTTCCATATCAAATTCTATATCCTGATGCTCCGTTGTTTTCTGTCCCCCCTCGGATTTTTGGAAGCACCTACTTTGTTAAAAATCTGCGTCCTGGATTAACTAAATTTGATCCCCGAGCCATCAAGTGTGTCTTCTTAGGGTACTCTAGGACTCAAAAAGGGTACCGCTGCTATGACCCGGTTGGAAAAAAATGGATGGTCTCGGCTAATGTCGTCTTCTTTGAACATATGCTGTTTTATTTCTCTGTTGGTTCTGCCTTAACATCAGATTTATTTTTGGATATTCCTTTACCGCTGATTGATGCTTCTGATTCATTGGATACCACACCTGTTGCTGCTGCTCCACTGAAGGTTTATCAAAGAAGACCGAAGACTCCAACCCCCTCCATGGCCCCTCCTGATCCTTCATCCTCGATGGCAGATCCACCTCCATCCCATGTATTTTTTGACTTAGATATACCTATCAGCTTACGCAAAGGTACTTGAACTTGTACACAACACCCCATTGGGAATTTCTGTACCACTGATCACTTGGGGACTAATTTTGCAAATTTCACATCTGCTCTTTCTACTGTATCTATTCCTAAGAATGCTTCTCAGGCTCTTAAGCATCCAGTTTGGCGTCAGGCCATGAAATCTGAAATGCAGGCCCTTACTGAACGCAACACTTGACAGTTAGTTGATCCTTCTACTAGTTGTTCTCTGGTTGGCTGTCGATGGGTCTTTACGATCAAATATCAACCTGATGGGACTATTGAACGTCTCAAAACTCGTCTTGTTGCCAAAGGCTATACCCAGACATATGGCGTGGATTACTTTGAGACCTTCTCACCTGTTGCCCGTCTGAACTCGGTTCGTGTACTTATTTCTGTGGCTGTTAATTCTGATTGGCCTTTATTTCAGCTCGATGTCAAGAATGCTTTTCTATATGGTGATCTGCGTGAGGAGGTATACATGGAACGACCTCCTGATTTTGTGCTTCAGGGGGAGTCCGCAAAAGTTTGTCGTCTGCGCAAAGCAATTTACGGACTGAAGCAAAGCCCCCATACCTGGTTTGATAAGCTGAGCTCTATTCTTCAAAAATTCCAATTTCATCGTTCTCAGTCTGATCATTCTGTATTTATCAAACACAACTCCTCTGGGCTTGTTATCTTGATTGTTTATGTTGATGACATCATATTATCTGGGAGTGACCTTGTAGGTATTCATGCTACTAAACGCTACTTGGAAACTCATTTTGTCACTAAAGATTTAGGTACACTGAGATACTTTCTTGGGATTGAAGTGTCTCGGTCATCTTCTGGTCTGTGCTTATCTCAGTGCAAATATGTTCTGGATCTTCTATCTGAAACATGTCTTCTTGGAGCCAAGCCTGCCAGTACATTGTTGGATCCGAACACTAATTGGGAGACAAGACATCTCCTCCTTATCCTGATCATCATCAGTATCGTCGTATGGTTGGGAAGCTTATTTACCTTATTGTCACTCGAGCTGATATCACATCTGCAGTTGGATTTGTTAGCAGATATCTCGATAAGCCAAGACAATGTCACTAGGATGCTGTCTGCCATATTTTAAAATATCTAAATAGTTCTCCTGGGAAATGTTTTCTGTATAAGAAACATGGCCACTGTAACCTTGTTGGGTATTCTGACTTTGACTACGTTGGGAGCAAAATAGATTGCCGATCTAATTCTGGTTACTGCACGTTTGTAGGTGGTAACTTGGTTACGTGGCGCAGCAAGAAACAACAGTTGTTGCTCATTCTAGTGCTGAAGCAGAATATCGAGCCATGGCTCATACTACGTGTGAACTCTTCTGGGTCCGTGGTCTTCTGAAAGATTTTGGTATTTCTCATTCCAATTCTATTCCTATGTACTGTGACAACAAGGCTGCTATCTTTATTGCGAGTAATCCTACATTTCATGAACGTACTAAGCACATCGAAGTTGACTTTCACTTTGTACGAGAAGCTGTCTTATCTGGTCAAATATCTACGCCTTATACACATACTTCTGATCAAGTTGTAGATATCTTCACCAAGATTCTTCCGAAGACTCGATTCCTTGCTCTGATTGACAAGCTGGGTATGATTGATATCTATGCTCCAGCTTGAGGGAGAGTATTAGTATTATATATTTTACTGTCCTGTGCTATTTCTTACTTAGTGTATTTTGTCTTTTGTCTTTTGTCTTTAAAGCCTCTTGTACTTTTATCCTATATTGCTTAGCTCTACTCTATGTCTCACTCTCTTGTCTTATAAAAGAGAGAGCCATGTACTTGTTTTATTCATTCAATAAGAAACAGCCTTTAGTATTTTAGAATTACCAAAATTTTCATCCTCGTAATGAATCCCAGAATCTGCAGATGCAACAATGAATCTTGTCATGATTATTTCGATTCTGAATTTTGTTGATGTTTATTAATATAGGATATATAGGAAAGTTAAAGTGCAGTTTCGTTGCTCATCTTATCTACTTGCACTCAATACTCAAGCTGTACCTCATCTATGTACATTGGGATTTATTCTGAAACAAGTTTCATCCTGTAACTTTATAAGGTGCTTTCATGTATAGCAAAAATCATATTTATCTCGGCATCACACCGGAAATCAAGGCCACTAATGTTTAGTTGTATATAACAGCTGATAGTACTCTGGCTAGATACTGTCGCATCATCCACTACCTTTTCTCCAAGCTGAACCAAGATTCTAGGCTAATTGTGAACTCAGAATTTGGATTAAACTTGCCAATTTTAGTAATTAGAGGTAAAAACTGAACCATTCTTTTGTAAATCAAAGCAGCTTAAACTAGGAATGCTTTTTGGGTAACTGGGAGTATTAGGAAATGGTTCAAAACCTGTTGTTCCAAGTTTTGACGTCCCAACATGTCGTGTTTTTCAAATAAATTGCAGTATCTATGCTTTAAGGGATCATATTAGAAATATTTATGGGTCAATATATAAGGGGTTGAGGTTGGGGTGGGGGACGATATAGAAAAACAAATCACACCGTGAATGTGAAATAACATGTCTGTACGATGTGTTTGTGTTTTAGAGTCAACACAAAAGCTGGCATTGTGTAGCTATGCATTAGTTTGCTCAGTAATGCCTAACTTTAAGCTTTTAATTATGGCTTACAATATCTACCATGTGAACTTAATGTCAAATATCTTCAGAAGTTAGTGCTTACCATGTCGCGTCTCAGACATGCATCAGAAATGATTTACACCACCCACTTTGGACCTGGTAATGGACTCAGAGTGGTCCAGTTATGGCCTGGTAATTTAGCTATGCATTAGTTTGCAGCACCCACTCTGGACCTGCTAATGGACTCAGAGCGGTCCATTGTAGTCCAGCGGTCCACTTACACCCACTTTGGACCTGGTAATTTAGCTGTGCGTTAGTTTGCTCAGTAATGCCTAAGTTTAAGCTTTTATTATGGTTTGTAATTTCTACCATCTAACCTTAATGTCAAATTATCTTATAATATCTTCAGAAAGTTGATGCTTACCATGTCACGATTCGCACATATGCATCAGAAATAATTGACAACACCCACCCTAGACCTGGTCATGGACTCAGAGCGGTCCAGTTACAGCCATAAATGATCCAGTAATATTTTCCTACCATCACATTTTGATGTGCATTGTTATGTATATTTTAGTGTATTTGTGCATTTATAGTCTGTACTTTTTGTTTTTACAATGTATACTGTTTGAAACTAAATCTGCCATAAACAAACGACGACTAAAGGTTTTAACAATCAAAATGTGTCATGTACTTTCTTTTTGAGTTGGGAGAGACATTAGCCTCCCCCTCCCTCAAACATCGTGCCTGAGTCTGGATGACCGCAAGGGTGGTAATTAAAGTGCACCACAGGGATTCTGACCCGGGTTCCCCAGAGAGGACAAGCCGTGCTGAACGCTACACTTGCCGGGTGTATCATGTACTGTTTATGTATATAAAATGTATATTATATATTTACCTGTACCTTTGTGTGTCTCTGTGTGTACTGCTACTACAATAAAAAGTACACATCTAAATTTTACCAGTAGAGTTATTAAACCATTGGCTGAAAATGGATATATTTCACAGTACACATGCATACACAATACTACACAAGAGATACTTGAATCATACAGAAGTATGCATAAATAGTACATGAATTTTTACTAGTACATCAACTGAGTGTGGTTGCTAGGCCGTTGATAAAAAATGGATAGGTTTTTGACAATTCACATTGTTTCGTAACATATATAAAATATACTTGAACAGTACATAAAAATACAAAGAACAGTACATCGAGATTTGACCCTTATTCTCCATTGTTTGTCTGTTATCTGGATACATTTCTGGGCCTAGAATGTGTTTTTTGTATCAGTGAAACATATTTGCCTCATTATAGGGAAATATCATTGCTTCTCAAATATCTAAATCCTCAGCAACTTTATCATGTATACATGGCGTTTTAAGCCAATGGAATTGCCATTTACACAAAGTTGGAAACTATAGGATACAATATAAAGCACAATTGCATCCAGTATCCTAACCTACTAGTTAGAAGCTGTAATGAAGGCACAAACTTTTTGTATCATGAACATATTACAAAATGTGTAATTCACTATGATATAGAATTATGTAATAATGTATCCTCTTAAAAGATATGGAGATTAAGTTGGGTCCACTCCACTGGCTATCAAATCGTTGTATTTTCAATAAGCTATGACTGGTCTGATCAGCATTCTGAGGAAGATTTCACCTATCACACGCCATATCACAAACTCATTAGATCTAATAACACATTCCTACTCGACTACTTTTGATGCGCTTTTATCTTCTATGCAGCCTGGAGCAATATATGGCTCACAAACACTGCAGTTTAAAGTGCCTGTTTATATAGGAGATGAAATTGTTGCTCAAGTTGAGCCCATTAATATTATACAGCGTAAGGAAAAACATATGTAAGAATATGGATAAACAGTCCTTCCTTTTCTTCATTTATTTTGTTGTATCTCAATAATTAGAATATTACTTTGTTTTGTTCCCAGAGTAAAATTCTTGACAAAGTGCTTTAAAAGAGATGAGCAACTTGTGCTTGATGGTGAAGCTGTGGCGATTCTTCCCACGTTGTTTCTAAAAAAGTAATGGGTACCCGGTGACAACAAGGTAAGCCTCAATGACACCTAGTAAAGGAAACGTCAACTTAGGGTGATATAAGTTGATATATTCTGTCATAATAAACAAAGGTTTTGTTAGATTCCTGTAGAGCTTATATTATGATTATGTTTTGTGTTGTATTTGTATGGGCCTAGGTTAGTAGCCTTTAGATGTTTTGGCAAGTCATGTAAGATCCCCCTCCCCTGTATATGGCCTCAAGGTTTATGTGAATATGTGACTATTGCAGTCCATTTTTATTTGTTAACATGATAGCAACATATTTCCTCTGAAATCTTAACATGAGATTGCAGTTCTTTCTACTCTGCTATTGGCATTGATAGCCACCATGACCTGTTCTTGATTCCAATATGCAGACTCAATGCTCAATTTTATATTCCAAATAGCAACTTGATCACCTATCTCCTGCTTTAACGGCTTTATATCAACGACCTTTCGCCAACATCCTGCTCTTATCCGGGCTCTGTGTTGCTGTACCTGTGCATCTACTGGCGCGATCACCATCAGACCTCTTCTCAGGCTTACTCACCTCCCAGATCCACAAGAAATGAGTGATACTTCGTTCACCACTAACAGAAAATGTAAAGTCTTCTTATTCTTAGGCCATGTTTCTGCCAAATATCTCCTAAGTCTTGATCATCATCATCGTCGTCGTCGTCATCGTTGCCCCCGCCGCCGCCGCCTCAATCTCTACCATGTTTCTGCCAAATATCTCCTAAGTCTTGAATGGACCCTTCTTTCCATCCAGATCGTTTTGAGTGATATTCTCATTGCTATGTCCATATGAGCTTTCCCCAAGTTAATATCTCTTTACCTCATACTCTTTATTGTGCACTTGCCAGTCTACAGTGCATACGCCTAAACCATCCAAGTTTTCCCTCTCTGACTACTACCACTATTTTTTTTATCACCATTTCTACTGTGATTTTCCTCATCTTCTCATAAACCCATCTTAGCATTTCTTTGATTTTTACATCAGTGTGTATTGGAGCCAAGTTCAATTTAGGTCATAAAAGTTTCCTTCTAATTTGTTCTTCAGCTGCTGCTTTTTCCACCTCTTTTTATCCTTTTCCTTTGTCTTTTTAGGGAAAAAACTCAAAATTAGGCTGTACTCAACCAAACAGCCGGCTTTAGCTCCCACAGTAAATCCTCCAAGTAGCAAAGGGGAATCCTTGGACATATACCAAGCCTGGTGGCTGTCCACCATGTAATGAACATATGACGGATGCTACAATCAAATATCAATGTTGAAGGCACGGCCTTTCCCAAGTACTTGTATTCCACACAAGCTAGTAGCTTCCACACAATGGGAATTAGGCTAAGTTGACCCACAACTATCTTCTCAGCTTTTTCTCCACTGATATGAGTCTTAGGAATAATAATGCCATCATGTTTCTTGATGCTGATTCATTTATCTAGTAATTAGGAATGCTGCATGTTTGGGCAGCAGTGGCTCTACCATTCTTCTACAGAAACCTCATTGACCCCTGGTTTTCCTTGAAATCCATTTACATTATAGCAATAGTTCTAGAGAACTCCATCCTAATATGTATTTAGGCATCGAACAAAATTTTCGATCAAAATTGTGAAATTTTATCAAAATTTCCGATGTCTTTTCCGACCAACATCGGTATGCACATACATAGGGAGTGGGAGATAATTTTGCAATTTTTTTATTGCAAAATTTTGCATCTAGGTGTGAAATTTGCAATGTAGGGGAATTTTCACAGCAAAAAGCCCAGTTTGGGCCATACATTTGCAAAATGGCATAGAAAAGCGATGTGTTTTGAGAACTGTTCCTTCGGCGGATGCTGCGACATCTTGGGTATTTTGGCGATTTTCTTTTAATAATTGATCATTGTTATTATGATAAATATAGACAATGCACATATTTGAGTTCATTTAGATGCATGTAAGGCACCAAACTAGGAACGATAAAATTGATGTATTTGAACTTTTTCAAGTCCATCGGTTTGTTGTATTTAGATGCATGACCTGTAAGTGTCCAAATGATTTCAAGGTGCTTATACAAACTATTCGTATGATATTTATGATGATCATTGGCGTAGGTCTTCAAAATAGTGATTGGAACAAAACAACTTGAGTATATTGTGGCTCCTCTACACTCAAGTATATTCTAGCCTGATTCTCTCTCTTTCTATTAGGCAACACAATTGAGAGATGGAGTATTTCAAGGTGCTACAAATGAAAATTAAAGTTTGCCACATCATGGCTTAGGAAAGAAGACATCTTAGGACTAAGGGCTACTAATCCATTACATTAACATCTCACACTAATTAAGCTTAAGTTTATTACATCACTGAAATTGAGTGTGGATAGCTCGGAATCAAAATCCATATTTGCACCAACCTCGTTCTCATGTTGATGGTTATCTCCTTTTCCTCGACAAATTCATCATCATTTGTACATGAAGAATCTCATTGATGTCACTTGCAACCACATCTCTCTTTTCCAACTCAAAACGACTTCGAGTATATTGTGGTTATGCAACACTTAAGTATATTCTAGCCTGAATCTCTTTCTTTCTATTAGGCAACATAATCGAGAGATGGAGAGCAAATCAAGGTGCTAAAAATGAAAATCAAAGCTTGCCACATCTTGGCTTACGAAAGAAGGCATCTTAGGACTAGGGCTACTAGCCCATTACATTAACATCACACACTAACTAAACTTAAGTTTATTACATCAATCAAAATCAGTGTTTTGAAAAACGTTAAGCGGTAAGCGTGCGGACAACACCTTGTAACTGGTTAAGCGGTAAGCGGGCAATCAAGCGACCGATTTAAAAAAAAAAACAGATTTTAGTTTAATATATAATTTTATACAAAATTACACATATATGTATATAAATATTATACTCTTTGGAACTTTTATATATATCTAAAGATTCTAAACACTCTAACCAACAATACAAAACACCCAAATAGTTTATAAGATAGCTATAGGATAATAATTATAGCCATAATATAGTAAACAATAGACTTGACATGGATAAAACACCCTACATACATGATACAATTTATTTTTGCATCACATGTTTACAATTTATGAGAGAATGATGTCTTATTATTAGGGGAGATTCATATAGTCTAGAATAGAAAACATTAAAGTATTGGTTCAACAAATAGTTATGTAAAGATAATTTTGCAAGTCAGATGATTCATGGAGATCAATTTATATCATTTTTCAAATAGATTAGCAAAAAATTTCATCTTTAGGAACAAACTAGAACATAATCACTTAGCTCTTGAGATCAAGAGAAATTCTAGAATATGCAATAGGGATTTATATCAATAACATTAAAGATATCTAATATGGATATGTATCTAGGAGAAATATGATTAATAATAGATATAGAAGCACTTTGAGCTTCAACACTATTCTACATACTCTCATCATTTCAGATAGTCTATTCTTGAAGAAGGATCTTACTAGGAAGAACATGGTTGGCATGTCAAATTAAAACACAATTTTCTTTCTATATTCAAGTGAATCAAAAGGGATGAGTTGTAATATTGATTAGGGATGAGTTGTAATGTTGATTATGGTGTTTCTGAGTGTCAAGATTCTCATATTAGTTCTAAATTTAAAATGGATTGGATTCCTATTGCTCAAGCATATCCTTGATCTACAACGAGTCTCTTAGGAAGGACACATGATTATGGAATATGACACTCCTACAGAATAAGATAAATCCACAATATGTACCAAAGGGTATCTTTCTTACTTTAACTCCACACAAGGTATAGTATATATGGCATATGATCATTTTAGATGACCTAGATGTAATGTTTGACTTAATAAAGATATTAGAAATCTTATAATAATAATGATATGTCCTTTTCACCCTTGACCCTAACATGATGGCTATAACCTGACGGTACTGCCTAGATGGATAATAATGATTAATAATAAAGAATTGAACTCTTGTGTAACAAATCATTATCCTATAAGGTAAGTAACTCAATTAAGATATTTAATAATGATGGAAAATGTCCTAATAGACATAAAATGGATAACAAATTAAGGGAAGATGGTTGGTTTTAAGTGCAAAGATAATATCTTCAAAAGGAAAACTCGAATTAAATAATGGATATGGTTTCCTATGAGAATTGAGGAAAGTAAGTTAAGTGAAGAAAATCCTTCAAACAAATCTAAAATTATCCATGACTATTCCTTTTGGTGAGTAAATATGAGGATAACACCCTCTAACCCAAATTGATGAGATCACATAATAAATAGTCTCAAAAGAACAAAATAAACATGTATTTGAAATCCTCATTCTTTAATTTGCTTATGGAACAAGTTTCACATTAAGGAATAATCCTAGATGCCTTGATTTTAATTATAAATGAAAATAGCTTAAATTATACAATACTAAGTAAAATAATGAATGATCCCAAAAGTGAACATTAATGTAAACGTCTGATTCTACATGTCAAAGTTGGCATATGTGTCAAATTTGGATTTATTTGAACCTTATTTGAACCCTCAAACAATTAGGGAAAGAAAAAAATTAAATAATCCCTAAAATTCTAATTGAATGAGTTAATATAGTTGATTTCTTATAATCTCAAATTTATTTCATGGTTACTCTGTCACTCCATTGTTTTTGTTTACTTGGTTTTATTAGTATATATACTCTTTAATTAAGCTGCCAGATTCCAAATCTAATGGTGTTGGTGCCATCTTATTCCTAGATCACAAACATTAAAGTTTGGGTAGTATTCTATAGTTATGTACTTCCTAATCAATTCTCTTCCTCTCTCTCTAAAAAAGGGTTTCCCATGATTACTTTGCCTTTGCCTTCCCCTTGAGATTTAACGTCATATGACCCTTGCATTTCTAGGGTTTGGTAAACCCCAACCTATAAAAGGATACTAGATTTTGTAACATACCGAAACTTGGACATATTCTCTTTTTGACCCTTTTCCTATGATTTTTGTTTCCTTTCTACCCTTTTTGTCCTTGGTGTTGAATTTGTGGAATTATTAGTGGTTTGGGGTGAATTTGATCACCATTTATGCCAACAAATGAGTTTATGCACAAATACCTCACTAAATATTTTTAAGAAGCGTCTAATATGCACATTTACCAATTATGTGAGATAATGATAAAATAAATTTGTTTTAGATCATTCCTTAGCCTTATAGAGCAAGGAAAAGAAAAAGGAATGAATAATAATGCTTTAAACATGTTAATGTGATATTGATTTATTTAATGGGAGAAATAGTGGTAATATTGGATAATGGGATAAAATTAATAAGAGGAAGACTCATTGGTTAAAAATAACTTGAGATTCATTTTCCTTGAATTTGATTTGGCTTGGAGGCCAAGTTTCATAATTTTGGGACAATAATAACTATATCAATTCTATTTGGAAAAGAAGATATGAGTTGTCTCCAAAAATATCAAATAAAATATTTTATGACTCTAAAGGTGCATATAATCTTAGATTCATAATCTACGCATTAAGATACGCTTTTGGGTGATTTTTCACTCAATTTGAAGAATATTTGATATAAAGATGAAACCATGAGAGAGAAAGTGTGTAGAACCTTCAATATATTAATCAATTAAACAAATATACTCAACATGAGGAAATAATGACAAATTTGTATCCAACACACTAAATGTAACTTAGGGTGAAGTTTCATCAAATTGGGAGGATCTTATAATCATTAATTAATGATGGAAGAAAGAGAAGACATGATTTGGTTTATTTGACAATAGAAAGGTTCTCAAAAGGCAAATCTAATTTCATATTTGGATTCCTCATGTCCACAATAGGCCAGGTGCCAAATTTCATTAATTTTGATGTTAGTTTGTACCATCAAATGAAGAAAGAGGAAAAGGGAAATAATTAATGTGTCACTTTATTCGATTCCTATTTTGGTAAGTTTGATGTCACGCGGCCCATTCTTTTTCTTGATAATGTGTGCATTTTTCCTCGGCCGCCCGATCCTGAATCTGATGGTCTGGGAGTTGTCTTCAACCCATGCCAGTTTTAGAAACTGGTCTACTGATACGAGGAGAATAAAGCACGAATTTCTCCTACGGTTCTCAACGATTCCTCGAGATTTCTTCACTAACATCTTCCTTATCCTTTCCCACAGTCAAAGACCCTATAAATATTGGAGTTTCCTTGCTTGATCTTCTGTTCGTATGGTGCCACCCAACCTTCTCTATTCATGCCCTATTTCTGCCCTGTTTTCCTTCTCCTTGCCAACTCAGGTCATAAGGCCCCTCAGAAACCCTCCATTTACCTTCTCGGAACCATCGAGAATCACCCCTTGGTTCTAGCTTGGTCTATTCTGTTCCCGAAGCTATCTCCCGAACTCCGTCTTTCTCCTGACGCTTCCCTGGCTCATCGGCCCAGGGTATGGGATCCCCTTTGCCACCAGAAACGATGCTGCCATCTTGCTGTGGTCTTCAGGAAGCTTCTAGGATCTTCAATTTCTGTCTGCAGCAAGGTATTCTCAATTTCCCTTTTTTCATGTGGTCTTTTGAGGCAGTTTAGGAAGGATGGAATTTAGGGGATTGCCCCGACGTTTTCTTTGAATTTGCACAATAATTAACTCCGTTTCATGTTGATTAAGCTTTTCGAGTTTTGGGTTATCTCTGTGATCTTGGTTTGCCTTGCACCATCTTCCCTTGTTCTTTTCCTCCTGTCGGCCATGGCAGAACATCTGTTCTTGTTGTTCGGGCGCCTCTGGACCCAAATTTGGGATCCTTGGGACCGCCTGGTAATGAGGAAGATGATGAGCACCTTGGCTGATGGTGCCAAAGTTGTTTCACATGATCTCTTCTATGCCAAGGACCTTCCTAAGCTGTTCGAGCTTTCTGTCTCTCGTGCGATTTTAGAAGATGATCAATGAGCATGTTACATATATGCCCTTGTTCTGATCTTTTATTTGGTTTCACCATCTGGTGAAAACTACTAGAGGGGGGGTGAATAGAGTTTTATGGATAATTTAACAATTATTGAACTTAAACAACCACAATGAAAAATATTGGACAAGGAGACACAAGGTTTAGAGTGGTTCCAACTATAGCAAATACTATAGCCGTCAGTCCACTACCCGGTTGCTTACCCAACCGGGATTTGAAAAGAAATTTATTTTATTACCTCTTCAAGGAATTTACATAAAATACAATCTCTTTTCCTAAACCCTTCAAGCAGCCTTCACCTAGAAGTAATCGCCAACCTTGAAGCAGCCTTCCCTTGAAGTAGATGCACCAACTCCCGTTGCACCAGCCTTCTGAAGTAGCTTCCCTTGCGATAGCCTTCTTGAAGTAGCTTGAAGTCCCCTTCTCCACCTGAGAAGTCAACCCTCTCCAATCCGCAGCCTCCAACCCTAGGAGTAGCAAGGAGAGTACAAAAGATAAACAGGAACAAGAAAGAAAAAGGAAATTACAACTTATCCTTTAAGCCCGAGGCTTGATATGCCTAGATCAAGCGTAAGATCTCCTAGCCAAGTATGTGAACTCGTAATTGCAGTGGGTAGGAGAATCTAGCCTATAGGACACGAGATTGAGCTAAGGAGAATGTAGGCCAATGATCACAGTGCTCAAATTTGCTTGCAAAAGATTGCTCAAGTATGCTCAAGTGTATTCTCAAGTGTAACAAGTGAATTCTAGTGTCCTATGGCTTGTCCTATTTATAGGAATGGCCTAAGTATGCTTAAGGACGTTCTAGACAACTTCTAGGGGTTTCTAAGTGCTTAACTAGCCGTTAGGTACAAAGTTGTTGCTTTAACAACGGCTAATTAATTTATTCTGCAGTTGCTGTCAGAGACCATCTCGGTCGACAATTGGTCGACCGAGACACCTACTCGGTCGAAGTTTTGTCGACCGACAGGCTCTCTGGATCAACGTTCATTTGCAACTGCCAACTACTTTGTCAGCTGTGTCTAACGGCTACTTTGGATCTTTCTCGGTCGAGAGGTTTGTCGACCGAGAGTCTCTCGGTCGAGGAGTTTGTCGACCGAGAATGATCCTGTTTCAAGGTTTCAATTTAAGCATTAATTATATGTGTGAGTGTGCAAAGGTGATCCTAATTAAATGGGATGACATGTCTAACTGTGGTGTTTGGCTAGGGAAAATCTAACGCTTGATTTACATGCAATTCTAAGTACTTGTACATTATATATTTGTACAAGTTTTTACAACAAGGATTACATTGCATGAAAATATAAACAAGTAAGCTCTTGGATTTTCCCTTGCTACTTTGTCATCCTGCACACTCAAGTAGCTCGTTAGATTAATAAGAATGAAATGTTTGTCATCATCGAAACAAAGGGATTTATCATAATATCCAATTTATCCAACAATCTCCCCCTTTTTGAAGATGACAAACATTTCCTAAATATGAAATAAGGAAATATAAAGCATGTGAGTTTCATACCTGAAAATTACCTTTTGTAGCCATTTATGTTTTGCAAGTGAGTGCTGGCCAAGATGTGATGAAACTCATTTATATTTTTGATTTTTATATTCTTTCTCCCCCTTTGTCATTTCAAAAAGATATCCAAGTTGAATATTTTATTTTTCTTCCCCCCCTTAATATAATGCTCCCCCTTAACTAGATATCCTATTAGAAGCATGGATTTTTATCTAATTTATCCACAATTTGTTTCTCAATCATTTGCAAAGGATGTTAAGCCTTGAAATGATATGAGATTCCCTTAAGCGTATGATGAATGTATATTGATTTCTCATTTATCAAAGGATGTTAAGCCCTAGATTAAATGAGAATCCTCTAAGCTTAGAGTACATAAAAATGTCTCCATCCAAATGCAAGGGATGTTAAGCCCTGTTTTGGGTAGAGAGTTCCTTCAAGTACAAGATACCAAATAAATTCATAAATTTCTTGAAAATTTTCAGCTACACATGGTGATTACAATGTTTTTGTAAGCTTCTTCAATCAAATGGTCAAAGTTTTTATGATCTCCCCCTTAGTCTTATGCTTTGCTCCCCCTTAGATAGATATCTTAAATGAAAGTTTGAATACTAAGCAAATATATAAAATGTTGTAGATGATCTCCAAGTTTTAACAAAGATGTATGCAATTTATGTCAGTCAGGAAAACAGAAACCCGGTCGGTCGACAACTGCTCGACCGACAGTGTTCTCGGTCGACTAGTTGCTCGACCGAGAATGTTTCTGGAGAACTGTTTTGTCATTTGTCAATTTAGCTACGATGTTAATAGTTGCCTGTTTTAATTATTACTCCCCTTATTTGTTATGCTCTACAATAATGAACTTATAATCCATATTTTTGAAGATGTCTCATATGCAAAAAAATAATCATTTGAATCAAGCAAAGATGACAAACTTCATTAAATAGCATGGAAAGTATTACAATCATATAGAAATGACCAATTTATTACAACCATTGTCATTACAACTAGTACAACTTCAACACTTCATTGGAAAGATTTAATAATTACATCGATGTCCGGATCTTTCCCAAGGAATGGCTCGGCTCCATAATATTTGACCAGAGTTTGCCAATCTAAAGCACCTGTCATAGTTAACGCATATGCTTCCAGAAATGTGGGAACTCGGTCAAATCGGAAGTGAGCAGCTATATCTTGCAATTGTATGGAGGAAAATTGAGTATGTGCAAGATCCATTGATGGTGGAGGTGGAGGTTGATAGTAGTTGTATGAAGGGTTAAATGGGTTGAGCATGCCAGGATTTAAGGAATGCGGATATTCATCGGTTTGGCTCGGAGAAAGATTTTGCATTCTTTGATTCAAGTATGTCATGGCATGGTGGGTATAGTTGAGTTGGTTACTAAGATGATATTGGGAGCCGACAAGATAAGTGAGAGTATTTTGGATGGGATCAACAGAAGGATTAGTAGGAGGAGGGGGTGGTGGTATATCTTGATGTGATGATTCTCCTTCTACTCTTGCCCTTTTATGACCAAAGTCAATCCCCATCTTCTCTACGGTATTCTTACTTATCTTTGGTGGTCTACGCTCCCATGTATACCCCATATCTTCAATTTGTAACTTAAGACAATGTTGAGTGATCTGGCATACAAAATCGGCATACGGTGGATTGCCAGAAAACTCAAGCATGTTTTTAAGTATTAAGCGAATGAAGTTTGTAGGAATTTCTTTTATGATAGCATATATTAGACACATGCGGAAAATAGGAACCTCAGATTTATTGGCTCTAGGATGTATGTTGGTGGAAACAATGAGGTTTACTATCCTACATGCAGGTTTCAGGTTTATTGCATAATAAGTTCCCCTATCTTCATGACAAGTGGTATTGGTTTGAAATATGGCTCTTTTTATATCACTAAGGTTAGTGGAATGGTCATCATGGGATAATAAATTTAGTGGATTGCCGGTGGTAAGGTCAAGGAAATCTTGGTATTCATCTATATCAATTTCTAGCATATCAAGAATATCCCCTTCGGAAAATTTAAAACTACGCCCATTGACCATGGTGTAGAAGAATGTGGTTTCATTTTCGGTGTGGGATAAGAGATTGGCATAGAATTCGTTGACTACCTTAGTGGAATAGGAAGGAAAAGAAGGATAGATGAAGTCCTTCAGCTTCTGCACTCCAAAGAGATTCTCCAGATCGACTATGTTGATGAAGTCCATAGCTTCGACCGGGCGTCGGGGAAGAGGAGCTTTAGAAGAAAGCCGTAGATATCTATCTCCAGCATCTCCGTCGACGAAGGCGATGTCATTGATGATCGTCAGTGGCGGAGTGGCTTCCCGATCTTCTCTTCTTTTTCTTCCAGCAACTTTCTTCTTCCCACGGACAGCTGATGATGAGGCCATTGTGTTTCTTGAGAGTGGAGAAGAAGCAAGGAAGATTGGAGGATAAGAATGCTGAATGTTTGCACGAGAATGCACTAGAGATGGACTATGGAGGCAAGGAAATGCAAGTGTGAGTAAGTGACCCGTTTTTGCTCCTATTTATAGCATTCCAGCGACCTGGTCGGTCGACGACTCGTCGACCGAGCGTCCGCAACGGTCGAGTTGCAGACGCGCCACTTGGTTCCCCAACGGAAAAAAAAACGGTCATAACGGTCCGTCCGCAACGGTCGTATCCAACGGCTATTTCTCGGTCGAGCACTTGTCGACCGACGTTGTCTCGGTCGAGCATTTGTCGACCGACAGATCGTCCGATATTGAGTCTGTTTAGTATTTGTCGGTCGAGATAGATGGACTGACCGAGAGGTTCTCGGTCGACGAATTCGTCGACCGACAGACTTACTGAGTTCAACTTTTGAGACTGAATTTTAATGCAGATCATAGATCATTTTTGTAGAGCATATATATGGATATTCCGAGGGAGTAATATTGTTTTGTTTTTGACAATTTTTAAGGCTTTAAATTTTTGATTCTATTAAAAATATGCTAAGATTAAGTCTAATAAATTGATGTCCAAATAAACAATCTTTTGTCAAAGTTTATTTTAGGTCGCCCTTGACTACGACCGTGGCGCCCCTTGGTCAAATTTTATTTTAACCAAGAGGCATATTCTGCAGGTTTCCAGGATAAACATTCATATACGAAGTATAAGTTCTGCAGATAGCTTACGAGTATCAATTTGAGGCTCATTAAAGTGTACCAATTATGAGAAATTAATAAGGGCATCAAATATGATGAAGTATATTCAAGAATAATATCCATTCATGAATTACAGATTATTTTGGACTAATTCAAATATGATGAAGCATATTAAGTGATGCTTAATATAAGAGCACAATGAATATTTTCAAAAATCAATTTGAAACATTTTATTCATTTCAAGTATAAAAGCATGATTAAATAGGAATTTTCTTTAATCTAAGCATTATCAATCAATATTTATTCCATATAATCTTTCAAGAATAATTTCCACATATAGTGTAACACTGTAACTTAAAAATTTTACAGCAGTAAAAATCAGTGATATGCTCGGTCGACAATTTCTCGACCGAGGTTCACTCGGTCGACAACTTCTCGACCGATCAATTTTCTGGAAAACTTTCAGAAATTTATTTCAAGTGCACTATAGGCTGTATCTAATTCAACTATTTCAAAGATCAGTTTGAGATAAGACATATGTGTATCAAAGTGATACTTAAATTAAATTTTTGATTTTGTTATCCCTATATGTTAAGTTGAGATAGACAAGGATATGCAAATTAAGATCTTTGGTCATATCTCAACTTAGTCTAATCAATTTAATTTGGGGGTTTTGGAACCCATACCATCTCAACATTCTTTTTCTTGTATGGGCATGAAAAAGAATAATGTCCAAGGCGTGAGCAATAATGGCAACAAATTGAATCAACCTCAAGCCTTTTTCTATGATTTTGCCCTGTGTTGTCATTGGGTGAGGGTGTCCTTTTGGGTACATATATGGGTTGATAGGTGTGTGGCTTACTCCGACTAGGTTGTTGATGTGATTTTTCTTTAGGTTTATAACCTAGTCCTCTTCTCCCTATTTGATGATAGGAATTATCCAATATTCTATCAAGGATTCCATTGTTGTTTAACCTACTAACTTCTCGTTGTAACTTAACGATCTCATCCATTCTATTCTTAATATCTAGTTTTGCTTGATCTAGATTGGATGATAAAGAATTTCTTTCTTTCACTATATTGTCATAATCTACATGTGTACACAAAATAGGTTGTTTTTGAAAGTCATTTAACTTTGCAAGTAATTCAACCTTTTCTTGATATAGAAGATCATAATTTGTTTCTAGAGTAAAAATCTTCACTTCACTATTACTTAGAGATGATTTCAAAGTACGGTTTTCAGAAGCAATGTCATCTTTTTCGAAACCAAGAGTATTCAATTTAGCATATAAATCGTCATTTTCAGATGTAAGAGCAAGAAGTCTAGCATTTAACTCATCGTTTGTTTTACTAGATTTCTTTAATTTCTTCTTGCACTCAATATACTTATTGTGAGTTTCTTCAAGACTAGAAATTAGCTCTTCTTTTGATAAATCAAGAAGGCTTACCTCTTCTTCTTCTTCCTCATTGGTTGTAGCAATGAAACAATTCTTATGGACCTCTTTCTTCTTTTCTTTCCATGGACAGCCGATTGTTGTATGGTTTGTTCCTAAACACCAATTGCAGCTTGTTGAAAGTTGGTCCAAGTTGCTCCTTTGTCTGTGGTCGTAGTCACCTCCACCCTTCATTCTTCAAGACCTGGTTAGGGTTCCTTGAAGCCTGCTCTGATACCAATTGAAAACTACTAGAGGGGGGGTGAATAGAGTTTTATGGATAATTTAACAATTATTGAACTTAAACAACCACAATGAAAAATATTGGACAAGGAGACACAAGGTTTAGAGTGGTTCCAACTATAGCAAATACTATAGCCGTCAGTCCACTACCCGGTTGCTTACCCAACCGGGATTTGAAAAGAAATTTATTTTATTACCTCTTCAAGGAATTTACATAAAATACAATCTCTTTTCCTAAACCCTTCAAGCAGCCTTCACCTAGAAGTAATCGCCAACCTTGAAGCAGCCTTCCCTTGAAGTAGATGCACCAACTCCCGTTGCACTAGCCTTCTGAAGTAGCTTCCCTTGCGATAGCCTTCTTGAAGTAGCTTGAAGTCCCCTTCTCCACCTGAGAAGTCAACCCTCTCCAATCCGCAGCCTCCAACCCTAGGAGTAGAAAGGAGAGTACAAAAGATAAACAGGAACAAGAAAGAAAAAGGAAATTACAACTTATCCTTTAAGCCCGAGGCTTGATATGCCTAGATCAAGCGTAAGATCTCCTAGCCAAGTATGTGAACTCGTAATTGCAGTGGGTAGGAGAATCTAGCCTATAGGACACGAGATTGAGCTAAGGAGAATGTAGGCCAATGATCACAGTGCTCAAATTTGCTTGCAAAAGATTGCTCAAGTATGCTCAAGTGTATTCTCAAGTGTAACAAGTGAATTCTAGTGTCCTATGGCTTGTCCTATTTATAGGAATGGCCTAAGTATGCTTAAGGACGTTCTAGACAACTTCTAGGGGTTTCTAAGTGCTTAACTAGCCGTTAGGTACAAAGTTGTTGCTTTAACAACGGCTAATTAATTTATTCTGCAGTTGCTGTCAGAGACCATCTCGGTCGACAATTGGTCGACCGAGACACCTACTCGGTCGAAGTTTTGTCGACCGACAGGCTCTCTGGATCAACGTTCATTTGCAACTGCCAACTACTTTGTCAGCTGTGTCTAACGGCTACTTTGGATCTTTCTCGGTCGAGAGGTTTGTCGACCGAGAGTCTCTCGGTCGAGGAGTTTGTCGACCGAGAATGATCCTGTTTCAAGGTTTCAATTTAAGCATTAATTATATGTGTGAGTGTGCAAAGGTGATCCTAATTAAATGGGATGACATGTCTAACTGTGGTGTTTGGCTAGGGAAAATCTAACACTTGATTTACATGCAATTCTAAGTACTTGTACATTATATATTTGTACAAGTTTTTACAACAAGGATTACATTGCATGAAAATATAAACAAGTAAGCTCTTGGATTTTCCCTTGCTACTTTGTCATCCTGCACACTCAAGTAGCTCGTTAGATTAATAAGAATGAAATGTTTGTCATCATCGAAACAAAGGGATTTATCATAATATCCAATTTATCCAACATCTGGGGCAAAGTGGTCTTTTTACCCTCATTTTTCTGCTTTGTGAGATGGTGCATCACTGGCAAAGGGCCCAGACTAGTTGGCCTCCCTTGATTGGTCCACCTCGGCAAGTCGACCTTGTTTAATTGGACTTTATCCTTTGACGTGGAATTTTAGAATTTTCTGATTGACCAAAATTGTAAAAATCATATCTTTTGATTTGCTTGCCAAAAATTAAAGTAAAATATGTTTTGGAATCTGAAAGATGTGTTCTTTCTAATAAAAATAGTTTCAGGGTCTAGTTTCCATGATTTCAAAGAGTGATTTTTGAAAATCTAATTATTTTATATAAAAAACCTTTAAATTGGTAACTAATTTATATGAACTATAAATTAAGTAAACAAATATGCTTTCTTGATCATAAAAGCCTAATAATTCGTTTGGTCTAGATTTTGAGTCCAAAATCTGAGGTTTTCCAAAAAGGTCTAAAACTAGGGTTTTCTTTACATAAATGCACATGATAAACCCTAATACATGATTATACATTGAAAATAGGAAAAGTGGACCTTGAACTCAATTAAAGTGGTGAAAGTGAGTAATAGAATTCAATAAGAGAGGTTTATGCATCCTTACACCTTAAGTTGGGAATATTTGGAAGACCTAACCTAATTTCCCTAATGAGGCACTTATTAAACCCTAATATCTCTTTTGATATTTCTTTTGCTATATTTCCCTCAAAATGAATATTGATAATCTATTTCTTGAGTCTTGTACCCCACTGCCATGTTTCAACTATTTAATGCTTATACTTGCCATAGTTCTATTTAACATGTTGATTTTATTAGACTATTTAACTAGTGTAGTGATACTTTTATACAACCACCCATAGACAGGGCATGTGTTAATTTGCCCAGGGGAATGTGTTACTCTCCCCAATATAAAAGATTTGATAGGTGACTAGAACATGTTACTCTCCCTCACCTATTTGGTTGAGGTCTGGTAGGTACCTTAACCCTACTTAGTTAAGGTAGTCAATGTTAATCATGCATGCAAACCTTTTACTATTTTCTTGTTGTGGCAAGCTCTATTTGATTATGCCTCATACTTTTGACCATCTTCATCTTATGATGAAATCTAAGCCTTTATTTCCATGTTTTTTCTTATCTTTTGTCATTGTTCATAATTTTGACACATACCTTGTTTCTTTCTTTTGCTGGGTGCTTTCCCAGCCACCCAGGGTTTGATCAAGGTGTTGAGCAAGGCCTACAATTAGAGTGCGCAATAGGAGCATGGAGGACCAGCCTAGGAATAGGATAAGGAGTATCTGGCTTTCAGCATGGACCTATCTCATGGAGTTGTTGCTTGAAGACAAAGTTTGTATAGTTTAGATTTCCCTCTATCTAGATCCTTTTTTTGTAACATCCAGACCCTATATTGAAGTTGATGATGTACTTTTATAAAATCGATTATAGTCATGAAAATTATATTCCGCTGCTATACTCTTTGGTCTTTTGTATACCATTATATAAAGATTTGAAAATTTTACATCGGTTTCAACATACCTTTTGAGTATGTTTGGGATAGATGTTTTATTCTTCAAATTTTTAGTAAAGGGGTGATTTCACTCTTTTACAAGATTTCTCCTCTACTCTATTTCCTCCATGTTTCCCTACCTCACAACCCAACTTCTTTGGCCCATATATAACTTTCCCTCATCTCTATGACACCACCTTATACCTTTTCCCATCTTTCCTTTCACCCTTGTGACCCTGAACATGCCCCCTCGACTTCACCTTCTAGATGGGTTCACATGAAATATGACAATGGTGTTGAGACCTTTGCATTTTCCCTCTTCTGGAGTTCTCCTGATGCTAACTTGAAATACCCGTATCACCATTGTCCTCTTCCATTTTGTTGATTGTTTATTTGTTCTTAGGCGTCAAGGTTTTCCAATCTGATATAATCTAATTGACATTTGCTGCCGATGTTCTCCCGAGCTTCTCGTCCACATTAGCAATGGTGGGACTAAGCCTGGTCACCATAGGCCATGTCGAAAACTATACCAACCTCACTTTTTGGCAACCCCCAATTAAGGAAGGCCTTAAAGTTGGGAGCCATTACCTAAAATTTCTCAAGAATCCAAAATTTACCAAACAATAAATAATAACAAATAATTTCCATTAATTCAAATATTGTTTAAAAGATGCTCCTCGAAGGAGTTACATGAGTTTTTTTTTGGAGTACGAGAGAACCGCCCCTGTAGAAGCGCCACATTAGTGACCCCCCCCAGACAGCGTAAACTCTCGGGCCCCCGAGCGTCCCGCCAACCCGAGAACCGGTTAAAGCGCACAGTTGGTCGGCCTGTGCGACGGGTACCATTTCGGAGGCGGCCGCTGGGTTCCGAACCCGGGTCCCTTCATGAGGGGACACCGTGCCGAACCACCTGAACCACTCCTCCCCGGCTCACAATTTGATATATTATAATATCCAAGAATGACAAATTATAGAAAAATCATTAAAGTTATTACATAGAGTAAGAATTTTACAGTTAAAATACTAATGGAGTGGATTACAAGGAAGAGGGGAAGCAATAGTGATGGGAGGGGAGATATGTATTGGTAGTGGTGATGGTGGTAAAACAAGAGGAGGATAACACATTTAGTAGTCATGTAGGGGTGGAGTAGAGGGAAGAGACAAAAGTAGGTGGACTGCATGTTGCAAGGAGGAAAAAGAGGGGAGGAGAGTTTTCAATGGATTAGGAAGAAGAGGCATGTGAGGAGTGTACACATTATAGGACCGACAAAGTAGAGAGAAGAGGAAGGAGAAAAGGAATGAGTGAAGAAAATATAGAGGAAGAAGAGGGAAGGAGTTCGTAGAGGGGAAGGAAGCTGCTTCTTGTGGCTGATCTAGGTGTTGGCAGCTCCTGCTGCAAATGGCTGCCGCTTGTGTAGGGTTGTCAATGGGGAGGAGGGTAAGGCCGCCTTACCCCTACCCTTACCCACCAAGTGTGACCGGGTAAGGGTATGGGTAATTCCCTACTCCACCAACATCCTTACCCTTACCCTCTTACCCATAGGGTAAACAGGGAGGGTAAGGGTGAAGCGGAGAATTTATACGTCTTTTTCAAATTCGTGCTAATACTAATAATAATGGCATGAATAATACATTTATTTAATTTACTGAAATATCAAGATGCTCAAGGATGGATTTTAAATACCCAAAATGAGTATAAATAATCTTATACGACATTATATAAATAGTTTGTGTTGTATTGCATGCATATACAAATGGTAGTAGCCCAATATTGGTGTCTGAACAAATAAGTTATTCCCAAAAGATAAAGATTGCTACATTTAAATGATATTAAATGACAATATGTCACAAAGAGTTATTGTTAAAAACATATATATCTTATACCCTCTAAAATATTGTTGCATCAAAAAATAAAGCACAAATAAAATAGATAACACCACCTCACATATGTATCAAATGGTACATTAAAGATCAAATCTTGTTATTATTATACATGTTTGTCTAACACCACACAAGTATCTAATGGAACATTAGACTATTTTTATATATGTGTCTTGCACTTCCAAAACACTGTTGCATACACAACCAAGTTAACTACATAACAAGTATATAAGAATATCATGTATTGTATAAGATGGTGACCACATAATAATAAATATTCCATAGACTTGTTCAACACAATGAGCATACATATAATATATTATACATAAATATTGGCGGGTAGCAGGTTAGACCCACTAAAGTAGCGGGTTAGAGGGTAGTGGGTAGGTGGGTAAAGTGTAAGAAAACCATTTACCCTTACCCATCCTCTACAGGGTAGACAGTCGTACGCTTGTGGCTGGTATAGGTGTTGGCAGCTCCTGCTGCAAATGGTTTTTTTTGTGGCAGCTTCAACTCCTACCCATTGCTGCTGCAAAGGCTACTTGTAACAGCTCCCATCTCCTTCTGGTTTTTTTTTGTGGCAGCTTCAACTCCTACCCATTGCTGCTGCAAAGGCTACTTGTAACAGCCCCCATCTCCTTCTGGTGGTTGCTTGCAGCGGCTCCAGCACTGCTGTTTCTTGCACAGTTGCTGCAAGTATTGTCCAAGATGCGTAGGTTAGGCTGGCCGTGTCTAGAAAGTGTCCAAGACGTGTCCATGTCGTGTCCTGCTGGAAATAAAAAAAATGAAGCTGGACACGCCAGAGCCGTGTCCGCCGCGTGTCTAGGTGTGTCCATGTTGGACACGTGTCGGACACGGACACGACAGCCTCTGGGAAGTGTTTGTGCTTCCAAGCTCAAAACTATAACAAGACCGTCAAGCAATTGAATATGTTCTTTTGATCAACAATTTTAAAGAAGGAATGACAGCGTCAGGTAGAGAGATAGACAGGTAAACAGTCTCTCACTTGAAACAAGATCTGCAACATCTTGTTGCCCAATCCTGCATGTCAATATCCGCCCCACTATAAGATTGCACTAGAAAATGAGAGTCACCTTATTCGCTGTTAGAGGAATACTGCAGAATCTTCATTAACCAACTTAGAGAATTTGGGTATAGGAACACATCATATCATTATTTTATATTCATGAACCTTCGGAAGGAATTAAGTAAGCTTTGTTAGGAGATCATATTACAGAAAACTCGAGATGTCTTCTTGAAGCTAGCTAAATTTTACACATCTCATGTGAGCAACAAAATTGCTAAGAGGAATGATATTTTGAACTGCGGCAGAGGGGGGAAAGGAAGAAAAAATGACATTCCAAACTTACAGCAGCTCTTGAAGCATCTTGAGAGGCCAATGCGATGCCAAGTAGAAGAAGACACACCTGTAGAGCAGTCTTCTGCACACCCCAAAAAGAAGAAGCATTAAACAAACAGACGTATACAGCCAATCTTTAATTTTCATGACCTTTTTGTTGCTACCACGTCAGGTCAAAGCGAATTTAATGATACCTCGTCTAAAGGCTCCAAAATTTGGTAAAGTGGCTCCAACAATGACAAAGCAAGATCATATTCATGCAGATGATACATAACAATAGCCTGGTATATCCAATGACCAAGAGATAAATAAGAAGAAAAAATTATAAGAATCTAACAATAGAATGTTGCTACAACCAGGCCTGTGGAAGTTTCAAAGCGTACCTTGTTTATTATCACAGTGGAGGTGTCAAAGCCCTGTATATGTGATATTAGCACTACTTACTGTCTGCCCAGTCCCACTACCTCTAGAACCAGATGTATTATTTCCGAGATTTCCCATAGATTCCATCTGCATTCCAGCAGCCTGGAGTTCTTCACTTCTTCTCTGTCATCAGAAAGCAAGATTCGAAATCAAACTGGCATCGACATAAGTGTATTGAACATATGAACTCATAAATGTCTTGTACAGCCAAAAAGACGATCTTCATGAAGAAATACTTCCACTGTTGAGAAATGAATTTCCAAACTATTATTATGATTAAATCTTCATCTCCAGTGTGGAGCTCATGAAATCAAGAGAATCAATCCTCTTGTTGGTGTCGAAACGGAAGTAGCCGGTTGATCAAAGTTCCTGAAGTCATATCTCTCCTCCTAGAACATATAATAAGATGGTACAGCCTTCAAATCTATCAAAAGAAGAATATCGGCCTATTTACCACTAAGATTTGTGAAAACCAGCAGCTACTGACATTGTAACTCAACATTGGGGTGACGACAATTGTAAACTGACTGGTGTCTATCATGTCATCAACAGATGTTACATCACTTTTCTCAATTCTGTAGCTACTAGCTAGTGCACGATACGACTTCACTGCCAATGTAAAGGGAATAAATAAGAAATTAGGGAGGCTTTAATTTTCTGTCTTATGCAGTGAGCTATAATCAGCATGGCCAGCGTTCAAAGTGAAGAATGCCATGGTGATGACAAACAAACTCTAGTCACAGGTTTCCTTCCTATAGTTCTTGTATCAGCAGAGTCAAGTTGGCTGTAAATAACCACTACGGATAACTTGTCAATTAGCTGAAAATATTGATGACCACAAAGAAGTGACCATTGATCACAACACCACACTGATAGGTTACCAAAAGATGGTAAGGTCTTAGATCACGGAAACTCAAATTCGAGGTACTGTGTCATGTTATAAACCTTTAGAAACTATGAAGTGACAAGTATATAAATTTCCAAATAAACTGCAAAAATAAAAGCATGCATATATCAATTGCCATAGGCCAGTTTGGTTAAGTATAAAATATTTGCAAGCTAAGAGTTAGAAAACAGAGATTTTCAGCTACTTTTTTTGGAAGTCGGGAGGCTTTCTATTCATCCCGCGCTCCTGTAGCCAGCAACACCGAGCGACGGTACATGTTTGTTTATCAAGCACGGATATGGGCCAATCACCAACTAACTATACAAAAAAAAAACTGTGTATCACGTCATGAAGTGTGTGTATGGTATACCATGCCTATCCATAATTAAAAGACCCCAATTCCCACAGGGAGGAGGATCACGTACGTCACAGCTAAACTATCTTTAACTATATAGTATGTTCTTATGATAATTAAGAAGATCAACAGTTTAGATTTTTCAAAAATTTACTACATCTTCAAAAATGACTGAGGTGTGCGGTGCCTCCGGTACACTCGAGTGTATGCTAACCCGACTCTCTCTCTCTCTCTCTCTCTCTCTATATATATATATATATATATATATATATATATATATATATATATATATATATATATATATAGAGTGAGGCTAGGGTACACTCAAGTGTATTCTGCCTCAAATACAATCAACTTTTAAACCGTTGGATCGGACATCTTAGAGATCTGCCAAAAGCCAGTTTAACGCTCACTTTCTCCGTCACCCAGCCGTGAGTCTGTGACCCCACCAGTCCGTCCGTGACTTCTCCTCCGCTGTGACCCCCCCTCCTCTGTGGTCTCTCGTCTCTCTCCCCCGTCTTTCTCTCTCCCCTCTGTTCCCTCTCTCTCACGCAGGCGCGAGGAGGAGCCCGCCGCTCCCGTGCAAGGGGAAAGCCGACGGAGAGGCTTCCGTCCGGCCGTTCGTCTCTGGTGTACGGCAGAGAGATTCTTCTTCCCCTTTTCTCCTCACCGGCTATCTCACCAGCAGCGTGCTGCCCCGACGTCCGAAGATTTAGCGTGGCGGGCTACTCCGGCAGGAACTGGACGACTGTAGTCCGTCCGTGACTTTATCCTCACACGGTGGTGGGTGAGCAGCCATCTTCATCTCGCCATTATCAGCTCCGGTCCTCTATTGTATTTAATCTTCTCCAGGTGGCAACAACCAAACAAGGACCAGCCGTCACTTACTTCTGGCCAGAGGTGAGCATGTTTATTATTAGTACATTGGTTTGCGATTTCCAATAATATACGTAATGGATTCTCCTCTACTTAACTCTACTCAATTATTTACATTTTTAACAATGCTCTCTGTCATTCTTTGCTTAGAAAAAATATGCTTAAATTAGATATCTATATGGTTTTTCCTAATAAATATCTTTTTTCTTGTCTAAGATATGGAAGGTTACATTCCAATTTTTTCGGATAGGGAAGGGACTAGCACCACACAACAATCCCTACATGGTTAGATCTCCTTTTCTCTTATCAATGTGGTTTCATTTGTTCATTAAACAATATACTCATATTGTTTACCAATATACAAATAAGAGAATGATTATGTCTTTTTTTTTTAGATATGGACTTTCGTCATGATGTTGACGGCATGACGGGAATAGACTGGTTGGCTTATGACCAAGTGGTGGATGAAAATGAAAATCCACCAGAAGAAGATGATACCATTTTAGAGGATGATAGGGTTGACATACAATCTGAACTAGAACCTTTCATGGGTCTACAATTTGATAGTCTTGATAAAGCTGAGGAGTTTTACAATAAATATGCATATCGTATTGGATTTAGCATAAGGAAGGGAAATCACTATGTCTCAGCTAAAACCAAAAAAGTCACAAGCAGGGTATTCATGTGCTCCAAAGAAGGATTTCATAAACCAAAGACGAAGGAAGACAATGGTCATAAGGGCACCCCACAAAAAGATGTCATTTCCAATCGAACTGGATGCAAGGCTCAAATGCGAGTCAAGTTAGAGGAGGACACAAAGTGGGTTGTTATGAGCTTTGAAAAAGAGCACAACCATGATCTCACTAATAGTCCATCTAAAAAGAGGTTTCATCGCTCACACCGTCGCAGGTCTTCTGAAGTAAAGGATTTAATTCACACAATGCATGATCAAAATATTTCTGCTGCACAGATTATGTCACTCATTTCTAGCCAGCAAGGAGGAATTTGCAATGTCACATTCACAAGAAAAGATCTAAGCAACACACTTGTTTCTTTGCGAAGGAGATACATAGGTGTCGATGTAGCATCTACAATAGAGCATTTTAGAAAGCAACAAGCATTAAATCCTGCATTCTTCTACTCTGTGCTATTTGATAATGACGGTTGTGCACACAATATATTTTGGGTAGATGCGAGATCAAGAATGGCATATCAAACATTTGGAGATGTGATTACATTTGACACAACTTACATGACTAATAGATACAATATGCCATTTGCACCTTTTATTGGGGTGAATCATCATAGGCAATCTACTTTGTTTGGTTGTGCTTTGTTACGAGATGAGACTGCTGATTCCTTTGTTTGGGTTTTTGAAACATTTTTGGAAGCAATGTATGTGTGACAGAGAAGAGACTTGACGGAGAAGAGACTTCGACTCTCTCGGTCCCTCACGTATCATGTATACAAAGAAGATACATCAGACATTTACAATCAGGTCCCTGACCTTACACACAAGACCACAACATTTACATTTAAGTCCCTACATACTAACACTCCCCCTCAAGCTGGCGCATACATATCATATGTGCCCAGCTTGGTACATAAGAAGTGAACTCGACAACCATTCAAGGACTTTGTGAATAGATCAGCTAACTGGTCTTCTGACCTGACAGGTGACAACTGAATCAGTCTCTCCTTGATCTTCTCTCTCAGAAAATGGCAATCGACCTCAATGTGTTTAGTTCTTTCATGGAAGACAGGGTTCTGAGCAATATGGACAGCAGCCTGATTATCACACTTCAAATCCATAGGAGTGTCTAAGGCAAAGCCAAGTTCCCGCAACAAATGTTGAATCCATAACAGCTCACATGTAGCTAAGGCCATAGCTCTGTATTCAGACTCTGCACTTGATCTAGATACAACTGTTTGCTTCTTGCTCTTCCAAGAAACTAAATTTCCTCCCACAAAGACACAATAGCCTGTAATAGATCGTCTATCAATGCTTGATCCAGCCCAATCAGCATCAGAAAACCCCTGTACTTTCAGGTGACCATGATTTTGATACAAGAGTCCCTTTCCAGGGGACTTCTTCAAGTACCTCAATATGCGCATCACAGCTTCTAAGTGACCCGTACAAGGCTTATCCATAAATTGGTTCACAACACTAGTAGCAAATGCAATATCTGGTCGGGTGACTGCCAAATAATTCAGCTTTCCAACAAGTCTTCTATATCTCCAAGGATCATCAAGAACCTCCCCTTGCTCCATGATAAATTTAACTTTAGGATCCATTGGAGTGTCAGCAGGTCTGGTCCCAAGCATCCATGTCTCTGTGAGCAAGTCTAGAACATACTTTCTTTGTGAAATCACTATCCCAGATTTTGACTTGGCAACTTCAATACCTAGAAAATATTTAAGATTGCCTAAGTCTTTTGTATGGAATTGTCCTTGTAAAAATGTTTTCAATTGTGCAATGCCTTGTTTATCATCGCCCGTAATCACAATGTCGTCAACATATACTAATAGGAATATACTTCCCAGATTATGTCTCCCGTAGAAAACAGAATGATCCATCGTACATCTTTGGAGTCCAAACGCTGAAAGAGCACTACTGAGCCTACCAAACCAGGCACGAGGTGATTGTTTCAAACCATACAGAGACTTGTGAAGACGACACACTAGATTAGACTCCCCCTGAGCAACAAACCCTGGTGGTTGCTCCATATAAATCTCCTCATCAAGGTCACCATGCAGAAATGCATTCTTAATATCAAGTTGATGTAAATTCCATGAATGTATGGCAGCAAGAGATAGGAAGATACGAACAGATGCCATCTTGGCCACGGGAGAGAAGGTCTCTAAATAATCCTCCCCATAAATCTGAGTGTAGCCCTTGGCTACTAACCGTGCCTTTAGCCGGTCAACTAATCCGTTTGCACCAACTTTGACAGTGAAAACCCAGCGGCATCCAACAACAGACTTGCCTAATGGGCATTGAACAAGAGACCATGTATTGTTTTGAGCTAGAGCTGCCATCTCCTCTTCCATAGCATGACGCCAACTTGGGTGATCCAAGGCAACTGAAACAGACGAGGGTATAGAGACAGTGGACATGGAGGATAAAAAGGCATAATATGAGGGTGAGACATGGTTATATGAAATAAAATTAGAGATGGGATGGAGAGTGCAACTCCTAGTGCCTTTCCTCAAGGCAATAGGACGGCTATCAATACCTGTATCTACTTGACTTTCTGACGAGGGAGGAGCTGGAGAAAGAGTTGAACTGGCAGGAGACTCCGTACCATCGGTGCCTGTGGCTGGGCCTGTACGACGAGTATACACTTTGGTGATAGGAGGTCTAGTAGAAATGGGTGGCACACTATCATGAGGACTATCATTACCAAGACAAGTAGGAACAGAGGACTCGATAACAACGGGAAGAGGCAGGATCTCTTCCACACATGCAGGTGTCACTGAAGAACTATCACCAAAGAATGATTGATCTTCAAAAAAGGTGACATCAGTAGAGACAAAGAAGCGATGTAAGGTAGGGCTATAGCACTTGTACCCCTTTTGTACTCGAGAATAGCCTAAGAAGACACACTTGGTGGATTTTGGACTCAACTTATCCATACCAGGACCAAAGGAGTGAACAAAACAGACACACCCAAACACCTTTGGTGGGACATGGTACAATGGCTTTATAGGATTAAGAATCTGAACAGGTATATGGTTTTGAATAACGGATGATGGCATACGATTTATGAGGTAAGTGGCAGTGAGAACCGCATCACTCCAAAAATCTCTTGGGACATGCATATGAAGAAGAAGGGTACGAGCAGTCTCAACAACGTGTCGAATTTTTCTTTCTGCCACTCCATTCTGTTGTGGTGTATGTGGGCAAGATGACTGGTGGATGATGCCATGGGTGGAGGTGAAATGGGTGAAATCACGGCTGAAGTATTCCTTAGCATTATCAGAACGGAGAATACAAACTTTCTTTTTGAATTGGGTTTCCACTTCCATACAAAAAGATGTAAAGATAGATAAAAGTTCAGATCTTTCTTTCATCAAATAAAGCCATGTAGCACGTGAATAATCATCAACAAAAACAACAAAATACTTATAACCTAGCTTAGATGTTACACGACTCGGACCCCATACATCTGAGTGGACTAACTCAAACAAAGACTCTTCTCTTTGACTCTCTTTAGAACTGAATACAGACCTTGTATGTTTTCCCAACTGACACGACTCACACTGCAACCTTTCTAGGTTGGACAAACCTGGGACCAAAACTTTGAGCTTCTCCAATGACGCGTGACCAAGACGACTGTGCACCACCAAAGGGGAAGCTGCGACACAAGTTGTGAGAGACCTCCTCAAGTAGTAGAGTCCAGCCAATTCATACCCTTCGCCAATCGTCTTCCTCGTCTTCAAGTCCTGTATAACACAAGTATCGGGTAAGAATGTGACAGAGGCTTGAAGACAACGAGTTAATTTGCTGATAGATAATAAATTAAAAGGAAATTGAGGGATGAACATGGTGGATGGAAGGGATATATGCGGAGTTAGTAGAACCACCCCAGTTCCCTTAACAGAGACCGTAGAGCCATCTGCAAGGGTAACACCAGGTAGGTTGGGCTTGCTAGTATAGGTTGAGAACATCTCAGATACCCCCGTGATGTGATCAGTTGCACCTGAATCAAGAACCCAGTCTGACTTGGACGAGGATGCCCTAGATGCCTGAGAGAAGCATGCAGACGAACCAACTCTCTGTGCAATGGAGGCAACTGATGAGCTTGCTTGTTGTGAAGCGCGGAGTTGCATCAATTGAACATATTCTTCTTCAGACAATGACACCTGATGTGAAGCCTGCTGTTGTGCACCTTCAATAGTTGCCATATTGGCAGACTTTGTAGGGAATCCATGTAACTCATAGCATGTCTCTCTAGTGTGTCCTTTCCTGCCACAATGGACACACTCTGGACGTTGGCGTGGCACTCCACGACCACTACTAGCACCTCCACCTCTGATGAAACTTCTACCACGACCGCGACCTCTGGGTGTCGTGTCTCTGCTAGATTGACCGACTAAAGCTGACTTGTCACTTTGTGACTGAGTGACAATAATAGTATCCTGCTCTAGGAAGGCACGCGAAACTCTGGAATAAGTCTCTGCTAAAGAAGGAAGCTCAGCACCTGAAAGAATCTGACTACGCACTCCCTCATACTCACGTCGAAGCCCAACTAGAAACTTAATGACTGTCATCTGATCACGTTGTTGTTGCATCTTCTGAACATCACTGGAAAGAGGAAGCAACCTATGCAAGTCATCTGCTAGACGAGTCACTTCTCCAAAATATTGTGTGAGTGACTTGTCTTCCTGTTGTAGCCCATATAGCTCCACAGTCATGTCATACATACGTGACACATTATTGGAGTACATGAGTTGTAGATGGTCCCACAATGTCTTGCATGTTTCAAAGTGATTTGTCATGTCTGCTATATGTGGCTCCATACTGTTCCACATCATATTCAACAGGTTGGCATCATGTTGTTCCCATGTCTCCAAAGCAACAGGATCTGAAGGTGGCTCATTGGTCAAGTGTTTGATGCGTCCTTGACCCTTGAAAAATATCTTCACTGTCCGGCTCCATTGAGTGAAGTTCTTTTCATTTAGTTTCCGGTTGGTGATCATCTGACTTTGGATTGTAGGTGTAGATTGCTGGAATGTGGACTCCTTCTTATCGGCCATATTGACAGCTTGATTTAGATCAATAGGAAGCAAATAAAACTCAAGAATCTGAGCTCCTCTTTGCAACCATGTAACACCACAACGTTCTAGTTGATGTTGATGGTCAGCAGTGCTGAAATACAGCCGTGCTACAGTAACAGCGGCTCTATATGGTTGGAGAAGAAGGCCCAATGCTCCCTCCTTGTGATTCCGTTGCTTCTGATCTTCTGGGACAGTGTTACTAGGACTAGGACGCCCCACAAGGACCTGATTTGAAGGAGGAAAAACTCCACTATGGCCACTTGGAGGCCTTTGAACGGAGATGACGAAACAGCCTGTTTCTGCACTTGGAAAAAGGAGGGGATTACTACCCCCCTATCGAGCACAGATACTCCTTCTCCCCACTAACAGACCACTAGTGGTAAGGAGACCCAAAGCAGGAGGTCGATTGAGGCAGATTGATCAAGGAGGATGAGTATACGGCTCCTTTTTCTTTCCCGCTGCTACAGTCGCTACTGTAGCGATCGTGAACAAAAGAAGGGGAACAAGTCGATTGACGGCTCCCTTGGTTCCCAGGGATGGAGAGCTTGACGACTCTCTTAGGGATTCAACCCTTGTAGCTCTGATACCATGTGACAGAGAAGAGACTTGACGGAGAAGAGACTTCGACTCTCTCGGTCCCTCACGTATCATGTATACAAAGAAGATACATCAGACATTTACAATCAGGTCCCTGACCTTACACACAAGACCACAACATTTACATTTAAGTCCCTACATACTAACAGTATGGAAAGCACCCAAAGGCAATCTTAACTGATCAAGATCCTGCAATGAAGAAGGCAATTCGTATTGTATTTCCTAGTGCAATACATCGATGTTGCCAATGGCATATAATGAGAAAAGCGCGTGAGCATCTAGGCGTGATCTATGGGACTGTTGTTGGGTTCACTGAAGAGTTCCAATCTTGCATCAATCACCCTATCACCATTGATGAGTTTGAGGAAAGATGGAAGAAGATGATAATATCATACAATTTGAGTGACAACACACATCTAACTCTATTGTGGAATATCAGGGAGCAATGGATACCTGTATACTTCAGAGATACCTTTTTTGCCAACATGTCTACAACACAACGGAGTGAGAGCATGAATGCAATATTTAAAGATCATGTCAACAATCATTTGCCCTTATTTAAATTTGTCCAAGCATTTGAGAAGGTGATTGAGAATCGTTATGATAAAGAAGATGAAGAAGACTACAGATCTAAGGATGCCCCACCAACATTGTGGTCTTATGCTCCCATTGAGAAACATGCAAGGGATATCTACACCAGATCAATTTTTAAAGTTTTTAAAGAGAAAATGAAGTTGACCTCATGCTATGATATAGAGGAGGCTCGTAAAGATTCTTTGTATCACATTTCACGTGTTGATGGTCAGTCACTATTTCAGTTTTCTGGCATCTTATGTGGCCATATACTAAAATTGATGCTTTACCTTAAAGTCCATAAGATACCACCTCTATATGTGCTGAATAGATGGACTATGGAAGCAAAAAGTAAAAAACCTTATCATTGCATTGAAGACACTTGGAAGGATATTGATGGCAGTACACCTTTGGGTAGGTATAACTCCCTTTGTAGGTCGACAATGAAATTAGTTGGTATAGCTTCTAAGAACAAGGACACTTACCTCACTGTGCAAGAGTTAATTGAAAAAACTTATGACAATTTGTTGTTGCTACAAAAGAGTATGGAAATAGATTCGTGTGATGAAGGCATGCCATCATCCCAAACTCATATTCCAACACAAGGTAGTCAATGTGTGCTCCAAATGCAAGATGTGGAAGATGTCAATGAAGCAAGAGATCCACCACCATCACATTGTAAAGGGAACCGAAAACCGCAAAGGTTTAAGCCACAAGCTGAGTTAAAAGTAAAAAGACAGCGGACATGCAGTACATGTAATGGAAAAGGGCATCATAGCCGTACATGCAAATCTGGAGTAAGTTGGTTTAGTTGATTTTAATTTCATTTAAATTACTGAACTTAATTTTTCATATTCCATGTGACTCACTTTGTGTAAATTTACAATACAGGTTGTCAAAGATATATCTGATGCTCATGATCTTGAACAAATTGACGAGTCCGACGAAGAATAATACCTTGCTTGTGTCTTAAATGTGGACTGAAGATCTAAACATGGATGAAGACTTTCAAGTGGACTGAAGTTATAAATGTGGATGATGACATTCTAGTTTAGTGAAGATCGAATATCTTGTTTGTGTCTTGAATGTACTAATTTGTATCGAACCTTGGATCTAAATTCAGTTTGTGTTTGTGACTTTTCTAAATGTACCAATTACTATGTGAAATTAATGACGTCTTTATGTATTTGAGAAACATGTTTTATGAATGTCTTTTCTCCAACAAGTCACTGATTGTGCACATTAGACTGATGTTCCCTGTTTTCTACTCGTCGATCCTCGAACAGGTTGGAGGATTGAATTCAAACTAACATGTGCTACCAAGCTACTGACGTGGCCTTCATAATTAAATTCAGTTCTGAGTGCACGTGATAACTTGAAGCTTTCAGACTTGAATTTTGCTTAAATGTGATACCATGCTACTATACCATATGGTGTTGTAGACACATCACCTATATGCAGCAGATGATATGGTGTTGCGGTATGTACCATGTTATTTCACCAAAAACGTTTGCAATCTGCTGTCCCATAAGAAAGTAAGTTGGCCAGTGTAGCAATTTCTGTGTGTTATGTGAATGAGTTCGATCTAACGAATGTAGCAATTTCTGTTGTGAACCTAACTTATCATGTGTTTTATCATGTATTTTATGCACGCTGTTTAATGAATTAATTTGAATGGGTTATTTCTATCCAGCTATACCTGACTGGTTGTATTTTGATGAGATCGTTAAGGCAATATAATAATTTGGTCAAATGATATTCCCCTCTAATAGATGTTAGGGAGGCATCTCCACAATGAACTAAAGGTTGGACTACATCTTATATCAAAAGCAAGCTCATTATATACTTAACATTATCAGAAGGCGTATGGGAAAATGGCATTTTGCAGTAGAATTGATGGGAACGTTGTGTATTACTCACAAACGTAGATGAATTACTAGAGGCCTAATATGATTTTATTTAAAAACATTGTGTATCAAGATACAGTCTATTATAAAATACTGTCTTATTGGTAAGCCCTTGCCATCTACCCTTTCCTGTATTCTACTCCTTTCCACGATGATTATTAGAAGGAACAAAGTTCTGGCGCAAGCATGGCTTTTAATATTAATCGGCTAGGGAAGAACAAATATGTTCTGGCGCAGGCATATTGCAGCCAGCCATGCAGGCATATAGCAGCCAACATTATCATTTTTGTTTATATAGGAGTGAAGTAAGATGCCCAACCAGTGTTGCATTGATTCACCGTTGAATTGATTCACTTCTGTCAGTGCTTATTGGAACTGAAATACTTGTTGAACTGGTTAGATGATGTCAGTGCTTATGCAACTGAAATACTTGCTGAATTGGTTAGATGCTGCGATATATTAGAACCCTTTATTTGCATACACTGGATGCAAAATATGAAGCACCATAACATGTTTGTATGCTGAACATAGTAACAAATAATTTTAGTTATTCCTTGGTGATTTAAGAGCTGATCCTTGACAGTTCTACAATTATTTTCACCAGAACACGATCAGTTACTCATTGGTTAGCAAACACACGGATTCATTCATTGATAAGTAGATAGATTACAATCCAGTCAATACTCCAACCATATGCCAGTTCATTCATCTCCACTAATACAAGGACATTACATTTCACACTTTGATCCTGTGTACACAAGTACAAATAAAATCCATGAAGCAAACAATACAACCAAACAACATCTATATTTTGCAGTTGCTCTTTGTTCATTGATCTTGGCTAGCTCTTCTCTTTGTTCATTGATCTTGGCCACCTCTTCTCTTTGTTCATTGATCTTGGCCACCTCTTCTCTTTGTTCATTGATCTTGGCCACCTCTGCTGCCGCAAATTGTAAATTGCTAGACACTTCAGTAACTTTTGAGTTTAAATCACCCCATTCAAAGAAATTACAATAAGGAAGTCCCTGTAGATAAAAAGAAACATATCAGATTTAATAGATCA